>JASDDO010000031.1:53193996-55593996 GCA_030015575.1 Agapanthus africanus
AAAACACCCTGAATGAAAAATGTGTGCCAGCGATACCGCTACTGATCCAAGCGGTCGAACCTGCAAGAAAGCTGTGGCACAACGGAGGTGAATTGCTAGCTCGTGAGTAGAAAACATCAGCAGGTAGAAAGCGAATAAAACAACGATTTCCTAGATCATACTATATCATGAAGGTAATACCATGATATCTAGGGTGTCCATGAATGCATATTTATCAATAATATAATCGATGCCAATGACATGTAAAAGTAATCATCTGAATCAAATGCTTGTATGTATGAGGAAAATCAACCAGCATGTGTCCATCAATATCACATCAATATTAGGAACCTGAGTGTCCAACACCGATACTTGAAACATCATGAAAACCCGTGTCCAGTATCAACACGTAATCCTCATATCTTAGGCGCCGCATCCTCTGATCGACCCTCATATACATCTCAAGACTCCGGTCGGTATCCCCCGGATAACCGCCTGGTCTAAACTATCACCGGTAGGTAGTGCTCCCCCCTTCCAGGCTCATCGTCATCCCCACAAAACCATTCTTGCCCAGGGGTACCTTACTGGGTCCACCATGTACCCGCAGACGGTTCATCCACTCCTTGAATTGGGTCTCGAAAACAAATCGCAGAACCGAGAAAATTCATGGTAGATGTCTCGAAATATCATATCAAGAGAAACTGGGTTTTTAAAACAATACATAATTTCATTTGAAATATAACCACGGTTCTCAAATTCAGAGATCTCATGAAAATATCATTTCAATGCATATAATCATAAAGTACAATGTATGCAAACATAAAACAGCAATTTAAGCATATCAAGTATATCATGTAAACATGTCATGTGATAGTACTGAACAATGAATGTACTTTTACGGTTAAGATTAATATCATGATATGGTAGTTCTACTGTGCATGTGGCATAGCAATTACCGATAATGAATGTGTATGAGCCGGCCAATCTGTGTAAGTATAACATGCGTATCATCGGTAATTGTGCAGGTGTACTAGAAGATGATATCAATAAGAGGTAAATACCGGGAACATAACACACATGTCACGAGGGATAAGTCAACATGACCATGAATGATAATAATGTATCTAACTATGCATGAACCATACAGTCAGTTTAAAGGATACGAATCGTAGTTTCAAAAGCGGGGTTACGGTGTTTTAATGGAAAGGGACACAATTTGAAAATCCGTAACATCCCTTGAGGTTTCCATTTAGAAGTGCATACGATTCGTCGGTTTTAAAAATAAGTATGGCTCAGGTGAAATCTTTACATCGGCGATCCAGCCTCATAGTATCCGATATGGCAATATCCTCGACCATCATCCTCAAATCTTGAGCGCGGATCAATCATCCGGTATAACTCATCGCGTACGGTAATCCATTGTACGGTGGCAACAAACAGAATAGGGATCCTATCATCCTATGCATCAAATAAGGGTACGGATCTACGGTCTCGTACATCATATCACTCTTTATTCTCATAAATATATATAGGTACATATATCTCAAGTCACATCCATATCAACCTCATATCAAGTCTTGGAAAAAGTATATATATTCTCATATCGCCTCACATCCGTATATCGACATTTTAAGCCAAGTCATTTTACTTATCATAATTTCTTTTCATCATATCAATATCCCACATTAAGTCAGCTTGTATATATAATCACATTCTCATATCATCTATTGGCATACGAATATAACATCTATATTTCCTTGCATCCTCATGCTAACATATTCACTAATGTCATCCCTCATCGTATCATCTCATACTAAAACCATTAACCATATCCTTAAGTTTATGGCATATCACGTCTCCAAATTATAATTCACATATCGATTTTCCATATCAATGGTTGCGGGGGTGCTATACGCGATCCACCCGACTTCCCCCGTAGATATAAATCTACTCACCTGAAATACTCCTCGCTTAGCCAAAGCCGATGTGTTTCGTCATCTCGGAAGTCCACATGAAGGTACCTACATATCAACACACAATCGAAATGCTATTAACATCAAGTCCGAAAACCGATACGGCACACGAATTGCTTATAGGTTAGAACCTATTGCTTACGCATGCAAAAACAACAAAATAACCCTCATCTTTGACGTACAAGCGTCCAATCGACCAAATCTCATCAAGAATTTCATAAATTAAAGTTTCAAATATCGGAAAATATAGCCACAACCAACTCAAAATGCTCCCAGATTTTATCTCAGGTCAAAGGGGACCAAGCTAACAATATAGTAGCTAGGATACAATGATTAGGAGTTACAGACAAAACCACAACAACAGAAATCTACACTGGCTCGGTGAGATGGCTAAAATTCCCGGCGCCGCCGGTTGAGTTGGGGAGATGGGGTCTCGTTTTCAAGTGGTGGTTTTCTAGTGGTCCATATAGGTATATATACTTGTTTGATTATCTTTTAAGATCCCAGGATGCTCCAGATTCCCTGTGGTCCTAACAAAAACAAAGAAACCAAGATCGGGAAATTCAAAGTTTGTATTTGGGTTCCTATTCTCCGGTCTTGGCCAGCAAAATCATCACTAAGGTCTAACTAACACTCATTACACTTCAAAAACCACCTCACAATTCCAATAATCACCTAAACCCCCTCTTGGAAATTCTAAACATCACTAAACCAACTAATCCAAACTATAAACTAAATTAGGATATACTAAATATAAACAACTTAACTAAAAGTCTAAAAATATACCTCATTTGCAACTGAAGAAAATTCGTGAGTTTCCTAAAGTCTTCAAAATCCAAACTTGATTGGTCCATAGGGTTTTGGAAGAGGTGGGGATCAACTTTTGTGAAGGGAGTGTAGGGTTTTGGTGATGATTTGGGATGGTTGCCTTGGCGTATAGGAGGTGGAGGAAGAGATGAAGGAGATGAAGAAAGAAGAAGAAAGGAAATGAGAAATGAGATGAAGGATGAAGAATTGGTCAAGAGTGTAGCATGCCATACACACACTCTCTCTCTCTCTCTCTCACATGCCCATGCCTCACTTGTTATAGTTTGACCCCCTTCTCTCATCCAACATGCTCTCTCTTTTCTTTTCTTTTCCCCCATTCAAATAAAATCAATACTACAAACAAAAATAGAACAACTTGCAACTAAAATGCAACATGTCATGGTGCACTAGCCATGACTAGCTAAAAATACGGATTTGTCTTAATCGTAATTAGTAGTGCACTAATCAACTTTAATTTAAACTTGCATATAATAATTGCATGATAATTTATAAAATGTCCAAATCCAATAATTGCCCTATAAATAATTAAACCATATTAATCTTTAATTATTTTCCAAATATTGGTAAATAATTATACCATTTTACGAAAACCCCAATTCGCAAATCGAATAGTTTTCGCGAAATATATTTTTATAATATTTAAATTCTAAAAATAATATTTTATTTTTTTGAAATGTTACATGGATTTGGAAAGTGTGCCAATTCAGGTACTTTGATACTATTCTAAAATATTTTAGAATGGTCGAATCCTGGTATGGTGGTGCACCCGCAGGTGATGGAGTCACCCTTTCTAAAGAGATATCTTCTAGACTGATGAAAAGAGGGATTTGCATGAATGCCATATCATTTGCTTAGGCAATTGAGTTAATCATGCTTTGTAAAGTACCACACCAGATATTTCTTGTGCACTAGCTGCAATAAGCACATATTAATCCAATCCTGGAGAAACATTGGGAAGCAGTTATGAACATAAGAGAATGTTCTTGGTATATGGTAACGGCAGCCTCTTTAAGGAGGCGGTTATCATTTCAGGCTTCCAAGATGACCTGGATGATTGAGCGGCTGTCAGATTTTAAGTGTACCATCTTCTGAGGAGCAGTATGTTGGACAGGGGTCCCAAGATGACACTAAAGAATGCATGGTGCAGCATACTGATTAAATTTAGTGGAAGATACAGTCAAAATATTTTGTTGGATTTGGAGTTCATTTATGAACTTGGTCCCATCAAATATCCAGACAAATTCTAAGACAGGTATCGCTTATTTCGGGAGAGAGTATTTCTCCGCGAAGTTGAGATATAGAGAGATAAAAATAGAAGCATTGGAGCGGATTCACTCACTGAGGCTATTTCTCAAAAGCGACAGTTTCATAAACATGCTTTGCGAGACTGATTAGTAGAGAAGTTGGGTGTTCGGTAGCACACGGGCTGTGAGTATGCGACACCGCAATAATTAGTCTTAAGTGCAAGTGGGAGATTGTTGGATATATTGCCCTCAAGTAAATTATTGTAATCACAGACAGGCGATTATGATGATTAAGGGAGGACCTATACGGGCAGAACAGTCTTACTCAAGATGATAGTATGCTATCTGATTTGACTTTATCATCATGTACATGCATTATGTGGTATTACAGATCACTATTACATGTTGATAGAGAGCATATGATTCTTGCTTGACTGCCGGCATTATGATGGCGATCATATACGTGGGAGCTGGGTGGTCCATAAGCACATCCTTAAATGTCCCTAGTTAAGGGAGCATCAGGACTGGGCATCAATATTCTGGAGTAGACTAGTATATACTTTTCGAGACCCTGATGAGAGGCGATGACCGGTCTCACAAGCCATTGGTGTCAATTAGTCACCTAAGATAGTATACAGATGCTCATTGGATTATGAGTTACACTGGACGGACTCGCCGGGAACATGCTAGATGGTATTATACCTATTGTCAGATAGCAGTTCTCTGGTGATAGAGTATAGGTTAGTCTGTCGACCTGAGATCATCATTTGTCTCGTGTGAATTCACATTGTGCTTTGATTACTACCCTACTACGGTTCAAAGGAGTCGTGCAAACAGGTTTTAGTTCCTGAGCCACATGGAGGCAGCGAGCGGATCATCGGGGATTCGTCACTTCCGGTATTGGGGGTAGATGTCACGTTGTGTATGGGTGCCCATCATCAGAAATCCTTCGTCAAAGTGGACGAGAATTACTGATTTTGATCTGTAGTTTCTCAGTGGGTGATGGGCTTCACATCGACACAAAATAACGCGTTATTAGGGGTCTGACTTTATCCACCCGTAGACCTGATATGCGATAGTCTTAGACGAACAGACTGGACTTTACGGAGATTTTCACAGAAAAGCTCAATAGGGATACGAATGAGTTTGCTCATCGGTTTTCCTTTAGCTCAATACCTGGGTAGCCGTTACGTACAGCTAGTGCAGCTGACATGCTTATGGTTAAACCCACTGCCAGCGTATTGAAAAGTCTTTAAAGTCCTACACAGAAGGTTTTCCCAGTTCAGGCAATATGATGTCGATGATGTAGGTACATACAAGTTTCCGATTAAATATGTGTACAGGCTATACAGAATTTAATCGGACGGTTGATAATACTAGCGGTTTAGGATTAAGCCGGATTATTAAATCTAGTTTTGATTTAATAATTTATATATATTTTTATATATGTATTCTAGTAATATTATTCACTATTCATTTTCTCTATTGGATATTTGTATTTTTATACGAAAACGCATATATGTATTTCGATACGTATATCGGGTTTTATTCCGTATTTATACGGAATTTGTTCTAGAAGATGGACACCTCCTCTGTGAATATTCATTTATGAATATTCATGAAATAAGGTGGAAGGTAAGATGGTATTGAGCATGGTTGAAGATATATAGAGAGGAATGGGCTTTATATTTTTTTCATAATTGGTTATGATATTTTATTTTGCGTGGTTGTAAAAATAATGAAGCCATTCCACTCTTTTCTCTTCTTCATTCATTCTCTCATTTTTCTTGACTTGCTCATGGCTATCTTTCCTCACCTCCTCCTCCTCCTTTAATTGCTCTCTTGAGCTTAAATTTGAGAGAAAAAATAGTGGAAAATTCCTACATCCCCACTCTCCATTCCTAGCGAGCTATAGTGTAGGTTGCTTCACTAGGTGAAACCGGAGCTTGGACCAGTTCCCTCGGGTTCATCATCTTCGGCGAAGGAGGACCGGCTTGCAAACGCGACCCAGAGCTCTTGAGAGCATGCTAGAGTCCAATCCAATTAGAGAAAATGAAGGCGCTATAATGATTGTGATTTCTATCTTTTTATGGTTTTAGTTTAGGTGTTCAGTTTGATTCTTGGGTTATAGTTTCTATTGCCTCGAATTTTTTTTTGAATTCCACATTGTCCGTTGGTTAGTGGCGAAGGGACTAGGAAATTTCAGACCTATACAGAGAGAACAATCTTACTCGAAATGATAGTATTCTATCTGGTTTGTCTTTATCAATCATGTGTAGTAGGGCCTGGCAGTTTATAAGAACATCCTTAAAAGTACCTAGTCAAAGGAGTATCGAAACTGGGTATCAGTACTCCATTTTAGACTAGTGTGTACGTTTATTGACCCCGATCAGGGCGATGGTTGATCCCATGGACATTGGTGTTTGACACCAAAGATTGTATACATGTGCTCATTAGGAATGAGTTTCACTAGACAGACTCACTGAGAACTCCTAGTTGGTATTATACCAATTTTCAAATAGCAGTTCTTTGGTGACATGAGTACAGGGTAGTCCCTAGACCTGAGATCGCCATAATGTCTTGTGTGTGTTCCCACTATATTTTGATTACTACCCTACCATGGCTCTACTGAGTCATGAAAACGGCTTTTAGTTGGATATAGTTGTTAGTTATATGTATGCCCTAGAGGCCATTACTATACATAAGATGTATATTATAGTGGATGCTTGGACAGATATAGGGAGGGCTTTCTTGCTCAACATGATAGTATGCTATCTGGTTACTCTTTATCTTAACATGTACACTGAGTGTCTCTCTGTTACATGTTGGAAAAGCCCTTAAGATGTGTACTTGACTACCTAGATTATGATGCGGATCATACTAGTGGGATAGAGGTAGTCGGTAAGTACATCCTTTAATGTCCTTAGTCATGGGTGTATCGAGATGGGACATCGATATGCCAGAGTAGACTAGCGTATACCTTCTCGACCCATGTAGATAGGCGATGGATGATCCCATATCCATTGGTGTTTGACATCAGAGATGATATACGGGTGCTCAGTGGTGACTGGGTACACTGGACAGACTCGCCAAGAACTTCCAGATGGTATTATACCTCACGTCAGATGGCAGTTCTGTGGTGACACTGGTACATGTTATTCTGTCGACCCGAGATCGTCATAGATTCTTGTGTGATTCCCACTGCGGTTTGATTTCCATCTTACCACGTTCAAGAGGACGTGCAAAATGGTGGTTTTTGGGTACAGTCCCGAGTCACATGGAGGCAATGAGCGATAGGAGGGGATTCGTCTCTCCCAGTATTGGGAGTTGATAATGCGCTGTGCTCGATTAGCTATAACAGGAAGTACCTAACCAGGGCTGATTCAGAGATCTACTGGTAAGTGTTACCAGTAGTTTCTCGACCCGTTATGAGCCTCATATCGGCACGACTTATCAGTTACTAGGGTCTGACGTTTACCACCCCTAGAAGAGATATGTGACATATCATACGAAGAGACCGGACTGTACGGTAGTGTTACTGATTGGATTCGCAGGAGTGTGAGCAGGCTTGCTTGTTGATCTTCTGATCGCTAAATACCGGGGTGGCCGTTTCATTTAGCAAACCGCTTGCGGCTTGTGGGTGTTTATTATGATCATCATCTACTGCCGGCGTATTGACGAGTCTCTAGAGTCCTACACAGAGGTTTCCTGGCTCAAGAGAAACGGAGTAGGAGCGCATATGTGATATGTGCGGGACCGAGATTATTACGGTATGTGATACCGTATTCTATTCTTGCGATTTGTGACATTGGTCGGTTATATGCGATATAGCCGGGTTATCGGATCAAGTGTTGATTCGATAAGTTGTTACATATGATATTAGTCAGTTGTATGTGATATAGCCGGATTATTAAATCAAGAGTTGATTTAATAATTTAATGTATAATTATATATTTGATATATTATATGTGATATAAACCGTGATTTCATGCATAAAATAAGACTACCTGAGATTAAATAAGCTTTGAATAGAATGAGCTTAAGAAAAGCGGTTGGCCCTGACGGGATTCCTATCGAGATTTGGAGATGCTTAGGAGAAATAGGCGTTAAATGGCTGACAGATCTGTTTAATAAGATTTGGCAGACAAAAAAGATGCCAAATGAATGAAGAAAAAGTATTCTTGTACCTATCTACAAGAACAAGGGTGACATTGAAAGTTGCTCAAACTACCGGGGAATAAAACTTATGTGTCACACCATGAAACTTTGGGAGAGAGTGATTGAACACAGGCTAAGGAAGGATATTAAGATAACAGAAAACCAGTTTGGGTTCATGCCAGAACGATCAACGACAGAGGCTATTCATTTGCTTCGTTAACTTGTCGAGCGTTTTTGAGAGAAGAGAAAAGATTTGCATATGATATTTATTGATTTAGAAAAAGCGTACGACAAGGTACCTAGAGAGGTATTATGGGGGACAATGATGAAGAAGGGGGTCCCCATCAAGTATATTGACATAATCAAGGATTTGTACGATGGAGTAGTGGCAAATGTTAGAACTTGCGGTGGCTTAACGAGTGATTTTCTGATTACTATTGGTTTACATCAAGGATCTGCATTAAATCCATTCCTGTTTACCATCGTGATGGATGAGCTTACTAGAACTATCCAAGATGAGGTACCTTGGTGTATGCTATTCGCTGATGATATTGTTCTAGTAAATGAGACGAAAGCAGGGGTTAATGCCAAATTGGAATTATAGAGGCAAACATTGGAATCTCGGGGATTCAGATTGAGCAGGTCCAAGACAGCATATATGCATTGCAAATTTAGTAACCAGAGAAGTCAAAACCATATTGGTATAACATTGGAAGGGCAAGAGATATCACCAAGCGACCAATTTAGATATCTAGGTTCCATCATCCAAAAGAATGGGGAGATCGATAGTGATGGTAATCAAAGGATCCAAGCTGGTTGGTTGAAATAGAGGAGTGCAACAGGGATTTTGTGTGATCGTATCTTTCTGTTAAAATTGAAAAGGAAGTTTTATCGGAGCGCTATTTGGCCTGCCTTATTATATAGTACAGAATGATGGGCTCCTAAGAAGTATCATACACAGAAGATGCTCGTAGCGGAGATGCGCATGCTTCGTTGGATGTGCGGTAACACTAGAAAAGATAAGGTGCGAAATGAGGATATTCGTACAAAAGTTGGTGTCGCACCTGTGGAGGAGAAGATGCGGGAAAACCGGCTAAGATGGTTTGGTCATGTGCGACGCAGACCTATAGAAGCACCGGTCCGACGAATAGATACTCTCGATATGGGTAATGGCAAAAGGGCTAAAGGGAGACCGAAGAAAATATGGATGGAGGTGATACGAAACGATATGGTTGCCAAAGGACTCAATGAAAGTATATTGTTCGATAGGAGTGAGTGGAGGCAGAGGATTCATGTGCTGGACCCGGCGTGATTCTTATGTTGGTTCATGTAGCCTACCCCATATGCTTAGGATAAAAGGCTCAGTTGTTGTTGTTGTATATATTACATTACATTAACTAATATTAAGCCCACTTAAGTTTCTTTTCTCACTAGATTGTGTACATTGTATATATATGATATATGCAAGTATACATGTTTGTGTCATGCTTGATGATACATCCAAGATGGGTGTATGATACTTAAACCATGCTAGGGTTAAGTTAGGGTTTTATTTATTTTTTAAGTTATAACAAAAGAGAGAAGACTTGGTCAATGTTGTCAAGCTTGTAGAAAAATTGACAAAGTCCACTCTTTTGTCATTCCTTAGGATATTTGTTAACCCAACCCTTAACCTTACCCCTTGGTTTATTCTCTACATGAGTTAGGCATGAGGTCTTAACTCACCCATGGTTGCAATAATTCATTTGGATCATTTTTTTTCCATATAAGTTCATTCTTCTTCTTCTTCCTCAAAAAACTTTCTAGCTTCAATGGAGATATGAGATAAAATGTGAGAAAATGAAATCTAAAGTGAGCCCACATCCTACTTCATCATCCTACACACTTTCTTGGGTAGTATAGGGTGTTCTCTTCACAAAGTTCATGACCTAGTGAACGGTTAGCTTGAGTTTGAGTCTCCTCGACGTAGATCATCTTCAGCCCCGAAGACTACAAGCAAACTTGTTCATTTCACCGAGGGAACCCATACTAGAGTTCGGGAGATCCATGATCGCAGCAAACAGACATCAACACGGAGCTTTAGAAGTGAAGGACCGTTCTACAAAGGTTATATTCCTTTCTCACTTTTCATATGCAAAGTTGTTTGCATAACTTTCCGTCAATTTCTAGTTAATGATCCTTAGTTAGGGTTAGTTAGAACGGCAAATTTTTGAATTTGGCATGGACGATACTTCCCGAAACCTTGCTACCGTCCTAGGTAACCCTGCAGTGGTATCAGAGCCATGATAGAAATTTAGACGGATTTTGTTAAGATTACGAAACCGAAATACTCCGAAACTTGAAACGCAAAATTTTAGTTTCTGTCGATTTTAAATAATTGTCAAAATTTTTTTTAAACAAGTACAGAGTGTTGTATGTGATATAACATGAACACTGGTGAAATATGAGGCAGTTTGGGGAAATTTTGGCCAGCCACCTTATGCATGATCTCGGCCAAATCCGAGCCCTCCCTGAAAATTTGTATGTGTTTCAGTGACTTGATTTTGATGTTTCAGGTGTTGTTTATTTTTGCTAATTTTGCATGTGATGTGATCTTACACTATAAGCAATTTAGAGTGGTTCGTATTCGTAGTTTTAACAATGTTTCGGATGATTTGCATGTTGTCTAGACGAAGCTAAAAAGTTCGGTCGAATGTCAAAAACCCATTTTCCATGTTTAACGTATTCGGAAAAATATGCAAGTGATTCTGTAGACCCTCTAGAAGAACGAAACCTTAACTCGATTATGTGGCCGTCAGAACCGCCACTAAACCCTAGGGTTTGTGGTAGTTCAACGTTGTCACATGTGAGCCGTTGTTTTGACTATTCTACGGCTGGTTCATAGGTACTGTGGCATCTTCTGGGTATTATTAAAACTGTGCTTAAGTGTTGAGTTGTCGGGAAATTGTGGGACTTTGATGAATCAATCGAAAAGTTTAATCCCATCCGGATATTATGTGATGTGATACAATATTTGGAATCCACATGTAGTTATGAGATAACTAATTTGAATGTTATAAATCTAGCAATTTAGTCTCATTTGATCGGTTGCCACGGAATTTTGATGTGATCAAAAGTCCATCGCAATCACGTAGCATACGCGGATACTCATCAGGTAAAATTAATAGATAGCCATGACCCATAGCTCCGACCAAGTGACTGTAGGAGAACCCCGTAGCCAAAAACATCCGTTCGGATGCTCGCGGCAGCGGTGTTCCCCCTTAGTGCACTTCGTCGACGGTATCGGGGGGTGAGGCCGTCCACTAAAGTTTTCTGACGAGCATTCGATCAGGATATCGGGAATCTTGTTGAATTGCCCGACTAGATATTGAAAAGTGTTTTCGAGATCGAGACTAAAATGCGGGGTTTACAATTGTTAGGCATGTGATGTCTAAGGAATTCATTTTGTTAGGCATATGATGTCTAAAGTGGTTGCGGATTCTAACTGTTTTAGTTTTTCACTTTCTTTTCTGCGACCGTAAGTGCAATATGTGGTGTATCGCCGGTTTCGTTGCTATACGTCAACGACAATTGGGATACGCATATTTACTTACGTTGATGACATGTGATGTTATGTGTTGCTAGGATATGTTATATTGGATCGTTGTGTTTGAATAGCCGGGGGTTTTATATGAGATGAGGGTTTTTATTTTCATTCATGTAAAATTCATTGTATGTAATATTCTTTTATTAGGCACTTCCGGGTTGAGGATGATGTCACCATTGTATATTATTTATTTTTCCGCATTAGGATAGACTCAAGGCGGGGAGCACAAGTAACCGGGTTCTAGGGTCCAGTGGGAGACCATCTCAAGCAGTTGAGACCGGGTCTCCTAACTTTAGAATTAGTAGGGTTGCTTTCTTCTCTCGTAGGGGTTTAGGGATGTGGGTTTGGCTATTCATCACGACCGTGGAATCCATGTTTTATACAGGCTTAACTTAAAACCCGGAAATCCTAGTATATCCAATATTTCATATGTTGTGTTCTGCTGCGATATCTGTGATGTGATCATTTAATTTGTTGAGATAGATACTGGATATAGTATATGTGATATATTATATAGATGTTGCTTATGTTTTACACCCGCGCTAGCACTTCTCCCGCTCTGCCGTTAGTTACCTAACCTAACGGTGCACGAGGGGACATCAAGGCGAATGCGGATGGCATAAGCGTACATTGTATTTATCTGTGATGGTTAGGTAACTTAATTGATGGTACATTCATTAATGAGATTAAAGAAAGAAAATAAACCAAAAGATGTTGTAGAAACATGTTTTAAAAACTGGTAGCTCTAGTTCTTGCTTTGCTTAGCGGTATTCCTTGTAGAATATCCAGCACCTTATTCGATAAGGAAAAATCCGAGATCCCTTCACCGGGAGTGACCTCTTTAGCAAAACTAGCAGATGCTACAAACTCGGTTTGTTTTTTGATTGCTTTTATAGTTTTTGCTTTGCATAGTGGTATTGTGAATATCCTGCACCTCATTTGACGAGGAAAGAGCCGACGATCCCTTCACCGGGAGTGATCTCTTTAGCAAAACTAGTAAAAGCCTCAAAAATACTCATTTTCAAAATCACTCGATTCTACAACAATATCAAGTTCATTACGCAAGAAATTTTCTGAAAAACCTGTCGTAGCCCTCCGTCATTTCAGACAAGTAATAGTTAGTATTCGTATTGCGTTTGTTGGCCTTTGTCAAGGCGTAGTGTGTGGTAACTGATTACTGCTTATCTGAATAAGCATATGATGTGATTGAGTTAGGGTAGTCGGGCGACCTTGTTAGCCTTTGTCAAGGGTCGTGCGGGTGGGTTTAATTCAATCAGGAAATGACGGGTTGAACTTGACTAGCATCCTATGGTTTGTTTACCTTTGTCAAGGTCATAGGAGGTTAGGGGCAAAATATTATTGGGAATTTCAAGTGTTGAAATTTTCAATGAGATTGCATACCTTCTATGAGATAGTTGGATCCCGATACCCACTGCGAGTAAGAGTTACTTCTGGGAGAGTTTTACACATTACAATTAGCCAATCAAGTAGGTGTCTAGAAAGTTGTCAACGGGGTTACGCCCCTGGGAAAACGAGGTTTATTTTAATTATGTCCGTGCGAAAGCACAGGGACCTCCCTCAAAGTACCGACACTGGCCTGGCTGAAAGATTGGCAAAATTGTAGGGTGTAGTAAATCCTGGCTAGTCTTTCCTTTTAGGGTTTGAAGGAAGATTCGATAAAACCAGTGGCAGCCATCCTGCTTAGATAAAATAATAATCAATCTGACCTTGCAAGAGCATACGCAGAGTGTTTTCTTCTCTCTCTCTCCAGGTAGCGACCATGTCACGCCTTAATCAAGATAATAATATGGATATATTGACCGAACCCGCTTATTATACTGTACTGGGGAACGTTGGTCCCGCTCCAACTTATAATTTTTATAAGACCGAGCAGGAAATAGGGGATTACCAGGATTCCCGTACCGCCCAAACAAAGAAAGTACATGAAGATGCATCTTCTTCGGGTGTGTTCATTACCTAGAACTGTTTTTTCAGTATCCTCTATGTCCTGAGTAGGATGATACCAGATTAGGATCCCATATATGTAATATGTTACATGGGCTACAGATAGGTAGAAAACTAAGAACGGGTGATAAGTTTCAAGAGTTGGAAAAGGTGCAAGTGTTGCAGCCAAGTTGTTTGCAGTTATCACCCTATATTACTAAATACATTGATTCTAAACGAATGCTATTAGATACCGAACCTGATATACAACATCATATCAGTCTCTTTATTTAGTAAAGAAAGGATATAATTTTGTATTGTTGGATAATGTTTTGAACATTTCCTATATCAAAAGTTTATCGGTGCAGGCACGTTATCTAAAAGCATATACGTTCTAAATCAAACTACAGTTCTTAACATACAAAACACACACAAGAGGAAGAGTTCGAATATGAATGAATCCTTCTTGAGGTATTGTAAACTAGGTCATATCAATGCAACCCAACTAGCCAAGTTACATTAAGATGCATATTTAAATCAATTTGAATTTATATCTTGTGAAACTTGCCAGTCATGTCACAAAGATAAAATGACCACTGCTCCGTTTACTGGAAACAGAGAAAGAGATAGTGAACTCTTGGGATTCATACATGATGATGTATGTAGGTCCCCTGTCTACACATGCCAGGACCGGCTCTTTGTACTTCATTACATTCACTGATGATCACTTAAGATTCGGACATATGTTCCTGTTGAAACACAAGTCTTAAGCTTTTGAGAAATTCAAAAAGTATAAGTTAGAAGTAGAGAACCAAAATGGGTATAAGTATTATGTCCTTTGATATGATCAGGAAGGAGAATACTTGAGCACGGAATTCCTGGAGTATTCTAAAGGAGAATGAGATTCTCTCTCAGCATTACTCCTCCGTATACACCACAACACGTAGATGAATCGGGGTGGAGCAAATCGCACCCTATGAGATATGGTGTGCTCTATGATGAGTACTACTGAGTTGCCTATTTCCTTTTGGGGGTTATGCACTTGAAAAGCTGCATATCTATTGAATACGGTTCCAACCAAATCAGGTGCCTACCACTCCATATGAGATATGGTATGGGAAGAGCCCATGTCTTAAGGATGTTAAGATTTGGGATGTCCGGCCTATGTCTAAAAGTAAAATCCGGATAAGCTCGAGGTAAGTTCATTTCTGTGGAAGTTTGTTGGATATCCTAAGCATTCGCAAGGGAATATTTTCTGCCCCACTGAGGAGAAAAAGGTGTTTCGTTTCTCAGCATGCCACCTTTTGGAAAAGGAATTTCTTGTGAAGAAATTAGTTGTCATGAGGTAGAACTAGAAGGAGTTCCAGCTATACAAACTGCAGCTAATGATTTGGTAGAACCAGAGGATTCATAGTTCCCAACAAACCTCAGCCTCTACACCGATCTAGTAGGGTTCCTCACCCACCTGAGAGATACTTCGATTTTCTCTATGACAGTGGGAGCAAGGTTTGCATCATGAGATGATGACCCAACTAGTTTCGGACAGGCCATCGAGAGTGGGGACTCTGTAAGAATGGCTGGATGCTATGCGATCTGAGATAGAATCTATATACACCAACAAAGTATGGACTTTGGTTGCTATATCTGAAGGTTTAAATCCCCATCAGGAGCAAGTATATCTTGAGAAGATTACTTGGTGTAGATGGAAAAGTTGAGACTTTCAAAGCTAGACTTGTTGTAAAAGATTCTCGTCATCAACCAGGTGTGGTTTATGATGAAACCTTTTCTGCAGTACTATGCTTAAGTCCATCCGGATCCTACTTGCTAATGCTACATACCATGACTACGATATCTGGCGGTTGGGTGTCATGACTGCTTTTCTACATAGTGATTTAGAACAGTGCGTCTATAAGTATACAGCCAGAGGGCTTCGTAGACAGTGGGAGCAGCGGAAATGTGTGCAAGTTGCTTTACGGGTTAAAGCAGGCATCGCGGAGTTGGAACATCTGTTTTGATGTGGTAGTCAAAGAGTTTGACTTCACCAAAATAGTAGATGAACCTTGTATATACAAAAAGGTAGTAGGGAGTATGGTGGTGATCCTCGTACTGTACATGGATGACATACTCTTGATAGGGAAGGAGTTTCCTATGCTACGCTCGGTCAATCTCCTCTTATCATAAGGATTCTCCATATACGATCAAGGTGAGACCTCCTAAATCCTGGGTTTTGGATCTATGAGATAGATCTAAGTAGATGTTAGGATTCTCACTAGGTGTAGTGAGATGGTATCAATCAATCCTAGGAAGAATCAATGGATAGCTTCCAGGGTGGTAAGGTCGACTGAATCTCAATCACAGGCATTATCTTTACCCTCAGTGGAGGGACGGTATGTTGGAAGAGTTCCAAGCTAGATATCGTAGTAAACTAGATGATAAAGGCTAGATACTTCGCTACCAAAGAAGCTACCAAAGAGGCAGTCTGGGTGTATAATAGTTCATGAGATGAACTTTGTTCCTAACATTGTATGACAATGGATTTGTGGCTTATGCCTAGGAACCCATGTCCCATCAGTGACCCAGACATATTCTAAGGTAGTATCACCTGATCATGGAGATGGTTGATCTCCAAGGGATCGAGGTTAGGAGAGTTGACTCGGTGGACAACACGGCGGATCCACTTACAAAGGCATTTTCCCAAAGAGAGACTTTTATGGAATGGTTGAGTATGAGATACTACAACCACTGCTATATGATAGCCCTAGTGCAAGTGGGAGATTGTTAGTAATATGTATGCCCTAGAGTCCATTACTATACATGAGATGTATATTATAGTGGGTGCTTGGACATATATAGGGAGGACTTTCTTGCTCGACATGATAGTATGCTATCTGGTTACTCTTTATCTTAACATGTATACTGAGTGTCTCTCTGTTACATGTTGGTAAAGCCCTTAGGATGTGTAATTGACTACCTAGATTATGATGTGGATCATACTAGTGGGACAAAGGTAGTCGATAAGTACATCCTTTAATGTCCCTAGTCGTGGGTGTATCGAGACGGGGCATCGATATACCAGAGTAGACTAGCGTATACCTTCTCGACCCATGTAGATGGCGATGGAGGATCCTATATCCATTGATGTTTGACATCAGAGATGATATACAGGTGCTAAGTGGTGACTGGGTACACTGGACGAACTCGCCGAGAACTCCCAGATGGTATTATACTTCACGTCAGATGGCAGTTCTCTAGTGACACTAGTACAGGTTAGTTTGTCGATCCGTGATCGTCATAGAGTCTTGTGTGATTTCCACCTTCCCATGTTCAAGAGGACATACAAAACGGTGGTTTTTGGGTACAGTCCCGAGTCACATGGAGGCAATGAGCGATAGGAGCGGATTCGTCTCTCCCGGTATTGGGAGTTGATATTGCGCTATGCTCGATTGGCTATAACAGGAAGTCCCTGGCCAGGGCTGATTCAGAGATTTACTGGTAAGTGTTACCATTAGTTTCTCGACCCGTTATGAGCCTCATATCGGCACGACTTATCGATTTACTAGGGTCTGACGTTTACCACCCCTAGACGAGATATGCGACATATCAGACGAAGAGACCAGACTGTACGGTAGTGTTACTGATTGGATTCGCAGGAGTATGAGCAGCCTTGCTTGTTGATCTTCTGATCGCTCAATACCCGGATGGTCGTTACGTTTAGCAGACCGTTTGCGGCTTGTGCGTGTTTGATATGATCATCACCTACTGTCGGCGTATTGACGAGTCTTCAGAGTCCTACACAGAGGTTTCCTGGCTCAAGTGAAACGGAGTAGGAGCGCATATGTGATATGTGCGGGACCGAGATTAATATGGTATGTGATACCGTATACTATTCTTGCGATTTATGACATTGGTCGGTTATATGCGATATAGCCGGGTTATCGGATCAAGTGTTGATTCGATAAGTTGTTACATATGATATTAGTCGGTTATATGTGATATAGCTAGATTATTAAATCAAGAGTTGATTTAATAATTTAATATTTAATTATATATTTGATATATTACATTACATTAACTAATATTAAGCTCACTTAAGTTTCTTTTCTCACTAGATTGTGCACATTGTATATATGTGATATATGCAAGTGAATTTGTTTGTGTCATGCTTGATGATACATGCAAGATGGGTGTATGAGACTTAAACCATGCTAGGGTAAAATTAGGGTTTTATTTATTTCTTAAGTTATAACAAAAGAGAGAATACTTGGTCAATGTTGTCAAGCTTGGAAGAAGCTTGTAGAAACATTGACAAAGTCCACTCTTTTGTCATTCCTTAGGATATTTGTTAACCCAACCCTTAACCTTGCCTTTTAGTTTATTCTCTACATGAGTTAGGCATGAGGTCTTAACTCACCCATGGTTGCAATAATTCATTTGGATCATTTTTTCATATGAGTTCATTCTTCTTCTTCTTCCTCAAAAAGCTTTTTAGCTTCAATGGAGATGTGAGATAAAATGTGAGAAAATGAAATCTAAAGTGAACCCACTACCTACTTCATCATCCTACACACTTTCTTGGGTAGTATAGGGTGTTCTCTTCACAAATTTCATGACCTAGTGAAGGGTTAGCTTGAGTTTAAGTCTTCTCGACGTAGATCATCTTTGGCCCCGAAGATTACGAGCAAGCTTGTTCATTTATCCGAGGGAACCCATACTAGAGTTCGGGAGATCCATGATCACAGCGAAGGGACATCAACACGGAGCTTTAGAAGTGAAGGACCCGTCTACAAAGTTTGTATTCCTTGCTCACTTTTCATATGAGAAGTTGTTTGAATAACTTTCCGTCGATTTCTAGTTGACGATTCTTAGTTAGGGTTAGCTAGAACGGCAAATTTTTGAATTTGGCATGGACAATGCCTCCCGAAACCTTGCTGCCGTCCTAGGTAACCCGGTAATAGACCTAAAGAACATGGAAGTAGCGAGCGATCAAAAGGATTCGTTTCTCCCGGTATAGAGAGTCGATGTCGCGATCTGCAGGACATGACTATAACCAGACGTCCATGGCCATGGAAGGTGAGATTGTCACTACCCGAAAGAGCACATGACTGGCCTTTGAATCCTATGAAGTCTATAGGACTCCATCTGATCCAAGTAAGCCAAAAGCCCAGAAATCTAAAATTAAGGAGTAAATAAAGGAACTGGTATTTTTAATAAGTAAAGAAAGCATGTTTGAAATCAAAGTTTTCAAATAACTAAGCCGAAAATGCATTTTTTAAAAATGTGTAGTCTTTTCTGAAAATTTCGGCAGAGTTTCCTTTGTAAAAACTGGCTCCGAACGGGGTACAACAAGAATGATATATATGAAATGATAAAAGGCATCCCCAAGCGGGAGCTAGCTCCTCGTCAATCGACGGTCACAACCACGCAAGCAATAATAATATACAACGCCAAAGGGCGAGGATCAAAACTCAAAAAGAAACTCAAAACAGCTTGAAAACCGTAATACTACAAGCACAACTCTAAGGTCGAAATAATACATCACTGTGTCTAACTCTGAAATAATATACAAGTTTTGGTTGATGGAATTTCTAGATACAATGAATAATACATGTACAATGGCGGATCTGATACAAAAGAACCCACCTACCAAAGCCAGTCACCCATATAGAAGCATTATGCCAGAAATGCCGCTATGGAATCTGTACGGCAAAAACCTGCAAGAACTGTAGCACAACGGGGGTGAGTTGCCAACTCGTGAATAGAAAATATCTACAAGCAAAGATCGAATGTATGACCCATCCTAGGTCAATACGATCAAATATAAATAAACCTCAATATGAATATGTCTGAAGCATGCAAAAATGGCAATGTAACCTCTATACATGAGTGTAGTGCCAAGCGCTCGTGCCAGTGCCTCAGGTAATAGCATATCATAAATGTAAGGTATGATCAATGTAATCAATCTGCATGTACGTGGATCCCATCCACTCGTCACCCAATGACAATAAGCATCATGCATGTAAATATCATAAAGCATATGCATGGAAAAATATGTTGATATAAACCATCTGTGTCTCTCGCGACACGCCAAAATCATGGAACCGGAGTACCCAGCATTGACACTCGAAAACATCATGAAAGCTGTGCCCAACATCGGCACGTAAATCCTCATATATTGGGCTCCGTCGGTCCGGATCAGCCCACGGGCTCCGTCTGCGGAATCGGCCCTCGGCCCCAGCAGTACGCCCATATCCATCTATCGACTCTGGTCAGTATCCCCCGGATAACCGCCAGGTCCAACCAATTAACGGTAGGTACTCGTCACCCTGCTAGGCTCATCGTCTACTCCACGAAAAACATTTCTTACCCCGGGAAACCATACAGGGTCCACCATGTACCCGCAATCGGCCTCATCCGCCTCCTCGAATCAGGTTCACATGTCGCTCTCAGCACCGAGAAAACTCATGGTGGACGCACTGAAATATCATATCAAGGGTAATCGGGCTTTCAAAACAGTTACATATTCTCTTTTGAAATACCTACAGTTCCCAAATCCAGAAATATCATGGAAACAACATATATCAATGCGTATAATTAGAAAGCATGATGTATGTGACATGTAAAAGAAATGTAAGCATATCAGTCTGTCATGCAAGAATCATACCCTGAATGTAACAGTACTACAGTGTAGTGACATGGCAATTATCGATGAGGAAGTGTGTGAGCCGGCAAACAAGTGTATGTGGAACATATGCATCATCGATAATGGTGCTGGTGTCCTAGCAGCATAACTGTATTATATCAATAAACACAAGCAATGCAATACAAATAGCATGAATATGCGGAATCGAATAATCAATGCAACAGTAAAGAATCTACCTCAATAAATATATCATGCAGTTTTGCCATTTGAAATAAGACGAATCAGGGTTTTTGGTAAAATAAGGGCTACGGTGTTTTAAGAAAAGATGCGCCGTTTGAAAATATCAGTAGAATCCCTTTTTCCTATCTTTAAAATATCCTCGATTCGTTAGTTTTGAAATAGGTATGACTCGGGTCTAATCTAACGCCTATTATGCGAACTACGGACCCAACTATCAAGTCAATCGGGAGGGGTATGGAAACCACCTAAATCTGAGTCGATATATATATATATATATATATATATATACATACAATAATCGGTGATCCCGCCTCAATAATATCACGTACGATACAGTATATCATATAGCATCCTCGAATCATGAGTGCGGATCTAACATCAAAATAAAGCCCGTACGGTAAATAGTCGTACGTCATCCCAATAGCTGGGTACGGGTCAATATCACATTCATCTCATCAATTATCAGGTATCACTACCATCACATCACATAATCTAGGGTACAGATCTAAGTCTAGTACAATCGATACCATCTATATAAGTATGAATGCGGGGTAAAACACATGCCCAAAGGCCCGCTAAACCATCATGTCGTATCTCAAATACGAACTCTGTCATATCGCCGAATCTCACGGCTTCAATCAAATCACATCGACTCATCTCAATCCCACGTATCATCCTCAAATCCCGTATATGAACACATAGTCCCATACCCATGTGTAGATATACACACCTCCATATACGCACACGTAAAAGAAAGAATGTATGCAGGTATATGTGTGCGTGTATGTGTGGGTGCAACCACTACTCTAGGGTTTCGCATTATACTAAACCAAACATCCTTATCATCAATAACCCATTTTTACCATCAATAATCTTAAACCATATAATAAATATATGTGTGTATACGTATTCGTATACATCACCACGGACTGCGGGGGTGCTATACGCCATCCACCCGACTTCTCCCCGTAGATATAAATCTACTCACCTTGCTTCTCGTGTGCCGATGCCGATGTCTCCATCTTCATCTTCTTCGCCTCAACATCACGTAGGGTACCTACAAGTATATTACAAACGCCAAAGCACATGAAAATCACGGAAAACCAAAACAGCACACGGTACTCGCATAGGTAAAAACCTATCGTCTCGCATGTAAACCCGATCAATATCCACTTGTTGTTGACGTCCAAAAGCCACCCGACAGAAACGAATCACCAAATACCAAAATCCATTCTAAAACAAGTCGTAAACCATCCGCCAACCCAAGAAAACTAACCCAGATTTTACCCTAGGTGGAATCAGACAAAATTGCACATGCCAAGGGTCAAGTTAACTGGAAATAGGGCCCTGCACTAAAAACGAGGCCAAACCCCCTGCTCTGGCTGCAATTTGCGGCCAAATGGGATTTATCTACGGCCGGGAATAGGAGTTGGGGGTTAGGGTTTTGGGTGTTGGTTTCATTTTTCCTCTACATCTCACTGCCAACTCAAAATTATTTTAGGGGTCTCGGGTTGAAAGCAGATTTTAAAATACGATCACAGATTCATAGTTTTTCCCCGATATCGTCTCATGAATCCGTATTCTGGTTTCAGTTCCAGGTTGGGTCTAAAACAACATCACACCAGGGGTTCTAAGGTCACCACAAGCCTCAATTTCATCTTTGATTTCAGATCTAACCTAAACCCTAACTTGAAGTTTCACAAGTCCATCAAACGATACCATATCGACATGAAACTAGAATGGATGCAATAAGAATTGAAATACTAAACTAGGGGTGCAGAAATTATCCTCCAAATCAGCTCTTCCTTAGTCCATTGTGTAGCTAGTGAGCTCGGGAACATTTTTTGTGAAGTCGAAATGGGGTTTCGGGGTTGTTTTCATGGTGGATCTAGGGTTGAAGAGGGAGGTGCTGGAGCAGCAGCAACATAAGGAAAAGGGGAGAGAGGAAATGAAAAGAGAAATGATGGGGGATGGGTCAACTAGTCAAAAGCAACCTACTCTCTCTCTCTCTCATCATGAAACCTTAATCTTTTCTTTTTCTTTTCTTTTTTTTCTTTTCCTTCTCACTCCATTGCAAACCCTAAGCAACCATACCCCGAAACATGTAACAAGTGTAATAAGCGTGGAAAAATGATATGTGTAAATTTTTGCACAAAAATGCCAAAAATCTATTTAGCGATTTTTAATCCCGATTAGCACTAAATTAGTACATAACTAATCATAAAGACTTAAAAATGGCATAATTCCATAAAATACCCTATTTTAGAATTTTCCATAATTTTTCATCATTTATTTGTATTTAATTATACCGGAATATTAAAATATTCATTAGAATAATATTAAATTATAAAATTTCCCAAAAATAATATTTTATTATTTTGAAATGTTACAATCTACCCCCTTAAAGAAATTCGGTCTCCGAATTTAAATTTAAACCCCCAAATACTAAAACATTTCGATACAATTTCCAAGTCGTCGGGGCTCCGAATCATCAATACATAAAACATCATAGCGCAATGCATGCGCATGAGTACTGAGCAGAAAACTCAAAATCAAAACTCCGTCAAGCATCACGCAATCATCGGAGTCATGGTAAAGACGCAAATGTCAAATCCAATACAAAACCAATACGATATCAATCAGAACTATACATGTCAATATCAAATCTATACATGTAAATAGCTGAAGCAAATGCATGCCAAATCTTTTTAAGTCGCTGTGCTATACGCATAACACTGCACAGTGGCAGACGTCTTTCATAAGAAAATAACTATGTACATATATATCTTTTGTTTAATAGGTGTGTTCTGCCGTTTTGAAAACAATCTAGAAGGGTTTCCTTGTTTTAAACGTTTCGTGTCATACCGAACACGTAGGCAAAATACTGAGACTATAGCTCACTTTTTGGAAATCACTTCGATAACTATCAATGCATGCAAAATATATCCAGGTACTATCCTCTGACCAGTCCTGCTCAGTACGAAAACATATAGAAAATATCATAAAAACGTACTGCTCCATCAGAATCAATCCCAAAAGGTATATAAGAATACCCTATGCGTCTGGTGCGGACGGAAATCAAAATCCATATATGTGACATACATGTGCACAGAAACAACATCTAGGTGCAATGGGTGTGCACGAAGTATCTATCATAGGCAACGTGTATGCCTGAAAGCCAAATCAGGTGCATCTGACATACATGAAGAATCTCGATTTAATGCATTTGGTGTGCACCAAAATCGTATCTCGAAACATGCGCCCAACACACGCGAAAATCCAAATCGGTGCATCCATCATGCACGAAATAAATCTAAACCCTGCGCACTCAACATGCACGAAATCCAATAGCAAACACTGAACATGCGTAAGTCCAATCAAAAGCACGGAGTGCAAGAATCAATCATTAATATCAGGGTCAAAATCGACGATATACAATGCGCTCAATCAAAATCAGGTGTACCGCGATGGAAAATCTCACAACCGTGTGAATCAGCATGCACAAAACAGATCAAAACACTAAAAGCGCCTGAAAACGATGCTGGAAGCGTAAATCAAATCACCGGCATAAAATAGGCAGGAAATCACAATCAATACCTCAAGCGTAATAACTCTGCACAAAATATGAATACCCAGTAAGTGCAACCATGGTGCATAAAATCAAATATCATGGAACCCGTCATCAAAACTAAATCATGCGAATAGATCGCCCAAAATACCGAAATCCAAAGTGACGGATACGTGATAATCGAATCATAAAATCGCAGAGTATAAATACTGTCGTCGGTATATCCTCCGTCAAGGTCGAGAAGGTTTCGGTACATCCAATGCTAGCGGCGCAAGATATCTACTTGCCTCTTGCTCGCGGCTGGCGTCCTCTGCCTCTGGTTTCTTATCTTCCCTATGGATTTCCAATCTCGCAATCCATCGGCTCATCGGCCCTGTTAGGTGTGCTAACGGAAACGATTCTGTTCTGGCACTGCTCTGGTCATCTCTCGGCCAATCCTCATGACTACTCGTAAGGCAGTACCTCTCTGGCGCCGACCTCTGGTCCTCTGAATGCACATTACACATCTGCTCCTGGTGCAAATCTTATTGCAGCAGTATACTGGAAGGAATCCTGCTCAAGGTCTCTTCTGATCTCGCCTAAGCCAAACTGTATGGAGGCTGGTACTCTGGCGTAATTTTTTCTCGCTCTCTGGACATCTGCGTCCTTAGAACAACATCTACTCGGAAGCTGGTCGCATCCTAGCGCCTCTGTAGGCATATCCGACCTTTAATCTAAACGGGGAGTAGTAATAGCTCGTCTATATCTTGCACGTACTTCTTGTCTCGCTTGTTTGTATCATCGTCCATTTCGACGTCGCGTCTCTATCTGCGCACTGCAATGTCCTCAGCTACGGTCCATCCGAAGTCCCTCACACAGGCTCGAAATCACGAACTCAGTATCTTCATCACTCAGTAGAAGATATCTAGCCGAACACGTCCTCAGCGTGCGTATCGCATCTCTGATGTCAGTGGAGTGGAACGTCATCTTGTCAAAATCTCATGCGAACTCTTTACTCCACTTGTTCCAAGGTCGACTGATTCGGACTCGTCTACTCGTGGCTGCATGGACTACGCTCCAACGGCTATACTCGTATCTGGAGTCTCCCAAAACGTGTGTCCCATCACAATATCCGAAAGATGTCAAACCATCCGATCAACTCGTCAGAACCTCATAATCCCCTAAGAGCTCAACACCTTGGGTACAGTTTAATAGTATCGAGTACATACCACAACATCGGTGGTCTAGCCGTAGAAGGGCAAACCCAAGCCTCACTAATGGCGCCGTGGAACCGCCACAAACCCTAAGGTTCAAAGGCTTTCACACGGTCATTATGTCGAGTTAGGGTTTCATTCTTCTAGAGGGTCCATAGAATCGCTTGCATGTCTTTCCGAATACTTTAAACTTGGAAAATGGATTCCTGACATTCGATCATCTCAATCGACTCTCAATGAATCTGCATGAAGTCGTCTCTAGCTGGAATCAATTTACCAGATGACCTCGCATCGGGGTAAGCGAATGAACCACATATCCTAGTCATTCATCCTTGGTGACTAGCGACTCACCATCATATCTCTAAGTATATGCTCAAGCTGCAGTAGCTCCAATCATCTGGGCGATATTTTGTCATTCACAGCAACAACTGGCTCATTCGTCCGTACACTGAACAACGCTTCAATCATCATGAAGAAGCGATACATCTATGGTCATCACATCCTGGCTGGCCTCTATCATTGGCTCAATCCTCTGGTACCGATCGATACGCCCGAGAAATCTCATAAAAGCGATCAGTCAAACACTCATGGCGCGAAAACACAATAAGACGACGCCTCTAAATGCAATCGTATGTCTCTGGAAACACGCCCTGGTCAGTCCTCGTCCACGACGAGCTCATGCTGACGCAACTCGAACGGTAGCTCACACTGCCCGTGCAATCGTGGCAGCAAAATCACAACCTATATCGATGAGGATAGATCATAGGAATGAATATAATACTGTGCAAGGAAATGTACATCCTAAGCTTTCTTAAGCGGAGTGGCGTGTCGTAAGTATGCCGCGGAACATGCGTACTGTACGTCTCTCTACTCAAGCTACCTACTCCATCAACCAAGGGTCATCCTATGCGACGAAAGTTCGGGTATAATACCCCCTTGACTAAGTCTAAGTTTCGTAAGGTCAAGCCTAAGTTCCGTATATAGATAAACTCCCTAGGCTCCACATAGTCAAACTTAGACTCGAACCAAGATTAATATAGCGCTTTGATACCAACTTTGTCACGACCCGAAAGAGCATGTGACTGGCCTTTGAATCCTATGAAGTCTACAGGACTCCATCTGATCCAAGTAAGCCAAAAGCCCAGAAATCTAAAACCATTTAAGGAGTAAATAAAGGAACTGGTATTTTTAATAAGTAAAAAAAGCATGTTTGAAATCAAAGTTTTCAAATAACTAAGACGAAAATGCATTTTTTAAAAATGTGTAGTCTTTTCTGAAAATTTCGGCAGAGTTTCCTTTGTAAAAACTGGCCCCGAACGGGGTACAACAAGAATGATATATATGAAATGATAAAAGGCATCCTTAAGCGGGAGATAGCTCTTCGTCAATGGACGGTCATAACCATACAAGCAATAATAATATACAACTCCAAAGGGCGAGGATCAAAACTCAAAAAGAAACTCAAAACAGCCTGAAAACCGTAATACTACAAGCGCGACTCTAAGGTCGAAATAATACATCACTGTGTCTAACTCTGAAACAATATACAAGTTTTGGTTGATGGAATTTCTAGATACAGTGAATAATATATGTACAATGGCGGTTCTGATACAAAAGAACCCACCTACCAAAGCCAGTCACCCATATAGAAGCAGTATGCCAGAAATGCCGCTATGGAATCTGTACAGCAAAAACCTGCAAGAACTGTGGCACAACGGGGGTGAGTTGCCAACTCGTGAATAGAAAATATCTACAAGCAGAGATCGAATGTATGACCCATCTACGATCAGATATAAATAAATCTCAATATGAATATGTCTGAAGCATGCTAAAGTGGCAATGTAACCTCTATACATGAGTGTAGTGCCAAGCGCTCGTGCCAGTGCCTCAGGTAATAGCATATCATAAATGTGAGGTATGATCAATGTAATCAATCTGCATGTACGTGGATCCCATCCACTCGTCACCCAATGATAATAAGCATCATGCATGTAAATATCATAAAGCATATGCATGGAAAAATATGAGGATATAAACCATCTGTGTCTCTCGCGACACGTCAAAATCATGGAATCGGAGTGCCCAGTATCGACACTCGAAAACATCATGAAAGTTGTGACCAACAACGACACATAAATCCTCATATATCGGGCTCCATTGGTCCGGATCAGCCTACGGGCTCCGTCTGCGGAATCGGCCCTTGGCCCCAGCAGTACGCCCATATCCATCTATCGACTCTGGTCAGTATCCTCCGGATAACCGCCAGGTCCAACCAATCACCGGTAGGTACTCGCCACCCTATTAGCCTCATCATCTACTCCACAAAAAACATTTCTTGCCCCGGGGAACCATACCGGGTCCACCATGTACCCGCAATCGGCCTCATCCGCCTCCTCGAATCGGGTTCACATGTCGCTCTCAGCACCGAGAAAACACATGGTGGACGCATTGAAATATCATATCAAGGGTAACCGGGTTTTTAAAACAGTTACATATTCTCTTTTGAAATACCCACGGTTCCCAAATCAAGAAATATCATGGAAACAACGTATCTCAAGGCATATAATCAGAAAACATGATGTATATGACATGTAAAAGAAATGTAAGTATATCAGTCTGTCATGCAAGAATCATACCCTGAATGTAACAGTACTACAGTGTAGTGACATGGCAATTATCGATGATGAAGTGTGTGAGCCGGCAAACAAGTGTATGTGGAACATACGCATCATCGATAATGGTGCTGGTGTCCTAGCAGCATGACTGTAATATATCAATAAACACAAGCAATGCAATACAAATAACATGAATATGCGGAATCGAATAATCAACGCAACAGTAAAGAATCTACCTCAATAAATATATCATGTAGCTTTGCCATTTGAAATAAGACGAATCAGGGTTTTTGGTAAAATAAGGGCTACGGTATTTTAAAAAAAGATGCGCCGTGTGAAAATATCCGTAGAATCCTTTTTGCCTATCTTTAAAATATCCGGGATTCATTAGTTTTGAAATAGGTATGACTCGGGTCTAGTCTAACGCCTACTATGCGAACTACGGACCCAACTATCAAGTCAATCGGGAGGGGTATGGAAACCACCTAAATCTGAGTCGATATATATATATATATATATACACACACACACATACATATATACAATAGTCGGTGATCCCGCCTCAATAGTATCACGTACGATACAGTATATCATATAACATCCTCGAATCATGAGTGCGGATCTAACATCAATATAAAGCTCGTACGGTAAATCGCCGTACGACATCCCAATAGCTGGGTACGGGTCAATATCACATTCATCTCATCAATTATCAGGTATCACTACCATCACATCACATAATCTAGGGTACAGATCTAAGTCTAGTACAATCGATACCATCTATATAAGTATGAATGCGGGGTAAAACACTTGCCCAAAGGCCCGCTAAACCATCATGTCGTATCTCAAATACGAACTCTGTCATATCGCCGAATCTCACGGCCTCAATCAAATCACATCGACTCATCTCAATTCCACGTATCATCCTCAAATCGCGTATATGAACACATAGTCCCATACTCATGTGTAGATATACACACCTCCATATGCGCACAGGTAAAAGAAAGAATGTATGCAGGTATATGTGTGAGTGTATGTGTGGGTGCAACCACTACTCTAGGGTTTGGCACTATACTAAACCAAACAACCTTATCATCAATAACCTATTTTTACCATCAATAATCTTAAACCATATAATAAATATATGTGTGTATACGTATTCGTATACATCACCATGGCTGCGGGGGTGCTATACGCCATCCACCCGACTTCTCCCCATAGATATAAATCTACTCACCTTGCTTCTCGTGTGCCGATGCTGATGTCGCCATCTTCATCTTCTTCGCCTCAACATCACGTAGGGTACCTACAAGTATATTACAAACGCCAAAGCACATGAAAATGACATCGAAAAACCAAAACAGCACACGCTACTCGCATAGGTAAAAACCTATCGTCTCGCATGTAAACATGATCAATATCCACTTGTCTTTGACGTCCAAACGCCACCCGACAGAAACGAATCACCAAATAGTAAAATCCATGCTAAAAACAAGTCGTAAACCATGCGCCAACCCAAGAAAACTAACCCAGATTTTACCCTAGGTGGAATCAGACAAAATTGCACATGCCAAGGGTCAAGTTAACTGGAAATAGGGCCCTGCACTAAAAACGAGGCCAAACCCCCCTGCTCTGGCCGCAATTTGCAGCCAGATGGGATTTATCTGCGGCCGGGAATAGGAGTTGGGGGCTAGGGTTTTGGGTGTTGATTTCATTTTGCCTGCACATCTCACTGCCAATTCAAAATTATTTTAGGGGTCTCGGGTTGAAAGCAGATTTCAAAATACGATCACAGATTCACAGTTTTTCCCCGATATCGTCTCATGAATCCGTATTCTGGTTTCAGTTCCAGGTTGGGTCTAAAACAACATCACACCAGGTGTTCTAAGATCACCACAAGCCTCAATTTCATCTTTGATTTCAGATCTAACATAAACCCTAACTTGAAGTTTCACAAGTCCATCAAACGACACCATATCGACATGAAACTAGAATGGATGCAATAAGAATTGAAATACTAAACTAGGGGTGTAGAAATTACTTCCTTTGGCAACTCAAGAATTTTCTTGAATTGCTCAAAATCCTCCAAATCAGCTCTTCCTTAGTCCATTGTGTAGCTAGTGAGCTCAGGAACATTTTTTGTGAAGTCGAAATGGGGTTTCGGGGTTGTTTTCATGGTGGATCTAGGGTTGAAGAGGGAGGAGGAAGGGGGAGGTGCTGGAGCAGCAGCAGCATAAGGAAAAGGGGAGAGAGGAAATGAGAAGAGAAACGATGGGGGATGGGTCAACTAGTCAAAAGCAACTTACTCTCTCTCTCTCTCGCTCATCATGAAACCTTTATCTTTTCTTTTTCTTTTCTTTTTTTCCTTTTCCTTCTCACTCCATTGCAAACCCTAAGCAACCATACCCCAAAACATGTAACAAGTGTAACAAGTGTGGGAAAATGATATATGCATATTTTTGCACAAAAATGCCAAAAATCTAATTAGCGATTTTTAATCGCGATTAGCACTAAATTAGCACATAACGAATCATAAAGACTTAAAAATGGCGTAATTCCATAAAATACCCTATTTTAGATTTTTCCATAATTTGTCCTCATTTTTTGTATTTAATTATACTGGAATATTAAAATATTCATTAAAATAATATTAAATTATAAAATTTCCCAAAAATAATATTTTATTATTTTGAAATATTACAGAGATAAACTGATAACTGTTATCAGTTGCATCTCTATTGGTTATGAGTCTTCTGTCATCTTGATTTATCAGCTTATTGAGGGTCCGATAGATTCCACCTCCTAAATCCGGTATGTGACACTCTTAGTCGAAGAGATCGGACTATACAGAGATTATAACTGATAAACTCTACAGGGTTTGGATAAGGTTGCACGTTAACCTTCTTTCGATCAATACCTGGTTAGCCATTACGTGCAGCTAGTATCGCTGACGTGCTTGTGGGTTAACCCATGAGGGAATTGATCTGAAAGTGTTTCAGGTCAATCGGATGTGATCCTAACCTATTTCCATCATTTTTTCAAGTCTTTAGAGTCTCACACAGAGGTTTCCCAGCACAGGCGAGATGATGTAGGATATATATAGGGATACATGCAAGAGTTCGATTAAGCACGTGTATTTGGTAAACGTATTTTAATCGGGTGTTTAATGATATTAGCCGATATATATTGATATAACCGGATTATTAAATCAAATTTTGATTTAATAATTTTATATACATATACATACATATATATATGTACTTATGTACATATACATATACATATTCATATGTACATATGCATATGTATATATGTAGACACACACACACACACACACAAATCATGCTCACTTTATTATTTTCTTCTCTTTATTTGTATTTATATATGATATAAATATTTATATACACTTTGTTATATATGTTGATACATGCTAATTGTGTATGTGAGGATCACATAGAATAGGATAAGAACAAAATCATTTGTTTATTTTTAAATAAAAGATGAATCATTTTTAAGAGAAACTTGTGGGATTCTTTAGAATTTCTTAAACTTTTCTTTTTATCTCAAGCTTGAGATAAGTATGGCTAAGCTTTGCTCTCATCTTTATTTTAATCCCTCTCATTATCTCTCTTGAGTTGATCATTCTTAGAGAAAGAGAAATAAAAAGAGAAGAAAAATAGAGAGCAAAATCCTACATTATCTTCTAACACTAACCTAGCAAATTAGTGTTACTAGTTTACTTCACATGCACTTAGTTATGAAGTAGGAGCTTGTGTTGGGCTATCTTATGGTGGATCATCTTCGGTAGGGAGATCGTCGTGCAAGCTCGATCCCGGATTCTAGGAGCTTAGCTGGAGTCCAAGGAGAGTGGTCAACACGCTACAAAAGTTGTAGTTCGCAAACTTGTAGATATTGCTCTCATTTTTTGTTGCAAGTTGTATTCATTGGTCTTGATTCTATATGTGCTTGCTATATCTCTCTTGAAATTTAAAATTATTTCTTCCGCTACACTTTAATCCATCTAGTAAAGAGTATAGCAAACCTATAGAAAAGAATATTTTCACCCCATCTTCTCTTTAAGGGTTGGAGCCAAACTGTTATTGTTCTGACGGCTAGGTGCTTTGGAGCCGCCTTGCTATTGTTGGGCATTGGCAACAAATGGCAGTGGCATTCCCGCCGAAAGGGTCCTTGCAAACATTTTCTCGATTCATACCTTGCTTTTACTTTTAGCAACGAAATGCTGCTTCAACTGGAGGTATTATGACTCGCCCCTTCTACGGGTTGTTTGCTTAGGCGCAGTCATTTGGCCTTGTCATAGATGACCATCTCATGTCTTATGATATCCTCTCCTTCTTTGACAGCCTCCCTTATTAGGATGTCAATCGGATCCTATTGTGGCAGGGTTAGAACATTTTGTGCAGGTCCTGCCCCTGCTCAGCCATTTTGATCACTAGCGAAGCGTCTTCATCTTGATCTGAAGTAAAAAAATAGGAGACCGTGTGGCAACTTTCCACACGCTTTTATTCTTCTGTCGGGACTTCTTTTTCATCATCACTATTTCCAAAAAGATTCTGGAGGAATTCTTCGAGTGTGATGGGTGCATATGCCTTTTGATTGTACTCTTCCATCGCATCGATGTACTTCTGAAGGTCCGTATGCTTATTGACATATTCTTCACTCTGTACGGGTTTTTTGGCCTTCTTCTTCTTCTTGGAAGAGCGGACTGGAGGAATTTTTTTCCTTTTCATTGACTTTAGGTGTGGGACGTGGCATCAACATCCCTTCGATGATCTGTAGCTCAAGTGGATTTTTCCATATGATCGCGGGCATGCACGTAGCTCCTTCAGAATCCTTTTAGTCTTTGAGAAAAGGACCATTTTCCTTGGGCTTTCTGCTACTATTGAGCAAGAGGCCCCCACTGTATCGGTTTTCTTTAAGACATGCTTCTGGGGTGGATCCACCTTCCAGCTTTCTGTTAGCATGAATTTTCCCTGCTTGTATTAGTCTTCGACCCAATTTTTGAACACAAAGCAGTCTTCAATCGGGTAACTTATAACCCGATGGTATGGGCAATAGTTGGGGTCATTTATCATGTTTTCTTGTGCTGGTCGTCGGGGTCCGGAAACAACAGCATGCGATTCTTCATGGCAAGATCAAATAACTTCCTTGTTTTGTCATGAGGAAAGGAATATTCGCGCCCCATCTTTTCTTCAAGAGTAGGACCTGAACAATTATTGTTCTGACGGCTAGAGTGTGATTTCTCAGATTCACCCTTCGGAAAGGGTTTTTTATTGTAAGGAGTAGATTTTCTACAGGCGCAATCCCCTGTTGTTAATCATCCCTCCACATTCAACGGAGAGAACTTTCTATGAGTAGTTTATTTCTAAAAGCATTAAATAGCAAATAATAACACAAAATATAAAACATGAGCAACAATCACAGCATATATTTCATATTAACAGTTACAGTGGAGGTACAACTCATTTTATACATATTCGGCAGCATCGTTCATGTACATTACAAAATTGCATCTCTTGCCATGTATGCTTTCACCATTGAGTAGAAGCGTGTTCTTGCTACTGCTTATGCCCTTGGATTGTATACGGCTTTATAGAATGTATGATCGAGACCGTAGGATAACTTCAACATACTTGGTAGGATGGTTGACTTCTGTGTCACGGAAGGAGAGGTCTGACCATGAAGTATGTTGCAGGGCATACATCTGGTAAGGTAGTTAAAGTTCGTATCGGGAAGGGTCGCCCATGGATTGTATACGGTAGATAATATTATTTGACCGTATGGTAGGTTTAAGTGGTTGAGGAGTTGGTGTGGTTATCAGGGAAGAACCGGCTTTACATATGTAGTAGTTTAAATTCATTACACACTTGGCAGTAGTTAGGGTCGTTTCGGATCGGGCAGTAGTTTGGAGTCATTTCGGATGCAATATTAGTTTAAAGTCATCCCAGATCAGGCATTAGTTTGGAGTCATTTCGAACGTAGAAGTTTCATAGGGGTGGTGCAGATTTTGTTGACTTCTGTGTCATGATGGTAGCCCGTAGAAAGTTGTTTTATTCGCCATAGAGAAGGTTTGGGTACTTGCGGGTGATAGATGTGACATGCTCACAGAGGAGGTATATTGTCGATTTCTGTGTCATGGTGAGTGTTTAAAAAATGGTGATAAATAATAAGCAGGTCCGGTGGGACAATGTAAGATGGTTGTCTATATCACAGGGTGCACTCCTGGTAGGACTTATAGAACAGTCGGCTATTATTGACCTACCATAGGGCGGGGTTCCAGTTTAGTGACATTGGGTTCCATAGATCCAGTTTAAAAACTTGGGGGTCCGATTGGTTTCAGATAAATATTATTTTAATGTCGTTCCGGACATGGGTGTTAGTTTAAGATCGTCCTGGACCAAGATAGTAGTTTAACGTCATCTCGGACAATATTAGTTTAAGTTTGTCTCAGACCATACAGTAATTTAGGGTCATCTCGGATCAGGCAGTAGTTTGGAGTCGTTTCGGACGCATGAAGTTGTTTGGAGTCATTTCGGACGCAGGTAGTAGTTTAGGGTCATCTCGGACCAGGCAGTAGTTTAGAGTCATTTCGGATGCAGTATTAGTTTAAGTTCATTCTAAACCAAGCAGTAGTTCGAAGTCATTTCAGACACCGCATTAGTTTAAGGTCATTCCGGACCAAGAAGTAGTTTGGAGTCATTTCGGACCATGCTGTAGTTTAGGGTCATCTTGGACCAGGTGGTAGTTTAGGGTCATTTCGGACCAAACAGTAGTTCGGAGTCGTTTCGAACGCGGTATTAGTTTAAGGTCATTTTGGACCAGGCAGTAGTTTAGGGTCATCTCAAACCAAGCATTAGTTTAGGGTCATCTCAGACTAGGCAGTAGTTTGGAGTCGTTTCGGACGCAGTACTAGTTTAAGTTCATTCCGGATCAGGCAGTAGTTTAGATTCATTTCGGACGTAGCAGTTTCATATGATTAATGATATGGCGGGGGACGACTTCTTTATCACGATGGTTTCCCAAGGATTGTATACGGAAAGCCGATATGTGGTAGCCTGTTGTAGGGCAGCTTTATATGGTTTTATGTAGAGGATGGAAAGTGTGACTATGTCATGATAACAGCTTTTTATTGACTTCTGGGTCACGATAGACGGCTTCTATTCCACGACGGTCTCCCGTGAATTGTATATGGTAGATCTAAAGTCATGTTAATCTGCCATAGGGTACGATTATCATCATCTTGCTGTTCAAGGGGTATTTGGATTTTCATCAAAGATCTTGGTAACATTGCAGAGGTTATTGGGGTTGCCGCTATAGGTTTTGTGGCGTGCAGAGACTTCCAGTTGGTCTCCGACAAGGGTTTGGAGGATGCGATGCCCATTGGGGGCACCGCCAAATGAACTTAGAAGGGTACAGAGCCCTCTAGAGGGCTTGCACCGGGCTCAGAGGGATGTGGAGGTCTCTAATGGGTCTCCGCTAAGGGTAGAGAGGATGTAGCTCACATTGGGGTGCTACCACGCATGTTTTGAGGGGCACAGAGGCTTTCAGGAGGTCCCTACCAAGGTTTTGGGTGTCTAGGGACCCGCTAGGCGAAGGGTGCCGCCACGTGTAGGTTGCGGACACCTCTAAGAGGGATCTCCGCCATATGTTTAGACTGCCGTAGGACCCGCTGAGGGGGTGCCGCTACATGTACGGTGCGGATGCCTCTAAGCAGGGTCTCTGCCATAGGTTTAGACTGCCGTGGGACCCGCTGAGGGGTGCCGCCACGTGTAGGGTGCAGAGGCCTCTAATGTGGGTCTCCGCCATAGGTTTGATGCTGAGGGGTCTCCCTCAGGATTTAATTTGTTAAATTTTCATTGCATGATTTCAAGTTCCACATAAAGGAGTATCTTTGCATTTTTCGCACATGTATATCTCCACGGAGTCCATTATTAAGACGATCTCATGGGGGATAACTCAAAGGAGTATTCGTATACATGGGGATTGTTAGATATAGTGCCCTCATAGTTAATTATTGGATCGCAGGCACGTGATTGCAATGATTGAGGGAGGACCTATACCGGTAGGACAGTCTTACTCGAGATGATAGTATGCTATCTGGTTTATCTTTATCATCGTGTACTGCTTTAGGTGACCTTACAGGTCACTATTGCACGTTGATAGAGCCCTTAGGATTCTTGCTTGACTGCCAGCAGAATGATGGAGATCATATACGTGGGAGCTGGGGTCTATAAGCGCATCCTTAAATGGTCCCTAGTCGTGGGAGGTTCGAGACAGGGCATCGATACGCCAGAGTAGACTAGTGTATACAGTCGAGACCCCGAAGAGGGGCGGTGGCCGGTCTCACAAGCCACTGGTGTCAGTTGGTTCACCTAAGATGTATATAGGTACTCATTGGGTTATGAGTACACCGGACAGGACTCGCCGGGAACATACTAGTTGGTCTTATACCAGACGTAAGATAGCAGTTCCCTGGTGACATATGTACAGGTTAGTTCATGGACCTGAGATCGTCATTTGTCTCGTGTGAGTTCCCACTGTACTTTGATTACTATCCTACCATGGCTCAAAAGAGTCGTGCAAACAGGTTTTAGTTGGATACAGTCCCGAGCCACAAGGAGGCAGTGAGCGGATCTGCAGGGGTTCGTCTCTCCCGGTATTGGGGGTGAGGTCGCGCTGTGTCTAGGAGAGCCATTACACAAAGCCCTCCGACACGACTTGTACCGCTTTTGGGGGTCTGACTTTTACCAACCTCTTAGGCCGGCCATGCGATGCTCATAAACGAACGGACCGGACTGTACATATATTGTCACTAACAGGCTCAGTAAGGTGTCAGGATGAGTTCGCTCATCGACGTCCCTTTTGGTCAATAGCTAGTAGCCCGTTACGTATGGCTAATACCTCTGACGGGCTAGTGGTTAAATCCACAGCCAAAGTATTGACGAGTCTTTAGAGTCCCCCACAGACAGTTACTCAAGTTTCGGGCGAAACGCTGTAGAGGCCGTATGGAGATATGGCAGGGTTCGATCATATACGGGTGGTATTGCATGGATCATGATCGGACGGATAATACTAGCGGGCTTTGGTTTAAACCGGATCCTAGTATTGTACAGTGTAGATTTGTCTCATTGCATTTGTATTCAGTGGGAATACAAATGCGGGTATGTATATACAGTCGCGGGGTTTTCCTGTAATTTATTACGGGATCAGTTTTCTGAAGTTACCAGTTTGCATTCCGTTCCGGCCAGTTTTCCTTTGTTCCTTCACGGCCGGATTTTTGTGATGGAGGGGCTAATTTGCAAGTTTGCAAATTAGCTTAGTGGAGGGGTTTATTTGTTATTGAGGGATTATGATAACATAGCATCTTTGCTTTTTGTTCTCATCATGGCTAGCATTTAATGTGATAGGAAATGATAGGATTTTGGTGTGACCATAATTCATCAATATCAACACATTTCTTATGGTCACCTTGATACATCACTACACTCACCCCCTTGTGGTTTTTTCCTCCTCATTTTGATTTGGTCGGCCATTCCTTGGTGAGAGCGAGAAGGGATTCATTTTTGGTGTGAGAAAATCATTCATATCATTTTGGATCATTACAAATTTCCTCACCTCTTTCCATAGTTCATTCTTCACCTCCATCCATCAAAAAAAGGCAACTTCACAACCCCATGAGACAAAGATTACTACACTTATCCTACAGCACCCTTGGGCACGTCGGCTCGTCAACTTCGTTCCCGAGTTGCCTCGGTCTAGAGGTGGGAGCCCGTAAAAGAACCCGGCGATGTGGTGCCCGTTCCGACGAGGAAATGAAGACCGAAGATTCCGCGAGGAGACCGGAGTGGAGGCCGAAGACCGAAGGACACGGATCGCTCGGTATAACTTTCTATCCCGTCTCTTGTTTGGTAGCATTAGGTTAATGGTTACGATCCGGGGTTTTAGGATGCGGTAGTGCCAGTTTTCAAGTCAAGAAAAATTTTCGTTTCCGCATTTTGGTCGAGGAAAGACGGCCAGGGCGCTACCGTAGTCCTACATGGTTCAGAGCCACGCCATTAACCTTTACTAGCTTGCTCTAACGTGTTTAGAATTTCGATCGAATGAAAATTCCAAAAACCCGCATTTTCTGGTCTAGTTTCTGTCGAATTTTTCCAGTGCCCTAAAAATTATTTGGTACATTGTAAAAATACGAGCATGGTTTTTTGAGAACACTGTAAAAATTTGGCACCCTGATCCTATAGTTGAGCCGCGGAACCGCGGCCATAACCCCATTTTGGCCGCGGTTCCGCCGCCGAAATATTGCTTCTCTGCACCAAATTTCTACAGTGCCTCTCTGACATGGAAATAGGGCTTTTGGAATATTCTTTTTGGGCCCAGTTTTTCTTTAAGTGCTGCAATAGTGCTTGGGGCCCACTTCAGTAAATTTGATCGATCGAAAATTTTAAACATGTTAGTTCACAGTATTTACATTATATCTGCGACCGTGAATGTTACTTGATCGGTAAATCCTGTCTAACTGGTATAGCCCTTTTAAACGGATTTGCGAACGTGGCATTCACGTTGTTGTTTTGTGTTGTGCTGTGATGTTGCGGATTTGTCGTGGTGGATAGCCTGGATGCAATGTTAGTACAGTTTGGTTGTATATGTACATTTGATATTGCGGGGCGAGCGTCCAACATGTGGACTGCCGTTACTGTTAGTTATATGTATGCCCTAGAGGCCATTACTGTACATACGATGTATATTGTAGTGGATGCTAGGACATATATAGGGAGGACTTTCTTGCTCGACATGATAGTATGCTATCTGGTTGTACTTTATCTTAACATGTACTCTGATTGTCTCTATATTACATGTTGATAAAGCCCTTAGGATATGTACTCGACTACTGGGACTATGATGAGATCATACTAGTGGGGCCACGGTAGTCGACGAGTACATCCTATAACTGTTCCTAGTCGAGGGTGTATCGAGACAGGGCATCGATGCACCAGTGTAGACTAGCGTATACGCATCTTGACCTATATGATGGGCGATGGATGATCCCATATCCATCGGTGTTTGACATCAAGGATGGTGTACAGGTGCTCAGTGGAGACTGGGTACACTGGACGGACTCGCCGAGAACTCCCAGATGGTATTATACCTCACGTCAGATGGCAGTTCTCCGGTGACACTGGTACAGAGTAGTCTGTTGACCCGAGATCGTCATAGAGTCTTGTGTGATTCCCACTGTGCTTTGATTTCCATCATACCACGTCCAAGAGGGCGTGCAAAAAGGTGGCTTTTGGGTACAGTCCTGAATCACATGGAGGCAATGAGCGATAGGAGGGGATTCGTCTCTCCCGGTATAGGGAGTTGATGTTGTGCTGTGTTCGATTGGCTATAACCGGAAATCCCTGGCCAGGGTTGTTGAGATTTACTGGTAAGTGTTATCAGTAGTTTTTCGAACCGTTATAGACCTTATATCGACACGACTTATCGAGCTACTGGGGTCTAACGTTTACCACCCCTACGCGAGATATGCAACATATCAGACGACGAGACCGGACTGTACGGGAGTGTTACTGTTTGGATTCACAGGAGAATGTACAGGCTTGCTTGTTGATCTTCTGAGCACTCAATACCTGGGTAGCTGTTACGTTTAGCTGACCGCTTGCAGCTTGTGGGTGTTTGATATGATCATCACCTACTGCCGGCGTATTGACGATTCTTTAGAGTCCTACACAGAGATTTCTTGACTCAGGCAAAATGGAGTAGGAGCACATATGTGATATGTGCGGGACCGAGGATAATGCGGTATGTGATATCGTATTGTATTCTCGCGATATTTGATATCAGCCGGGTCATCGGATCAAGTGTTGATTCGATGAATCAGTACGGATAAATATTAGTCGGTTATATGCGATATAGCCGGATTGTCGGATCAAGTGTTGATTCGATAATTTAATATATAATAATATATTTGATATATTAAATTGCATTAACTAATATTAGCTCACTAAAAGATTCTTTTTCTCACTCGGGTAATACATTGATATATATGCGATATATGTTAAATGTATTATTTTATTTTGTTACAATAAATATTGTATATGTGATATATAATATTGTAACATGTTATAATAATTAATGCAACATGTTTAAAGGAGTTTAAACAAGATTAGGGTTTGATTTGGGTTAATGTTTTCTAGATGTTTCTAGATGGTTTTTACTTTGTCATGATAAAGATATTTGTGTTGATCTTTATCCATGACTCACACTTAACCCAACCCAAACCCTAACCCTAGTAAACTCTCTACATTGGTTACTACAACCATGGTTGCATAAATAATTATGATAACCTTTTTATTATTCATTACAAATAATTCTTCATCTTCTTCCTTCATCATTCTTTCATGAAAAAGCTTGCTAGATTTTTCCAAAGTGATGAATAAATGTGAGAAAAATATAAATAAAGAGAGCAAAAATCCTACTTCATCATCCTCATCTTCCCTTGCCCTTTAGATGAGAGTGTTCACTCATTTTAGTGAGTGTTAGCTTATGTTAACGAAACTTCAAGGTAGATCATCTTTGTATCGAAGATCGGAAGCAAAACCGCTCATTTCTCTTCGTGGAGCCTCTCGAGAGTCGGGAACAAGATGTTCGCAGCGAAGGGACCTCAACACGGAGCTATTGAAGTGAAGGACCGGATCTACAAAGGTTGTAATCCCTCTCACTTAGTGTTAAAGAGTTTAACTTGTTAGTTTTCGCCTAAACCCTAGTTTAAAGATCCGTATTCGGATTGTTCGGCACGGCTAAAATTTTAATCGGGCATGGTTGATGCCTCGTAGACCCTTGTGCGCGTGCCTAGCAACCCTACAGTAGTATCAGAGCCAAGCTAGTGTTTTAGGCGAAGTCTTGACGAAGTTTAAAGTCCGATCGAACATCAAAACCACGATACGGAACCCTCTCTGTACATTTTCTGAAAATGTGGATTTTTCCATATTAAAAATATCCAAAAATTACAGCAGGTAATTATAAGAGTTACTATGAAGCACGTGAGCGCAAGTCGACTAAAGCGCCGCGGAACCGCGGCCCCACCCCAGCATGTGCGGCGGTTCCGCGGCCAAAAAGTCGATTCTTGGCATGTGCTCTTCACAGTAATTACTATATTTTAATGTTGTATTTTCTGGGAATTTTTAATATTTATTCAACTGTTGAATTTTCTGGGTTGTATTGGGGATTCGATGATTCGATCGGGAACTTTAACTGCGTCTTTGTGGTTTTCCGGATAATTTCAGAATTTGTTAGAAAGTTCGACCGGATATAATACCCAAATTTTCCCCTGCCGAGAAATTTCCAAATGTTGAATTTTTCCGTTGTTTTAGAACGTTCTAAGTAGTGCAAGTAACGCGATGGTCCCTCTAGAAGACAACAAACCTTAACTCGATTATGTGACCGTCTTGAACTGCCCTTTGAACCTTCGGGTTTGGGGCAGTACGGCGTGCCACATGTGAGGCGTTGGCTTGACCCTTCTACGGCTGGACCGTTGGTACTGTGGCACGAAATGAATGTTCTTAAACTTATTTCATATGTTGAGCTGTTTCGGGAAAACTTGGGTGTTTGACTGTTCGATCGGAAAGTTTAACATTTTCTATTTTATCTGGAATGTGATACAATATTTAGAATCCACACATAGTTATGAGATAACAGATTTGAATATTGTAAACATAGCAGTTTAGTCTCAAATGATCGGTTGCCACGGAATTTTGATGTGATCAAAAGTCCGTCGCAATCACGTAGCGTACGCGGATACTCGCCGGGTAAACTTAATAGACTGCTACACCCCATAGCCCCGACCAAGTGACTGTAGGAGAACCCCGTCACCGAAAGCATCCGTTCGGGTGCTCGCGGTAGCGGTGTTACGCCTTGGTGCACTTCGTCGACGGCATCGGGGGTGCGGCCGTCTACTAAAGTTTGCGACGAGCATTCGATCAGAATGTCGGGAATCTTGTTGAATTGCCCGACTTGACATTGAAAAGAGTTTTCGATAATGAGACTAAAATAGGGGGTTTATAATTGTTAGGCATGCGATGTCTAAGGAATTCATTTGGTTAGGCATGTGATGTCTAAAGAGTTTGCGGATTCCAACTGTTGTAGTTTTACACTTTCTTTTCTATGACCGTAAGTGTAGTATGTAGTTGTATTGCCGATTTTCGTTGCTATACATCAACGACGATCGGTGTATGCATACTTACTTACGTTGATGATATGAGATATTATGTGTTGCTGTGATATGTTATATTGGATCGTCGTGTCTGAATAGCCGGGGGTTTTATGTGAGATGAGAGTTTTTCATTTTTATTCATGTAAAATTCATTTGTATGTAATATTCTTTTATTGGGGCACTTCCGGGCTGATGATGATGTCACCGTTGTATATTATTTATTTTTCCGCATTAGGTAGACCCAAGGCGGGGAGCACAAGTAACCGGGTTCTAGGGTCCAGAGGGAGACCATCTCGAGGAGTCAAGACCGGGTCTCCTAACCCTAGAATTGGCAGTGTTACTTGCCGCTCTCGTAGGGGTCTAGGGATGTGGGTTTGGCTATTCATCGCGACCATGGAATCTGTGTTTTATACAGTCTCGTATTAAAAACACGGACATCCTAGTATATCCAATATTTCATATATGTTCTTCTGCTGTAATGTTCTGTGATGAGATCATATTACTGCCTGAGACGAATGTTTATATTATATATATGAGATATATATTATATTGTTGATTTCGTTTCATATCTGATGCTTGTGAAGTATAATAAAATGGGACTTCATTAATGTGATTAATGAAAGAAAAGAAACCTAAGATGTTGTGGAATCGAATTTTCAAAAAAAAAAACAGGTAGCTACAGTTCTTGCTTTGCATCGCGGTGTTCCATGTAGAACATCCTGCACCTTATTCGATAAGGAAAGGACCGAGATCTTTTCACCGGGAGTGACTCCTTTAGCGATAACTGGCAGATGCTACAAACTCGGTTTGTCTTTTGATTACTTCTATAGTTTCTGCTTTGCACAGTAATATATATGATATATCCCGCACCTCATTCGACGAGGAAAGGGCTGACGATCCCTTCACCGGGAGTGACCCCTTTAGCAAAACTAGAAAAGCCTCAAAAGCACTCCATTTTAAAATCATTTGATTCTACAACGATATCAAGTTCATTACGCAATAGGTTTTCAGAAAAACCTGTCGTAGCCCTCCGTCATTTCAGATAAGTACTAGTTAGTATTCGTGCTACGTTTGTTGACCATGTTAAGGCGTAGCGTGTGGTAGCTGATTAGTGCTTATCTGTATAAGCATATGATGCGATTGGATTAGGGTAGTCGTGCGACTTTGTTGACCATGTTAAGGGTCGTGCGGGTGGGTTTAATTCAATCGGGAAATGACAGGTTGAACTTGACTAGCACTTATGATTTGTTGACCATGTTAAGGTCATATAGCTGCTAGGGGTAAAATATTATCGGGAATTTCAAGTGTTGAAATTTGCAATGAGATTGCATACCTTCTATGAGATAGTTGGATCCCGATACCCGTTGCGAGTAAGAGTTACTCCTGGGAGAGTTTTACACATTACAATTAGTCGATCAAGTAGGTGTCTAGAAAGGTGTCAACGGGGTTACGCCTCTGGGAAAACGAGGTTTACATTAATTAGGTTCGTGCGAAAGCACGGGGGACCTCCCTCAAGTACCGACACTGGCCTGGCTGAAAGATTGGCGAACTTGTAGCATGTAATTAATCCCGGCTAGTCTTTCCTTTTAGGGTTTGAAGGAAGATTTGATTAAAACAGTGGGAGACATCCTGATTAGATATATTATATAACCAATCTAATCTTGCAAGAGCGCACACTGAGTGTTTTCTTCTCTCTTTCTCCAGGTAGCGACCATATCAAGCCTTAATCAAGATAATAATACGGATTATTGACCGAACCCGCTTGTTAAACTGAGCTGGGGAATGTTCGTCCCGCTCCAACTTATAATTGTTATAAGACAGAGCAAGAAATTGGGGAATACCAGATTTCCCGTGCCGCCCAAACGAAGAGAGTGCATGTTGATGCATCATCTTCGGGTGTGTTCATTACAGAGAACTGTTTCTCAGTATCCTTTACGTCCTGGGTATGTGATACCGGATCAGGATCCCGCATATGTAATCTGTTACATGGGCTACAGATAGGTAGAGAACTGAGAACGGGTGATAACTTTCATGAGACAGAAAATGGTGCAAGTGTTGCAGCCAAGTATGTTGGTCAATGTCACCTTGTATTACAAGAATACATTGATTCTGAACAAATGTTATTAGATACCGAACCTGATATACAACATCATATCATTCTCTTTATTAGTAAAGAAAGGATATAATTTTGTATTGTTGGATAATGTTTTGAACATTTCCTATATCAAGAGTTGATCGGTTCAGGTACGTTATCTAAAAGCATTGACGTTCTAAATCAAACTACAGTTCTTAGTATACAGAACACACACAAGAAGAAGAGTTCAGAAATGAACGAATCCTTCTTGAGGCATTGTAGACTAGGTCATATCAATGCGACCCGACTGGCTGAAGTTACATAAAGATGCATATTTAAATTAGTTTAAATTTACATCTTGTGAAACTTTCCAGTCATGTCACAAAGATTAGATGACCATAGCTCTGTTTATTGAAAACAGAGAAAGAGTTAGTGAACTCTTAGGATTGATACATGCTGATGTATAAAGGTCCCCTGTCTACACATGCCAAGACTGGTTCTTTGTACTTCATTATGTTCTCTGATGATCTCTCAAGATTCAGATATATGTTCCTGCTGAAACACAAGTCCGAACCTTTTGAGATATTCACAGAATATAAGTAAGAAGTAGAGAACCAAAATACGGGTAGAAGTATTATGTCCTCTGATGAGATCAAGGAGGAGAATACTTGAGCACGGAAATCCTGGACTAATTCTAAAGGAGAATGAGATTCTCTCTCAGTATTACTCCTCCGTATACACCATAGCACGATGGGATATCGGGGCGGAGCAATAGCACCATATGTGATATGGTATGCTCTATGATGAGTACTACTGAGTTTCCTATTTCCTTTTGGGAGTAATGCACTTGAGAAGCTGCATACCTATTGAATGTGGATTCAATAGTTTCCAATGAACCTCAGCCTCTCCGCCGATCTAGTAGGGTTCCTCACCCACCTGAGAGATACTTTGGTTTCTCTATGACAGTGGGAGCGAGGAATGCATCATGAGATGATGACCCAACTAGTTTCGAGCTGGCCATCAGGAGTGGGACTCTGTAAGAATGGCTGGATGCTTAGTGATCTGAGATGGAATCCTTATACACCAACAAAGTATGGACTTTGGTTGCTTTATCTAAAGGGTTAAATCCCCATCAGGAGCGAGTATATCTTGAGAAGATTACTTGGTGTACATGGAAAAGTTGTGACTTTCAAAGCTATGCTTAAGTCCAACCAGATCCTACTTGCCACGGCTACATACCATGACTACGATATCTGGTGGTTGCGTGTCATGACTGCTTTTCTAAAATGATGTTTTAGAAAGGAACGTCTATAAGTACACAGCCAGAGGGCTTCGTAGACAGTGGGAGCAGCGGAAACGTGTGCAAAATGTTTTATGTGATAAAACAGGCATCGTGGAGTTGGAACATCTGTTTTGATGTGGTAGTCAAAGAATTTGACTTCATCAAAATGGTAGATGAACCTTGTATATACAAAAAAAAAAGGTAGTAGAGAGTATGGTGGTGATCCTCATAGAGTATGTGGATGACATACTCTTGATAGGGAAATAGTTTCCTATGCTACGCTCGGTCAATCTCCGCTTATCACAAGGATTCTCCATATAGGATCAAAGTGATACCTCCTAAATCTTGTGTTTTCATCTATGAGATATATGTAATTGGATGTTAGGATACTCACTAGATGTAGTGAGATGGTATCAATCGATCCTGGGGAGAATCACTGGAAAGGTTCCTGTGTGATATGGACGACTGAATGTCAGTCATAGGCATTGTCTTTATCCTCAGTGGAGGGACGGTATGTTGGAAGAGTTCCAAGCTAGATACCGTGACTTACTAGACGATTAAAGGCAAAATACGTTGTTACCAAAGATGCTACCAAAGAGGTAGTTTGGATATATAAGTTCATAAGATGAACTTCGTTCCTACCATTGTGTGACAATGGAGTTGTGGCTTAGGCCAAGGAACCCCCGTCCCATCAGAAATCCATATATAATTCTTAGGTAGTATCACCTGATCATGGAGATGGTTGATCTCCAGGGAGATCGAGGTTAGGAGAGTAGACACAGAGGACGACAGCGCGGATCCACTCAAAAAGGTCTTTTTCCCAGTAGAGACTTTTATAGGATGGTTGAGTATGAGATACTTCAACCGCAGCTAATTGTTGGGTATATGATACCACAACAGATGGCCCTAGTGCAAGTGGGAGATTGTTAGTTATATGTATGCCCTAGAGGCCATTACTGTACATACGATGTATATTGTAGTGGATGCTAGGACATATATAGGGAGGACTTTCTTGCTCGACATGATAGTATGCTATCTGGTTGTACTTTATCTTAACATGTACTCTGATTGTCTCTATATTACATGTTGATAAAGCCCTTAGGATATGTACTCGACTACTGGGACTATGATGAGATCATACTAGTGGGGCCACGGTAGTCGACGAGTACATCCTATAACTGTTCCTAGTCGAGGGTGTATCGAGACAGGGCATCGATGCACCAGTGTAGACTAGCGTATACGCATCTTGACCCATATGATGGGCGATGGATGATCCCATATCCATCGGTGTTTGACATCAAGGATGGTGTACGGGTGCTCAGTGGAGACTGGTTACACTGGACGGACTCGCCGAGAACTCCCAGATGGTATTATACCTCACGTCAGATGGCAGTTCTCCGGTGACACTGGTACAGAGTAGTCTGTTGACCCGAGATCGTCATAGAGTCTTGTGTGATTCCCACTGTGCTTTGATTTCTATCATAACACGTCCAAGAGGGCGTGCAAAAAGGTGGCTTTTGGGTACAGTCCCGAATCAGATGGAGGCAATGAGCGATAGGAGGGGATTCGTCTCTCCCGGTATAGGGAGTTGATGTTGTGCTGTGTTCGATTGGCTATAACCGAAAATCCCTGGCCAGGATTGTTGAGATTTACTGGTAAGTGTTATCAGTAGTTTCTCGAACCATTATAGACCTTATATCGACACGACTTATCGAGCTACTGGGGTCTGACGTTTACCACCCATACGCGAGATATGCAACATATCAGACGACGAGACCGGACTGTACGGGAGTGTTACTGTTTGGATTCACAGGAGAATGTACAGGCTTGCTTGTTGATCTTCTGAGCGCTCAATACCTGGGTAGCTGTTACGTTTAGCTGACCGCTTGCAGCTTGTGGGTGTTTGATATGATCATCACCTACTGCCGGCGTATTGATGATTCTTTAGAGTCATACACAGAGGTTTCTTGACTCAGGAAAAACGGAGTAGGAGCACATATGTGATATGTGCGGGACCGAGGATAATGCGGTATGTGATATCGTATTGTATTCTCGCGATATTTGATATCAGCCGGGTCATCGGATCAAGTGTTGATTCGATGAATCGGTACGGATAAATATTAGTCGGTTATATGCGATATAGCCGGATTGTCGGATCAAGTGTTGATTCGATAATTTAATGTATAATAATATATTTGATATGTTAAATTGCATTAACTAATATTAGCTCACTAAAAGATTCTTTTTCTCACTCGGGTAATACATTGATATATATGCGATATATGTTAAATGTATTATTTTATTTTGTTACAATAAATATTGTATATGTGATATATAATATTGTAACATGTTATAATTATTAATGCAACATGTTTAGAGGAGTTTAAACAAGATTAGGGTTTGATTTGGGTTAATGTTTTCTAGATGTTTCTAGATGGTTTTTACTTTGTCATGATAAAGATATTTGTGTTGATCTTTATCCATGACTCACACTTAACCCAACCCAAACCCTAACCCTAGTAAACTCTCTACATTGGTTACTACAACCATGGTTGCATAAATAATTATGATAACCTTTTTATTATTCATTACAAATAATTCTTCATCTTCTTCCTTCATCATTCTTTCATGAAAAAGCTTGCTAGATTTTTCCAAAGTGATGAATAAATGTGAGAAAAATATAAATAAAGAGAGCAAAAATCCTACTTCATCATCCTCATCTTCCCTTGCCCTTTAGATGAGAGTGTTCACTCATTTTAGTGAGTGTTAGCTTATGTTAACGAAACTTCAAGGTAGATCATCTTTGTATCGAAGATCGGAAGCAAAACTGCACCTTTCTCTTCGTGGAGCCTCTCGAGAGTCAGGAACAAGATGTTCGCAGCGAAGGGACCTCAACACGGAGCTATTGAAGTGAAGGATCGGATCTACAAAGGTTGTAATCCCTCTCACTTAGTGTTAAAGAGTTTAACTTGTTAGTTTTCGCCTAAACCCTAGTTTAAAGATCCGTATTCGGATTGTTCGGCACGGCTAAAATTTTAATCGGGCATGGTTGATGCCTCGTAGACCCTTGTGCGCGTGCCTAGCAACCCTACAGTTACTTCCTGTTTGTATATTATTCTTTTGGGGCACGACCGGGCTGAGGTCGATGTATCCATTGTATGTATATTTTACATTCTGTACTAGGATTACCCCGCGGAGGGGTGCATGGGTAGCCGGGTTCTAGAGGGTAACGGGCCCGCATATTTTGGTTTTGAGACGGAGGGGGCTTTACTCTAGAATTGGCGGGCTATTCGCCGCACTCGTAGGAGGTACAGGTTGACCCAAGGAGGGGTACTCAAGTTACCGGATTCCGTGAAGTGCTGGGTGGTCCATTCACGTTGTTGAAGGAGGCTGTCTCGTTTCAAGTTTTGGCGGGTAACTTGCCGCGCCCGTAGGGGTCTAAGATTTCATTGCACAGGCTATCCACACGACCAGGGGAACGTCGGGTTTCAGTAGCGGCTCAATGAAACCCGGGGATCCCAGATATCTGTATTGTTCTGTGATGTTTATTACATTTCTGTGATGTTGCATTTTATCATTCCTTGAGCGAATATTATATATTGATATATATACTAGTATATGTTGTATATGTTTTGCATCCGCGCTAGTCCAGTCCCCGCTCTGTCGTTAGTTAAGTAACCTAACGGGTGATGACGGGACCCAGTGGCAAATGCAGATGGCATATACGTATATCATTATTTTCGTTCTTTGTGGTGTGATCAATTGATGGGACTGCATTGATTCGGATCAATGCAAGCTAAACAAACCTATTCTGATGTTGTTGGAACATTTTTCAAAAAGCTGTTATTGCAAGGATGTTCTCTTTTGTTTTGCACAGTGGTATTCGGTTATGAATACCAGCACCTCAGTCGACGAGGCAAGGGCCGAGATCCCTTCACCGGGAGTGACCCTTTGGACAGAAGTTTGCGTCAGGGTAATAACTTCACGATAGCCGATTGCCTTTTGCTTCGCATCATGGTATTCAGTTGGAATATCCTGCACCTCATTCTACGGGGAAAGAGACGAGATCCCTTCACCGGGAGTGACCTCTTTAGCAAAGGTTTTCGTCACTATATTTTTACAAAAAGCTACGCAGTTCCTTCAACGATATCAAGTTCATTACGTTAAAGGTTTTTCGCCAAAAACCAGCGTAGCCCTCCATCATTTCTTACGGGTATTATTTAGTATTCGTGCTGCGTTTGTTGACCTAATCAAGACGTAGTGTTCGGTAGCTAAGTGGTACTTGTTTGTTGCATAAGTGGGATTGGTTAGGACAGTCGTGCGACCTTGTTGACCTAGTCAAGGGCACGTATGGGTGGGTTTAATGCAATCCAGAATAATGACGGGTTGAACTTGACTAGCGGTTTATGGTTTGTTGACCTAGTCAAGGTCATAAGCCGCTTGGGGTAAAAATCACATCGGGAGTTTCTAAAGAAACTGAAACTTGCCAGATATGCGCATACCTTCTGGAGTGTGATAACGTGAGTGAATTCCGTCACATTATTATGTGATAATAGTTGGATCCCGATTCCCACTGATGAGTTGGTTGACTCTTCGGGTGATCCCGACTAATTCTTCTTTCAGGTTTGGAGAAGAATTTGACGTTACAGTGGGAGGTTTCCTGATTAGATAAATTGGTAACCATTCTGATCTAGGTTAGAGTGCACGCTGAGTGTTTCTTTTCTCTCTCTCTTTGGCAGCGACCATGACCCGACCCGTGACTATGACTCAGTGACCAAGTTGACCGAACTTTCTTATAAGACTGGCCTTTTGGATTGTCAGAGTTGCATACCCCATTGCCACTCCTACTTTTACCCTTTTCTCCAGAACACCCCGTATTACTACGAACGTTCACTTCCATTGGATAAAACCATCGTATGGTTATATACGAACTCAAAGGAATTTATTCGAAGATGGTTTCCGGTTCTGGAGAAAACGAATAGGACTATTCAGTTGTCTTTTCCTTTTACCTTCTCTCAGGTTGCGAGTGCTCCTTGGATTAGGGGACAGTACACCTATTACGCAAATTGGATAGCCTTCTTCCAAACCATAGGCAGGTGCCGACCGGTAGGGAATGAAGAAAACCAATTAGCCTAACAATGGTGTACAGAAGGTATTATGTAAAGACAAATAAAGCGACCAGTAAGAGGGCAAAGTAAATTGTGACTGTTATTCACGTCCAAACCATGTATTTCTTCGCCAATCCTACATCACCTTTGTATTTCTCCAGGACACTCCGTATCACTATGAAGATCCACAGTTTATTGGATACTCCATCATATGGTTATATACGAACTCGAAAGGAACTCGTTCTAGTTCGGGGATGGATTCTGGTTCAGGAGAAATAGGAATAAGGTTTATTCGGTTGTCTTTTATCTTCACCTTCTCTGGCATTGCGAGTGCTCCTAGGATTAGGGCAGTACACCTATTATACTTATTGGATAGTCTTCTTCCAAACCATAGGCTGGTGCCGAACGGTAGGGAAGGAAGAAAACCATTTAGCCTAAGAGGGTGTACAGAAGGTAATAACTAAAGACATATGAAGGGATGTGGAGATGTGGCATAGAAATATACGGTTACAGTTGTGAATCTGGATAATGGAAGAGCCATTACTAGGAATACCAGGATACCCCTACGAAACATTTCAATATTTCAGTTTCACCGTGTACTGTTAATAGAAAACTAATTTCCCAATTAGACACTTGCTCCAGGGTATGTATTTACCAGGCTTGATCCTCACAACTGTATGGTTTTACAGATGATGAGTGGGAGTAAGTTATTGAGAATTAGGTGATCATCCTCATTATATCGGGATTCGTTGTAATTGGTGATATTTGAGGAAATCTCCCGGGCTGTTTGCCGGATGGCAAATATTTGGTTTTGAATATCCGTTGTTATGCACCAATTTCAAATTGATATATATGTACGTCTATTTTTATAGAGTGAGATATGCCTTCTTGAAATTATGTCCATGACATTTATCTATATCAGTGGATGGTTAGGTAAGGAGCATTAAACAGCGGTGTAATTCTTCCTAACCATAAGTACAGTTTTCAACCTACGACACACAGGGAATGAGTTATTAGACTCAAGTGACTTATACAGAGTATTGTATGTTGTCCAGTGTCCATTAGGACAGAAGGGTTGGTCATCGTACTATATTCGGTTTACTTATGACTTCTCTAGTTTTTAGACAAGTGTTTCGCAGAAACACAAGGTCCAAGTTTTGAGAAGTTGTAGGTATATGAATAAATTAGAGAACCAGGTATTGCAAGTATCAGGATTCTTCAAGATGATCGAAGATGTAGATACTTGTGTATGGTATTCAGTTTATAGTAATGATTTTTGAGAAACTTGTTTCTCTTTAAGGTTACTCATATCTGGATGCATTCCTAAGTTGAGTAACTCTGATCGGCCTCCTTCCATTTAGTTGACATGCACTGGAGACAGCTGCATGATTTGAATCTGGTTCAATTAAATCAGTGCCGCTGTTTCTGTATTGGATATAGAACAGTTCATATTTTAACGATGTTAAGGTACGGGGAGCTGACCGGCTTATGCTTAAAACCAGACTCCGGATAACTCAAGGCACATTTCTGTAATGGCTGTTTGTGGGTTGACCCAGGCTATGACGAGGGTTGACTTTCTACCATCTGGAAGATCAATAGTGATATTTTTCTAGACTCGCCACAGTTTTAATAATAATGTTTTTTTTCAGAAAACAGTAGTGGGAGTATGGTAGAACTGGAAGTAATTCCAGAACCGCAAAGGATTACTGAAAATTTGATAAGAACCTAAAAATTCAATCTGATTTGACATTCCATTAGCCACTCCGTAGATATGGTGGGTAACCTCAGGCGCTCGAGAGGTACTTCGGTAGCCTCAAGGACGGTGACGGGGAGGTTCTTGTTTACACATACTTGTCATTGCTGTTGTTCCAGACTGTGAAACCCGGCAGGAGGATGAGTATAGCGTCGTTCTGAACTGCCTTTAGAAATGTACGTCTATATGACTCTGCCAGAGGGTTGTCGTAATCAGTGGGAGCAGCGGAAGCATAGTGGACAAGTGGCTTATGTCTATTTATAGACTAAAGCAGATATAGCGGAGATAGATCATCTATTTCTGATGTGACAGTCATAGGTTTGACTTCATCAGAATAGGGGATAGATCTGTTACGAAGGTAGTAGGGTGTGATGTCCTGGTATTTGGATGACATAACAGAATAGGAAGTGAAATTCCTATACTATGGTCGGTTATACTTCGGTTGTCACACAGTGATTTCTCCACATAGGATATGGATATTATATCAGATATTCTGGTTACTAGATCTATGGTTTTAGATCTAGATTTGGGTAGTTTCCCAATCTGGGTACTTAGACAGCATTCTAAAGGTGTTTTAGAATGGACGACTCCTGGCACGGTAGTGTACCTGCAGATGATGGAGTCACCCTCTCTAAAGGTGTCTTACAAACTAAAGGGAAGAGGGATGTGCATGATTGGCAGCTTACTTGCTTAGGCAAGTACCACACCAGATATTATTTTTGCAGTAGATGCAATAAGTTGCAATAAGTTGACCTGGATGACAGAGTGGCTGTCAGAGTTATAGTTTTCCCTCTGACAAGAGGCAGTATTATGGACAGGTGGTCCAAGTGGATACTGAGGGAGGCATGGCGCAGGATACTGATTGGTTTCAGTTGAAGATACAGTCTAAGAATTTTGGATTTGGAGTTCATTTATGAGCTAGGTCCCATCAGATATCCAGACATATTCTAAGACAGGTATTGCTCATTTCAGGAGATGGCTTTCTCCGTGAACTTGAGATAAAGAGAGACATAGAAAGAAACATTAGGACGGATCCACTCACTGAAGCTATTCCTCGAATGCAATAGTTTCGCAAATAAGCTTTGTGAGACTGACTAGTAGAGGAGTTGGGTGTTCGGTATCACACGGGCTGTGAGTATGCGACATCACAATAATTAGCCTTAAGTGCAAGTGGGAGATTGTTGGATATAGTGCCCTCAGAGTCAATTATTAGATCGCAGGCAGGTCATTGCAATGATTGAGGGACGACCTATACCGGTAGGACAGTCTTACTCGAGATGATAGTATGCTATCTGGTTTATCTTTATCATCATGTACTGTTTTAGGTGACCTTACAGGTCACTATTGCACGTTGATAGAGCCCTTAGGATTCTTGCTTGACTGCCAGCAGTATGATGGCGATCATATACGTGGGAGCTAGGGTCTATAAGCGCATCCTTAAATGGTCTTTAGTCGTGGGAGTTTCGAGACAGGGCATCGATACTCCAGAGTAGACTAGTGTATACAGTCGAGACCCCGACGAGGGGCGGTGGCCGGTCTCACAAGCCACTGGTGTCAGTTGGTTCACCTAAGATGTATACAGGTGCTCATTGGGTTATGAGTACACCGGACAGGACTTACCGGGAACATGTTAGTTGGTCTCATACCAGACATCAGATAGCAGTTCTTTGGTGACATGTATACAGGTTAGTTCATCGACCTGAGATCGTCATTTGTCTCGTATGAGTTCCCACTGTACTTTGATTACTACCCTACCACGGCTCAAAGGAGTCGTGCAAACAGGTTTTAGTTGGGTACAGTCCTGAGCCACATGGAGGCAGTGAGCGGATCTGCAGGGGTTCGTCTCTCCCGGTATTGGAGGTGAGGTCGCGCTGTGTCTAGGAGAGCTATTACAAAAAGCCCTCGGCCGAGGCAGGAGATTTACTGGTAGGTATTCCAGTAGTATCTCAGGGTGTTCTGGGCTACACTCCGACACGACTTGTACCGCTTTTGGGGGTCTGACTTTTACCAACCCCTTAGGCCCACCATACGATGCTCATAGACGAACGGACCGGACTGTACGGATATTATCACTGACAGGCTCAGTAGGATGTCAGGATGAGTTCGCTCATCGACGTCCCTTTTGGTCAATAGCTGGTAGCCCGTTACGTGTGGCTAATACCTCTGACGGGCTAGTGGTTAAATCCACAGTCAAAATATTGACGAGTCTTTAGAGTCCTCCACAGACAGTTACTCAAGTTTCGGGCGAAACGCTGTAGAGGCCGTATGGAGATATGGCAGGGTTCGATCATATACGTGCGGTATTGCACGGATCATGATCGGACGGATAATACTAGCGGGCTTTGGTTTAAGGCGGATCCTAGTATTGTACAGTGTAGATTTGTCTCATTGCATTTGTATTCAGTGGGAATACAAATGCGGGTATGTATATACAATCGCGGGGTTTTCCTGTAATTTATTACGGGATCAGTTTTCTGAAGTTGCCAGTTTGCATTCCGTTCCGGCCAGTTTTCCTTTGTTCCTTCACGGCCGAATTTTTGTGATGGAGGGGCTAATTTTCAAGTTTGCAAATTAGTTTAGTGGAGGGGTTTATTTGTTATTGAGGGATTATGATAGCATAGCATCTTTGCTTTTTGTTCTCATCATGGCTAGCATTTTATGTGATAGGTTATGATAGGATTTTGGTGTGACCATAATTCCTTAATATCAACACATTTCTTATGGTCACTTTGATACATCCCTACACTTACCGCCTTGTGGTTTTTTCCTCCTCAATTTGATTTGGCCGGCCATTCCTTGGTGAGAGTGACCATGGATTCATTTTTGGTGTGAGGAAATCATTCATATCATTTTGGCTCAATACAAATTTCCTCACCTCTCTCCATAGTTCATTCTTCACCTCCATCCATCAAAAAAAGGCAACTTCACAACCCCATGAGGCAAAGATTACTACATTTATCCTACAGCACCCTTGGGCACGTCGGCTCGCCAACTTCGTGCCCGAGTTGCCTCGATCTAGAGGTGGGAGCCCGTAAAAGAACCCGACGATGTGGTGCCCGTTCCGACGAGGAAATGAAGACCGGAGATTCCGCGAGGAGATCGGAGTGGAGGCCGAAGACCGAAGGAAACAGATCGCTCGGTATAGCTTTCTATCCTGTCTCTTGTTTGCTAGCATTAGGTTAATGGTTACAATCCGGGGTTTTAGGATGCGGTAGTGCCGGTTTTCAAGTCAAGAAAAATTTTCGTTTCCGCATTTTGGCCGAGGAAAGACGGCCGAGGCGCTATCGTAGTCCTACAGGGATAACTCCGAAGAGCATCCGTAAAGAGATAATTTTTGCGTGTATCCCATAATTTAATTTTAAAGCCGTCACAGAGCTTATTATATGATTTCCAGTTTACTGGACAGTTCAAGAACAGATTCATCAACTATGTGTTACAGGGATAACTTTTTATTGAGTATCCCATAGGTTACTTGTTCTTGTCCTAGTAAACGAAGTATTCATCACAGGAGCATAGAAAGTTGCGGCGAAGGAAGAATCCACTGCTCCATACTTACGTTTTGATCTTCTTTTCTTTACTTCTTGGAGTTTGAACTTCTCGAATATCCTTCCATGCTTCTGAGTAATTGAACAGAGGATAATTGTTTATGAACGAAAGTGGTTTTGATTGCTTCACCCTTCTTCTGTACATTAAGGGGGGTTTATAGTCTCATAGGGCTTGTGAATGTGGCCATGAACATGGTCCGCGTTTGGACAACGTAGGGCGTATAGTTCGCAGCTCCAATTTCGTAGGCACCTTCCGCTGCGGAGACTCCTTCAATGAGTGGCGGTTACTTTATTTTGAGAATGCGCGGTGGAGACCCCTGGAGCAAGGAGCGGCGGGGATCCCTGGTGTGGTGGAGACCCCTTGCGCATAACTCCTTAGTGATGGATGCCCTTGTTTGACTTTTTCATAGGTGTTTTAATTCTGTTAGATGACTCACATAGCTTCATCAAATGAGTGTACTCTTTACAAGACTGTAAATTTAGGGAGCGGACACATGCTTCGTTATCTAAAGAGGAACCAGTCTCATCCAGAGTGGGCATATCCAATAGGCTAGTTAGAGCAGATCTTCTTGGTGTTTTTATAGAGGTCAACAAGTGGAATAAATTCTTCATATTCAGTTGGTGGATTTTTGATATCAAACAAATGCCCCCACTGATCATTGCATGTGTCCTAAAAACATGGGAAGATCAGTGTTCCTATTTACACCACAGGGTTTCAATACCACGCTTTTTGGTTTCTATACCACAATATTGGTTTCCATACCACAGGATTTCCATACCACGCTCTTGGTTTCTGTACCACGCTTTTTGGCTTCTATACTATGACATTGGTTTCCATACCACAGTTTAGGATTTGACAATATTATTTCACACACTCTCATCCTTTTATCCATTCGGTCTATAATTATCGATCATAGGAATCAACCCCACCGTTTAGGATGCTTATAGGTTAATCTCCTTAACCTCGAGATTTTGAATAGTATACAAGCCGACGTTGAAACACAACACGACAAATATAATACCCTATGAGTCTATAACCCAGTCTTCGTGACTTATTTGGATTTATAGGAACCAACTCTGCCTTTTCGGACGCTTATGAGTTGATCACTTTACTCTTAGGATCCCCAGAATCCGGTTGGTCGTAGTTTCCCTACATTAACGCATAAAGAGGCAAATACATCATCTATTAGATTCATAGTCCGGCCTTTATGACTTATTTGGTTGTGGGAATCGACTCTGCTTTTATGGACGCTTACGAGTTGATCACTTTATCCTTAGTATCTTTGAATCTGGTAGCAGTAATATACTTGTCAATGCTGGAATGCAATATGATAAGCACATCTCGATTCGGCCTTTGTGTCTTGTTGAACAATTTTCTTCATATTATTGGTGCTGGAACGTAACTCAATAAGTTGGTATATCTGAATCGGTGTTTTTTTGACTTGGTGAATCATACGCTTGGGTCTTCGATATTAGAACGCAAACGGCAGACATATTGGCAGATGGATCCGGCCTTTGTTGATTTTGGATTTCAGATTGATGTCTCCAACAATGGAGCACAATGTGATAAACATATTTGTAGATAGGTTGCAGTATTGATATTGTTTGTGCTTGTAGGTTGTATACAGCGTGCTTGAAGCGTCAGGCATGCAAGGAAAAAATATTTGGCTTCCTTGTCACGTTGTAGAAGTGGTGTCCGATGGGATTTTTGTAGGTTTTTTTTGTTTTGCTTTCTTGTGAATTGAGAGGATTTCACGAGGGTTAAATTTTTTTCTCGATGAGTCGTAAGGACCTCATTATGTGATTTTTCCTAACGAGTTGATATGATCTCGCAGGATATTAACTTCCAAGACACGGTAGGAGAATCTTCAGTGAAACTTCATTGTCTTATTTTCTTTTGATCCCTGATTTGTTTGGCGTAATCTTTGATAAGCTTAGAGACGTTGTCAGGTGGATCTATTGATTTGAATTGCTTAATTTGTTCTGACGATGTCAAGAACAATCTTTTTTGCATCTCATTGGGACTTTTGTCTCGACTTTCTCTGACTGTTAAGAAAAACCTTTTTTGCACCACGGTAGAATTCCCCCTTTCTATTTGGCGGGTCCTTTGTGCTTGGAGGCACCGCCAGGTAGAACTTTGCTGTCTTGTTCGGCACGACCGTTCTGATGGCATCAAAAGCGCTCTTTTGCACGCCTCGGTGGGAATTTAAACATTAAGAGGTCAAAGACACTCTTTTGCATATGTGGTAGGATTTTTGTGGACATTTGGATCACCTTGGACATGCCTGTTGTGTCTGTGCCTTAGAGCAACCATAGAATTTCCATGAAGGAATTGACTCTTCAACAATCATTATAGTCACGAGATCATCTAGACACTTCCTATTTGTCAGAGGTAGTAGATGAAACAGATTGATTAGGTTTATATTCCTCATTAGCTTGATTAACAGATCCTTGTATTTCAATATTAGGGATTGAACCTCTAGCACGTTTATTTGAACCGGCGTTAGGTTTATACTCCTCATCAGTTTGATTAGCAGATCCGGGTATTTCAATATTAGGGATTGAAACTCCGGTTACAGAATTAGTGATAAATGTATCGCTAGTCTGGGCACGGCTGTCTAGATCCAATACAATTTTCATTTCATTTTTTCTTTGTCTTTCCTATGCAACAGTCGATCCGGCTGGTTCAATAGCAAGTCGCATGTTTTTTTGGTAGTGGTATCATATAGTAACCCTAATCAAATGGGAAAGTACACCATTTGAGAATCATTATTATTTATGGAAGGATCAACAACTTTTCATCCTTGACCATTCTGGGCGGCAAGCACCGTTATCATGACGACCCAGTGGCATTGCTCAAATTGTTATAAATAAGACAATATGGTCTCTAAGCAACCAATCAAGAATCAAATTCACCAACGTGGAGCTTAAATAGAGTCCATAATAATATGTATTAGGACTCGCTGCTGTGCTTGTGGATTTAAGGGCTCGAAGGTCCGCATAACATGATTCCAGCTTACCGACCATTTCAGTTTTAAAGACTTGGTGGTCCATTGTTACCCTTGGATAGTGTATGGCAAGCTAGTTTACTCGCCATAAGGCAGTGGGGGAGAATTGTTGACTTCAATGTCATAATTTGTTGGTTTCTATACCACAATAGCTGCTCGTGGATTGTATATGGAAGGTTGTTTTATATTTACCTGCCATAAGGAACTTTTTTGAATTAAGCATGATATTTCTTCAGAAACCGACCATTGATGGGAGGAATTGGCCTTTCACCATTCATGCTAATCAGTTGATAAGATCCACCTTGGAAGACCTTTTCAATAACATATGGGCCTTCATAATTGGGCTAAAACTTCCCTCATTTTGCACGGTTTAAGATAATGGGTCGGCGTAAGACATGCACAGACTCATTTTTTCGGGATGAACATTATCGTGCCATTTTAGCATAGGCTCGTGACATCACCTCCTTATAGACTTCCATATTCTGGTGCGCCATCAGGCGGGTCTGGTCTAGAGCATCTAGCTCTTCAAGACGAAGTTGAGCATTCTGTTCTGAGGTTAGATCGTATTGAATAGCGATGCGGAGCGAAGGAAATTCAATCTCCAGTGGTAATACAGCTTCGGTATCGAAAACCAGTAAATAAGGGGTTGCCTTGGCAGCCGTCCTATATGTGGTGTGGTATGCCCATAAGGCTTCTAGTAGTCTCTCGTACCGATCTCTTTTATTTTTAGAGACCTTCTTCTTAAGCAGCTTGGTGAGAGTTTTGTTGAATAATTCGGTTAGATTATTAGTACGTGGGTTGTAGATGAATGAATATCTCTAATCTATTTTGCGTTGATTGGTGAAATGGCTGATTTTGAACCTTTTGTACGCCGGCCCATTGTCAGAGATAATGCGCCGTGGAACACCAAAACGAGATATCACATTTTTCTTAAATAAGCACAAGCTATTCTCTGTCTTCACTTCTTTAAGTGCTACAGCTTCAGCCCATTTGGAAAAATAATCGGTGGTGGCCAGAATGAATTTTTGTCCTCCGGATGACGGCGGGTCTTTGGGCCCTACTATTGATCAGTCAAATTTATTGCATATTTGTATGGATATTTTCCTTATTATTATTAACTACTAAAAGGTGTCAATTGTAAATAAAGAACATATGTGGATTTATTTTTACAAAGATTATTGTCATATAATTCGGGAAAATATTTGCATATCATATTTAAATAAAATATTCATGAGATTATTTATTATTAAATATGTATATCATATCAAATAATCCATAATAATATGTATTAGGAATCGCTGCTGTGCTTGCGGATTTAAGGGCTCGAAAGTCCGCATAACATGATTCCAGCTTACGGACTGTTCCAGTTTTAAAGACTTGGTGGTCCATTGTTATCCTTGGATAGTGTATAGAAAGCTAGTTTATTCGCCATAAGGCAGTGGGAGAGAATTTTTGACTTCAATGTCACAATTTGTTGGCTTCTAAACCACGATGGCTGCCCGTGGATTATATATGAAAGGTTGTTTTATATTTACCTGCCATAGGGAACATTTTTGAATTAAGCATGATATTTCTTCAGAAACCGACCATTGATGGGAGGCATTGGCCTTTCACCATTCATGCTAATCAGTTGGTGAGATCCACCTTAGAAGACCTTTTCAATAACAAATGGGCCTTCATAATTGGGCTAAAACTTCCCTCATTTTGCATGGTTTAGGATAATGGGTCGGCATAAAACAAGCGCCGACTGATTTTTTCGGAATGAACGTTATCACGCCATTTTAGCATAGGCTCGTGACATCACCGCCTTATAGACCTCCATATTCTGTTGCGCCATCAGGCGGGTCTCGTCTAGAGCATCCAGCTCTTCGAGATAAAGTTGAGCATTCTGTTCTGAAGTTAGATCGTGTTGAATAGCGATACGGAGCGAAGGAAATTCAATCTCCAGTGATAATACAGCTTCGGTACCGAAAACCAGTGAATAAAGGGTTGCCTTGGTGGCCGTCCTATATGTGGTGCGGTACGCCCATAAGGCTTCTGGTAGTCTCCTATACCAATCTCTTTTATTTTTAGAGACCTTCTTCTTTAGCAGCTTGGTGAGAGTTTTGTTGAATATTTCGGTTAGACTATTAGCACGTGGGTTGTAGATGAATGAATATCTCCAATCTATTTTGTGTTGATTGGTGAAATGGCTGATTTTGAACCTTTTGTACGCCGTCCCATTGTCAGAGATAATGCGCCGTAGAACACCAAAACGAGATATCACGTATTCCTTAAAGAAACGCAAGCTATTCTCTATCTTCACTTCTTTAAGTGCTACAGCTTCAGCCCATTTGGAAAAGTAGGCGGTGGTGGCCAGGATGAATTTGTGTCCTCCGGATGACGGCGGATCTTTAGGCCCGACTATTGATCAGTCAAATTTATTGCATATTTGTATGGACATTTTCCCTATTATTAACTACTAAAAGGTGTTGATTGTAAATAAAAAACATATGTGGGTTTATTTGTAAAAAGATTATTGTCATATAATTAGGGAAAATATATACATATCATATTTAAATAAAATATTCATGAGATTATTTATTATTAAATATGCATATCATATCAAATAATCCTAACCAATATTCTTAAGATATTATATAATTTAATTGGTTGGAATAATATCTCAAATAAAACAAGTACTACTAATAAGATGATTTGAGATATTGTGTAGGTATTATAATAAGATCATCTCAGGTCTGAAATACAAGCAGGAGATCCACAGTAAATCGAATCACAAAAACCAAATCTGCCGAATATTAGGAGCAAATTAAAGAATTTTGCAACGGCAGAGATTAAAAGATATATTCTCAGAATATTTTTATCAGAAGGATCTCCAAATATTAAGAGAAAAAGGTATTAAAAATTTGGAAGCTCAAACCCACCAAGGGGCAGTGGATCCGCGGTCAACAAGGGTAATAAGCAGTTGCGCGGTCTTATGGTGTCCATAGAATATGAAAACTCAGGTTCTTGATCGTAATTTCACACACTCCAATATGACGACTAGGATTTCAAGTTCCAGAGCCTATAAAAGGACCGAAAGCATCTCTCATCAAAGTTATCTATGAAAATCCATCGAAGTATCAACCGATTTACCAAGCAAGCTATTTAGAAAAAACCAGGGTTTTGTAATTTGGTTTTTCAGTGAGCAACTTTTGTAATACAATTGTTAATCAATAAAGGTAGTTTTTTTTAATTTTGTCGCATTTACTTTCCGCATTTTTAATTTTTCATTTATTTTCTACATTTTTAATTTTAATTATGTGTTCCATTTTCTTCCACCTTTTTTCTACTTCATTGATCTCCATGAGCGAGTAAATTCTTGCTTGCTAGAGTTTGTAGGATAAGGTAGAATAATGGAACAAAATATCTCTTAAATTCTTTTTAAAGTTTTAATTTTTATAAATTTTAACAAAATGAATATTAACCCTCTTATCGGGCGCACTATCAATTCATGATAGTGACGACCACGATTTGAGATTCATTAATAATTGTTTTGTTAAGGGCTTGAGATAAATAGAGATCAATAGAAGGACAAGGGTCAGTAAAGGGAAACCCTAATTCTCTCCAAAAACCTTAATCCACATTCATCGCTATTTCATTCGTAATAAATAATTAAAAGATAAAAATAATTATTTTTAAAACTCTATCCATTAAATACTAAATCCTATAAACCCTACAAGCCTTCTGTTATAAACTTTTCAAATCTTCTTAGTAATAAACGATAACAATTTCACCTTTCTTCTATCAACTCGTCTAAAGCATGAAAAGTATTTCACCATTTTTCTGTGCACGACCCGTACTCACTAGAGGCTAGCTCTTGCAACACCGTTATTGATTGCGGTATTTAGAACACACATAGACACATTTTTTCGCCACCAATCAAATGGCGCCATTGCGAGAGAAATGGTCGTAATATTTTTCTTGTTATTCGGGTTGATTTCTAATATAAAACTAAAGAACATAAAAAAAATATAAATATAAATAAAAAAACCCGCATTTTGTACTTTTAACGATTTTTGTGCGAGTTTCGTGAGAAATCTGGAGCACTTAGATCAAACCAACAGAGATTCCGAGATTTGCAAGTAGGAGTAGAGGAGTATTGGACTTAGGTGCCAACTTTTGGAGAACATACTCAATCATACGGCGGCGGAAGCACGGCCACTTTGCGGAGTTAAGCACCTAAATTTTTTTGGTATTATCCTATAGCCTTCCTCTTTCTTCTAAAACTCCAATAAACTGTTTTTACCTGCAGGATTCTTTGCAAACAGCGCCGCTAAAAATCTTTTTGTGTGTTTTAGATTTTGATTTGTTTTGCATATTTAAAACGAACTTTAAGAGGCAAGAAACCTAGATTCAGATTAGGTGTGGATTTCACCACCCTTCTTAGGCCCCACAAATCACAAACGAGCATACGCATCACCCTATATTAATAAAAAAATATCTAGACCGAGCTTTTAAGAATAGTCGCGCTCAATTAGGACAAAAGAGGGTCGTGAGTAATCTATTACTTATCCGTATTTTTCTTGTGGTGTCTAAGACAAGTGTGACTAAAGAAAGTGGTTTACTTAATTAGACCCGCTATTTCGGTGACTCGTATAGCAGATACCTCGCACTTACCTGGCTCTTACCTCGCTACATGATTGATAGGGAGGTGATAGAGGATTTATCCTACGTCTTGTCCTTTAGAAGTCGAGGAGCGGTGATTAGTCTAAAATATTGCACATTTGTATGAACATTTTCCCTACTAATATTAACTGTTAATTGTAAATATAGAACATATATGGGTTTATTTGTAAAAGATTATTATTATATGTTTCTACATTTATAATTAATATAATTAAGGGAAAAATATATGCATATAATATTTAAATAAAATATCAGTAATTAAAATATACATATCATATCAAATATTCATAATCAATATTGTTAAGATATTATATCATATAAATGGTTGGAATAATATCTCAAAAATATCAAATGCTACTCACACTTTAATTTGAGATATTGTGCAGGTATTAGCTCAGGTCTGGAATCCAAGTAAGAGATCTAAGGCAAATCGGAATATCAGAACCGAATCTGCCTAATTTTAGATGCAAATCGGGGAATCAAGTAACGGCAGAGACTCGGAGCAATATTTTCAGAATCTATACATCAAAAGGAACTCCACATATCGACACAAAAACCCAGAAGAAATCTTAAAATCCTATTTCACCAAAGAGCTGTGGAAGGGTGGCCAAACGTGGTATTATGCGGCGGTTCCGCGTCCAAATCAGGGCCCTTGGATGTGGGATTTTGGGATCATGATCATAACTACTAATATTCACATATGGCATCTAGGGTTTTTGGTTTCCAATACTATATAAAGGACCGAGAGCGGTGCATTATAAATCATCACCGAAGAGATCAAGAGATCCAAGAGATTCACGTATCTAAGTGATCATCATCTATTCATCTACCTCTTAAAAGAGAGAGATTTAGAGCAAACTAGGGTTCTTGTAATCTAATTTCTAATGAGCAAAATTATAAATGCAATAGTTGATTAATAAAGGTAGTTTTTATTTTAATTCTTTTTGCATTTATTTTCCGTGTTTAATTTACGCACTTACTTTTACGCATTACTTTTCAGCATCTTAATTATGGTTTCATTCTTATTCAACCTTCCTTCTAAATCTCTAACTATGAACGAGTAATTCCTAGCTTGCTAGGGTTCATAGAATAGGGTAGGATAATGGATGAAAAACCTTTTAACTTCTGTTAGACATTTTAAAGTTTATAAACCTTAGCAAAATAAATGTCAACCATCCAATCTGGCGCGCTATCAATTTATTGATAGTCACGACCATGATTTGGGATTGGGTAAACACTTGTTTTGGTAAAGGCTTGACATGAATAGAGATCAATAAAAGAACAAGGGTTAGAGTAGGAAACCCTAATTCCCTCCATGAACCCTAATCTACATTCATCACTATCGCTCATGCTTTAAATTATTAAAAGTTAAAAGAGTCATTTTTAAATATTCATCCATTAACTACTAAGTCCTATGAACCCTACAAGCCTTTTAATTATAAATTTTATATCCGTATTAAAATAGAAGGATAATCAAGCAATCACCCTTCTTTCATCAACTCGTCTAAAGTAAGAAAAAAGTTCACGTTTCCCTGCAGACGACCCATACTCATCACGGCTAACTGCTAGCGACACCGTTTTGATTACAGTTATTTACAAAAACTCTCTTTCGCACACGATAAAATCAAATAGCGACGTTGCCGGGGAGACGGTCGTAATTTTTTTCTTGTTATTCGGGTTAATTTCTTATAAAATCCAGCAAATATAAAATAAACGAGAACAAAAACAGCATCTTATGTTTTTAACTATTATTGTGCGAGTTTTGCAAGGAAATCTGGATTAACTGGAGGAAGGAAACAGATATTCAGAGACTTTCAACATGGACCATAGGATCATACGGGTGCTTTGAAGAAAAAATTGGCAAACGATCCTTCCACACTGAGGCAGAACTACGGCAATAGGGTGCAATTGGCGGCAGAACCACGGCCTTCTTGAGGATTTGGGCCCCCAAACTTCTGTGGTATTTTCCTATTATCTTTATCTCTCCTCTAAAACTCCAATAAATTGATTTTACCTACAGGATTCTTTGCAAACATCGCTGCTCAAAATATTTTTTCGTATTTTAGATTTTGGTTTGTTTTGCATATCTAAAACGGACATTAAGGGACAATAAACCCAAAATTCAGATTAAGTTGGAATTTAATCACCCTTCCTAGGCCCCACAAATCACAAACGAGCATACACATAACCCTACATTAATAAAAAAATATCTAGACCAAACCCCTAAGGACTGTCGCGCTAAATTAGGACAGAGGAAGGTCACAGGTAATCTATTGCTTATCCGCATTTCTTTTATGGTGGCTAAGACAAGTGTTACTAAGGAAAGTGGTTACTTAATTAGGCCCGCTATTTCGGTGACTCGTATAGCGGATACCTCCCACTTACCTGGCCACAAGATTGATAAGGAGGGAGTAGAGTATTGATCCTGTGACTTGACCTTTGGAATTCTAGGAGCGGTCTAGTAAATTGACCTAGGTAACCCTAGTTTGAGGTATTGTTTGTGTATGTTTGTCGAGTCTCTTTTTCAAGGCAAAAAAAATTCCAAAATCCAAAAAGAGCTTAAATCATTACCATTTCACCCTTTTTTCTTTTCACTTTCTTATAATGGGTAACCTAAACAGACGAACTCTTGCCGAGCTTTGCTATCTAGAACCAGATATTTCTTATTTTCGTAATTACTTCGGTACAAATTCTGACTCTACCATGTCCTTAAGGGATAGGATAGAGCGCGCGGAAAAGAAAAGTTGGATATCTCACTCAAAGTCCTATCAACCATATCAAAATTCAACATATTCTTATGTTAATAATCCATTTAAGGCTAGTGATGGAACATCTAAATGCATGTCCATCGCTGAGCATATTGTGAAGGCTAATAGCCAAAGATTCAATCCTTTTACTAATCCAAAACCGTTAGTAAAAAAACACCATCATTTCCATATGAAAATTTTGATACTCGTTTTGAGGCGAATATAACATCTTTTACACCCATGACCATTACTAAACAAATAGCAATTGTTAGTCGCTAACTAACCAACCAATCTCAATATTCTTCATATCACAATGTTGATCCTAATCCTGTTTATGAAACTTAGGTACACCCTTCTAATTCTTATCCACAGTACCAAACTTTCACACACTCTCATATTGACACTTATCTTGAGGCTAATGGGACAAGTCATAAATGTATGTCGATTGCAGAACACATTGAAATTTCCCGTAACCAACAATTAAAAGCATCCCTTGTTCATACTTCTTTTCAGGCTAATGGTGCAAGTCATAAACACATGTCGATTGCGGAATACATTGAACTCGCATGTAGCCAATAATTAAAGGCATCTCTTGTTAACACTTCTCTTAAGACTAATGTGGCAAATCATAAACGCGTGTCAATTGCGGAATACATTGAACTTACCCGTAACCAACAATTAAACACATTCCAACCATACTCAACTTTTTCACCTTATCTAGACAGTGCTTCTGAAAATCAATTATGAAGATCCACGGTTCAAAGAGAATCCTTCATTGGAACTTTTTCACAAACCATGTCTAGTCTTGAAGTAGAGTTGGAATTGAGTAGTGAAAAAGAACAAGAGATCCATCAAAGTCAAGCCAAAACCAATTTCTTTGATCTCAATACCTTCCATCCTACACTCCAGTCGAATGTATTCGATGTTCAACCGATTCATAATCTAAGTGATAAGGTGCCCGAGAATAACATGTTTGACTTTTTCCATAGTGAGTGTGAAAGAGAGCCTTACACCTATCCAAATCAAACTGATCCTTATTTGACTACACTTGATATTTCAAACCTTCCAACTCCATCAAGTGAACCAAGTGATTTATCGATTGAGGATGGTATAATTGATGATTTTTTAAATACCTATTCATTTGATTTGACCGAAGGTGTTAGTGAGAGCGGTGATGAGAATATCATTGAAGATGAACCCGTTATGTTAGATGAGTTGGATTCTCTTACCCATCATGTCCTTTCTATTGAAAGTGAACATCTTCCTGTATATTTACCGATCCTATTCTTAACACCGACCTATCCGATATGCAAAACGATATTCAGCCTTCATCTCCCACATATGGTTCAACAATGCTCGACACACAAGTTTGTTTACCCATTTCATCACCCACTTTCTTTGGTTCTTCTAATCTTCTTTCAACTCTACCGAGTTTCGATAAATCACATTCCGATATTTCGAGTTCTATGATTCTTACAAGACCACTTGATTTAAACTCTTTTGAAAATAAGATAGATGAGCTTTTCGAGTCTCATACGTCCATAATTTATGACAAATCAAGTGTGTTGAATTCTAGCGCGAAAAAATTGACCGTGAAACTTTCGGTCTTCCTAAAGAATCCATCATTCCACTGATTCTTTTCTTTCCGATGGGATCATCATCGATGAAAGTTTTTAAAATATTTTCGCCGAAGAACTCGCGTTCCTTAAATACTTGGATGTTGTGATAAATCAACCTCCATTGGAAATTCGTGCGCCTCCCTTTAAGGCCGGAGAAGTTGAACCACCACCCCTTCTTCTTATCGACTATTCCACCCATTCCTAATCATTCACATTCTCGTTTTCGTTCATACTCGCTTTTCCGTCTCTACCAACCGAGACGTAAAATCTTTCAATTACACCTCTTATCTCCTCCCCACTTCTTCACGTCTATCGGTAACATGATCTTCTACCAACCATGGTGTTACCCAACTAAAATATTTGAATGGTTGGTTTTAACATTTGGTTTTTGTAAAGATTTATGTAGACCGATAATATTTACCCATCTCTTATATTAAATTTCAATGCTTAGTTTTACTCAAGTTTAGGGGGAAGAAGAAAAATATTTTTTGGCTCTTAAAAGAATAGAAATTTTTACACGATTGTGAGCCAAGAAAAAGTTTGGGGGAAGATTTTACAGTTATTCACTCTTGACCCCTTCTTTATACCATCTTATTAAACGGTTCCTCCTAGTATTCAGGTTTTGAGCTTACAGGACAGCATCAGAGAGGACACTGCTACAAAAAAGTTTGGGGGATTGTTTGTATAGATGGTTTGTATATATATATGCATTGTATGTAAATATTGCATTGCATACATTTTTTTTGAAAATCAAATTTAGAAAGTGAAAAATACATATGAAAGAAAAGAAGAAATTTAAGAAAAGCAAGAAAATTAGATGTTTTAAAATGAAGCTAGTAATTGGTAGTCATGGCCTGTTGTCCCAAGGGTTAGTAAGATGAAGCGAGTCACTAATCTGCGAGTAGAAATAAGTCTGAAAAATAGCCCCTATTCTTGAGTCCAAACATCTAAACGTTGATACCCTACTATACGCACTTGCACACATCTTGAAACTTGGGATAGTAGAGGATACCTTGAAATTCTCTTGTCTAAAAACTTTAGTATGAAGGAAAAAAATATATAAACAAAAATATAAATGACACATAGAAAAATAAATGGTGAAGAAAAATGAACACTGGTTTTTTAATTACTTAAGGCAGCATAAAAAAAATATAGAAAGGGTGCCTTCTCACATAGTGCCTTGGACTAACTGGTTTGAGAGTCACTACTAAGGTTTAGGTGTTGCAAAACTAAGATATTACTAATTACGCCTTAATGAGTGAGCACATTTGGTAATCGGTTGTTTAGTACCTCAAGTATTAACGGTCGCATGAAAAATGTGTGAACAATTCCATCTAAAAAATTTCACCGACTAAAAAGTATTAAGGCAGATGGACAAAACTATGATAGCTTGAATTGAATTCTCTAGATGTAGGGATGCCTTTAACACACACGTATGGGTATATGATCGATATTTGGAAGAAAAGTAGGGAGGAAGACTAAAGACGATGTTTTATTGAGGGACGATGTAATTTCTGACATCTTTTCATGACTATTAAGATAGGGCTCATGGCAACTAAAAAGCTTGTGTAGTTTGAAACTCTTATTTTCAAGTTCTTTATTTTATATATTCCTTATCTTTATATGTAACTTTCATCTTCTTTCTTTTATTATGGGATTTTGTGAGTGTAGTCCGCTGAAAACCCTCAGGAGACAACACTATTCCTACTAGGGACACCTAGAGGTTTAAACCCTTATTGCATGTGCTAAGTGCAATCATATTGCCTATGAAAGTGTGCTAGTTAGGTTTTTTTTCTCTTTAATAACTATTTTGCTCGGGACGATCAAAATAATTTTGGGTAATTGATTAGTCTAAAATATTGCACATTTGTATGAATATTTTCCCTATTAATATTAATTGCTAAAAGGTATTAATTATAAATATAGAACATATGTGGGTTTATTTCTAAAAGTTTATTACCATATATTTCTACATTTATAATTAATATAATTAAGGGAAAAAATATGCATATAATATTTAAATGAAATATTAGTAATTAAAATATGCATATCATATCAAATATTCCTAATCGATATTCTTAAAATATTATATCATATAAATGATTCGAAAAATATCTCAAAAATATCAAATGCTACTCACACTTTGATTTTAAATATTGTGCAGGTATTAGCTCAGGTCTGGAATCCAAATAAGAGATTCGAGTCAAATCAGGATATCGGAACAGAATCTGCCAAATTTTAGAAGCAAATCGAGGAATCAAGCAACGGTAGAGACTCGGAGCAATATTTTCAGAATCTATATATCAAAAGGATCTCCACATATCAACACAGAAAGCCAAAAGAAGTTTCAAAATCCAATTCCACCAAAGAGCGGCGGAAAGGCGGCCAAACGTGGCATTATGCAGCGGTTCCGCGGCCAAATCAGGGCCGTTGGATATGGGATTTTGGGATCATGATCTTAACTACTAATATTCACATATGGCATCTAGGTTTTTTGATTTCTAATACTATATAAAGGACCGAGAGCGGTGCATTGTAAATCATCACCGAAGAGATCAAGAGATCCACGTATCCGAGTGATTATCATCTATTCATCTACCTACTGAAAGAGAGATCTAGACTAAACTAGGGTTCTTATAATTTACTTTCTAATGAGAAAATTGTAAATGCAATAGTTGATTAATAAAGATAGTTTTTATTTTAATTCTTTTTGGATTTATTTTCCGCATTTAATTTCTGCACTTACTTTTACGCATTACTTTTTTGCATCTTAGTTATGGTTTCATTTTTATTCAACATTTCTTCTAAATCTCTAACCATGAGCGAGTAATTCCTAGCTTGCAAGGGTTCGTAGGATAGGGTAGGATAATGGATGAAAAACCTTTCAATTTCTTTTTGACATTTTAAAGTTTATAAACCTTAGCAAAATAAATGTTAACCATCCAATCTGGCGCGCTATCAATTTATTGATAGTCACGACAACGATTTAAGATTGGTTAAACACTTGTTTAGTTAAGGGCTTGACATGAATAGAGATCAATGAAAGGACAGAGTTAGAGTGGGAAACCCTAATTCCCTCCATGAACCCTAATCTACATTCATCAGTATCGCTCATGTTTTAAACTATTAAAAATTAAAAGAGCCATTTTTAAATATTCATCCATTAACTACTAAGTCCTATGAACCCTACAAGACTTTTTATTATAAATTTTATATCCGTATTAAAATAGAACGATAATCAAATAATCATATTTCTTTCATCAACTCGTCTAAAGTAAGAAAAGAGTTCATGTTTCCCTGCGGACGACCCATACTCATCACGGCTAGCTGCTAGCGATATTGTTTTGATTGCGGTTATTTACAAAAACTCTCTTTCGCACATGATCAATCAAATGGTCTAGTGATTTGACCTAGGTGGCCCCAGCTTTAGAGATTGTTTGTGCACGTTTGTGATTGGTTGAGTCGGGTCCCACTTTCAAAGCAAAAAATTTCAAAAATTCAAAAAAAGAAAAGAAAAAGCTTTAAAAAATTACCATTTCACCATCTTTTCTTTTCATTCTCTTATGATGGGTAACCTAAACCGACCCACTCTTGGTGAGCTTTGCTACACACAACCATATAATTCTTTATATCGTTATTACTTCGGTAGAAATTCCGACTTTACCATTTCTTTAAGGGATTGGGTAGAACGCTCTAGAAATAACAGTTGGACACCTCACTCAAGTTCCTATCAAACCTGTAAAAATTCAACACCTTCTTATGTTGATAATCCTTTTAGGACTAGTGAGGAAACTTCTAAATTGATGTCTATTACTGAGCATATTACGAAGGCTCGTAACCAAACTTTCATACCTTTCACTGCTCCAAAACTGTTAGGATAACAATTACAATCATTTCCATATGAACATGTTGATACTCCTTTTGAAGCGAATATGGCAACTTCTAAACCCATGACCATTGCTGAGCAAATTGCAAAAGCCAGTCGCCAACAATTTAACAAATCTCAATTTTCTTCATATCACAATGTTGATCCAAATCCTATTTATGAAAATTGGATGCACCCTTCTAACTCTTATCAACAGTACCAAACGTTCACACCCTCTCATGTTAATACTTCTCTTAAGGAAATTCGTAAACCTAATTCTATTGTGGAACACATTATACTCGCCTATAGCTAACAATTAAATACATTCAAACCATACTCAACTTTTGCACCTTATCAAGACAATGCTTCTATACATCAATTAGGAAGTTCCACGGTTCAAAGAGAATCCTTCATTAAAACTTCTTCACAAACCAAATCTAGTCTTGAAGTAGAGTTGGAATTGAGTAGTGAAAAAGAACCGGGGATCCCTCCAAGTCAAACCAGAACCAATTCTTTTGATCTCAACACCTTCCATTCTGAACCCCAACTGAATGTATTTGATGTTCAACCACTTAATAATCTAATTGATGAGGTGCCCCAGGCTAACATGTTTGACTTATCCAATCATGAGTGTGAAAGAGAGCTTTACACCATTCCAAATTAAACCGGTCCTTATCCGACTACACTTAACATTTCAAACCTTCTAATTCCATCAAGTGAATCAAGTGATCCATCAATTGAGAATAATATAATTGATGAATTTTTAAAGAACTATTCGTTTAATTTGACCGAAAGTGCTAGTGAGATCGCTGATGAGAATATCTTTGAAGATGAACTCGCTATGTTGGATGAGTTGGATTCCCTGACCCATCATGTCCCTTCCATTGAATGTAAACATCTTCCTGTGCATTTAACCGATTCTATTCTTACCATCAACCTATCTGATATGCAAAACGATATTCAGTCTTCATCTTCTATATTTGGTTCAACAATGCTCGATTCCCAAGTTTGTTTACCTATTTCATTACACACTTTCTTTGGTTTTTCTCATCTTCTTTCAATTCCACCGAGCTTTGATGAACCACACTCCGATATTTCGAGTTCTATGATTCTTGAATGACCACTTAATTTAGACCCTTTTAAGAATGAGGGAGATGATCTTTTCGAGTCTCCTACCTCTATAATTTCTGACGAATCGAGTGTTTTGAATCTTAGCGCGCAACACATTGATCTTGAAACTTTCAATCTTTCTAGTGAATCTTCCTATTCCACTTATTCTTTTCTTTCTGATGAGATTATCGTTCGGAACATCGATGAAGTTTCAAAAATATTTTCGCCGAAGAACTTGCGTTCCTTGAAGACTTGGATGCTGTGATGAATCAACCTCCACCGGAAATTTATGAGCCTCTGTTTGAGGCCGAAGAAATTGAACCACCAACCCTTCTTCTTGTCACATACAAAAATACGACTATTCCACCCATTCCTTGTTTATCCCATTCTCGTTTTCATTCACACTCACTTTTTCATTTCTACCAACCGAGATGTAAAACCTTTCGAATACATTTCTTATCTTCTCCCTACTTCATCTCTTATCGTTACTCTCATTTATGTTTCTTCTACTCAAGATATGATACATGCTCCATTCTTATACAGTCTCGAGTATTCTTTACGTATATCCGTTACACCATCTTCTACTAACCATGGTGTTATATTAATAAAATATTTGAATGGTTGGTTTTAACCTTTGGGCTTTGTAAAGCCTTATATATACTAACGCAATATTCTCCCCCTTCTTATATTGAATTTCAATGTTTACTAATGAAAACAGTGTTTAACTCAAGTTTGGGGGGAAAGGAGAAAAATATTTTTAAAATGGCTCTTGAAAGAAAGGAAATTTTTGCACGATTGTAAGCCAAGAACAAGTTTGGGGGAGGATTTCACGGCTATTCACTCTTGACCCATTCTTTATACCATCTTCTTAAACTGTTCCTTTTAGTCTTCAGGTTTTGAGCTTACAGGACAATATCAGTGAGGACACTGCTGTAAACAAACTTAGAGGGATGGTTTGTATGGATGGTTTGTGTATATCAACGCATCATATGTAAATATTGCATTGCATAAATTTTGAATATGAAAGTTAGAAAGTGAAAAATACATATGAAAAAGAGAGGAAGAGATTTAAGAAATGTAAGAAAATTAGATGTTTTAAAACGAAGCTAGTAATACGTAGTCATGAGCTGTTGTCCCTAGGGTTAGTAAGATGAAGGAATTACTAATCTGTGGATAGAAATAAGTCTGAATAATAGTCCCTATTCTTGAGTCCAAACTTCTAAACGTTGATACCTTACTATATGCACTTGCACACATCTTAAAACTTGGGATCGTAAAGGGAAACCCTAATTCCCTCCAAAAACCCTAAATCCACATTTATCGCTATTTCTCTAGTATTAAATAATTAAAAGATAAAAAAAAAAACTATTTTTAAAACCCCATCCATTAACTACTAAATCCTATAAACCCTACAAGCCATTCTATTATAAATTTTTCAAATCTTCTTAATAATAAACAACAACAATCCCACCTTTCTTATATCAACTCGTCTAAAAATAAGAAAATCAGTTCACCGTTTCCCTGTGGATGACCCGTACTCATCGCGGCTAGCTATCTGCGACACCGTCTTGATTGCGGTATTTAGAACACACAAAGACACTTTTTCACGATCAATCAACTATGTTTGTTCCCCATATCTCAAAAGGCCATGATGCTACTGTCGGATGCAGATGGTTTGGATGTTGATGGATGAAGTCACCATGTATTGGACATGCATGACATCTTTTTGCATAATCTATGCTGTCCTTTATCATAGTGAGCTAGTAATAGCCCATTTTTTTTAAAATTTCATTTTAGGTCCATCTTGGTGTGCACCACAGAGACCGTCATGGACTTTGCTTACAACCAATTTGGATTCTTCAGGACCAAGGGATCTTAGCCATTGCTGGTCAAAGAATCTTCGATATAGGGTGTCACTGACGTATACATATGATAGTGCTCTTTTCATAAGTTGTCATCTTTCTGACTTGTCCTCAGGGTGCTTCCTGTATTTGAAGTAGTCGACGAATACCTGGCGCCAATCTTCCTCTTGTTCGGCTGCCATCATTGATGATTCGGGTATGTCTTCGGCTGATTCTTCGGGGAATTCAAACGATGCTATTATCTTTCGATTTTGGACTATTATTCTTATTTCGTTGTTGCTTTCATCGTCTAGCTCTTTTGCTAATTTTGCAAGAGCGTCTACTTTACTATTCTCCATTCGAGAAATATTTTCCAACGTGAATAGAGGGATTTGACTTAGCAGTTCCTGAACCTTCTTTTTAAATCTGGCGAGTTCAGGTTTGTATATGTTGTATTCGTCGTTGGCTTGATTGATCACCAGCTGCGAGTCCTATCTTCATGTTTATGGCCATCTCGATACCGGTAGAAGTGCTTTATATTCTACTTCATTGTTGGTTCTTGAATCAGGAAGGGCCATGGAATAGCGCAGGATCCCCCTTCTGGGGTGAATAATATTAGGTTGATCCCTGCTTGGACTTTGGGCAAGCCGTTATTGTCGACCTTTATAGAAGAGGCTCCATCGAAGTACATTTCCCATCAATCTACTTCTATGCTGTCATCTTCTTTGGTAACAATTATATTCAGGACATGTTCGTCGGGGAGCTCGCAGTTGAGTGGGAAGTCATCTGCGATTGGATGTACCACCAGTAAATCAGCGATCGCTTGTCCCTTGATTACTTTTTGAGGCATGTATGTGATTTCAAATTCTATTAAAATCAACGCCCATTTACCAAGCCTTCCAGTTAGAATACTCTCGTCATCAAGTATTTGAGAGGATCTATTCTGGAAATCAATAGAATTTTTTGTGCCGTCGCGTAGTGTTGAAGTTTCGTTATAGTGAATTCTAATGTGAGATGGTGTTTCTTGATAGGGAGTAATTATTTTCTGCTCCTATTAACACCTGACTGAAGTAATATAAAGAATTTTCTTTGTTTTCATCATTATTTTGAGCGAGTAATTCCCCCAAAGAATTTTCTAACGCCGTCGTATAGAACCAAGTACCATTGCGCCGTGTCACGTGAAAACACGTGAGCCAGCACCGGCGCCAAAGAGGCACCATGTCCCACCAAAAACCGTGCGCAAAATAAAAGAGGCAGCGTCTACGCCACGTGCAATGCACATGCGCTAGAGCAGCGCCAGCGCCAAGCACCCAAGGGCGCCATTCAGGACCCAAACTCAGTAAAATTGACCAAGTCTTGAAGCTTAAGTTTCCCTTTGATCTAAAGATCAACAGAGAACAAAGTTCTCAATATATTCTCAAGCCATCTAGATTGACATGGTTCTCAAATGAGACTGGGTGTCCCTAAGCAGAGCCCATGTTTCTCAAACAACCTAAGTTGACCTTAGTTCTCAAACGAGACTAATGTGTCCTTAGAAAAAACTTAAGATTTTATATGAACCAATAGACCTCATAATATGAGAATGGAACCCGAAGTTCATCCCTGTTGGAAAACCAGGACACCAATATGGGTATGGTCAAGCAATACTTGACCCAAAATATAATATATATATATATATATATGGATTTGGACTAATCCGGGCCCTACGGGCGACGACAAAATTAGTCTCCGTATATAATCTAAGGACAAACCAAAAGACACGGCACATAAAGAAAAGAACCTGGAGTGTAGAATGTTGTTATCATTCCCGATAACAGAATTAACTACAGGGTCTTCCGCCTGTAGGAAAATGAGTCCCCACAATTAATAAACCTCTCACCCTGAGAGGGAATCTGAAGTCAAGTTACATTGATCACATCTATTTAAACCTCTGATATACGATGCTATAATCCCTTAGGGTTTTCGGAGAGGTGAATGGATTAACCCAAGCATCTACCCCCAAATTCAGACAAGACGTTCCGACATCGTTCGTCTCTCGATTTTTCAGCGGTAAACAGATTCTGGCACACCCGGTGGGACAATTTTTCTCTTTCCACTCTACATTTTGTGTGCCATGTGTCTTAGCGAACAAAATCACGGGTTTTAGGTTTGCTCTTGGATTTCGGGGTATAAATAACTTGGTGCTATTGTTACTATTCAGATCTCAATGGCATTCTATAACACCACCGATTCCGAAACTACTGCACCTCAACTGATCCTTTCAGGCCAAATCATGGCCTCGCTGCTCAGCATTTCAACAGCCCAGTTGATGCAAGAATGGAACGGGCTCCAATTTAGGCAATTCCCTCCATTCCTCCCACCATTGGTGCCGCAAAGAAAGACGCCCTAAAGAAGTTAGTCTTCAATAGGTTGATACAAAGCTCCGTAGGCCCATCAAAGAAGCCTATAATACCAAAGAACTCAGTCTTCAAAAGGCCGACCCTTTCCACTCCTGTTGTTCCGACCATTCCAAGAGAGTCTGTCTTCAACAGGCTGACACCTGTTGTTCCGGTTGCTCCAAAAGAGTCTGTTTTCCACAGGCAGCACCCAATGTTCCTATGCTGCAAAAGAAGTCGGTCTTCAAGTAAATGACACCTATTGAATCTCAAAAACCACACGGTGGGCACAATAATGAAGCTCTTAAAACTGAGGAGATCCCACTTCAAGGTGCGCTCGACGGCGTTACTGGCGCCGGCTAAGGCAGGCCGAGGGCATTTCCTCGTCAAGACAAACTCCACCAATTCCAAGATCAACTATCGATGCAGCTGTCTCGACGGAGAACGGCTTCGAGCCGCTCAGAATGGTCTGGAGAAATTCTCCTACCGACATCTTGAAGAAGTCTCCACCACCTGTGGAGGCAGAAAATGAGCAAAGACCAGTTTTCCCACCGCCGCGAATTTCCTCGAGAATCTACAAAGTCTTAAAGGAAGTTCGTGGCTCTGTCATTTCCAGCAGTCTATCTCCAAAATCGGAGAAATTCAAGAATCGGCTAAAGGCTGACAACTCGGCTCTAAAACCCAAAGATCTTCTCTCTAAAGTGCAAAAGCCAGAGAAATCCCCATCGCCCAAGGTAAATCCTAAGCGGAAAAACAACAAGAATCATAGGCATGAGACTGAAATAGTTCACACTGTACGTATGATAAATGGAAGCGAAAATAACGCTTCTTCCATTCATAGGCCTCATACTCGGTCTATGACTGCGTTGCAAGCTTAGAGACAGCAAGATCTGCAAGAGATAGCCGCTCAAGCTGCAGCACTTGTCAGTCCGCCGTCAAAAGCACATCCGGAGGATGAATAAGGAGATCCGAAAGGTGAAGAGCCTAACGTTAACTCTTTAAAACGCGCTCTCAACAAAAAGAAGAGAGAGGCGGCGGAAGTGACCACCAACATGAACAAGATGGACATTCTCCTACAAAAATGTATGGGATGATGTCTCGGTAGTCGGAACCGCCGGTAAAAGAACCTCCAATGATCCCTGATTATGAAAAGGGGGACGCTACAAGCCCTCTGCAAGCCCTATCAACCGTAAAGGATGACATGATCTCGAAGGCGCAGCTCAAAGAGTACATCGCCCAGCAAATCAAAGTATACACCGCCAGTGAAACAGCCACCAAGCTGGTCAAAACAAGTCGACCATATCCAGCATGGTATGACCAAAAGCAGTATCTGTCAGGATATACGATCCCGGAGATCAACATCTTCAGAGGAACCGTGAATCCTCATCAACACATCGCACAGCTTAAAGAAATATGCGGGAATACCGGAGCCGATGATAGGTTACTCCTCCGTCAATTCTGTTTGACGCGAAAAATTCACCAACTGAATATGAAGCATTTATTCCATTTGTCAACCTCTATAAAAATACCAGGCAGATCTACTCTAACTAGCTTATTGGACGTGCCCACTCTAGATGAGACTGGTTCTGCTTTAGATGACGACACTAGTGTCCGCTCTGGATGACGACACTTGTTTCCGCTCCCCAAACTTGCAGTCTTGGAAAGAGTACACCCATTTGATGAAATTACCTGAGTCATCAAACACAATTCAAATGCCAATGAAACGTCAAACAAGGGCCTCCGCCACTAAGGAGTTATGCGCAAGGGGTCTCCGCCGCTCCAGCCGCACCATGCTCTTGGGGTCTCTGCCGCTCCAGCTGCACCATGCTCTAGGGGTCTCCGCCCCACACACTTGAAATAAAGTACCCAATGCTCATTGAAGGGGTCTCCACTACGGAAGGTGCCCACGAAATGGGAGCTGCAAACTATATGCCCTACATTCTCCAAACGTGGCCCATCTTCATGGCCACGTTCACAAGCCCTATGAGACTATAAAACCCCTCCTTACTGCACAGAGGAAGGGTGAAGCAATCAAAACCACTCTCGTTCACAAAAAATCATTCTCTGTTCAATTAATCAGAAGCATGGAAGGATACTCGAGAAGTTCAAACTCCAAGAAGGAAATAAAAGAAGATCGAAACGTAAGTATGAAGCAGTGGATCGTTTCTTCTCCGCAGCTTTCTATGCTCTTGTGATGAATAATTCGTTTTCTACGATGAGAACAAGTAAACCATGGGATACTCAATAAAAGGTTATCCCTGAAACACATAATTGATGACTCTGCTCTTGAACTATCCAGTAAACTAGAAATCGTATATTAAGCTCTATGACGGATTTAAAACTAAATTACAGGATATTTGCAAAATTATCTCTTTACGGATGCTCTTCGGAGCTATCCCCATGTATATGGATACTCATTTGAGTCATCCCCCTATGAAATCATCCTAATAATGGACTCCGTGGACATATACATAGGCAAAAAATGAACATATACTCCTTCATGTGGAACTTAAAATCATGCAATGACAATTTAACAAATTAAATCCTTGTTAAAGAACCCCCAGCATCAAACTTATAACGAAGACCCCCCTTAGAGGCCTCCGCACACTACACGTGGCGACACCCCTCAGCGGGTCCCATAGCAGTCTAAACCTATGGTGGAGTCCCCCTTTAGAGGACGCCGCACCCTACACATGACGACACCCACTCAGTGGGTCCCATCAATCTAAACCTATAGCGGAGACCCCTTTAGAGGTCTCCACACCCTATACGTGGCGACACCCTCCCCCTCAGCGGGTCCCATGACTCCCAAAGCCTTGGCGAGGACCTCCTAAAGGACTCCACGCCCCTCTAAACATGCGTGGAGGCACCCCAATGTGCCCCACGTCCTCTCGACCTTTGGTAGAGACACTCTAGAGGCCTATTCATCCCTCTGAGCCCCGGCGGAGGCCCCCTAGAGGGCTCCATACCCTTCCAAGTGCCCTTGGCGACGGCCCCAATAGGCCCCGCAACCTCCAAATCCTTGGCAGAGACCCCCTAGAAGTCTTTGCACCGCTCAAAACCTGTGGAGGCAACCCGAATAACCTCTAAAATGTTACCAAGATCCATGATAACAATCCAAATACCCCCCTGAACACCAAAATGATGCTAATCATGCCCTATGGCAGATTAAAATGACTTTAAATCTACCATATGCAATCCACGGGCTACGGGCATGGCATAGAAGCCATCTATCGTGGCCCAAAAGTCAATAAAATATTGTTATCGTGATATCTTCACACCTCGCTTTCTTTACAAAAAGCCATATAAAATTGACCTACAGTGGGCTACCACATATCAGCCTTCCATATACAAACCACGGGAAACCATCGTGATACATAAATCACCCCCCGCCATATCACTAATTGTATGTAAATACAAGGTCTGAAATGACTCCGAACTACTGCCTGGTTCGGAATGACCTTAAACTAATACTGCATGCGAAAAGACTCCAAACTGCTGCCTGCTCCGAGATTACCCTAAACTACTGCCTGGTCTGAGATGACCCTAAACTACTGCCTGGTCGAGATTGACCTTAAACTAATACTGTGTCCGAGACTACTCCAAACTACTGCCTGGTCCGAGTTGACCCTAAACTACTGCCTGGTCCAAGAGGACCCTAAAAAACTGCTTGGTCTGGAATGAAATTAAACTAATATTGTGTCCAAAATGACTCCAAACTACTTCTTGGTCCAGAATGACCTTAAACTAATACCGCGTCTGAAATGACACCAAACTATTGCTTGGTTCGGAATGACCTTAAACTAATACTACGTCTGAAATGAATCCAAACTACTGCTTGGCCCGGAATGACCTTAAACTAATGTTGCGTCCGAATGACTCCAAACATGTCCTTGATGGGAACTTAAGTCCCGTGAAACCAAAGCTTCAATCTTTCATTTTTCATGATGACTTTTCATCTCTTGATGGAAGAAACATTAAAATTCTTCCTCTAAAATCTTAGATCTTGAAATTGAATCCCTCATTAGAGCTTAAGCTCTCGGCCAGAGGTGATTTTACTCTTGGATCCTTGATCCGATTGAAGATCATAAGTTCTTCTGAAGCTTATGCTTCACAAATGAAAGGGGACAAGGCAAAGGGGAATTTTTCTTGTCTTCTTTACCTAGGGTTTTTGGGAAGAAGATGAAGATCTTCTTCTTGGAGATGGCGGCTGTGATCTCCTTGTGAACTATATAGGGGTTTCCCTGTCTCTCCCTTTCTCTATATCTCTCTCGAGATTAATCTCCTTGGTTTCTATTTATAGGAGAGGAGATGGTTAAGAAAGTTGAGAGAATCTCTCATTTGAAAGATCTCAATTGATCCTATGATCAAACGGGGGTGCTTAAGCATCGCTGGATCTTTGATCCAGAGATTTTCTGTTTAAACAGAAACAATCTTTCTGTTTTAGAAAGTTATGGAAAATTATTTTCCAAAATAAAGCTTAAGCTCTAATTGAAGCATGAGCTTCACTATATAAATGCGCTTGTGCCACATGCGTTGTACATTTGGCACTGGCGCTTGCGCCATATGTATTGCACATAACACTGCGCACAACTAATTTGGTTGGTGTTTGCGCATGCCCCCAACCATTGGTGTTTGTGCCACGTACTTTGCACGTGGCATTGTGCCAAAGAATTAGCTCAACTTTTGGGCAGGAACATGGCCCTTCGGTAATCTCTCTCAATATGCCCCGGTCTACTACAGTAGTTGCAAACTAGGGCTTTCCTCTGTGGTGAAACGGCGATATGCTTCATTTGAACCCCACCATGCTTTTTGACTGGGATCCCTCCTGAAGTCTGGCCAACTGGGCATCTCAATCCTCCTGTGTGGAACTTCTTTCTCTTGTCCATAATAGCCTCAATCCTGTGGGTTGCGTTCAGTGCCTTAGAGTATGTCACTAGCTCGTGCGACGCTAATCACTCCTGAATCTCCAAGTTAAGACACTGCATGAACCTCCTATCCCTATCCTCCTCCTAGGATACCATATAAGGAGAGAACGGCTAAGCCTGATGTTGGATATAATGCCCTCAAGGCAATTATTGTAATTGCAGGTAGAAGATTATGATAATTGAAGGAGGACCTATACAGGTAGAACGGTCTTACTCAAGACGATAGTATGCTATCTAGTTTGTCTTTATCATTATATGTATATATTTTACTGTTGATTGCGTGTCGCTAATACATAATGATAAAGCCCATTGAATTCTTGCTTGACTACCAGCATTATGATGGCGATCATATACGTAGGAGCTGAGTAGTCTATTAACACATTCTTAAATGTCCCTAGTTGAGGGAGTATCGAGACTGGGCATCGATATTCCTGGTAGAATAGCATATAAGTTTCTAGACCCCGTCGAGGGGCAGTGGCCGGTCTCACAAGCCATTGGTGTTTTGGCACCTAAGATTGTATACAGGTGCTCACTGGAGGTGAGTATACCAGACGGACTCGCCGAGAACTTCTAGATGGTAATATACCTATCGTCAGATAGAAGTTCTCAGGTAACATGAGTATAAGTTAGTCTTTATACTTGAGATCGTTATTTGTCTCGTGTGAGTTTCTACTGTACTTAGATTACTACTCTACCATGGCTCTACTGAGTCGTGTAAACAGGTTTTAGTTGGGTACAGTCTCGAGCCATATGGAGGCAGTGAATGATTGTTAGGGATTCATCTCTCTTGATATAGGGAGCCGATGTCGCATTGTGTTCGGTTGGCCAACACCATAAGACCTTGGCCAAGTCAGATGAGATTTACTGATAGTTAGATCGTTAATTTCTCGGATTAGTCTCGAGCCACATCGGTACAAATCAACGGGTTATTAGCGGTCTGACGTTTTCCATCCTCTAGACCCGGTATGCGATACTCTCAGATGAAAAGACCGGAATGTACGGAGATTTTCACAGACAGGCCCATTAGGGGTACAGATGAGTTTGCACGTCAGCCTTCCTTTTCAACAGATACCTGGGTAGCCATTACGTATAGCTAGTGTCACTGACATGCTTATGGTTATGGATTTATCCAGTAACTCACTGCCAGTGAATTGTCGAGTCTTTAGAGTACCATAGAGAGGGTTTTTCGGTTCAGGCCAAATGATGTAGTGACCGGATATTAATACGTTAAGTGTTCCGATTAAATACGTGTACTAGCTACACGAATTTTAATCGGGCGGATGATAATACTATCCGGCTTAGGATTAAGCCGGATTATTAAATCAAGTACTGATTTAATAATTTACACACACACACACACACACACACACACACACACACACATATATCGATATGTATATTCTACTATTATGTTCATTGTATTTTTCTATCTCTTGGGTATTCATATTATGATACGAATACGGGCATGTATTTACAGGGACGTATTTTTTTATTCATACAAAAATACATTCTAGAAGGTGGACACCTCATTTATGTTGATTTTCCATTTTTGGAAAATTAGAAATGAGGTAGAGGGGTGAGATTGCTTATGGTATAATGAGAAGGATGGGCAAATGAATTTTTTAATTCATTTTCATCTACTATTGAGGCATGGTGACATTTTTATATTGAAAAAGGGTTTTGATTAAAACTAAAAAAAATGTATGCCTCATCTCTCACTTGATGTTTTCATTCTTATCATTTTTTTCTTCTCTCTCCTTAAGAGCTCCACCTTCATCTTTTCTCTTCAGTTACAATATTCATGGGTTGAGAATCAAAGAGAAGAAAAGATAGATAAATACTTGATCACATCACTACATTCCTAAGCATCTTAGATTAGCAATCTATGGTCTTCAGTTGCTTCACTAGGTGAAGCTAGAATTTGAACAAGGTTCCTTCAGGTGAATTATCTTTAGCGAAGGAGGATCGGCTTGCAAGCACGATCCGGAGCACCATGGAGGTTTTTTCAGAGTCTACAACATCACAAGGTCATTACAAGTTCCTACAAGCTCACTAGAAGATCGTATGGATGCTTCGAGGACCACTGGATCTCAAGCTCGTTCTCGGAGGTCTGGGAGCTTGAGATAGGGAACTGTGAAGACGAAGGAAACGACTACAAAGGTTGTACTCACCAACCGAGTAGTTAAACTCCTTTGTAGTTTGCCAGTTTAGTATTTAGTTAAGATTCTAGGTTTAAGTTGATAGCGCCGTGTTTCAAAATTTATGTTTTTCATTCAGCAAAGGATGCGGTTAGTGGTAAGGGCACTAGAAACTTCATCATGGTATCAGAGCCACCCAAAAACTTTAACTAGTTGTAGACGATGCAAACGTTTCGAAACAAAAAAAATTTTGTGTTCGAATTCCAAAAATCCTATTTACTGTTCAAAATTTTTGTCTCTAAAATTTTTTAAAAGTACTGCATAGAATAGAGGATACATTGGTCAAGACCCTGAACGAAGAGGAGGATGAATGGCCATGATCTACCCGCTGGTTGGCCGACACTGGCGGCCTGATCATGCTCATTTTCCTCAAGCTTCATGCAGTGCCTAAATGTGTTGGTATTAGGATTTTTGGAATACTTCCATTTTACCTAGATTTGACTCACTGTTAATTTTGTTTACAGGCATTAAGGAAAGGTTTTTGATCGAAAATTTTGCACATTGATTATTTGTGATGTTGTATATGTGTTGGTTAACGTCGTCTAATTGCTATACGTTCAATTAGATGGGGTTGCACATATGTTGTTCCTTGTTGGTGTGATATATATATATATATATATATATATATATATATATATATATCTTGTGATGTTTTAGCCTGATTGTCGTGTTCGATAGCTCATCATGCGATGTGATTATACAGTTTTGTTATATGTATTCATTTGTTCGGGGCGAGCGTCCGAATTATGGCCGCCGTTTCCATTTGTATGCATATTCTTTTTAGGACACATCCTGGTTGAAGTCGTTGTCGCCATTGTATATATTTCATTTCTATACTAGGATTAACCCAAGAGAAGTGCTCGAATAACCTGGTTCTAAAGTGCGGTAGATGGTCGTCTCATGGCGTTTGAGACCGGGCTGCCTCATTCTAGAATTGGCAGGGTGCTCACCGCACTTGTAAGGGTTACAGGATCGACCCGCGCAAGAGTGCCGAAGTTACCGAATTCTAGAAAGAGGCAGGTGACTGAATCATGATATTGAAGGTGGGTTACCCAGTGTCTACAATTGGCAGGTAGCTTGCTGCACTCGTAAGGGTCTAGGATCGATATTGTTCGGGCTATCTATACAACCGGGGAACGTTGCGTTTTATTTAGGCTCTAATGAAACACAGGGCTCCTAGTTTACCCATTATTTCATATTGTTCTTTGTTTGCATGCTTGTGATGAATATTACTTGCCTGCGATGATATATATATATATATATATATATATATATATATATATATATATATATAATGCTTCTATATGTTTCGCATCCGCCCTAACCCTGTTCTTGCCCTGCCGTAAGTTAAGTAACCTTACGGTGAAGAATCGGGACCCCGTGGCGAACGCGAATAGCATATAAAGTATGCTATTTTTGTTGTTTCTAGTGTGGCTTAGAAAATTAAAATAATGGGACTGCATTATATGTTTAATGCAAAAAAAACTTAAATGATGTTTTCGGAACCAAAATTTAAAAACTATAATTACATTCTTTTGCATTTCATAGAGGTATTCGGTTAGGAATATCCTGCACCTCATTTGATGAGGAAAAAGCCTTGATCCCTTCACAGGGATTTTGCTCTTAAGCAAAAATTTATGTTGCTATGACACTCGGTTTTCTTCAAAACCATTCATTTTTAAATGTGAAGCCTAAATCACTCCTTTTCAAAACCACTCGAGTTCCTTCAACGATATCAAGTTCATTACGTTAAAGGTTTTTTCGCCAAAAACCAGGCATAACCCTCCGTCATTTCAGATAGGTAGCGCCTAGTATTCGTGATATGTTTGTTGGCATCCGTCAAGGCATAGTGTGCAGTAGCTATGTGTTACTTTTCTACAGCATAGAGATGCATTAATCCAGAACAGTCATATAGCTTTGTTGACATCCGTCAAGGGTGAGTACGGGTAAGTCTAAATTAATTAGGAAAATGATGGATAGAACTTGATTTGCGACTTATGATTTGTTGGCATCCGTCAAGGTCATAAGACGCTTGGTGCAAAAACCATATCGGAAGTTTCAAATATAAGGGAAACTTTCCAAGTTTGTGCATATCTTCTGGAGTGCGATAATTTTGGTCGGCTTCAGTCAAAGTTATGACACAATGATTGTTGAGTCCTGATTTAGTCCAAAAATTGTATTTACCGTAATCAGAAACGGCGTCGCTTCGCAGCTAGCCGGTGAGTACCGGTCGATCCACAGAGACGGGTAAATTTCTTTTATGTGTTTTAACGAGTTGATTCAAAATGTCGTTTTGGTTGGTTTATAAAAATCTATAAAAACTGGATCTAGTTAATCTAATTAAGAGTCTTGCTAGGGTTAGGCTTAGGGGAAATTTTGGAGATTAACGTTTTCCTCACCGCTTTCAATACCTTCTTTTTTAGATCTATTAGATGTTACGGTAATTATCAATAAAGTGGATCCGAATCTTTTGGAAAGATGTTCTTCCTCTAGATTCGTATCCTTCCTTTGTTGATAATTACCGTAACCCCCATGGAAAACGCACGCAACCGGCCCTTTATACTACGGTTCATCGTTACCTCGAGGGGTAGGATGCCGCAGGGAGCGGTTGTGCGTGTATGCATGGAGTTCTAATTCATTAGGTGAAGGTGGCATTGAAAGGGGTGAGAGATCTCATCTCTCAACCCTTTCCCTAAGGCTAACCCTAACAAGCGAGGAGATTACTCGCTCATTAGGGGATGAGAAAACATTTTAATTAAAGGAACAGAAATAAAATTACTTACTAAGGGTGACGGCTCCCTCCAAGCAATATAGACCAGATCTGAATATAACTCCCAGAAATTCTGAAATTTATTGACTGAAAAGAGGCATCGGTTTTTACAGATCTGGGAATACAATTTATAGGAAAACATAAAAACTAGGGTTACAGACTCTCGTAGACATGAAATTACAGATTTGCCCTCGAAAAATCCTAACATCTGCACCGACACAACAGCTCATAAAATATGCACCGACGTGCGCTCTATATGGCCGCGGAACCGCGGCGCCAGGCTTAGTTTGGCCGCGGTTCCGCGGCCAAACTATAGAGTTAAGCTTTGTGATTTATGGGCTTTTTCCTTGGCTTCTTGGGCTTTCTCTTTTTACACTTCTTTTCTCTGTTTGGACTTCTGGGTCTTCTCCAGATCTTCAGTGAAGACTTGTAAGGATCTTTTGACCGTTCACTTGACATTTTGGACCTTGCAATGTTCTTCGACTAGGCTTGACTAGGATCCGTCTACTTGTTCGTCAAAAGTCTCTTTTCTGTATCAGCTTTCGTCTTTTTCACTGTATTCGCCCCAAGAGCCTATATCCTGTAACATGCAACTAAAGTGCGTCAAGAGTACTTGTTTATTTATAAAAAGATTAAGAATAGGGGAATGAATAATGCAATATTATAGTCTGAACAAATACCCCCAAACTTACGTTTTGCTCGTCCTCGAGCAAACTTATTATTTTATTCACTAAAATCCTAACCGCACTTTCGTAGGGAAACGCGATTGCACTGAGCACGTGCAACAAGCCGTTAAACCTCTAGGTGTCCCTAGTAGGAGGAGTGTTGTCTCCTGAGGGTTTTCAGCGGATACTACCCACAAAAACCTATCAATTCAGCCCATTAACTTTTGTTCTCCAATTAGGTCTTCTAATAAGGAATTCTATTATCTTCTACTTGTAAATTATCCACCCATATTCTTCACGCTTCCTTATTATTTAACTTAAGATTATATATGTTATGTAGACCTACTTAGCTTTCGACATCTCTTAAGTCTTCCTTCTAGGGTTTCATCTCTACTTAGGAATTTTCTATCAACTCTATTAAAGATACAAATTTTATCTTTCATTCCTCTCTCTTATCTAAATTCCAATCACATATCCCTACGTGTGTGTATAGATCACCCCTACACTTGGAAATTCAATTCAAGCAATCATGCCCTTGTCCATTGTCCAAAGTACTTATTAATACGTGAATTTTTAATTGAATTTTTTCTTACACATCATTCATGCGACCGTTAATACTTCTTGAGGTACCAACGACCGATTACAAAATGTGTTTGCACTTTAAAAGTGTACTTCCTAATTTTTGCAACACCCAAGGCTTTTAGCAGTAACTCCCAAACCAGTTGGTCTAAGGCACTAGGTGATGAAGCACCCTCGCTAAATATTTTTCTATTCTTACAGCCTTAAGTAATCAAAAAAACCAGTGTCCATTTTTTTATTCTTTATTCACATTTTTTCTTTATTTTCATTGTACTAAGGACTTAGACAAGAGCCTTTCAAGGTCTCTTCTACTATTCCAAGTTTCATGGTGTGTGCTTATGCAAATTATAGGGTATACATTTTTAGAATCTAAACTTAAGCTAGGAACTATTTTTCAAACTCATACTCTAATAAGAACATCAATACTTTTCCCTCATTTTGACTTAACCCAAGAAGTGAACCCAAAATTTACCTATTTCTAAATAAATTACAAGGCATATACTTTCTAGCATTAAACTTTAAGGGATGTTATTTTTAGGGTTTTTAATTCACTAAGTCTAAGATCTAGTTGCTCCTACCTAGTTAATCTATTAGTCAACACAAGTCAGATAAGACCAAAATTGAATACATTGATTTTTATAATTTTTGAAATTTATTCAATTTTTCAATTTTTATGGGTTTTCAAATAAGTATGCAAATATGTACAAATGAATGCGAAGGAAGAAGACGTACCGAGCATACCCCCAAACTTGAACTTGACAGTGTCCCCACTGTCATGCTAAACTAAGAGGGTCAAAATACCGACACTTCCCTGTTTATTTATTTACAACATTTTTATTGTTAAAAAAAACAAAAATGTATACAAAAAGGTCCTCCCCCAAACTTCATTTAAACTATGTTAGACATTACCGCCAAACTTTGCATAGACCAACACAAACCAGTTGAAAAATTTATCAGTAAAGAGTATGGGTTGGTAGAAGAATACGTTGTAACGATCCACAAAGAATTGGGGAAGATAGAAGTAATGGTATGGGAGGTGTGGAGGTGAATATACAGGTGATGGTGATGCATCGAAACGAGAATGTAAATGATCAGCAATCAGTGGAGTGTTGGCACTCTCGTAGCTTATTAAAAGAAATGGGGGTATTTCAACTTCTAAAGGAGGAGGTTGACTCACCACAATACCCCGAAGATGTTCCTGTGAGTCCTCTAGTGACTTGGCATCATCCATCAATTATGTATGATATTCAATTATAAGGGAACTTATCTCCTCGATGTCCGCCATAGTCCAACCGGATACTTGTCGCCTATCTTGTAAGACCATTAAGAGGGCGTTCTCTTGCTCGAGGGCTAGAGAGGCCGATATGATAATGGGAAGGGTCTCATTCTCACCTATGTAAGCATATCTAAGGTGAGATGGCAAGGGCGTGAGTTCGAGTTTCAGAGGCGAAAGAATCATTGCGGAATCTACCTCGAACTCAAAGGACTCCAACACAGGTTCGAAATCACTGCAAACAACCAATTCGGATGGCTCGACTAACTCATCCAAAAATTCAAAAGCCTCATATTAGGGCTGTGAGTCATCATCATCCGAAAAAGTGAAACATTCAATATCGGTTGTGTCAACGGTGGTAGGCTCAAGGAGGGACGCACTAGTGGCGTCAAAACTGTTTTCATCAAATAGAAATCTTTCAAGCTCACAGTCCTCCTGCGTGATTTCATGAATAGAGCAAACTTCTCGTGTACTAGTTTTTGGTACGGGGGGCAGACTTCCCATCTTATAAATATTAAACTCACTAGACATCTTTCCGAAGGATAGAGTCATGGAGCCATTGCGACAATTTATCACGGCATTGGAAGTGGCCAAAAATGGTCGACCGAGAATCACCGGAATTTGGTTTCTTGGGTTAGCAACAGGTTGTGTATCCATAACGATAAAATCAACGGGGAATATGAACTCCCTGACTTTGATCAACACATCCTCAAGCTCACCCCTTGGATGGGTGATTGATCGATCAGCCATTTGGAGAGTGCAACGAGTGGGTTTCAACTCTCCAACCCCTAATTGTTCGTACACGGAGTAGGGAAGCAGGTTAACACTAGACCCAAGATCTAAAAGTGCTCGATTAATTTTCTTATCCCCAATTGTGATTGAAATCGTAGGACAGCCGGGGTCCTTTCGTTTTTGGGGTAAGGTTTGATGGTGGTTAATAGCATTGCTCACTGCACTAGCCACTAGCACTTTCTTGGGTACGTGAGATGCCTTTCTCTTCGAGGTGCATAAGCCCTTTAAGATTTTCGCGTATGAAGGGACTTGTTGGATTGCATCCAAGAGAGATATATTTATGCTAACCTGCTTAAATAACTCCACAATCTTCTCCACTTATGCAGTTGGTTTATTGAAACTCAACCTGTTTGGAAATGGTGCATTTTGAAAATTAGTTGAGTCAAATGTCTGCGGAGTAGAATGTGGAGTAGGAACGGATCCCGGTGTAGATGTGTTCGTGTTGTGAGAAATGGGTCCGTTCGAGCTAGAAGAAGTAGAGCCGCGTGAAGGGTGGAGAATAGGCTCTAAAGAAAAAGGTGAAGACGAATGTGAAGAAAATGAAGAAGGGGAAGGTGACGATGGAGAAGAAGAAGAAGAACCACCGGCGGGGATATTATCACTAGTTCCCACATTATTTTGCAACACTCTTCCGGATCTCAACGTGGTCACCGCATTCACATTGTGATTGTGATATGCGTTTTGTGGGTGACCGGGATTTGGCAATGGTTGAGACGGAAGCTTTCCCTTTTCTCTCTCGCTTAACGCAGCAGTTAATTGTGCAATTTGTGCCTCAATAAATTTGATACTTTGATCGTGTGAGGCATTGTTATTCATTAAAGATTGAACATAATTTTCAAACCTTGCTGCGGATTCTGTAGATTGCTTGAGAAATGCATCTAGACATTTCTCGAGCGAGATAACCTTATCATCATATGGTTGCACGAAATTGTTTGTTTAATTTGTATAAGGTTGTTGTTGGAAAGGTTGCTGGTTTTGAGTTCGTAAAGGTGCTTGTTGTTGTTGTTGTGGAGGAGGAGGTCTTTGAAAATTATTATTTCCTTGGACTTGTTGATTTTGGTTCCAAGCGAAATTCGGGTGACTCCTCCATCCCGGATTGTATGTCGAAGAGTACGGATCATTTCTTTGTCGTTGCTGAAATGCAGCATTGACTTGATCCTGTCCTTGAATTGGTGTATTATAAGGACACTCTTCGGTTAGATGTGATGGATTCGAACAACAAGCACAAACAGTTCGTGTGGGTAGAGTAGGGGCAGGAGAAGACGATGAGATTCTGGTCTCAATGGCTTCTAGCTTTTTCATAAGTGCGGCCATCTCGGCCTTCATAGCAATTGACATATCTACTTGATGTATGCCTGCCCTAGATTGACCAACAGAAGAAGATGATGTGGTCTTGGTACTCTCCCACTGAATTGTTTGCTCACTAAAATCCTCAAGAAACTGACATGCTTCGTCGCTAGACTTTGAGAGAAAATGACCATGACATATTGTTTCTAGCAACTGCTTCGTTGCTGAGTTCAATCCCTCGTATAATGTTTGGCAAAGTTGCCAACTTTCGATCCTATGATAAGGGCATTGAACAAGTAGGTCTTTGAATCTCTCGAAGCACTTCCAAAATGGTTCGGAAGGAAGCTGTGAAAATTGTATAATCTCGTTTCGGATTCTAGCAGTTTTGTGATGGGGATAGAACTTTTTCAGAAAAGCTCTTACAAACTCGTCCTAATTTCTAATGGAATGTGATGCGGTGCTGTATAGCCACTTCTCGGCTAGGTCACATAAGGTAAAAGGAATGACCCTTAGCCTTATAGCGTCATCACTTAATTGGGTAGTTTTCATCATAGCGCACACATTTTGGAATTTATTAATAAAAATATTTGCATCTTCGGATTCCAAACCATGAAATTTTGGTAGCATATTGATGAAATGTGGTTTTATTTCAAAATTATCCCCATTTGCCGGTGGGGGTGAAAGACATGTAGGTAAAGAAGTGCGGACGGGGTAGAAGAGATCCTGGAGCGCAACTCGTGCGGGCGCTACAACAGGTGGTAGATTCGGGTTATTCGCACCTAACGGAGGTGGAATCATTCCCGTCGGTAAGGTATCATTGGGTTTGAATCCCGACATACCTTCGGTGAAAGAATTTGAAGGTGGAGGTAAGGAAATGGAGGGAATTTCGACTTCGGTGTCGAAAGGTTCGTCGGTCGGTACCAACGAAACACGGACTAATCGGGCGTTAGTATCCCTAGTCCAAAGTGACATACACTAAAAGGGATAGTGTAGTCAGAAAAAAGGAAAAAACAGAATGTGGGGGTAAGATAACGTCAGTGAGGGAAAGTGGTGCGAGTGAGTTGCAAGTTTTCTTAGCGGCAAGTTGCAAGTTTGAAAAGATTTTTCTGTTTTTTTTTATGTGAGTTTTGCAAAAAGGTTTTTCAAAAGGGACCCGTGACACAAATCAACCACACATGCACAATCAGGCCTAGATCTAGGGTCGCCTAGGTCTGCTAGACAGCTCCTAACTAGGGCTAGAGATAGGACCTCAAACCGCCTCTTCACGGACAAGTACGGCCAGGTAAGTGGGAAGGAACCACCACTATAGTGGGCCTAATTAATAACCACTAGCCTAGACACCGCAATGTCGGTTAGGATAAACGGCCGATGCCTATACTAGTCATTTTCCTATTGAGCTCGATGTCCTTAGGTCTGAGTCTAGTCTTTTTTATTAATTGTGGTCAATGCACATGCTTTAGGTGTTTTCTGGGGTCCTGGGAAGGGTGATGAAATCCCCACCCAATCTGAGTTTGGTCAGTTAGCCCCTTAGAGTCCGATTAAATAATGCAAAACAGTAAAATGCACTTGCAATCAATTTTTAGCGCGGCGCAAAGAAACCTGCAGAAATCTGCTATTTAGAAGGGGGAGAAAGACTTTTTAGCGCAAAGAACTCCTGCAGAAAAATTTTTACAGACAGAGATATGGAGGTTGCAGAGAAGGGGTACAGAAAACAAACCAGATCAATTTGAGGTGCTGAAGAGGCAAACAGGTCGCGGTTCCGCGGTCTTGATGGGGTAGATGCGGCGGTTCCGCGGTCTCCTTGTGGGATCGTAGCTCCAGAAAATTTCTATCCCTCTGTTGTGATATTTCTCCTCTGTTCTGATATGCACTTTTCTGATTTGCCCTCTGTAACTTTCCAAATCCTCGATTCTTCGCTGTTCCTACAAGATTCAAAAGATACACCCTTCAAACAGATCAAAATTGATAGTTTTTGTGGTTTTTTTTATATTTTCAGATTTTTATAATTTTTAAAATTTATATCAACCCGAAAATTCACAAAAAGAAATATTACGCCATCCCCGGCAACGGCGCCATTTGATTTAGTCCAAAAATTGTATTTACCGTAATCAGAAACGGCGTCGCTTCGCAGCTAGCCGGTGAGTACGGGTCGATCCACAGAGACGGGTAAATTTCTTTTATGTGTTTTAACGAGTTGATTCAAAATGTCATTTTGGTTGGTTTATAAAAATCTATAAAAACTGGATCTAATTAATCTAATTAAGAGTCTTGCTAGGGTTAGGCTTAGGGGAAGTTTTGGAGATTAACGTTTTCCTCACCGCTTTCAATGCCTTCTTTTTTAGATCTATTAGATGTTACGGTAATTATCAATAAAGTGGATCAATCTTTTGGGAAGATGTTCTTCCTCTAGATTCGTATCCTTCCTTTGTTGATAATTACCCTAACCCCCATGGAAAACGCACGCAACCGGCCCTTTATACTACGGTTCATCGTTACCTCGAGGGGTAGGATGCCGCAGGGAGCGGTTGTACGCGTATGCATGAAGTTCTAATTCATTAGGTGAAGGTGGCATTGAAAGGGGTGCGAGATCTCATCTCTCAACCCTTTCCGTAAGGCTAACCCTAACAAGCGAGGAGATTACTCGCTCATTAGGGGATGAGAAAACATTTTAATTAAAGGAACAGAAATAAAATTACTTACTAAGGGTGACGGCTCCCTCCAAGCAATATAGACCAGATCTGAATATAACTCCCAGAAATTCTGAAATTTATTGATTGAAAAGAGGCATCGGTTTTTACAGATCTGGGAATACAATTTATAGGAAAACATAAAAACTAGGGTTACAGACTCTCGTAGACATGAAATTACAGATTTGCCCTCGAAAAATCCTAACATCTGCACCGACACAACAGCTCAGAAAATATGCACCGAGGTGCGCTCTATATGGCCGCGGAACCGTGGCGCCAGGCTTGGTTTGGCCGCGGTTCCGCGGCCAAACTATAGATTTAGGCTTTGTGATTTATGGACTTTTTCCTTGACTTCTTGGGCTTTCTCTTTTTACACTTCTTTTCTCTGTTTGGACTTCTGGGTCTTCTCCAGATCTTCAGTGAAGACTTGTAAGGATCTTTTGACCGTTCACTTGACATTTTGGACCTTGCAATGTTCTTCGACTAGGCTTGACTAGGATCCGTCTACTTGTTCGTCAAAAGTCCCTTTTCTGTATCAGCTTTCGTCTTTTTCACTGTATTCGCCTAAAGAGCCTGTATCCTGTAACATGCAACAAAAGTGCGTCAAGAGTACCTGTTTATTTATAAAAAGAATAAGAATAGGGGAATGAATAATGCAATATTATAGTCTGAACAAGTCCCTATTCCTACTGATGAGTAGGTCTTACTCTTCTGGAGATTATCACTTCATAACTAGCTAACCTATTAGGTGTCTAGAAAGTGTTGACGAGTTTACGCCTCTGCAGAAACAGGGTTATTTAATTGGGTCCATCCAAAAACACGGGAGACCTCCCTCGGAGTACCAACACTGACCTGGTTGAACGGTTAGCGAAATTATAGAGTGTACATGATCCCGACTAGTTCTCCTATTAGAGTTTGATGAAGAATTCGAGGATATAGTGGATTCCATCTTCATTAGATAAAGTGATTAACCGATCTAATCTTGATAGAGAGCATACTAAGTGTTTCTTTTCAGTCTCTCTCTCTGTGTGTGTGTGTGTGTGTGTGTGTTTTGAGACCATGACTTACCTTAAATTAAAACTCATTAAGTGTGTGTGTGTGTGTATTTTGAGACCATGACTTACCTTAAACTAAAACTCATTAAGCAAGTTAACCGAACCTTCTTACACACTTTGGTTTTGGATTCTCATGAATCACGATAAAGTCACAAATTTTCCGGCCGCTCCTACTTTCCTTTTGCTTTCTCCAAAACACTATTTATTACTACAGAGATCCATATCGCTTGGAACAGTCATCGTATAGTGACATACGAACTCGAAGAAAATTATTTCAGTCCGACATTGGCCATCGGTTCAGAAGAAATTGAATAACATTATTCGGTTGTCTCTTGTCACACTCTGCTTCCCAGAGTACAGGTAAAGAGACGCGACGAGTCGCGCGATGTATTTAATCAGAAGCAAATACGCTAAGAGTAAATAAGCAATATAATATAAATGTACACAGGAATGACATGAGATGTAAATGAATAACAACTTTTTATTTGTTAAACATCCTTTACAATACAATGCTGGAAAGTAAATACAAGACTAGAAATCAATGCCTAAACAATGGCATGAACTGAAAGTAAAAGTATATACAAGTGTCTGGAGCTCTGGGTCTTCTGCAAACTGTTCCAAGTCTTCTAAGATAGGCTCGACCTCCAGAGAGTCAGATCCTCCTGACAACATTCCAAAGGAAAAGTGAGAAAGAATGTCGTCGGCGAACAATCGATCGGTAAGTCCCAAAGAGAGGTAGAAATAGAATAGACAGATAAAAGAATATAACTGTATAATGTTTGATTTTTATGTCAACGCAGTTATTTGTGGCTTGGTACAGAATATATCAGTGTATATGAAAGGAGTCCAACTATCCCGTGGACTAAGGTAACCCGTAATAAAAGGCTCCGTCAAACCCCACAGAACAACGGCAATGGATGTTATAGTTACGTCTTTTAATGACCATCCCGTGCCACTTTTAACACATTCTGTACCAATCTACGCCCTGAAAACCCCGTAATGCATATTGTATTGATGTAATGAATTTGCTGTATACGACTTGCCGAAACCATGATATCGGTTGTTCATGTAAACAGAATGGATGTAAATGGATAGTCATGTAATCAGAGTATATCCATGGTTCGGTTCCGTTGAGTCATGTTGTATGTTCATGTTCAAGTTCCAGTATATATAGATTCAAGTTGTATTGGAGTTAAGTTTGGATTGTGTTCATGTTTAGATTGTATTTAGATTAGACCGAGACTCAGATTGAGTCAAACACTTAAACAGAATTTGAGTCTTGAATTAAGTTTAGGAGTTACCAGTAACTGCTGCACATGGACGGCATAATTTGTGTCTTTTTCCAAGACAATTACCATATTGATAACACCGTTTTTAGTTTGTCTACCTTAAATAGGCAAGCACTCTCATTCTCCGGCTCCCTGAAGCTCAAGGGAACGGATTCCGCTTAAACCTATATTTACTAGGGTCTTTATTGTAAATTAATATAACTTGAGGGGGTTTTATGAAAAATAGTTTTGATATATTTTCAAAATAAATATCAATTATTTATTTATCGTCTTTAGGATTTTCATATATGTAATTTTTATAAGATGAGATATTCTAGTGGATATAAAACTAAATTGAATAGTTTATGGTATTTTCATGTAATTTGACTCGTATTGATTCTTGATGGTATTTTCATGAACTTTTGTGATTCTTTTCTTTTGATTTAGAAAACATGGAATATATTATATATTTAAAATAGATATTTTGATAATATTCATATATATATATATATATATAATTTATTATTAAATAGAAATCACGTTTTCTAAAAATTTTAATAAAAATTCCATCGAGATCGTATGCTCCGTGAGGAGGTCTGCATCTCACTCTACTAGTCCGATGGATATGAGATAACCTGCACCAACCAAGTCAGATTCCCCAAAATGGGTTGTAAGTACATAATCGTATGAAATTTAATTAAAACAATCTTATAGAAATACGGTTTTATTAGTTTAAAGTATTTTATTGTAAAATCGTCTTTGTCCCAAAATATTGTAAAGAGGCAATCGTGCTATATCATGATGAGTGTTGTGATGAGGTAGGTCATTACCTTGTGAGTTTTCTAAAGGTAATATGAGCAAAATGATGAAATAATGTCGTAGGTAAACTTTGTGGTATTTAAACGAAAAAATGTAATACAAGTTGCATAGCATTTTATTTTGAATTGAAACTTGTTCTAAATGTTGTTTTATGGTTGTTAAACAATATACAAAGAAATGGTTGATTGGCTGTTACGAAAAGTTGGGTTTTTAATGAAATTAGAATCGGAAGTCGGAATAACTCCGCTTTCGACGACTTTTAATAAAAGATCGTTTTAGAATGGAAAGAGAGGAAAGAGGATGGAACTTACTGATTGAGAAGAGAGAAGGGAGGAATAGGAATGGTTTAAAAGAGTCGTGGAGTCGCGGTGTCGCCAGATTTGTCCCGAGTCGTCACCGGAAGATGACCTTGGGCTAACTCCGCTTGTACATCTTATTTGACTTGGAAAATTTTGAGAGTTTTGATACTAGATTTCAGAATGGAGAGGGTTAGGAAATGATGTGGTATTTATAGGAGAAATTAAGGTTTAGGGAATTAAAATGCATTAAAATTTTGTTTTAAAGCACATTTTAATTCTCTTTTAATGTGTAGGGAAATAAAACAAAACAGGAGTAGTGAGGGGAATCCAAGGGACTAAGGTAAAAAAAATTTGGAGCATTATAGACGGGGGGCAGCCCGGCGACGCCGGCACAAAGGCATATCTCGACGGTCGACTAGAGGGCGTGGGGCTCTGGATTGGTGACACGTGTTGGTGTCTTCTCAAATATCATTTCCTACATGTTTGATTTCTAAGACTTTTCATTTTTATGTGTATTACACGAGTAAACTTTTGGGCTTCTAAAAGTTTAAAAGAATAATCAATAAAAATAATGTGTGATTGGGGGATTTGAACACATGGGCTATGTCACAGCAATGCAAGGCTTTAACTATGAGCTATAAGTGCTTTCTTGCTGTTCTTTAGCAAATTTAATTTATAACTTGTGCTCAGACTATGGAACTCTTTTCTGTACTTTAAGAAAAAAATTTGTACAGAAAAGTTATGGTTGTTACATTCTACCCTTCTTATAAAAATTTCATCATCGAAATTTATAGAAGGAAGTTGTAACAGATTCAAGAAAAATTTGATGACATTGATGGTGAAAGAACTACTGATAGTGCATGGAAAAATAATGATGCATGGGTTTGAAAAGATTGAATGGAATTACCAGTGTTACCTTGACCTATAGTTTCGGTTTCTACGGCCGCTAAAGTGAAAGACTGTTGCCGGGGTATATTCCTTCTAGCTGGAGGCACATTCCTCTGTCCTTGGAGCATGTTTCTCTGCCCTTGAGGCATGTTCCTCTGTGCCTGCTGGAATTAGCGAGTAGGCTGTGCAGGAGGTCCACGTAGAGATGGAGCTGGGAGAGCAAGAAGAGGTGCAGGAGCCTGAATAGCTAGCCGCTGTGGATAGTTGATGTGTGTTGGAACTGAGTTGTGTCTATGAGGACATGTTCCAATACCGTGAGTGGATGCGCCACAAACTAAGCACAGGCTTTTTGTGCACCTACAATCCTTCAACAGGTGTCCATCTCTCTTGCAGTAGTAACATAAGTCTGTACTAGGCCGGTTAAATGTTACTTCCGATCTACTGGGTGCAAAAGTTGGTGTTGAAGAGGCTTCTTCAACTATTTGAGTAGCAGGGCGCTTCACACTGGCAGATTGAGGTCTGCCTTTTCTCTTCACTACTGTCTCGTATCGACAGGCAGCCTTCAAAGCTAGGTCATAGGTTGGAAAATCCTTTGTAACTAGAGCATCTTGGATCTTTGGGTCCAACCCCTGCTGAAATCATCTGGCCTTGATCTCAGTAGTCGGTATGAGATGTGCCGCAAACCTGTTACGGTCTTGTGTTAGTTGTGTCGTATGTGCTATCAAAAATCGAATATTTAAGACATATCTTACCTGCTCAACGTAGTGAACTCAGTATCATACTCATCCACAGATTTGCTCCACATGGAGCCTTATTCTAGGTGGATGAATTGCTGCTCCATGTCAAATCAGGCAGTCTCAGGAAAATACTTTACGTCGAAAATGTCGCAAAATATCTTCCATTCGATCGGCTGGGTAAGACGACTTTCTTCCGCCTTCTACCATACTGAGGCATTATCTGTGAGTTGCAGCTTCGCAACCTTTACCCAAGCAATGTCAAGCACTTGTGCTACTACCAGATCATCTTCAATGGATTGAGCCCATTCTTCAGCTTCCAAAGGGCTCTCTTTCCTAGAAAATTGCTTCGGATGCAGTGCACGGAATTGCTTCACTCCGGGTGCTTCCACTTCTGGACATTTCATTAAGATAGCATTCTGTTGTTGCTGTCCCTCCAGGAGGCTCTTAATTACCTCGAGCAGTACCGTCTGCTCGTTGATTGGAGCTGCTACGGTAGGTGTAAGTAGAAGAGGTAGTGGTAAGGTGTTTCCATTCATGTTCGTGCTCGTATTGAATCCATAACCTTGAAAGAAAAATCGGGTTAGGATAGATTCAAAGAATATAAAGTGTAAAGAATGCTTAGTTACTGAGTCTTATAATTCTTGTGATTATATTGCTTAGGTTTCTATGCAGAACTGACCCTGCATGGTATGACTTCATGCAGAACTGACATGCATAGGCCGCCAACAAAACCTATCACGCCCCGCTTTCCAGAGTACGGTTAAGGAGACGCGACGGGTCACGCGATGTATTTACTCAGAAGCAAATACGCTAAGCATAAATAACCAATATAATATAAATGTACACAAGAATGACATGAGATGTAAATGAACAACAACTTTTTATTTGTTAAACATCTTTTACATTACAATGCTAGAAAATAAATACAAGACTGGAAAGCAATGCCTAAACAATAGCATGAACTGAAAGTAAAAGTATATACAAGTGTCTAGAGCTCTAGGTCTTCTACGAACTATTTCGAGTATTCTGAGCTGGGCTTGACATCTAGAAAAACAGATCCTCCTAACCACATTCCAAAGAAAAAGAGAGAAGGAATGTCGTCAGCGAACAATCGTTCGGTAAGTCCCAAAGAGAGATAGAAATAAAATAGACAGATAAAAGAATATAACTGTATAATGTTTGATTTTTATTTTAACGCAATTGTTTGTAGCTTGGTACAGAGTATATCAGTGTTTACGAAAGGAGTCCAACTATCCCGTGGACTAAGGTAACCTGTAGTACAAAGCTCCGTCAAACCCTATGGAACAACGGCAATGGATGTTATAGTTACGTCTTTTAATGACCATCTCGTGCCACTTTTAACACATTCTGTACCAGTCTACCCCTTTAAAACCCAGTAATGCATATTGTATTGATGTAATGAATTTGCTGTATATGACTTGCCGAACCATGATATCGGTTGTTCATGTAAACGGAATGGATGTAAATGGATAGTCATGTAATCAGAGTATATCCATGGTTCGGTTCGGTCGAGTCATGTTGTATGTTCATATTCTGTTCCAGTATATATGAATTCAAGTTGTATTGGAGTTAAGTTTGGATTGTGTTCATGTTTAGATTGTATTCAGATTAGACTGAGACTCAGATTGAGTCAGACACTTAAACAGAATTTCAATCCTGAATTTGGTTTAGAAGTTATCGGTAACCGCTACACATGGACGACGGGATTTGTGTCTTTTTCCAAGACAATTATCGTATTGATAACACCGTTATTAGTTTGTCTACCTTAAATAGGCAAGCACTCTCATTCTCCGGCTCCCTGAGGCTCAGGAGAACGAATTCCGCTTAAATCTATATTTACTAGGGTCCTTATTGTAAATTAATATAACTTGAGAGGGTTTTATGAAAAATAGTTTTGATATATTTTCAAAATAAAGCTCAAGTATTTATTTATCATCTTTAGGATTTTCATAGATATAATTTTTATAAGATGAGATATTCTAGTGGATATAAAACTAAATTGAATAGTATATGGTATTTTCATGTAATTTGACTTGTATTGATTCTTGATAGTATTTTCATGAACTTTTATGGTTTAACTAGAAATCATGTTTTCTTAAAATTGTAATAAAAATTCCATTGAGAACGTATGCTCCGTGAGGAGATCTGCATCTCGCCCTACTAGTCCGATGGATGTGCGATAACCCGCACCAACCAAGTTGGATTCCCCAAAATGGGTTGTAACGACATAATCGTATGGAATTTAATTAAAATAATCTTATAGAAATACGGTTTTATTAGTTTAAGGTATTTTATTGTAAAATCGTCTTTGTCCTAAAATATTGTAAAGAGGCAATCGTGCTATGTCATGATAAGTGTTGTGATGAGGTAGGTCATTACCTCGTGAGTTTTCTAAAGGTAATATGAGCAAAATGATGAAGTAATGTCGTAGGTAAATTTTGTGGGATTTAAACGAAAAAATGTAATACAAGTTGCATAGTATTTTATTCTGAATTGAAACTTGTTCTAAATGTTGTTTTATGGTTGTTAAACAATATATAAAGAAATGGTTGATTGGTTGTTAAGAAAAGTTGGGTTTTTAATGAAATTAGAATCCGAAGTCGGAATAACTCCGCTTCCGACGAGTTTTAATTAAAGATCGTTTTAGAATGGAATGAAAGGAGAGGAAGGGGAACTTACTGATTGAGAAGAGAGAGGGGAGGTATAGGAATGGTTTGAAAGCATCGTGGAGTCGCGGTGTCACCGGATTTGTCCCGAGTCGTCGCCGGAAGATGACCTGGGGCTAACTCCACTTGTACACCTTATTTGACTTGGAAAATTTTGAGAGTTTTGATGCTAGATTTCAGAATGGAGAGGGCTAGGATATCATATGGTATTTATAGGAGAAATAAGGGTTTAGGAAATTAAAATGAGCATTTAAAATGCATTAAAATTTTGTTTTAAAGCTTATTTTAATTCAATGTTAATGTGCAGAAAAATCAAATAGAATAGGAGTAGTGGGGGAGGCCAAGGGACTAGGGTAAAAAAAATTTGGAGCATTACAAACGAGGGGCCCAGCGGCGCCGGCCCAAATGCATATCTCGCCGGTTGGCTAGGGGGTGTGGGGCTCTGGATTGGTGCCACATGTTGGTTTCTGCTCAAATATCATTTCCCACATGTTTGATTTCTAAGACTTTTCATTTTTACGTGTATTGTAGTGTAAACTTTTGGGCTTATAAAAGTTTAAGACAAAAATCAATAAAAATAATATGTGGCTGGGGGGATTTGAACACAAGGGCTATGTCACAGCAGTGCATGGCTTTACCAATGAGCTACAAGTGCTTTCTTGCTGTTCTTAAGCAAATTTAATTTATAACTTGTGCTCAGACCATGGTACTCCTTTCTGTACGTTAAGAAAAAATTTATACATAAAAGTTAGGGTTGTTACATCTCTTCCTTTCACCTTCTCTCTAGTGGAGAGCATCTTATACTAGGAGAGTACACCTGTTATGCTTGTTGGATAGTTTTCTTCTAAAGTTTAGGCTGGTGTCGAAAGATAGAGAAGGAAGAAAACCAACTAGCCTAAATATGGTATACATAAGGTGAGATGTAGAGATGTATAAAGGGTTGGAGTGGAGGCAAAGGAAATTGAAATTCCTGTCGTAATTTCAAATTAAATCTGGATAGTGGAAGAGGCATTACTAGGAATACCCGGCCATCCCCTTAAAACATTTATGTTTCAGTTTATCTGTATACATGTAATTGAAAACTGTTTTCCCAATTAATTCTGACTCTAGGGTATATATATACCAGATTAGATTCTCACATCTGTAGGGCGTTCCAAATATTGAGAAGCGGTAATATTGGGAAATAGATTATTTGATCCTCAATATCGGAATTCATAGCAATTGGTGATATTAGATTAAATCGTATGGTTTTGCCTAACGGAAAATATTTGGTTTTGAATAATCGTTTTTATGCACCAATTTTTAAATTGATATATCTATATATTTATTTTATAAAGTGTGATATAAATTTTTGAGAATTTTGCACTAAACATTTACCTTTATCAATTGAGGATAACGTAAGGTGCATTGAATAACGGTATAGACGTTCTTAACCAAAATACAGTTTTCAATCTACAACACACGAATTTCAAGTTATTATACTCATAGAACTTATACATGGTAATGTATGTGGTCCAGTGTCCTTTACGATAAGGGGTTGGTACTCTTACTCTATTCAGGTTGCTTATGAGTTCTTTTGTTTTAGACATGCATTCATTGAAATACAAGATCCAAAGATTTTGAGAACTTCATAGGTATAAGAACAAAGCAGAGAACCATATATTGTAAGTATCATGATTCTTCGAAGTAATCGAAGATATAGATATTTAAGCTAGGTTTTCCATCATAGTAATACTGAGAACGTGATTCTCTCAATGGTTACTCATCCGTGGGTGCGCTCCTTAATGAGTAATGCTATATGGCCTTCTTCCATTTAGGTGATATGCACTAGAAACAGATGCATGCCAATTAAATATAGTTCTATCTAAATTAGTTCCTTACATTCTATATGGACATAGAGATGTAGCATATCTTGAGGATGTTAAGATATAGAGTTATCCGGTTTTTGTTTAAAAGCAGAATCCGGACGAACTCAAGGCACATTTAAGTAATGGCAGTTTATGGGTTATTCCATACTTTTAGCAAGGGTTTAACTTATACAATTTGCAAGATCAAATGTTGTTTTTTTCTTGACTCGCCACCATTTTATAAAAAGAATTTCTTTTCAAAAGAAATAAATGGGAGTATGGTAGAGCAGGAATTGATTCCAGAACCACGAATAATTACTGAAGTTTTAGTAGAACCTAAGAATTCAATTGGACTCGACAAACCTTAGCTATTCCGCAGATTTTAGTAGGTGACCTCAGCCACTTGAGAGATACTTCAGTTTTCTCATAGACGGTGACAGGGAAGTCAGCATTACGGTGATGATGGCCTTACCAGATATCAGCATGTCATGAGAAGAGGTAACTTTCAGGTGACCAGATGCAATATTTTCAAGTTGGACTCCATGCACTTCAATAAATTACTACATTTTTTAGGTGCTACTGAAGGGGTAAAACCCATTAGGAACAAGTAGATCTTTTAAGATCTGTACAGGTGGAAAGGTATTAACCTAATAAGGCTAAACTTTTAATAAAGGGTTTTCATCAAATACCCAATGTCTCGTGTGATGAAACCTTTATTTCAGTGTCTACGCTAAAGTCCATATCAATATGACTTGCCTGCTATTCATGAATATGATATCTAGCAAGAGGATTGTAGGATATATATCCCTAGAGGCCATTATTTATAATGGATACTATGGATATGTGTGTGTGTGTATGAAAATCTTTCTCGAAATGATTGTATGCTATATGGTTTAACTTTATCTTAACATATGCGTATGTTCTACTTGTTATTACATACTACTTATACATGTTGATAAAGCCCGTAGGACATGCTTGACTACCAGCGTTGTGCTGGCAGTCATACTTGTGAGAGCTGGGTAGTCTATAAGTATATCCTTAAAAGTGTCCTCGGTCGTAGGAATATCGAGACAGGGCATCGATATTCCAGAGTAGACTCGTATATACATTTCTAGATCCCGACGAGAGGCGATGGTTAGTCTTACAGCCATTGGTGTGTTTTACCTAAGATTGTATATAGGTGCTCAGTGAGGATGGGTACACTGGACAGACTCACCGAGAACTGCTGGATGGTATTATACCCAACGTTAGATAGCAGTTCTCATATGGCATGTGTATAGGTCGTCTGTAGACCTAAGATCATCATTTGTCTCATGTAAGTTCCCACTGTGTTTTGACAACTACCCTACCATGGCTCAAAGGAATTGTGCAAACAGGTTTTAGTTGAGTATCCCGAGCCACAGGGAGGCAGTGAGTGATTGTTAGGGATTTATCTCTCCCGGTATAGAAAGTCGATATCGCATTGTGCTTGGTTGGTCAACTCCATAAGCTCCTGGCCAGGGCAGTTGAGAATTACTGATGGTTAGGTCAGTAATTTCTCGGATGGTATTGAGCTATACCAGCATGACTTATCAGGGTTAGTAGGGGTCTGAGGTTGACCGCACACTAGACCCAGTATGTGGTACTCTCAGACGAACAGACCGGAATGTACAAATATTGTCACGGTTAGTCTCAGCAGGGGTTCAGATGATTTTGCTCGTCGGCCTTCTTTTTCGGCATGTACCTGGATAGCCGTTACGTATATCTAGTACCGCTAATGCGCTTGTGGTTAAACCCACTGCCGGTGTATTGTAGAGTCTTTAGAGTCCCATACAGAAAGTTTCTCTGGTTCAGGCGAAACGAGTGGGAGCTGTATGTTTATACGTGCACGGTTCCGATTGATTGGACAGTTTTTTAATACTAGCGAGTTTAGGATTAAGTCGGTTCATTAAATCAAATATTGATTTAATGCTAGTATTATTTTTAGTGGTGTTATTCTATCTCTTGGGTATTAGTATTTCGATATGGATACGGGTATGTATATACGTAGAAAGTATTTTTTATTTATACAAAATACATTCTAGAAGGGGACACCTCATTATGCATGGTTTTCTATTTATTGATAAATAGAAAATGAGGTGTAAAAGAGGCATGGCATGAAGCATGGTTTGGCATTTATTGCCATCACTATTGAAGCATGGCTAGATTTTAAAAGGAAAAGAAAAAGGGTTCATATTGTTTACACTAGCCATTCTTCATGGTTACTAATTCATTATCTTTCTTGAGCTCATTTTTCTTGAGTTGCTTCATCTCATGCTTCTTTGTTCTTTCCTCTTCAAAAACCAAAAATCCTAACTCTCATGATTTGAGAAACAAGGATTTTTTATAGAAACTCACCACTAATATTCTCCTCTCACCCTGGACTAGCTAGATTAGCAATCTAGTTAGTTAAATTTCTTTCATTTATGAAAGTTGTAACTTGAACTTAGGACCTTCGAGTGGATCATCTAGGATCCAGGAGACCGGCGATCAAACCACATCAAAGACCCGTAATGGAGCTTAAGAAGAGGATTCAAGGCCCGAAGGACTCGAATCCGATAGGTATAAAGTTCTAACACAGTAGAATAATTACTTTAGTTGTATAGCTAATTAGGGTTTTGTGGTAGATCTTGTTAAAAAGTCTTTCTTGCATACTCACAAAATTCATTTTTCGAAATTTCGCTTCCCTACAAACTATGTAGAGCATGAAATATAGACTTACATTGGTATCAGAGCCGGTCACAAAACTTAACTAGCTAGTTTGCACAAGTTTAGAACTTCGATCAGCAGAAATCATCAAAATCGCATCACCAAAATATACTTTCTGTTCGAATTTTTAAAAGTTTTCAAAAAATCTTTTCAGTCGCCTTAAAAATACGTGCAGGTTTTTTGAAGACCAAGAAAAAATTTCGAGCAAATGATCTCTTAATTAGACCGCTAATTTATGGCCAAATAGTTCATTTGGCCACGGATCCGCGGCCAAATTGTGGTTGCGTTGCCCCAAATTTTTTCTGGCGTTAATGTTTATGAAGATGTGATTTTTGTGTATATTGGTTTTTACCTAGACTTGTTTGTGTACTGCTTTGTACAGGGGGTCAAAGTGGAAAATTTTAATCGATCGAAATTCTAAAGTTTTGCTTTTCTGTGCATTTGTTTCTACGACCGTGAATATCATTGAGCGGTATGACCCGACTGATTTCTATATGTACAATTGATGGGTTTACGAACATGATATTCGCGTTGATGTTCTGTGATTGCACTGTTATTTTAGATAATTTGTCGTAGTGGATGGCTTGTTGTGCAATGGTTGTAGTACAGTGTTAATTCATTATTGCGGAGCGACCGTCCAACATGTGGACTGCCGTCTTCGCCCGTTTGTATATTCTTTTATCGGGGCACGGCCGGGTTGAGGTCGATGTCACCGTTGTATATATTTTTCTTTTTCTGTATTAGGATTATCCCGCGGAGGAGTGCTCGAGTAGCCAGATTCTAGAGGGCAATGGGGCCTATCTCATGGTGTTGAGACCGGGATGCCTTACTCTAGAATTGGCGAGCTGCTCGCCGCACTCGTACGGGGTATAGGATGACCCGCGGTGGGGTGCATAAGTTACCGGATTCTGTGAAGCACTGGGTGGCCCACTCACTTTGTTGATTGGGGTTTCCTCGCTTACGGGATTGGCGTATGGCTTGACGCGCTCGTAGGGGTCTAGGTTTTTCATTGCATAGGTTATCCACACGACAAGGAACGTCGAGTCTCATTTATGGCTCAAATGAAACTCGGGGCTCCAAAATTATCCGGTATTCTTGTTGCTTATCAGTTTTATGTGATCTTGCTTATATCATGCCTGGGACGAATGGTTATATACACACACACACGCACACACACGCACTAGTAGATGTTGTATATGTTTTGCATCCGCGATAGTCCTGCCCCCGCTCTGTCGTCAGTTAAGTAACCTAACAGTGCATGACAGCCCCGTAGCGAATACGGATGGCATATACGTACATTTTATTTTCATTCTTTTCTGGTGTGATAGGAATTAAATGATGGGACCGCATTAATATTCATTAATGCAAGATAAGAAACCTAAAAAGATATTATTCGAACATTTTGAAAACCCACTCGGTTCTTTTCAAAACACTAATTTTAAAAGGCGGAGTTTGAATCACTCCTTTTCAAAGCTATCGTTCCTTCAACGATATCAAGTTCATTACTTTCAAGGTTTTCGCCAAAAACCATCATAGCCCTCCGTCGTTTCAAATGAGTAGCACAACATATTCATGCTATGTTTGTTGGCCTTCATCAAGGCATAGTGAATGGTAGCGATGTGCTGCTTGTTTATAGCATAGATAGATGCATTGGTTTAGGACAGTCGTACAGCCTTGTTGGCCTTCGTGAGGAGCAAGTACGGGTGGGTCTAAATTAATCAGGACAACGACGGGAAGAACTTGACTTGCAACTTATGATTTGTTGGCCTTCGTCAAGGTCATAAGAGCTTGGGGCAAAAATCACATCGGGAGTTTCAAATACAAAGGAAACTTGCAGATTTAGCATACCTTCTGGAGTGTGGTAACTAGAGTGGCTTCCATCTAGGTCATCACACAATGATAGTTGGATCCTGATCCCACTGATGAGTAGGATTACTCTTGGGAGATACTTTTCACTTCACAATTAGCTAACCTATTAGGTGTCTAGAAAGTGTTAACGGGGCTACGACTCTGCGGAAACAAGGTTTATTTTAATTAGGTCAGTGTGAGAGAACGGGAACCTCCCTCAGAGTACTAACACCCACATGGCTGAACGGTTAGCGAACTTGTAAAGTGTAAATAATCCCGACGAGTTCTCCTTTTAAGGTTTGATGGAGAATTCGAGGAAACAGTGGGAGCCATCCTGATTAGATAAGATAATAAACCAATCTAATCTTGTAAGAGCATACGCTGGTGTTTTTTTTTTCTCTCTCTCTCTCTCTTTGGCAGCAACCATGACGGGACTTCAATTACTACTTGAAAAAAATACACTGACTAGGCCAAACTATAAAGATTGGCTGAGGAACATCAACATTGCACTTATGACAAAATAACAACGTCCTCCTCCTATCCTAAGACCAGATTCCTCAGTTGCGGACATCGAGGTCCGCAAAACTTAGGATCTGGATTGCAAAAAAGCTAAGTGCATCATGCCGGCGTCCATGAATAATGAACTCCACAAACAACACGAGGGTATGGATATCAAATCCATTTTTCTCCACTGCAAGGAATTGTATGGAGAGTACTCTCATATCGCAAGGTACGAAACCTCAAGGAAAATAGTCCATATGAGGATAGCTGCAGGATCACCTGTAGGAGAACATGTCCTAAAGATGATCAGTCTCATTGAGGGACTCGCAAACCTAGAATGGGTGCTGGAAAACTAGTTATACATTGCCATGATTCTACAGTCCCTTCCTCACACCTTCTCTCAGTTCGTGCTGAACTTTAACATGCACGATATGGAAGCTGATCTTCCAAAGCTCCTCAACATGTTAAGGGTAGCGGAAAGCTCCTTGAAAAATAAGAAAACACCTATTCTTATTGTTGGTGAATCTTCCTTTTCTAAATCTAGAGCAAAAGCTAAAGGGAAGAAGAAGAAGATCACCACCAAGACGAAAGAAGGTATCAAAAAGGTGCAAGGAACGAACAAATCGGGGAGAGTAAAAGCAGATAAGGATGAGTGCTACTACTATCATAAAAATGGGTACTGGAAGAAGGATTGCAGGGCTTTCAAAGCCAAAGGCAAGAACACGAAGCAAGCTGATGCTTCTGCTTCAGGTGTGTTCATAATCGAAAACTGTTTTTCAGTAAATTCTACATCATGGGTAATAGATCCCGGTTCCGGTTCTCACATCTGTAATTTTTTGCAAGCTCTGAGAAACCGTAGAGTACTGAAGGCAGATGATATAACCCTCAGGGTTGGCAACAGAGCAAACGTTGATGCTATTGCGGTAGGCGATTATCACCTGGGGTTGAAAAGTTGGTACATTTTGGTATTGTATAGCTATTTTTATGTACCCAGTATGTTATGTAATATTATATCAGTATCTTTATTATCTAATGAAAGATATAATTTTGCACTTGAAAGAAATTTCATGAACATTCACCAAAATCAAGACCTGATTGGGTCTAGAACACTGGAAAACGACATATACGTACTCCATCAATATCAAGCTTTCAATATCTAAAACACACTAAAAAAAAGGCTCAAGATTCAAACTAAGCCTTCTTATGGCATTGTAGACTTGGTCATATAAATGAAACAAGGTTGCCTAAGTTGTATAAAGATTGATATTTAAATCCGTTTGAATATGTATCATATACAACTTTTCAATAATGCATCAAAAGGAAAGATGACCAAATCCCCATTCAAAGGACACGGAGAAAGAGATACTGAGCTCTTGGGACTCATACACAGCAATGTATGTGGTCCGATATCTACACATGCACGAAGTAGTCACTCCTACTTCATCAATTTTACTGATGATTTCTCAAAGTATGGACATGTATTCTTAATGAAGTATAAATCCAAGGCCTTTGAGAAATTCAAGGAATATAAAAATGAAGTAGAGAAACAAACTAGTAAAAGTATCAAGATACTTCGATCAAATTGTGATGGACAATACTTAAGTACCAGTTTTCTTGAATGCTTAAAATAGAATGGAATTCTCTCTCATCTTACTCCTCCGTATACACCTCTGCATAACGGTGTATCAGAGAGAAGGAATTGCATGCTACTAGATATGGTGTGTTCTATAATGAGTAGTTCTGAGTTGCCACTTTCCTTTTTGGGTTTTGTGCCAGAATCAGCAGCATACCTATTGAATAGGGTTCCAAGTAAGTCTGTGCCTACCATTCCATATGAGATGTGGAGTGGGAAGAAACCATATCTCAAGTATCTTAAGATATGGGGATGTCCAGCTTTAGTCAAAAAGCAAAATCCGGACAGGCTCAAGGCACGATCGGTTTTATGTAAGTTTGTGGGATACCCCAAGAATTCAAGGGGGTATCTTATCTACCAAACTTAAGAACAAAAGGTGTTTGTCGCTCACCACATAGTATTTTTAGAGAGCAAATTTCTTGCAAAAGAAATTAATGGGAGCGTGGAAGAACTGGAAGAAATTCCAGAACCCCAAACTATTGCCGAGGACTTAGTAGAACCTCATGTTTCAATAGAGCCCGGCGAACCAACGCCGCTCCGCAGATCTAATAGGTTTTCTCATCCACCTGAGAGATACTATGGGTTTCTCGTAGACAGGGATCGAGAGGATTACATTATCAATGATGATGAGACTACTAATTTTCAGCAGGCTATCACGAGTAAAGACTCGGTGAAGTGGCTGGATTCTATGAGATCCGAAATGGAATCCATGTACACCAATAAAATATGGACTTTGGAAGTTGCTCCTCTTGGGGTAAAACCAGTTGGATGCAAATGGATCTTCAAGAAGAAGATTGGTGCAGATGGACAAGTGGAAACCTATAAAGCTAGACTTATTGAAAAAGGTTTTTGTCAAAGACCAGGACTTGAATATGATGAAACCTTTTCTCCAGTGGCTATTCTTAAATCCATTCAGATCCTGCTTTCCGTTGCTGTCTTCCATGACTATGACATCTGGCAGATGGACATGAAAACAACTTTTCTAAACGGAAATTTAGAAGAGAGTGTTTACAAGGATCAGCCAGAGGGTTTCTTAGACAGCGGGAGCAGTGGAAAGGTATACAAGTTTCTTAAATCCATTTATGGATTAAAGCAAGTATCGCGGAGTTGGAACATCTTCTTTGATGAGATGGTCAAAGAATTTGATTTTATCAAAAATGTAGATGAACCATACATTTATAGGAAGATTGTAGGAGGAACAGTAGTCTTCCTCATTATGTCCGTAGACGACATACTCCTAATAGGGAATGATATCCTTATGCTACAATCAGTCAAGCTCTTCTTGTCACAAAAGTTCTCCATGAAAAACTTGGGTGATGCCTCCTACATTCTGGGGATTAAGATCTATCATGATAGGTCCAAAAGAATGTTGGGACTTTCACAGTCCAGGTACATTGACACCATACTGAAGAGGTTAAGTATGGAAGATTCCAAGTGTAGTAATTTACCCGCTTGTCACGGGATCACCCTCTCCAAAGAGATGTCTCCAAAGACTGATGAAGAGAGGACTCGCATGAGCATTATTCCTTACGCTTCGGTGGTAGGATCTATAATGTATGTGATGTTATGGACCAGACCAGACGTAGCTTACGCACTTAGTGTGGTAAGTAGGTATCAGTTAAACCTCGGTGAGAAGCATTGGATAGTGGTGAAGAACATTCTCAAGTATCTGAGAAAGACTAAGGACATGTTCTTGGTATACTGTAATGGGGACCTCCAGATTGAGGTTTTTACCGACTCCAGCTTCCAAAGTGAAAAGGATGACTCTAAATCCATCTCTGGTTATGTGTTTACCCTCAATGGAGGGGCGGTATGTTGGAAGAGTTCTAAATAAGACATCATCACAGACTCAACGATGGAAGCTGGGTATATAGCTGCTAACGATGCCGCAAAAGAGGCAGTCTGGATGAGGAAGTTCAACTCTGAACTTCAGGTGGTTCTGTCCATTGGCAATCTAATACCCTTGTATTGAGATAACAATGAGGCTGTAGCCCTAGCGAAGGAACCAAGCTCCCATCAGAAATCCAGACATATCTTGAGACGGAATCACCTGATCAGAGAGATTGTGGATTACAAGGAGATCGAGGTTCGGAGAGTGGACACAAAAGAAAATACAGCGGATCCATTCACAAAGGCCTTACCTCAAGCACAGTTTGAGCGGCTGTTCGAGATGTTGGGTATGCGTTATGCAAATAACTGGCCCTAGTGCAAGTGGGAAATTGTAGGATATATATGCCCTAGATTCTATTATTTGTAATAGATACTATGGATATGTATATATATGTGTATGACAATCTTGCTCGAAATAATAGTATGCTATCTGATTTAACTTTATCTTAACATGTGCGTATGTTCTACTTGTTATTACGTACTACTTTTACATGTTGATAAAGCCTGTAGGACATGCTTGATTACCAGCATTTTGATGGCAGTCATACTTGTGAGAGCTGGGTAGTCTGTAAGAATATCCTTAAAAGTGTCCTCAATTAAAGGAATATAGAGACAGGGCATCCAGAGTAAATTGGTGTATACATTTCTAGACCCCGGCCAGGGGCGATGGTTAGTCTCACAACCATTGGTGTGTTTTACATAAGATTGTATACAGGTGCTCAGTAAGGATGGGTACACTGGACGGACTCGCCGAGAACTGCTGGATGTATTATACCTAACGTCAAATGGTAGTTCTTATGTGGCATGTGTATAGGTCGTCTGTAGACCTAAGATCATCATTTGTCTTATGTGAGTTTCCACTGTGCTTTGACTACTACCCTACCACTGCTCAAAGGAATCGTGCAAATAGGTTTTAGTTGGGTACAGTCCCGAGCCACATGGAGGTAATAAGTGATTGTTAGGGATTCATCTCTCCTGGTATAGGGGTTCGATATCGCACTGTGCTTGGTTGGTCAACGCCATAAACTCCTGGCCAGGGCAGTTGAGAATTACTGATAGTTAGGTCAGTAATTTCTCAGATGGCAATGAACCATACCAGCATGACTTATTAGGGTTAGTAGGGGTCTGACATTGATCGCCCCCTAGACCTGGTATGCGGTACTCTCAGACGAACAGACCGGACTGTAAGGATATTGTCACGGTTAGGCTCGGCAGGGATTCAAATGAGTTTGCTCGTCGGCCTTCTTTTGCGGCATGTACCTGGGTAGTCGTTACGTACAGCTAGTACCGCTGACGTGCTTGTGGTTAAACCCACTGCCATCGTACTGTCGAGTATTTAGGTCCCACACAGAAGGTTTCTCTGGTTCAGGCAAAATGAGTGGAGGCTGTATGTTTATACGTGCACGGTTCCGATTGATTAGACGGTTTTTTAATACTAGTGGGCTTAGGATTAAGCCAGTTCATTAAATCAGATATTGATTTAATCCTAGTATTATTTTTAGTGGTGTTATTCTATCTCTTGGGTATTCGTATTTCGATACGGATATGGGTAGAAAGTATTTTGTATTTATAAAAAATACATTCTTGAAGGGGACACCTCATTATGCATGATATTGATAAATAGAAAATAAGGTGCAAAAGAGGCATGGCATGAAGCATGGTTTGGCATTTATTGCCATCACTATTAAAGCATGGCTAGATTTTAAAAGGAAAACAAAAAGGGTTCATATTGTTTACACTAGCTTTTCTTCATGGTTACTACTTCATTATCTTTCATAAGCTCATTTTTCTTGAGTTGCTTCATCTTATGCTTCTTTGTTCTCTCCTCTTCAAAAACCAAAAATCCTAACACTCTCCTGAGTTGAGAAACAACTATTTTTTTATAGAAACTTACTACTAATATTCTCCTCTCACCCTTGAATTGCTAGATTAGCAATCTAGTTAGTTAAATTTCTTTCATTTGTGAAAGTTGTAAGTTGAACCTAGGACCTTCGGGTGGACATCTAGGATCTAGGAGACCGGCGATCAAACCACATCAAAGACCCGCAAAGGAGCTTAAGAAGAGGATTCAAGATCCGAAGAACTCGAATATGATAGGTATAAAGTTCTAACACAGTAAAATAATTACTTTAGTTGTATAGCTAGTTAAGGTTTTGTGGTAAATCTTGTTAGAAAGTCATTCTTGCATTCTCACAAAATTCTTTTTTCAAAATTCCGCTTCCTTACAAACTGTGTAGAGCATGTAATATAGACTTACAAAGATTACTATAACGTCTTTCTAAATAAGAATTTAGAAGTGCACGTGTATATGACTCTGCCGGAAGATTATCATAGTTGTTTACCGCTGAAAACTGGAATGAGACACGGGGACGTCTAGCCTGAATTTGAGGGCAGATGCTATATGAACATATTCATCCACCTCTCTGAAAATACCAATTTGATTTATGGTACCGTATAATGGAAGTTTAGATAGATGTGACTGATATACTAGACTTATCAGATTTTCCCTCATTTGTGAGGAGTTTTTGATTGTGGGGATGCTCTTCCCTGCAGGCGCAAACCTCTACAGTTAATTACGTTATCACGTTGCCATAACAACTTTCACCTGCTACAGTAGGTCACTTCGTGTCGTGTTATATATTATTTATTATGGGGTTGCCCTTAGATTGTAAACGGAGACCAACTTTTCATGTCCGTAGGGCGCGTATTAGTCCAAATCTGTACATTAGATTTGTGGTTTTGAAAATAAGACTTAGATCTCATATAAATGAGGTCCATAAGTTCAAGGGTTTAGTGATCATTAATCGTGTTTTAGATTAAGATCGACTTAAACATGCTTAAAAACCATTAATCTAGTTTTTGATTTGATCAACTTTAAACGGGTGATTAAGAACCGTTAATCTAATTTGAGATAAAGTTTAACTCAATCAAGTGCGATATGGGCTCAAAGAAGTTTAAAATTTCACAAACTTAGCTAATTTGAGCTAAAGATTGGGCTTCTGCAGTGCTAAGCACTCAACGTGCAGCGCTCACGTGTGTTTCACGTAAGACGTTGAGTGTCTCAGATGCTCACGTGGACATCACGTGAAGTACCACCTTCATTTGCGCTCGCGTGCTTTTCACGTGAGGCGGTAATCTTCTTGTGCGCTCACATTTAGTGCTAATCACTCATGCACAGTTGGGTGTTTGCTTTGATTGCTCATGTGATTTGTACGTGATCTGTGCACTCGCTTGGGTGCTCACGTGAGAATCGCACTTACATGTCTTCTTAGCGCTCACGTGCTCTTCACATGGGCCGATGTTATCAAATACTCACGTGATCTTCACGTGAGATGTCTTCTGAGTACTCACGTGATCTTTACGTGAGATGTCTTCTAAGTACTCACGTGTCTTTCACATGGGTTGTTTCCTTGATGCTCATGTGGATATCACGTGATATGTGCACTTGTATGGTAATCTTACCATCTGTGCTCACGTGTGTATCACATGATGCGCATGCCTTCTTAGAAATGAAGTGCGTACACGTGCTTTTCACATGATGCGCATCTTCCTTAGAGTTAAATATCTGTTCATCTTTTTAAAAGAAGTTAAACTTCTGTTAATGGTATTTTGACCATTAACAATCACCAAGATCGTTATTTTGAGGATCTGGAATCAGTTTTCTTCAAGAACTAAGTTCTTATCATCTTTGGGAACTAAGTTCCTGAATTATGAATTCCCTCTTCTTCATGTTCTCCCTTCCATGTTTTTTCCAAACTTTTTCTCTCTTGAATCTTTGAGTCTCAAGAATAAGATCTTCCCTACGAGAATAAAATTCTCTTTATAGAAGATCTATCTTGTGGATCTCAGATCCATAGGAAGAACTAAGTTCTTATGAAAGGGTTAAACCCTTTTATGATATGATGGATAAAGGGATAGATAGTTTTATCTCTTTTTTTACCTATGGTTTAATTTTTATAGAAGGGTGAAGATGATCTTCTTCAAAGAGAATTAAATTCTCCGTTACGGAAGCTTGTGAGTGGCTTTTAGTGTTTTTATAGAAGCTTATGGGGGTCTCCTTTTCTTTTGCAGAAAGATTATGAGGGGTTCTGCCCTCTCCTCGAGATTCAATCTCTTGGATCCCTTTTATAGGAGAAGGAAAAGATCAATCTGGTTGAAGAAATCTCTCGTTGAGAGATCATGATTGATTTCATAATCAATCGATTTGATCCTTAAGATCAACCGGTGAATTTTATTCACTGTTGGATTTTTAATCCAAAGGATCTCTGTTTAAAAAAGAAGATCATTCTTGTTTGTTTAGTAAGATTAGGAAAATATTTTCCTAAGATAGAATTTAATTCTATCAGATGATCAATTGGTGGTTTTATAATCACCGTTGGATGTTTGATCAAGGGTCCTCTGTTTAACAGAGAAGTTCTTTCTACTTTAAAAAAGATCAGGGAAATATTTCCCACATAGAATTTTATTCTACATAGAATTTAATTCTATCATGGATATCACGTGAAAGCTGCCAAGAAGCTAGCAAGTGCGCTCACATGGATATCACATGAAGCACTGTCAAGAGAGTGCATATGCGCTCACGTGGATATCACGTAAGACGGTGCCAAGAGACTGGCATATGCGCTCAAGTGGATATCACGTGAGATGCTGTCAAGATGCTAGCATATACGTTCACGTGGATATCACGTGACGCGCACTGCCAAGAGGCTGCACTAGCGTTCACATGGATATCACACGAGAAGCTCATGTGTTTAACATGTGGGAACCAATTTAGGATTTGATCCTATCTGAAGTGGCACTCACATGGGGTGCGCACGTGTTTAACATGTGGGGGCTTTCCTTTATTTTTATAAAGGAACAACAAGCTCTTATCCAAAAAATTTAGCGGAAACAAATGTCTTCCATTATTTTGCCCACGTAAGTATGTATGTGGGTTAAGTAGTGCAAAGCTATGTATCGCCATAGAATTGATGGCTTAAGAGACAGGTTTAAAATCCATGTCGCCTAAGGCCTTTTCATCTTCATGAGCCGTAAGGGTCTCAAGAAGGTTTTTTTCCCTATGAGTCAAGAGGATTTCACAGGTGCATATACTCCTTGGGAATCATAGGGATTCCTAAGTCTCTTTCACCTTCGTAAGTCGTAAGGATCTTATGCAGGTATTTTCTCCTTACGAGTCGAAAGAACCTTAAGTGGCTTCTTCTCCTCATTGGATCTAACTTTTTTGAATGTGACCCGTGAATAATATACAAGAGTCAGTCTTTACCTACTTATAGGGCAGAAATAGCTTATGAAACATTTTTAGGATCCATGTCGCTCTAAGTCTTTTCAATTTTATGAGCCGTGAGGGTCTCATAAAGATGTTTCTCCCTATGAGTCGAGATGATCTCGCAGGTGTATCCTAACATGAAATATAGATAACCCCTTTCGATACAGGAGTCCGTTAGGTTTGTGGTACTGGGTTAAGTCCATCGTACTGTTCCGTTGGCTGATATATTCTCGACATGCAGTCCCTTAGGTTATTGCTCGAGTAGCCCCGCGTCTGTCGTGTCTATAATCCCTTCTGAGGCTGGACAAGACGCCTTCAAGTAGTCTTCTTAGGTCAGAATATTCACATTACCATTAGAAGATCCAGCATTAGGTATTGCCATGGAGATTTACTTGAGGTTAGGCTCGATTTGGAGACCCAATGAGTCATAACCGCACCCTACTGGGGTGGGATGACATCTAATGGTATTTAAACTTGCCATCAAGACCCGAAGCTAGGCATATGCCATCACTTCGTTTTTTCTTTGGTGTCACGCCGAACTTTCGCTGAAGTAGGGTAGACATCCATATGACCTCTATGATGTACATATCACCATTGAGATCTGGAGCTAGGATTTTTCCATCACTTAAATTTTGGCTCTATAGAGCTTTGCTGACACTATATCTGTACTCTGCTGGAGTAAGAAAGACGTCGAATTGGTCATTAAGCCGCATACATATCGCCATTGAGAACTGGAGCCAGGATTTTGCCATTACTCCATCTTTGATTTAACCCTTTGGTCCATGTTGACGTCAAGTCTGCACCCTGCTGGAATGAGAAGAACGTCGAGCTGAGCTAGGATTTTGCCATTACTCTGCTTTGATTTGAGCCTTTGGTCTTTGGCGACATTGCATCTGCACCGAGAAGGAACATCAAGATGATCTCTAAGTCGTAGATGTTGCCATAGAGATCAGGAGCTAGGATTTTGCCATCGCTCCACTTTTATATATTTGACCCTTTGGCCTTTGTTAACATTACGTCTGCACCCTGCCGGCATGAGAAGAACGTTGGGATGATCTTCAGGCTATAGATGTTTCTATTAAGATATGGAGCTAGGATTTTGTTGTCACTTCATTTTGATTTGGCTCTTTGGTCTTTGTTGACGTCGCGTCTGCACCCTATCGGAATGAGAAGGAATGTCGAACTGGAGCTAGGATTTTTCCATTACTGCGCTTTGATTTGTTTGAAAAGCTGGCGCTAAATCCTTCTGGCGGACGAAGTATCTCTCAGTAATCTTTGGACTCATGTGGCGCCACTGAGACTCAAATCTTTACTGAAGCGTAACATGCTTGGTAGCATTCAGTGGAGCACATTGCTTATTTTCATCTGTTTGTGCCCATGGATTGTATACAAGAGTCAATATTGACATGCTTGTAGGGCAGAAAAATTTTATTTTCTCTTTTTTTTGTTTATTTCCGCAATACTCTATCATTTCAGCTTTTCATATCGTGAAAGCTGCAATTGCCCAATCATTTCGGCTATTTATTCGCGGTGCCCAATCATTTCAGCTGTTTTTTTATTTTTACTCTCTATTTTTATTGCGAGTTACCCCATCATTTCGGCTATTTCATATGCATATATTTTTTGCTCGCGGCTTTTTATTACGAGTTCCCCCATCATTTCGGCTATTTCATATACATATATGTTTTTGTGACTCGCTGATTTTTATTGCGAATTGCCCCATCATTTCGGCTATTTCATATGCATATTTTTTTGTGGTTCGCTGATTTTTATTACGAGTCGGGAACTTAGAATCTAATACCATCTTCGACATCAGTATCGTTACAACTGGAATATTGCCAGGAGCGGATCATCATATGCCTTTGGAGGACTTGGGGTTTGATATCTGTTTTGGCATCAGCATCGTGATCAATCATATTTATTACATATTTTTACGGTCATTTTCCCTATTATTATTAATTACTAAATAGTGTTACTTGTAATTTAAGAACATATGTGGGTTTATGTGTAAAAATATTTTTTCATATATTTCTTAACTTATAATTAATATAATTAAGGGAATATATGCATATCATATTTAAATAAAATATCCATATGATTCTTAACCATTATTATGTGCATATCATATCATATTATATCCATTATGTAATTTAATTAAAAATTGGTTGAAATATAATCTCAAATAAACCAAATGCTACTAAAGATTTGATTTGAAATATTGCGAAGCTATTACCAAAATAAATCAGTTCAGGGCTACAAACATGAGTAAGAGATCAAATTAAATCGAGTTAACAAGCCAAATCTACCGAATTTTAGGAGAAAATTGAAGATTCTCGCAACTGCAGAGAGAAAGAAATATTTTCAAAATATATTTATCAGAAAAATCTCCTAAGATCACGAGAAGAAAGCACAAAAATTTTAGAGATGCAATTCCATCAAAAGGCAGTGGTTCTGCAGTTCTATAATGGTCGTTGGATGTGAATTATCAGAGGCTTGATCGTCTTTTCACATACTTCAAGATGACATCTAGGGTTTCAAATTCCAGAACATATATAAAGGACCGAGAGCAATTAGGGTTATTATCTATCATCTATCAATCTAGATCTATCGAGTAATCTAGGTTTTTTTTTACTTCTTTTAGTTTTTTCAGCAATCAAATTATGTAATGCAAAAGTTTCAATAAAAGGTAGTTTCTTTCTTTTAATTTTGTCTCATTACTTTCCGCATTTTCTTTTTGCATTTATTTTCCGCACTTTTATTTTTGTTTTTCTTATGGGTTCCTTATTCTTCTATCATTCTTCGTTTTTCCCAATGAGCGAGTAAATTCTCGCTTGTTAAAGTTTGTAGGATAGGGTAGTATAATGGATGAAAAAATCCCTTAACTTCTTTTTACGTTTTAATTTTTATAACTTTAACAAAAGGAGGCTTAACCCTCTTATTCGGGCCTACTATCAATTCATGATAGTTACGACCACGATTTGAGATTCTTTAATACTTACTTTGTTGAGGGCTTGAGATAAACAGGGATCAATGGAAGGACAAGGGTCGGTAGAAAGAAACCCTAATCCCTCCAAGAAGCCTAATCCATATTCATTGCTATTTCTCTAATATTAAATAATTAAAAGATAAAAAGAATTATTTTTAAAACTCCATCATTTAACTACTCAATCCGAAAAATCCTACAAACCCTTCTCTTATAAAATTTTCAAATCTTTTTAGTATAAAATGATAAAAATCCCACATTTCTTTATTAACTCGTCTAAAATAAGAAAGATATTTTACCATTTCCCTGTGAGCGACCCGTACTCACTATCGGCTAGCTATTGCGACACCGTTATTGATTGATGTAACTTGGAAGTATAAAGACTCAATTTTCAAACCAATCAAATGGCACCGTTGCCGGAAAAACGGTAGTATTATTTTTCTTGTTATTCAGGTTGATTTCTAAAAAAATAGAAAAAATAGAAATAGAAATAGAAATAAAAACCGCATTTTTTATTTTTAACTATTCTTGTGCGTGTTTTGCGAGAAATCTGGAATATTTGGAGCAAACTAACAGAGATTGAGAGACTATCAAATAGGAGCAGAGGAGCATTGGAGTGTAGTGCCCAAATTTGGAGGGGGGATCTCACCAATAGGTGGCGGAACCGCGGCCTAACAGTTTATATGGCGGTTGAACCGTGGCCAAATAGTGGAGTCAGGCCCCCAAATCTTTCTGGTATCATTTTCTCTTCTTCCTCTCCTCTCTGAAACTCTAATAAACTGTTTTTACCTGCAGGATTCTTTGCAAACAGCGCCGCTAAAAAAATCTTTTTTTGTGTGTTTTAGATTTTGGATTGTTTTGCATATTTAAAATGGATATTAAGAGGCAATAAACCCAAAATTTAGATTATGTGGGGATTTCATCACCCTTTCTAAACCCCAAAAATCACAAACAAGCATACGAATCATTCTACATTAATAAAAAAATCTATTCCAAGGCTCTAAGGACAATCACGCTCAATTAGGACAAGGGAGGGTCGTGGGTAATCTATTAACTATCCGCATTTTTCTTATGGTGTCTAAGGCAAGTGTGACTAAGAAAAGTGGTTTACATAATTAGGCCCTCTATTTCGGTGATTCGTATAGCGGATACCTCCCATTTACCTGGCACTTATTTGGCTGCAAGATTGATAAGGAGGTGATAGAGGATTTATTCTACGTCTTGTCCTTTGGAAGTTTAGGAGCGGTCTAGTGATTTGACATAGGTGACCCTAGCTCTAGCGATTGTTTGTGCATCTTGTGATTAGTTGAGTCGAGTCCCTCTTTCCAAGCAAAAAAATTTCAAAAAATAAGCTTTAAAAATTACCATTTCACCCTTTTTCTTTTCATTCTCTTATGATAAGAAACCCAGACCAACCAACTCTTGGTGGGTTTTGCTACACACAACCAGATATTTCTTTATATCGTTATTACTTTGGTAAAACTTCCGACCCTACCATTTCTTTGAGGGATAGGATAGAGGCCTCTAAAAATAACAGTTGGACACCTCACTCAAGTTCCTATCAACCATGTCAAAATTCAACGCCTTCTTATATTGATAATCCTTTTAAGGTTAGTGAGGAAACTTGTAAATCCATGTCCATTGTTGAGCATATTACGAAAGCCCGTACCCAAAGTTTCATACCTTTCACTACTCCAAAACTCTTAGGACAACAATTACAATCATTTCCGTATGAACATGTTGATACTCCTTTTGAGGCGAATATAGTAACTTTCACACCCATGACTATTGCTGAGCAAATTGCAAAAGCTAATCGCCAACAATTCAACCAATCTCAATCTTATTCATATCACAATGTTGATCCTAACCATATTTATAAAAATTGGATACACCCTTCAAACTCTTATCAACAGTACCAAACTTTCACACCCTTTCATGTTGATACTTCTCTTGAGACTAATGTGGCAATTCGTAAACCCATTTCTATTCCGGAACACAGTAAACTCGCCTGTAGACAATAATTAAACACATTCCAACCATACTCAACTTTTGCACCTTATCTAGACAGTGATTCTGAACATCAATTAAGAAGTTCCATGGTTCAAAGAGAATCCTTCATTGAAACTTCTTCACAAACCATGTCTAGTCTTGAAGTAGAGTTGGAATCGAGTAGTGAAAAAGAACTAAGGATTCCTCATTGTCAACCTAAAATCAATTCTTTTGATCTCAACACCATTCATCCTGAAATCCAAACGGATGTATTGATGATCAACCACTTAATAATCTAATTAATGAGGTTTCCGAGAATAACATATTTGACTTTTCCAATCATGGGTATGAAAGAGAGCCTTACATCATTCCAAATCAAACTGATTCTTATCTGACTAAACTTGACATTTCAGACCTTCCAATTCCATCAAGTGAACCTAATGATCCATCGATTGAGCATAATATAATTGATGAATTTTTAAAGAACTATTCATTTGGTTTGACTGACAGTACTAGTAAGATCGGTGTTGAGAATATCTTTGAAGATGAACTCTCTATGTTAGATAAGTTGGATTACCCAACCCATCATGTCCCTTCCATTGAATATGAATATCTTCCTGTGCATTTAACCGATCCTATTCTTACCACCAACTTATCTGATATGCAAAACGATATTCAGCCTTCATCTCCCATATCTGGATCAACGATGCTCGACACCCAAGTTTGTTTGCCAATTTCATTATACACTTTTTTTTGTTCATCTCATATTCTTTCAATTCCACCGATATTTGATGAATTACACTCCGATATTTCGAGTTCTATGATTCTTGAGAGACCACTTGATTTAGATTCTTTTAAGGACAAAGTAGACAGGCTTTTCGAATCTCCTACCTCCATAATTTCTGACGAATCAAGTTTTTTGAATCCTGGTGCGCAACACATTGACCTTGAAACTTTCAAACTTCCTAGGGAATCTGCCTATTCCACACATATAGATATCGATCCCTTTATTTCCGATGAGATCATCAATTGGAATATCGATGAAAGTTTCGAAGGTATTTTCACTGAAGAACTTGCATTTCTAGAAGACTTGGATGCTGTGTTGAATCAACCTCCACCGGAAATTTATGCACCTCTGTTTGAGGCCGAAGAAGTTGAACAGCAACCCCTTCTTCTAATCATATACGAGAATATGACTATTCCACCCATTCCTTATCTTTCACATTCTCGTTTTCATTCACACTCACTTTTTCGTCTCCACCAACCGAGACGTAAATCCTTTCGATTACACCTCTTATCTCCTCCCCCTCCCCCTCCCCCCCCCCAACGTCATCTCTTATCGTTACTCTCATTTATGTTTCTTCTACTCGAGACATGATACAACATCCATTCTTATACAGTCTCGAGTCTTCTTCACGTCTATCTGTTACACTATCTTTCACCAACCATGGTGTTACTTCGATAAAATATTTGAATAGTTGGTTTTAACTTTTGGTCTTTGTAAAACATTGTGTAGACCAATAATATTTAACCCCCCCTCTTATATTGAATTTCAATATTTAATAATGAAAACACTGTTTTACTCAAATTTGGGGGGAAAGAAGAAAAATATTTTTTAAAATGGCTCTTGAAAGAAAGGAAATTTTTGCATGATTGTGAGCCAAGGACAAGTTTGGGGGAGGATTTCACTGTCATTTACTCTTGACCCCTTCTTTATACCATCTTCTTGAACTGGTCCTCCTGGTTTTCAGGTTTTGAGTTTACAGGACAACATCAGTGAGGACACTGCTGCAAACAGATTTGGGGGGAGGTTTGTATGTATCCACATATCATATATAAATTTTGCATTGCATAAAAAAAACTAGAAGATTTTGAAAATAAAAGTTAGAAAAAATACATATGAAAGAGAGGAAGAAACTTAAGAAATGCAAGAAAATTCGATATTTTAGAACGAAGCTCATAATACGTGTTCATGAGCTGTTGTCCCAAGGGTTAGTAAGATGAAGAAATTACTAGTCTGTGGATAGAAATAAGTCTGAAACATAGTCCCTATTCTTGAGTCCAAACTTCTGAATATTTATATCCTATTATACGCACTTGCACACATCTTGAAACTTGGGATAGTAGAGAATACCTTAAAATAATCTTGCCTGAAAAGCTTAGTATAAAAAACAAAATTAACAAAATATAAATGGCACATAAAATAAAATTTAAATGAAAATTGAACACTGGTTTTGTAATTACTTAAGGCAGCATAAAAAAAATACAACGAGGGTGCCTTATCACCTAGTGCCATAGACCAATAGGTTTGGGGTCGCTGCTAAGTTTTAGGTGTTGGAAGATTAGGATATTGCTAAGTATGCCTTAATAAGTGAGCACATTTGATAATCGGTTGGTTAGTGCATCAAGAAGTATTAACGGACGCATGAAAAATGTGAGCAAATCCATCTAAAACATCACCAACTAAAAAGTACTAAGGAATATGGACAAAGGCTATGATGGCTTAAATTGAATTCTCCAAGTGTAGGGATGACTTTTACACACACGTAGGGGTATATGATTGATATTTGGTGGAAAAGTAGGGATGGAGACTAAAGACGATATTTTATTGAGGGGGGATGTGATTTCCAATATCTTTTCAAGACCATTAAAATAGGGCTCGTGACAACTAAAAAGCTAGTGTAGTTTGAAACTCTTGTTTTCAAGTTTTTTTATATGTTCTTATCCTTGCATGTAATTTTCGTCTCCTTTCCTTTATTTTATAAATTTTGGGATTTTGTGGTTGTAATCCACTGAAAACCCTCAAGAGACAACACTCCTCCTACTAGAGGATATCCAGAGATTTAACGGTTGTTGCACGGGCTAAGTGCAATCGTGTTGCTTACAAAAGTGTGCTAGGTTTTTTTCTATTTAAAAATAAAACAGTTTGCTCGGAACAATCAAAAGATAAGTTTGGAGGTATTTTATCAGTCATATTTATTGTACATTTTTACGGTCATTTTCCCTATTTTTACTAATTACTAAATGGTGTTATTTGTAATTTAAGAACATATGTGGGTTTATGTGTAAAAACATTTTGTCATATGTTTCTTAACTTAAGTTAATATAATTAGGGGAATATATGTATATCATATTTGTTCCCCTCCGAAGGACGGCGCACAAGACTGCGATGTCTTGGCACTGAGATTCGGGGCAGATGCTAATTGGTGTTATCCGTCTACCTCTCCGAAGATGCCAAGTTGATTTATGGCACCATGTATCGAAGGTTTAAGCGGATGCGACCGATGTAGCAGACTTCGTCAGATTCCCCCTCGTTTGAGGGGTTTTTGATTGTGGGGACGCTCTTCCCTGCAGGCGCAAGCCCCTGCAGTTAATTACGCTACCGCATCGCGGTAACAACTTTCTCCTTCTCCAGCTGGTCACTTCGTGTCGTGGGTGTTTGTTTTGTTTGTGGTTGCCCGTGGATTGTATACGGAGACTAATTTATGTAGTCGCCCGTAGGACGTGGATTAATCCAAATCCGTGTTTACTTAGATTTGGGTTTGTGGTTTTGGTTTGAGGATACGTTAGCCATATTTGAGACTAAGATCGACTCAAACGTTTGTTAAGGATACGTTAGTCCGATTTGAGACTAAGATCAACTTAACAGGATCGTTTAGATCCGACAAAAGAGCGTTTGGGCTCTATTGTTCCAGTTTAGGGACATAGTGGTCCATTACATGTATGGCTGTCGGGACCCGTCACCTCTCTGACGACGTTGAAGGATTACAACGACAGGTGTCAAAGGAGTTCAGAGATGTACCCTTGAACCAATGAGTTGATTGGGGGGATTCATAGTCCAATTTGGGACTAAAGTCTGTTTGAACGTTTAAGGATACGTTAGCCATATTTGAGGCTAAGATCAACTTAAACGGTTGTTAAGGATACGTTAGTCCAGTTTGGGACTAAGATCGACTTAACGGGATCGTTTAGATCCGACAAAAGAGCATTTGGGGGCTCTATTGTTCCAGTTTAGGGACATGGTGGTCCATTGCCAGTTTAGGGACATGGTGGTCCATCTCCAGTTTAGGGACGTAGTGGTCCATTGCCAGTTTAGGGACGTGGTGGTCCATTAGTAGTTTAAGGACATTGCGGTCCATAGGTAGTTTAAGGACGCATAAGTCCATGGTTTTAAGGACCCCACAGTCCATATGGGTGGTGTTTAAGGACGCATTAGTCCGTTAGTTTAAGGACGCATAAGTCTGCGGGTTTAAGGACCCCACAGTCCGTATCTTGGTTTAAGGACGCATAAGTCCATGAGTTTAAGGACCCCACAGCCCGTGTCTTGGTTTAAGGACGCATAAGTCCATGAGTTTAAGGACCCCACAGTCCGTATGGGTGTGTTTAAGGACGCATAAGTCCGTGAGTTTAAGGACGCATAAGTCCGCGGGTTTAAGGACCCCACAGTCCGTATCTTAGTTTAAGGACGCATAAGTCCATGAGTTTAAGGACCCCACAGTCCGTATCTTGGTTTAAGGACGCATAAGTCCATGAGTTTAAGGACCCCACAGTCCGTGTTGATGTATGGTTGTCGGGACCTGTTACCTCTCTGAAGACGTTGAAGGATTACAACGACAAATATCAGAGGAGTTCCGAGATGTACCCTTGAACCAATGAGTTGGTTGAAAGAGCAGATGTGCTCAGATCAAGATGATTTGAGGACTTATGGCCAGTTTGGGGTAAGTCCAGTTATGTTTGAAATATTGGCCCTCTGTTGGTCCATTGAAAGAGAGGCTTTGCCTCTGAAACTTAGCCAATTGGGCTGAAGCTAGTGTTAAACACTAGAAACCAACAGTGTTGAACACTGGGAATAAGATAACAAGTTAGTGTTAAACACTAAAAGATAATCAGTGTTAAACACTGGGAACAGTGTTTTCAAATTAGTGTTGATCACTAAGAAAATCAGTGTTAAACACTGCAGATAGAGTTTTCCAATCAGTGTTAAACACTAAGGAGGTAGGGGTCACGTGCGGACACGTGACAGCGCCCTGATTTCCCTTATTTTATTCAGCAGGTAAGTATTTAACACCTTTAATTTCCTAGCTATCACGTGTGGGCACGTGATAGGCATCCATCCATTCGATACTAAAGGGATTCGTTAGGGGTCACGTGGGGACACGTGAGGGCGCCCTAAAGGGGGGACCAGATCCCTTTTCTTCGTTCTGCAATTAAGTGTTAAACACTTCTTCATCTTTTGAGCATCACGTGTTGACACGTGACGGTGATCTGTGTGCTGACTGTTAAAGCGTTTGCTAAGGGGTCACGTGGTAAACACGTGAGAGCGCCCAAAGCCTTCATTTCCATTGATCTTTCTTTCTGCGTTTTGGGAGTCACGTGGGAGCACGTGATGGCATCAAAAAGTGGGGCCAGATCCTCTTTATTTTGTTCTGCAAACAAGTGTTAAACACTCTTAATTTTCATAGCCATCACGTGTGGGCACGTGATGTATAATCATGCCCTGGTTTATTAGAACACTTATTAGGGGTCACGTGCTAACACGTGAGAGCGCCCAGAATTGTTTCTGCCTTTGCTTTTGTTCCATATATAATGAGGGTCACGTGGGAACACGTGAGGCATTGCCTCAAAGCTTTCCTCTTCTCATTTTTGGGGGATCTGTTCAGGGGTCAAGTGGGGCACGTGACCTTAGTCTTTTTTCATGAACAGAGATCTTTTAAGAATTGAATTCTTTATAGGGTTGAACCCTAATTATGACTTTGAAGGAATTGAATTCCGATCGCGAAAGAATTAAATTCTTATTTAGGATAAAACCCTGATTTCTTTTCAAAGGAATTAAATTCCCGGATATATAAAAGAATTAAATTCTTGATTAGGGTTAAACCCTAGTTTTGTTTTAGGAGAATTAAACTCTCAAAACTCAATTCCCCTTCTAAGTTTAGGATCTGCATGGCAGGATCTCAACCCGATGAGAATTAAATTCTCATCCTATGGGGAGATGTGCTCTGTACAGATCTTCAACCAGAAAAAGAACTAAGTTCTTCTTTTCTTTAAATAAGAGTTAAACTCTTTTGAGAATTAAATTCTCCTTTGAATCCTCTCTTTTCTTACCTAGGGTTTTTCTTTTGCAGAGAATTAAATTCTTCTTTCTCTGTTTCTTCTTCTCTTGAGAATTAAATTCTCCTCCCTCTGTTTTTCTCTCCAAAAATGTCGATCCCCCCTTCTCTTCTCTTGGCTCCTATTTATAGGAGGATGAAGAGAATCAATTTGTTTAGCAAATCTCTCATTGAGAGATTTGATTTGTATGTTGAGAGATTTGATTTATATTTATCATTAATCTGGGCCTGTAGATTGTTAAGTGAATTTTATTCACCGTGGATTTTAAATCCAAAAGATATTCTATTTGTTATCCTGGTGAGATTTTCAGGGAAATCTTTCCTTGTCCAAGGGTTTTCTATAAATTGGTGATTTTTAATCACCCTTGGATTTTTAATCCAACGGTTCCCTATGACCCTTTTCCATTTGGAAAGATTCAGAAACTTTTAGAATTTAATTCTATTAAATTATAATGCGTTTAAAGCCAGTCACGTGCTGGCACGTGACCTTTGGTCACGTGTGAGCACGTGACCCCCAATTAGGTTTCTTTCTCAGCCGCTTATTTATGTTTCAGTTTTAACCATCACGTGTCAACACGTGACCATTGGTCACGTGTAAGCACGTGATACCTCGTTGAGGTATTTTCTGACTTTTAGAATTAAATTCTATTCATTATTTTAGAGGCTTTAAAAGCCCATCACGTGTCTGCACGTGACCCATGGTCACGTGTGAGCACGTGATGCCCCATTGGGGTCTTTTCTGAGTTTTTATTGCATATTTTAACTCCTCCAGCGGGTTCTTAAAAGCCCATCACGTGTGGACACGTAATTCCTCATAACTTTTGATCCCGGATGAATTACGAGGCCCATAATATATCAAATCGAAGGGTTTTTCGAGCCGCTTTCGATACCATCAGAATTTATCTGTTTTTCATTCAGGAGTTTGTCAAAAAACAGTCCGGAAGATACTGGTTCCCATTTTCTTAAGCGTATCGCCGCCATTTGATACCTTGGGCTCTTTTGCGCAGAAATTTTTTGGCGGGAACAAATGCCCCCCACTACTTTGCCCACGTAAGTATTTACGTGGGTGAAGTAGTGCAAAGTAATGCATAGCGTATGACCAGTTTCGGGTTGGTATATTACTTTCAGAATCTTGATCTGAGAAGATAACGAGCGGACACAAGCGTCGTCATTTATCATTTACTCAAATCGCGACTCTTAAGAGATATAGTTCCAAACCCTTAACTCCATGAGCCGCACCCTTCTATCTCTTTATATCTTACTCTGGAGTGAAGTAGTTTATATGCTCATGAGTAGCTTTTCCATTTCAGTGGCATGTAGCTTTGGCGAGTGTGGCTCATAGATGGTCCATCTTGACCTCTTTGCAGGGCAGTGATGGCTTAGGAGACAGGGTTAGGATCTGCCCCCTAAGACTTTTCAACTTTATGAGCCGTGAGGGTCTCATGAAGACTTTTCTCCCTACGGATCGAGAGGATCTCGTAAGTGTATTTTCTCCTTAGGAGTCGTGAGGATTCCTAAGTGTGTTTTCTCTTATAAGTCGTAAGGATCTTATGAGAGAATTTTTCCCTCTTACGAGTCGAGAGGACCCGTAAGCGGTTGTTCCCCTCCTTGTCGAAATTCGACTTCGGAGAGTGAGACCCGTGGATAGTATGCAAGAGACCATTTTGGGCCGACTTGCAGGATCCCAGTGCTTAGGAAACAGGTTTTTTAATCCCTACTGCCTAAGGCTTTATCTCACGAGTCGAGACGAATCGAGAAGTTCTCGCAAAGACATCATTTTCCTCACGAGTCAAAACGAGTCGAGCAGATCTCGTAAGAATATCCTAACGTCACAGTTAACCTCTGCTCTTTACGACAGAAGTCCGTTAGGGTCTGTGGTACTTAGGGTTTTGGCCGTCGTACCGTCGCATGAGCTGATGTATTCCTCGATAGGCAATCGTGCTGTTCGAGTAGCCCTGCGACTGCCGTGTCTCTGATCCCTTCGGGGGCTGGACAAGACGTCTTCAAGCAATCCTCCTTGGCAGTTTGACCGTCGGAAGAGCAAGCGCTAGGAATTTGCCATGCCGCTTTTTACTTGAGGTTAGGCTCATTTTGGAGAGCCCCGATGAGTCATAACCACTCCGCGCTGGTGTGGGATGATCTCCGATAGTCTTTCAGGCTTTATATGACTTGCCGTTAAGACCCTGAAGCTAGGAATTTGGCCTTTGCTTCGTTTGCTGGCATTGCGTCCTCTGTATCGAGAAGAATGTCGTGGTTGTCTCTAGGTTGCTGATGAACCGTCGAGGTTTGGAACTAGGGATTTTGTCGTGGCTCCTTTTGGTGATGCTGCGTCTGCTGTATCGAGACGAACGTCGAGGTGGTGACCATTCCATGTGGGATGATCTCCGGTGGTTTTTCAGGCTTTATATGACTTGCCGTTAAGACCCAGAAGCTAAGAATTTGGCCTTCGCTTCGTTTGCTGGTATCGCGTCCTCTGTATCAAGACGAATGTCATGGTTGTCTCTAGGTTGCTGGTGAACCGTCGAGGTTTGGAACTAGGGATTTTGCCGTGGCTCCTTTCGGTGATGTTGCGTCTGCTGTGTCGAGACGAACGTCGATGTGGTGATCACTCCATGTTGGTATGAGATGATCTCTGAATGTCTTTCCAGTTTTATATAACTTACCGTCAAGACGTTGAAGCTAGGAATTTAGCCTTCACTTCGTTTGCTGGTATTGCGTCCTCTGTATCGAGACGAATGTCGTGGTTGTCTCTAGGTTGCTGGTGAACCGTCGAGGTTTGGAACCAGGGATTTTGCCATGACTCCTTTCGATGATGTTGCGTCTGCTGTGTCGAGACGAACGTCAATGTGGTGATCACTCCATGTTGGTATGAGATGATCTCTGAATGTCTTTCCGGTTTTATATAACTTACCGTCAAGACGTTGAAGCTAGGAATTTGGCCTTCGCTTCATTTGCTTTGTCGCGTCCGAATCCTGCTGGGGGAAGAACGCTGGGGTGACATTTCATCTGCTGTATCGAAACGAACGTCAAGGTGGCGACCACTCCGTGCTGGTGTGGGATGATCTCTGATTGTCTTTCAGGCTTTATATGACTTGCCGTCGAGACCCTGAAGCTAGGAATTTGGCCTTCGCTTCGTTTGCTGGCATTGCGTCTTTTGTATCGAGACGAATGTCGTGGTTGTCTCTAGGTTGCTGGTGAACCGTCGAGGTTTGGAACCAGGGATTTTGCCGTGACTCCTTTCGGTGATGTTGCGTCTGCTGTGTCGAGACGAACGTCGATGTGGTGATCACTCCATGTTGGTATGAGATGATCTCTGAATGTCTTTCCGGTTTTATATAACTTACTGTCAAGACGTTGAAGCTAGGAATTTGGCCTTCGCTTCATTTGCTTTGTCGCTTCCGAATCCTGCTGGGCGAAGAACGCTGGGGTGACATTTCATCTGCTGTATCGAAACGAACGTCAAGGTGGCGACCACTCCGTGCTGGTGTGGGATGATCTCCGATTGTCTTTCAGGCTTTATATGACTTACCGTCGAGACCCTGAAGCTAGGAATTTGGCCTTCGCTTCGTTTGCTGGTATCGCGTCTGCTGTATCGAGACGAATGTCGCGGTGGTGGTCACTCCATGTTGGTGTGAGGACCAGGATCCGCTCTGGATGTTTCCCACGGGATCGAAGAGTGACGTTGTCCGCGTTCCACGTGACCGGGAATTTTGCTCTAGATGCTTCACACGGGTTCACTGCCGTGTTAGGCGAGGACTAGGCTCCGCTCTGGATGCTTTGCACGGGTTCACTGCCGTGTTAGGCGAGGACCAGGATCCGCTATGGACATTTTCCACGGGGTCAAAGAGTGACGTTATCCGCGTTCCACGTGACCAGGAATTTTGCTCTAGATGCTTCACACGGGTTCACTGCCGTGTTAGGCGAGGACTAGGCTCCGCTCTGGATGCTTCGCACAGGTTCACTGCCGTGCTCTGCGAGGACCAGGATCCGCTCTGGACGTTTTCCACGGGGTCAAAGAGTGACGTTATCCGCGTTCCACGTGACCAGGAATTTTGCACTAGATGCTTCACACGGGTTCACTGCCGCGTTAGGCGAGGACTAGGCTCCGCTCTGGATGCTTCACACGGGTTCACTGCCGTGCTCTGCGAGGACCAGGATCCGCTCTGGACATTTTCCACGGGGTCAAAGAGTGACGTTATCCGCGTTCCACGTGACCAGGAATTTTGCTCTAGATGCTTCACACGGGTTCACTGCCGTGTTAGGCGAGGACTAGGCTCCGCTCTGGATGCTTCGCACGGGTTCACTGCCGTGTTCTGCGAGGACCAGGATCCGCTCTGGACGTTTTCCACGGGGTCAAAGAGTGACGTTATCCGCGTTCCACGTGACCAGGAATTTTGCACTAGATGCTTCACACGGGTTCACTGCCGCGTTAGGCGAGGACTAGGCTCCGCTCTGGATGCTTCACACGGGTTCACTGCCGTGCTCTGCGAGGACCAGGATCCGCTCTGGACGTTTTCCACGGGGTCAAAGAGTGACGTTATCCGCGTTCGACGTGACCAGGAATTTTGCTCTAGATGCTTCACACGGGTTCACTGCCGTGTTAGGCGAGGACTAGGCTCCGCTCTGGATGCTTCGCACGGGTTCACTGCCGTGTTCTGCGAGGACCAGGATCCGCTCTGGACGTTTTCCACGGTGTCAAAGAGTGACGTTATCCGCGTTCCACGTGACCAGGAATTTTGCACTAGATGCTTCACACGGGTTCACTGCCGCGTTAGGCGAGGACTAGGCTCCGCTCTGGATGCTTCGCACGGGTTCACTGCCGTGTTCTGCGAGGACCAGGATCCGCTCTGGACGTTTTCTACGGTGTCAAAGAGTGACGTTATCCGCGTTCCACGTGACCAGGAATTTTGCACTAGATGCTTCACACGGGTTCACTGCCGCGTTAGGCGAGGACTAGGCTCCGCTCTGGATGCTTCGCACGGGTTCACTGCCGTGTTCTGCGAGGACCAGGATCCGCTCTGGACGTTTTCCACGGGGTCAAAGAGTGACGTTATCCGCGTTCCACGTGACCAGGAATTTTGCACTAGATGCTTCACACGGTTTCACTGCCGCGTTAGGCGAGGACTAGGCTCCGCTCTGGATGCTTCGCACGGGTTCACTGCCATGCTCTGCGAGGACCAGGATCCGCTCTGGACGTTTTCCACGGGGTCAAAGAGTGACGTTATCCGCGTTCCACGTGACCAGGAATTTTGCACTAGATGCTTCACACGGGTTCACTGCCGCGTTAGGCGAGGACTAGGCTCCGCTCTGGATGCTTCACACGGGTTCACTGCCGTGCTCTGCGAGGACCAGGATCCGCTCTGGACGTTTTCCATGGGGTCAAAGAGTGACGTTATCCGCGTTCCACGTGACCAGGAATTTTGCACTAGATGCTTCACACGGGTTCACTGCCGCGTTAGGCGAGGACTAGGCTCCGCTCTGGATGCTTCGCACGGGTTCACTGCCGTGTTCTGCGAGGACCAGGATCCGCTCTGGACGTTTTCCATGGGGTCAATGGGTGACGTTATCCGTGTTCCACGTGACCAGGAATTTTGTTGATTATATCCGCATTTCACGGAGTTGGGATTTGACTCTCTGTGGGAGTACATCGTCGAGTCATGGAACTGGGAGTTGCCACTGTTCCGCTTTGCTTGATGATGTGTCTGCTGTGACGAGACGAGTGCTGAGGTGGAGCTGGGATTTTGCCATCACTCCGCTTTGCTGACCATGGGGTCTTTTATTATCTTTGCATGTACATCCTGCTGGACTGTGAAGGAACGCCGTTGTTAACATTGCGTCTGCTGTAACGAGACGAATGCTAAGGCGGAGTTGGGATTTTGCCATCGCTCCGCTTGATGGTGTAACATCCGTGTCCTGCTGGAATGAGGAGGCACGCCGTTGTTGGTCTCCAGGCTGTAAATGTGGCCATTGAGATTTGGAACTAAGGACTTTGCCATGGTTCCGTTTCGTTGCGACTCTGAGGTTGATTGTTGACGTCACGTCTGCATCTGGCTGGAGTGAGGAGGAACGCCGTTGGTGATCTCTAAGTTATCGATGTTGACGTCGAGACCCTGAAGCTCGGGATCTTCTTTTTGCTTCGTTTGTTGACATTATGTCTGCAATATTGCGATAAATGTCGAGATTGTCTCTAGGTTGTCTATTAACCATCGAGATTTGGCTCCGCTTTCTGATGGGGCCTGTTGGGAAGGTATGATTCCCTTTTTATCTGTGTCCCTGGATTGTATACAGGGATCGATGTGATTTCACCTGTAGGGCAAAAAGTTTCATTCTTTCATTTTTTTTATTCTTTCCGTGATGCTCTATCATTTCAGCTTTTTATATCGCGAAAATCGCGATGGCCCAATCATTTCGGCTATTTTTCGCGGTGCCCAATCATTTCGGCTATTTTTCTTTTTACTCGCTGCTTTTTATTGCGAGTTGCCCAATCATTTCGGCTATTTTTCATGCATACACTTTTACTTGTTGATTTTGTTTGCAAGTTGTCCCATCATTTCGGCTATTTCGTATGCATTTTTTTTTGGCTCGCTGATTTTTTTTCGCGAGTGTGGAACTTGGAATCTGGTGCCAATCTCAGCATCAACATCGCTGCGACTGGAATATAGCCAGGAGCGAATCATCATTTGCCATGAAAGGACTTGGAATTTGATACCGGTTTAGGCATCAGCATCGCTACACTGGGATATTGCCAGGAGCGAATCATCATTTGCCTTGAAAGGGCTTGGAATTTGATACCGGTTTAGGCATCAGCATCGCTGCAACTGGGATATTGCCAGGAGCGAATCATCATTTGCCTCTGTCGATGTTGAACAAAGGTGGCTTAGTAAACAGGGTTAAGGGTCCTGTCGACTAAGGCTTTTGACTTCATGAGCCGTAAGGGTCTCACAAAGGTATTTCTCCCTACAAGTCGTGAGGATCTTGTAGGTGTGTTTTCTTCTTGGGAATCGTGAGGATTCCTAAGCGTATGTTCCCCTGTAAGTCGTAAGGATCTTACAAAAGGGTTTTCTCCTTATAAGCCGAGAGGACTTACAAGGGTTGTTCACCGTGCGAACATATCCCTAGCCACGGGTGGGACTTGGTTAGGGAAATGTTTATTCGTGCCCGTGGATTGTATACAAGGGTCAGTACTGAACCACTTGTAGGGCAATATCGAAGGTTGTGGGGGTTGCTTAAGAACAGGTTAAGGTTTCTGTAACTTAAGACTTTCAAATCTTATGAGCCGTGAGGGTCCCATAAGAAAGTTCTCCTTACGAGTCGTGAGGATCTCGCAAGTGTATTTTCTCCTTGGGAATCGTGAGGATCCCTAAGTGTGGTGTTTCCTTGTGAGTCGTAAGGATCTCACGCAGGTGGTTTCTCCTTACAAGGTCGAGAGGATCCTGTAAGTGTCTTTTAACGAGGTTGTACCCTTTCGGGTTTTCACAAACACTCACCGGTAGCCCTGCTGTTTTTACTCACGGAGCCCTTTCGGGTTTTCATCCGTGCCCATTTTGCTTGTGGACATACCGTATTTTTTATTATTTTTTTATTCTCTTTTTTTTTTTTTTTAAACGAGGTCGCGCCCTTTCGGGTTTTCACGAACACTCGCCGGTAGCCCTGCTGTTTTTACTTACGGAGCCCTTTCGGGTTTTCATCCGTGCCCATTTTGCTTATGGACATACCGTTTTTTTTTTAGTTTTTTTTTTTTTAGTTTTTTTTTTTTTTACCACGTCAGCCTGAGGATGCTGCGGGTTGATGGTAGTTTAATGACGTTTCGGTCATTTGCAAGTTTTAGGACATTGCGGTCCACCGTTAGTTTAAGGACATTTCGGTCCGACGCCAGTTTTAGGACATAGTGGTCCATCGTTAGTTTAACGACATTTCGGTCTATGGGTCTTTTCCTATGAATGAGCATGATACCCCCGGCATATCCACCTTTTTCGAAGCATGTTGATGTGGCGGGTTTACTTTCCACTTTTCGGGCAGCGCGAACTTGCCCTGTTGGTATTGGTTTTCAACCCAGTTTTTGAAGACGTAGCAATTGTCGAGTGGGTGACCCATTACTCTGTGGTAGGGACAATAGTTAGGATTGTTAACGTCACCTGGTTGCAATGGACGTTTTGGATCTGGCAGAGTGATAAGCCCGCTGCGCACTGCTAGCTCGAACAATCTCTTTGTTTTATCTTTGGGAAACGAGTAAGGACGTTTCAACTTCTCATTGAGGTATCGCGGCTTGTTGTTTTGACGACAAAACAGTCTCGGGTTACTCGGCTGTTGTTGAGTGTTGGCAACAAAGGCCGTTTTTTCCTTCTCCTTTCTCATTTCGTTTGCTCCGTCGTTTGCGGGTTCGAGATTCTTTTCGGGTAGCGTGCGATTGAGCAGCTGAACGTTCTCGCAGCTCTTCTTTTCTTCATCTTTTCTTGAGGTGGATTCTTTGAAGAGAGGGCTAAGAGTCATTTCTTCTTCAGAATTTCTCCCGAATGTGAGAGCTTGCGATCTTCTGCCATCAACCATGTGACTGTTGCCGGCAGTTTTCATATGCTCATTTGTCGTGCTTCTCTGTTTTCGATGAGCTTTGCGCTTCAATCGCTGAACGTGCTGCCGGTGAGCAACGTATCCCTGCCACCAGTTTTTAAAGGCATTGCACTCTTCGGTTGGGTGCGCAATCTTTCGATGATATAAGCAGTAGCTAGGATGTACATCCGCTTCATCAGGAGTGTTTCCTTCAGAGGGTGGCAGCTTCATTCCCATCGATATGGCTTTGGCGAATCTTTTCCTCATCTTAAACCTGCTTTTATTTGTGACGGATGTACTTTGATCCGGTGAGAGTGTTTCTACCCTTTCATCTAGTCGTCGGCGTTTGGCTTTCTCAAATATGGCCATCTCACGCTCGCGATCAGCTTTGCTTTTAAGACGGGCTTCATTCAGGAATGCATCAATCATCTCGTCTGATGGCCACAGAAGTTCTGGTTCGGGACCCGCCCTCGGTTTCTCGATGGAAGGAGCCTCTTCATCATCTATCAATGAGTGAGAGATCATGTGACAACTTGCCCCCGGTGTGTCCGTCTTCTTTGGAGTGTGCGGCTGTGGTGGGTTTACCTTCCACTTTTCAGACAGCGCAAACTTGCCTTGTAGGTACTGATCCTCGATCCATCCCTTAAAGACGAAGCAATCCTCGATCGGGTGACTTATCGTTTGGTGGTAAGGGCAATAATTGGGATCGCTGACATCGCCTGGCTGCAACGGACGTTTTGGATTCGGCAGATTGATGAGTCTGTTTCGCACTGCCAGCTCGAACAATCTCCTCGTTTTATTCTGAGGAAATGAGTAAGGACGTCCTAGCCTCTCTTCGAGGGATGGGCGTGGACGCACGTTGTTTTGGCGAACGACCGGCTTTGAGTTGCTCGACTGTTGCTGAGCATTGGCGACGTCGCTCGCTTTCCCTTTTCCTTTCTCATTTCGGGAATCGAGTCTTGGAGGAGACGGTCCATGGCCCATCTGGTCCATTTGGGCTAATTTGTCGATCAAGGCCTGGAAGGTGGTCGGCCTGAAGAACATCATGAATTGCGAGATGGTCGCCTGCGGATCGAGAGTGCCCACAAACATGCCTACCGCAGGTGCCTCTTCTATGCGTTGTTCGCATTTCGACCATAGGTTTCGCCATCGTGTCGCGTATTGGACCCACGTTTCGCCTGGCCTTATTCTGGCATTTATTAGTGTTGTTATCGGGGTGTGTTCACTAGCACTCGCGAATCTTTGTGTAAACAGCAGCTCCATCTCTGCAAATGTTTTGACAGAGTCGTCGGGTAGCTCCGAATACCATTCAAAGGCTGTTTCTGCTAAGCTGCCGACGAATTGTCGTAGTAACAATTTGTCATCGCCTCCAGTATTGCCGCATAAGGCCCTGAATTGAGCGACGTGCTGATGTGGATTTCCCGTTCCCTTGTATACATGGAACTTAGGGATCGTATATCCCGGCGGGTAACTGATTTGGTCATACCAGCTCGGATAGGGCCGTCCGGTTCTAGCAATTTGCCCAGCCGCTTCATTTGCCTGGTGAGCTCGTATTTGCTGAGCTATATGGTCATCCAGTGCGGCCTTGGAAATGGTTTCTTCCTTGGTAGCTAAAAGAGCCGAAGGAGGACTCGATGTCTCTCCTTTGTCATCTTCAAGGACAATCGGAGGATCTTCAGCATGAGGATCTTACCGGATCATCATCCCTACCACATCTTGGAAGAGAAGCACCATTTGTTTTATGTTAGCCGCTTGCTCTGTGGCTTCTTTGTCCTTCTTTTCGAGGACTCTGCGTAGGTAGTCAGCATCAGTTTCTTGTTCATGACGCTGCTCTGATGATGCCTCCGAACTTTCCTTTGGCCCGGTAAGTGCGGCCATTGCAGTCATCATCTCCTTAAGCTTCTGTTGCTGCTCCTGGGCTTTTGTTACGGATCTGGTGAGCGGTTGATGACGCGTCGAAGCACGGCTTTCCTCCTTTCCAGAAGCCATATAAACAGTGTGCACCACCATGCCCCCAGACTTGGGGTGTTTGTGCTCAGCGCGTTTACAGTTCGCCATGTTCACAGGGGCTTTTTGCGGCCTCCTTTTCTTTCGAGTGGTTGAATCTGAGGGGGCCGTTGTAGTGGGCACCCAAGTAGCTATTGCCTTTTGTGGCTTGACGGAGTAATCCTTCTCTTGCCGAACCTTCATCTTTTTCTGTTGGCGGAGATAGTTTTCATCAATCACCGACTCTTGGACCTTATTCAGCAATTCAAAGCTGTTCCCGGTTGGAACAGCAATATCGATCCCCACCATCGGAGCTGGTGGCGTAAATCCAGATGGGGAGTTGCCCCCAGCCTTTCTTACTCGACGCCAGTGGCGACGTCGGGCGTGTCTTGCGGATGGAGTCACCTCCGTTGTTTGATAAGCTTCTTCATGCCCCCTGACCTGGGTGGGGGAAGGAGCTTTGAGGACCTCGCCTGGAGCAGCAACCGGAACGGCCAGCCTTGTAAAAACTGACTTCTTGGAAGGAGGAGCCTTTCCAATGATTTCGTCCGCTTGAGCCGGGATAGCTATCCGCTTTGGGATTGCAGCTTCGGGTATCGCGGGTTTGCGGACGTTCTGGCCCAGTCTGTTGAAAACTGAGGTATTGAAGCTAGGCGACCCATTGAGAGGGGCCGCGGCAGTGGTAAGCCGATCAAAGACCGACTTCTTTGGGGCTTCTTTCAACGTCATTGTGGAATTGAAGCTCAACGGTGGGAGCATGGTCCCGAAGAATAATCCAGTGGTGGCCTGAGTTATCTGCTCCACTGGCATCTTGAAAAGGGAGGCCGCTTGGGGCCCATAAGTCACTCCTCCAGCAAGGACCGAGCGAGAGTTGCAGTTGCAGGCAGTGCAGTTTGAAGCCATCGACCTTCTGATTTCTGCACGGAGCAAGACACCAAATCTTAGTATCTTGAATCCACAGGCAACCATATCAAACCGCGATTCGTTCGCGAACACGACACACGAAGTGTGGAGTGGAAAGAGGAAAAGGTCCCACCGGGCGTGCCAGAATCTGTTCCCCTCCGAAGGACGGCGCACAAGACTGCGATGTCTTGGCACTGAGATTCGGGGCAGATGCTAATTGGTGTTATCCGTCTACCTCTCCGAAGATGCCAAGTTGATTTATGGCACCATGTATCGAAGGTTTAAGCGGATGCGACCGATGTAGCAGACTTCGTCAGATTCCCCCTCGTTTGAGGGGTTTTTGATTGTGGGGACGCTCTTCCCTGCAGGCGCAAGCCCCTGCAGTTAATTACGCTACCGCATCGCGGTAACAACTTTCTCCTTCTCCAGCTGGTCACTTCGTGTCGTGGGTGTTTGTTTTGTTTGTGGTTGCCCGTGGATTGTATACGGAGACTAATTTATGTAGTCGCCCGTAGGACGTGGATTAATCCAAATCCGTGTTTACTTAGATTTGGGTTTGTGGTTTTGGTTTGAGGATACGTTAGCCATATTTGAGACTAAGATCGACTCAAACGTTTGTTAAGGATACGTTAGTCCGATTTGAGACTAAGATCAACTTAACAGGATCGTTTAGATCCGACAAAAGAGCGTTTGGGCTCTATTGTTCCAGTTTAGGGACATAGTGGTCCATTACATGTATGGCTGTCGGGACCCGTCACCTCTCTGACGACGTTGAAGGATTACAACGACAGGTGTCAAAGGAGTTCAGAGATGTACCCTTGAACCAATGAGTTGATTGGGGGGATTCATAGTCCAATTTGGGACTAAAGTCTGTTTGAACGTTTAAGGATACGTTAGCCATATTTGAGGCTAAGATCAACTTAAACGGTTGTTAAGGATACGTTAGTCCAGTTTGGGACTAAGATCGACTTAACGGGATCGTTTAGATCCGACAAAAGAGCATTTGGGGGCTCTATTGTTCCAGTTTAGGGACATGGTGGTCCATTGCCAGTTTAGGGACATGGTGGTCCATCTCCAGTTTAGGGACGTAGTGGTCCATTGCCAGTTTAGGGACGTGGTGGTCCATTAGTAGTTTAAGGACATTGCGGTCCATAGGTAGTTTAAGGACGCATAAGTCCATGGTTTTAAGGACCCCACAGTCCATATGGGTGGTGTTTAAGGACGCATTAGTCCGTTAGTTTAAGGACGCATAAGTCCGCGGGTTTAAGGACCCCACAGTCCGTATCTTGGTTTAAGGACGCATAAGTCCATGAGTTTAAGGACCCCACAGCCCGTGTCTTGGTTTAAGGACGCATAAGTCCATGAGTTTAAGGACCCCACAGTCCGTATGGGTGTGTTTAAGGACGCATAAGTCCGTGAGTTTAAGGACGCATAAGTCCGCGGGTTTAAGGACCCCACAGTCCGTATCTTAGTTTAAGGACGCATAAGTCCATGAGTTTAAGGACCCCACAGTCCGTATCTTGGTTTAAGGACGCATAAGTCCATGAGTTTAAGGACCCCACAGTCCGTGTTGATGTATGGTTGTCGGGACCCGTTACCTCTCTGAAGACGTTGAAGGATTACAACGACAAATATCAGAGGAGTTCCGAGATGTACCCTTGAACCAATGAGTTGGTTGAAAGAGCAGATGTGCTCAGATCAAGATGATTTGAGGACTTATGGCCAGTTTGGGGTAAGTCCAGTTATGTTTGAAATATTGGCCCTCTGTTGGTCCATTGAAAGAGAGGCTTTGCCTCTGAAACTTAGCCAATTGGGCTGAAGCTAGTGTTAAACACTAGAAACCAACAGTGTTGAACACTGGGAATAAGATAACAAGTTAGTGTTAAACACTAAAAGATAATCAGTGTTAAACACTGGGAACAGTGCTTTCAAATTAGTGTTAATCACTAAGAAAATCAGTGTTAAACACTGCAGATAGAGTTTTCCAATCAGTGTTAAACACTAAGGAGGTAGGGGTCACGTGCGGACACGTGACAGCGCCCTGATTTCCCTTATTTTATTCAGCAGGTAAGTATTTAACACCTTTAATTTCCTAGCTATCACGTGTGGGCACGTGATAGGCATCCATCCATTCGATACTAAAGGGATTCGTTAGGGGTCACGTGGGGACACGTGAGGGCGCCCTAAAGGGGGGACCAGATCCCTTTTCTTCGTTCTGCAATTAAGTGTTAAACACTTCTTCATCTTTTGAGCATCACGTGTTGACACGTGACGGTGATCTGTGTGCTGACTGTTAAAGCGTTTGCTAAGGGGTCACGTGGTAAACACGTGAGAGCGCCCAAAGCCTTCATTTCCATTGATCTTTCTTTCTGCATTTTGGGAGTCACGTGGGAGCACGTGATGGCATCAAAAAGTGGGGCCAGATCCTCTTTATTTTGTTCTGCAAACAAGTGTTAAACACTCTTAATTTTCATAGCCATCACGTGTGGGCACGTGATGTATAATCATGCCCTGGTTTATTAGAACACTTATTAGGGGTCACGTGCTAACACGTGAGAGCGCCCAGAATTGTTTCTGCCTTTGCTTTTGTTCCATATATAATGAGGGTCACGTGGGAACACGTGAGGCATTGCCTCAAAGCTTTCCTCTTCTCATTTTTGGGGGATCTGTTCAGGGGTCAAGTGGGGCACGTGACCTTAGTCTTTTTTCATGAACAGAGATCTTTTAAGAATTGAATTCTTTATAGGGTTGAACCCTAATTATGACTTTGAAGGAATTGAATTCCGATCGCGAAAGAATTAAATTCTTATTTAGGATAAAACCCTGATTTCTTTTCAAAGGAATTAAATTCCCAGATATATAAAAGAATTAAATTCTTGATTAGGGTTAAACCCTAGTTTTGTTTTAGGAGAATTAAACTCTCAAAACTCAATTCCCCTTCTAAGTTTAGGATCTGCATGGCAGGATCTCAACCCGATGAGAATTAAATTCTCATCCTATGGGGAGATGTGCTCTGTACAGATCTTCAACCAGAAGAAGAACTAAGTTCTTCTTTTCTTTAAATAAGAGTTAAACTCTTTTGAGAATTAAATTCTCCTTTGAATCCTCTCTTTTCTTACCTAGGGTTTTTCTTTTGCAGAGAATTAAATTCTTCTTTCTCTGTTTCTTCTTCTCTTGAGAATTAAATTCTCCTCCCTCTGTTTTTCTCTCCAAAAATGTCGATCCCCCCTTCTCTTCTCTTGGCTCCTATTTATAGGAGGATGAAGAGAATCAATTTGTTTAGCAAATCTCTCATTGAGAGATTTGATTTGTATGTTGAGAGATTTGATTTATATTTATCATTAATCTGGGCCTGTAGATTGTTAAGTGAATTTTATTCACCGTGGATTTTAAATCCAAAAGATATTCTATTTGTTATCCTGGTGAGATTTTCAGGGAAATCTTTCCTTGTCCAAGGGTTTTCTATAAATTGGTGATTTTTAATCACCCTTGGATTTTTAATCCAACGGTTCCCTATGACCCTTTTCCATTTGGAAAGATTCAGAAACTTTTAGAATTTAATTCTATTAAATTATAATGCGTTTAAAGCCAGTCACGTGCTGGCACGTGACCTTTGGTCACGTGTGAGCACGTGACCCCCAATTAGGTTTCTTTCTCAGCCGCTTATTTATGTTTCAGTTTTAACCATCACGTGTCAACACGTGACCATTGGTCACGTGTAAGCACGTGATACCTCGTTGAGGTATTTTCTGACTTTTAGAATTAAATTCTATTCATTATTTTAGAGGCTTTAAAAGCCCATCACGTGTCTACCGTGACCCATGGTCACGTGTGAGCACGTGATGCCCCATTGGGGTCTTTTCTGAGTTTTTATTGCATATTTTAACTCCTCCAGCGGGTTCTTAAAAGCTCATCACGTGTGGACACGTAATTCCTCATAACTTTTGATCCCGGATGAATTACGAGGCCCATAATATATCAAATCGAAGGGTTTTTCGAGCCGCTTTCGATACCATCAGAATTTATCTGTTTTTCATTCAGGAGTTTGTCAAAAAACAGTCCGGAAGATACTGGTTCCCATTTTCTTAAGCGTATCGCCGCCATTTGATACCTTGGGCTCTTTTGCGCAGAAATTTTTTGGCGGGAACAATATTTAAATAAAATATCCATATGATTCTTAACCATTATTATGTGCATATCATATCATATCATATCCATTAAGTAATTTAATTAAAAATTGATTTGAATATTATCTCAAATAAACCAAATGCTACTAATGATTTGATTTGAGATATTATGCAAGTATTAAAATAATAAATTAGTTCAGGGCTACAAACATGAGTAAGAGATCAAATTAAATCGAGTTAGCAAAGCAAATCTGCTGAATTTTAAGAGCAAGTTGAAGATTCTTGCAACTGCAGACAGAAAGAAATATTTTCAAAATATATTCATCAGAAAAATCTCCTAAGATCACGAGAAGAAAGCAAAAAAAATTTGGAGATCCAATTCCATCAAAAGGCGGCGGTTCCGCGATTCTATATTGGCCGTTAGATGTGAATTTTCAGGTTTTGATCTTCTTTTCACATACTTCAAGATGGCATCTAGGGCTTCAAGTTCCAGAACCTATATAAAGGACCGAGAGCAATTAGGGTTATTATCTATCATCTATCAATCAATCCATCTATCAATCTAGATCTATCGAGCAATCTAGGTTTTTTTTAGTTCTTTTAGTTTTTTCAGCAATCAAATTCTGTAATACAAAAGTTTCAATAAAAGGTAGTTTCTTTCTTTCAATTTTGTCTCATTACTTTCTGCATTTATTTTACATACTTTTGTTTTTATTTTTCTTATGGGTTCCTTATTCTTCTATCTTTCTTCGTTTTCCCAATGAGGGAGTAAATTCTCGCTTGTTAGGGTTTATAGGATATGGTACTATAATGGATGAAAATATCCTTTAATTTCTTTTTACGTTTTAATTTTTATAAACATTAACAAAAAGAGTCTTAACCCTCTTATTTTGGCGTGCTATCAATTCATGATAGTTACGACCATAATTTGAGATTCATTAATACTTGCTTTGTTGAGGGCTTAAGATAAATAGAGATCAATGGAAGGACAAGGGTCGGTAGAGGGAAACCCTAAACCCTCCAAGAACCCTAATCCCCATTCATCACTATTTCTCTAGTATTAAATAATTAAAAGATAAAAAAGAATTATTTTTAAAACTTCATCCTTTAACTACTCAATCCCAAAAACCCTTAAAAGCCCTTCTTTTATAAAATTTTCAAATCTCTTTAGTATAAAACGATAAAAATCCCACCATTCTTTATTAACTCATCTAAAATAAGAAAGATAGTTTACCATTTCTTTGTGGATGACTCGTACTCACTATCGGCTAGTTATTGCGACACTATTATTGATTACGGTAAGTAGGAAGTATAAAGACTCAATTTTTCAAACCAATCACATCGCTACAACTGGAATATTGCCAGGAGAAACTCATCATTTTCCTTTATTGATTCGAACAAAAGTAGCTTAGAAAACAAGTTTAAGTCCCTACTAACTAAAGCTTCTTGACTTTATGGCCGTAAGGGTCTCATAAAGGAATTTCTCTCTACGAGTAGAGATGATCTCGTATGTGTATTTTCTTCTTAGGAATTATGAGGATTCCTAAGTGTGTTTTCTCTTGTATGTCGTAAGGATCTTACAAAAGTATTTTCTCCTTATAAGTCGAGAGGATTTACAAGTGCCGTTCACCATAAAAGGATATTTCTCACCATTTATGGAACTCGGTTGGAACATATTTTGTTCATGCCCATGGATTGTATATAAGAGTCGATATCGAACTACTTGTAAGGAAACTTAGAGGATATGACAGCTTAACAACAGGTTTAGATCCCTGTAAGCTAAGGCTTTTGAGTTCTATGAGTTGTGAGGGTCTTATAAGGGGTATATTCTCCTTACGAGTCATGAGGATCTCGTAAGTGCGTTTTCTCCTTAGGAATCATATGGATGCTAAGTGTGTTGCTCCTTTGTGAGTCATAAGGATCTCACGCATGTATTTTCTCCTTAACAAGGTTGAGGGGACCCTGCAAGTGTGCACACATTATTTTACGAGATTGCGCCCTTTCAAGTTTTCACAAACTCGCCCGCAGTCCCGCTGTTTTTACTCACAGGGCCCTTTCAGGTTTTCATCCGTGCCCATTTCACTTGTGGACATGCCTTTTTTCTTGCGAACATTGGAACTTTCGAATGTAGCTTCGCCGCAGGTGAACCATCTGTTTGCCGGTGGGACTTGGGGGTGGCTTCATCGCTGGAGTAGCTGTGTAGCCGGTGGAACTTAAGTTGCAATCTTCGCCGGTGGGACTTCAATTGCAATGTCGATCTCAAGGATCATATTAGTTTAGGGACATTGTGATCCATTATCGCCATGTTTGGGACGACGCGCTAGTTTAGGGACATTTCGGTCCATTATTAGTTTAGGGACATTTCAGTCCAACATCCCCATATTCGGGGGCGACATGATAGTTTAACGACATTTCGGTCCAATATCCCTATGTTCTGGGGCAACGTGCTAGTTTAGGGACATTTCGGTCCAACATCCCCATGTTTAGGGCGACATGCTAGTTCAGGGATATTTTGGTCCACTGCCAGTTTAAGGATGTGGCGGTCTATAATTAGTTTAGGGACATTTCAGTCCAACATGAATCGTTCGGTCAGGTTGTTACATAATTCATCCCTTCCAACGCTTGCTTGCTTAGGTGCTGCTGCCTGGCCACTTCATACCTTAAGTTATCTTCACCTTCTTGGACTGCTTTCATCATTACGTCAATCAGGCTGTCTTGCAAGAAATACCGAACACTTAACACGGTACCAGCCGCTTGCTCCTCAATGTCGCTTTCTGACGCTGACAGAGCATCTTCTTCGTATACGAAAGAAAAAGATATAATGTCACTCCTTCTGCCGAGTCTTATTCTTCCTTGGAAGAATGAACTTGACTTGGGGATTTTTCCTCTCATCATATATTTTTGGAGTGGGATATGGCTTCTACATCCCTTCCATGAATTCTGGCTCAAGCGGGCTAGTCCAATTGATTGCACGACCCGCTTGTAAGTCCCTTAATATCCTTTCTGTTTTTTGAAGAAAGGACCATCTCACGTAGAGATTTCTCCACCAGCGAGCAAGTTTTCCCTTGCGTATATTGTGGGGGGAAAAGTATTCGCTTCCCAATCTTTTCAAGGGTAGGACCCGCACGGTCTTTATTTTGGCGACAGGTCTCTTTAGAGCCACTCATTTATTGTTGAGCATTGGCGAAAAATGTCGCCTTACCTTTACTTTTCATATATCTTCATCGGAAAAGGAAGGGTCTTGACCTATCTGATCCAACCGAGTGAAAGTTCCTAGTGTCTTTGCCATGGCAACAGCGGCCGATGCGGAACCGAAAAACGAAAATTTTACAAGAGAACACTAGAAACTAATCCCTAGCGATCGATCCAAACAGTAAACTAGAATACAAGCATGCAAGGTTTAGGGATTACAACCTTTGATGCGTGTTCACCCAATCATGGAAGACCCCTCCAAGCTCCTCGTAGGCCGTCGGGAACAAGCTTGAGAGACGACCGCCCTTGCCGAAGATGATCCATCCGAGGGAACCGATCCAAGCTCCAGGTTCACCTAGCGAAGCAACCGACACTCCAAGTTCGCTAGGAATGGAGAGTGGGGATGCAGGAATTTTCCACTATCGTTTTCTCTCTAAAATTCATGCTCAAGAGAGCAAGAAGGAGGAGAAGATCATGAAGGAGTAGCCATTCCAAAAATATTTAAGTGTTGTATGAATGAGAAATGAAAGAATGGCTTCATAATTTTTCAACCATCCAAAAAATATCTCACCTTCATTTGAAATAAATAAATGAAGACATGCCTGTCTACATGTCCTCAACCATGCTCAATGCCACCTCACCCTCCACCTCATTTCCAATTGATTTTCTAAAATGAAAATCATATAATGGGGTGTCCTTCTTCTAGAACATATTCCGTATAAATACGGAATACAATCCGGTATACGTATCGAAATATATATACGCGTATCCGTATAAAAATACGAATAGCCGAGAGAAAATGAATAGTGAACAATAATACTAGAATATATATATATATATAATTTATATATATATATAAATTATTAAATAAAAAATTGATTTAATAATCTGGTTTAATCCTAAGCCGGCTAGTACTATCAACCGTCCGATTAAAGACCGTGTAGCATGTACACATATTTAATCGGACACTTGTATGTACCAACATACATCATCTACATCATATCGCCTAAACTGGGAAATCCTCTGTGTGGGACTCTAAAGACTCGACAATACACTGGCAGTGATTACTGGATAAATACATAATCATAAGCACGTCAGTGGCACTAGCTTTACGTAACGGCTACCCAGGTATATGCCGAAAGGGAGGTCGACAATCAAGTCCGTACGTACCCTACTAAGACTGAATGTGACAATCTCCGTACAGTCTAGTCTCTTCGTCTAAGAGTATCGCATACCGGGTCTAGGGGGTGGATAACGTCAGACTCCTTTTAACCCGATAAGTTGTGTCGGAATCAAGCCCATCACCAACCGGGAAACTACTGAACTCCTATCAGTAAATCTTATCCACCATAGCCACAAATTTAGGGTGATGGCCAACCAAACACAGCGCGATATCGACTCCTAATACCAGGAGAGATGAATCCCCGACAATCGCTCACTGCCTCCATGTGGCTCGGTACTGTACCCAACTAAAACATGTTTTCACAACTCCTCTTGAGCCATGGTAGGGTAGTAATCTTAGTACAGTGGGAACTCACACGAGAAAAATGAAGATCCCAGGTCAAAATACTAACATATACTCATTCCATTAGAGAACTTCCATCTGACGATAGATATAATACCATCTAGAAGTTCTTGGAGAGTCTGTCCAGTGTACTCATCTTCGATGAGCACCTGTATACTATCTTAGGTGACACAACACCAACGGCTTGTACGACCGGCCACTGTCCCTCGTTGGGGTCTCGAAATATACACTGGTCTACTATGGAATATCGATGCCCAGTCTTGATACTCCTACGACTAGGAACATTTAAGGATGTGCTTATGGACTTCCAGCTCTCACGTATATGATCGCCATTATAATACTGGTAGTCAAGCAAGAATCATACGGGCTTTATCATTTTGTATTTGCGACATGTAAAAACAAGTAAAACGTATACACATCAATGATAAAGACAAACTAGATAGCATACTATCATCTCGAGTAAGACTATTCTACCTGTATAGGTCCCCCTTCAATTATCATAATCGCATACCTGCAGTTACAATAATTTCCTTGAGGGCGCTATATCCAACACCGAGCCAGTTTATCTATGAGCTCTTGGAAGGTCGAAGGCTTGAAGAGGGCCATCTATAGGAACATCTTTGAATTTGGGTCGAGAGTGGCTATGAACATTCCCATGGTTGGAGCTTCGTCGATGCGCTGCTCGCATTTTGACCAGAGGTTTCGCCATTTGGTAATTTATTGGACCCAAGTCTCATTTGGTCTAACCCTTTTGTTGACCAACGCCGTCAGGGTAGTGCATGTATTCGCATTGGAGATTCTCTGACAGAAGAGCATCTCCATCTTGTTGAAGATCTTCACAGAGTCATTTAGGAGTTCTGTATACCATTCAAAGGCAGCGCCTACCAAACTGCTGACGAACTGTCGGAAGAGCAGTATATCGTTTCTTCCAGTGTTTTCACACATGGATTTAAACCATGCCATATGCTGGCAAGGATTCCCGGTCCCCTTGTAAATACGGAACGTTGGAAATGTGTATCCCGGCTGCTACTGTACTTGATCGTACCATGATGGATACGGTCGACCAGTCTTGGTCAACTTATTTCCCGCTTCACTGGCATAGTGAGATTTGATTTGTTGATCAATATATTCATCCAGCTTTTCTTTTGGGATCATTTCCTTCTTAGTCGTTGATGGAGCTTGCGGAAGATTTGAAGTATCACCCTTATCATTAAGTGTGACTACCTGCAATTCATCTGTCAGTGTGGTTCTGATTGGACTAGCATTCCAGCCATATTCTTGATCAAGAAGGCCATCTTGTTCATTTTAGAGGACATTGCTGCCGCTTCTTCATCTCTCTTTTTAAGAGTGCACTTCAGGAAATCAATATCTAACTCCTTCCTTGTCCTTTCTTCGGGTGCGTCTTCGAGGTTTGCCTTAGGCAGTAGACTTGTAAGTGCTGCCACCTGAGAAAATATCTCCTGCAGTTTTTCATGTTGCTGCTGATCCTTTTTCAAAGACCGAGTATGCAGTCCATAACTAGTAGAGGCATGAATTTCATCTTTGGAGTTCACCATATAGACTGTGTGAAGTACCATGCCCCCAGGCTTGAGGCATTTGTAGTTGTGTTCTTTGGAGTTTACCTCTAACGCTTGAGCTTTATCTGGCCTCTCTATTTTGTGAGAAGCTGCTTTGGTAGGAACTATCGTATCAGGAACCGTCTTGGGATAAGTCCCTTTGTATTTGGAAGGGGAGTTGTCAGAGTTTGGATAACATTTAGGCTGACATTTAGGGGAAGATCCATAGACAACGACTGAGTTCTTCACCTGCTTCCACACCTTATATATGGATGAGGAAAGTCTCTTTGAAAAGCAAATTGGCTTCTGCTCTTGTTGGATTTCTACAGGCTGCGGAGATTTCTTCAGTGCCGCTGTAGGAAAATTTTGTCTGGCCCTTCACAGCAGTTCGAAATTATTCCCGGTTGGAACATCAGCATTCACCACCAAAGATGGAGTCAGCCCATACGGAGAAATGCCCCCAGTTTGTCTTATTTGACGCTGATATCGACGTCGGTGATGTCTTGCAACTGGAGCTTCATCAGTCCCAGGAGTTTGCTGAGCTTGCCCCATGTTTTCTTTGAGAGCATGAATATTATGCTCCCTATGTTGACCTTGGTCCTCGACAGGAGCCAATCGTATGAAGACCGATGCCGTCGGTAGAGCTGAAGCTTGGGGAGCCAGCCTGTAGAAGAAAGATTTCTTTTGGGCTTCCTCCTTCGGCGTTGAGGCACCGAGGGTAAGAGATTGGACTATCAACCTAAAGAAAAGCCCATTGATTTCTTAAAGAGCCAGGATGTAGAAAACTGATGCTGCAAGTGACCCATACTTGACTCCACCGGATGTGATAGAGCCTGAATTGCAGTAAGTGGAAGCGAACGCTATTGATACCTACATAGAGAAGGAATGCCAGCTTTAATATCCCATCACCAAAGGGAACTACAAACATATATACCGCGATTATTTGTTTGCGGAAAAGTAAGACACACGAAGTGTGGAGTGAAAATAGGAAAATGTTCCATCGGGCGTGCCAGAATTTGTTTACCGCCAAAAACTGGACCGAGACACGGAGACGTCTATCCTGAATTTGAGGGCAGATACTATATGAACATATCCATCTACCTCTTTAAAGATACCAAGTTGATTTATGGCACTATATATCAGAGATTTGGATAGATGTGACCAATATAGCAGACTTATCAGATTTCCCCTCATTTGTGAAGGGTTTTTGATTATGGGGACGCTCTTTCCTGCAGGTGCAACCCCCTCAATTAATTACGTTATCACGTTGCGATAACAACTTTCACCTGCTCCAGTAGGTCGCTTCATGCCATGTTATATATTGTTTATTATGGGGTTGCCCTTGGATTGTATACGGAGACTAATCTTGACATGCCCCTAGGGCGTGGATTACTCCAAATCCGTACATTAGATTTGGGGTTTGGAACTTAGGACATAGATCTCATATAAATAAGGTCCATAAGTTCAGGGGTTTAAGGATCATTAATCTTGTTTTAGATTAAAATCTACTTAAACATATTTAAGGACCATTAATCTAGTTTTAGATTAAGATCGACTTTAAACAAGTGATTTAGAACCGTTAATCTAATTTGAGATTAAGGTTAACTCAATCAAGTGAGCATATGGGCTTAAAGAAGTTTAAAAATTCACAAACTTAGCTAATTTGGGCTAAAGATTAGGCTTCTGTAGTGGTAAGCACTCAACGTGCAGTCCTCGCATGTGTTTCACGTGAGATACCGAGCGTCTCAGGTGCTTACGTAGACATCACATGAAGTGCTGCCTTCATGTGCGCTCACATGCTTTTCACGTGAGGAAGTCATCTTCATGTGCGCTCACGTGATCCTCATATGAGTAATGCTAAGCACTCATGTGCACTTAGCTGTTTTCTTTGATCGCTTATGTGATTTGTACATGAGCTGTGCGCTCGCTTGAGTGCTCACGTGATATCACATGAGAAGTGCACTTGCATGTCTTCTTAGCACTCGCGTTACATTCACGTGGGCCGATGTCTTCAAATACTCACATGATCTTCACGTGAGATGTTGTATTCTGAGTACTCACATGTCTTTCATGTGGGTTGTTTCCTTGATGCTCATGTGGATATCACGTGAGGTGCGACTTATATGGCAATCTTACCATCTGTGCTCACGTATATATCATGTGGCGTGCATACCTTATTAGCAATGAAGTGCGCACACGTGCCTTTCACGTGATGAGCATCTTCCTTAGAAATTAAATTTATGTTCAACTTTTTAAAATAAGTTAAACTTCTGTTAATGGCATTTTTATCATTAACGATGACCAAGATCATTATTTTGAGGATCTGGGATCATGTTTCTTCAAGAACTAAATTCTTATCATGTTTGGGAACTAAGTTCCTAGAGTATGAACTCCCTCTTCTTCATGTTCTTTCGTTCATGTTCTTTCCAAACTTGTTCTTTCCTGAATTTTTGATTCTCAAAAACAAGATCTTTCCTATGAGAATTAAATTCTCTTTATGGGAGATCTTTCTTATTGATCTCAGATCCATAGGAAGAACTAAGTTCTTATGAAAGGGTTAATCCCTTTTATGATATGTTGGGTAAAAGGAAAGATAGCTTTATCTCTGTTTTTACCTAGAGTTTTTCTTCAAACAGAATTGAATTCTTCGTTGCCGAACCTTGTGGGTAGCCTTCTGGGTTTTTACAGAAGCTTATGGGGGGTCTTCTTTTCTTTTGCTGCAAGTTTACGGGTGGTTCTTCCCTCTCCTTGAGATTCAATCTCTTGGGTCCTTTTATAAGAGAAGGAAAAGATCAATCTGTTGGAGAAATCACTTATTAAGAGATCATAATTGATTTCATAATCAATTGAATTGATCCTTAAGATCAACCAGTGAATTTTATTCACCGTTGGATTTTTAATCCAAAAGCTCTCTGTTTAACAGAGAAGATCATTCTTATTTGATTAACACGATTAGGAAAATATTTTTCTAAGATAGAATTTAATTCTATCAGATGGTCAAATGGTGATTTTATAATCACCATTGGATTTTTTATCCAAAGGTCTTCTGGTTAACAGAGAAGATCTTTTTAGTTTAAGAAAAATTAGGCAAATATTTCCCACATAGAATTTAATTCTACATAAAATTTAATTCTATCATGGATATTACGTGAGAGCTTCCAAGAAGCTGGCAACTGCGCTCATGTGGATATCACATGAGGTGCTGCCAAGAGACTGCATGTGCGCTCACGTGGATATCACATGAGGCGCTACCAAGATGTTGGCATGTGTGCTCACATGGATATCACGTGACACGTACTGCCAAGAGGCTGCACTAGCACTCACGTGGATATCACGTGAGACGCTCACGTGTTTAACACGTGAGAACCAATATAAAATTTGATCCTATCTGAAGCGGCACTCGCATACTTTGCATGTAGGTGCGTACGTGTTTAACACATGGGGGCTTCCTTTTATTTTTATATGGGAACATCAAGCTCTAAGCCAAAAAATTTAGTGTGAATAGTAGTAAGTGGGAGGAGCGAAAGGTTTGAAAGTAGCTTATGTCTATTTGTAAATTAAAGCAGGCATAACAGAGAAGGATCATCTCTTTTGACGTGATAGTCAAGATGATTGAATTCATCAAAACAAAAAATGAACCTAGTAAGAAAGATGTAAGGAGTTATGTCCTGATATTTGGATGACATACTCCTGATAGGAAGTGATATTCTTATACTATAATCGATCAAACTTTGGTTGTCACCAGGTGTTTCTCCACATAGTAACGATATCAATGATTCTGGTAACTAGATCTATATCGATAGATCTAGATATGGGAACTGTCCCAATTCGGGTACTTGGACACCATTTTAAAGTGGTTTAGAATGGACGACTCCTGACGTGGTGGTTTACCCACAGGTGATGGAGTTACCCTCTCTAAAGAGATATCTTCCAAACTGATGAAGAGAGGGACTCATATGAATAACATGTCACTTGCATAGGCAACTGAGTCGATCACGCGATGTCATGTACCAGACCAGATATTGCTTTTGCACTTGTTGTAATAAGCGGATATTAATCTAATCCTGGAGAAACAAAGGGAAGCAGTAAAGAACATAATAGGATGTTCTTGGTGTGTGGTAATGTCAGCCTTCTAAAGAAGACGGTTACCGGTTCTGGCTTCTAAAATGACCTGGATGACAGAGTGGCTGTCAGAATTATAAGTCTACTCTATTCTGAGGGGCAGTATGTTGGAATGGATTTCAAAAAGAATACTAAGGTAGACATAGCACGGGATGACTCAATAGAGGATACAGCCTAAGAACTTTGTTGGATAAATTTGTTCATTTATGAACTTGGTCCCATCAAGTATCCAGACAAATTATAAGGCAGGGTATCGCTCGATTCGGGAGATAGTTAGTCTCCACGAAGTTCAGATATAGAGAGATAAAGTTAGAAACATTATAGCTGATCCATTCACAGAGACTATTCTCGAACACAGAAGTTTCTCAAACGAGCTTTGAGAAACTGAATAGTAGAGAAATTATGTATTCGATAGCACACAGAACTGTAAGTATATGATACCGCAATAATTGGCGTTAAGTGCAAGTGGGAGATTGTTGGATATAGTGCCCTCAAGGAAATTATTGTAATTGCAGGTGGGCGATTATGAAAATTGAAGGAGGGCCTATATTGGTAGAACAGTCTTACTTGAGATGATAGTAGGTTATCCGAATTGCCTTTATCATTATGTGTATACATTTTACTGGTGATTACGTTGCTAATAAAGAATGATAAAGCTCATAGGATTCTTTCTTGACTACCAGCATTATGATGGTGATCATATATGTAGAAGCTGAGTAGTCCATAAGCACATCCTTAAATGTCCCTAGTCGAGAGAGTATCGAGACTGGGAATCGATATTCCGAAGTAGACTAGTGTATACGTTTATAGACCCCAACGAGGGGCGGTGGCCGGTCTTACGAGCCATTGGCATTTGGGCACCTAAGATTGTATGCAGGAGCTCACTAGAGGTGAGTAAACCAGACGGACTCGCCGAGAAATTCTAGATGGTATTATACCGATCGTCAGATAGCAATTCTCAGGTGTCATAAGTACAGATTAGTCTTTAGATCTGAGATCATCATTTGTCTCTTGTGAATTCCCATTGTACTTAGATTAATACCCTACCACGGATATACTAAGTCGTGCAAACAGGTTTTAGTTAGATACAGTCCCGAACTATATGGAGACCGTGAGTGTTTGTTAGGGATTCGTCTCTCCCGGTATAGGGATTTGATGTGGCACTGTGTTCGAGTGACCAGAACCATAAGGATTTGGCCAAGGCAGGTGAGATGTACCGATAGTTAGATCAGTAGTTTCTCGGATTGGTCCTGAGCCACATCGGCACGAATTATCGGGTTATTAGGGGTCTGACGTTTTCCACCCCTTAGACCCGGTATGTGATACTCTCAGACGAAGAGACCGAACTGTACGAAGATTGTCACAGACAAGCTCATTAGGGGTATGGATGAGTTTGCTCATTGGCCTTACTTTTCGACAGATACCCGGATAACTATTATGTATAGTTAGTGCCACTGACGTACTTATGGTTATGGATTTATCCAGTAACTCATTGCCAAGCGTATTATCTAGTCTTTCGAGTACCACACAGAGGGTTTTCCCGGTTCAAGTTAAATGATGTAGTGGCCGTATATTGATACGTGCAGGGTCCCGATTAAATACGTGTACTATCTACACAGACTTTAATCGGGCGGATGATAATACTAGCCATCTTAGAATTAAACCGGATTATTAAATCAAGTACCGATTTAATAATTTACATGAATATATTTCGATATGTATATTCTAGTATTATGTTCATTGTATTTTTTTATCTCTTAGGTATTCGTATTTTGATATGAATACTGGCATGTATTTGCGTGGACGTATTTTTGTATTCATACAAAAATACATTCTAGAAGGTGGATACCTCATTTGTGTTAATTTTCCATTTCTGGAAAATTAGAAATGAGGTGGAAGGGTGAGGTGGCTCATGGTATTGTGAGAGAGATGGGCAAATGAATTTTTAATGCATTTGCATCTATTGTCGAGCCATGGTTACATTTTTATATTGAAAAAGGGTTTTGATTAAAACTAAAAAATAGATGCCTCATTTTTCACTTGATGTTTTCATTCTTACCATTTTTTCTTATCTCCTCAAGAGGTCTACTTTCATCTTTTCTCTTCTCTTACCCTTCTCATGAGTTGAGAATCAAAGAGAAGAAAAGATAGATAAATACTTGATCACATCACTGCATCCCTAAGCACCTTAGATTAGCAACCTAGGGTCTTTAGTTGCTTCATTAGGTGGAACTAGAGCTTGAATAAGGTTTCCTTGGGTGGATCATCTTTGGCAAAGGAAGACCGGCTTGCAAGCACGATCTGGAGCACCATGGAGGTTTTGTCGGAGTCCACAACAACACAAGGTCATTACAAGTTCCTACAAGCTCACTAGAAGATCATATGGATACTTCGAGGACCACTGGAGCTCAAGCTCGTTCTCGGAGGTCTAGGAGCTTGAGATGGGGATCTATGAAGAAGGACACGATTACAAAGGTTGTAATCACCAACCTAGTAGTTAAACTGTTAGTTATATGTATGCCCTTGAGGCCATTACTGTACATTGGATGTATATTGTAGTGGATGCTGGGACATATATAGGGAAGACTTTCTTGCTCGACATGATAGTATGATATCTGGTTACTCTTTACCTTAACGTGTACTCAGATTGTCTCTCTATTACATGTTGGTAAAGCCCTTAGGATGTGTACTTGACTACCTGGACTATGATGCGGATCATACTAGTGGGGACATGGTAGTCCATAAGTACATCCTTCAAAGTCCCTAGTCGTGGGTATATCGAGACGGGGGCATCGATATACCAGAGTAGACTAGCGTATACCTTCTCGACCCATACAGATGGGCGATAGATGATCCCATATCCATTGGGGTTTGACATCAGAGATGATGTACGCGTGCTCGGTAGAGACTGGGTACACTGGACGGACTCGCCGAGAACTCCCAGATGGTATTATACCTCACGTCAGATAGCAGTTCTCAGGTGACACTGGTACAGAGTAGTCTGTTGACCCGAGATCGTCATAGAGTCTTGTGTGGTTCCCACTGTGCTTTGATTTCCATCTTACCACGTCCAAGAGGGCGTGCAAAACGGTGGTTTTTGGGTACAGTCCCGAGTCACATGGAGGCAATGAGCGATAGGAGGGGATTCGTCTCTCCCGGTATAGGGAGTTGATGTTGCACTGTGTTCGATCGGCTATAACAGGAAGTCCCTGGCCAGGGCTGATCAGAGAATTGCTGGTAAGTGTTACCAGTAGTTTCTCGACCCGTTATGAGCCTCATATCGACACGACTTATCGAGCTATTGAGGTCTGACGTTTACCACCCCTAGGCAAGATATGCGACATATCAGACGATCAGACCGGACTGTACGGTAGTGTTACTGGTTGGATTCACTGGAGTGTGAGCGGGCTTGCTCGTCGATCTTCTGATCGCTCAATACCCGGGTGGCCGTTACGTTTAGCAGACCGCTTGCGGCTTGTGGGTGATTGATATGATCATCATCTGCTGCCGGCGTATTGACGAGTCTTTAGAGTCCTACACAGAGGTTTCCTGGCTCAAGCGAAACGAAATAGGAGCGCATATGAGATATGTGAGGGACCGAGAATAATGCGTGTATGTGATACCGTATTTCATTCTCGCAATCAATGTGTCGAATGGTTGTATGCGATATAACCTAGTTATCGATTCAAGCGTTGATTCGATAAGCCGATACATTGTATACTAGTCGGTTGTGTGCGACATGACCGGATCATTGAATCAAGTGTTGATTTAATGATTTAATGCATAATTATATATTTGATATATTACTTTGCATTAACTAGTATTGGTTCACTTTAAATGGATTTTCTCACTTGGTTTGTGCACATTGTATATGTGATATACTTTTGTACACAAGATTGTATCATGTTTGATGATACATGCTTTTTAGGTTAAGTGTAAAGAATTAACTTTGGTTAAGTTGTTGATTAGGCTTTTTACTTATTCATTTATCTTATTTATTTATTCATTTTGAATAAATTGAAAGATAAATGAATGGTGGCTTCATTTGTTTTTAGTTGAAGTTTCATGAAGCTTTGACTAATAGACCTTTTTGTTCCCATCCTTAACCCTAACCATTCAACCCAACCTTAGTCAATTCTCTACACTTAACTAAGGTTAAGATTATGATAAGTGTTCATTTTTATTATCTATTTTAATTAACTTATCATATTCTTCATCTTCTTCTTCTTCTTCACTTCAAGAAAAAGCTTGAAAGCTTTAATGGCAAAGTGAGAAAAAGAGTGAGAAATCCAAATCTAAAGTCTACCCACTTCCTATTTCTTCATCCTCTACCTCTTGCCAAGTAGTAGAGTGTGTTTTCTTCACAAGTTTCTTGACTTGGTGAAGTCGGAGCTTGATTTAGCGATGCCTCGACGTAGATCATCTTCGGCATGGACATCGACGACCTAGCTTGCCCATTCTCCGACGAAGCCGACGCTAGAGCCCGGGAACTCACATGGACAGCGAGGGGACTTCGTTGCGGAGCTATGGAGGTGGAGCACCGGATCTACAAAGGTTGTATTTCCGTATTCTTATAGTTAAATGTTAACTAGTTATGTTTTCGCCTAGATATCTAGCCGACGATCCGTACACTAGGCTTTCTCGGCACCATAATTTTTGAAATCGGCATGGTTGATGCCTTGTGAGACCTTATAAGAGTGCCTAGGAACGCTACAGTGGTATCAGAGCCTAGCTAGAGCCTTAGGCGAAGTCTAGACGGATTTTGAACTCCGAACGAACCCGAAATCCTAACACACCCATGCTCTCTGTCCAATTTTCAAAAACAGGGATTTTTCAGTATTAAAAATATGCAGAAATATCAGCAGGTTATTTTAAGAGTAACTGTGAAATACGAGTGCGTAATTCCATCAAACTGCCGCGGTTCCGCGGCACGAGCATGGCTTGTGCGGCGGATCCGCGGCCGTACGGACTCATTCTTCAGTCAATGTTAAACAGTAACTCCTAATTGATATTGCTGGTTTTCCTGGGTATTTTTAAATATTATTCAAGAGTTGAATTTTCTGGGGTTGTTTTGGGGATTCGAATGTTCGATCGGAGTATCAGATTTTGTCTATGTGGCTTTCCGGATAAATTTTAGAATATGTTAAAAAGTTCGACCGGATATAAATACCCAATTTTTCCCCTGTCGGAAAATTTCCAAGTGTTGGATTTTTCCGTAGTTTAACGACGTTCTAAGTAGTGCAAGTAACGCGATGGACCCTCTAGAAGACAACAAACCATAACTCGATTATGTGACCGTCTTGAACTGCCCTTTGAACCTTCGGGTTTGGGGCAGTACGGCGTGCCACATGTGAGGCGTTGGCTTGACCCTTCTATGGCTGGACCGTTGGTACTGAGGCACGAACTGAATGTTGTTAGACTTATTTCATGTGTTGAGCTGTATCGGGAAAACTTGGGTGTTCGAATGTTCGATCGGAAAGTTTAACATTTTCTGTTTATTCGGAATGTGATACAATAATTGGAATTCACAATAGTTATGTGATAACTGAATGAATGTTATAAACATAGCAGTTTAGTCTCACTTGATCGGTTGCCACGGAATTTTGATGTGATCAAAAGTCCGTCGCAATCACGTAGCGTACGCGGATACTCGCCGGGTAAACTTAATAGACAGCCTCACTCCATAGCCCCGACCAAGTGACTGTAGGAGAACCCCGTCGCCGAAAGCATCCGTCCGGGTGCTCGCAGTAGCGGTGTTCCGCCTTGGTGCACTTCGTCGACGGTATCGGGGGTGCAGTCGTCTACTGAAGTTTGCGACGAGCATTCGATCAGGATGTCGGGAATCCTGTTGAATTTCCCGACTTGATATTGAAAAGTGTTTTCGATTTTGAGACTAAAATGCGGGGTTTATAATTGTTAGGCATGCGATGTTTAAAGAATTCATTTGGTCAGGCATGCGATGTCTGAAGAGATTGCGGATTCCAACTGTTGTAGTTTTACACTTTCTTTTCTGTGACCGTAAGTGTAATATGTGATATCGCCGGTTTCGTTGCTATATGTCAACGACAATTGGGATGCGCATATTTACTTACGCTGATGACATATGATGTTTTGTGTTGCTGGATATGTTATATTGGATCGTCGTGTTTGAATAGCCGGGGGTTTTTATGTGAGATGAGTGTTTTTCATTTTCATTCATGTAAAAACTTGTATGTAATATTCTTTTATTGGGGCGCTTCCAGGTTGCGGAAGTAGTCACCGTTTGTATATTATTTACTTTTCCGCACTAGGATAGACCCAAGGAGGAGGGCACAAGTAACCGGGTTCTGGAGTCCAGTGGGAGACCAACTCGAGGAGTCGAGGCCGGGTCTCCTAACTCCAGAATTGGTAGGGTTGCTTGCCGCTCTCGTAGGGGTCTAGGGGTGTGGGTTTGGCAATTCATCGCAACCGTGGAATCCGTGTTTTATACTGGCTCGTATTGAAAACACGGACGTCCTAGTATATCCAATATTTCATATGATTCTTCTGCTGCGATATCTGTGATGCGATCATGTGATGTTCTGTGATAGATACAGTATATAGTATATATGATATATTATATAGACGCTACTTATGTTTTACACCCGCGCTAGCCCTGCCCCGCTCTGCCGTTAGTTACCTAACCTAACGGTGCACGAGGGGACATCGAGGCGAATGCGGATGGCATAAGTGTACATCGTATTTATCTGTGATGTTTAGGTACTTAAAAGATGGGACTTCATTAATATGATTAATGAAATAAAAGAAACCTAAGATGTTGTAGAATCGAATTTCAAAATAAAACAGGTAGCTACAGTTCTTGCTTTGCACAGCGGTATATGTGATATATCCTGCACCTTATTCGATAAGGAAAGGACCGAGATCCCTTCACCGGGAGTGACTCCTTTAGCAATAACTGGCAGATGCTACACCCTCGGTTTGTCTTTTGATTGCTTTTAAGAGTTTTTGCTTTGCACAGTGATATATATGATATATCCCACACCTCATTCGATGAGGAAAGGACCGACGATCCCTTCACCGGGAGTGACTCCTTTAGCAAAACTAGAAAAGCCTCAAAAACACTCCATTTCAAAATTCATTCGATCCTACAACGATATCAAGTTCATTACGCAATAGGTTTTCAGAAAAACCTGTCGTAGCCCTCCGTCATTTCAGATAAGTCCTATTTAGTATTCGTTCTACGTTTGTTGACCTCCGTCAAGGCGTAGTGTGCGGTAGCTAACTAGTATTTATCTGCTTATGCATATGATGCAGATTGGATTAGGGTAGTCGTGCGGCCTTGTTGACCTCCGTCAAGGGTCGTGCGGGTGGGTTTAATTCGATCAAGAAATGACGGGTTGAACTTGACTAGTAGCCTATGGTTTGTTGACCTCCGTCAAGGTCATAGGGTGCTAGGGGAAAAATTATCGGGAATTTCAAGTGTTGAAATTTGCAATGAGATTGCATACCTTCTATGAGATAGTTGGATCCCGATACTCGCTGTGAGTAAGAGTTACTCCTGGGAGAGTTTTATACATTACAATTACCCGATCAAGTAGGTGTCTAGAAAGATGTCAACGGGGTTACGCCTCTGGGAAAACGAGGTTTACATTAATTAGGTTCGTGCGAAAGCACGGGGGACCTCCCTCAAAGTACCGACACTGGCCTGGCTGAAAGATTGGCGAACTTGTAGTGTGTAATTAATCCCGGCTAGTCTTTCCTTTTAGGGTTTGAAGGAAGATTTGATAAAAAGCAGTGGGAGCCATCCTGATTAGATAAAATAATAACCAATCTATTCTTGCAAGAGCGCACGCTGAGTGTTTTCTTCTCTCTCTCTCCAGGTAGCGACCATATCATGCCTTAATCAAGATAATAATACGGATTATTGACCGAACCCGCTTGTTATACTGAGCTGGGGAACGTTGGTCCCGCTCCAACTTATAATTGTTATAAGACAGAGCAGGAAATTGGGGAATACCAGATTTCCCGTGCCGCCCAAACGAAGAGAGTGCATGCTGATGCATCATCTTCGGGTGTGTTTATTATACAGAATTGTTTCTCAATGTCCTTTACGTCCTGGGTATATGATACCGGATCAGGATCCCAGATATGTAATCTGTTACATAGGGCTACAGATAGGTAAAGAACTGAGAACGGGTGATAAGTTTCATGAGACAGAAAACGGGGCAAGTGTTGCAGCCAAGTCTGTTGGTCACTGTCACCCTGTATTGTAATACATTGATTTTGAACGTATGTTATTAGATACCGAACCTGATATACAAAATCATATCTGTCTCTTTATTAGTAAAGAAACGATAATATTTTGTATTGTTGGATAATGTTTTGAACATTTCCTATATCAAAAGTTGATCGGTTCAGGCACGTTATCTAAAAGCATTGATGTTCTAAATCAAACTACAGTTCTTAGTATATGGAAGACACACAAGAGGAAGAGTTCAGAAATGAACGAATTCTTCTTGAGGCATTGTAGACTAGGTCATATCAATGCGACCTGACTAGCTAGAGTTACATAAAGATGCATATTTAAAAGAGTTTGAATTTACATCTTGTGAAACTCGCCAGTCATGTCACAAAGATAAGATGACCATAGCTCTGTTTACAGGAAACAGAGAAAGAGTTAGTGAACTCTTGGGATGATACATGTTGATGTATGTAGGTCCCCTGTCTACACATGCCAAGACCGGTTCTTTGTACTTCATTACATTCTCTGATAATCTCTCGAGATTCAAACACATGTTCCTGTTGAAACACAAGTCCGAACCTTTTGAGATATTCATAGAATATAAGTTAGAAGTAGAGAACCAAAATACGGGTATAAGTATTATGTCCTTTGATGTGATCAAGGAGGAGAATACTTGTGCATGGAATTCCTGGACTATTCTAAAGGAGAATGAGATTCTCTCTCAGTGTTACTCCTCCGTATACACCACAGTACCTCGGTGTATCGGGGTAGAGCAATCACACCCTATATGATAAGGTGTGCTCTATGATGAGTACTACTGAGTTTCCTATTTCCTTTTGGGAGTTATGCACTTAAGAAGCTGCATACCTATTGAATAAGGGTTCCAATCAAATCAGTAGCCTACCGCTTCATATGTGATATGGAAAGGGAAGAGCCCATATCTTAAGTTGGTTAAGATTTGGGGTTGTCCGGCCTATGTCTAAAAGCAAAATCCGGACAAGCTCGAGACAACGTCTGTTATGTAGAACTGGAATGGTTCCAGCTATACAAACTACAGCAGATGATTTGATAGAACCAGAGGATTCAATAGATTCCAACGAAACTCAGCCTCTCCGCCGATCTAGCAGGGTTCCTCACCCACATGAGAGATACTTCGGTTTCTCTATGACAGTGGGAGCGAGGATTGCATCATGAGATGATGACCCAACTAGTTTCGAGCTGGCCATCAGGAGTAAGACTCTGTCAGAATAGCTGGATGCTTAGTGATCTGAGATGGAATCCTTATACACCAACAAAGTATGGACTTTGGTTGCTATATCTGAAGGGTTAAATCCCCATCTGGAGCAAGTATATCTTGAGAAGATTACTTGGTGTAGATAGAAAAGTTGAGACTTTCAAAGCTAGACTTGTTAAAGGTTTTCGTCATTGACCAGGCGTGGATAATGATGAAACCTTTTCCAGTACCTATGCTTAAGTCCATCCAGATACTACTTGCCACGGCTATATACCATGACTACGATATCTGGCGGTTGGGTGTCATGACTGCTTTTCTAAATACTGATTTAGAAGAGTGTGTCTATAAGTACACAGCCAGAGGGCCTCGTAGACAGTGGGAGCAGCGGAAACGTGTGCAAGATGCTTTATAGGATAAAGCAGGCATCGCGGAGTTGGAACATCTGTTTTGATGGATTAGTCAAGGAAGTTGACATCATCAAAATGGTAGATGAACCTTGTATATACAAAAAGGTAGTAGGGAGTATGGTGGTGATCCTCGTAGAGTACGTGGATGACATACTCATGATACGGAAGGAGTTTCCTATGCTACGCTCAGTCAATCTCCGCTTATCACAATGATTCTCCATATAGGATCAAAATGATACCTACTAAATCCAGGATTTCAGATCTATGAGATAGATCTAATTGGATGTTAGGATACTCACTAGCAGTAGTGAGATGGTATCAATAGATCCTGGGGAGAATCACTGGAAGTGTTCCAGAGTGATAAAGACGACTGAATGTCAGTCGCAGGCATTGTCTTTACCCTCAGTAAAGGGACGGTATGTTGGAAGAGTTCCAAGCTAGATACCGTGACATACTAGACGATAAAGGCTGGATACATCGCTACTTATGATGCTACCAAAAAGGATGTTTGGGTGTATATTAGTTCATGAGATGAACTACGTTCCTACCATTGTGAGACAATGGAGTTGTGGCTTATGCCAAGGAACGTCGGTCCCATCAGTGATCCAGACTTATTCTAAGGCAGTATCACCTGATCATGGAGATGGTTGATCTCCAAGGTGATCGAGGCAAGGAGAGCAGACACAGAGGATAACACGGCGGATCCACTCACGAAGGCCTATTCCCAGAGAGAGACTTTTATGGGATGGTTGAGTATGAGATACTACAACCACTGCTACAGATGGCCCTAGTGCAAGTGGGAGATTGTTAGTTATATGTATGCCCTAGAGGCCATTACTGTACATTGGATGTATATTGTAGTGGATGCTGGGACATATATAGGGAAGACTTTCTTGCTCTACATGATAGTATGCTATCTGGTTACTCTTTACCTTAACGTGTACTCAGATTGTCTCTCTATTATATGTTGGTAAAGCCCTTAGGATGTGTACTTGACTACCTGGACTATGATGCGGATCATACTAGTGGGGACATGGTAGTCCATAAGTACATCCTTCAAAGTCCCTAGTCGTGGGTATATCGAGACGGGGGCATCGATATACCAGAGTAGACTAACGTATACCTTCTCGACCCATACAGATGGGCGATGGATGATCCCATATCCATTGGTGTTTGACATCAGAGATGATGTACGGGTGCTCAGTAGAGACTGGGTACACTGGACGGACTCGCCGAGAACTCCCAGATGGTATTATACCTCACGTCAGATGGCAGTTCTCAGGTGACACTGGTACAGAGTAGTCTGTTGACCCGAGATCGTCATAGAGTCTTGTGTGGTTCCCACTGTGCTTTGATTTCCATCTTACTACGTCCAAGAGGGCGTGCAAAACGGTGGTTTTTGGGTACAGTCCCGAGTCACATGGAGGCAATGAGCGATAGGAGGGGATTCGTCTCTCCCGGTATAGGGAGTTGATGTTGCACTGTGTTCGATCGGCTATAACAGGAAGTCCCTGGCCAGGGCTGATCAGAGAATTGCTGGTAAGTGTTACCAGTAGTTTCTCGACCCGTTATGAGCCTCATATCGACACGACTTATCGAGCTATTGGGGTCTGACGTTTACCACCCATAGGCAAGATATGCGACATATCAGACGATCAGACCGGACTGTACGGTAGTGTTACTGGTTGGATTCACTAGAGTGTGAGCGGGCTTGCTCGTCGATCTTCTGATCGCTCAATACCCGGGTGGCCGTTACGTTTAGCAGACCGCTTGCGGCTTGTGGGTGATTGATATGATCATCATCTGCTGCCGGCGTATTGACGAGTCTTTAGAGTCCTACACAGAGGTTTCCTGGCTCAAGCGAAACGAAATAGGAGCGCATATGAGATATGTGCGGGACCGAGAATAATGCGTGTATGTGATACCGTATTTCATTCTCGCGATCAATGTGTCGAATGGTTGTATGCGATATAACCTAGTTATCGATTCAAGCGTTGATTCGATAAGCCGATACATTGTATACTAGTCGGTTGTGTGCGACATGACCGGATCATTGAATCAAGTGTTGATTTAATGATTTAATGCATAATTATATATTTGATATATTACTTTGCATTAACTAGTATTGGTTCACTTTAAATGGATTTTCTCACTTGGTTTGTGCACATTGTATATGTGATATACTTTTGTACACAAGATTGTATCATGTTTGATGATACATGCTTTTTAGGTTAAGTGTAAAGAATTAACTTTGGTTAAGTTGTTGATTAGGCTTTTTACTTATTCATTTATCTTATTTATTTATTCATTTTGAATAAATTGAAAGATAAATGAATGGTGGCTTCATTTGTTTTTAGTTGAAGTTTCATGAAGCTTTGACTAATAGACCTTTTTGTTCTCATCCTTAACCCTAACCATTCAACCCAACCTTAGTCAATTCTTTACACTTAACTAAGGTTAAGATTATGATAAGTGTTCATTTTTATTATCTATTTTAATTAACTTATCATATTCTTCATCTTCTTCTTCTTCTTCACTTCAAGAAAAAGCTTGAAAGCTTTAATGGCAAAGTGAGAAAAAGAGTGAGAAATCCAAATCTAAAGTCTACCCACTTTCTATTTCTTCATCCTCTAACTCTTGCCAAGTAGTAGAGTGTGTTTTCTTCACAAGTTTCTTGACTTGGTGAAGTCGGAGCTTGATTTAGCGATGCCTCGACGTAGATCATCTTCGGCCTGGACATCGACGACCTAGCTTGCCCATTCTCCGACGAAGCCGACGCTAGAGCCCAGGAACTCACATGGACAGCGAGGGGACTTCGTTGCAGAGCTATGGAGGTGGAGCACCGGATCTACAAAGGTTGTATTTCCGTATTCTTATAGTTAAATGTTAACTAGTTATGTTTTCGCCTAGATATCTAGCCGACGATCCGTACACTAGGGTTTCTCGGCACCATAATTTTTGAAATCGGCATGGTTGATACCTTGTGAGACCTCATGAGAGTGCCTAGAAACCCTACATAAACTCCTTTCTAGTTTGCTAGTTTAGAGTTTGGTTAAAATTCTAGGTTTAAGTTGCTAGTGACATATTTCAAAATTTAATGTTTTATATTCCGCTAAGGCCGCGGTTAGCGGCAAGGGCATTAGGAACTTCATCATGATGAACTCAGCCACTACCTACTTTATAATGCGTCCCCCTGTCGGAGGTTGATGAAATACTGCTCCATCTCCAATCAAGCAGACTTGGGGAAAAACTTCTCGAGAAAAGCAGTCGAGAAATCAACCCAGGAAATAGGTCGCTCCAAACGATTTTCCTCTACAATCCACCAGATCTTAGCCACATCTTGCAGCTGAATCTTAACAATATCCACTTTATCCTCCTCCGGAACTCTGGCAGCCGATAATAGGTTCTCCGTATCAATCACCCACTGCTCAGAATCCAGTGGACCACCCAATCCTGTGGGAACTATAGGTTGCAGCCTCCCGAAATCTACGACGACGCCCGAACACCAGCCATCACGGACTTCATCCACCCTATCTAAGGCGGCAATGGCAGTCTGCTGGGAAGCAAGCAGACCCTCCTGAAGTATTCTTTTCTGTTGTTGCCAGTTCTCCATCATACCCCGCATAATGTCTAGGAGTTCGGCAATATTGACCAGGGAACCTGGGTGGTGTCAGCGCCTCGTTGTGCCATGGATCTGAAATGAGATTTTTGGACGGCGTTAGATTCAAATCTTAAGATAAGATATAGATTTGAAAGTAATGGAGCAGAAAGGAAAGCAAAGTAGTACAACGTAATCAAATCAAGGAAAATGAATCAAAGGTAGGACTCCAACATACTTAAACCGAGTACCGCATCGTAACCATGCCGAGTACATGGTTACAATCACATAACTCCATCTAATTCGCCCAAATCCTATAATCAGAGTCAATGAAATATGCAGTATGACCCGTTAAGGAAATTCTAGACATGCGATTCTAACCTAAATGGTCGATCAAAACCAAGTCCAACTTTAGTGTAAACCTAGATCTGATACCAATAAAACCTTGTCACGCCTCGCTTCCCAAAATACGGAAATACGGAGAGTAACGAAGGCTAACCACGCTCCTATGGTGAGGAAAAATCCTTCCGTAATCACGCTACGGCTTCTAAGCTATACCTGTTAACAATAATAAAAGAGTGTACACCATATATATCAAAGAGAAAATACTAATAGTCATGCTGCATAAAATAATAAGGAATACAAGAGTGGGGTCCACAAAAAAACAATAGATTCGAAATAAGATCCACTAGATAATGGTTTCAAATAACAATAGATTCAATTCCCAAAATGAAATACATAGATCCTACATCTCACGAGGGGCTCACAAAACTAAATACGACGGAAACAAATAAAGAAACCTACACTAAATTTACTGCCTCTCAGCCAGCTCCTGGAAGTAATCCCAATCCTGCCCTGCCGGCGGGTCCATCTCTAAACCTGAGGTGGCAAATCTCAGGGGTGTCAGAACACCCAATAAGTACTCAAACGTAAAGTCTATATATGTGAGTGTAATAACATGAAGGCGTGCGTGTCTTGAAATGCCCGCGTGCACAATACAAATACAAGTATAGCAACAATAAGAGTATGCATAAATAGAAAGTCAAGTCGGAGCCTAAATGTCACTACAATGGTAAACTAATCTATCGTCAGTTCGAGCGTGAGTATCAACCACCGCAGGAATATTCTCAAACCCTAAGCTATCATCCAAAGGCAAGGAAAAACGGGCCCGAATCAATGTAATGTACCGTTTCCATCTGGTTCCACAGCAACACTTTCACTTAATGAACTGTTTCCACCCGGTACCATAGCAACACAATCACATAATGAGACTCCTGATATTTCGTTAATCGAACTCACAACTCAAACTAGCCCAACATCCCGCGTTTCTAAGTTTAATCACAACAATAAAACCTAATCACTAGATCTCAAATACCAACTGAAACAATTACCGGCATGTATCACGAATAATCATTAATCACGAAAACACGAATCACGAAATCTCGATGGAACAAATCACTTAGTCACGTATTCACAAATTTGTGCCGGTGGCACGCATCAACCTATTATTAATCTCTCAATATTCTAGTCGGTGATCACGTTTCACTATTTAAATATAGCAGTCACGAATATGTATGTATGTATGTATAGCATGTCAATGGGTTTTCATACATGTCGATGATAATGGGTATAACAGGTTCACATCAATAATTATAAGCAAAGAATATTCATAGATCATAATCATATCAGGTAAGTGATCAACGTACTAGCATTAACAGGAATATCAAGATCCCTGAATAACATTTAAACAATTGAACCTATAACAGTATCAATATCAGATTCATTAATATCAGCAGACGTCTGGTGCACACTATCTCAACTCCAGACATCTGTAGAAGACATGTGGTTCTCTACATTTCCTACTCCAGAAGTCTGTAGAAGACGTCTAGTCCACTACATTTTGTATGGCAGGCGAATGTAGCAGGCGTCTGGTCCCTGAATATGTCTATGACATACTTCTGGGGAAGACGTCTGTAGTTCAAAGTTAAACACTGTAAATGTATTTCAAAGATGTCTGGTGTAAGGTAACAGACATCTCCACGGGAAAATTTCTGAGACGATCTTAAATTAAAGTTTCAATTACTTGATCCCATTTCATGAATGAAAACACATATACAATAACATCTGTTGCTCTGAAGTTTCAATGTATCAATCTAGTTAACATAAACGTGATAACTTAGGATTCAATCATGCATATCCTATCTAGATGTGTTTTAACCGAATTGTCCTAAAATAATATCTTTTGGATTTAATAACAACTTTTATCAGTAATACAATACAGTATAGCAACACCCAATATTGCCATGAAGTCATGGTAAAACAAGCATCTAAATACTTGCCTCAAAACGATGACGACGATGAACATGACGAAGCTTCAAAGTGATCTCGGTCTTGATCTCCAACCGAGTGGAAGATGAAACCCGCGGCAGGAATAGGAAGAAGGCGACCACGATGATGACGATGGCGATTGGCGTCAATGATGATAGCGCTCTGCTAAGGTTAGGGTTCGATCTTGAGAGAGGGGAGTGGAACGGCCGGGGTTTGAGAGAAAAGAAAATACGAGGAATAGGTTTGATATGCATGGGGTTCTAAATAGGTATACACTTTGCACAAAACCCCCCTCCTTTAATTAAATTTAAAAAGTTTCTAAGGATTTGCTAATACCTTTTCAATATCAAAAACTTATATCTTTTATCAAATAAATATTTATAATCCCAATCAAATAATAAGCCCAATAAATAATAATACCCATTAATATAGTTTTATTCAGAAAATATCATACATAAGTTCTAGGGTATTACTATTAAGTATATTGAGGTGAAAAATTTCTTTTTGAAGAACGATCGAAAAGAAAATTATTTCGCTTACGAATATTGGTACCCATGAAAATTCTCAGACGCATTTACGAAGGTGGTCTTAGTTTCCAAATTCAAGTTTTGCTTGGACTTAATTTGCCTAGTTTCTTGACAAAGGCATAAAAACGACGAATTGCAGAATTCCAAGTTTTTTCATAAAAGTGTAGAGATTTTGCGCATTTGAATCAAGGTGGAGATTGTTGAAATTAATTGTAAATTCGGAGTCAGAGATCAAGAGCATAAAAGCCCAAGACTCGGAGGCACGTGTGTGATGCATGTAAGTGTAGCACGTGCTGTTCGCAATACGTGCAGCTAGACGTTCACAAGAGACAGATATGGGGTTATGAGTAGGACTATATTTGGAAAAGATAATCAATCTAATTAATTAAATTTTCAAACTTATCTCGATTTTAAATTTATCTTTATTTAAATGTACTTATCTCTAAAATAAAAGTCTTGAGAATTTGGACTTATCTGTCCAAATTCTCTGCACCTATATAAATTAATATACAAAGCTTTTGTTAATGGGCTACTGCAATTAATTCACGAATTCAAAATAATCCACAGATAGGTTTTCCTTCGTGGTTGCGGCTTGAATTGGCCTAGATTTGTTTAGAGATATTGTATTTTGTATTTGGTTGAGATCGCGAGGGAAAAAAATTTCTCTTCTAATTCTTCATTGAATAGTGGAAGCAATTTATCGTCGGTTTACAGGATTAGATGCAAGTGCGCACCGAACCTGCGTAATATCTTGTGTCCTTTACTTGGTGTGTTTTCCTTTATTACTTATTTTTATTGCGTAGTTACCGCGTTTGATCTTTTTCATTAGTTCTGATTCATGCGTATCGATCATCCGATGCGTGCTTTGATGCGATTTTATGAAAGGCTTTGATTTATAGCTGCTGCTCAAACCGTTGGAATCCTCTTCTGAAAGTGAAGTGGGCAAATAACTTTTAGCAGCTCCATATCAGTGGGTGCATGCTCAGTGCTTGACAATGCAACTTCAACAACTGCGGCGGCGGCGGCGGCGGATGTGCTATCCTTGCCTTATCACCACGATGACCACAAAAGCAACCCCCGCTTACCATCTAAACTAGCCATATGCATTCACAACAAAACACTAAACTGGTGCGAAAAAGAAGTCCCGCTATATATGATGCAATTTGACAATCCCTCCACCTCTTTAGTTCTTCTCCCTTCCACTCACAGAATTTCTCCAATATGCCACTACTAAATCACTCTTCACATACAGAAAAAGCACAAAGAACTAGAGTTAATGGAAACACCAATCCAAAGAAGAAGCAAGGAAGCAGCACCGATCTATAAAAAAGAGACGATCCAGTGGAGTGAAGAAGCAGTCAAATGCTTATTACAAGCGTACAATTCCAAATGGATCGTCGCAATTGAGCGAAGCTCAAGGGTGAAGATGGGGGTAGACACTTCTCATCAAGTATTACGAGGAACAATGGTTAAACAGTTACATAAATTAATAATGAATCGAAGTCATCGGGACGCCTGACCCTTCAGGTCAGACCTCTTACCAAGACGACAGACGTCTGTCCCTTCAAGGTCAGACGTCTGTAATTGATTAGCGCGACAACAGAACGCAGCCAGACGTATGCACCTGTAAAGGATAGACGGATCACTACTACAAATAAGGGTTGCCCCTACGGGCATATGCGTAGGGGCTAAAAAATGCCCCGTAGGCGCAAAGGCCGCAGATGCAAATTAAAACCCTGAACTTGCCCCTACGGATATCTGTGTAGGTCCTATTGCCCCTACGGAGTAATGCGTAGGGTAAAAAAAAGTTATATTATTTATGGTTTTTTTAATATATTGGAGGTACCTACGGACATAACCGTAGGGGCAGGATCAAATGCCTACGGATATAGGCGTAGGTACCTATCCGTAGGGGCCATATATCAAGAATCCTGATATATGGCCCCTACCACTACTACAAATATGGTTTGCCCCTACGGATTTATCGGTAGGGGCAACCCACTGCCCCTACGGATATATACGTAGGGACGAAAAAAGACCCCGTAGGTGCAAAGGCCGCAGGTGCAAGTTGAGGTCCCGAACGTGCCCCTACGGACACATTTATGCCCCTACGGATAACTCAGTAGGTGCTATAGCCCCTACGGAGTACCCCGTAGGGGTAATAAAATCATATATTTAATTTTTTTTTTTGAATATATTGTCTGTACCTACGGATATATCCGTAGGTCCTATTACGTCCCCTACGGCTGTAGCCGTTGGGGATATAAAGTAGCCCCTACAAATATATCCGTAGGGGCCACTCCCAACACACTGCACTGAGATCGGGGGGAAAATATCAGGGAACCTGATATTTTGCCCCTACGGTTATATACGTAGGGGATAAACAGTGGCCCCTACGTACATATCCGTAGGGGCACCCCCAACACCCTGCACTGATATCAGGTGGGAAAATATCAGGTTTCCTGATAGTTTGCCCCTACGGCTAACGCCGTAGGGGCAACATATATACCTACGGATTAATCCGTAGGTACATTTTGTCTGTATTTTTTTTTAAAAAAGGGCTGCTAGATTTTTTCCGCCCTGTGCACAATACTATATACATCAATCAAATCATATATTGCAGTATTCATAATCACATCCCACGCATATATATAATATACAAAAGAAACCCAAAAACTGAATATGATATAAATTCAAACCAATATCAATATCGTTTCAAAATGTAGTACAATGTGATATAAATAAATACATGTTTCAAAAAATAAGAACCAAAAATCTACCCTAGTTCGGTCCAGCTCCACCTCCGAATAACGTTAAAATAACGCGCGCCTGCTCCTCGGTAAATACACTCTCCAATGCTACAGATAAGGGAGTCTGAGCGGCATGTGGAGCTGGCGTTGTGGTCTGCGCAGCCGCCGTCGAGGTAGTCGCTTGCGGAGCCGCGGCTGCGGGAGTCTGAGTGGGCGGTGGAGCTACAGGAGCTGTCTGCGGAACCGCAGCCGATGTAGTGGCTTGCGGAGCCGCAGCCGAAGGAGATGCATGTGGAGGCTCGGCCGATCTACCCTGTCGCGTCTGGACATAACGTGTGTAAGAAACGTGTAAGAACTGTGTATTATTCGAATTCGTTTCATTATTAAGTTATTTCGAAACCCTATTTGGATATCTAGTTTGGAAAAGCGTTGTTTATTTTAATTACATATGTATGTATGATTAATCAAACTTAATTCTAAAACCAAATAAGCTCAAGCTACGTACTAATTATGGATATGTTGATATGTATATAATATGAAATGATATTTTACTATAAAGTAGTATACATACCAGCATCTCCTTCAACTCCTGAACGGTGGCCCTCAAGCTATCCAGTTCCTGATGGACATGCCGGCCACTGGAGACGGAGGAAGTAACCGCCGGGGTGGAGTCCAACCTCATATGGGCCCTGCTGGGGCCCAATCCCCGGCCTCTCTCCCAACCTCCGTGGTGCCCTCCGTGTGCGGCGTCCAGAACTGGGGTCAGCAGCCTCGGATCGTTCTGTCCGGTAAAATCGATCCCCGAGGCCTGGGCCTGCTCAACCACCCGCTCCTACACCCACATTAAGCAGTAAAGTATAAGTATAAAATTTAAACTTGAACCTTCCAAAACTAAAATTTCAAATTTGGGTAGAAAAAATATTAACACTTACGCAGTACTCCTGGGTAGCGACGTCGGGACATCGAAGCTCGCCCGTGGCGGGATCTGTCGAGGTGCCGTGGACGGCAAGATATGCGGACAGCACGCTCGGTGTACCACCTGACGCCACGGTCCGAGCTGTCTGCAATATTAGATTGTAACTCTTAATATTAGAAATGTTAGAGAATAACTCTTAATATTGCAGAATATTAGAGAATAACTCTTAATTTACCGATAACTCCATGGCTCGAGTAATGTTCCTCGAGCCACCTGTGTAAGTGGGGCGACCCCTCTTCGCCGACTTCCTGTTCTCCGTATTCTGAGCGGCCTGTTTCTGCACAACGCATTAACATTTAGTTTTCTAATTAAGAAACACAAAGAAATAAATTATATCATAAATAATGAATTAAATTTAAAATACATACTCGTTTGCGTTCGGAGTCGAAATAAGCGCACAATATAGGCCATGTCTATACGTCGACTCTCGCAAACGCCGGAGTAGATAGGAGGGCCGCTCTCTCTGCCTCGGGGGTCGCTATCCACAGGGAGTAGCAGTCGGCCTTCAGCTCATTCCTGTTGTATCGGACCTTGGCCTGCATGTTCTTCATCAGGCCATTGTACAGAGCATGAAGGTCGAGCACCCTCCCCGGGTGATCAGGGTCGGCTACAGGCTGAAAATCGTAATCCAACTGAAAATACAAAAAAACATTGTTATTAGATTGCAAGTGTTAATAATAAATATATTGGATAGATCAAATGAAAATATATATTAATACATACCTGAGCCTGTTCAAAGAAGAGGGCGAATGAGCGCTGGTGCTGCTCGCCCCACTCAACGTGAAGTGGATAGTTCTTCACGATCCGGCTCTCATCCCCCAAATACCGGCCGAACCTCTCGGCATGAGGACCGGTATAGCGATAGTCAAGGGTAAAAAATAGGGGGAATGCTGCCTCCCCCCTAGCTCTATCAGGCCTCAGCCTATGGGACTGATTCGGGCCTCGAGTCCCCCTCTGGGGGTGGAGAGGCCCTGCGTCTGCACGAAATATCAAGACAATCAATAATAAGACAAAGTTGTATTAAGAATTCAAGTGTGATATATACCTCCGGTGAATAGCGCACGAGCCTGGGCCCGAGCAGCAGCACGAGCGGGACGATAGTTCCTCCGGTGAGGAACAACCGGGGTCCCGGACGCATCCCCTCCAACTGTAAAATAAACATCGACGCTAAATCTCCATGAAGTTCATATTTATTCTATAGAGCATATGTAAAATAAATAAATATTTTAAATTTATTCATACTAACCTGCAGACGATGCGGAGGGTATGGAAGCGGCAGGAGTGGCCCCTGTGGAAGGTGTGGACGCACCACCTATAATTAGACAATTTAACGTACCTCTCGACGGGATACATCCATCGATATTGTACCGGTCCGGCTAATTTCGCCTCAGTTGCAAGATGAACCGTCAAGTGTATTATGATATCGAAGAATGACGGTGGGAAAATACGCTCAAACTTGCAAAGTATCAACGCAATAGAATTTTCTAGTTTATCCAGCGTCGCAACCTCCAGCGTTTTAGCACACAACTCCCTGAAAAAACAACATAGGTCGTTGATTACCAGACCAACCGAGTCGGGGAGAGAAGTCCTGAGGGCTAATGGAAGAAGGTGCTCCACGATAACATGGTGGTCATGACTTTTCAGCCCATCGATCTTGCCCTTCACAATTTTTATTTTCTTGCTGAATGATCCTGAGAAGCCTGTGGGGACTTTCAAATCATGCAACACCTGCAGGAATCTTTTCTTCTCCGGTTGTGACATATGATAAGCGGCATTGGGAAGTACAAACTTGCCCGGTTTACCCGCTACCGGTTTAGGGTGCAGTTCACTTCTTATTCCCCACTCTTGTAGATCCATCCGGGCATTCATGTTGTCTTTCGATTTCCCGTCTTTACACAGAAGCAAGTTAAGTATGTGCTCTGATACTCCCTTCTCTATATGCATGACATCCAGACAATGACGCACTGAATTTGTAGACCAGTACGGAAGCTCGAAGAAAATGCTTAACTTGTTCCAATATTGTGGTTTGACCTGTCTCGTCGGATCCATCCCGAAGGTCACGTTATTGTAACCATCCCATTTAGCAGTCACGTCCTCTCCGGACAATGGGGATGGAGGCCCAAGAAGCTCCTGATGACCATCAAAGTGAACCGTGTCTAACCTATAGGGGTGGTCTGGAGGCAGAAAACGTCGATGGCCGCAATAACAAACCTTCCTGGTAAAATTCAAAAATTTTGATGTTGTGTGTTCATGGCAATGAGGACATGCTTTGTGACTATGTACGGACCAACCTGAAAGCATTCCATACGCAGGAAAGTCATTAATTGTCCACATTAAAGCCGCACGCAGTATGAAGGTTGTATTTGTGTTTGAATCATATGTCTCTACACCATCAATGAACAAAGTTTTCAGCTCCTCAATCAGAGGTCGGAGATAGACGTCGATATTGTTCCCCGGTGAGTTTGGTCCGTCGATAAGAAGAGGCATCATAAAGTATGATTGGTCCATAGCCAACCAAGGCGACAGATTATAAATTATCATTACAACGGGCCATGTACTGTGACTTCCAGCCATATAGTTGAATGGGCAGAAGCCATCGGCAGCCAGTCCGAGCCGGACATTGCGAGGATCGCTACTGAATATTGCGTGCCTCCTATCGAAATCCTTCCATGCCGGTGAATCTCTTGGATGGCTCATTTTTCCATTTTCGCTTGGAGGAGCACGGTGATGCCAAATCATTGCCTCGGCTGTTTTCTTGCACCTAAATAGCCTCTGTAGCCTCTGTGTTATGGGAAAATATCGTGCTATCTTCACAGGTATATCAGGCTTCTTATCAGAATCTTTCGGCTTATACCTGGCCTCTCCGCATGTTGGACACTCTTTCAAATCTGAATTCTCTTTCCGGTACAACACGCAATTTTTAGGACATGCTTGAATCTTCTCGCACTTTAGACCCAAATCAGACATCATTTTCTGGGCTTCGTACCAGCTTTCGGGCACATTATTTCCCGGAGGCATAGAATCTTTCAAGAACGAAAGAAGCATTGTGAATGACTTGTTGCTCCATCCATTTAGGCACTTAATTTGGAAAAGTTGGACGAACCATGAGAGGGTGGAATACTTCGCATTCTCATAAATTGGTTTCCTAGCATCATTCATGAAATTTTCATATTTATCCGCACGCGGTCCTTGACCGGAAGGAATGTCATCTTCGGTACGAATAGATTCACCTAGGGCAGCCTCTACCATATCCTCCATTTCTTCTGATGGAAATAAATTTCCGTATCCTGCCGTATTACCGAATTCTTCTTCTTCTCCTGCCGCATTATCGTGTTCTCCTTCTTCTACCGCAGTACTGCATTCTTCTCCTTCCCCGTGATATTTCCAAATTGAATAAAGTCTAGTAAACCCATATTTTACAATATGAAGCTCTGCCAATTCTACCTTCCGCCAGTACTTATTGCCACATCTATCACACGGACAAAGAATCTTCTCTATTATGATCTTATTATGTGCTCGTGCAAATTCAAGGAAAGCAGCAACTCCTGCGACAAACTTAGATTGCATACGTTGTTTCCAATCCACATACATCCAGTCCTTAACTCTGACGTACTCATGGGCCATGTTAGACTGAATAACATATAAATTGTAGGTTATGCTGACTATATTGAGAAATATAAGAATGGGATAGTTACTGACAAAGAAGAAAATTCATGTATATGCTTTGTGTGTGCGTTTGTCGTTGAAAAGAATAAATTATCGCACGTTATGTTGACCGATAGACGGGGACTAAGTGGCGCTTTTAGTTTCATATATGGGTATCGATGGGAATATGAAGGTTTCATATTATCATATATTGGTTTTAACCCGAACATCTCGAGTCGCTCTCTGATTATGCGTTTGTATGTATGTGTTCCGGCTGTCGGGGGTAGGCTTCTATCCCATTAAGAATGTATAGAGCGAACGCCCATCACTTGTGCTTTCAACCGTTTCGAGTAAATTTCGGCAGCACCTCCCCGCTGTTCTCCGAGTACACTGTAATAGAATAGATAATCATTTCAAAGCTGAGAAACAACGTTGAAATGAACATCTAATCTATCTTTGTACACGGAGAACCAGCGGAAAGGTACCGACGAAATATCTCGAAACGGATGAAAACACAAGTGAATGAAGGCGTTTGCTTTATACATTCTTAACTTGTCCACACGGGACAAATCTATGGGTTACCATACGATTGAATTTTCTCGTCGCGTAGACTATACGACGATTGTTAGTATCGAGCTATACTGTCCGATATTTAACAACCTTCGTATAGTTCTAGATCACGACGAGCATCGCACGTATGTTAACCGATAGACGGGGACTAAGTGGCGCTTTTAGTTTCATATACGGGTATCGATGGGAATATGAAGGTTTCATATCATCATCGAGTATCATATATTGGTTTTAACCCGAACATCTCGAGTCGCTCTCTGATTATGCGTTTGTATGTATGTGTTCCGGCTGTCGGGAGTAGGCTTCTATCCCATTAAGAATGTATAGAGCGAACGCCCATCACTTGTGCTTTCAACCGTTTCGAGTAAATTTCGGCAGCACCTCCCCGCTGTTCTCCGAGTACACTGTAATAGAATAGATAATCATTTCAAAGCTGTGAAACAACGTTGAAATGAACATCTAATCTATCTTTGTACACAGAGAACCAGCGGAAAGGTACCGACGAAATATCTCGAAATGGATGAAAACACAAGTGAATGAAGGCGTTTGCTTTATACATTCTTAACTTGTCCACACGGGACAAATCTATGGGTTACCATACGATTGAATTTTCTCGTCGCGTAGACTATACGACGGTTGTTAGTATCGAGCTATACTGTCCGATATTTAACAACCTTCGTATAGTTCTAGGTCACGACGAGCATCGCACGTATGTTAACCGATAGACGGGGACTAAGTGGCGCTTTTAGTTTCATATATGGGTATCGATGGGAATATGAAGGTTTCATATTATCATCGAGTATCATATATTGGTTATAACTTGAAAAACGTGCCGTTGAAACAAATTATTGTTCTCCACCTTGCACTCTCTTAACAATGGTACATGCATTAAACATGTAGAGCTATCTATAACAACTCTAAAGTTTCACCTGTTGGGTTCAACAGAAAGGTTTTTGATATAACAAACACAATCTTCCTCAATTTTTCCCTTGAATCGATGTGAAATTAATAGTGTCCATATGACACAATGGATATATTTTCTACACAAAAGGAAAAAGGCAAACAATAATAAAGCAATTATAATTCTATCAAGTATCCATACTGAAAAAGAATAAATAGCAAACTAAAAATTAATCACTAATGAAAAACAAACAAAAGTGCTTATTATTATACTTCAGAGGTTATAAGTGCTTGATCCCCATAGTACATAGGCTGTATCCGCAATTAACCCTTTTCTATATACTTGAGTGTATAGAATTTCTAAAAGTTACACACGGTTTTTCTAAATCCAATTCTTTCCTTTCACTACAAAACCCTTTATATTTTCTAATAGGTACCAAGAACTTTCAAAGTTTTTGGATATGCACAAAAAGAAAGTATCGCCAATAAGATTGACATAACCCAAATGACTTTGACCCATTACATATAAATGTCATGGTCTTTCAATATTTATCAAACAAATACCATAGACTTTGTTTGTTACAAATAAATACCATGAAGTTTTAACGTTTCACATAATTTTCATAGATTTTGTTGTTTACAAATACATACCATTGACCTCCAACGTTTTCCAGATAAATACCATGAATTTTGTTGTTTACAAATAAATACATGAACTTTCAGCGTTTTTTAGATAAATCCCATAGACTTTCATAGACCATTTTCTCATATAAAAATCATGGACTGTGTTATTCACAAATAAACAGTATCGACTTTCACTATTTTCCAGATCAATCCCCTAAAATTTCACCTTTTTAAGCCTAACCCAGCCCCAGCCGAACCCCAACCCAACACCAAACCCTAACCCGGCCTAACCCTAACCCCAACCCAGCCCCAGCCGAACCCCAACCCAACACCAAACCCTAACCCCAACCCAGCCCCAGCCGAACCCCAACCCAACACCAAACCCTAACCCCAACCCAGCCCCAGCCGAACCCCAACCCCAACACCAAACCCCAACCGAACCCTAACCCTAACCCTAACCCCAACACCAGTCGAACCCCAACCGATCGAACCCGTACCCTAACCCTAATCCTAACCCCAACCCCAACCGATACCTAACCATAACCCTCATCGCTACCCTAACATCATTAAAATAATGTTTAACTAACCTGTAGGCTAGGCGGTGGAGGAGACGACGGAGACGCAATCGGCGACGACGAGGGCGGTGGCGACGACGAGATCACTGCAGGCGGTGGCGACGACGATTCGGCCGGCGGTGGCGACGACGATTCGGCCGGCGCTGGCGATGACGAGAACGGTGATCGGCGGGAACGTCAAGGTTTGGGGATTTGGGTTCGCGCGCAACGATAAAGGAAATAAGAAATAATCAGCGTAGGGAACGATCACTTAAATCGCTATTTAGATGTCCCTACGGATATACCCGTAGGTGCTTGGTTTGCGCCACCGTAGGGGCAAAAAACACTTTAAGATTTAATAAATTTTAAATAAATATTGAACGACCGTAGGGGCAACCACTTTGACCTACGTATTAATCCGTAGGGCCAAACTTTTATTGCCCCTACGGATGATATTATCCGTAGGGGCAACCCCTTATTTTACTAGTGTACGGATAACGCTGTAGGGGCTAGGCAGTTGGCCCTACGGTTATATCCGTAGGGGCACTCCCAACCCCTGGTACTGCGATCGGGTGGAAAATATCAGTTACTGCTGTTATTGTGTCCCTACGGGCTGAGCCGTAGGGGCAACATGTGTACCTACGGATTAATCCGTAGGTACACATTATCTGTATTTTTTTTTAAAAATAGACTGCCTGATTTTTTCCCGCCCTGTGCACAATAATATATACATCAATCAAATATAAAATTAATCATCACACAACATATATCGCAGTATTCATATTCACATCTCACGCATATAATATACAAAAGAAACCAAAAAACTGAATATTATATAAATATAAACCAAAATCAATATCACCCAAAATGTTTCAAAATGTAGTACAATATGTATCATATAAATAAATACATGATTCAAAAAATAAGAATCAAAATGCTAGCCTAGCTCGGTCCAGCTCCACCTCTGATAAACGCTAGAATCTTGCGCCTACCCCGTCGCGTCTGGACCTAACGTGTGCAATAAGCGTGTAAGAACTCTGTTTTATTCGAATTCTTATCATTATCGAGTTATTTCGAAACCCCATTTGGATATCTAGTTTGGAAAACTGTAGTTTATTTTAATTAGATATGTACATGTATGATTAATAAAACATAAGTCTACAACCAAATAACCTCATATGGGCCCTGCTAGAGCTCAGTCCTCTCTCCCAACCTCCGTGGTGTCGTCCGTGTGCGGCGTCCAGGACTGGGGTCAGCAGATTCGAATGCTGCCTTCCCCCTAGCAACTGTCAGAACATTATATTTAGCACATACTGATCTATAAAATTGACAAGAAATACCAAAATCAACAAATTCAAAGCCTTACCTACAGAGATAGAAGATGTGCTCCTCTGGTATATGCATGTATCAAAATTTGAATAATATTAATTAATTTCAGTACATACATATTAACAAGGTAAACTCGCATATAGCGCTGCTTACACATATGACAGGGAGTGAACAAGCTCTTGTAGATCATCAGGCGCAAATCTAATCTCATCAAGCAGCCCATGATAATGAGTTGGACGACTAAGAGCAAAAGGAATGTGTGTATATTTATGATATAGCATTCTAAATCAATATGCATGCCCTATATAATATATAAACATACCTGGAGGAACGGGAGTGGCCTCTGTCCCTGATATGGACGCATCACCAACAACTAGACAATCAAATATTGACAATATAAGTAATTTTGACATAAACAGGCATGGATATCTATAATATTACATTCAAAATGAATATTAGAGAGCGCACCTGCAGTGAGAAGTGATAAAAGTATCACCCAACAAGAGTGTAATTTACAGAATCAGTTGAGACTCTTGAAAGTCATAGAAGAACCTGACCTGCATAAATCTGATGTATGCTTTCCATTGGACACTAAGAAGTCTCTAAAGGGACAAGCCTATGTGAAAGCCATCATTAGTTCATATCAGAAGATTAATGCTGAAACAGAGAACAATGAATGCCATTTTCTTCTTCTTCTTCTGCCACATTACTGTCTTCTCCTTCTTTTCTGCCACATTACTGCCTTCTCCTTCTTATTATGTGCACGTGCAAATTCAATGACTATATTGAGAATATGGATTAATAGTGAGTAGGAAAAGTATTTCTCAAATGGCTTTTGCGTCTAAAAACCATAAACTACTAAGTAATAGCATACATAATTTTTTTAGTATAAAGCTTGTTATTTTAAGTTTTCCTTTATAGAGATATGATCTAACTGCCTTTATAAACTATAAGTGTGCAGAAAATTATGATAAGAAACCATAAGAAAGGGTCGTAACCATGCATAACCTTGAATCTACATACCAAATCATGCACAAGCATGCAATTATTGTCACCTTGCCATGGAATATAAAATATCTTGGAAGACTATAAGCGAGGATTTAAATCTTGATAGCTTTTGACTTCAACATATATTTTTCGCAAGTACCATGAAATATACTTCCTCCGTATAAACCGTTTTCAGGAAGATGGATTAATAATGACAAATTATCCATTGTGGCTCACTAGGTTAGCATTTTCTCTTCTATTGACCATCTTACTAATCTGCTTGGTAAATTTATTCGGAACCGGCTGCAAATCATTAAAAGACATGCATAAGAAAGAAAACTAAAATACAGATATATAGCATACCGATACATCGAAACTTCAAAGTTGTGATGACAATCCAGAGATATTTATTTCTACACACGTGGTGCGCGTGCGAATGCGTCAGGCATCATGGACAAATATTTCAGAACATGGAAAGTATTATTAGTATAAAGTAATTAAAACTTTTAAACACCTTGGGTAGATATTTTCTTAGTTGATGCAATCATATCATGAGGACTAAATTTAAGCTATTATACATATGCATATGTATTTTTCTAACCTAATATATCACACACACACACACACACAGAGAGAACACCAGTTTGGTAGAGAAATCAGGTAGCAGGACCCTGAAGAAATGGAGTCCATAGCATTGCTCATCATCATCATCCATGATCCCTTTGATAATATTTTTTCAAAGGGATCATGGATGATGATGATGAGCAATGCTATGGACTCCATTTCTTCAGGGTCCTGCTAGCTGATTTCTCTACCAAACTGGTGTTCTCTCTCTCTGTGTATGTGTGTGTGTGTGATATATTAGGTTAAAAAAATACATATGCATATGTATAATAGCTTAAATTTAGTCCTCATGATATGATTGCATCAACTAAGAAAATATCTACCCAAGGTGTTTAAAAGTTTTAATTACTTTATACGAATAATACTTTCCATGTTCTGAAATATTTGTCCATGATGCCTGACGCATTCGCACACGCACCACGTGTGTAGAAATAAATATCTCTGGATTGTCATCGCAACTTTGAAGTTTCGATGTATCGGTATGCTATATATCTGTATTTTAGCTTTCTTTCTTATGCATGTCTTTTAATGATTCGCAGCCGGTTCCGAATAAATTTACCAAGCAGATTAGTAAGATGGTCAATAGAAGAGAAAATGATAACCTAGTGAGCCACAATGGATAATTTGTCATTATTAATCCATCTTCCTGAGAACGGTTTATACGGAGGAAGTATATTTCATGGTACTTGAGAAAAATATATGTTGAAGTCAAAAGCTATCAAGATTTAAATCCTCGCTTATATTCTTCCAAGATATTTTATATTCCACGGCAAGGTGACAATAATTGCATGCTTGTGCATGATTTGGTATGTAGATTCAAGGTTATGCATGGCTACGACCCTTTCTTATGGTTTCTTATCATAATTTTCTGCACACTTATAGTTTATAAAGGCAGTTAGATCATATCTCTATAAAGGAAAACTTAAAATAACAAGCTTTATACTAAAAAAATTATGTATGCTATTACTTAGTAGTTTATGGTTTTTAGACGCAAAAGCCATTTGAGAAATACTTTTCCTACCCATTATTAATCCATATTCTCAATATAGTCATTGAATTTGCACGCGCACATAATAAGAAGGAGAAGACAGTAATGTGGCAGAAAAAGAAGGAGAAGACAGTAATGTGGCAGAAGAAGAAGAAAATGGCATTCATTGTTCTCTGTTTCAGCATCAATCTTCTGATATGAACTAATGATGGATTTCACATAGGATTTTCCCTTTAGAGACTTCTTAGTGTCCAATGGAAAGCATACATCAGATTTGTGCAGGTCAGGTTCTTCTATGACTTTCAAGAGTCTCAACCGATTCTGTAAATTACACTCTTGTTGGGTGATACTTTTATCACTTCTCACTGCAGGTGCGCTCTCTAATATCCATTATGAATATCTATAATATTACATTCAAAATGGATATTACAGAGCGCACCTGCAGTGAGAAGTGGTAAAAGTATCACCCAACTAGGGTGTAATTTACAGAATCAGTTGAGACTCTTGAAAGTCATAGAAGAACCTGACCTGCACAATTCTGATGTATACTTTCCATTGGACACTAAGAGGTCTCTAAAGGGAAAAGTCTATGTGAAAGCCATCATTAATGCATATCAGAAGATTGATGCTGAAACAGAGAACAAGGAATGTCATTTTCTTCTTCTTCTACCACATTACTGTCTTCTCCTTCTTCTTCTGCCACATTACTGTCTTCTCCTTCTTATTATGTGCGCGTGCAAATTCAATGACTATATTGAGAATATGGATTAATAGTGGGTTGGAAAAGTATTTCTCAAATGGCTTTTGCGTCTAAAAACCATAAACTACTAAGTAATAGCATACATAATTTTTTTAGTATAAAGGTTGTTATTTTAAGTGCGTGTGCAAATTCAATGAAAGCGGAAACTCCAGTGACAAACTTAGGTTGCATACGTTGTTGCCAATTCACATGCATCCAGTCCATAACCCTGACGTACTCATGGGCCATGTTAGACTGTATCATATAAATTGTAGGTTATGATAACTATATTGAGAAATCTAAGAACGGGATGGTTACTGACAAAGGAGAAAATCCGTGTATATGCTTTGTGTGTGTGTTTGTCGTTGAAAAAAATAAATTATCGATAATTAAAGTTAGATTTGAGGATACCCATGTATGAGTTGTATTCTATATATGTGTGTTTCGATTTATGATTTCGCTTAAGTGTAGGGTTGTTTTTACTTAAAGAAGTATCACCATCTACTATATATAAAAAAATGTAGCAAACTAGGACTAGAACTCATTTAACATTATCAACTAGTGAGATTTCAATGTCGAAAACTCCCTAAAAAGGAAAATTACTAAAAGGAAAAGACTCTTTGAACAAAATGCATCCACTAGCAATAATATGGAACTGAGACTCGATCAAGATTCTCTGGACTAAAAAATTCCAAGGAATTGCTATTTGAATTACATTAATTTGGAACACGATCGTTGTAAGTTGTACTTTTCCCGACTTGTGTCATGCCCATGAGCACACAAACTTCTCCCCAATCACAAATCCCAGTCCAGATTGGTATTCAAAATTTATTTAATTAGTTTGTGATCCACATCATTGATTCGTTGCTTGAGGCATCAATGTAGGCACAAATATCACTGAAGCAGCCTAAATCACCATATGAACCGGTTATCGGTTTCAATTCCACCAGAATTAGAATTTCATCCGAACAACTTTCATACAGTAATCAGAACCTGGTCAACAAATTTGTCATGCCCGTTGTGGTTTTACTTATGTACAGTACTTCCACAAAATACGTGCTGTCATTTCTAAATGGAAGTTTCTCAGTGCCACCATAGTAGCAGAAGATGGAATTGTTTATCGCAACTAGATTATGCTAAGCCTCGGATAGATTAGGCAAACATGATCTAGAAGAATATAATTAGCAGAGGAAAAATATAATAAAACAAAACAAAGCGTAGCAAATAAGATAAAATAAAATAAAGATATAGAAAATAAAAGAGAAATAAGTTTTCGAGAGGAGAGGTGCAAGATATCATGTTCCCCGAAGAAAAGGAGGGCAAAAACAGTGTTGGCATTCATAAGAGGAAAGCTAGACTAACAAGAAGAAACATTACAAATATTACTATGTTTATGAATTATCACAGAAAATCAACCCAGAATCTGCAAGAAAATCAAAAGTATGGCTCAAATATGAGACGGACAAATATCTTTTCCTCTCTTATCTTTTCTTTTTGAAAACAAATACCAGAAGATGTTGACTTTCTGGATAGATAGGAGTGGATATGATAAAAATATGTAAAGGGTGCATGGAAGTGCTAACAGAGACTCTTTGTTGCAACTTTATAGTAAATGGAACAATAACTGGCATATTCAAGTTAAAAGAATTGCAAGAATAATGAACATGGCTTACAAACTTGGGTGAGAACGATGTGACACTCAGAAAAAAACATCTAAAAGACAAATTCATAAATGCGGTTAGGCCAAAACCGGACTAAATCCTACCATGCGACTGATATTCCTTGATGTAGAAGTAAATATAACTGTGGCACACACGCACACATGCATACAAAAACTATGGCACAAACAAGTGGAAATATGCAAATAAACATGCATGCATGCAGACATTAAAAGATTAATATAACAGAGATGTCTACTGATGATTTGTAAGATGTTATCGCAGGTAGGACAACTGCCAATTCTATGGCTTGTGGCCACCAGCGACTGCTTTCTCACCACAGTAAAAATAATGAGGGACTATAACATATCATGAATTCGATATGCACCGTGATTTCATAGCATATGTCTATTAACCTATAATGTACAAGTTCTCGGCGTTGATTGCAGAGGTGCATACGGTCTGAACTATTAAATATACGTAAGAAGGAAAAAGAAGAAACGATTCATAAATATGGTTGGGCCAGAAACAGACTTAGTCACTGGATGACATATAACTGATATTCCTTGATGTAGAAGTCAATACACCTTTGATAACAAACTCATTCTTTTTTGGGAGATATATGAATAACTGACTCTGACCCTCAGCATTCCATTGAACATATGGAAATCCATCGTATCTCATATCCAGCCACCTCACTTCACCGATCCTATGATCGCCCTCTGGAGGACGCACAGCCCTAGCCGCAGCCCGAGCCCCAGCCCCAACCCTAGCCCTAGCCGCAGCCCAGCCCTAGCCCCAGCCCGCAGCCCCAGCCGCACCCCCAATAAAAAATTTGATAAATTGACCCTACCCCGACCCCGACCCCGACCCCGACCCCAACCTTACCTCGACCCCGAACCCGACCCCGCAGCCTAGCCCCTGCCCCAACCCTAACCCTACCCCGACCCCGACCGCGACCGCGACCCCTGCCCAACCCCAACTCGCGCGCCATGAACCCTAAGCCCAAAATAATCCAAAAATTCTTTAATTTACCTCGAGATTTACTCACCTGAACGGCTGCTGGGGCTGGGGCGACGACCTGAACGGCGGTGGCGACGACCTGAACCGCGGTGGCGACGAGAACTGCGGTGGCGACGAAACCGGCGGTAGCGATGAGGAGAACAACGTTGGCGACGACGGCGTGGCGATTTGGGGCTTATTTTCGCGCGCGATCGAGAGAGAGAGAGGAAGTGAGCGTAGGCGATCGATCTGGGATTTTGTTAAATCGATATTTACTTGCCCCTACGGACATACCCGTAGGTCCTTTGTTTGCAGCTCAGTAGAGGCAAACACCAAATTAAGAATTAATATTTTTATTCTTGGACGTCTTTGCCCGTAGGGGCAACCTTTTAGCCCTACGGATTAATCCGTAGGGCCAAGTTATATCTGCCCCTACGGATTCCAATATTCGTAGGGGCAACCCTCTATTTTACTAGTGGATGGATTTGTCTTGCGCTCTCACAGAGCGTAGCCAGACGTCTGCACTTGTGCGGGGCAGACGTCTGGCCCTGTACGATCATGTTGGTTTCCAAAGATTTCTTTGTAGCTGTTTGAAAAGATTATGAGAGATTAAATTGTGGGATTTAATTGTAACAGAATACTTGAGAGATTGATTTGGTTGTAACAAATATTATATATGAAATAATATATAAAAGAATGCCACAAAGAGAAGAATCTTTAAGGCTTCTTCTTCCTTCAATATCTTTTTCTTCCTCTATCTCTTGCTACTTCTTTATGGTATCAGTGCCATAAAGGCTAATGCCATTAAAAAAATTCTTCTCTCTATATTTCTACTACTACAACGACAATCAACCAAGATCAATCCTCCGTCTCATCCCGTTTCTCGCCACAACACCAATTCCTAACCCTAATGCATCGTCGCCTTTTTCAACATATAGACCAAATACCATGTCATTTCTCCATTTCAAACTCACCCGTGAAAACTATCTCGGCTAGAAGATGCAGTTTGAAACCAACCTCAAGTCGCAAAGATACATAAGCATCGTCGACGGCACAGAAAAGTTCCCTCCCATGACTGTCCCTGATGAAAAAATCTGTTTGTTTCAGCATATAATCCAGCATATGATGTATGGATCCAAAAGGATCAATTGATCGTAAGTTGGATGTTAGCATTTTTGACTGAGACTCCCGTTCCCTTGGTGGTCAGTCAAACTTCAACACAGGCGGTAAGAGAGACACTTGCCTAAGCCTTCGTATCGCACTATAGCTCTCGCATATTTCAATTGAAGACACAACTTCAGAATATCAAACATGCATCCACTTCTATCACAGAGTACATTCAGAAGATCAAGGCTGTCTCTGACAATCTTGCGGTCATTGGACATAGAATTTCCGATGCCGATCTTATCATGCATGTTTAGGCAGGCCTGGGATCGGCCTATGACTTCTTTATTCCTGCTATCAAAACCCGCATAGATGATATCTCGCTTGAAGATCTGCATGGCGTGCTACTTGTACATGAGAACCTTTGCCAGCACCAAGATAAATCTATTGATACTACTTCATTTCTATCTGTCAACACCGCAATCATGGGTCGTGGAGGCTCCTCTTCAGATTCCTATCAGTGCGGCTATAATACCGAGCACGGCAGTCGTGGGGGTCGCACTTATGGTCGGGGTTATGTTCGAGGCCGCGGTCGTGGTCCGCCTCGATACCAAATCTGCATGACAACTGGCCACTATGACAATAGTTACCCACAGCGCTTCAATCAGATTTTCTCTGGCGGTCCAAGGGGTGCTCCGCAATTTTCTGCCCCGCGGTATCAGAATGGACGATCAGATGGATACTATCAAAGACCTGCACCATCAGCCATGTTGTCACAAACATCTCCACCATATTCCTTGAGTGGTCCAAGTGCTGCTTCTTTTGACTGGTACCATGAATTGAGGGAAACTCATCACATCATGCCAGATTAGACTCAACTTCTCTCGGCAGCCCTTTACAAAGGTACGGATACAATATGCATAAGTAATGGCACAAGTTTGCATATTCTTAACTATAGTCACACAGCAATTCCATCGTCTTCTCGATCACTTCAAATGCAAAATGTTCTTCATGTTTCTTCAATAACTAAAAATCCTTTATCTGTTCATAAATTGCTAAAGATAATAATGTTATTTTGAAGTTTCACCCGTTTGATTGTTTTGTGAAGAATTCGAAGTGGGGGACAGTTCTACTTCAAGGCCACCTCAATAATGGATTGTACCAATTTCCTCTTTCAAATATCTCGACTTCCACCGAGCTTGTTGGCGAACGTACCTCTATTTCTTCATGGCACGCTCTCTTAGGTCATCCTGCCTTAAAAACTGTAGTCAAGATTTGCAACGCTTTAAAAATTCGTTTAGAATAATTATATGTTAATTAGAGTCATAACATGTGTTTTGCTATTAAACCTAGTTATAATATTTTTCCTCAAGACATAAATATACCTATTTTACTTATGTAATTTCTTATTTTATTAGTATTTATTAGTTATTTATTTAATTACTTGTTCACTTAATTATTTTCCTTATTTATTAATTATTAAATATTATTTAAATATGCACACACACTAATCTAGTGCTAATCCTAGGTTAGCAAGAGGTTAATCTTATTTAGGTAACCATGGCAACCTAAAACGTATAATTTAACATACTCTTTTCATTTAAATTGTAGATGGTTCTAGATTCTAGTAGAAAAGATAAAGAAAAAATAAAACAAAAATGGAGCATGGTGTATTTAAAAATGAGGCATGGTGTATTAAATGTAAGGTTCCTAGGCACCCTATAGAGGTCTCACAAGGCATCGAACATGCCATTTTACAAAAATTATGGTGCCGAGAAACCTTAACACGGATCTTAGACTAGAATTCTAGGCAAAAAACTAAACTAGTTAACATATTAACTAAATGTTAGATGCTACAACCTTTGTAGATCCGGTTACCCTCTTCCTTGGCTCCACGAAGGCATCCTCTCGCTGTCCATCTCGATTCCCAAACTCGAACGTTGGCTTCATCGGAGAAACGGGCGAGCTAGGTCGTCGGCTTTGTGTCAAAGACGATCTACCTCGAGGCATCGCAAGTTCAAGCTCCGACTTCAACAAGTGGTGAAACTTGTGAAGAAAACACCCAAAACAACTTGGCAAGAGGTAGAGGGTGAAGAAATAGGAGGTGGGTTCACTTTAAAATTGGATTTCTCACTTTAGAAATCAAGTTGCCATTGATGGCATCAAGCTTTCTCTTTGAAGAAGAAGAAGAAGATAAAGAAAGAATGATAAGTCTTCTATTTTAAAAAATGAAACTAATATGAATACTTATCATATCTTGACCATGGTCAAGTGTAGAGATTAAACTAAGGTTAGTTGGATTGGTTAGGGTTAAGGATGAGATAAGGATGGTGGACTTTGTCAAAGCTTCAAGAAGCTTCAACATAGCTCCAAAATAAGCCATCATTCTTAACTTAATCCTTTCCAAATAAATAAACAAATAAATAAATGAAAAACCAAAACCCTAATCATCACTTAACCATGGTTTAACCCTTCACACTTAACCACATTATCAAGTATCATCAAACATGATACAAAGTAGTGCACAAAAGTATATCATATATACTTCTTGCACATCGAGTGAGAAAATCCATATAAAGTGAACCAATACTAGCTAATGCAAAGTAATATATCAAATATATAATTATTCATTAAATCATTAAATCAACATTTGATTCAATGATCCGGTCATGTCGCACATAACCGACTAGAATCCAATGTATCGATTTATCGAATCAATGATTCGATAACTAGGTCATATCGAATATAACCAATCGAAACATATATCGCGAGAATGAAATGCGGTATCACATACACGCATTATTCTCAGTCCTGCACATATCTCATATGCGCTCCTATTTCGTTTCGCTTGAGCCAGGAAACCTCTGTGTAGGACTCTAAAGACTCGTCAATACGCCGGTAGCAGATGATGATCATATCAAGTATCCACAAGCCGCAAGCGGTCTGCTAAACGTAACGGCCATCCGGGTATTGAGCGATCAGAAGATCGACGAGCTAGCCCGCTCATACTCCTGTGAATCCAACCAGTAACACTTACCGTACAGTCCGGTCTGTTCGTCTGATACGTCGCATATCAAGTCTAGGGGTGGTAAACGTCAGACCCCAATACTCGATAAGTCGTGCCGATGTGAGGCTCATAACGGGTCGAGAAACTACTGGTAACACTTACCGGCAAATATCTGATCAGCCCTGGCCAGAGACTTCCCTGTTACGGCCAATCGAGCACAGCGCAACATCAACCCCCAATATCGGGAGAGACGAAACCCCTCCTATCGCTCATTGCCTCCATATGACTCGGGACTGTACCCAAAGACCACCGTTTTGCACGCCCTCATGGACGTGGTAAGGTGGAGATCAAAGCAAAGTGGGAATCACACAAGACTCTATGACGATCTCGGGTCTACAGACTAACCTGTACAAGTGTCACCTGAGAACTGCCATCTGACGTGAGGTATAATACCATCTGGGAGTTCTCGGCGAGTCCGTCCAGTGTACCCAGTCTCCACTGAGCACCCGTATACCATCTCTGATGTCAAACACCAATGGATATGGGATCATCCATCGCCCATCTCATGGGTCGAGAAGCGTATACGCTAGTCTACTCTGGTATATCGATGCCCCGTCTCGATACACCCAGGACTAGGGACCTTGAAGGATGTACTTATGGACTACCATGTCCCCACTAGTATGATCTGCATCATAATCCAGGTAGTCAAGTACACATCCTAAGGGCTTTACCAACATGCAACCATAAGACAGTTTAAAGAGACTAGTGTACATGTTAAGATAAAGAGTAACCAGATAGCATACTATCATATCGAGCAAGAAAGTCATCTCTATATATGTCCAAGCATCCAATATAATATACATCATCTGTATAATACTGGCCTCTAGGGCATACATACAACTAACAATCTCCCACTTGCACTAGGGCCAGCTGCTATAGTATCGCATACCGAGCATCCCGAAGAGTCTCTCAAACTGTGTCTGGGGAATGGCCTTCGTGAGTGGATCCGCCGTGTTATTCTTCGTGTCAACCCTCCTGACCTCGATCTCCCGGCGATCAACTATCTCCCGGATCAGGTGATACCACCTCAGAATATGCCTGGATCGCTGATGGGACCTGGGTTCCTTGGCCAAAGACACCGCTCCATTGTTATCGCAATACAAAGGTATTGGACGCTCAATGGATGGAACCACTCCAAGTTCAGTAATGAACTTCTTGATCCAGACAGCCTCTTTGGCAGCATCGTTGGCAGCGATGTATTCAGCCTCCATCGTCGAGTCTGCTACGGTTTCCTGCTTGGAACTCTTCCAGCTAACCGCCCCTCCGTAAAGGGTAAAGACAAAGCCTGATTGCGACTTAGAGTCGTCCTTATTACTCTGGAAGCTCGAATCGGTAAAGGACTCCACTTGGAGCTCCCCGTTACCATACACCAAGAACATATCTCTAGTCCTTCGCAAGTACTTGAGAATGCTCTTCACAGCTGTCCAGTGACTCTCTCCAGGATCAGCTTGATACCTGCTCACTATACTTAGTAAGTATGCTACATCGGGTCTGGTACATAGCATCGCATACATGATAGAGCCTACTGCCGAAGCATAGGGTATCCCTTGCATGCGAGCTCTCTCCAAATCAGTCTTGGGAGACATCTCTTTGGAGAGAGTGACTCCAGAGATCGTGGGCAAGTTCCCACGCTTGGACTCTTCCATACTAAACCTCTTTAGTATGGTGTCAATGTACCTGGATTGGGACAATCCCAAAATCCGTTTGGATCTATCTCTATAGATCCTGATTCCCAATATGCAGGAGGCATCACCAAGATCTTTCATTGAGAATCTTTATGATAAGAAGAGCTTGACCGATTGCAGCATAGGAATATCATTTCCTATCAAGAGTATGTCGTCCACGTACAATACGAGGAAGACAACCTTACTCTCTGCCGCCTTCTTGTAGATACAAGGTTCATCTGGGTTTTTGACGAAATCAAACTCTTTGATAACGACGTCAAAGCAGATGTTCCAACTCCGCGATGCCTGCTTTAATCCATAAATGGATTTAAGCAGCTTGCACACCTTCCCGCTGCTCCCACTGTCTACGAAGCCCTCTGGCTGAGTCATGTACATGCACTCTTCTAAATCACCATTTAGAAAGGCGGTCTTAACATCCATTTGCTAGATTTCGTAATCATGATATGCAGCGATGGCAAGCATGATCCGGATGGATTTAAGCATAGCCACTGGAGAAAAGGTCTCGTCATAGTCCACACCTGGTCTTTGACGAAAACCCTTTGCTACAAGTCTAGCTTTGAAAGTCTCCACTTTCCCATCTACACCAAGTTTCTGCTTGAAGATCCACTTGCTCCCAATGGGTTTTACCCCTTCAGGAGCAACGTCCAAAGTCCATACTTTTTTGGTGTACATGGATTCCATCTCGGACCGCATAGCATCCAGCCATTTCACTGAGTCACCACTCGTGATGGCCTGCTCGAAACTAGTCGGGTCATCATCTTCCATGATGCCATCCTCGCTTCCACCATCCATGAGAAAACCGTAGTATCTCTCAGGTTGGCGAGGAACCCTACTAGATCGGCGGAGAGGCTGAGGTTCATTGGGAGCTACTGAATCTTCTGGTTCCACTAAATCTTCAGTTACGGTTTGTGTATCTGGAACCTCTTCCAGCTCTACCACTTTGCCACTAATTTCTTTTTCAAGGAATTCCTTTTCTAAAAAGGTGGCATGTTGAGCAACAAACACTTTTTGTTCCTCACTGTGGTAGAAAAAATACCCATATGAATTCTTTGGATATCCCACAAACTTGCAGAGAACTGACCGTGCCTCGAGCTTGTCCGGATTTTGCCTTTTGACATAGGCCGGACAACCCCATATCTTAACTCGTTTAAAATATGGTCTCTTCCCACTCCATATCTCATATGGTGTGGTAGGTACAGATTTAGATGGAACTTGATTCAATAGGTATGTTGCTGTTTCCAGCGCATAACCCCAGAAGGAAATAGGTAACTCAGCTGTGCTCATCATAGAGCGCACCATATCTAATAGGGTGCGGTTCCTTCGTTCTGATACACCGTTGTGCTGTGGTGTATATGGAGGAGTCAGCTGAGAAAGAATCCCATTCTCTTTTAGGAAGTCCAGGAATTCATTGCTTAAGTATTCTCCTCCTCGATCAGATCGTAGGATTTTAATACTTTTTCCGGTTTGGTTCTCAACTTCTTGTTTATATTCCCTAAATTTCTCAAAAGCTTCTGATTTGTGTTTCATCAGGAACACATACCCGAACCTAGAGAGATCGTCAGTGAATGTAATGAAGTATGAAGAACTATCCCTGGCATGTGTAGACATAGGACCACATACATCACTATGTATAAGTCCCAAGAGTTCGGTAACTCTTTCTCCGTGTCCCGTAAACGGAGTTTTGGTCATCTTACCTTTGAGACATGACTGGCAAGTGTCATAAGATGAAAGTTTGAAAGGTTTCAAATATCCATCCTTATGCAATTTAGCCAGTCGTGTCACATTGATGTGACCCAGTCTACAATGCCACAAGAAGGATTCATTGAGTTCAGAACTCTTCCTCTTGTGTGTGCTTGTTATGCTCAGAACTGTTGATTGATTTAGAACATAAATGCCATTGCACAACGTGCCTGATCCAACCAACTTTTGGTTACGGAAAATGTTCATAACATTGTCCTGTAATACAAAATTATATCCCTCTTTACTTAATAAAGAAACCGATATAATGTTGCATATCAGGTTCGGCATGTAATAGCATTCGTTCAGAACTAATGTATTACCAGTTGGTAATACAAGGTGATATTCCCCGACAGTCTTAGCTGCAACAATTGCACCATTTCCAACTCTTATGTCTTTATCACCTTCTCCAAGTTCTCTACCTTTCCTAAGCCCATGTAACTGATTACATATATGGGATCCTGACCCGGTATCCAATACCCAGGACGTAGAGCAAATGGAGAAACAGTTCTCAGTAACGAACACACCCGAAGAAAATGCATCAACATGTACTTTCTTCATTCGGGTGGCATGGGAATCCTGGCATTCCCCTATATCTTGTTCATTCCTATAACTCTTATAAGAAAGAACGGAACCAACGTTCCCCAGCACAGTATAACATGCGGGTTCGGTCAATACATCCATATTATTATCTTCATTAGGGCATGAAATGGTCGCTACCTGAAGAGAGAGAGAAGAAAACACTTTAGCGTATGCTCGTGCAAGATCAGATTGGTTATTATCTTATCTAATCAGGATGGCTCCCACTGCTTTTTATCAAATCTTCCTCCAAACCCTAAAAGGAAAGACTAGCCGGGATTAATTACACACTACAGGTTCGCCAATCTTTCAGCCAGGCCAGTGTCGGTACTTTGAGGGAGGTCCCCCGTGCTTTCGCACGAACCTAATTAATGTAAACCTCGTTTTCCCAGAGGCGTAACCTCGTTGACACCTTTCTAGACACCTACTTGATCAGCTAATTGCAATGTGTAAAACTCTCCCAGGAGTAACTCTTACTCGCAGTGGGTATCGGGATCCAACTATTTCATAGAAGGTATGCAATCTCATTGCAAATTTCAACACTTGAAATTCCCGATAATACTTTTGCCCCTAGTGTCCTATGACCTTGACAAAGGCCAACAAATCACAGGATGCTAGTCAAGTTCAACCCGTCATTTCTTGATTGAATCAAACCCACCCGCACGACCCTTGACAAAGGCCAACAAGGTCGTACGACTACCCTGAAACAATCTGCATCACATGCATAAGCAGATAAGTACTATTCAGCTACCGCACACTACGCCTTGACAAAGGCCAACAAACGCAGCACGAATACTAAACAGTTCTAATCTGAAATGACGGAGGGCTACGGCAGGTTTTTCCGAAAACCTATTGCGTAATGAACTTGATATCGTTGTAGAATCAAATGAAGTTTTGAAATGGAGTGATTTTGAGGCTTTTCTAGTTTTGCTAAAGGAGTCACTCCCGGTGAAGGGATCTCGGTCCTTTCCTCGTCGAATGAGGTGCGGGATATATCATATATATCGCTGTGCATAGCAAAAAACTCTTAAAAGAAATCAAAAACCAAACCGAGTGTGTAGCATCTTCCAGTTATTGCTAAAGGAGTCACTCCCGGTGAAGGGATCTCGGTCCTTTCCTCATCGAATAAGGTGCAGGATATATCACATATACCGCTGTGCAAAGCAAGAACTGTAGCTACCTGTTTTATTTAAAATTTGATTCCACAACATGTTAGGTTTCTTATCTTTCATTAATCACATTAATGAAGTCCCATCATTTAAATACCTAAACATCACAGATAGATATGACGTACACTTATGCCATCCGCATTCGCCTCGATATCCCCTCGTGCACCGTTAGGTTAGGTAACTAACGACAGAGCAGGGCAGGGCTAGCGCGGGTGTAAAACATAAGTAACGTCTATATAATATATCATATATACTATATACAATATCCATCACAGAGTCACAACACAGATATCGCAGCAGAATAAACATATGAAATATTGGATATACTAGGACGTCCGTGTTTTCAATACGAGCCAGTATAAAACACGGATTCCACGGTCGTGATGAATAGCCAATCCCACACCCCTAGACCCCTACGAGAGCGGCAAGCAACCCTGCCAATTCTAGGGTTAGGAGACCCGGACTCGACTCCTCGAGTTGGTCTCCCACTGGACCCCAGAACCCGGTTACTTGTGCTCCCCTCCTTGGGTCTATCCTAATGCGGAAAAGTAAATAATATACAAAGGGTGACAACTTCCGCTACCTGGAAGTGCCCCAAATAAAAGAATATTACATACAAGTTTTTACATGAATGAAAATGAAAAACACTCATCTCACATAAAACCCCCCGGCTATTCGAACACGACGATCTAATATAACATATCCAGCAACACATAACATCACATGCCATCAACGTAAGTAAGTATGCATACCCCAATTGTCGTTGTCGTATAGCAACGAAACCGGCGATATGAACATACTACACTTACGGTCACAGAAAAGAAAGTGTAAAACTACAACAATTGGAATCCGCAACTTCTTTAGACATCGCATGCCTAATTAAATGAAATACTTAGACATCACATGCCTAACAGTTATAAATCCCGCATTTTAGTCTCATTATCGAAAACTCTTTTCAATATCATGTGGGACTAAAGTGCTAGATTTATAACATTCATTCAGTTATCTCATAACTGTTTGTGAATTCCAATTATTGTATCACATTCCAGATAAACAGAAAATGTTAAACTTTTCGATCGAACAGTCGAATACCCAAGTTTTCCCGATACAGCTCAACACATGAAATAAGTCTAACAACATTCAGTTCGTGCCTCAGTACCAACGGTCCAGCCGTAGAAGGGTCAAGCCAACGCCTCACATGTGGCACGCCGTACTGCCCCAAACCAGAAGGTTCAAAGGGCAGTTCAAGACGGTCACATAATCGAGTTAAGGTTTGTTGTCTTCTAGAGGGTCCATCGCGTTACTTGCACTACTTAGAACGTCGTTAAACTACGGAAAAATCCAACACTTGGAAATTTCCCGACATGGGAAAAATTGGGTATTCATATTCGGTCGAACTTTTTAACATATTCTAAAAATTATCCGGAAATACACAAAGACGAAATTTGATAATCCGATCGAAACATCGAAGCTCTAAAACACCCCAGAAAATTCAACTCTTGAATAATTATTAAAAATACCCATAAAACTCAGCTGCAGAAATGATGAATTACTGTGCAACACAAATTGTGCATTGTGAATAGTGGGCGGCGGAACCGCGGCAGAAGCCATGCTTCTGCCGCGTTTCCGCGGTTGTTTAAACGCTTCATGATCTCGTGTTTCACCATAAGTCTTAGATATTCCTACTGAATTTTTTAGCATTTTTAATCTTGAAAAATCCCACTTTTCGGAAAAAGTCCAGAGAGCATGTTAAGTTTAGGGTTTCGGGTTCGTTCGGGCTTCAAATTGCATCTAGACTTCGCCTAAGGCTCTAGCTAGGCTCTGATACCACTGTAAGGTTTCTAGGCACCCTATAGAGGTCTCATAAGGCATCGAACATGCCGTTTTACAAAAATTATGGTGCCGAGAAACCTTAACACGGATCTTAGACTAGAATTCTAGGCGAAAAACTAAACTAGTTAACATATTAACTAAAGGTTAGATGCTACAACCTTTGTAGATCCGGTTACCCTCTTCCTTGGCTCCACGAAGGCATCCTCTCGCTGTCCATCTCGATTCCCAAACTCGAACGTTGGCTTCATCGGAGAAACGGGCGAGCTAGGTCGTCGGCTTTGTGTCAAAGACGATCTACCTCGAGGCATCGCAAGTTCAAGCTCCAACTTCAACAAGTGGTGAAACTTGTGAAGAAAACACCCAAAACAACTTGGCAAGAGGTAGAGGGTGAAGAAATAGGAGGTGGGTTCACTTTAAAATTGGATTTCTCACTTTAGAAATCAAGTTGCCATTGATGGCATCAAGCTTTCTCTTTGAAGAAGAAGAAGAAGATAAAGAAAGAATGATAAGTCTTCTATTTTAAAAATGAAACTAATATGAATACTTATCATATCTTGACCATGGTCAAGTGTAGAGATTAAACTAAGGTTAGTTGGATTGGTTAGGGTTAAGGATGAGATAAGGATGGTGGACTTTGTCAAAGCTTCAAGAAGCTTCAACATAGCTCCAAAATAAGCCACCATTCTTAACTTAATCCTTTCCAAATAAATAAACAAATAAATAAATGAAAAACCAAAACCCTAATCATCACTTAACCATGGTTTAACCCTTCACACTTAACCACATTATCAAGTATCATCAAACATGATACAAAGTAGTGCACAAAAGTATACCATATATACTTCATGCACATCGAGTGAGAAAATCCATATAAAGTGAACCAATACTAGCTAATGCAAAGTAATATATCAAATATATAATTATGCATTAAATCATTAAATCAACATTTGATTCAATGATCCGGTCATGTCGCACATAACCGAATAGAATCCAATGTATCGATTTATCGAATCAATGATTCGATAACTAGGTCATATCGAATATAACCAATCTGTCACGCACCGCTTCCCAAAATACGGAAACGAGGAATGACTAGGCCAGCCATGCTCCTACGGTCAAGGAATCATCCCGCCGTAGTCACACTTCGGCTTCTAGCATTACATGGTAATCAGTAAATAAAGCACAGTATTAAAGGAATCACATAACTAATTTATTACATTAAAATTTCATTGTTCACAGATTACAGATAATAAGAACAATAACTAACCAAGTTCAATCTCACAATCTCTTTTATGGAAAGCAGTAAATGAAGAAGGTACACCAATCTATATCTCCGTGAACTCAAAGGATAGATCCGTCTCCTATGCTGGTCCTCCCGCGGGATCTGAGCATGCATACTCAGGTCGTCAGAGCGACACAAATAATGATATTATTATAATCAGATGAAATAGGTAAATGAGGTAATACTGGTATGCGAATAATGGAAGTAATCACTATGTCACAATATGATGCAGAATATGTTATGTGTTCCTACCGGTCTCTAGGTCATGTTTGAAATCACATAGTGGAAGGAGGATCATGTTTAACAGGAGTCTCGTACATACCCGAGACAACGGCCCACATGCCCGGGACATAACCCTGTCAGCCGGATCGCTAGATCCTGTCCTACACGTATAAGTATCACGGTTCGAATGATCATCCTCTAAACACGGTCCCGCTAAATACGATACTCTTTCCACTTTGATTTCCCCTTTTTCCCCAGGTTACACTATTTAAGATATTGATCTAGTTGTGTACGAGTATGCCAATGGCACGGTTTCATCACTGTCCACTGTATCAATCACTGTCACGAATATTCACTTTCCATTGGTGTACTCGTCACTCCTAAACCAACATCTATCACGCACGATAATGCAATGTCCACATGCACTAACACTGTGTATATGACAAGGGTATGAAATATGTATTGTATGCTACCAATAAGCTCTGTAAGTTATGAATTAACATGCATGTCATGAACTAAAATAAATTGCACAAATTAATATGTTACGAATTCGGCAAAAATGATGTAAGTAAGATATATAGAACAATCAGTCAGTAATTCATCAAAATTTGTTTCAGTTCAATCGGAGTTTCGGTTTTCAAGATATAACTGTTTCAGTTTAAGTGCTCGCGGCTGGAATTTCAATTTCAGAACTGAACGTCTGTTTCGCGACACGATTTGCACCCAGTTGGGCTCAAAATTTTGTGATGTCACAGTTAAATGAAATTTAGGGTTTTCGATAAAGTATTCAACGTAACAGACGGATCCTCAATCGAATCTGTACGTTGAAAGTTATACACAAGTTAATTCAATATGTCGTTTCAGAAATTGTTCTGAACAGCTTCACGTTCTGCCCTTTTAAATATAGTTTAAAATAACAAACGGCGATGAATCGGAATGAAACCACTTGTTTTCTTTCACTAACAGGAATATATTATAACTACTGTAAAGTTCCGTATCATACGATTTCAGGAAACACGGGGACGCAGGTCTTTGGACAGAACACACTAATCAGAAACGCTCTGGACTGCAGTCCAGAGTTGTGTTCCGATCCAATTAACTTCATGGTTACGAAACAGAAATGATCAGAAATTTACGTAGGATTAAAGATCGTCAAGTCGGCTTCGATTTAAGCCCTCGTACGCATCTTTCCGATATGTGTATGATTTATAGTGTTTTTATTCGTTTTCAGTTACGGGAGAATTCTAGTTTTAACGACATGTTTGGGGGTATCGATTTTTGTTACAAACAATCGTGTTTTCCAGCGAATTTCACACAAGATATTCATCATTGTAAGGGCCAACATAAAATATCGATTTCCGTCAAATTAAAAAATTATTTCTATTGGTAACTAACATTGAGCACTTAGGTCATGATACATATAGGAAATCGGTAAGTTTGTAAACTACATGATCTAGGTTGATAACACTATTATTATAGCATGAAGCAAGTAAATACTTGCCTGGAAAAAGTCTCGGGGTCGCACGGCAGCAACAATGTCGCGAACGCACGTTGTACGCCGCGGAACAAGTTCGCGCGAGCTTCGATCGAAACACGGGTTTTACGTCGGAGTTTCCAAGTGCTCGCTGGAGGTATAGAGTGTGCTCTGTGGGTGGCCTGGGACTTGCTGGGGTCGACGATATCGGCGGTGGTCGCTCCGGCGACGTGCACGGAGAGTGCGCGGAGAATGGGTATTTGGAGAGAGAGAGAGAGAGAGTGCAGTGGGGGTTGGGTGTGAAGGAGCTGAAGTTGATGAAGGAGGAGGTTAGGGTGAGGTGATAAAGAAGGGGGTTTTGGTGCTCTGTGAATTTTTTTGTGTGAGGGAGAGATATGAGGGATTAGTTTTGAAATAAATAGAGAAGAGAGTGGGGTGAAGAAGTGGGCCGGCTCAATTAAAAATCAAAAACCCAATCCCATTACAATTTCGTGGGCTGCAGGGAAAGGTAAGGGTATAGGCTGAGGTAAAAATTAAAGGGTTTATAAAAAGGGAAAAAATGTGTGTGTGTGTGTTGTAAAGAGAGGGAAACGTGAGGTGTTGTAGATGGGAGAGGGAGGCATGATTTGTGAGTGGAGAGAGAGTGGGAGTGAATAAAGAGAGTAATTAATAATATAATATTAGCCCGTTTGAGATTTTGGTAAATACAAACTTACTCCAAAACACGTCCGGGTCGGGTCTAAAAATTCAGATTAAAAATATGAAAAATATATGCGACGTCCAAATTTCAAAATGAATGCTCAGGTAACAAAAATGCATACCCCCAAGAACGGATGCACGTACGTGCGCTAGCCATCCAAACACGTCCGTTTCATTGAACGGAACGAGAACAAGATGCGTGGATACTACCATGGGGTTAGGGGTATCATGCAGGCCATGCTGGGTATTTTTTTTTTTAAAATATTTTATTCGACTTTATATATTATATTAAAAAAAATGCAGATGCCAATTATACTATTCACACCCAAAAAGCAATAAATCAAGAAATACCCAAAAATAGAACTGGTATGAATGAACTAGGGTGTTACATTATACCCAACTACATAAACAATTTCGTCCTCGAAATTTAACAAGAATACAATGTACTAAACAAAAAGATGTGGATAACGATCACGGATGTCTTCCTCCCGCTCCGAAGTGGATTCTCCTGGGGAACGACCGCCCCATGACACTCGGACTAAAGGAATGATCTTATTTTTCAGCACTTTCTCTCTGCGGTCGAGAATGGTAGTAGGCTGCTCCTCGTACGATAAGTCAGTACCCAAAACTAGCTCTGAATGGTCCAGGACATGGCTCTCATCCCGAACATAACGCCGCAATTGTGACACGTGGAAGGTATTGTGCACACCAGCTAGCGATGGAGGCAAGGCGAGTCGATAGGCCACCTCTCCTACTCGCTCTAGCACCTCAAAAGGTCCGATAAAGCGGGGACTAAGTTTTCCCCGACCTCCGAACCTGATAACTCCACGAGTAGGGGAAATCTTCAAGAACACATGATCTCCAACTTCGAACTCGAGTGCCCTTCTGCTGGCATCTGCCCAACTCTTCTGTCGATCCTGAGCCGCCTTGATACGCTGTCTGATCATTTGGACTTTATCGATTGTCTGAACAATGAGTTCGGGGCCCAGTAGTCTTCGTTCTCCCACATCATCCCAACATACTGGGGATCGACATTTCCGCCCGTATAGTGCTTCAAAAGGAGCCATCTGTATACTAGCCTGATAACTATTGTTGTAAGAAAACTCGACTAGGTGCAGATGGTCCTCCTAGGAACCCTGAAAGTCCAACATACAGGCTGTCAACATATTCTCGAGCGTCTGAATCGTACGGTCGGATTGTCCATCCGTCTGTGGGTGATAAGCTGTGCTGAAATTAAGGCGGGTTCCCAAACTCTCCTGTAAGCTCTTCCAGAAGTGCGACAAGAATCTCGTGTCCCGGTCTGACACAATGCTGACTGGAACACCGTGAAGTCGCACAATCTCCTGCATATATCTTTCTGCCAGTGATTCTGTCGACTGTCCCACTCGGAAAGGTAGAAAGTGTGCAGCTTTTGTGAGGCGATCGACGATAACCCAAATAGCGTTATTGCCTCTAGGGCTCCGTGGTAAGGCTGTCACAAAATCCATAGTAATGTGCTCCCACTTCCATTCAGGTATCGGCAATGGTTGTAACAATCCTGCTGTTCTCTGATGTTCCGCCTTCACCTGCTGACATACCAAACACCTGGATACGAACCTCGCAATTTCCCGCTTCATTCCGTTCCACCAAAAGTGCTGCTTTAGATCCTGATACATTTTTGTACCTCCTGGATGCACAGAATAAGCTGAACTGTGTGTTTCAGCCAAAACTTCTTCTCGTACATCTCCTTTAGGTACGCAGAGTCTGCTACCGAATCTCAGAGAGCCATCTTCGTGTATAATCAAATCCGTTCTCAATCCAGCTCCCACTTGCTCTCTGAACTTTTGCAATCGAGGATCATCCGCTTGTGCAATCTTGATGCGATCCACCAGGGAAGATTGCACCTGTAGTTGCCAAAATTGACTGAGTGCGTTCGGAGTAATGACCTCAAGTTCAAGTCTCTGGAAATCCTCAATAATACTCCTCTGATCGGTCAACATCATGACCGCTGGTTTGCGACTGAGTGCATCTGGTACAACATTGACCTTCCCCGGGTGATACTGAAGGTCCAAGTCATAATCTGCCATTAGCTCTAGCCATCGGCGCTGCCTCATGTTCAGTTCCTTCTGAGTGAAAACATACTTCAAACTTTTATGATCCATGTAAACCTCCACTTTCTCACCCAATAGATAGTGCCTCCAAATCTTCAACGCAAAGACTATCGCGGCTAACTCCAAGTCATGCGTGGGGTAGTTCTTCTCGTGGTTTTTCAGTTGTCGTGAGGCGTAAGCAACCACACGGCCGTGCTGCATCAAAACACAGCCTAAACCCTTTCCTGAGGCATCACTGTGTATCACCAAACCACCTGAATTATCTGGTACAGTAAGAATAGGCGCCGTGGTTAGTTTCTGCTTTAGTGTGTCGAATGCCTGAGTGCACTCCTCTGTCCATGTAAACGGCACGTCCTTCCGTGTCAGCCTCGTCAATGGTTCTGCGATTCTTGAGAAATCTTGGACGAATCTCCAATAATAACCTGCCAATCCCAGAAAACTCCTGATCTCGGCTACTGACTTCGGCGTTGGCCAATCTCTGACCGATTCTATCTTCGTCGGGTCCACCGAGATACCTTCGCCCGAAACAATATGTCCCAAAAACTGAACTTTATCGAGCCAGAATTCACACTTGCTCAGCTTCGCATACAACTTCTCTTCCCGAAGAATTTGTAGGACCGTGCGCAAATGCTCAGCATGCTCTTCCCAGGTCTTCGAGTAGACAAGTATGTCGTCGATAAATACAACGACGAACGTGTTAAGTATTTTGCGAACACCCTGTTCATTAAATCCATGAATATTGCTGGGGCATTGGTGACACCGAACGGCATCACAAGGAACTCGTAATGTCCGTACCGGGTCCTGAAAGCCGTCTTGCATACATCCTCGGCTGCTACTCTGATCTGATGATATCCAGAACGGAGGTCCAATTTCGAGAAAACCTTGGCTCCACTTAGCTGATCGAATAGGTCATCGATACGCGGGATTGGGTACTTGTTCTTTATTGTGACCTTGTTCAGCTCCCGATAATCTATACACATTCGCAACGATCCATCCTTCTTTTTTACTAATAGGACTGGTGCACCCCACGGTGAAGCGCTTGGCCGAATAAATCCCTTCTCCAACAGTTCTTCAACCTGCTTCTTCAATTCCGCCAACTCAACTGGTGCCATTCTGTATGGGGCCCTGGATACTGGGGCTGTACCTGGAATCAAATCGATCGAGAACTCCAAAATTCGAGGAGGTGGTAGACCTGGTAGATCTTCAGGAAAAACGTCTAGAAAGTCCCGAACAATTTCTGGGGCTGGGCTCTTATCGATCTCCATAGCTGTCAGCTCCTTAGGCTTTGCTCTGTATTTAGCTGGCTCCAAAGATTCGCTTCCGCCCTCGAAAATAAACTCCGGGTGATTGGGAATGCGGAAGATCACATTCCTTGCACGACAATCGATAACAGCATGAAAAGTGCTCATCCAATCCATCCCAAGAATTGCGTCATAACTGCCTGTCCCAATTAGGAGGAAATTCGCATAGAATACCCTGCCACACACTACAACCGGGCATAATCTACATTCTCGACTAGATATTATGACGCCATTACCCGTATGAATTTCCCATCCCTTTGTTAGTGGTTCATGTGGTATTGAGTGTGTATCAGTGAAATGCTCAGACAAGAAACAATGCGATGCTCCCGAATCAAAAAGTACTCTAGCTGGCAAGGAATGTACGAGTAGAGTACCTGTAACCACATCTCCTGACGCTTCCGCCTGCTCGGCGGTCAAGGTGAAAGCCCGTCCCTGACCGCGACTTGTAAATGGTTGTCTCTGCTCCTGCGGCCTCTGCTGTGACGGTCCAGAATCTGCCTGTACCTCTGCTCGCTCAGGGCAACTGCCAATCTTATGCTGACTGGAACCGCAAATCAAGCACTGTCCCTTGGCACGGCGACAGTCCTTCTGAGTATGTCCTCCTCTACCGCAATAGCCGTAAGTTACGCCCTGTCTCTGGGGGCGCTGCTGTGGTACAAACGAGCGCTTCATTTGCGTCGTCCCTGGCCTGTGAACCGGTATGGCTCCTCGAGATGGCGTGTGGGTACGTGCTGGAACGACTGGGGGTCTCCTGAACTTGTTTATCAGTTGCTCCTGAACTCTCGCCGCGTTGAGTACCTGTGCGAAAGTCTGCAGATCCAACGAAGCAATCAACTGCTGCAACTCAAAATCTAACCCCTGAAGGAAACGTCTGGCCCTGGTGACTTCTGAGGCGACCATGTACGGAGCGAAATGACTCAAGCAGTTGAACTCTGCCGCATAAACATCCACTGGGCGTCCATTCTGCTTCAAAAGAATAAACCTCTCCTCCATTTCTGCCTTGGCTGTGGAAGGAAAGTAATGATTTAGGAAGCACTCCTTAAACTTGCTCCATTCGATCGGCCTGTCAAGTCTGCTTTCTTCCACCGACCACCATGTGCGGGCCTCGTCTTCTAATTGTATCTTTATCACGTCCACTCTGTCTTCCTCTGGAACCCTGGCGGCTGTCAATAAATTCTCCATGTTCACCAGCCATTGTTCAGCCTCAAGGGGTTCAGCTAGCCCTGTGAACGCAGCTGGGTGTAACCGTCGGAAGTCTGCTACTGTACCAGCCCTAGCATGATAAGCTGGTGGAACAACGCCCTCGGGGGCGGTAATAAGTGCGGAGGGTCCTCCTGCGGCGGTAATCGCCCTGAGTCCCTCAGTGAGCAAGTCGGTCTTCCTCTCCTGAGCTTCCGCGAGAGTGATCAGTGCGCTGAGTATCCTTTCCGTGCGGGCCTGAGAGCTGGAGTCCGAGGAGGGGTCGTTCGGGGACGTCATATCACTGGAAGATTCAAAGGATAGGATCATATTCAAGGATGGAAATCAAGAGTAGTTAAAACAAGAATAACGTAATATTGCATAGTTAATGTTATTCCTTGATACTAAACACGGGCTCTGATACCAACTAAACCATGTCACGCCCCGCTTCCCAAAATACGGAAACGAGGAATGACTAGGCCAGCCATGCTCCTACGGTCAAGGAATCATCCCGCCGTAGTCACACTTCGGCTTCTAGCATTACATGGTAATCAGTAAATAAAGCACAGTATTAAAGGAATCACATCACTAATTTATTACATTAAAATTTCATTGTTCACAGATTACAGATAATAAGAACAATAACTAACCAAGTTCAATCTCACAATCTCTTTTATGGAAAGCAGTAAATGAAGAAGGTACACCAATCTATATCTCCGTGAACTCAAAGGATAGATCTGTCTCCTGTGCTGGTCCTCCCGCGGGATCTGAGCATGCATACTCAGGTCGTCAGAGCGACACAAATAATGATATTATTATAATCAGATGAAATAGGTAAATGAGGTAATACTGGTATGCGAATAATGGAAGTAATCACTATGTCACAATATGATGCAGAATATGTTATGTGTTCCTACCGGTCTCTAGGTCATGTTTGAAATCACATAGTGGAAGGAGGATCATGTTTAACAGGAGTCTCGTACATACCCGAGACAACGGCCCACATGCCCGGGACATAACCCTGTCAGCCGGATCGCTAGATCCTGTCCTACACGTATAAGTATCACGGTTCGAATGATCATCCTCTAAACACGGTCCCGCTAAATACGATACTCTTTCCACTTTGATTTCCCCTTTTTCCCCAGGTTACACTATTTAAGATATTGATCTAGTTGTGTACGAGTATGCCAATGGCACGGTTTCATCACTGTCCACTGTATCAATCACTATCACGAATATTCACTTTCCATTGGTGTACTCGTCACTCCTAAACCAACATCTATCATGCACGATAATGCAATGTCCACACGCACTAACACTGTGTATATGACAAGGGTATGATATATGTATTGTATGCTACCAATAAGCTCTGTAAGTTATGAATTAATATGCATGTCATGAACTAAAATAAATTGCACAAATTAATATGTTACGAATTCGGCAAAAATGATGTAAGTAAGATATATAGAACAATCAGTCAGTAATTCATCAAAATTTGTTTCAGTTCAATCGGAGTTTCGGTTTTCAAGATATAACTGTTTCAGTTTAAGTGCTCGCGGCTGGAATTTCAATTTCAGAATTGAACGTCTGTTTCGCGACACGATTTGCACCCAGTTGGGCTCAAAATTTTGCGATGTCACAGTTAAATGAAATTTAGGGTTTTCGATAAAGTATTCAACGTAATAGACGGATCCTCAATCGAATCTGTACGTTGAAAGTTATACACAATTTAATTCAATATGTCGTTTCAGAAATTGTTCTGAACAGCTTCACGTTCTGCCCTTTTAAATATAGTTTAAAATAACAAACGGCGATGAATCGGAATGAAACCACTTGTTTTCTTTCACTAACAGGAATATCTTATAACTACTGTAAAGTTCCGTATCATACGATTTCAGGAAACACGGGGACGCAGGTCTTTGGACAGAACACACTAATCAGAAACGCTCTGGACTGCAGTCCAGAGTTGTGTTCCGATCCAATTAACTTCATGGTTACGAAACAGAAATGATCAGAAATTTACGTAGGATTAAAGATCGTCAAGTCGGCTTCGATTTAAGCCCTCGTACGTATCTTTCCGATATGTGTATGATTTATAGTGTTTTTATTCGTTTTCAGTTACGGGAGAATTCTAGTTTTAACGACATGTTTGGGGGTATCGATTTTTGTTACAAACAATCGTGTTTTCCAGCGAATTTCACACAAGATATTCATCATTGTAAGGGCCAACATAAAATATCGATTTCCGTCAAATTAGACAATTATTTCTATTGGTAACTAACATCGAGCACTTAGGTCATGATACATATAGGAAATCGGTAAGTTTGTAAACTACATGATCTAGGTTGATAACACTATTATTATAGCATGAAGCAAGTAAATACTTTCCTGGAAAAAGTCTCGGGGTCGCACGGCAGCAACGATGTCGCGAACGCACGTTGTACGCCGCGGAACAAGTTCGCGCGAGCTTCGATCGAAACACGGGTTTTACGTCGGAGTTTCCAAGTGCTCGCTGGAGGTATAGAGTGTGCTCTGTGGGTGGCCTGGGACTTGTTGGGGTCGACGATATCGGCGGTGGTCGCTCCGGCGACGTGCACGGAGAGTGCGCGGAGAATGGGTATTTGGAGAGAGAGAGAGAGAGTGCAGTGGGGGTTGGGTGTGAAGGAGCTGAAGTTGATGAAGGAGGAGGTTAGGGTGAGGTGATAAAGAAGGGGGTTTTGGTGCTCTGTGAATTTTTTTGTGTGAGGGAGAGATATGAGGGATTAGTTTTGAAATAAATAGAGAAGAGAGTGGGGTGAAGAAGTGGGCCGGCTCAATTAAAAATCAAAAACCCAATCCCATTACAATTTCGTGGGCTGCAGGGAAAGGTAAGGGTATAGGCTGAGGTAAAAATTAAAGGGTTTATAAAAAGGGAAAAAATGTGTGTGTGTGTTGTAAAGAGAGAGAAACGTGAGGTGTTGTAGATGGGAGAGGGAGGCATGATTTGTGAGTGGAGAGAGAGTGGGAGTGAATAAAGAGAGTAATTAATAATATAATATTAGCCCGTTTGAGATTTTGGTAAATACAAACTTACTCCAAAACACGTCCGGGTCGGGTCTAAAAATTCAGATTAAAAATATGAAAAATATATGCGACGTCCAAATTTCAAAATGAATGCTCAGGTAACAAAAATGCATACCCCCAAGAACGGATGCACGTACGTGCGCTAGCCATCCAAACACGTCCGTTTCATTGAACGGAACGAGAACAAGATGCGTGGATACTACCACGGGGTTAGGGGTATCATGCAGGCCATGCTGGGTATTTTTTTTTTTAAAATATTTTATTCGACTTTATATATTATATTAAAAAAATGCAGATGCCAATTATACTATTCACACCCAAAAAGCAATAAATCAAGAAATAACCAAAAATAGAACTGGTATGAATGAACTAGGGTGTTACACAATCGAAACATATATCGCGAGAATGAAATGCGGTATCACATACACGCATGATTCTCGGTCCTGCACATATCTCATATGCGCTCCTATTTCGTTTCGCTTGAGCCAGGAAACCTCTGTGTAGGACTCTAAAGACTCGTCAATACGCCGGTAGCAGATGATGATCATATCAAGCATCCACAAGCCGCAAGCGGTCTGCTAAACGTAACGGCCATCCGGGTATTGAGCGATCAGAAGATCGACGAGCTAGCCCGCTCATACTCCTGTGAATCCAACCAGTAACACTTACCGTACAGTCCGGTCTGTTCGTCTGATACGTCGCATATCAACTCTAGGGGTGGTACACGTCAGACCCCAATACTCGATAAGTCGTGCCGATGTGAGGCTCATAACGGGTCGAGAAACTACTGGTAACACTTACCAGCAAATCTCTGATCAGCCCTGGCCAGGGACTTCCCTGTTACGGCCAATCGAGCACAGCGCAACATCAACCACCAATACCGGGAGAGACGAAACCCCTCCTATCGCTCATTGCCTCCATGTGACTCGGGACTGTACCCAAAGACCACCGTTTTGCACGCCGTCATGGACGTGGTAAGGTGGAGATCAAAGCACAGTGGGAATCACACAAGACTCTATGACGATCTCGGGTCTACAGACTAACCTGTACAAGTGTCACCTGAGAACTGCCATCTGACGTGAGGTATAATACCATCTGGGAGTTCTCGGCGAGTCCGTCCAGTGTACCCAGTCTCCACTGAGCACCCGTATACCATCTCTGATGTCAAACACCAATGGATATGGGATCATCCATCGCCCATCTCATGGGTCGAGAAGCGTATACGCTAGTCTACTCTGGTATATCGATGCCCCGTCTCGATACACCCACGACTAGGGACCTTGATGGATGTACTTATGGACTACCATGTCCCCACTAGTATGATCTGCATCATAATCCAGGTAGTCAAGTACACATCATAAGGGCTTTACCAACATGTAACCATAAGACAGTTTAAAGAGACTAGTGTACATGTTAAGATAAAAAGTAACCAGATAGCATACTATCATATCGAGCAAGAAAGTCATCTCTATATTTGTCCAAGCATCCAATATAATATACATCATCTGTACAATACTGGCCTCTAGGGCATACATACAACTAACATTAAATGCATGCCTTGACTTGATGTTTTCACACACTCTCTCTCCCCCTCACAATGGCAGCCTCCCCTCTCCCTTCTTTTCTCCTTTGTCAAAAAACCCTTCTCTACCTCATCTAAAATCCCTACAAAATTACCACAAATCACATCAAAATCTCCTTTTCAACCTCTTTAAGGGTTCTTGAAACAATTCTTCATCTTTTGGTGGCAAAATCTGATCTAGTAGGGTCTCTTTCTACTAATCCTTAAGGTATGAAACCAACTTTCAATATGTTTCACTAATCCTTGCTTTGATTAGTCTTAACTGGGTGCTAATGTAGTTTTTAATCCAAGTTTAGTGTGTTTACGAGAGGGTTAAGTTAAGTTAATGTTTTAATCACTTATTATGGTAGTTAAGTATAGTTTAACACCTAATCATCTTATTAATCCAACAAGATTGCACTAAAATACCATAATGTCTTAAATTAGTGTTTAAAAACGGTTTTTAGTTTAGTTTTATATTCTCTGTGATCTGCTATCATTTCACTGTTATATAATTTAATCAAACAATACAGTAGTATAGTATTAGAGCTCTGAGTTTACCCTAGAAACCCGGACCCAAACCCACTTAGTTCGACCGGCGAGATTGGCGAATTTCCCGGCGCCACCGGTTCAATGTAGCACTTAGGTGTTGAGGTTTTGTGGGTAGCTCTTTGTGGGTCTTTTAGGATATTTGGTATTGTTTGTTTTTCATATTTCATCTGCAGATAAAATCTAGAACCGTATTGCTTAAAACTAAGTGTTTTGTTAATATACGATACGCACGATTCGATTCTAGATTTGGCGTTTGCTTTGCATAACAGCCCTAGGAGTGGTTTTTGATGATGCCACTCACATTTTGTGCACCAAGTGTACACGTGTTTAACTTGTGGCGTTAGTTCCTCCGTATGATCTTGACTTCGCGTTTTATCGAGTATTTAGCCTTATGTTTTGATATTGTGTGATTCTAGGATCGGTGGCGAAAACGTCGGATGCGGCAAGGAAAGGAAAGGCAGTGACCGGATCAGCCAAGGCGTTCCGGTGAGTAGATGTACACATCTATGGGGGAATCGCTTGGATGGCGTAAAGCGTCCGATAGCTAGGATTTACTTAAAATTCTTGTTTTCATATATGTATACCATATTCATATTGCACTTGTATCATCGTGTACATTGATATTATTACCCAGGACACTTGCACCCTTACCGATGGTTCATGCCGCACGTTCACTATTTTATGTGAACACACACGTCATTGGTAATTGCTATGTCACAAACACTATATAACTTGCTTAATAATCAATATTTTTGCATTTCATCGTTATTGATATGTAGTCTTCAAGTTAATCATCTCATTGCATCATATTTATATCATGGGCATTCATCGTCATTGACATATGCATATATTATGATTCTTCTTAGAGATTTCCATATTCATGAGATTTCTGGATTTGGGGAAAACCGCAAAAAGAGTGTTATAAACTTACGATCGTTATAAAATGGAAATTGTGGTTTTCTCATGATATGATGTGTGGCGTCCACCATGAGTTTCTCGGTTATTGAGCCACGTATGTATATATACCCGATTCGAGGAAAGAGGAGGCACCGTCTGCGGGTACATAGTGGACCCGGTGAGGTGCCCCGGGGCAAGAAGATCGTATAGAAAGACGTTGAGCTTGGCAGGAGAGCACTACCTACCGGTGATTATTGGCCCGGCGGAGATCCGGAGGATACCGACCGGAGTCGTGTGATTTGATAGATTTAAGGGTCGATCTTAGAGACGGTGTCCGATATATATATATATATATATATATATATATATATATATATATATATATATATATATATATATATATATATATATATATATATATATATTGTGTGTCGATACTTGACACGGATTTCTGTCGATTTCATTTGATGATACTCCAGTTTTATAATACCAAAATTTTACTAAGATAAGAATACAGATTTTCTCATACCAGAAATATCCAGATTTCGTGTTTGATCATTCATTCATGTCGCATTCATACTAGTACATTGCATCATAGTTGTATACATAGGTTGTGACGCATTTGCGTGCATGCTTGCGATAGTCTCATTAGATGTTACTTACTACTCACGAGTTGGCAACTCACCCCCGTTGTGCCACAGTGTCTTGCAGGACTGACCCGTCAGTATAGGAGCGGCGTGCGCACTTCTTCTTCTGCTTCCTCTTGCTTCGACTTGATAGCTTTGCTTGTAGGTGGGTTTTGTGAGGATATTCATTTGTTCCCACCATGTACATTTACCTTTGTACCTAGTACACTCCATCTACCATTTGTATATGTGACCTAGAGACTGGACAGTGAGACTTGTATTTTTTTGTTATCTGGTGTCAAGCTCGTGTGAGCCGACTTTATGCTTTTCTTATTTCTTGCTTTCACATGTTTATTTCACATTATTATGATATATCTTGCATGTGATTGTGTTCCTCTATTCGGCAAAGAGCTAGCTCTCGCTTGGAGATGCCTTTTTATTATTTTTTTTATATATATTCATGTATGTATCGGTTTGGGATCAGTTTTTACAAAGGAGACTCTCCCGAAATTTTCAGGAAATTTGATGCTTTTAAAATGTTTTGATGTAACTCTATTTTGTTAAAATCATCTTTTAAAAACAAGTATTTCTTCACTCTATTCATTTCACGGTTTAGATTTCTGGGCTTTGGCTTACTTAGATTACGTTACGCCTCTGGATGTTGCGTGATTTAAGTGCCAGTCACGTTCCACACACGGGTCGTGACAAAGTTCGTATAAGAGCGATAGGTTTTACCTTTATGAGTGTAGGATGACCCTTGGTATGATGGAGTAGGTGACTTAAACAGAGTGACGTGGCGTATGTATGTTCCGCGGCATACTCACGATACGATACTCCGCCTAAGTGACCTTAGGATATATATTTGCTTGTATTTCCTTCCTTGATTCTATATATCCTTTGATTCGATTGCAATATTCTTATCAAATCATGTCTCTTGTTCCAGCCACTATGCCACCGAAGACTACGAGGGCCCAGAGAGCTGCCGCCAGAGATGAGGTTAGAGCAGGCTCGTCTAAGACAAGAACCGACCAGGGCGGTATGCCTACCCCTCAGGGATAGATCGATCCCTCTTCTCCAGGCCGGATAGCTAGGCTGGAGGCGAGTATTCAGGATTTACGACAGATGGTTGGATCTTTAGTTGAAGTCAGCCGAGCACCGAGATCTGATGAAGTTCTTCTACTGCGGGGACCGTGATAGTACCTGCTACCCAGAAAGATGTACCTGCCACTACTAAGACTATCACAGTATCACTACAGGAGTTTATAAGGATGAAACCTCCAGTTTTCACCGGCACAGATCCAGCGGAGGATCCACATACATTCTTCGACAGGATGGCCAGGATTTGCCGTTCACTGAGATGTTCAGATGAGAGATCGGTCGAGCTTGCGAGCTTTCGTCTGGAGGGTCTTGCCCAGACGTGGTGCCAGTCAATTGAGATAGGCTGAACTACAGGTCTACCTCCTATGACCTGGGATAAGTTCACGACGGTGTTTCTCACTCGTTTTCTTCCGGTGAGCGTCAGGGATGCTCGAGCTCGTAGTTTGAAGTCTTTGCGCAAGAATCCTGGTATGACCGTGTTCGAGTATGATGTTCAGTTCACTCAGTTGTCTAGATATGCTCCTTACCTGGTGGACACTGAAGAGAAATGCATAAAGAGGTTCATACGGGGACTTGACACGCAGCTGTTTCCTGCTATCGGTGCCCAACACTTTGACACCTACGCAGCAGCGATAGACGCGGCTATATTAATAGAAGAGCGTATTTTTGAGACTACAGTGCCGAAGAGGATTCGTACAGGTATATCGGCTCCAGTGGGGTTTGGCAGAGATATGACCAGCAGAGGCCGTGGTGGTGGTCGAGGCATGATGCGAGGCCAGTTATTCAGATCATATTTACCAGGTTAGCAGCCGTCGCCAGGATGTTTTCGATGTGGGAGTCTGCATCACCGTGTCAGACATTATACCGTGAGGCGCCAGGGCGAGGCGACAGTTCCACATGTGAATTTATCACCTTCACCCCCACCTCCGAGAGCTTTACCTCCTACGCCTATTTTGCTCCATGCCAGATCAATGCTCCGAGAGGCCATGGTCGTGGCGGTCTGGTTCAGATATGATGAGGTGGCAGAGGCAGAGGACAGCCGGGTACCGGCGGAAGACAGGCTCGAGTTTTTGCTTTGACTCCTCAGGATGCACAGGCATCGAACGTCGTTGTGACAGGTACTCTTCTAGTGTGTTCTTTCGACGCACGCATATTGTTCGACCTAGGTTCCATGCATTCTTATGTATCTACACACTTCATACCGAGGTTGGGACTAGAGTCGTCTTTGCTAGATCAGCCGCTTGCTGTTATTACTCCCATAGGAGAGTCTTTTGTAGCCGGACATGTATTTCGATCATGTTCTGTTCGTATCGGGGATAAGGATTCTTCTGTCGATCTGATCCTCCTCGACATGTTAGACTTCGATGTTCTTCTTGCCATGGATTGGTTAGACACTTTTTATTCGTCTGTGGACTGCCGTGAGAAGGCAGTCAGATTTAGTTTTCCGGGTGAGCCAGTTCTTGTTATTCAGGGAGACCGTAGTGCCACTCTTCCCAGTTTGATCTCTTCCCTTCACGCTAGTCGGCTCTTGACGAAGGGTTGTTAGGGATTCTTGGCGTACATTCGTGATGTTGGAGCCGCAGAGGTCCTATTGGACCAGGTTTCGATTGTGAGGGAGTTTCCCGATATCTTTCCTGATGAGTTACCTGGATTGCCACCAGAGCGCAATATCGAGTTCTGCATTGACTTGATCCCCGGCACGGGGCCTATTTCTATACCGCCTTATCGAATGGCCCCGGCGGAGTTTAAGGAGCTTAAGGATCAGTTGCAAGATTTTCTGAATAAAGGGCTTATTCGACTGAGTGTGTCGCCTTGGGGAGCTCATATCCTGTTCGTCAAGAAAAAGAATGGCAGTATGAGATTGTGCATTGATTATCGTCAGTTGAATCGAGTTACTGTGCGGAATAGATATCCCCTACCTTGCATTGACGATTTGTTTGATCCGCTCCAGAGTGCGGGACATTTCTCGAAGATTGACTAGCGGTCGGGTTATCATCAGTTGCGGGTTCGGAATGAAGACTGTTTTTCGTACACGCTGCGGGCATTATGATTTTTTGGTGATGTCGTTCGGGGTCACCAATGCCCCAGCAACGTTCATGGATTTGATGAACCGCATCTTCAGGCTGTTCCTTGACCAGTTCATTATCGTGTTCATTGACGACATTCTGGTATACTCCCGGAGTCGAGAGGATCATGAGCAGCATTTGAGGATTATGTTGCAAACTTTGAGGGAGCACCAGTTGTGTGCCAAATTCTCCAAGTGTGCTTTCTGGCTTGATAGTGTTAACTTCTTGAGTCATGTGATTACAAGAGATGGCATACGTATGGACCCGAAAAAGATCGAGGCGGCACAGCACTGGCCCAGACCTTTTTCAGTAACAGAGGTTCGCAGCTTCTTGGGTTTGGCCGGTTACTACCGACGCTTTGTACATGATTTTTCTCGTATCGCTGCACCGCTGACCGGGTTGACCCGGAAGAGAGTTCCTTTTCTTTGGACCACGGCATGTGAGCAGAGTTTTCAGCAGTTGAAGACTCGTTTGACGACTGCACCAGGTTTATGTTTGCCTTCATGGTTAGGCGGCTTTGTTGTCTATTGTGATGCTTCTCGAGTGGGTTTAGGCCGTGTGTTGATGCAGCACGGCAGGGTCGTCGTTTATGTTTCTCGGCAGTTGAAGAAGCACGGGCAAAACTATCCCACTCATGACTTAGAGATGGCTGCGGTGGTCTTTGCACTCAAGATTTGGAGGCATTACCTATACGGCGGGTTGTGCCAGATATTCACGGACCACAAAAACTTAAAGTACATCTTCCAGCAGCAGGATCTGAATTTGAGGAAGCGCCGCTGGATGGAGCTCGTGAAGGACTATGACTGTGAGATTCTTTATCACCCGGGCAAGGCGAAGGTAGTAGCTGATGCTTTGAGTCGAAGGCCCGGTGGTAGTTTGTCCTATTTAAGCACAGTTGAAAGATAGTCTTCCGCAGATTGGCAGATCTTATGCGACAGTGATTGATGTGTTTTAAAGAAGTTTGTTTTTGTAGTTACCGCAATCAACACGGCGTCATGTATAGCTAACTGTGGTGAATACGTGTCGTCCGCAGGGATGTGTGGAACTTTTTATCTTGCCTTAGACGGGTTGATTAAAAAGAGAGAGAATAGAGAATAGATTCTAGATCTGCGTTAAACATGAATGTAGAATATATAAGAAGAGGTCTTGTAGGGTTCATCGGATTTAGTAGTAATGAATGATTAATTAAAAATTACTCATTTTATCTTTTAATAGATTTAAAACTAAATTGATAATGATGCTTGAAGATTAGGGTTTTTGGAGGGAATAAGGTTCCCACTCTTAACCCTTATCTTTACATGGATCTCCATTCGTGTCTAGCCTTTATCAAAACAATTGTTAATCTAATCTCAAATCGCGGTCATGATTATCAATAAATTGATAGCGCGCCCGATTAGGATGTTAACGATTCTTTTGATAAAGTTTATAAACTTTATAGGACGTAAAAAGAGTTAAAGGATTTTTTCATCCATTGACCTGCCAGAATCTTACGAACCCTAACAAGCGGAGAATTACTTGCGCATGTTGGGAATAGAAGAAGAAAGGATAGAGAGGGAGATCATATTGTAAAATGCAAAACGTAAAATGTGATAAGAATAAAACAACTACCTTTATTAATCAACTAGATCAATTACACTTTTTGTTCCTTTATAAAGTGGATTACAAAACCCTAGTTTGCTTCTCGATCTCTTCTGATGGAGGTAGATGAACAGCTAATGATCAACCTAGATTCTTGAGTCGACTTAGACTTCGTGATCTCTTCAGTTTGATAATTTCCCAAGTGAAGCTCTCCGTCCTTTAAATAGTCCAAAAACCAGAAACTATAGATCCCAAGAATCAGAGTTTGTTGTTGCAATCCAAGCCTAAAAGTCCCAAACCCTAACTCATTGGATCGGCCACGGATCTGCCGCTTTTTAATGGTTTTAGCCGCGGAACCGCGGCCCTTTGGGTGAGTTATGGTTTCCAACTTCTGGGGCTTTTTCATGGTGACACATAGAGATTTAATTGATATCTGGAATCTTGAAATCTTCTCTGAGTCTTTGCCAGTATTGATTTTATGATTTTATCGGCAGATTTTTTATTCCCGACATCTTGAATATCTCGATCTCCTGACCTGAGCTAGATCTGCACAATATCTCAAATTATAATATTAGTAGAATTTGTTTTTATTGAGATATTATCCTAACCATTTTATATGATATTATATTTTAAGAATATTGATTAGGGATATTTGATATGATATGCATATTTTAATTATCCATATATTTTCCTTCATAATATTAATTATAATATATAAACATATGATAATAGATATTTTACAGATAAATCCCCATATGTTTCATATTTATAATAAACACCTTTAAATATTTAAAAAAAGTAAGAAAAATGTTATATCAAATGTGCAATATTTTCGACTGAACAAATACCCCCAAACTTAACTTTGATCGTCCCGACCAAACTAATTATTCAAGAGAAAGAAAAAAAGAAAAGAAAAACCTAAATAGCACACTTTCGTAGGCAACACGATTGCACTGAACATGTGCAACAAGCCTTTAAATCTCTAAGTGTCCCTAGTAATAATATGGCTAAAATAATAGTTATCATAAACTTGTACTTTGGCACGCACGGATATTCAGTTAAGTCCTTTTTCACTCACCTCCATTCTTAAGATGAGACAATGTTACCGAACATGGAGGTGAGGTGGAGGAAATTTAGTTATGATAAAACGGCTCCTGTAAATACAGGAGCTCCTCCGCTGAGTCAGCAGAAAAATATGGTTCAATCTATGCCCATTTACTTTAAAAATTGAACTGTTTTTAATATTTTCAACTTCTACTGTCCTGTACGGGTATACATATCGCACCACAAAAGGTCCTTTTCAACGAGATTTTAGCTTACCCGAATGAAGATGGAGACGGGAATCGTAAAGAAGGACTTGTTGTCCCGGTGTGAAGGTTTTTCTCAAAAGGATTTTATCATGGAACACTTTAGTCCGGTTCTTTACTATAACCGCATTATCATAAGCTTCATCGCGGAGTTCTCTTAGCTCATATAATTGCAGCTTCCGATAGCTGCTGCCTTGATCAAAATCGAAATTAAGCCCTTTAATAGCCCACATTGCTTTATGTTCGATCTCGACATGAAGGTGGCATGCCTTCTTAAACATAGGGCGGTATGGAGACATACCAAGATCGGTCTTATAAGCAGTACGAAATGCCCAAAGAGCATCCGTCAATTTGGTTGACCAATATTTACCGTTTTTAGAAACCGTCTTCTCCAAAATTTATTTGATCTTCCTGTTAGAGATTTTAGCTTGCCCGCTCGTTTGGGGATGATAGGGCATAGAAAGTTTGTGGTTGATTGAATATTTCCGCATCAAAACCTCAAAAGACTGATTACAGAAATGCGTCCCGTTGTCACTAATTATAGTGCAAGGGTGTCTGAATCGCGGAAAGTTATTTTCTTTAAGGAACTTAATAACAACCTTGTTGTCCTTAGTGCGACACGGTATTGCTTCCACCCATTTTGAGACATAATCAACCGCTAACAAGATATATAAATTCCCAAAAGATTGGGAAAAGGGCCCATAAAATCAATACCCTAAATATCGAATATCTCCACAACCAAGATAAGTTGGAGCGACATCTCATTTTTTCATGAAATCTGACACATGTGTTGACACCGTGGGCAAGTTCTGCAGATTGGTAGCTCTTGTATGATGGTAGAGTGCCGTTCAAGTTCACTTCTGCTGGGGGATAGCTTGCTCATGTTCGCGCCCGTCCTCTACTACTCGATCGTATCCGTGAGGCGCAGCCCAGTGATGCCCGTTTGTCTGATATTTTTAAGCTTGTTCGGAAGGGTACAGTTTCGGAGTTCATGATTGATGACCAGGGTGTGCTACAATGCGGGACTCGCTTGTGTGTACCAGATGCTGATGGGTTGAGACGCGAGATCCTAGAGCAGGCACATCAGTCGGCCTTTAGCATTCATCCAGGTTCCACCAAGATGTACCGTGACTTAAGAGACTTTTACTGGTGGGAAGGGATGAAGCGCGATATTTCGAACTTCTTTTCGAGGTGCCCGACTTGTCAGCAAGTCAAGGCTGAGTATCAGAGACCGGATAGAGAGTTGCAGCCTTTACCCATTCCGGAGTGGAAATGGGAGCAGATTTCCATGGACTTCATTGTGGGTCTACCCAGGACCAGTCGAGGGTATGACTCCATTTGGGTGATTGTTGACCGGTTGACGAAAGCGGCTCACTTCCTTCCAGTGAAGACCACTTTCGGTTATACTCAGTATGCTCAGTTGTACATAGATGAGATTGTGCGTTTGCACGGTGTTCCCACATGCATAGTATCCGACAGAGGCACCCAGTTTACTAGCCGTATTTGGCAGAAGCTTCAGAAGCTTTGGGTACTCGGTTGAGTTTTAGCACTGCTTTTCATCCACAGACCGATAGTCAGTCGGAGCGGACTGTACAGACTCTAGAGGATATGCTCCGTGCATGTGTGCTTGATTTTGGTGGCAGTTGGGATCGTCACTTGCTGTTAATTGAGTTCTCCTACAACAATAGCTTTCAGGAGACTATTCAAATGGCACATTTTGAGGCTTTGTATGGTAGGAAGTGTCGATCGCCAGTCTGTTGGACCAAACTCAGCGAGAATAGAGTTTTGGGACCCCGGCTAGTGCAGAAGACTACGGAGAAGATCCAGCTGATTCAGGACAGGATGAGAGCAGCCCAGTGCAGGAAGAAGTCTTATGCCGACCGTCGTCGTCGCAGACTTGAGTTCGCAGTAGGGGATCATGTATTCCTAAGGATTTCTCCAATGAAGGGCGTTATGCGATTTGGGAGGAAGGGGAAGCTCAGTCCCAGATTTGTAGATCCTTTCGAGATCCTTGAGCGAGTGGTTTCTGTTGCTTATCGTTTGGCGCTCCAGTCTAGTTTTCCGGATGTTCGCCGCGTTTTTCATGTGTCGATACTTCGTAGATACCTTCATGATCTTTCTCATATGATTCAGCACGAGACCGATCAGCTTGAGTGCGATCTTTCGTTCACCGAGCAGCCAGTAGTTATTTTGGATCGGCAGGTAAAGAAACTTCGGTCAAAGGCCTTGCCATCTGTGAAGGTTCTTTGGAATAACCCTACTAGTGAGGATATCACTTAGGAGGCCGAGAGCGAGATGCGGAAGAAATTTCCTCATCTCTTTGAAGGTACGCTTAGTATGAAATTTTAATTCGGGGACGAATTTCTTTAAGGGGGGATATTGTAACACCTTAGAACGCGATTAGTGTTAATTAAGTGATAATGCGGGTTTTTAGAGAAAAGTTTACCAAATCGGGTTCCTTACATTTTGTATCAACTAATTAATATTTTTTTGTTATTTAATTTGGCTTGCACACACTTGTGCATGTTTTTGTGAGGGTAATTTTTTAGTGTTAATTCTGCTTAGCAACCATGACATCTTAATTTAATCATTGCTTTAACCTTTTACCAAGAGTTGTTGTGAGAAGCATCTAGGTTGTTTTAGAGAGAGAGAGGTGGCTTATGAGTCATGAGGCAATTAATGGTGTGCATTAATGAGGTGAGGGAGGAGAGTGAGTGTAAGCAAGAATTCACCCTACACTCACCTCTCTTCATCTTTATCTCTCACTCTCTCATTTCTCTCTCACTCTTTTTCTATCAATTATTTTCTAACTCCTTAAGCTCTCAACTGAAGCCTTAATCCCTCATCACCAATCCTTCACAAAAACTTGATTAAATCTCACCAATATACCTCAAAAGTCATGCTTTAGCCTCTATGATCTCTTGGAGCTAGGAAAGCTAGGATCTTATGAGCAAGTGTTGATAGGTATAATCCCTAAACTGTTAAATATGAGTTTTTATGTTGTGTAGCTCATTGGTTGTTGTTTAGAACACTTAAAGTATCGTTTTGTGTCAATACCGTATTTTTTAGTGTCTTTTTAAGCCTCTGTGGTCTGCTGTGACCCGGGGTTTTTACTGTTTGACCAAACAAAGTGGTAGTGTTGTGCTAATGACCATAAGATTTCACTTCGAAAACGAGCCCCATCCCACCGGTTTTGGTCGGCGACCCTTTGACGATTTCCGGCGACCTCGGTTTTGGAAGGGAGTTGGGTTTTGGTTTTTTGTGGGTAGTTATCTGCTGTGGTTTAGGGGTGTTTGGTACTGTTTAAATATTGAGTATTGACAGTATGCAAAATCTGGGATCGTTTTCCTATAATCTAGTGTTTTGAGTCCACGTGTTACGTTATCCGATACGGATCGTGATCTGGTGCAGCTGCTACACTTGGGTTGATTTCGTTGTGTCGCCACGCACGTTAGCCACTAGATGGACACTTGTGAGTAGGTTTGAAGTTGGCGCGTCGATTAAAACATAGTTTTACGTGATATTGGTTGATTTCAGAGATTTTGCACTGGCTATGTTTTGTGTAATAGGATCGCAAGCGGGGACTTCGGACGCTGCGAACAAGGGGAAGCAGGTGGTCAGATTTTCAAAGCTCAAGACCATCGGTGAGTAGATTTAACATCTACGGGGAAATCACCCGTATGGCGTTATGCGTCAGGGCTGATATAATATGATAGCTGCATGTTATTGCATATTAGTTGATTTCATATGAACGTCATTGCATAGTACCACATGTTGTACCTTGACTTGTACCTTTTGGACATAACACCATTACTGACGGTTCATATTGCACGAGCACTAATTTGTATGCTACACCCACACCATCGGTAATTGCCATGATACGCACAAACCACATACATACGGGATATTGTAGTGGATAGGGATAATTGAGGTAGTGACTCTTATTCCATTGTGCATATGAAATACTGTGGACACATACATACGTGATATTGTATTGGGCAGGGATGGTTGAGGTAGTGACTCTTATTCCATTCACGTATATCTTGCTATAGCTATATGTACATCATGCATACATATTGACATGTACACCCACATACTCGGTTACAGCTACATATACATCATGCATACATACTAACATGTACACCCATATATTTTGCTATAGTTGCTTATACCCTAAGTGGTATTGTTTTGGACATGTGATATTGAAACGTGGACTATTGTGCTTATGAAATGTATCATACATATTTGCTTACATGTAGATACTTAAAACTTGCTGCAATTACATGTACACTTCGTATGATGCTGCACTTGATTTCGGAGGATTTGGAAACCGCATGATATATTTTAAAGCAGGATTCATTTAAAAGAGTGATTTTCCCTTTATCTGCTCATATTGCTGTTTTATGTTGCATATATCAGTTTTCATGGATTTTACGCATTGAGATATGGATTTCATGTGATTTATGGATTTGAGAACCGTGGGGGTATTTTCAAGAAACTATGTATTGCTTGAAAACCCAGTTTCTCTTGATATGATATTTTGATGCGTCCACCATGAGATTTCTCGGTTCTGAGATTTGTGATATATACCCGATGCGAGAAGTGTAGTGGGCCGTATGCGGGTACATGGTGGAGCCCGGTACGGTTCCCCTCGGCAAGATGATCGCAGATGATAGGCGATGAGCCTGGAAGGCGGGCAAGTACCTACCGGTGATTTTATTTGGACTCGGCGGTTATCGTTGGGATACCGACGGGAGTGATGTATGACATATCGTCAGGGCCAGTCATGAGGACAGCGCCTGAGTTATGAGAATTTACGTGTCGATGCTAGACACGGGTTTCATGATGTTTCGAGTGTCGGTGTTTGACACTCAGGTTTCCATGATTTTTACGTATCGTCGGTGGACATACGTGGTTGATATCCTCATACATATATATATATATATATATATATATATATATATATATATATATATAGGTATATGATTTCATGATGGTTTGGGTGTCGATGTTTGACGCTCAGGTTCCATAAGGCTTCCAGGATGTCAGGGCCGATCTGAGGATGCGGTGCCTGAGGATTGTTGGGATTTGATGTGTTAGTGAGGGACACTGGGGTTTTTTTCCATGCTGATGATTTTGCATGAGGTTTTATATTATATCATGCCACACTCAGGATTATTTTGATATGTGTTGCTTCATGTAGTTGTAGTACCCTGCTGATGTACCTTTATATGATTGTTGCATATTTATATTGCCATACTTATGCTATCAGATTACATATGATAGTTTTATCGTTTTTCATGCATACTTGCGATTACAGTATGATGTTATTTACTATTCACGAGTTATCAACTCACCCCCTTTGTGCCACAGTGTTTTCCAGGACTTACCCTCAGAGTAGTCGCGGCAGGGTGTCTTATCATCTCTACTTTTGCAGATACCGCTACGGTTGGCTGAGAGGCCTTTGCTTTTAGGTGGGTTTGCGGTTATCCGTTTGTACATTGTATATATTTTTGTTGGATCTAGTATTCTCTATCTACCATTTCTTGTATTTGACTTAGAGACGAGTTGTGAGGATTCGGTGTTGTATTATTATTTCGGTGACTTTGGGTGCCGTGCTCGTGGGAGCCGATCTTGTTATAAAGTTTTACTTCTTTATGCAGTTTTCTTTTATATTTCTTCGCTTCGGCGTCGTATATATTCTTGTAGTGGTTGTCTCCGCCGTTGGGTGTGATTTTGCTCCCGATTGGGATGCTTTATATTTATTCTTTGTTGTACCCATTTTCGGGGCTAGTTTTTACAAAAGAGGTAATGCCGAAATTTTTAAGAAAGAAAACTAAAGTTAAAGATTTTACTTGAGATTTTCCGAATGTTTTATAATATGTTTTCTCCACTTATCCGTTTTGGGGTGGTTTAGATTTCTGGGTTTCGGCTTACTTAAATTACGTACGCCAGTAGACGTTACGTGGTTTATGGGCCAGTCACGTGCCTATATTTGGGTTGTGACAAAGTTGGTATCAGAGCGCTAGGTTTTACCTTTCAGAGTGTAGGATGACCTTGGTATGATGGAGTAGGTAGCTTCAGCAAAGTAACGTAGCGTGTGTATGTTCCGCGGCATACTTACGATGCGGTACTCCGCCTAAGTGACCTTAGGACTTGTTGATTGAAATTCTTTCCGTGATTTTATACATCCTTGTGATTCGACTTCTGTATCCTTATCGAATCTTGTTTCAATTTCCAGCCTATATGCCGCCGAAGACTACGAGGGCACAGAGAGCGGCCGCGAGGACCGAGGTCAGAGTTGACTCGTCCGAGGCGAGGACTGACCAGGGCGGTATGCCTGTTGTACGGGAACACATTGCTATGTTTGGGGATGGTATGCAGGACCTGCGCCAGATGTTGGGGACTTTAGTTGAGACCATTCGAGCGCAGGGGCAGGAAGTTGTTCCACCTGTTGCGGGGACCACGATGGTACCTACTGTTCTGGCAGTCGCTGTTACAGCTCCGGAAGTTATTACCGTGTCACTGACGGAGTTCATAAGGCTGAGGCCTCCGGTGTTCACTGGCACAGATGCTGCTGAGGATCCGCAGTCGTTTATCGACCGGATGACCATGATTTGTCGTTCGCTCCGATGCTCCGACGAGAGATGGGTAGAGTTTGCGAGCTTCCGTCTGGAGGGTCTGGCCCAGAAGTGGTGTGAGTCTTTGTAGAGGGGCAGAGCCACAGGTCTAGCTCCTATGACCTGGGCTGAGTTTGTGACAGTGTTTCTCGCCCGTTTTCTTCCATCGAGCGTCAGGGATGCTCGAGCGCACCAATTTGAGTCATTACGCCAGACTCCGGGGATGACGGTGTCTGGGTACGATGTACTATTTACCGAGTTGTCTATGTATGCTCCGTACTTGGTAGCGACCGAGGAGATGAGGGTGAAGAGGTTTGTTCGAGGCCTACTTACCCAATTGTTCCTATCCATCAGCACTCAACATTGTGACACGTATGCGGCAGCAGTGGATGCAGCCTTATTGGTGGAGGAGCGCCTATCTGAGTCATCGGTTGTTTCGGAACCGAAGAGGGCTCGTACTGGTATAGCAGCCCAGAGGCAGAGGTTTAGACCCCGAGACAGAGTTCGTTCAGACACGGGGAGTAGCAGAGATGTGGGACGTGGCTAGTTGTTCAGCACTTTTTCCCAGGTGGATCAGCAGTTGACACGTGGGTGTTTTGGATGTGGCAGTTTACAGTACCTCGTGAGGGATTGTACCATGATACGTCAGAGAAGGGCAGCCGTACCCCAGGTTACCTTACCACCTTCTCCGCTTCAGCGAGCGTTGCCTCTTATGCCTGTTGTTGCGCCGCGTCAGACTCCTGCTCAGAGGGGCCGTGGTCGTGGTAGTTTTGTGCCGAGAGGACAAGGTGGCCGAGGCAGAGGACAGCCAGTTGCCGGTAGAGGGCAGGCTCAGGTGTTTGCCTTGACCCATCAAGATGCACAGGCGTCCAATGCTGTGGTTTCAGGTACCCTTTTTGTATGTTCTTATGATGCACATGTTCTTTTAGATCAGGGATCTACGCATTCGTATGTTTCTACGCACTTCGTGCCGAAGTTAGGCCGAGAGTCGTGTTTGCTAGATCAGCTGCTTGTCGTGACTACTCCTGTGGGCGAATCGTTTGTTGCGCGTCACGTGTTCCGGTCGTGTGTTGTCCGTATTGGTGACAGAGATCTGTCCGTCGACTTGATCTTTCTTGAGATGTTGGACTTCGACGTTTTGCTAAGCATGGACTGGTTAGCTACTTGCTACGTGTCCGTGGACTGCCAAGAGAAGACGGTTAGGTTTTGTTTTCCCGGCAAGTCAGTGTTTGTTGTGTAGGGAGACCGTGGTGCTGCCCCTCACAGTTTGATTTCTGTCCTTTACGCTAGTCGGCTTTTGAGGAGAGGATGTCGGGGATTCTTGGCTTTCATTCATCATACTGGAACCACAGTGGAATCGTTGGACCAGGTTCCTACCGTGCCAGAGCTTCCCAACGTTTTTCCAGATGAGTTACCTGGGATGCCGCCAGAGCGCGATATTGAGTTCTGCATTGATCTAATTCCTGGCATGGAGCCTATTTCTATACCGCCTTATTGGATGGCTCCGGCAGAGCTTAGAGAGCTTAAAGATCAATTGCAAGAATTGCTTGATAGGGGACTTATGCGTCTGAGTGTTTCGCCGTGGGGAGCTCATGTTCTGTTCGTCAAGAAAAAGGATGGCAATTTGAGGTTGTGTGTGGATTATCGTCAATTGAACCGAGTTACGGTGCGGAATAGGTATCTTTTACCTCTCATTGATGATTTATTTGATCAGCTCCAGGGTGCGAAACATTTTTCTAAGATTGATTTGCGTTCGGATTATCATTAGTTGCGGGTTCGGAATGATGACATTCCGAAGACTGCTTTTCGTACGCGCTATGGGTATTATGAGTTTCTGGTGATGCCGTTCGGATTCACCAATGCGCCAGCAGCGTTCATGGATCTGATGAACCGGATTTTCAGGCCGTTCCTCGACCAGTTTATTATTGTGTTTATTGAAGACATACTGGTCTACTCTAGGAGTCGGGAAGAGCATGAGCAGCACTTGAGGATTGCTTTGCAAATATTGAGAGAGCACCAGTTGTATGCTAAATTCTCAAAGTGTGTGTTTTGGCTTGATAGAGTTGACTTCCTGGGTCATGTGGTGACTGGTGATGGTATTCTTGTGGACTCGAGGAAGATCGAGGCTGTACATCTTTGGCCCAGACCTGTATCGGTGACTGAGGTCTGCAGCTTTTTAGGCTTAGCTGGTTATTATCGCCGTTTTGTGCAAGATTTCTCGAGTATCGCTGCACCACTAATGGGACTGACCTAGAAGGGAGTTCCTTTTCTTTGGACTGATGCGTGCGAGCTGAGTTTTCAGCAGTTGAAGACTCGGTTGACGGCAGCACTGTTCCCCTCCGAACGGCGGCCGAGACATGGGCTGTCTTGCCTGAGATTCGGGGAAGATGCTAATAGGTGCTATCCGTCTACCTCTCCGAAAATGCCAAGTTGATTTATGGCACCGTGTATCGGAGGTTTAGACGGATGCGGCCGATGTAGCAGACTTCGTCAGATTCCCCCTCGTCTGAGGGGTTTTTGATTGTGGGGACGCTCCTCCCTGCAGGCGCAAGCCCCTGCAGTTAATTACACTACCGCATCGCGGTAACAACTTTCTCCTTCTCCAGCTGGTCACTTCGTGTCGTGGGTGTTTGTTTTGTTTGTGGTTGCCCGTGGATTGTATACGGAGACTAATTTGTGTTGTCACCCGTAGGACGTGGATTAGTCCAAATCCGTATTTTCTTAGATTTGGGTTTGGGGTTTTGGTTTAAGGATACCGTTAGCCATATTTGAGGCTAAGATCAACTCAAACGTTTGTTAAGGATACGTTAGTCTAATTTGAGACAAAGATCAACTTAACAGGATCGTTTAGATCCGACAAAAGAGCATTTGGGCTCTATTGTTCCAGTTTAGGGACATAGTGGTCCATTGAATGTATGGCCGTCGGGACCCGTCACCTCTCTGACGACGTTGAAGGATTACAACGACAGATGTCAGAGGAGTTCAGAGATGTACCCTTGAACCAAAGTTGGCTGGGAGATCTATAGTCCAATTTGGGACTAAAGTCTGTTTTGAAAGTTTTAGTTTAAGGATGCGTTAGCCATATTTGAGGCTAAGATCAACTTAAACGTTTGTTAAGGATACGTTAGTCTGATTTGAGACTAAGATCAACTTAACGGGATCGTTTAGATCCGACAAAATTGCATTTGGGCTCTATTGTTCCAGTTTAGGGATATAGTGGTCCATTGCCAGTTTAGGGACATGGTGGTCCAATATTCCTGTTTAAGGACATAGTGGTCCGATACCAGTTTAAGGACATAGTGGTCCATTGCCAGTTTAGGGACATAGTGGTCCATAAAATGTATGGCTGTCGGGACCCATCACCTCTCTGAAGACGTTGAAGGATTACAACGATAAATATCAGAGGAGTTCAGAGATGTACCCTTGAACCAATGAGTTGGTTGAAAGAGCAGATGTGCTCAGTTCAAGATGATTCGAGGACTTATGGCCAGTTTGGGCTAAGTCCAATTATTTTTGAAATATTGGCCCTTTGGGCCATTAGACATTTGTCTGGGTTCAACGCCTTGTCATTCAGCAGTGTTAAACAGAGGTTTGAGGGTTCTGACAACATTTTGTCTTTGATTTTCTCAATTTTGAGATTCATTTGGAGGAGGGACTTTTGCCTCTGGAAAATTAGCCAATTCGGCTAAAAGTAGTGTTAAACACTTAGAGAACAACAGTGTTAAACACTGGAGATAGAACTCTCAAATTAGTGTTAAACACTAAAAGACAATCAGTGTTAAACACTGGAAATAGGGTTCTCAAGTTAGTGGTTAAACACTAAGAGTAAAGTTCTCGAATTAGTGTTAAACACTAAAGAAACAAGGGGTCACGTGGGGACACGTGAGGGTGCCCAGAGGTGGAACCAAATCTCTTTTCTTCGTTCTGCCATTAAGTGTTGAACACTTTTCATTTCCTGGCCATCACGTGTGGGCATGCGATAGTCATTCATCCATTGGATATTAAAGGGATTTGTTAGGGGTCACGTGGGGACACGTGAGGGCGCCCTAAATGTGGAGCCAGATCTCCTTTGTTTTATCTTCAAATTCGCGAATAAGTATTAAACACTTTTCATCTTTATTTTAAAGCATCACGTGTTGGCACGTGATGGGGATTTATGCATCGAAAATTACAGCATTTGCTAAGGGGTCACATGGGGACACATGAGAGCACCCAAAGCTTTTTTTCTTTTGTTTTTTCTTTCTGCATTTTGGGAGTCACGTGGGAGCACGTGGGGCATTGCCTCAAAGCTTCTTTTCTTCAGGGATCTTTTCAAGGGTCATGTGGGGGCATGTGACCCTAGTTCTTTTCATGAACAGAGATCTTTCAAGAATTGAATTCTCTGTAGGGTTAAACCCTAATTATGGTTTTGGAGGAATTAAATTCCTATTGTGAAAGAATTAAATTCTTTTTTAGGATAAAACCCTGATTTCCTTTTAAAGGAATTAAATTCCCAGATATGTAAAAGAATTAAATTCTTGATTAGGGTTAAACCCTAGTTTTGTTTTAGGAGAATTAAATTCTCAAAACTCAATTCCCCTTCTAAGTTTAGGATCTGCATGGCAGGATCTCGACCCGATAAGAATTAAATTCTCAACTTATGGGGAGATGTGCTCTGTGCAAATCTTCAACCAGAAGAAGAACTAAGTTCTTTATTTGCAGAAGAGTTAAACTCTTAAATTTTGAGAATTAAATTCTCTTTTTGAAGTTGATCTTTTTCTCTTTTCTCACCTAGGGTTTTCCTTCTTGAGAATTAAATTCTCCTTTCTTTTCTTCCTTCTTGAGAATTAAATTCTCCTTTCTTTTCTTCCTTCTTGAGAATTAAATTCTCCTCTATCTGTTTTTCTCTCCCAAAAAAAGGTCCTCCTTCTTCTGTTCTCTTGGCTCCTATTTATAGGAGTAGGAAGAGAATCAATTTGTTTTGTGAATCTTTCATTGAAAGATTTTAATTGATTTCATGATTAATATTATCCTTTAAATCATTCAGTGAATTTTATTCACCGTTGGATTTTAAATCCAAAGATATTATGTTTGTTATTCTCGGTGAGATTTAGGGGAAATCTTTCCTTGTCTAAGATTTTTTCCCTAAATTGGTGATTTTTAATCACTCATGGATCTTTAATCCAACGGTCCCCATAATCTTTTTCCATTTGGAAAGATTTAGAAGCTTTTAGAATTTTAATTCTATTTCGAAAGATTTTAGAGAAATTTTGAATTTTAATTCTATTAAACTGTAAGGCTTTCAAAGCCTGTCACGTGCTGGCACGTGACCCTTGGTCACGTGTGAGCACGTGACCCCCAAATTGGTTCCTTTAACAGCCGCTTGTTTATGTTGTTGTTTTAACCATCACATGTCAACACGTGACCATTGGTCACGTGTAAGCACGTGATACCTCGTTGAGGTATTTTCAGATTTTTAGAATTAAATTCTATTCATTAGTTTAGAGGCTTTAAAAGCCCATCACGTGTTTGCACGTGACCCATGGTCACGTGTGAGCACGTGATGCCCCATTAGGGTCTTTTCTGAGTTTTTATTATATCTTTTAACTCCTCCAGCGGGTTCTTAAAGGTCAATCACGTGTGGACACGTGATGCCTCATAACTTTTGATCCCGGATGAATTGTGAGACCCATAATATATCAAATCGAAGGGTTTTTCGAGGTGCTTCCAATACCATCAAAATTTAATGGTTCCTCCTTCGGGAACTTATCAAAATACAGGCCGAAAGATATTGGTTCGCATTTCCTTAAGCGTATCGCTTCCATTTGATACCTTGGACTCTTCTGCGGAGAAATTTTCGGCGGGAACAAGCACCAGTTCTATCTTTGACTTCTGGATCGGACGGCTGTGTTGTTTACTGTGATACTTCTCGAGTGGGGCTCGGTTGTGTACTGATGCAGCATGATAGAGTGATTGCTTATGCTTCAAGGCAGCTGAAGAAGTACGAGCAGAATTACCCCACTCACGATCTTGAGATGGCCGCGGTGGTCTTTGCGTTGAAGATTTGGAGACACTACTTGTACGGGGAGTCGCGTCAGATCTTCACGGATCACAAGAGCTTGAAATACATCTTCCAGCAGCGGGATCTGAATCTGCGACAGCGCCGTTGGATGGAGCTTGTGAAGGATTATGATTGTGAGATCCTTTATCACCGGGCCAAGGCGAATGTGGTAGCTGATGCTTTGACTCGTAGGCCCGGGGGTAGCTTGTCCCAGTTGAGCGCAGTTCAGCGACAGTCTTCTGCAGATTTGCAGCTCTTGTCTGATGGTAGAGTGCAGTTGAGTTCACTTCCGCTGGGGGACATCTTGCTCATGTCCGCGCCCGTCCACTACTACTCGATCGTATCCATGAGGCGCAGCCTAGTGATGCCCGTTTGTATGAGATTCTTGAGCTTGTTCGGCAGGGTACAGTTTCGGAATTCATGATTGATGACCAGGGTGTGCTACGATGCGGGACTCGCTTGTGTGTACCAGATGGTGATGGGTTGAGACGCGAGATCCTACAGTAGGCACATCAGTCGACCTTTAGTGTTCATCCAGTTTCCACCAAGATGTACCGTGACTTGAGAGACTTTTACTAGTGGGAAGGGATGAAGCGTAATATTTCAGAATTCGTTTCGAGGTGCCTGACTTGTCAGCAAGTCAAGGCTGAGCATCAAAGACCGGATAGAGAGTTACAGCGTTTACCCATTCCGGAGTGGAAATGGGAGCAGATTTCCATGGACTTCATTGTGGGTCTATCCAGGACCAGTCTAGAGTATGATTCCATTTGGGTGATTGTTGACCGGTTGACGAAAGCGGCTTATTTCCTTCCAGTGAAGACCACTTTCGGTTATACTCAGTATGCTCAGTTGTACATAGATGAGATTGTGCGTTTGCACGATGTCCCCACATGCATAGTATCCGACAGAGGCATCCAGTTTACTAGCCGTCTTTGGCAGAAGCTTCAGATGCTTTGGGTACCCGGTTGAGTCTTAGCACCGCTTTTCATCCACAGACCGATGGTCAGTCGGAGCGGACTGTACAGACTCAAGAGGATATGCTCCGTGCGTGTGTTCTTGATTTTGGTGGCAGTTGGGATCGTCACTTGCCATTGATTGAGTTCTCCTACAGCAACAGCTTTCAGGAGACTATTCAGATGGCACCTTTTGAGGTATTGTATGGTAGGAAGTGTCGATCGCCAGTCTGTTGGACCGAACTCAGCGAGAGTAGAGTTTTGGGACCTCAGCTAGTGCAGGAGACTACGGAGAAGATCCAGCTGATTCAGGACAGGATGAGAGCAGCCCAGCGCTGGCAGAAGTCTTATGCCGACCGTCGTCGTCGCAGACTTGAGTTCGCAGTTGGGGATCATGTATTCCTGAGGATTTCTCCGGTGAAGAGCGTTATGCGATTTGGGAGGAAAGGGAAGCTCAGTCCCAGATTTGTAGGTCCTTTCGAGATCCTTGAGCGAGTGGGTTCTGTTGCTTATCATTTGGCGCTCCCGCAATGTTCACCCCGTTTTTCATGTGTCGATGCTTCATAGATACCTTCATGATCCTTCTCACATGATTCAGCACGAGACCATTCAGCTTGAGCGCGATCTTTCGTTCACCGAGCAGCCGGTAGTTATTTTGGATCGGCAGGTGAAGAAACTTCGGTCAAAAGTCTTGCCATCTGTAAAGGTTCTTTGGCATAGCCCTACTAGTGAGGAGATCACTTGGGAGGCCGAGAGCGAGATGCGGAAGAAATTCCCTCATCTCTTTGAAGGTACGCTTAGTATGAAATTTTAATTTGGGGACGAATTTCTTTAAGGGGGGATATTGTAACACTTTAAAACGCGATTAGTGTTAATTAAGCGAAAATGCGGGTTTTTAGGGAAAAGTTTACCAAATCGGGTTCCTTACATTTTGTATCAACTAATTAATATTTTATTGTTATTTAATTTGGCTTGCACACACTTGTGCATGTTTTTGTGAGGGTAATTTTTTAGTGTTAACTTTGCTTAGTAACCATGACATCTTAATTTAAACCTTGCTTTAACCTTTTGCCAAGAGTTTTTTTGAGAAGCATCTAGGTTGTTTGAGAGAGAGAGAGAGGTGACTTGTAAGTCATGAGGGAATTAATGGTGTGCATTAATGAGGTGAGGAGGGAGAGTGAGTGTAAGCAAGAATTCACCCTACACTCACCTCTCTTCATCTTTATCTCTCACTTTCTCATTTCTCTCTCACTCTTTTTCTCTCAATTATTTTCTATCTCCTTAAGCTTTCAACTGAAGCCTTAATCCCTCGTCACCAATCCTTCACAAAAACTTGATTAAATCTCACCAATATACCTCAAAAGTCATGCTTTAGCCTCTATGATCACTTGGAGCTAGGAAAGCTAGGATCTTGTGAGCAAGTGTTAATAGGTATAATCCCTAAACTGTTAAATAGGAGTTTTTATGTTGTGTAGCTCATTGGTTGTTGTTTAGAACACTTAAAGTATCGTTTCGTATCAATACCGTATTTTTTTAGTGTCTTTTTGAGCCTCTGTGATCTGCTGTGACTGGGGGTTTTTACTGTTTCACCAAACAAAGTGGTAGTGTTGTGCTAATGACCATAAGATTTCACCTCGAAAACGAGCCCCATCCCACCGGTTTTTGCCGGCGACCCTTTGACGATTTCCGGCGACCTCGGTTTTGGAAGGGGGTTGGGTTTTGGTTTTTTTGTGGGTAGCTATCTGCTATGGTTTAGGGGTATTTGGTACTGTTTAAATATTGAGTATTGACAGTATGCAAAATCTGGGATCGTTTTCCTATAATCTTGTGTTTTGAGTCCGCGTGTTACGTTATCCGACACGGATCGTGAACTGGTGCAGCTGCTACACTTGGGTTGATTTCGTTGTGTCGCCACGCACGTTAGCCACTAGATGGACACTTGTGAGTGGGTTTGGAGTTGGCGCGTCGGTTAAAACGTAGTTTTACGTGATATTGGTCGATTTATGAGATTTTGCACTGGCTATGTTTTGTGTAATAGGATCGCAAGCGGGGACTTCGGACACTGCGAACAAGGGGAAGCAGGTGGTCGGATTTTCATAGCTCGAGACCATCGGTGAGTAGATTTAACATCTACGGGGAAATCGACCGTATGGCGTTATGCGTCGGGGCTGATATAATATGATAGCTGCATGTTATTGCATATTAGTTGATTTCATATGAATGTCATTGCATAGTACCACATGTTGTCCTTGACTTGTACCTTTTGGACATAACACCATTACTGACGATTCATGTTGCATGAGCACTAATTTGTATGCTACACCCACACCGTCGGTAATTGCCATGACACGTACAAACCACATACATACGGGATATTGTAGTGGATAGGGATAATTGAGGTAGTGACTCTTATTCCATTGTGCATATGAAATACTGTGGACACATACATACGTGATATTGTATTGGGCAGGGATAGTTGAGGTAGTGACTCTTATTCTATTCACGTATATCTTGCTATAGCTATATGTACATCATGCATACATATTGACATGTACACCCACAAACTCGGTTACAGCTACATGTACATAATGCATACATACTGACATGTACACCCACATATTTGCTATAGTTGCTTATACCCTAAGTGGTATTGTTTTGGACATGTGATATTAAGACGTGGACTATTGTGCTTATGAAATGCATCATACATACTTGTTTACATATAGATACTTAAACCTTGCTGCAATTATATGTACACTTCATATGATGTTGCACTTGATTTCGGAGGATTTGGAAACCGCATGATATATTTTAAAGCAGGATTCATTTAAAAGAGTGGTTTTCCCTTTATATGCTCATATTGCTGTTTTATTTTGCATATATCAGTTTTCATGGATTTTAAGCATTGAGATATAGATTTCATGTGATTTATGGATTTGAGAACCGTGGGGGTATTTTCAAGAAACTATATATTGTTTGAAAACCAGGTTTCTCTTGATATGATATTTTGATGCGTCCACCATGAGATTTCTCGGTTCTGAGATTTGTGATATATATCCGATGCGAGGAGTGTAGTGGGCCGTGTGCGGGTATATGGTGGAGCCCACTACGGTTCCCCTCGGCAAGATGATCGCAGATGATAGGCGATGAGCCTGGAAGGCGGTCAAGTACCTACCGGTGATTTTATTTGGACTCGACGGTTATCGTGGGGATACCGACCGGAGTGATGTACGACATATCGTCAGGGCCAGTCGTAGGGACAGTGCCTGAGTTATGAGGATTTACGTGTCGATGCTAGACACGGGTTTCATGATGTTTCGAGTGTCGGTGTTTGACACTCAGGTTTCCATGATTTTTACATATCGTCGGTGGACATACATGGTTGATATCCTCATACACACACACACACACACACACACACACACACATATATAGACACATACAGGTATATGATTTCATGATGTTTTCGGTGTCGATGTTTGACGCTTAGGTTCCATGAGGCTTACAGGATGTGAGGGCCGATCTGAGGATGCGGTGCCTGAGGATTGTTGGGATTTGATGTGTCAGTGAGGGACACTGGGGTTTTTTCCATGCTGATGATTTTGCATGAGTTTTATATTATATCATCCCACACTCAGGATTATTTTGATATGCGTTGCTTCATGTAGTTGTAGTACCCTGCTGATGTACCTTTACATGATTGTTGCATATTCATATTGCCATACTTATGCTATCAGATTACATGTGATAGTTTTATCGTTGTTCATGCATACTTATGATTACAGTATGATGTTATTTACTATTCATGAGTTGGCAACTCACCCCCGTTGTGCCACAGTGTTTTGCAGGACTTACCCTCAGAGTAGTCGCGGCAGAGCGTCTTATCATCTCTACTTTTGCGGATACCGCTGCGGTTGGCTGTGAGCCCTTTGCTTTTAGGTGGGTTTGCAGTTATCCATTTGTATATTGTATATCTTTTTGTTGGATCTAGTATTCTCCATCTACCACTTCTTGTATTTGACTTAGAGACGAGTTGTGATGATTCGGTGTTGTATTATTATTTCGGTGACTTTGAATACCGTGCTCGTGGGGGCCGATCTTGTTGTAAAGTTTACTTCTTTATACAGTTTTCTTTTATATTTCTTCGCTTCGGCGTCGTATATATGCTTGTGGTGGTTGTCTCCGCCGTTGGGCATGATTTTGCTCCCGATTGGGATGCTTTATATTTATTCTTTGTTGTACCTGTTTTCGGGGCTAGGTTTTACAAAGGAGGTCATACCGAAATTTTTAAGAAAGAAAACTAAAGTTAAAGATTTTACTTGAGATTTTCCGAATGTTTTAAAATATGTTTTTTCCGCTTATCCCTTTTGGGGTGGTTTAGATTTCTGGGTTTTGGCTTACTTAAATTACGTGCGCCAGTAGACGTTACGTGGTTTATGGGCCGGTCACGTGCCTATATTTGGGTCGTGACATGGTTTCAAGCATCTGCTTTTTCGCTGAATTAATACCCTCATATATAATTCGGTATGGATCCCATCTATTTATTCCGTGATGAGGATATTGGACAAGCAGATCTTTAAACCGTTCAAAGCATTTCCAAAATGGTTCATTGGGAAGCTGGTTAAACTGGTTGATCTCGCTCCGAACACGGGCAGTCTTATGATTGGGATAAAATTTCTTAAGGAATGTTATAACGAATTCATCCCAATTGGAAATAGAATGTGCGGCAGTGTTATAAAACCATTTTTCTTCTAAATCGCACAAAGTAAAAAGGAGAAGATGCAATTTCATAGCATCCACTGAAAGTTGTGAAGTACATATCATTGCGCATACGTTTTCGAATTTGGTGATAAAAACGTATGCGTCTTCAGACTCAAGCCCGTGAAATTTGGGCAACGGGTTGATGAAGTGGGGTTTAATTTCAAAATTATCCCCATTGGCTGGTGGAATAGATAGACAGGTAGGAAGGGGACAGCGTATAGGATAGCATCTTTCTTGGAGAGAGATGCGCAGTGGATTTTGCGCACCGCCGGGTGGTAGCAGGGTGGTGTTATAATCTGATGGAGAACCTTCCATCTCGGTCGATGTGGTGGGTGGAGGGCAAAAAGAAGACGAAGAAGCACCAATTTCGGAGTCGATAGCAGAAACGTGGACAAGACGGGCACTAGAATCCCGTGTCCAGCCGAGCATGCACTAAGCGGGTTTAGCGCAAGTGGCAGTGTGTGTGAACTATTTAAAAATGGTTTGTTTTGAAAAAAGTCGGACTTACGGCAAATCACACAAAAAAAGCACAAACAACCCTAGAACTAAGATTACCTAGGTCAAGTCACTAGACCGCTCCTAGACTTCCAATGGACAAGCCGCAGGATCAATTCTCTACCACCTCTTTATTACTCTTGTGGCCAGGTAAGTGCCAGATAAGTGGGAGGTATTCTCTATACGAATCACCGAAAATAGCGGGTCTAATTAAGTAACTACTTGTCTTAGACACACTTGCCTTAGACAACACGAAAGTAATGCGGATAAGCGATAGATTACCCACGACCTTCCTCCGTCCTATTTGAGCGCGACGGTCCTTAAGGTCTTGGTCTAGATATTTTTTAATTAATGTAGGTTGATGTGGATGCTTGGTTTGTGATTTGTGGGTGTTTACCGCCAAAAGAAGCGACTGGAACGTCGGGACATCTGGCCTGAATTTTGGGGGAAGATGCTATTTAGTTTTATCCGTCTACCTCTCCGAAGATACCAAGTTGATTTATGGCACTGTGTATCGAAGGTTTGGACAGATGCGGCCGATTTAGCAGACCTCATCAGATCCCCCCTCGTTTGCGAGGGGTTTTTGATTATGAGGATGCTCTTCCTTACAGGCGCAAGCCCCTGCAGTAATTACGTTACCGCGTAGCGGTAACCACTTTCTACTTCTCCTGATGTTCACTTCGTGTAGTGTATGTTTATTTTATTTTTGGTTGCCCGTGGATTGCATACGGAGACCAATTTATGTTGTCTCCCGTAGGGCGGGGATTAGTCCAAATCCGTATATTCTTAGATTTGGGTTTAGGTTGATTTAAGGATCGTTAATCTCATTTGAGATTAAGATCAACTTAAATATTTGTTAAGGATACATTAGCCTAATTTTTAGACTATGATCTACTTAGTAAGGTTTTAGGATCGTTTAGATCCAACGAAAGAGCATTTGGGCTCTATCGTTTTAGTTTATGGACATTACGGTCCATTGGATTTAAGGACATCATAGTCCATATTTAAGGACATCATAGTCCATGAAGTTTAAAGACATCATAGTCTGTTGTTTAAAGACATCATAGTCTGTAGGGTTTTGGTTTAACAGTTTGGGGATATACCAAAAGTTATTGGTTATTGGGACCCTCCATCTCTCTGAAGACGTTGAAGAATTACAACGACATGTATCAGAGGTATGCAAAGATGTACCCTTGAAACAAATTTCATATTGAGGGAAGATGTAGGATGAACATCACTTTAGATACCATATGTAGAAGATCACTAGTCATCTTTGGAATTTAAGATCGACTTGGGGAGACCTGAGTGTAGGATTTCATTCGATTGGTGACCAAAGAAAGTTTTGGTCTCGGGGGACTTAGCTACTTTGTACTAAGGTTGGCCTCTCATAGTGTTAAATACTAACATTTGCTCGGCGCTCGCGTGCTCCCATGTGAGGCTCTAAAACAGTGTTAAACACTGAAATTCGGAGCGCTCACGTGTGGCACGTGAGACGCCACAAAAATAGGGTTTATTCCCTTTTCTCTTTTATACGTGCTGAGCACTTCTCAGGGGTCACGTGGGGTCACGTGAGGCGCCCCAAAAGTAGGGCTTATTCTCTTTTCTCTTTTATAAGTGTTGAGCACTTCTCATGGGTCACGTGGGGTCACATGGCTAGATCTCAATCTTTCCTTTTTGTTCCTCAAAGGTGCTCACGTGGGAACATGTGAGCCTTTATTGTGTAGCATTGAACGCTAATATGCATGGAGCTCTTGATCTGAGTTTTGTGAATTTCAGGTCTCTTATTTTGTTAAGAATTAAATTCTTCCATAGGGGCTAAACCCTGGTTTTATTGGAGGAATTAAATTCCTATATTCCTTTTGGGAGAATTAAATTCTCTGAATTTAGATCTTCTTCTAGGTTTTGGATCTGCATGGCTGAATCTCCCCGATGAGAATTAAATTCTCAGCTTGTGGGGAGATCTGCTTCTGCAGATCTTTTACCAGAAAAAAGAACTAAGTTCTTGTATGAAGGGTTAAACCATAGTTTTATCAGAGGAATTAAATTCCTATATGCCTTTTGGGAGAATTGAATTCTCTGAACTTAGATTTTCTCCTAAGTTTTGGATCTGCATGGCAAAATCTCCTCGATGAGAATTAAATTCTCAACTTGTGGGGAGATCTGTTTCTACAGATCTTTTACCAGAAGAAAGAACTAAGTTCTTTGGAAGAGTTAAACTCTTGTGGAAACGAAGAAGGAGTAATATACTCTCTGTGTTTTTGTTCCTTCTTACCTAGGATTTCTTCTTTTCTTTTGAACTTGCATTTTATGGGGGGTTCTTCTCTGTGCAAGACTTGAAGTCTTGGGTCCTTTATATAGGGGAGGCTAATTTGTTGATTCAGTTGAGGAAATCTCTCATTGAGAGATTTCTTAATTGATTTGTGGAATTTATCCACCGTTGGATTTTTTATCCAAAGACTTCTGTTTTACATAAGACATTTATCTTGTTTTTAACAAGATTGGGAAAATATTTTCCCGTACAGAGCTTATTCTGTATTTTGGTGTTTTTTAATCACCATTGGATCTTTGATCTAACGGTGCTCTGATTTACGGAGCACAATCTTTCTTGTTTAGAAAGATTTGAGGAGTATTTCCTCAATCAGAATTTACTTCTGCATCCTGGTGATTTTTAATCACCATTGGATCTTTGATCCAACGGTGCTCTGATTTATAGAGCACGATCTTTCTTGTTTAAAAATATTGGGGGAAATATTCCCAAAATAGGGTTCTGATCCCTTTTAAATAGAATTTAATTCTATCGGGTCAGAAGATCTTAGGACTCCTCACGTGTAGCATGTGACCCAATGGCACTAGGCCGGTTCGCCTATATAGAGTAGTCCCAGAGAAGAGCATCATGTGTTGGCACGTGATGCGGCTTTTAGTCTGCTATTTGTTTTATAAAGGCGCCTATACTTTGTATATAGGTGCTCACGTGTGGCACGTGAGGCCCAGCTCCAGTCCCATTTGTTAAGTGTAATGCTTTATAATTTTGGCCCCAAAGCGCATCACGTGTGGGCAGGTGATGCTCCGTTTGGGGAATTTTCTCATTGCCTTTGGTTTATTATTTATTTATTTTTCTTATAGGGGAACAAATGCTTCCACAGCGTTGTTCTCACGTAGCTTGCACGTGAGTGCAACACTGTCACCTTTTTCACCGCTTATGAATTGCTGGGATCGGTTCACCTTCTTACTCTGATTCCTATCGGTCAACTACCTTGTTTCCCCATTCTCTTTTTTCGTCCTTGAAAATAGTTCCACCATGCACAAAATTTTCGGTGCCCAGCTTTGAATGCTTCTCTTTATAACCTGAAGCTACGCCTTCCTCCTTCTTCACAGAGAGAGAACCATTCAGACCTTAGGGTAATCATCACTTTTTTTAGAAACGAACCAAGAGTTATGGATTGTAACCGTCCCCACACTCGTCGACAACCTTGGGAGGTGCCTATCGAGGAGATTGTTCCTCGTTTTGCCGCGCGGTTAGTAGATCCTCTTCTCACCGATGACCAATGCGATGTGGTATTGAACGAGCTCCTGGCTCGTAGGGGCTCTCCTCTTCCTATGGGCTCCATTTGGCTTTGGATGATCTTTCTATCCGTGCTTGCTGACATCCCTCCTCATCCGGCAGAGATGACTTCGGTGATTCTCGATGCTGCGGAGGATAAGATCGAGTGTTTCCACGAGGCCCACTTAGTTACTCAGCCTCTGAAGGATCGTTCGGTTCATTTACTGAGTCAGAGACGAGCTCGGCGGGCCATCATGTCTGCTTTCGCTAATGAGCATGGCGCTAATTGGTGGGGAGCAACTCCTCGTGAAGACCGTCGCTTCGACATGGTGGAGAGGGCAGAGAGGGAATTGGAGAACTTTATTTATTATTTTGTTAACCTTTGTATCTCTGATCCTATATTTGGTGATCTCTTCCCTGTAGAGTAGTATGTTTGTTTCAATGTATTTCTTCTTATTATTGGCTATCGAATGTTTTCTGTTGAATATTTTCTATTCATCATACATTCGTACGTGGATCCCACCTCTATATATAGGCTTCTATACTTTTACCCTTGGGACTTTTCTCTTAAGTGCAGGCGCTATCGTAGTGTCGTACATAAATCAGCACGTTTTGAACACCATTCCTATTTAAGCACATATGCAGTCGTACTGTCGTGCTTCTTTAGCAAAATGTGTCTTGCAGATAGTCTATCTTTATCTCTTTGCAGGGCAGCGATGGCTTAGGAAACAGGTTCAGATCTGCCGCCTAAAACTTTTCAACTTCATGAGCCGTGAGGGCCTCATAAAGACTTTTCTTCCTACGAGTCGAGAGGATCTCGTAGGTGTATTTTCTCCTTAGGAATCGTGTGGATTCCTAAGTGTGTATTTTCTCTTGAGAGTCGTAAGGATCTTATAAGAGAATTTTTCCCCTTTACAAGTCAAGAGGACTCGTAAATGGTTGTTTCCCTTCCTTGTCGACATTCGATTTTGGAGAGTGTGGCCCATATATAGTTTATCTTGATATTCTTGTAGGGCAGCAATGGCTTAGGAAATAGGTTTAGGTCTGATGCCTAAGACTTTTCAACTTCATGGGCTGTGAGGGTCTCATAAAGACTGTTCTCCCTACGAGTCGAGAGGATCCCGTAGGTGTACTTTCTGCGGTGTCGAGGTTGACTTTCTCCGCTTTCTGCGGTGTCAGGGTTGACTTTCTTCGCTTTCTACGGTGTCAGGGTTGACTTTCTCCGCTTTCTGCGGTGTCAGGGTTGACTTTCTCCGCTTTCTGTGGTATCAGGAATGACTTTCTCCGCTTTCTGCGGTGTCATGGTTGACTTTCTCCGCTTTCTGCGGTTTCAGGGTTGACTTTCTCCACTTTCTGCGGTGTCAGGGTTGACTCTAGGTTGTCTATGAACCGTAGAGTCTTGGAACTGGGGACTTTGCCGTGGCTCCGATTGGTGATGTCGTGTCCGTATCCTGCTGGAATGAGAAGGAACGCCGTTGTTGATTTTCTGGGCTGTGGGTGTTAGCCATCGAAACGTGGCTTCCTTTTGGTGAAGCCTGGCAGGACGATATGGTTCCCTTTCTTTTTGTGCCCATCGATTGTATACAGGGGTCAATGTGAACCCATCTGCAGGGTAAAGTTTCATTCTTTCATTTTTTTTATTTCCTTCCTCGATACTCTATCATTTCCGCTTTTTATATCGCGAAAGTCGCGATTGACCAATCATTTCGGCTATTTTTTGCGGCGCCCAATCATTTTGGCTATTTTTGTTTTTACTCGCTGCTTTTTATTGACCAATCATTTCGGCTATTTTTTGCGGCGCCCAATCATTTTGGCTATTTTTGTTTTTACTCGCTGCTTTTTATTGCGAGTTGCCCAAACATTTCGGCTATTTTTATATGCGCATATTTTACTCGCTGATTTTTTATTGCGAGCTGTCCCATCATTTCGGCCATTTCATATGCATTTTTGGCTCGCTGATTTTTATTGCGAGTTTGGAACTTGAGATCTGATACCAATCTTAGCATCAACATCGCTGCCACTGGGATGTTTCTAGGAGCGAATCATTATTTGCCGTGAAAGGACTTAAAATTTGTTATCGATTTAAGCATCAGCATCGCTACAACTGGGATATTGCCACGAGTGAATCATCATTTTCCTTTGTCGATTCGAACAAAGGTGGCTTAGTAGACAGGGTTAGGGACCTGACAACTAAGGCTTTTAATTTCGTGAGCCGTAAGGGTCTCATAAAGATGTTTCTTCTTACGAGTCATGAGGATCTCGTAGATGCGTTTTCTCCTTAGGAGTCGTGAGGATTACTAAGTATATGTTCTCTTATAAGTCATAAGGATCTTACAAGAGTGTTTTCTCCTTATAAGTCGAGAGGACTTACAAGTGTCGTTCACCACATGAGAACATTTCGCACCATTGGTGGAACTTAGTGAGGGAACGTTTATTTGTACCCATGGATTGTATATAAGGGTCAATATTGAACCGCTTGTAGGCCAAAATGGGGAATGTGATGGCTTAAGAACAGGTTCAAATCCCTGTATCTTAAGGATTTTGAATCCTATGAGCCGTGAGGGTCTCATAAGAGGATTCTCCTTACGAGTCGTGAGGATTTCGTAAGTGTAATTTCTCCTTAGAAATCGTGGGGATCCCTAAGTGTTTTACTCCCTTGTGAGTCGTAAGGATCTCACGCAGGTATTTTCTCCTTACAAGGTCGAGAAGACCTTGCAAGTGTGCATGAATTTTTTTCATGAGTCTACGCCCTTTCGAGTTTTCACAAACTCGCCGGTAGACCTGTTGTTTTTACTTACGGAGCCCTTTCGTGTTTTCATCCGTGCCCCTTTCGCTTGTGGACGTACCGTTCTCTTCTTTTTTATATATTATTTTTTTTGCTGTCTTAGCCTAAGGATGCTGCGGTTCGTAGTAGTTTAAGGACATTACGGTCCGTCGCTAGTTTCAGGACGTTCCGGTCCACAGTTAGTTTCAGGACGTTTCGGTCCGTTGTTGCCTCATTTGAGGCGAATTTCTAGTTTAAGGACTTTTCGGTCCATAGTGGATTTTGAGGCGAGGTTTCGCTGGATACTACTTATAGAGTTTGGATTCAGGATGATAGCGAGCAGACATAGGCGTCGTCATCTATCATTGGCTTGAGTCGTGACTCGCCAAGCATAGTACTTCTTAAGGAATCAGCCGTTTATTGGCCGGAAGGGTCTTTCGCCATGCATATCCATGAACAAGTGGCTCCCCCTTAATAGACCTTGTCACATAATTCAAGGATTTTGGCACTGCTCCTGCCCTCGGCTCCTCTATGTTATCTTCTAACGCCGAGTGAGCTTCTTCGTTATTTAGAGACTAATGAGAGATCATGTGGCAACTTGCCACATAATCTTCAGGTTCTTCTGACAAGTCGTCTCCCTCATCATTGTCATAATCTCCGCTCTCAAGGATATGGTTGAGAAACTCTTGGAATGTGACTGGGGTTCGCACCTTCTGGTTGTATTCCTCCAGTGCGTCCATATGCTTTTGCAAATCCGTGCGCTAGTCATCGGGCTGCATGGGCTTCTTGGTCTTCTTCTTTTTCTTTAAAGACTTTAAAGGCTTGGTCTAAAGGTTTTTCCCCTCGTCGGTAGTTTTCGATGTTGGGCGCGGTTTAAGCATTCCCTCAATGACTTCTGGCACTAGTGGGCTTCTCTACCTAATCGCCGGACATGCTTGAAGATCTTTTAGCATTCTTTTAGTTTTTGCTGAAAGAACAACTTCCCATGGAGTTTCCTCTATAAACGAGCATGATTCCCCTGGCGTGTCCATCTTTTTAGGAGCGTGTGGTCGTGGCGGGTTTACCCTCCAGCTTTCAGACAACGCGAACATACCCTGTTGGTACTGGTCTTCAACCCAGTTTTTGAAGACGTAGCAATCTCGATTGGGTGACCCACTACTCTGTGGTAGAGACAATAGTTAGAATGGTTGACGTCACCGGGTTGCGATGGGTGTCTCGGATCTGGCAGAATGATGAGCCCATTGTGCACTGCCAGTTCGAACAGTCTCCTTGTTTTATCCCGGGAAAATGATTAAAGACGTCTCAACTTCTCTTCGAGGGATCGCGACCTGTTGTTTTGGCGAACAACTGGTCTCGGGTCACTCGGTTGTTGTTGAGCGTTGGCGACGAAGGCCGCTTTCTCTTTCCCCTTTTCATTCCGAGGATCCGTCTTTGAAGAGGAAGGCTTATGGCCCATCTGGTCCATTTAGGCCAGCTTGTCGATTAAGGCCTGGAAAGTGGTCGGCTTGAAGAACATCATGAATTGGGATATAGTTGCTTGTGGATCCAGGGTCCCCATGAACATGCCCACCGCAGGAGCTTCTTTTATGTGTTGTTCGCATCTTGACCATAAGTTCCGCCACCGAATTGCATACTGAACCCAAGTCTCCCCTGGCTTCATCCTGGCATTGATCAATGCTGTGATAGGGGTGCGTTCGCTGGCGCTTGCAAAATGCTGGGTGAATAGAAACTCCATTTCTGTAAACATTTTGACGGAGTCGTTCAGAAGCTCTGAGTACCATCCAAACGCTGTCTCTGTTAGGCTACCGACGAACTGGCGAAATAGCAATTTTTCGTCACCTCCAGTATTGCCGCAGAGAGCCCTGAACTGAGTGACATGCTGATTGGGATTTCCTGTCCCCTTATACACATGAAATTTAGGGATCGTATATCCCGGCGGGTACTTAATTTGATCGTACCAGCCTGGATATGGTCACCCGGTTCTGACGACTTAGCCAGTAGCTTCATTTGCCTGATGAGCTCATATCTGTTGAGCTATGTAGTCATCAAGCGTAGCTTTCGAGATTGTCTCCTCCCTAGCCGCTGATAAAGCCGGAAGAAGGTTTGATGTCTTCCCTATGTCGTCTTCAATGATTATTAGAGGATCTTCGGCTGGAGGATCTGGCCGGATCATCATCCCCACCATATCTTGGAATAGGAGCGCCATTTGCTTTATATTAGCTGCTTATTCTACGGCCTCTTTATCTTTTTTCTCGAGCATTTTGCGGAGGAACTCGGCGTCAGTTTCCTACTCATGGCATTGATCCGACGATACTTCTGGGCTTTCTTTTTGCCTGGTAAGTGTGGCCATCTTCGTCAGCATCTCTTGGAGTTTCTGTTGTTGCTCATGAGCCTTTGTTACTGACCGGGTAAGTGGTCGATGACCCCCAGAAACACGGCTTTCCTATTTTCCAGAAGCCATGTAAATGGTGTGCACTACCATGCCCCCGGACTTGTGGCGTTTAGGTTCAGTGTCCTTGAGATTTGCCGTGGACACGGGGATCTTCTCCGTCCTTCTCCTTTTATGGGCAGACGAAGTTTAGGGGGATGTAATAGGCACCTCTGCAGACAACACCTTCCGTAGCATGGCGGCGGGATGGTCCTCCTCTTGCCGAACTTTCATTTTCTTCTGTCGGCAGGAGTAGTCTTTGTCTATCACAGAGTCTTAGACTCTTCGCCAGACCCTATGGGGTTTAGAGGACAGCCGCTGAGGGGACTGTTCTGGCTTCGCCTTTGTCATGTTTTCAGCAGGCGGAGGAGACTTTTTCAGCACGGTAGTTGGAGAGTTCTTGCGCACTCTCCTGAGAGGCTCAAAGCTGTTCCCAGTTGGAACATCGGCATTAACTTCCACCATTGGAGCCGGTGGAGTAAGTCCAAAAAGAGGAACTGCCCCCAGCTTTCCTCACCCGGCGCTAGTGATGACGTCGAGCATGTCGTGTAACCGGGATCACCTCTGTTGTCGGGGTAGCTTCATCATGCCCCCTGATCTGACGGGAAGTTGTTGTCGGTGTCAGCCTATCAAAGACAGATGTCCACTGAGAGGGAATAGTCAATCTTGTGAAGGCCGACTTTTGGGCGAGGGAAGCACTTGTAACGACCTCACCCGAAGTAGGAATTAGGATGGACAGTCTTGCAAAGATCGATCCCTTAGCAAGAGAAGCCCCTCTGATGACTTCGTTTACCGGAGCTGGGATGGCTATCCACTTCGGGATAGCTCTTTCGGGTATTGTAGGCTTCTTTATGGGCCTGCTTGAGCTTTGGCCTAGTCTGTTAAAGACCGAGGTGTTGAACTTGGACGACCCATTGAGCGGGGCCGTGGTAGTGGTAAGCCGATCAAATACCGACTTCTTCGGAGCTTCCTGTTATGGCACTGGGGCATTGAAGTTCATTGGTGGGAGCATGGTCCCGAAGAACAATCCCGTGGTGGCCTGTGTAACCTGTTCCACCGGCATTGCGTAGATGGAGGCCGCTTGAGGCCCGTAAGTTACTCCTCCAGATAGGCCGGAGTGAGAGTTGCTGTTGCAGTTGGTGCAGTTGGAAGTCATTGACACCATCTTTTCTTTTAAGGAGCAAGACACCAAATCTTAGTACCTCGAATTAAGGGGCAACCATACTAAACCGCGATTCGTTCGCGAAACACGACACACGAAGTGTGGAGGGGAAAAAGGAAAAGAACCTACCGGGCGTGCCAGAATCTATTTACCGCCGAAAGACGCGACCGAGACGTTGGGACGTCTGGCCTAAATTTTGGGGGCAGATGCTATTTGGTTTTATCCGTCTACCTCTCCAAAGATACCAAGTTGATTTATGGCACGGTGTATCGGAGGTTTGGACAGATGCGGCCGATGTAGCAGACTTTGTCAGATTCCCCATCGTTTGAGAGGGGTTTTTGATTGTGGGGACGCTCTTCCCTGCAGGCGCAAGCCCCAGCAGTTAATTACGTTACCGCATAGCGGTAACCACTTTCTCCTTCTCCAGATGTTCACTTCGTGTCATGTATGTTTATTTTATTTTTGGTTGCCCGTGGATTGTATATGGAGACTAATTTATGCTGTTGCCCGTAGGGCGGGGATTAGTTCAAATCCGTATATTCTTAGATTTAGGTTTGGGTTGATTTAAGGATCGTTAATCTCGTTTGAGATTAAGATCAACTTAAATGTTTGTTAAGGATACGTTAGCCTAATTTTTAGACTAAGATCTACTTAACAAGGTTTTAGGATCGTTTAGATCAAACGAAAAAGCATTTGTCCTCTATCGTTTTAGTTTGGGGACATTACGGTCCATTGGGTTTAAGAACATCATAGTCCATGTTTAAGGACATCATAGTCCAGGAAGTTTAAAGACATCATAGTCTGTTGTTTAAAGACATCATAGTCTGTAGGGTTTTGGTTTAACAGTTTGGGGATGCACCAAAAGTTATTGGTTATTGGGACCCTCTATCTCTCTGAAGACGTTGAAGAATTACAACGACATGTATCAGCGGTATGAAAAAATGTACCCTTGAACCAAATTTCATATTGAGGGAAGATATAGGATGAACATCACTTTAGATGCCATATGTAGGAGATCACTAGTCATCTTTGGAATTTAAGATCGACTTAGGGAGACCTGAGTGTAGGATTTCATTCGATTGGTGGCCAAAAAAAGTTTTGGTCTCGGGGGACTTAGCAAATTTGTACTAAGGTTGGCCTCTCCTAGTGTTAAACGCTAACATTTGCTCGGCGCTCACGTGCTCCCACGTGAGGCTATAAAACAGTCTTGAACACTGAAATTCGGAGCGCTCACGTATGACACGTGAGACGCCACAAAAATAGGGTTTATTCTCTTTTCTCTTTTATACGTGCTGAGCACTTCTCAGGGGTTACATGGAGTCACGTGAGGCGCCCCAAAAGTACGATTTATTCCCTTTTCTCTTTTATAAGTGCTGAGCACTTATCAGGGGTCACGTGGGGTCGCATGGCTAAATCTCAGTCTTTCCTTTTTGTTCCTCAAAGGTGCTCACGTGGGAACATGTGAGCCTTTATTGTGTAGCATTGAACACTAATATGCATGGAGCTCTTGATTTGAGTTTCGTGAATTTCAGGTCTCTTATTTTGTTAAGAATTAAATTCTTCCATAGGGGCTAAACCCTGGTTTTATTGGAGGAATTAAATTCCTATATGCCTTTTGGGAGAATTAAATTCTCTGAATTTATATCTTCTTCTAGGTTTTGGATCTGCCTGGCAGAATCTCCCCGATGAGAATTAAATTCTCAACTTCTGGGGAGATCTGCTTCTGCAGATCTTTTACTAGAAGAAAGAACTAAGTTCTTATATAAAGGGTTAAACCCTAGTTTTATCAGAGGAATTAAATTCCTATATTCCTTTTGGGAGAATTAAATTCTCTGAACTTAAATCTTCTCCTAAGTTTTGGATCTGCATGGCAAAATCTCCCCGATGAGAATTAAATTCTCAACTTGTGGGGAGATCTGCTTCTGCAGATCTTTTACCAGAAAAAAAAACTAAGTTCTTTGGAAGAGTTAAACTCTTGTGGAAACGAAGAAGGAGTAATATACTCTCTGTGTTTTTGTTCCTTCTTACCTAGGATTTCTTCTTTTCTTTTGAACTTGCATTTTTTGGGGGGTTCTTCTCTGTGCAAGACTTGAAGTCTTGGGTCCTTTATATAGGGGGCTGATTTGTTGATTCAGTTGAGGAAATCTCTCATTGAGAGATTTCTTAATTGATTTGTGGAATTTATCCACCGTTGAATTTTTGATCCAAGAACTTCTGTTTTACATAAAACATTTTTCTTGTTTTAATAAGATTGGGAAAATATTTTCTCATACAGAGCTTATTCTGTATTTTGGTGTTTTTTTAATCACCATTGGATATTTGATCAAACGGTGCTTTAATTTTACAGAGCACATTTTTTCTTATTTAGAAAGATTTGAGGAGTCCTCAATCAGAATTTACTTCTGCATCCTTGTAATTTTTAATCACCATTGGATCTTTGATCCAACGGTGCTCTGATTTACAGAGCACAATCTTTCTTGTTTAAAAAGAATGGGGGAAATATTCCTAAAATAGGGTTCTGATCCCTTTTAAATAGAATTTAATTCTATCGAGTCAGAAGATCTTATGACTCCTCACGTGTAGCACGTGACCCAATAGCACTAGGCCGGTTTGCCTATATGGAGAAGTCTCAAATAAGAGCATCATGTGTTGGCACGTGATGCGCCTTTTGGTCTGCTATTTGTTTTATAAAGCCGCCTATATACTTTGTATATAGATGCTCACGTATGGCCCAGCTCCACCCCCATTTGTTAAGTGTAATGCTTTATAATTTTGGTCCCAAAACGCATCACGTGTGGGTACTTGATGCTCCGTTTGTGGAATTTTCACGTTGCCTTTGATTCATTATTTATTTAATTTTTTTATAAGGGAACAGTGGGGCCTAGGAAGAGTGATGAAATCCCCACCTAATCTGAATTTTGGTCTTGCGCCTTAAAGTCCGTATTAAATTTTGAAAAAATAAACCGTAAAACAAAACTCACAAAATGAATTTTGAGCGGCGATATTTTGCAAAGAATTCTACAGAAAAATATATTATTAGATTTCTAGAGGAGAGAGAAAGAGTTGAGGAATATACCGGAGAAATTTGGATCGGGAAGACCACCAAGTGGTCGCGGTTCCGCGGCTAAATGTGCAATAGTGCGGCGGTTCCGCCGCGCCATGGTGCCTTCTTCTGACGAATTTTCTACAATAGCCGTCTAAGTTCCTCTGGATCTTGATGAATGTCTCTGAATCTTTATCTCCTCGCTAAAGTGACTCCAGATCCCCTTGCAAAATTCGCACAATAATCATTAAATACACAATTTGTTGTTTTGTTTAATTTTTACGATATGGATCGAATAAGAATTCAACACGAATAGCAAAAAAAATTACGCACGTATCCCCGGCAACAGCACCATTTGATTGGTGTGAAAAAAGTGTTTGTTTTTTTAGTTACCGCAATCAACACGGCGTCGCGTGTAGCTAGCTGTGGTGAATACGGTTCATCCGCAGGAATGCGTAGAATTTTTTTATCTTACCTTAGACGGGTAGATTGAAAAGAAGGAGAATAGAGAATAGATTTTAGATCTATGTTAAACACGGATGTAGAATATATAAGAGGAGGGCTTGTAGGGTTTATTGGATTTAGTAGTAATGGATGATTAATTAAAGATTACTCTTTTTATGTTTTAATAGATTTAAAACTAGATCGATAGTGATTCATGTAGATTAAGGTTTTTGGAGGGAATAGGGTTTCCACTCTTAACCCTTATCTTTACATGGATCTCTATTCATATCTAGCCTTTACCAAAACAATTGTTAATCTAATCTCAAATTGCGGTCATGACTATCAATAAATTAATAGCGCGCCCGATTAGGATGTTAACGATTCTTTTGATAAAGTTTATAAACTTTATAGGACGTAAAAGGAGTTAAAGGATTTTTTCATCCATTGATCTGCCCGAATCCTACAAACCCTAACAAGCGGAGAATTACTCGCGCATGTTGGGGATAGAAGAAGAAAGGATGGAGAAGGAAATCATATTGTAAAATGCAGAAAGTAAAATGTGATAAGAATAAAACAACTACCTTTATTAATCAACTAGATCAATTACACTTTTTGTTCCTTTAGAAAGTGGATTACAAAACCCTAGTTTGCTTCTCGATCTCTTCTGAAGGAGGTAGATGAACAGCTGATGATCAATCTGGATTCTTGAGTCGACTTGGACTTGGTGATCTCTTCGGTTTGATAATTTTCCAAGTGAAGCTCCGGTCCTTTATATAGTCCCAAAACCAAAAACTATAGATCCTAAGAATCAGGGTTTGTTGTTGCAATCCAAGCATAAAAATCCCAAACCCTAACTCATTGGATCGGCCGCGGATCCGCCGCTTTTTGGTGGTTTTAGCCGTGGAACCGCGGCCATTTGGGTGAGTTATGGTTTCCAACTTCTGGGGCTTCTTCATGGTGACACATGGAGATTTAATTGATATCTGGAATCTTGAAATCTTCTCTGAGTCTTTTTCAGTATTGATTTTATGATTTTATCGGCAGAGACATCTTGAATATCTTGATCTCCTGACCTGAGCTAGATCTGCACAAAATCTCAAATTATAATGTTAGTAGAATTTGTTTTTATTGAGATATTATCCTAACCATTTTATATGATATTATATTTTAAGAATATTGATTAGGGATATTTGATATGATATGCATATTTTAATTATCAAAATATTATGTATATATTTTCCATCATAATGTCAAGTATAATATATAAATATATGATAATATATATTTTATAGATAAACTCTCATATGTTTCATATTTATAATAAACGCCTTTAAATATTTAAGAAAAGTAAGAAAAATGTTATATAAAATGTACAATATTTTCGACTGAACAGACAGCCGAGTACAGTTTGAGTTTACTTCGATCGGAGGACAGCTTGCTCATATCCGTGCCTGTCCACGGTTACTTGATCGCATCCAGGAGGCACAGTCCGACGATGCTCGTTTGTCAAAGATTATGGAGCAGGTACGGCAGGGTAGAGATTTAGAGTTCGTGATCGATGATCAGGTAGTGCTACGATTTAGGATTCGTCTATGTGTGCCGGATTCCGAGGGACTGAGATGCGAGATCTTAGAGGAGGCACATCAGTCAGCATATAGTGTCCATCCGGGTTCCACCAAGATGTATCATGATTTGAGAGATGTCTACTGGTGGGAAAGGATGAAGAGAGATGTCACAGATTTCGTTTCGAGATGCATGACTTGCCAGCAAGTCAAGGCCGAGCATCAGAGGCCGGCAGGAGAGTTACAGCCTTTGCCCATTCCGGAGTGAAAATGGGAGCAGATCTCTATGAATTTGATCATGGGTCTACCTAGGACCAGTCGAGGGTATGACTCTATTTGGGTGATCGTAGACTGGATGACGAAAACGGCTCATTTCCTTCCAGTGAAGACCACTATCGGATTCGCTCAGTATACTCAGATTTATATTGATGAGATTATGCACCTACACGGCGTTCCGACCTGCGTTGTGTCCGACAGAGGCACCCAGTTCACCAGTCGAATATGGCAGAAACTTCAGGAGACTTTGGGCTCCCGATTGAGTTTCAGTACAGCTTTCCATCCGCAGACCGACGGTCAGTTAGAGCGGACCATACAGACTCTCGAGGATATGCTCCGAGCATGTGTTCTTGATTTCGGTGGCAGTTAGGATCGTCACTTTCCCTTGATAGAGTTCTCCTACAATAACAGCTTCCAGAAGACGATTCAGATGGCGCATTTCAAGGCCTTGTATAGGAAAAAGTGTCGATCTCCTATTTGTTGGACAGAGCTCGGTGAGAGCAGTATTTTGGGACCGCAGGTAGTACAGGAGACTACAGAAAAGATCCAATTGATTCAGGATAGGATAAGAGCATCCCAGAGCAGGCAGAAATCTTATGTTGATAGACATCATCGCAGTCTTGAGTTCGCCGTGGGTGATCATGTTTTCTTACGGGTTTCGCCGATGAAGGACGTGATGAGGTTCGGATGGAAAGGGAAGATTAGTCCAAGATACGTAGGTCCTTTCGAGATTCTCGAGCGAGTCGGTACCGTTGCCTATTGTTTGGCACTTTCACCCAGTTTTCCTGATGTTCACTGTTCCCTTCCGAAGGACGGCCAAGACTAAACGTCTTGCCTGAGATTCGGGGCAGATGCTATTTGGTTTTATCCGTCCACCTCTCCAAAGATGCCAAGTTGATTTATGGAACCGTGTGTCGGAGGTTTAGACGGATGCGGCCGATGTAGCAGACTTCGTCAGATTCCCCCTCGCTTGAGGGGTTTTTGATTGTGGGGACGCTCTTCCCTGCAGGCGCAAGCCCCTGCAGTTAATTACGCTACCGTATCGCGGTAACAACTTTCTCCTTCTCCAGAATTTCACTTCGTGTCGTGTGTGTTTGTTTTGTTTGTGGATGCCCGTGGATTGTATACGGAGACTAAGTGATGCCGTCGCCCGTAGGACGTGGACTAGTCCAAATCTGTATTTACTTAGATTTGGGTTTGGTGTTTTAGTTTAAGGATACGTTAGCCATGTTTAGGCTAAGATCAACTTAAACGTTCGTTAAGGATACGTTAGTCTGATTTGAGACCAAGATCAACTTAACGGAATCGTTTGGATGCGACAAAAGAGCATTTGGGGCTCTATTATTCCAGTTTAGGGACGTAGTGGTCCATAGGTAGTTTTAGGGACGTTTCGGTCCATTGGTAGTTTAAGGACATTGCGGTCCATATTCCAGTTTAGGGACATGGTGGTCCATAGGTAGTTTAAGGACGCATAAGTCCATGAGTTTAAGGACCCCACAGTCCGTGTTGATGTGTGGTTGTCGGGACCCGTCACCTCTCTGACGTCGTTGAAGGATTACAACGATAGGTGTCAGAGGAGTTCAGAGATGTACCCTCGAACCGGATATAAATCGATTTAGGAGAGCAGCCGTGCTCAGTCAATTTAATTTGAGGACTTACGGTCATGATTGGGCTAAGTCCAGTTGAAAAATGTTCAACATTTTTATTTGTCTTTGGCCTACTAGGCCTGTGCTAGGGCTTTGCCCCTTTTTAAATAATGCATTGCATTATTTATTTTGTTTGGGCTCTGCCCATTTATAAATGATGCAGAGCATCAATTTTTTTTGGGCTCTGCCCTTTTATTGCATTTGTTTGGGCTCTGCCCTTTTATAAAGGATACAGAGCATCGGTTTTGTTTGGGCTCTGCCCTTTTATTGCATTGCAATTTATTTTGGCCTACTAGGCCTTTTTCATTTAGGCCTGGCCCTGCAGTGCATTTGTCAGGCGCTTTGCGCCAATCGCTGAGCGCAAGCGCTTGTGGTGATGACATGTGTCACGCAGGCGCAGTGCGCTGCGCCAATGCACTGCGCTTGCGCTGCTGACACGTATCACGCTCGGGTGAGTTACGCCAATTTCAGAGAGCAAGGCTCTTTCTTAAAAGCGCAAAGCGCAAGTGGTTCAGGTGCTGACACGTGGCGCTCTCTGGTGGCTTGCGCCAACCCAGGAGCGCAACAGTGCAGATTTACAAGTGCAAGGCACTGTTTTAATTTCTTGATCCAACTTAGATCAAAGAAAACAAGTTTTTCTTGTTTTTTCTTGTTTTCAAAGAACCAGTGGTTCATAAAAAGTGCAAGGCACTATTATTATTTGTTTTTTTATTGAAAATCATTGATCTTGTTCTTAGATCAATGATCTATTAGAAGCAACTCTTCTATTTTAAAGGTTTTTACCTTTTTCTTGAATTTTCTTCAGAGTTCTCTCTGTTTTAAAGTTCTTAATCTTTCACAATGTTGATTCTTATTTGAATCGGGATCTAGGGGCCTTTATATAGTGCCCATAAATTTGTTAAAGAGATCTTTCTCTGAGTGATTTGGGGAATTTTCCCCACCGTTGGATCTTTGATCCAAGGGCTTCTGTTTTACAGAAGATAATCTTCTTGTTTTAATAGGAACAGAAGAATCTTTCTAGAATTTAATTCTGTTTGGCGCAAACGCCTCAGCGCGTGACACGTGTCACGCAGCGCAGAGCGCAGCGCAACTGCGCCGGCACGTGGCGCGCAGCGCAGCGCAACTGCGTTTGCGCTGACACGTGTCGCGCAGCGCAGCGCTTGCGCCACTGCGTTTGCGCTGACACGTGTCGCGCAGCGCTTGCGCAACTGAAGCGTTGCTTCCTTTATAGCCTTGCTCTGATTGGGCGCGCTGCCTTGGGCGCTGCGCTGACGTATCAGCTTTTGACACGTGGCGCGTTGCGCGCAGTGCAAGGAATTTGAAGCGTTGCTTCGAATTTTGAATTTTTGAAATTCAAACAGAGCTTTTCTCTGATTGGGGGAACATTCACCCCGTATTTCATGTATCGATATTTCGCAAGTACCTTCATGACCCTTCTCACACGATTCAGCTTCAGACGATCTAGCTAGAGCGCGATCTTTCTTGAACCGAGCAGCTGGTAGTCATTCTAGATCGGCAGGTGAAGAAACTGAGGTCAAAGGTCTTATCGTCCGTAAAGGTTCTTTGGCGTGGCCCGAACAGCGAAGAGGTCACCTGGGAAGCCGAGGATAAGATGAGAAAGAAGTTTCCCCATCTCTTCGAAGGTACGCGTAGTTAAATTTTAAATTCAGGGACCGAATTTCTTTATGGGGGGAAGATTGTAACGCTTTAAAAATTCGTTTAGGATTATTATATGTTAATTAAAATCATAGCTTGTGTTTTGCTATTAAACTTAGTTATAATATTTTTCCTCAAGACATAAATATACCTATTTTACTTATGTAATTACTTATTTTATTAGTATTTATTAGTTATTTATTTAATTACTTGTTCACTTAATTATTTTCCTTATTTATTAATTATTAAATATTATTTAAACGTGCACACACACACACTAATCTAGTGATAATCTTAGGTTAGCAAGAGGTTAATCTTATTTAGGTAACCATGGCAACCTAAAACATTTTATTTAACATGATCTTTTCATTCAAATTGTAGATGGTTCTAGATTCTGGTAGAAAAGATAAAGAAAAAATAAAACAAAAATGCAGCATGGTGCATTTAAAAATGAGGCATGGTGCATTAAATGCATGCCATGACTTGGTGTTTTCACACACTCTCTCTCTCTCTCTCCCCCTCACAATGGCAGCCTCCCCTCTCCCTTCTTTTCTCCTTATCCAAAAACTCCTTCTCTACCTCATCTAAAAACCCTACAAAATTACCACAAATCACAACAAAAATCCTTATATAAATCACTTCAAAAATCTCCTTGTCAACCTCTTTAAGAGTTCTTGAAGCAGGTCTTCATCTTTTGGTGGCAAAATCTGATCTAGTAGGGTCTCTTTCTACTAATCCTTGAGGTATGAAACCAAGTTTTTGTTTCACTAATCCTTGCTTTGACTAGTCTTAACTGGGTGCTAATGTAGTTTTTAATGCAAGTTTAGGGTGTTTAAGGGAGAGTTAGGTTAAGTTAATATTTTAATCACTTATTAAGGTAGTTAAGTGTAGTTTAACACCTAATAGTCTTATTAATCCAACAAGTTTGCACTAAAATACCATAATGTCTTAAATTAGTGTTTAAAACGGTTTTTAGTTTAGTTTTATATTCTTTGTGATTTGCTATCGTTTCACTATTCTATAATTTAATCAAACAATGCAGTATTATAGTATTAGAACCCTAAGTTTACCCTAGAAACCCGGACCCAAACCCACTTAGTTCGACCGGCGAGATAGGCGAATTTCCCGGCGCCGCCGGTTCACTGTAGCACTTAGGTGTTGGGGTTTTGTGGGTATCTCTCTATGGGTCTTTTAGGATATTTGGTATTGTTTGTTTTCCTATTTCATCTGCAGATAAAATCTGGAACCGTATTGCTTAAAACTAAGTGTTTTGTTAATATAAGATACGCACGATTTGATTCCAGGTTTGGCGTTTGCTTTGCATAACAGCCATAGGAATGGTTTTTGACGATGCCACATGCGTTTTGTGCACCAAGTGCACACGTGTTTAACTTGTTGTGTTAGTTCCTCTGTATGATCTTGACTTCACGTTTTATCGAGTATTTAGCCTTATGTTTTGATATTGTGCAATTCCAGGATCGGTGGCGGATACGTCGGACGCGGCAAGGAAAGGAAAGGAAAGGCAGTGACCGAATTCGATTAGCCGAGGCGTTCCGGTGAGTAGATATACACATCTATGAAGGATCGCTTGGACGGCGTAAAGCGCCTGATAGCTAGAATTTACTTAAAATTCTTGTTTTCATATGCGTATACCATATTCATATTGCACTTGCATCATCGTGCACGTTGATAATATTACCTAGGACACTTGCATCATTACCAATGGTTCATACCGCACGTGCACTATTTTATGTGAACACACACGCCGTTGGTAATTGGTATGTCACAAACACTATGGAACTTGCTTAATAATCAATATTTTTGCATTTCATCGTTCTTGATATGTAACCTTCAAGGCATTCATCTCATTGCATCATATTTATATCAAAGGCATTCACCGTCATTGACATATGCATACATTGTGATTCTTCTTGGAGATTTCTATATTCATGAGATTTCTGGATTTGGGGAAAACCGCAAAAAGACTGTTATAAACTTACGATCATTTTAAAATGGAAATTGCGGTTTTCTTGTGATATGATGTATGGCGTCCACCATGAGTTTTCTCGGTTATTGAGCTACGTATGTATATATACCCGATTTGAGGAAAGATGAAGCACCGTCTGTAGGTACATGGTGGACCCGATGAGGTGTTCCGGGACAAGAAGATCGTATAGAGAGACGTTGAGCCTGGCAGGAGAGCACTACCTACCGGTGATTATTGGCCCGGCGGAGATCCAGAGGATACCGACCAGAGTCGTGTGATTTGACAGATTTGAGGGTCGATCTGAGAGACGACACCCGAGATATATATATTGTGTGTCGATGCTTGACACGGATTTCCATTGATTTCATTTAATGATACTCCATTTTTATAATACCAAAATTTTACTAATATAAGAACACAGATTTTCTCATACCAGACATATCCAGATTTCTTGTTTGATCATTCATTCATGTCGCATTCATACTAGTACATCGCATCATAGTTGTATACATAGGTTGTGACGCGTTGCGTGCATGCTTGCGATAGTCTCATTAGATGTTACTTACTACTCACGAGTTGGCAACTCACCCCCGTTGTGCCACAGTATCTTGCAGGACCGACCCGTCAACATAGTAGCGGTGGGCGCACTTCTTCTTCTACTTCCTCTTACTTCGACTTGAGGGCTTTGCTTGTAGGTAGGTTTTGTGAGGATATTCTTTTGTTCCTACCATGTACATTTACCTTTGTATCTAGTACACTCCATCTACCATTTGTATATGTGACCTAAAGACTGGACAGTGAGACTTGTATTATTTTGCTATCTGGTGTCGAGCTCGTGTGAACCGACTTTATACTTTTCTTATTTCTTGCTTTCACATGTTTATTTCACATTATTATGATATATCTTGCACATGGTTGTGTTTCGCCATACGGCGAAGAGCTAGCTCCTACTTGGGGATGCCTTTTTATTATTGCTTATATATATTCATGTATGTATCGGTTTGGGACCAGTTTTTACAAAGGAGACTCTGCCGAAATTTTCAGAAAATTTGATTCTTTTAAAATGTTTTGATGTAAATCTATTTTGTTAAAATCGCCTCTTTAAAACAAGTATTTCTTCACTCTATTCATTTCACGGTTTAGATTTCTGGGTTTTTGGTTACTTAGATTATGTTACGCCTCTGGACGTTGTGTGATTTAAGTGCCAGTCACGTTCCACACACGGGTCGTGACAAGATTCTGTCATGCCTTATTGCCTAAAATACGTAACAACGGCACGTGACAGAGCCAACCATGCTGCCTATGGTTAGGAATCATCCCTGCACAGTCATATTACGGCTGTCAATCGGATATCAAGAAAAATAAAATATAAAATCTAGTTAACACATGTCCATCTGCCACAGTAAAATAAAATCAAGAAAATGCATGAAGCGAAAACGAATCAAGATCCAATAAAAAATATCTGAATCATGTCCCAATATGGGCTCACATCAATAGAAATAAAATTGCTGAAATAAAAGAAACTAAGAGTCTATAAATTAAATAGCTCTCGGCTTGATTGCCAAAGTACTCTTGATCTGCCTGCAATAGAGGTAGAGGAATTGGGTCATGCAAAACCCAGACGTCAGTGCGTCATAATATCAAAAGATTAATAATAACCAAGATGTAATTCTATGATTAAACATGCATATAAATAATAAATACAGATATAAACAATGAGGTACATGTATATGATGTGTATCCTAAAAACTGTGCTTCTAGGTTATCTATTCTACAAGTCTTTAAAATCAATTTAATGGAATCGTTGATGTAACTCAATAGTATCCCGTGCGTGCCCGGGACCACGGTCAAGACTCTCGGGATGAATCTGAGATGTGCCGCTAAGTAGTAAAACAGGTATCATGTACAGAAGAATGATGTCAGCAGCATCATTCCGGGGCTGGCCGAGCCCATAAAGACTGATCAGTATAAGTATCGAACTGTTAAGTTACAAATCAGGTTTCATTATTGATTTCCCCTTACCCCTAAGGTTTCGTGTTCAAGTAAGGTATTTATGATATGAATCTAATGCCAATACAGAATCAAGCAAGTACATGTCTTGTCTATGTAGATAACAAGTTACGTCCATCAGGAAAATAATCAGGATTGTTGGCATTAACAAGAAGATCCAAGTAACAAGTATGGTAATGTGTCGTGAACATGCCATGTACTGTATATTAACCAAAATAGATAACAATGTAAAACTGTAATCAATATCGAAACACGACTGATGCCAGGATGTATATGTATCTATCTGTAATAACCAGTATACGTCCATTACCATGTATGATGCAAACTAGATAACATATTGAACTATTGTAGTAGTATAATAACATTGTGATGTTCTGTCATTCAACTAGATAAGCTATTATCAATACGGATACACACGGATACTGAAAAACGGTAAATCAGTAATATTTTTTGAATTATTAAAATACATGCACTATTATTTATTAAATAAATATTGATATAGTAACATAGCATGTTGCAAGTTTATAACTTGCATGATTGGATCACATGTCGAGATACAGATGTCACGTCCAACGTCGGAATAACGTCGTGATGCAAAACTTACGTGCGCAGGACTGGACCTGGCTGAGCAGTGACGTGACGTGGTGACTAGGCCAGATGACGACGATGGATGGGTCGTCTGGATCATTGGCGACGTGCGCAACTCCGGCAAGACGATCGGAGTCGAGAAAATAAAAGAAAGAAAGAAAAGAAATGAAGAATAAGAGTGGGGTGGCTGCTGCTGTTGGGTTCTGAGATGGCGAGGACATAGGAAAGATGGCAATGTGACGGGGGTTGACAACGGCGAGGTGACGGGGGTTGACAATGATGAAGTGCTGCGTCGGTGAGGTGGCTGTGAGTTTGGTGATCAGGTAATAAGGTGCAGGGGGTCGCTGGGGTTAGGTTTGGGTTGTCGGGGAGAGGAGAGGGAGGTGAGGAAGAGAAGATGGAGGTGGTGCTGATGGGCGAGGTAAGCGGCATCAAGGGTTGCCGACATGGGTATGGGTTTTCTCGGTATCAGGGTTGCCACAGGGTAGTGCTCGGGGAGAAGAAGAGGAGAGGGGGAGGTCTTGAAGGTGATGAAGGCGAGGAGGTAAGGACGGGGGAGAGGATGATGGTAAGGGGTGGCGACGAGAGCGAACGGCGAGGGCGTGGGTAGGGTTCTGGGTTCCTTCTCGCCAGGGAAGAAGAAAAATAATTGAGGGAGAAAGAGAGAAAGATGAGGGTTTAGTAAATAGGTTTTATAAATAATTATATAATATATATAATTATTTAGAGAGAGGGGGGAAAGAGAGACTAAGATTATATATTAGTTTAATTAATATATTTATATTATATTTGTTTAATAGTTTTAGTTATATAAAAATATTATAATATATACTATAGGATTTTACAGCTAATACCAGATTACACCGAATATTACCCAGGTCCCTTCTAAAAATCTAGTTTTTAAATATGGAGAATATACATAAAAGTTTAAACCAAAATGCGATGTCCTGTCAAATAAAAATGTATACCCCTAAGTACAGATCTACGTAAATATACGTAGCAATCAAAACGAGTCTGTTTTAACAATAGGACATGAACATGATATATGGATGCAACCACATGATATAGGGTACGATGACGTGTAAGGCTAGATATAAAAATATGTTATTTGGTTTTTATTTTGTATTATTAAAAGATATGTGGATACTAAAATATATTATATATGTATAATATCTAGATTTGCACGTATACTCTGTACTAACAAATATTTGACGTAATCTTAAATCATGATGGGTTTCAAACATACGGGTCGGATCGGATAATAACCACAGCTGCTAAATGTACTATCCATAACCTAAAATCAATAATAATAAAGAATTTACCGCAAGATTGAAAATACCCCAAAATATATAGTATAAATGCACTGGGGTGTTACAGATTCTATCTAGTTTTCATTTATCAACTGTTAAGAGTCGTAGAGAGTCAGTCTGTTCTAATTGCATAAAGGCCAAAAGCCATAAACTATCTTTTGAATTATCATCAACAGTGTCTTCGGCACCTTTAAATTTAATTTATTCTGATGTTTGGGGCCCTGCTCCTATTTTATCTTACACTGGTTTTTGATACTATGTTACATTTGTTGATGACTATAGAAAATTTACCTGGTTGTTTCTAATGCGTAATAAGTCTGACTTGTTTGATATCTTTTGCTGCTTTCAACATCATTTTGAACGTTATTTCAATAGGAAAATACGTATGTTTCATTCTGATTGGGGTGGTGAATATTAATCCCTCCATCGTCATCTAACCACGGAGGGTATCCTCCATCGTGTTTCCTATCCCCACACTCCCGAACATAACTAGGTAGCGGAACGCAAACACCGTCACATTATAGATACCGCTCGTGCTCTTCTTGTTCACGCTTCCATCCCTTCTCATTACTGGGATGAAGCCGTCCAAACCGCAGTCTTTCTAATTAACCGTCTCTCTACACCAGTCATTTTCAACGACACCCCTCTTCATAAATTATTTGGTCATCATCCTAATTATATCTTCCTCGGCGTATTTGGATGTGCGTATTATCCTTGGCTTCGTCCCTACGCCCCACATAAACTTGCTACTCGGTCTAATTGCTGTGTATTCATGGTTATAGTACTCAACACCATGGTTACCGTTGTCTTCATGTATAATCCGGCCAAATGTATGTGTCTAGGCATGTTATTTTTGATGAAAATTGCTTCCCCTTTTCAGGTTCAGATTCTCCTACAGGTTTGCCGCATAACACTGAGCCCTTCCAGGAGTGGACATCCTTGGCTTTGGTCCGGTTCCGAGCCCAGCTTTACCACTAGTATCGGCCACCGCATCCCCTTGTGCGGATTGCATCCATGGAACTCCCTCACTCCGGTCACCGCAACTTGCTCCACCCAGCCGCTCATCTATGATCGCTCCTTCTCCAGCAAGCTCCCTACCATCAATTCCCAGTCCCGCTCACACGCGTGCTCCTCGATCGCCACTTGCAGATGAACCTGGTTCCCAACTTTCAACACAATCCTCCCTGCTTCTGGAGTCCTTTTTCACCACCTCGTCATGCATTTGCGACGAGTCCCCTATTCTTCGCATTGCCGAAATCTATACCTCCACTGACCTGGTCGTTGATTCTCCACCACCTCGCGCACTCACCGGCAGTCATGCATTACCTTCAGCACTTCCTGCCACTACTTCTGTCGAGACCCGTCGTGGCATGAGGTTATGTCCTCTGAATTAGATGCTCTCCTTCACAATGGAACCTGGAAGCTCGTCTCTCGCCAATCTCATTTCATTATCATTGTGTGCAAATGGGTGTTTAAGCTGAAATATAGTGCTGATGGTTTGATTGAGCGTCACAATGCGCGGTTCGTGGACAAGGGGTTTCGGCAACAACCCGGTGTCGACTACTTTGACACTTTCAGTCCGGTTATCAAGATCACCACGGTACGCTTGATTCTTGTAATTTCGATCAGCTCGGGTTGGCCAGTGCGACGGTTGGATATATCAAATGCATTTTTACATGGTCATCTTAAGGAAGTGGTCTATATGGATCAGCCCCGGGCTTTACTCACCCTCAATTTCCCAATCATGTCTGTCGACCGCATCGCTCTCTTTACGGACTTCATCAGGCTCCTCATGCCTGGTTCAAAAGTCTGAGTACTCAAATCCTTCAGCCCGGATTCCTTGGTTCCAAGACCGATACTTCACTGTTCTTTTATTTGGACCGACGCTCATGAATTTATGTCTTGATTTATGTTGATGATATTCTAATCACTGGTTCCGATCAAGGGGCGTTATTGACCTTATTGCCTCTCTTCAACGGGAATTCTCCATTCGTTACCTTGGCGCCGCTCTTTATTTTCTTAGAATCAAACTATGTCCTCATCCCGATGGCTATCTTTTATCTTAATCTCAATATAGTATGAATATTCTTAAGTGCTCCAAAATGACTGCCACATGCCCGATATGCACACCCATGGTCACCATCACGACTGCCAATGATCCTCTTTCCACTCCCCTCGCCGATCCTTCTATGTACCACAACATTGTGGAAGCTCTTCGGTATGTCACCATCATTCGCCCCGATGTCTCCTTCATGGTCAATCGGGCCTTTTAGCATATGCATGCCCCTACTAAGCAACATTGGTCCCTAGTTAAGCGCATTTTTCGCTATCTTCAAGGCACTCACTCTCATGGCCCTCTACCGAGATTCACTACGGCATCTACTTGCTTTCAGTGATGATGACTGGGCTGGGAATACTGTGGATCGTCATTCCATCAGTGGCTAACTATCTTCTTGGTTCGCAATCTCATTTCATGGAACTCCAAGAAATAAGCAACGGTCACTCGCTCAAGCACAGAGGCTGAATACAAGGCGCTATCAAATGCCACGGCCAAGCTCATTTGGCTTCAATTCTTACATCACGAGCTAGGATTCAATCATTTCCTACCTGTGGTGTGATAATATTGGCGCTACGTACCTTGCTGCTAATCATATTTTCTATGCTCGCACCAAACACGTTGAAATTGATTTTCATTTTGTTCACGAACGTGTCACTGATAACCAACTTATTGTGCGCTACATCTCCACGCGAGATCAAGGTGCCGACACTCTCGCCAAGCCACTCTCGAGACAACGCTTTGTTGAACTGCATTTCAAGCTCAACGTCGTCCAGCCGCCGTTCAGTTTGAAGGGGCGTAATAATGAATTGAATTCATCAAGCAAACAGACGTCTAACCGTTCAGGTCAGTCGTCTGATCAAGACGACAGATGTCTATCCCTTCAAGGTCAGACGTTTGGAATTGGTTAGTGTGACAACAGAATGCAGCCAGACGTCTGCACCTGTAAGGGACAGACGTCTAGATTTGACTTGTGCTCTAATATAGCGTAGCCAGACGTCTGCACTTGTGCGGGGCAGACGTATGGTTATGCGCGATCATCTTAGTTTCCAAAGATTTCTTTATGGTTGTTTGGAAAGATTTTGAGAAATTAGATTGTGGGATTTAATTGTAACAGAATATTTGAGAAATTGATTTGGTTGCAACAAATATTATATATGAAATAAAATATAAAATAAAGCCACAAAGAGAAGAATCTCTAAGGTTTCTTCTTCCTTCAATATCTTTTTCTTCCTCTATCTCTTGCTACTTCTTTATAAATATCAGTGACAGAAAGATCCCTCTACATTACAAGATAAGATCAAATCATATTGTTTGGTATATGCTCACACGTGTCGCATGCATGATAATTACTGTAGGGTTAGCATAGCACCTTAGCAAGTTTTAGGAAGGCATCACACATGCCATATTGAAATTTTTGGGGTGCCAAACAAACCCTAACCAAGATCCTAACTAGAGACATAGGGTAAACAAAGCAAGTAAACAACTTTACTTCTAAGAGTTTGGGATTACAACATTTGAAGTCCGTTCCTTCGCTTCATAAGCTCCGTGTTGAGGTCCCTTCACTGCGATCATCAAGTACCCGGACTCTAAAGGGGCTCCATGAAGAGAAAGATGCAAGGTTGCATCCAATCTTCAACAACTAAGATGATCTACCTTGAAGAATCTCAAACCCAAGCTCTTGCTTCACTAATCAAGTATTAGAAAAGCAAACACCCTAATCTAAGTGGCTAGAATAGATGAGGATGATGAAGTGGGAATTTTTCTCTCTTTTGTTTTCAAGTTCTCACATTATTTCATCACAACACAAAAAGCTAGAAAGCTTTCTTCAAGAAGAGGAACAAGAAGAAATCTATTTGTGATGAATAATGAATTAATGTGTATGGTTACAAAACAACCTTGAGTTAAGAATGAAGGGCTTAAATCATGTAGAGAATAAACCTAAGGTAAAGGATTTGGGTTGGGTTAAGAAATATCTACAAAATATCAACACAAAATATCTTAGCATAAAACAAAAGAAAGCTTCATGAAAAAGCTAACCCAAATCAAACCCTAACTTGTTTAATCTCCACAAATCATGTTGTATTTGTAATCATAACTTGTTACAATATTATATATCACATATATAATATATTTTTGTAACAAAAGAAAATAACACAATTAACATATATCGCATATATATATCAATGTATTATCCGGTGAGAAAATAAATCAATAAAGTGAGCTTATATCAGTTAATGTAATGTAATATATCACATATATAATTATACATTAAATTATCGAATCAACACTTGATCCGATAACCCGGCTATACTACATATAACCGACTAATATAACATGTACCAATTCATCGAATCAACACTTGATCCGATGACCCGGCTATATCACATATACCCGGCCGATATCACATATCACGAGAATCGAATATGGTATCTCATACTCATATTATTCTCGGTCCCGCACATATCACATATGTGCTCCTACTCCGTTTCGCCTGAGCCAGGAAACCTCTGTGTAGGACTAAGAATCGTCAATACACCGGCAGTAGGTGATGATCATATCAAAACACCCACAAGATGCAAGCGGTCAACTAAACGTAATAGCCACCAAGGTATTGAGCAATCAGAAGATCAACAAGCAAGCCTGTACATTCTCCTGCGAATCCAATCAGTAGCACTCCCGTACAGTCCGGTCTCTTCGTCTGATATGTCGCATATCCAGTCTAGGGGTGGTAAACGTCAGACCCCAGTAACCGATAAGTCATGTCGATATGAGGTCCATAATAGTTCGAGAAACTATTGATAACACTTACCAGTAAATCTCAGCAACCCTGGCCAGGGATTTCCAGTAATAGCCAATCGAACACAGCGCAACATCAACTCTCTATACCGGGAGAGACGAAACCCCTCCTATCACTCATTACCTCCATATGATTCGGGACTGTACCCAAAAGCCACCATTTTACACGCCCTCTTGGACGTGGTAAGGTGGAAATCAAAGCACAGTGGGAATCACACAAGACTCTATGACAATCTCGGGTCTACAGACTAACCTGTACCAGTGTCAACAGAGAACTGCCATCTGACGTGAGGTATAATACCATCTGGGAGTTCTCGGCGAGTCCGTCCAGTGTACCCAGTCTCTACTGAGCACCCGTATACTATCTCTGATGTCAAACACTAATGGATATGGGATCATCCATCGCCCATCTACATGGGTCAAGAAGCATACGCTAGTCTACTCCGGTATATCGATGCCCTGTCTCGATACACCTACGACTAGGAACATTTGAAGGATGTACTTAGCGACTACACTGTCCCCACTAGTATGATCTGCATCATAGTCCTGGTAGTTAAGTATGCATCCTAAGGGCTTTATCAACATGTAACATAGAGACAATCAGAGTACATATTAAGATAAAGAGCAACCAGATAGTGTACTATCATGTCGAGCAAGAAAGTCCTTCATATATATGTCCAAGCATCCACTACAATATACATGGTATGTACAGTAATGGCTTCTAGGGCATACATATCACTAACAATCTCCCACTTGCACTTGGGCCATCTGTTGTAGTATACCATACCCAACAATCAGTTGTGGTTAAAATATCTCATACTTAACCATCCCATAAAAGTCTCTACTGGGAAATAGGCCTTTGTGAGTGGATCCGTGCTATTGTCCTCTGTTTCTACTCTCCTATCCTCGATCTCCCTGGAGATCAACCATCTCCATGATCAGGTGATACTGCCTAAGAATATGTCTGGATCTCAGAGGGGATGGGGGTTCCTAGGCATAAGCCACAACTCCATTGTCACACAATGGTAGGAACGATGTTCATCTAATGAACTTATATATATCCAGACTATCTCTTTGGTAGCATCCTTGATAACGATGTATCTTGCCTTTAATCGTCTACTGTGTCACGGTATTTAGCTTGGAACTCTTCCAACATACCGTCCCTGTACAGAGGGTAAAGAAAATGCCTGTGACTGACATTCAGTCGACCTTATCACTCTGGAACCATTCCAGTGATTCTCCCCAGGATCGATTGATACCATCTCACTATACCTAGTGAGAATCCTAACATCCAATTAGGTCTATCTTATAGATCCAAAACCCAGGATTTAGGAGGTATCACCTTGATCCTATATGGAAAATCCTTGTGATAAGAGGAGATTGACCGAGCGTAGCATAGGAAACTCCTTCCCTATCAAGAGTATGTCATCCACGTACTCTACGAGGATCACCACCATACTCCCTACTACATTTTTGTATATACTAGGTTCATCTACCATTTTGATGAAGTCAAACTCTTTGACTATCACATCAAAACAGACATTCCTACTCCGCGATTCCTGATTTATCCCATAAAACAACTTGCACACGTTTCCGCTGCTCCCACTTGCTACGAACTCCTCTGGCTGTGTACTTATAGATGCTTTCTTCTAAATCATTATTTAGAAAAACAGTCATGACACCCAACCGCCAGATATCGTAGTCATGGTATATAGCAGTGGCAAGTAGCATCTGGATGGACTTAAGCATAGCTTTGAAATTCTCAACTTTTCCATGTACACCAAGTAATCTTCTCAAGATATACTTTCTCCTGATGGGGATTTAACCCTTCAGATAAAGCAACCAAAGTCCATACTTTGTTGGTGTATATGGATTCCATCTCAGATCGCATAGCATCCAGCAATTCTTACAGAGTCCCTACTCTTGATGGCCTGCTCAAAACTAGTTGGGTCATCATCTCATGATGCAATCCTCGCTCCCACTGTCATAGAGAAAAAACCGAAGTATCTCTCAGGTGGATGAGGAACTCTACTAGATCGGCAGAGAGGCTGAGGTTCGTCGGGAGCTATTGAATCCATCGGTTCTACCAAATCATCAGCTGCAGTTTGTATAACTGGAACTCCTTCCAGTTCTACCTCATGACCACTAATTTCTTCACAAGAAATTCCCTTTTTTCTCAAAAAGGTGGCATGCCGAGTAATAAAACACCTTTTGTTCCTCGGTTCGGTAGAAGATATTCCCTTGCGAATGCTTGGGATATCCAACAAACTTCCACAGAACTATCCTTGCCTCGAGCTTGTCCGGATCATACTTTTAGATATAGGCCAGACAATCCCAAATCTTAACATCCTTAAGAGATGTGCTCTTCCCATATTATATCACATATGGAGTGGTAGGCACCTGATTTGATCGGAACCCTATTCAATATGTATGCAGCTTCATAAGTGCATAACTCCCAAAAGGAAATAGGCAACTCAATAGTACTCATCATAGAGCACACCATATCATATAGTTTACGATTGCTCCACCCCGATATACCGACGTGCTGTGGTGTATACGGAGGAGTAATGCTAAGAGAGAATCTCATTCTCCTTTAGAATAGTCCAGGATCTCCGTGCTCAAGTATTCTCCTCCCTGATCTCATCAAAGGACATAATACTTATACCCATTTTGGTTCTCTACTTCTGAATTATATTCATTGAATTTCTCAAAAGGTTCAGACTTGTGTTTCAACAGGAACATATGTCTGAATCTTGAGAGATCATCAGTGAATGTAATGAAGTACAAAGAACCGGTTCTGGCATGTGTAGACAGGGGACCTTACATACATCATCATGTATCAATCCCAACAGTTCAATAACTCTTTCTTTGTTTCCAATAAACAGAGTTGTGGTCATCTTATCTTTGTGACATGACTGGCAAGTTTTATAAGATGTAAATTCAAACTGTTTTAAATATGCATCTTGATGTAACTTCAGTTGGTCGGGTCACATTGACATGACCTAGTCTATAATACCTCAAGAAGGATTTGTTCATTTCTGAACTCCTCCTCTTGTGTGTGTTCTGTACTTTAAGAACTGTAGTTTGATTTAGAGCGTCTATGCTTTTAGATAACGTGCCTGAACCGATCTACTCTTAATATAAGAAATGTTCAAAACATTATCCAACAATACAAAATTATATCCTTCTTTAATAAATAAAGAGACTGATATGATGTTGTATATCAGGTTCGGTATCTAATAACATTCTTTCAGAATCAATGTATTTAGTAATACAGGGTGATAACTGCCAACAGACTTGGCTGCAACACTTGCACCATTTTTAACTCTTAAAACTTATCACCCTTTCTCAGTTCTCTACCTTTCAGTAGCCCATGTAATCATATTATATATGTGGGATCCTGATCCAGTATCTCATACCCAGGACGTAAAGGATACTGAGAAACAGTTCTCTGTAATGAATATACCCGAAGAAGATGCATCAGCATGCACTTTCTTCGTTTTGGGCGGCACGGGAATTCTAGTAATCCCCAATTTCTTACTCGATCTTATAACAATTATAAGTTGGAGCGGGACCAACGTTCCCTAGCGCAGTATAATAAGTAGGTTTGGTCAATGCATTCATATTATTATCTTGATTAAGGCGTGACATAGTCGCAACCAGGAGAGAGAGAGAAGAAAACACTCTGTGTGGGCTTTTGCAAGATTAGATTTGGTTATCCTTTTATCTAATCAGGATGGCTCCCACTGTTTTAGTCAAATCTACCTTCAAACCCTAAAATGAAAGACTAGCCGGGATTAATTACACCTAACAAGTTCGCCAATCTTTCAGCCAGGCCAGTGCCGGTACTTTGAGGGAGGTTTCCCGTGCTTTCGCACGGACCTAATTAAAATAAACCTCGTTTTTCCAGGGGCATAACCCCATTAACACCTTTCTAGACACCTACTTTGATAGGTTAATTGTAATGTGTAAAACTCTCCCAAGAGTAACTCTTACAAGCAGTGGGTATCGGGATCCAACTATCCCATAGAAGGTATGCAATCTCATTGCAAATTTCAACACTTGAAATTCCCGATAATTTTTTCGCCCCAAGCAATCTATGACCTTGACTAAGTCAACAAACCATAGACCGCAAGTAAAGTTCAACCCGTCGTTTCCCGATTGAATTAAACCCACCCGCACGACCCTTGACTAAGTCAACAAGGCCGCACGACTACCCTAATCCAATCGCATCATATGCTTTGTAGATAAGCACTAATCAGCTACCGCACACTACGTCTTGACTAAGTCAACAAACGAGCACGAATACTAAATACTACTTATCTGAAATGACGGAGGGCTACGATAGGTTTTTATGAAAACCTTTTGCGTAATGAACTTGATATCATTGTAGAATCGAGTGATTTTAAATGGAAAGTTTTTTAGGCCTTTTCTAATTTTGCTAAAGAGGTCACTCCTGGTGAAAGGATCTCGGCTCTTTCCTTATGGAATAAGGTGCAGGATATTTCACAAATACCGTTGTGCAAAGCAAAAACTATAGAAGCAATCAAAAGACAAACCGAGTGTGCAGCATCTGCTAGTTTCGCTAAAGAGATCACTCCCGGTGAAGGGATCTCGGCTCTTTCCTTATCGAATAAGGTGCTGGATATTCTACAAGGAATACCGCTATGCAAAGCAAGAACTAGAGCTACCATTTTTTAAAACAAGTTTCTACAACATCTTTAGATTTCTTTTATTTCATTAATCTCATTAATGAAGTCCCATTTTATTATGCTTCACAAGTATCAGATATGAAACGAAATCAACAATATATAATATATATCTCATATATATAATATAAACTTCGTCTCAGGCAGTAATATGATCTCATCACAGAACATTGCAGTAGAAGAACATATATGAAATATTGGATATACTAGGTTGTCCATGTTTTATTGCGAGCCTGTATAAAACACGGATTCAACGGTCGCGATGAATAGCCAAACCCACATCCCTAGACCCCTGCGAGAGCGGCAAGTAACCCTGCCAGTTCTAGAGTTAGGAGACCCGGTCTCGACTCCTCGAGATAGTCTCCCACTGGACCCTAGAACCCGGTTACTTATACTCCCCGCCTTGGGTCTATCCTAATGCGGAAAAGTAAATAATATACAATGGTGACATCATTCTCAACCTGGAAGTGCCCCAATAAAAGAATATTACATACAATGAATTTTACATGAATGAAAATGAAAAACTCTCATCTCACATAAAACTCCCGGCTATTCAAAACGCGACGATCCAATATAACATATCACAGCAACACATAATATCACATATCATCAACGTAGGTAAATATATGTATCCCAGTTGTCGTTAACATATAGCACCGAAGCCAGCGATACACCACATATTACACTTACGGTCACAAAAAAGAAAGTGAGAAACTACAACATTTGGAATCCACAATCACTTTAGACATCTTAAATCTGAAATATCACATACTTCGCATTTCATGCCTAACTATATGAATTCCACATATTGTATCACATTCCAGATAAATAGACAATGTTAAACTTTCCGATCGAATAAACAAACACCCAAGATTTCCTAAATAGCTCGACACTTGAACGGAGTTCAAAAAGTCCCAGAACATGTCACAGCAGCTAGGAACCAGCCGTAGAAGGGTCAAACCAACGCCTCACATGTGACAACGCTAAACTACCACAAACCATATGGTTCAGTAGTGGTTTTGACGGTCACATAATCGAGTTAAGGTTACGTTCTTCTAGAGGGTCCACAAATTCGCTTGCATGATTTTCTGAAAGTTTTAAACTCAGGAAAAATCCAACACTTGAAAAAATTTCCGACAGGAGAAAAAGTGGGTTATAGATATCCGTTCGAACCTTTTAACACATTCTAAATTACCCGGAAAAACTTAAACGAAGTTAAACTTTCCGATCGAATCAACGAGTTCCCTATATTTCCCAGAAAGCTCAACACTTGAGTAGAATTAAAATTCCCAGAATTATGAAAAAGTACCCAAGAATAAACCCGTGAAGTATTAGCCCTTAACTCCCAAAGTTGGCCGCGGAACCGCCGCCAAACACATGGTTTGGCCGCGGTTCCACGATCTCTTGAGTGAGTTATGGTTTCGTACTTCACAGTAATTCTTAGAATTCCCTGCATGATTTTCTGAATATTTTTAATATGAAAATTTTCAACTTTTGAAAAAATTTCCAGAAAGTGGGATTTATCGGGGTTTCGGAGTTCGATCGGACTTTAAACTTCGCCTACACAACGCATAATCCTCTAATTTGGCTCTGATACCACTGTAGGGTTAGCATAGCACCTTAGCAAGGTTTAGGAAGGCATCACACATGCCATATTGAAATTTTTGGGGTGCTGAACAAACCCTAACCAAGATCTTAACTAGAGACATAGGGTAAACATAGCAGGTAAACAACTTTACTTCTAAGAGTTTGGGATTACAACCTTTATAGTCCATTCCTTCGCTTCATAAGCTCCGTGTTGAGGTTCCTTCGCTGCGATCATCAAGTATCCGGACTCTAGAGAGGCTGCATGAAGAGAAAGATGCAAGCTTGCTTCCAATCTTCAACAACTAAGATGATCTACCTTGAAGAATCTCAAACCCAAGCTCTTGCTTCACTAATCAAGTATTAGCAAAGCAAACACCCTAATCTAAGTGGCTAGAATAGATGAGGATGATGAAGTAGGAATTTTGCACTCTTTTGTTTTCAATTTCTCACATTATTTCATCACAACACGAAAAGCTAGAAAGCTTTTTTCAAGAGGAGGAACAAGAAGAAATCTATTTGTGATGAGTAATGAATTAATGTGTATGGTTACAAAACAACCTTGAGTTAAGAATGAAGGGCTTAAATCATGTAGAGAATAAACCTAAGGTAAAGGGTTTGGGTTAGGTTAAGAAATATCTACAAAATATCAACACAAAATATCTTAGCATAAAATAAAAGAAAGCTTCATGAAGCTTTCATGAAAAAGCTAACCCAAATGCTAACCCAAATCAAACCCTAACTTGTTTAATCTCCACAAATCATGTTGTATTTGTAATCATAACTTGTTACAATATTATATATCACATATATAATATATTTTTGTAACAAAAGAAAATAACACAACTAACATATATCGCATATATATCAATGTATTATCCGGTGAGAAAATGAATCAATAAAGCGAGCTTATATCAGTTAATGTAATGTAATATATCACATATATAATTATACATTAAATTATCAAATCAACACTTGATCCGATAACCCGGCTATACTACATATAACCGACTAATATAACATGTACCAATTCATCAAATCAACACTTGATCCGATGACCCGGCTATATCACATATACCCGGCTGATATCACATATAGCGAGAATCGAATACGGTATCTCATACTCGTATTATTCTCGGTCCCGCACATATCACATATGTGCTCCTACTCCGTTTCGCCTGAGCCAGGAAAGCTCTGTGTAGGACTAAGAATCGTCAATACGCCGGCAGTAGGTGATGATCATATCAAAACACCCACAAGCTGCAAGCGGTCAGCTAAACGTAACAGCCACCTAGGTATTGAGCAATCAGAAGATCAACAAGCAAGCCTGTACATTCTCCTGCGAATCCAATCAGTAACACTCCCGTACAGTCCGGTCTCTTCGTCTGATATGTCGCATATCCAGTCTAAGGGTGGTAAACGTCAGACCCCAGTAACCGATAAGTCATGTCGATATGAGGTCCATAACAGTTCGAGAAACTACCGATAACACTTACCTGTAAATCTCAGCAACCCTGGCCAGGGATTTCCAGTTATAGCCAATCGAACACAGCGCAATATCAACTCCCTATACCGGGAGAGACGAAACCCCTCCTATCTCTCATTGCCTCCATGTGATTCGGGACTGTACCCAAAAGCCACCGTTTTGCACGCCCTCTTGGACGTGGTAAGGTGGAAATCAAAGCACAGTGGGAATCACACAAGACTATATGACGATCTCGGGTCTACAGACTAACCTGTACCAGTGTCACCAGAGAACTGTCATCTGATGTGAGGTATAATACCATCTGGGAGTTCTCGGCGAGTCCGTCCAGTGTACCCAGTCTCCACTGAGCACCCATATACTATCTCTGATGTCAAACACCAATGGATATGGGATCATCCATCGCCCATCTACATAGGTCGAGAAGCATACGCTAGTCTACTCCGGTATATCGATGCCCTGTCTCGATACACCTACGACTAGGAACATTTGAAGGATGTACTCAGCGACTACACTGTCCCCATTAGTATGATCTGCATCATAGTCCTGGTAGTCAAGTACTCATCCTAAGGGCTTTAATTATCAACATGTAACATAGACACAATCAGAGTACATGTTAAGATAAAGAGCAACCAGATAGCGTACTATCATGTCGAGCAAGAAAGTCCTCCATATATATATCCAAGCATCCACTACAATATACATCGTATGTACAGTAATGGCCTCTAGGGCATACATATCACTGACAATTACCATATCTATTTCTATAAATGTGTTCTGACCATGGTTTTCAATCTTGGTCGTCCTAATATAAGTTGGCCTATTCCGATTCTAAGATAATAGTCTGAGTTTCCATACCAATATTAATACTGAGATTTTAATTCTAGGTACTAGCTAGGTTCGGCAATTGACTAATAGAATTTATTAAATTTTATAAGAATTTATTAACGGGTTTAAAAAATTTAATATCCCATTTCGAAATGGCCGATCCAGCCAATTGATCCTAAAAATGATCGAATGATACCACTATCAGTACCGGCAGTGTTGCCAAGATTTTAACCCTTATTATGGTTTGAAATCTACGACGATTCGAGATGACCAATTCCGATCCAAAATAAGATAGTATGACCTATATTGTCCAATACCAAGTTATTTTAGGTTTATCATTTGATTAATAGGGTACTAGTATCAAGTTAATTAATTGGTTAGTAGGTTTATTAATAGATTATTGGGTTTTGTTTTATTTGACATAACTATTTAGTAAAAAATATATCACTAATATTATAATTATCTTTATAAAATATTAAAACAACCATCTAATACATATTAAATGTTAATACATTTGCCATATAATTGCTTTTAATTTTTAAGGGTAAATTGTTAAAAAGCCCTGGTCATTTTGAACTTGTATAAAAATCCCTGGTATTTTCCAAATGGATCGAAAGCTTACTGTTCAAAATCATTGTGAGAAAACCCCTGGGTTGTATTTATGCCAAGCCTCCTATTATAATTTAGATAGAGTTCCAAAATTGCCCTTCTTCTTCTTCTCACATGCCACTCTTTCAAAAAAAAAACTCATCTTTCTCTCTTTCTCTCTCTCACACACCCCTCCTTTGTTCCCTCCCTCATCACCGCCATCGCTAAGGATGATTCTCACCGCCTCATCATCATTGCCTTCACCTCGAACTCCTGTCTCGGTCGCTATCAGTGATCTCGATCCATCGTTATCTTCTTCTTTCCTCTCTTCGATCCCTCCGTCTTTGTCACCGACGTAGCCGAAATCCTATGCAATCTATCCTCACCCTCATCGGTTGCTTTCTAATTTCTAAGTCTAATTGCTTCAGTATATTTTGACGATCACGTGTTTTCTACATTGAAAAGATAATTTTTGTATATTCTCTCAATTTTTGGATTAATAAGTTCGATCTAAACCTAATTTTATGTTAAAGGTTTTTCTTAATTTTCAGTTATAGTGTTGTTTTTATTGTTACACGATAATTGCTTGATGAATTGTCCCATTGAGAATGTTGATTGAAGCGGCAAAAAGAAATGCAAGTCTTGTGGAATTTTTGAATGAAGATGCAATTTGAGTACCGTTTTTGTTGTTACATAATTTTTTGTATTGTTATGAGTTTTATTAAGTTGATTTTATAATAGATAAAGTGTTGTTAAAGGCTGAAATGTGATACTTTGAAGACCAATTCCAAGTAGATTACATTAGGCTAAAAACTTATGGGCATTAAAATTAGATTAAATAATAAGCTTAAGTTTGTGTATGTATGTATTTTGTGTGTGCCTGCAACATGTAAGCACTTTCCTGTAATCTCTAATAAGTTGCTTGTAACTTCTAAGCAGTTGACTATAATTTATAATAACTTGATTATAATATATTATGGTCTTCATTGATGCAGATTCTGAAAAAAAGATTTGTGAAGAAACTGGATGAGAAGGACAATGTGAAGGGTGTTTCGTTTGAAGTACAAGCGACGCATGGGAAGAATGTTTGTGCGAAAAGGGGGTGCACAAATTCTATTTGCGAATGAAAAAAAATTGCTTGATATTGTTTTAGTTTTTGTTTGGCCGAAATTTGAACTCTTTGTTATTAGTACATATATCCATCTATTTGTATTTGACCGATGTTCGCTGATATTATTACTTGTTTTGAGTGGGGATGACAAATTACTTATAAGTTATCGGTTGTCTAATGAATATAAAAAATTGTTGACGTATTAGTTTAATATCACCAATGTTGGCCGATATTATGATACAAATAATATTTTTGTTGATATTATCTATTTTATATTGCCGATATTGGCCGATACTGTGACATGAAGTTACATGCAACTAATCAGAAATTACAAGAAAGTTGTTAGAAATTACATGAAAGTGCTTACAACTTACAGGTAACTTATTAGAAGTTACGGGCAACTAATTAGAAATTAAAGGCAAGTGGTCAGAAATTAAAGGCAAGTGCATAAAAATTACACGTAACTAATTAGAAGTTACAGGCAACTACTTACAAGTTACAAGCAACTGCTTAGAAGTTACAGACAATTTATCAGAAATTACAGGCATGTGTCTAGATGTTACATGCAAATAATTAGAAATTTTCATGCAAGTTGTTAGAAATTAGAGACAAGTGTTTACAAGTTATAGTCAACCAATTAGAAGTTACAGGCAAGTGGTTAAAAATTAAAGTCAACTGCATAGAAGTTAGACATGAACACATACTCATCATTCATCATTATCATAGCATTTAAATATCCCAATCATACCTCAACACAATAAGGCCCAAGAAAACCAAAAACAAAAACAAAAATGGAGAGCTCTTGTTGTGAAACAAAGAGAAACAGAAACAACAAGAAAAAGAAGAAAAGCATCTCAAAAGATCATGAGAGAAGAAAAGAGCAAAATTGTCAAAGAAAAAGCAAGGCGACACTTGAAGGGTATATTGAATCATTCGGTGGCTTCAGTGATCAAGGCTCATAAAATGGTGGCAACAATAACAATAGTAATGTTGTAGAACGAACAAAGAGCTTGACTGATGAGGATTTAGATGAGTTGAAAGGCAACTTATTAGAAGTTACATGAAAGTAATTAGAGGTTAAAGACAACTATTTAGAACTTACAGGCAACTAATTAGAAGTTACAGACAACTGCCTAAAAGTTGCATGCAACTTATAAGAAGTTATAGGAAAGTGGCTAGATGTTACTTACCTTATAACTTCTAATTGATATATTATTTTGTGCATATATAAATGCTTCAGTTGACTTCTAATATCGTACTTTGATGGGATTTTCTTATCAGATTAGTTACTACTCATGCTATGAATTATTATTGTGAAATTCTCCATTTTCAAGAACTCTACAGCAATTCCTATTGTTTATCGACCGCTCCTTGTATTTTTATATGAGAATTGCTATTCTTATTGCACATTTTGTTTGCATATATCGAAATCTATTCATGAAATCTGTAGTTATATACTGTACAATTCTATAGCTTATTGTGATGTTATTTTGCGTTGGGTTCTATTTGGTGAATATCATTCCCTAAAGTAAAAGTAGTTTTACCAAGATATTCTTTGAGATTCTTTTTTCGGCTTCTATCTAAAGCATTATTCGGCATATAGTCTGTCCACTCTCTCAAAACACTCATTTCGCTCTCGCTCTCTCTCTCTCTCTCTCTTTCTCAAAATATTGTCTATGCACTTACCTGTAAATTTTAATAAATTGCATGTAATTTTTAGGAAGTTGTCTATAACTTCTAATTAGTTGTCTGTAACTTCCATGCACTTGTCTTTAATTTCTAACCGCTTGCCTATAACTTCTAATTAGTTGCCTATAATTTCTAATAATTGTCTGTAACTTCTAATTAGTTGTCTGTAATTTCTAATAAGTTTCCTTTCAACTCATCTAAATCCTCATTAGTCAAGCTCTTTGTTCTTCCTACAACATTATTATTGTTAATGTTGCCACCATTTTCTGAGCCTTGATCGCTGAAGCCACCGATGGATTCAATGTACCCTTCAAGTGTCACTTGCTTTTTCTTTCCTAATTTTGCTCTTTTCTTCTCTCATGATATTTTGAGATGTTTTTCTTCTTTTTCTTGTTGCTCTTGTTTCTCTCTGTTTCACAACAAGAGCACTTCATTTTTGTTTTTTTAATTTTTTAATGCCTTGTTGTGTTGAGGTGTGATTGGGGTATTTAAATGAGATGGCTATGATAATGATGAATGATGAGTATGTATTTATGTGTAACTTCTATACACTTGCCTTTTAACTAATAATCACGCCTGTAACTTCTAACAATTCGCCTGTAACTTTTAATTAGTTGCATTTAACATCTAGGCACTTGCCTGTAAGTTCTGATAAGTTGCATATAATTTCTAGGCAATTGTCTGTAACTTGTAAGCAGTTTTCTGTAACTTTTAATTAGTTGCCTTAACTTCAGTTCACTTGCCTTTAACTTCTAACCACTTACCTTTAATATCTAACCGCTTGCCTGTTGGATCTAATTAGTTACATGTAACTTGTAAGCACTTGCATGTAATTTCTAACAACTTATCTGTAATTTCTAACAACTTACCTGTAACTTCTAATTAGTTGCATGTAATATTTAAGCACTTGCCTGTAACTTCTGATAAGTTGCCTATAACTTCTGATAAACTGCATGTAACTTATAAGCAGTTGCTTATAGCTTCTAATTAGTTACATGTAAATTATATGCACTTGTCTTTAAATTCTAACTACTTGCATGTAACTTCTAATTAGTTGCATGTAACTTCTAATAAGTTGCATGTAACTTGTAAGCGCCCGTTTTTAACTTCTAACAACTTGTGTGTAACTTCATATAACAGCATCAACCAAAATCGGTTATATAAAACGGATAATATCAACAAAAATATCATTTATATCACAACATCATCCAACATTGGCGATACTAAAGTAACTGCGTAAACAATTTTTTTACATCCATTAAATAAACCAGTAACATATAAGAAATTTGTTATTCTCACTAAAAACAAGTAATAATATCGGCCAAATACAAATAAATGAATACATATACAAATAACAAAGAGTTCAAATTTCGACCAAAAAAAGCAAAAACAATATCAGGCCATTTCTTTCTCATTCGCCAATAGAATTTGTGCACCTTCTTTTCGCACAAATATTCTTTAAATGTGTCGCTTGTGCTTCAAAAGACATGCCCTTCACATTGTCCTTCTCATCCGGCTTCTCAACAAATCGTTTCTCCAGAATCTATACCAATGAAGACCACAATATGTTATAATCAAGTTATTAGATGTTACATGCAAATTACATGAATAAATGATAGTGGATCGAGGGGTCAAGTTCGGACTGGCCTTCCGATTCAAATACCTCTTTCAATACCGGTTGTAAGGTAATCAAATCATATTCTTCTACTCTCAGTCCTGCCAATCCCGGTACGGAAAAGAGCCCCTGCAAACAGAGAAACTCCAGCTTAAACTTGAAAGCCTCCATAAAGTTCAGTGCTTAGAAGTTACATGCAACTAATTAGAACTTACAGGCAACTGCTTCAAAGTTACATATAAGTGCTTACAAGTTGCAGGCACATACTGATGATGCTCGATATTAGTGATCTCCCAGATCATGACACGTGGCAGATGACGTGTCCCAGAGCTCAAAAGAAAGGACCTACAAGGGCCGACCAGGCCACCCCTGTGCCCGTCCCATGAGCAAGTGCTGGCTCTCCTCAGAGCCCCCCGCATAAATTGGCCTCCTCGTCCTCCCGGCTCACCTCGGGCTACCACAGAACCAAGATACCTCGGCTCTCCCGCTCGTCCGCGGGCTCTCCCACCGAGGTCATCTTCCTCGGTCTCATCGACCGACCAAAGGCACCACTCGCAGGCGTAACAGCCGCTCCGCGAATCTCGCCATGCGCGAGATTTCCGCCGGCCACATCCTACGTTCCACGCCATTATGATCCCCATTAACGAGCCTGTCTCGCCATTAATGGGAGATCCCGCTCATCCCGCGGGCGTGAAGCCGGGAGCGTAACTGCCGGCGTGATTCTCGCGCCTGCCCCGCACGCTGCCACCGCTATATAAACCCCTCTTCCAGACGGTTCAAGGAAGCTAATTCTAATCCACTTAGCCGTTACTCTGCTCGGATCTTGTCACTAACTTGATCGTCGGAGGGTCCTCGGTGGTACAACCACCCTAGGACTTCCTTGAAGGTAGCTTGGCGCAAACCACCTCAAACCCATTGATATCCACACGTCACAGGATACCACTCTCCAGATCCAATCTCAGCCGTCCATCATAGCCATCGGCAGATCAACGGAAGGCAACGCATCGGCGCGATCCACGTCGCGTCAGCTGGCGCCGTCTGTAGGAAAATCTTAAATCCACAAAAACAAAAGTTCATCTTCCGATCTCCATCCAATGGCGAGCGATCATCACGACGATCCAAGCACTAGCCGCCGTCTCCCCCTCAACGGAGGCGCGGACGAACCTCCTCCGCTGAATGCCATCAATGCCCTTACCGGCCGGAAAGACCGATTCGCGTCCGTCGTGGAGGCGCTCATCCGCGTCCAAATGGCAGGGAAAGATCCCCAGACCGACGGTCCCCCTCCACGGGACCGAGACCCCTACAGAGGGAGAGAAGACTCTGGTCGTATCGGTGCTGCCAATCATGGCCTCACTGCTTCTCACGGCCGCAGATCTTCCGGGCCGACCTATTCAATGGCCCTGCGGGCACCGCATAGCTTGACTTCGAGGTCTCACGTCAGAGAGCTTCGCCCTGAGTCTCGCCGCACCCTTGTCCCTCCCGAGACGGTGGCGATCAGCTCTCCTGCTCCCAGGCTTGACCGGCACCCCCTCCCTCGACGGAGTCGCGCACGCGAGACTCTCCAAGGCAGCTCGAAGACAACCCCGCTGCGTGGCCTAAGGGACCTCGCTGAAAGGAACCGGGGCTCATCAAAAATCATGGTCATGTCAATGGGGGGTCAGTCGAGCCCCTGCGAGACTCGGCACCCCACGCCGGCAGAAGAGGCCGATAGTCGCCCGAGGAAGAAGGCCAGGGACAACGAGCCGATCACTTTTGACGACGGGGACTTCCGCCGAACGCCATCAGCGCCCTTGCCGGCCACCGCCTCGTAGCCTCCAGCAGTCGCAATTCCCTTGGGCCGTCACATTTGACCTTGAAGCCTCGCGTCAGAGAGCTTCGCCCTGAGTCTCGCCGCACCCCTGTCCCTCCCGAGGTGGTGGCGGTCAGCTCGCCTGCTCCCAGGCATGACCGGCACCCCCTCCCTCGACGGGGTCATACACGCGAGACTCGCCACGGAAACCCAAAGACTACCTCGCCAAGGTACCTAAGGAACCTCATCGAGAGGAACCGGGGCCGCGGCCAGACACAGGTCTCCAACAGCAGAGGCCGAAGATGAGAATATGCCGAATCTTCGGGATACCACGGCCGACTCGACGCCCTCTAAAAGAAGATCGAGGGTATGCATCGAGAAGGTCATCATTCGAGCGACGGGGCTAAGTACGCCGCCGACTCGCTCACAAGACCCTCCACCAAGGAGCTGCTCACCGTCCAAGTCTCTCCCCGGAACAAGCCCCCAAAGGTCTCTCTCTTCGACGGTCAGGTCTTAGGCACAAGGAGTGGCTATGCTCCTTTGCATTAGTGCAACCTAAGGCCATGACCGAGGTAAAGGCCTGGACCGAACATGAGATCCAGCTTGAGTCCGAGGTGAATGCCAACTTGCCCTGAACAGAGCAAGCCGATCAGAAGAAAAGGGGCAAGGAAGAGAAGAAGAAGACCGAGCGGCTACCCTGTTCGGCTATCCCTGGCCGATAGCTCCCCTACCCACGATGCCAGGGATCAAAGCCCTCGCCAAAAGGCAACCGAGCAGCTTCATTGCTCGGTTATCCTTAGCGGGCCTCCTACGGCCCCTCCAGCGCTAAGGATTGAAGCCCTCGCCAAGAGGCAGACGAGCAGCTTCATTGCTTGATTATCCTTAGCAGGCCTCCTACGGCCCCTCCAGCGCTAAGGATCGAAGCCTTCGCCTAGAGGCAGCCGAACGGCTACCCTGTTCGGCTATCCTTGGCCGGTAGCTCCCCTACCTATGACGCCAGGGATCAAAACCCTCGCCAAGAGGCAACCAAGCAGCTTCACTGCTCGGTAATCCTTAGCGGGCCTCCTACGGCCCCTCCAGCGCTAAGGATCGAAGCCCTCGCCAAGAGGCACCGGGCAGTAACCCTACTCGGCCCCATCCTTAAGGATGAAAGCCCTCGCCAAGAGGCACCGGGCAGTAACCCTTCCCGGCCCCCATCCTTAGTTGGCCTCTTACGGCCCCTCCCGCGCTAAGGATCAAAGTCTTCACAAGAAGGCAACCGGGCCCGCCTTTGCTCGGTTATCCCCGGCCGGTAGCTTCCTACCACAACCAACAGGGATCAAAGACCTCGCCAAGAAGCCCAGGCAGTAACCCTGCTCGGCATGTCCTGAAGGATCAAAGCCCTCACCAAGAGGCAACCGAACCCGCCCTTGTTCGGTTATCCCCGGCTGGTAGCCCTTACCCACGACACCAGGGATCAAAGTCCTCGCCAAGAGGCAACCGAACCCGCCCTTGTTCGGTTATCCCCGGCTGGTAGCCCCTACCCACGACGCCAAGGATCAAAGCCCTCGCCAAGTGGCAACCGGACCCGCCCTTGTTCGGATATCCCCGGCTGGTAGCCCCTACCCACGACGCCAGGGATCAAAGCCCTCACCAAGAGGCAGCCGAGCGGCTTCCCTGCTCGGTCATCCCCGGCTGGTAGCTCCCTACCCACAATGCCATGGATCAAAGCCCTCGCTAAGAGGCAACCGGACCAGCCCTTGTTCGGATATCCCCGGCTGGTAGCCCCTACCCACGACGCCAGGGATCAAAGCCCTCACCAAGAGGCAGTCGAGCGGCTTCCCTGCTCGGTCATCCCCAGCTGGTAGCTCCCTACCCACGACGCCAGAGATCAAAGCCCTCGCCTAGAAGCAGCCGAGCGGTTACCCTGCTCGGTAATCCCTGGGTGCTATCCCCCTACCCACGACGCCAGGGATCAAAGCCCTCACCAAGAGGCAGCCGAGCGGCTTCCCTGCTCGGTCATCCCCGGCTGGTAGCTCCCTACCCACGATGCCATGGATCAAAGCCCTCGCTAAGAGGCAACCGGACCCGCCCTTGTTCGGATATCCCCGGCTGATAGCCCCTACCTACGATGCCAGGGATCAAAACCCTCACCAAGAGGCAGTCGAGCGGCTTCCCTGCTCGGTCATCCCCAGCTGGTAGCTCCCTACCCACGACGCCAGAGATCAAAGCCCTCGCCAAGAAGCAGCCGAGCGGTTACCCTGCTCGGTCATCCCCGGGTGGTATCCCCCTACCCACGACGCCAGGGATCAAAGCCCTCACCAAGAGGCAGCCGAGCGGCTTTCCTGCTCGGTCATCCCCGGCTGGTAGCTCCTGTTCATATCAGATTATTGCATTTTTATACCGCCCAATTTTTATCACATTGCATATCGGTAGGTACTCTTGAGCCGTGTTTGCTAGTCAATTGCAGGATACAGGTTCTCGGCTCTAAACGGTGAAATCCATGGAAAAACACGACAAAACCCGGGTTCCTGCCAACCACAGATAAAACACGGGTCTCCGCTCTTTATCCGTCTATTGCCACACACCGGTTTAGGAGACAAAATGGCATATCGATTGTCATTTTCATGCACAAGACTCAATGGCAACACAAGATCCAAGAAATCTACGTGGAGCTCAAGAAAATCATGACAAAAGATACACATCCAATCACCTTTTGATCAACAGAAATTCTGGAAAAATCGTGAAACAAATCTGAGAAAATACATATACCAGAATAAAGGGCAAACAATACCAGGAGAAACCACCAAATTTGGTGACCCAATTCCTCAATAGGGCCGCGGAACCGCGGCCTAAGCATGCTTAGGCCGCGGAACCGAGGCCATACGGAGTCTTCAGAAGCCAATTTTTTATGGGCAGTTTGGTCTTTTCACATGGGTCCAGAATGTTGCCTTAGAATTTCTGTTGCCTGCCTATAAATAGCCCAGAACCTTATGAAGCCAAGGGTGTGCATAATCTTGTATTTTTCTAGGTTTAGAATACTTGTTTCTTCTTCCTCTTCTCATCTCTTCTCCATTGAAAATCTTGTAGTGAGCTTTTGTGAGTGAAGAATGATGAATAAAGAAGAACCTTTTACTTATCATGCTTGTCTTGTTCTTTAGTTAACTTGTTAATTGTTGTAATTTTCATTTGTTAACTTAGTTGTTGTTATTTCTTGTTGTTTCTTTCTTCTCTCTTTTTCTTTATCCTTAAAACAACCATGATGCTTACGCTTGATCCTTGCCAAGGTGAGGTCGCAAATAGCTAGTTGTTATCTTCTAATCTCCTTCTTTCTATCTTTCTCTTTTGTTTTGTTTTCTTTTCATTATGATGTGTCAGTAGTTTCATACTTGTTAGGGTAGGATAAGGGAAGTTTGAGAGAAGGAAATCTCTCTCACTCTTTCCTTGCCCAACAACTTAATTCGACTCCCGTTAATTGAACCACAATCCGCTCCTTACGGCACCCTATCCTACATGACAGCGGTGATTCCGTAGTGAGACCGGTTGTGGTTGAATTAACCGGAGGTTATGGCTAAGAGCCAAGAACGGACGGACAAGCACCAAAAGGAATAACTTATGTGTTGGAAAGCCTAGCTTATACTGGCAAGTTCCTTCCTAGTCGTGCTAATCCCCGTTGTTGCCGATTACCGTAACACCGATATTAAGAGGGGCAACGAAAGAGGTGAGCGACTCCTAACTCAAACTAACCTAATCATAACCCTAACAAGTTCTCTTTACATATCTTTTTAACACTTAATTAATCAAAACAAAATCTGGAAAACTGGACTTAACTCGTTAAAGCACATAGAAAAAGATTCCCATCTCCCTGCGGACGACCCGTACTCAACCGGCTAGCTACGAGCGAAACCGTCTTGATTGCGGTAATTAACTAAAACTTGAACACGCAGAATCCCTAACAATCAAATGGCGCCGTTTCCGGGGAGACGGTAGTTTATTTCTTTGTGTAATTTCGGGTTAACTTGTGAATATAAAAACAACCGAAAAACAAAACAAAAAATATACTTTGTAAAAAAATCATCTTGTTATTTTTTATTAGTTTTTGTGCAAGTGTGCAGGATAATACGGAGTTCGAGTTCAGTGCCAAAGACGTGGGAAGATAGACCCACATTTCGCGGCTACACCGCGATGGATCAAAACGAAGCAAACGGTCTTCTGTCAAAATCTGGAGCAGGTACAGTAAGCAAATAAAAATTCAGAAAATCCAAACAAGCAGGGGACACCAACAGAAGCTCACACCAGAAAAATGGAGCCCCAACTCCACCACTACGCCGCGGAACCGCGGCATTAGCGTGCTTAGGCCGCGGAACCGCGGCGGTTTGGTGGAATCAGCCGCCCAAATTTCCCTGTAAGTCTCTCTAACTCCTCCCCACTCCTCTGGACTCCAATAAACTGTGTTTTCTGCAGCATTCTTTGCGCAAACTCTCTTTCCCCTTCCAATAAACTGTTCTTGTGCAGGATTCTTTGCGCCGCGCTAAAAATAAAAATTGTTTGCAGTTGATTTGTTATCGCTTTGCATTAATTAATACGGACTTAAGGGGCTTGAAACCAATTCAGATTGGGTGGGGATTTCATCACCCTTCCCAGGACCCCAGAAATCACAAAAAGCATATGCATTGACCAATGTTAAATTAAAAAATACTAGACTCAGCCCTAAGGACTTCGCGCTCAATAGGACAGAGGACTAGTTACAGGCATCGGCCGTTTATCCTATCTGACTTTTGCGGTGCCTAAGCAAGTGTGACGAAGGCAAGTGGTTATTTAATTAAGGAACTTCGCGAAAGCGTTGGACAACCTCCCACTTACCTGGCACTTATCTGGCCGCATTAGACGGAGAAGAGGCGGTTTGAGGTCCTTTTTCTAGCCCTCTGGAACAGTTAGGAGCAGGTCTAGTTGACCTAGGTGACCCTAGATCTAGGTGAGATTGTGCATATCTTATTTGTGATTTCTTAAAGCCGTAAGTCCGTACATATTCCTGTAAAGCGCTTTCTAAAAAAAAAAGAAAAAAATCAAAACTTTTATAAAAACTTGCGCTTTGTCGCCAAATCCATTTTTCACCCACCACCCATCGTTTCTCCATTGACGTTTTCTTACCCTCACCTTCTCCGCTTTGACTATACTAAACTCGTTTAGTGTATGTCCGCTTGAACTCGGGACACTAGCGCCCGTCTAGTCCGCGTTACGTTAGTCGCTACCGACTACGCGATCGACTCAGACGTCGAAACTCCGTCCACTCCTCTTTCACCCCTTACTTTGCCGGCCAACTCCGACGTTGACCAGAATTCTGTTCATACATCTTCACCTTCACCTTCACCAACCTCTTCTTCCGCGATGTCAGGATTTAATCCGAACATCTCTTTGACTACCCCTGGATTGGCTCCACCTCCTACGGAGACCAATAACCCACCACCACCGCCTGTTGTAGCGCCGCAGCGAATCGCGCTCCAGGACCGTTTCTATCCCACCCGTTCTGCACTTCCAACATGCCTTTCTCTTCCACCGGCCAATAGGGATAATTTTGAAATTAAGCCCCACTTCATCAACATGCTTCCATGGTTTCATGGGCTTGAATCTGAAGATGCCTATATCTTCATCAATAAATTTCAAAACGTTTGCGCCATGATGAAAACCTCCCAACTGTCGGACGATGCTATACGTCTACGGGTCATTCCGTTCACTTTATGCGATCTTGCTGAAAAATGGCTATATAGCACCGCTTCCCACTCCATAACCAGTTGGGACGAGTTTGTTAAAGCGTTTCTCAAAAAGTTCTATCCGAATCATAAAACCGCAAGGATTCGCAATGAAATCAACCAATTCTCTCAGCTTCCTTCTGAACCTTTCTGGAAGTGCTTTGACCGGTACAAAGACCTTCTTGTTCAGTGTCCTCACCACGGTATAGAGAAATGGCAACTTTGCCAAACCTTATACGAGGGCCTGAACCCAGCAACGAAGCAGTTGTTGGAAACCATCTGTCAGGGCCACTTCCTATCGAAATCTGACGAGGAAGCATGGCAATTCTTTGAAGACCTTGCGGAGCAAACGCTACAATGGGAGAGTACCAGACCGACTTCTTCTTCTTCAACCTCCACTTCTACCGGTCAGTCTAGGGTAGGAATTCACCAACTTGATGTCTCTATTGCGATGAAAGCTGAAATGGCTGCAATAACGAGAAAGCTTGAAGCGATAGAAAGAAAATTTTCTTCTCCTGCTCCTGCTCCTGCCCCTGTTCTTCCCCTTCGTACCATCTGCGCTTGTTGTTCCGATCCTTCTCACTTAACCGAAGAGTGTCCTTACAATCCACCATCGCAAGGACAGGATCAGGTTAATGCTGCATTCCAGCAAAGACCGAGGAATGATCCATACTCTTCCACCTACAATCCCGGTTGGAGGAACCACCCCAATTTCGCCTGGAATCAGAATCAGAATCAATTCCAAGGCAACAATTTCCAAAGGCCCCCTCCGCCGCAACAACAAGCGCAACAACAAACTCAACATCAATTTCAGCAGCCCTTCCAACCCCAACCTTTTCAAAATCAGACGAACAACTTTGCACCCAATAATTCTTTTCCACCAAATAACTTTGTTCCGTCAAACAACGATAAGGTTTCCTCGCTCGAACGAAGTCTGGAGGCGTTCGTTAAACAATCGACACAATCCACTGCCAACATCCAGTCTTCCATTCAGTCCTTAGTGCAACACACTGCCGCACACAGGCAAAGCATCAAGACCATCGAGGCCCAGATTGCACAGCTGAATGCGGCCTTAAGCGAGCGAGAGAAAGGGAAGCTCCCGTCCCAGCCACTCCCAAATCCCGGTCACCCACATAATGCACATGTTGCTCTTGAACAACAGAACCATAATGTGAGTGTCGTGACCACACTGAGATCGGGAAGGATGCTACAAAACAACATTGGCACACGAATCAACGATGACACCCCGGCCGCTGCTTCTTCTTCTTCTTCTTCTTCTTCTTCTTCTTCTTCTTCTTCGTCTTCTGAGCCTATTCTCCGTTCTTCACAAGGCTCTCCTTCCTCTTCTTCTGCTCTGAATGGACCCACTTCTCACTCCACGAAAACACTTGTTCTGGGATCCGTTCCAACTCCACAATCTCCTCTACAAGTATTAGACTCAGCCAATTTTAAAAATGTTCTATTTCCAAACCGGTTGAGGTCTAATAAACAAAATCCTCAAATGGAGAAGATTCTGGAGTTATTTAAGCAAGTTAACATTAACATTCCTCTTTTAGATGTTGTCCAACAAGTCCCGTCCTTCGCGAAAATCTTAAAGGACTTGTGCACGAAAAAGAGGAAATCTCAGGTACCAAAGAAAGTTTTCTTGGCTAGTGCTGTGAGTGATGCTCTTACCCAATCTTTACCACAAAAACGGAAGGACCCTGGCTGTCCTACGATTTCAATTACCATTGGGGATAAGAACATCAACCGCGCACTATTAGATCTTGGTGCCAGTATTAACCTGCTTTCGTACTCAGTATACGAGCAATTAGGCGTAGGAGAGCTGAAACCCACACACTGCACTCTCCAAATGGCCGACCGATCGATCACCCATCCTAGGGGTGAGCTAGAGGATGTGTTAATCAAAGTCGGGGACTTCATATTCCCCGTTGACTTCATTGTATTAGACACACAGCCTGTAGCTAACCCCCGGAATCAAATTCCGGTGATACTCGATCGCCCATTCCTTGCAACCTCAAATGCTGTGATCAATTGTCGCGATGGTTCGATGAACCTCTCTTTTGGAAACATGACGATTGAACTCAACATTTTTAGGTTGGGGAATCAGCCCGCCAAACCTAATGCTCATATACTGGACGTCTGCTCGATCCAGGAGATCACCCCAGAAGAATGTGAATTCGAGGAGTTTCTGTTTGATCACGATAATCTTGACGCCACTAGTGCGTTCCTCTTCAAACCTGCTGCTGTTTCTGCGCCCGACAATGACTACAAGTGTTTCACGTTCTTGAATGATCTTAGCCGCTCGCAACCCGAGTTTGAATCCTTTGAATTTCCGGATGAGTTACCTGAACCATCCGACTCGGTCGCTTACACTCGTTTTGAACCTTTGCTGGAATCTTTTGAGTTCGAGACCGTTTCACCAATCTTGCCTTCCATCGTTTCACCTCCAACGCTCGAACTCAAGCCTTTGCCGTCTCACCTTAAGTACACTTACTTAGGTGAGAACGAGACCCTCCCTGTCATCATCTCGGCTTCTCTAGCTCCAGAGCAAGAGAAAGCCCTTCTCGCGGTCTTGCACAGCAACGACAAGCTTTTGGCTGGTCCATGGCGGACATCAAGGGGATTAGTCCCCTTATCGTTGAGCATCACATTCATCTGATGGATGATGCCAAACCAGCCCGGGATCTACAAAGACGTCTCAATCCAGTCATGAAAGAGGCTGTGAAGAAGGAGATCATAAAATGTCTGGATAGTGGTATCATTTACCCTATCTCTGATAGCCAGTGGGTTATCCCCATTCACGTTGTCCCCAAGAAATCAGGTATAACGGTCATCAGTAACGAGGCGAACGAGTTAATCCCTACTCGCACCCAAACTGGGTGGCGAGTATGCATTGATTACAGAAAACTCAACGCCGCAACGTGGAAGGACCACTTTCCGCTACCTTTCATTGACCAAATGCTTGAACGATTGGTCGGACACGAGTACTACTGCTTTCTTGATGGCTACTCCGGCTATAATCAAATTCCCATCGCCGAAAAAGACCAGGACAAGACCACATTCACTTGTCCTTTCGGTACGTTTGCATATCGTCGCATGCCCTTTGGGTTATGCAATGCGCCCGCTACCTTTCAGCGGTGTATGATGGGAATCTTCTCAGACATGGTGGAAAAATTTCTGGAGATTTTCATGGATGACTTCTCCATCTTCGGCGATTCCCTCAACGAGTGTTTGCTGCATCTTGACGCTGTCCTTACCCGATGTAAGGACAAGAATCTCACTTTGAATTGGAAGAAGTGCCACTTCATGGTGCGTGAAGGTATTGTCTTAGGACATATCATCTCGCAAAATGGCATAGAGGTTGACAAAGCAAAGATTGAGGTCATTTCCAATCTTCCTCCTCCCCGATGCGTCAGAGATATCCGAGTCTTTCTTGGCCATGCCGGTTTCTATAGACAGTTCATCAAGGACTTTAGCAAGATTGCTAGGCCCTTGACTCTTTTGCTGGCCAAGGACACGCCATTCGACTTCAACTCGAGCTGTGTGACTGCATTCGAGTCACTAAAACGCTCACTCACTTCTGCTCCCGTTCTTTCTTCGCCTGACTGGACGCACCCATTTGAGATTATGTGCGATGCATCCGACTTTGCTATTGGTGTTGTCCTTGGACAACACATCAACAAGATGTCGCACGTAATCTATTATGCGAGCCGAACCCTGAACGACGCCCAACTCAATTATACAACAACTGAGAAGGAATTCTTAGCTGTTGTATTTGCTTTAGAAAAGTTCAGGCCCTACCTCATCGGCTCTCCAGTCATTGTCTATACTGACCATTCTGCTCTGCGCCATCTTTTTGCGAAGAAAGATGCAAAATCTCAGCTAATACGTTAAATCCTCTTGCTCTAAGAGTTTGACCTTGTCATTAAGGACAAACGAGGATGTGAAAACGTAGTTGCCGACCATCTCTCACGACTTCCTTCTTCGCCTTCGCTTCCAATTCCGATCAACGACGTTTTCCCGGATGAACAGCTCTTGACAGTATCTTGCGAACCCTGGTTCGCAGATATTGTGAACTATTTGGCCACAGGATTACTACCAACTGAATGGTCAAGTCAGGACAGACTTCGCTTCTTATCCCAAGTAAAACACTTTTACTGGGACGAACCCTATTTGTTCAAGTACTGTCCCGACCAGATTATTCGTCGGTGTGTCCCTGACGAGGAATTCAAGAGTGTGCTGTCATTTTGCCACGATCAAGCATGTGGCGGGCATTTTGGCCCCAGAAAGACAGCTGAGAAGATCTTGCAATGTGGTTTCTACTGGCCACAACTCTTCAAAGACGCTCATGACTATTGCAAGACTTGCTCCCGGTGCCAACACTTGGGCCGGATATCCCGGAGGAATGAAATGCCGCTCCAACCGATCTTGGTGGTGGAGATTTTCGATGTTTGGGGGATAGATTTCATGGGGCTGTTTCCTAGCTCTTTTGGGAACTTTTACATCCTTCTCGCTGTTGATTACGTCTCTAAATGGGTCGAGGCTGTGCCCAGCCGGACTAACGACAACAAGGTTGTCGTTAGGTTTCTTAAAGAAAAAATTTTCTCCCGTTTTGGGCACCCCCGAGCGATCATTAGCGACAATGGAAGTCATTTCTGCAACAAGACTTTCGAGGCCTTGATGCGGAAATACTCCATTAATCATAAGCTATCCACGCCCTACCACCCCCAAACCTGCGGGCAGGCCGAAGTTTCAAATCGGCAAATCAAGCAGATACTGGAGAAGACGGTTTCCAAGAACCGTAAGGATTGGTCGCTGAAACTCACCGATGCCCTTTGAGCATTTCGAACCGCTTATAAGACCAACCTTGGCATGTCTCCCTATCGGCTTGTGTACGGAAAAGCCTGCCACCTACCTGTCGAAATAGAGCATCGCGCATTTTGGGCGATAAAAGAGCTGAATCTGTCTCTCGAAGATGCGGGCAGCCATCGGAAGCAGCAGTTGAATGAATTGAGCGAGCTTAGGGATGAGGCTTACGATAACGCGGTTGTCGTTAAGAACCGAACGAAGGTGTTTCACAATAAACACCTTTTACGCAAAACCTTCGTACCTGGTCAGCAGGTACTGCTTTACGACACCAGACTTCACTTCCATCCAGAAAAGCTCAGATCTCGCTGGAAAGGGCCGTATTTTGTGCGGAATGTATATCCGCAGGGCGCTGTGGATTTGGAAAATCCAAAGGACGGTTCATTTTTCAAAGTGAACGGACACCGACTAAAACCGTACCTTAGCACCGAACCAACAGAGGAGCTCCTGTTCTTACAGGAGCCGGTTTACCCTGCATGATCTTCCTCTGCCTACCACCAAACTTCGGTTATCCAGCCAGGAACAGTGGACATTGTTCCAAATAAGTTTGGGGGTATGTATAAAGCCTTTTGTATATATGTGTGGATATTCTTTTCCATTCTTTTTTTAAAAAAAAACAAAAACAAAAAATTTTAGTGTATCGCTAACCGACAATTTTGACCCTTCAAATGATCTCTTCATGCAATGACAGTGAGGACACTGTTCAGTTTATGTTTGGGGGTATGCTCGGTACGCATTTCTAACCTTCACATTCATATGTATATTTTGCATCTGCATATTAAAATCCATAAAACCCATAAAAATCTGAAAATTTTCTAAAAACATAAAAACTTTTCTGTCAAGTTAGCTAGTGGGAGGACTCAGATTCAACATTTCGACGGTTTTGTTTGATAAAATAAGAATAACTAAATCTTATGTTTAGATTTTGAAAACCTGAAAACTAACTCTCCTTTGAAGTTAACTATAGCTGATATACGTCTTTACATCACACTACACGTGTCGTGAGTTTTGGAAATTAGATGACAAGTCTTTTATGTTTAAAAACTTTTAAATAGATAAATGATTTTCTGAGGATCAAATAGGTTTGTTCTGAAATAAGTAATATCAAGAATAGTTTATGAAGTGAGTGAATATGAAGGAATGTTATTGATGCTTTAATTGAAACTAAGTCTGAAAAATAACCCATCTGAAACTTGATTGGAATGATTACACACCAAAACCCACTAAACACGTCCTTTATCCCAAAAATAATAATAATAATTGAACTGCCGGCTATATCTCCGTTCGTATTAAATCATCATGATTTTCACGCCAAACTGTCTTTTGTTTTTTACCTAGGTAACTTGAGTAATTAAGTCCGCTGGGGTGTTTCTACACCTAATGCCCTAAAACCAACTGGTTTGGGTGCATTGGCCTAAAGCTCGCTAAGAAGCCTAGAAAGTCCAGATTAAAACAAAGTCAAGCAAGTGTTCTCTCCGAGTTAAAATTCCTAACGGTTCTTTGTGTGAGAATAATCTTAATAAAAGACAGGCTTTTATAAAAAAATTTAACGGAGATATGAAGGTTTTATTCTATGATAAAGACTATTGCACGTTCACAGAGGTGTGTATGAAATGAAAACAAGAAAAAGGTGGAGTGAAAAATAAGACCTAGTTTCCTGTTAAGGAAGATAGAAATTCTAAAAGTTGAAACTTTACTGGAAAACGAAACTTGAAAAAGGCTTAACACTTCATAAAACTTATGTGATCCTTTCAAAAATTTTATCTGGGCTTTATTGTGTAACATAATGACGTAAATCGATCCTTCTGGAAACTTAACGACACTATTTGCACTGCACGTAAAGACATATAAAATCTGTAGTTAAATAAGAAGCGAGGTGTGAAAAATAAGGGTTTGATAGTCTAGACTTGGGATCATAGAATTGTTATTTTCTGAAACAAAACATTAGGGTTTGAATCTTAGTTATTTTACAAAACTAGCTTGACCGGATTTTGTGGGTAGTATCCGCTGAAAACCCTCAGGAGATAACACTCCTCCTACTAGGGACACCTAGAGGTTTAACGGCTTGTTGCACATGCTCAGTGCAATCGCGTTCCCTGCGAAAGTGAGGTTAGGAAATTTTTTTTTTGTGAATAAATTGGCTTTGCTCGGGACGAGCAAATGATAAGTTTGGGGGTATTTGTTCATATCAGATTATTGCATTTTTATACCGCCCAATTTTTATCACATTGCATATCGGTAGGTACTCTTGAGCCGTGTTTGCTAGTCAATTGCAGGATACAGGTTCTCGGCTCTAAACGGTGAAATCCATGAAAAAACACGACAAAACCCGGGTTCCTGCCAACCACAGATAAAACACGGGTCTCCGCTCTTTATCCGTCTGTTGCCACACACCAGTTTAGGAGACAAAATGGCAAATCGATTGTCATTTTCATGCACAAGGCTCAATGGCAACACAAGATCCAAGAAATCTACGCGGAGCTCATGAAATTCATAACAAAAGATACACATCCAATCACCTTTTGATCAACAGAAATTCTGGAAAAATCGTGAAACAAATCTGAGAAAATACATATACCAGAATAAAGGGCATACAATACCAGGAGAAACCACCAAATTTGGTGACCCAATTCCTCAATAGGGCCGCGGAACCGCGGCCTAAGCATGCTTAGGCCGCGGAACCGCGGCCATACGGAGTCTTCAGAAGCCAATTTTTTATGGGCAGTTTGTTCTTTCCACATGGGTCCAGAATGTTGCCCTAGAATTTTTGTTGCCTGCCTATAAATAGCCCAGAACCTTGTGAAGCCAAGGGTGTGCATAATCTTGTATTTTTCTAGGTTTAGAATACTTGTTTCTTCTTCCTCTTCTCATCTCTTCTCCATTGAAAATCTTGTAGTGAGCTTTTGTGAGTGAAGAATGATGAATAAAGAAGAACCTTTTACTTATCATGCTTGTCTTGTTCTTTAGTTAACTTGTTAATTGTTGTAATTTTCATTTGTTAACTTAGTTGTTATTTTTTGTTGTTTCTTTCTTCTCTCTTTTTCTTTATCCTTAAAACAACCTGTTCCCCTCCGAAAGGCGGCCTGGACTTTGCGTCTGGCCTGAGGTTCGGGGCAGATGCTATTTGGTTTTATCCGTCTACCTCTCCGAAGATGCCAAGTTGATTTATGGCACCGTGTATCGGAGGTTTAGACGGATGCGGCCGATGTAGCAGACTTCGTTAGATTCCCCCTTAGGGTGAGGGGTTTTTGATTGTGGGGACGCTCTTCCCTGCAGGCGCAAGCCCCTGCAGTTAATTATGCTACCGCATCGCGGTAACAACTTTCTCCTTCTCCAGAATTTCACTTCGTGTCGTGTGTGTTTGTTTTATTTGTGGTTGCCCGTGGATTGTATACGGAGACTGAGTAATGTCGTCGCCCGTAGGACGTGGATTAGTCCAAATCCGTATTTACTTAGATTTGGGTTTGGTATTTTAGTTTAAGGATGCGTTAGCCTCGTTGAGGCTAAGATCAACTTAAACGTGATTCATTTAATATATGGCCGTCGGGACTCGTCACCTCTCTGACGTCATTGAGGGACTACAACGACAAGTGTCAGAGGAGTTTGGAGATGTACCCTTGAACCGAAGTTGATTTAGGTTTTTATAGTCCATTTGAATGTTTAAGGATACGTTAGCCGTGTTTGGGGGCTAAGATCAACTTAAACGGGATCGTTTAGATCCGGCAAAAGAGCATTTGGAGGCTCTATTGTTCCAGTTTAGGGACGTAGTGGTCCATAGGTAGTTTAGGGACGTTGCGGTCCATGTTCCAGTTTAGGGACATGGTGGTCCATGTTCCAGTTTAGGGACGTGGTGGTCCGTGTTCCAGTTTAGGGACGTGGTGGTCCGACATTAGTTTAGGGACGTTTCGGTCCGATATTAGTTTAGGGACGTTTCGGTCCGATATTAGTTTAGGGACGTTTCGGTCCGATATTCATGCGTGGTTGTTGGGACCCGTCACCTCTCTGACGACGTTGAATGATTACAACGACGTGTGTCAGAGGAGTTCGGAGATGTACCCTCGAACCAGTAGTAAATTGATTTAAGATAGCAATCTTGCTCAGTCAATTTAATTTGAGGACTTACGGCCATGATTGGGCTAAGTCCGGTTGGAAAATATTCAACGCCTTTTATTTGTTTTTGGTCTGTTAGACCTGTGTTAGGGCTTGGCCCATTTTTAAATAATGCATTGCATTATTTATTCTTTGTTTGGGCTCTGTTCATGATTGATGCAGAGCATCAACTTAACTAGGCCTCTGCAAGGCATCTACTTTGTTTGGGCTCTGCCCCTTTTAAAATGCATAGGATTTATATTATTTTGTTAGGGCTCTGCCCATTTATAAATGATGCAGAGCATCAATTTAATTAGGCCTGCTTGGTCTTTTGACTTGGGCCTGGCCCTTTGAGAGATGCATTGCATTTATTCAGGCGGTTTGCGCCAATTACAGAGCGCAAGCGCTTATGGTTAGGACACGTGTCATTCTCTAGTAAACGCAAGCGCAATAGCACAGTGCGCTACGCTGTTGCGCTGCGCTGTTGCGCTGCTGACACGTGGCACGCTCTGGTGAGCGCAAGCGCAGTGCGCTGCACAAGTGCGCTGCGCTGTTGCGCTGCTGACACGTAGCGCGCTCTGGTGAGTTGCGCTAATTCCAGAGAGCAAAGCTCTATTTCAAGAGCGCGTAGCGCAAGTAGCTGACACGTGGCGCTCTCTTAAGAGCGCAACAGCGCAGTTTGGAAGTGCAAAGCACTAAGAATCTTTTAGATTCAAGGATCAGAAGTGCAAAGCACTATTTAATTTCTTGATCTTCGTTTAGATCAAAGAAAAATAAATTTTTCTTTTTTTTTTGTTTGAAGAACCAGAGGTTCATAAAAGAGTGCAAAGCACTATTATTACTTATTTTTATATATATATATTTTTTTATTTAAGATTATTGATCTTGTTTTTTTTTTTTAGATCAATGATCCATTAGAGGAAATTTCTTCTCTCTTCTAAAGGTTTTTACCTTTTTCTTGAAATTTTTCTCAGAGTTCTCTCTATTTGTAGCTCTTGATTTTCCGAGAAAAATTCATGCCTTTGAATTGAGGCCTAGGGTCCTTTTTATAGTGCTCATAAATTAGTTAAATTTGTTAAAGAGATCTTTCTCTGAGTGATTTAGGGAATTTTCCCCACCGTTGGATCTTTGATCCAAGGGTTTCTGTTTTACCGAAGAAAATCTTCTTGTTTCAATCAAGAACAGAAAGATTTCTTTAAAATCTTTAATTCAGTTTGGCGCAGATACCCCAGCGCGTGACACGTGTCGCGCAGCGCACAGCGCAGCGCAACTGCGCTAGCGCATCTGTGCTGACATGTGTAGCACAGCGCAGCGCATCTGCCCGAGCGCATCTGCGCTGACACGCGTCGCGCAGCGCACAGCGCAGTGCAACTGCGCTGACACGCGTCGCGCAGCGCACAGCGCAGCGCAATTGCGCTAGCGCATCTGCGCTGACACGCGTCGCGCAGCGCAGTGCACGCGCAACTGAAGCGTTGCTTCCTTTAAACAGAGCTTTGCTCTGATTAGGCGTTCCTTCTTGGGCGTTGTGCTGACGTATTAGCGCCTCACACGTGGCGCGTTTCGTCCGAGACTTGAAGCGTTGCTTCAAAATTTAAATTTTGAATTCAAACAGAGATTTCCTCTGATTGGGCGAAACAAATGCCCCCCCACCGTTGCGCTCACGTGGCGCACACGTGAGTGCAGCGGTGGCAACCCCCTGACCGTTGGATCAAGGGGTGAGCTCAAGAGGCGCAAGCGCCTTATAAATAGGGCCTTTGGCCCTTAGAAAACTCTTCACCATTTTCTAGATTTCGATTTTCAGAGCTCTGCTCTTGCTTAAGAATTTCAGAGCTTTGCTCTTGCTTTCAGAACTCTAGAGCTTTGCTCTCATTTCACAAAGTTAGAAAACTTTAGGTAATAATTAATTTAAAATTAAGTTAAATTAATTTAAATCAATTTTAACCAACAGAGCTTTGCTCTCATAGATCTTTTGATCTAAAGAAATTCCAATTGGGGTTTCATAAACAGAGCTTTGCTCTCAAAACTTATAGATCTACAGTGATCTTATTCATGGGTTTTAACCCATGAACAGAGATCTGCTCATAGATCAGATGTGGATCTTTTAGACCTGCCAAGTGAAGAACTTATCATAAGTTTTCATGGGTTTTTCAAGGTCCCAAAAAAAATTTAAAAGAAAAATTTTAAGTATTAAGATCTTCTGATGGATCTTTTCCATTATTATCACAGAGCTATGCTCTTTTTAAGGAATTTTATTCCTTTGAGACCAGAATTTGACAAGTCCCTAAACTAACTAATATCGGACCGAAACGTCCCTAAACTAATGTCGGACCGAAACGTCCCTAAACTAATGTCGGACCACCACGCCCCTAAACTGGAACACAGACCACCACGTCCCTAAACTGGAACACGGACCACCACGTCCCTAAACTGGAACATGGACCGCAACGTCCCTAAACTACCTATGGACCACTACGTCCCTAAACTGGAACAATAGAGCCTCCAAATGCTCTTTTGCCGGATCAAAACGATCCCGTTTAAGTTGATCTTAGCCCCCAAACACGGCTAACGTATCCTTAAACACTCAAATGGACTATAAAAACCTAAATCAACTTCCGTTCAAGGGTACATCTCCAAACTCCCCTGACACTTGTCGTTGTAATCCCTCAACGACGTCAGAGAGGTGACGAGTCCCGATGGCCATATATTAAATGAATCACGTTTAAGTTGATCTTAGCCTCAACAAGGCTAACGCATCCTTAAACTAAAATACCAAACCCAAATCTAAGTAAATACGGATTTGGATTAATCCACGTCCTACGGGCGACGGCATTACTCAGTCTCCGTATACAATCCACGGGCAACCACAAATAAAACAAACACACACGACACGAAGTGAAATTCTGGAGAAGGAGAAAGCTGTTACCGCGATGCGGTAGCGTAAAGAGTGTCCCCACAATCAAAAACCTCTCACCCTGAGGGGGAATATGACGATGTCTGCTACATCGGCCGCATCCGTCTAAACCTCCGATACACGGTGCCATAAATCAACTTGGCATCTTCGGAGAGGTAGACGGATAAAACCAAATAGCATCTGCCCCGAACCTCAGGCCAGACGCAAAGTCCAGGCCGCTTTTCGGAGGGGAACAGATTCTGGCCTGAGGTTCGGGGCAGATGCTATTTGGTTTTATCCGTCTACCTCTCCGAAGATGCCAAGTTAATTTATGGCACCGTGTATTGGAGGTTTAGACGGATGCGGTCGATGTAGCAGACTTCGTCAGATTCCCCCTCAGGGTGAGGGGTTTTTGATTGTGGGGACGCTCTTCTCTGCAGGCGCAAGCCCCTGCAGTGAATTACGCTACCGCATCGTGGTAACAACTTTCTCCTTCTCCAGAATTTCACTTCGTGTCGTGTGTGTTTGTTTTATTTGTGGTTGTCCGTGGATTGTATACGGAGACTGAGTAATGCCGTCGCCCGTAGGACGTGGATTAGTCCAAATCCGTATTTACTTAGATTTGGGTTTGGTATTTTAGTTTAAGGATGCGTTAGCCTCGTTGAGGCTAAGATCAACTTAAACGTGATTCATTTAATATATGGCCGTCGGGACTCGTCACCTCTCTGACGTCGTTGAGGGACTACAACGACAAGTGTCAGAGGAGTTTGGAGATGTACCCTTGAACCGAAGTTGATTTAGGTTTTTATAGTCCATTTGAGTGTTTAAGGATACGTTAGCCGTGTTTGGGGGCTAAGATCAACTTAAACGGGATCGTTTAGATCCGGCAAAAGAGCATTTGGAGGCTCTATTGTTCCAGTTTAGGGACGTAGTGGTCCATAGGTAGTTTAGGGACGTTGCGGTCCATGTTCCAGTTTAGGGACGTGGTGGCCCATGTTCCAGTTTAGGGACGGGTGGTCCGTGTTCCAGTTTAGGGACGTGGTGGTCCGACATTAGTTTAGGGACGTTTCGGTCCGACATTAGTTTAGGGACGTTTCGGTCCGATATTAGTTTAGGGACGTTTCGGTCCGATATTCATGCGTGGTTGTTGGGACCCGTCACCTCTCTGACGACGTTGAATGATTACAACGACGTGTGTCAGAGGAGTTCGGAGATGTACCCTCGAACCAGTAGTAAATTGATTTAAGAAAGCAATCTTGCTCAGTCAATTTAATTTGAGGACTTACGGCCATGATTGGGCTAAGTCCGGTTGGAAAATATTCAACGCCTTTTATTTGTTTTTGGTCTGTTAGACCTGTGCTAGGGCTTGGCCCATTTTTAAATAATGCATTGCATTATTTATTCTTTGTTTGGGCTCTGTTCATGATTGATGCAGAGCATCAACTTAACTAGGCCTCTGCAAGGCATCTACTTTGTTTGGGCTCTGCCCCTTTTAAAATGCATAGGATTTATATTATTTTGTTAGGGCTCTGCCCATTTATAAATGATGCAGAGCATCAATTTAATTAGGCCTGCTTGGTCTTTTGACTTGGGCCTGGCCCTTTGAGAGATGCATTGCATTTATTCAGGCGGTTTGCGCCAATTACAGAGCGCAAGCGCTTATGGTTAGGACACGTGTCATGCTCTAGTAAGCGCAAGCGCAACAGCGCAGTGCGCTGCGCTAGTGCGCTGCGCTGTTGTGCTGCGCTAGTGCGCTGCTGACACGTGGCACGCTCTGGTGAGCGCAAGCGCAGTGCGCTGCACAAGTGTGCTGCGCTGTTGCGCTGCTGACACGTGGCGCGCTCTGGTGAGTTGCGCTAATTCCAGAGAGCAAAGCTCTATTTCAAGAGCGCGTAGCGCAAGTAACTGACACGTGGCGCTCTCTTAAGAGCGCAACAGCGCAGTTTGGAAGTGCAAAGCACTAAGAATCTTTTAGATTCAAGGATCAGAAGTGCAAAGCACTATTTAATTTCTTGATCTTCGTTTAGATCAAAGAAAAATAAATTTTTCTTTTTTTTTTTGTTTGAAGAACCAGAGATTCATAAAAGAGTGCAAAGCACTATTATTACTTATTTATATATATATATATATATATATTTTTATTTAAGATTATTGATCTTGTTTTTTTTTTTTAGATCAATGATCCATTAGAGGAAATTTCTTCTCTCTTCTAAAGGTTTTTACCTTTTTCTTGAAATTTTTCTCAGAGTTCTCTCTGTTTGTAGCTCTTGATTTTCCGAGAAAAATTCATGCCTTTGAATTGAGGCCTAGGGTCCTTTTTATAGTGCCCATAAATTAGTTAAATTTGTTAAAGAGATCTTTCTTTGAGTGATTTGGGGAATTTTCCCCACCGTTGGATCTTTGATCCAAGGGTTTCTGTTTTACAGAAGAAAATCTTCTTGTTTCAATCAAGAACAGAAAGATTTCTTTAAAATCTTTAATTCAGTTTGGCGCAGATGCCCCAGCGCGTGACACGTGTCGCGCAGCGCACAGCGCAGCGCAACTGCGCTAGCGCACTAGCGCATCTGCGTTGACACGTGTCGCGCAGCGCAGCGCAACTGCGCTAGCGCATCTGCGCTGACACGCGTCGCGCAGCGCACAGCGCAGCGCAACTGCGCTGACACGTGTCGCGCAGCGCACAGCGCAGCGCAACTGCGCTAGCGCATCTGCGCTGACACGCGTCGCGCAGCGCAGTGCACGCTCAACTGAAGCGTTGCTTCCTTTAAACAGAGCTTTGCTCTGATTGGGCGTGCCTTCTTGGGCGCTGCGCTGACGTATTAGCGCCTCACACGTGGCGCGTTGCGCCCGAGACTTGAAGCGTTGCTTCAAAATTTGAATTTTGAATTCAAACAGAGTTTTGCTCTGATTGGGCGAAACAAATGCCCCCCATCGTTGCGCTTACGTGGCGCACACGTGAGTGCAGCGGTGGCAACCCCCTGACCGTTGGATCAAGGGGTGAGCTCAAGAGGCGCAAGCGCCATATATATAGGGCCTTTGGCCCTTAGAAAACTCTTCACCATTTTCTAGATTTCGATTTTCAGAGCTATGCTCTTGCTTAAGAATTTCAGAGCTTTGCTCTTGCTTTCAGAACTCTAGAGCTTTGCTCTCATTTCCCAAAGTTAGAAAACTTTAGGTAATAATTAATTTAAAATTAAGTTAAATTAATTTAAATCAATTTTAACCAACAGAGCTTTGCTCTCATAGATCTTTTGATCTAAAGAAATTCCAATTGGGGTTTCATAAACAGAGCTTTGCTCTCAAAACTTATAGATCTACAGAGATCTTATTCATGGGTTTTAACCCATGAACAGAGATCTGCTCATAGATCAGATGTGGATCTTTTAGACCTGCCAAGTGAAGAACTTATCATAAGTTTTCATGGGTTTTTCAAGGTCCCAAAAAAAATTTTAAAAGAAAAATTTTAAGTATTAAGATCTTCTGATGGATCTTTTCCATTATTATCACAGAGCTATGCTCTTTTTAAGGAATTTTATTCCTTTGAGACCAGAATTTGACAAGTGTCATTCTGTGACAGAGCTTTACTCTGAAAGAGGAGATTTTCTCCTTATCTCTAGGGATTATTCCCCCCCTTTTTTTATGGGCATGTTTTCCTGGGGCCAACTGACAATCTCATCCAATGATGAGTTTGTCCTATTAACTGACGTATTGTCATTTAGATTTTGTGGGTCCCTCTTTGGTCTCCTACTCACTGCATTGCTGTGTGGTGTAATTAATTAATTTTGATTTTAATTTAATTAATGCATTTTCTTCTTTAAATGCCAAACGTTGGGATTACAACACTAACTGCTAAATTGTTCTTTTGCAGCGATCATGTTTGAAGACACTTCATTCCCGTTCGTCCGCTCGGAGGAGGGCTTTCCCGAGCCGCCCTTGGACCGTGAAGCCCTAACCATGATTAGAGAGTACGACCCGGAATACAAGAAACTCCACCTTTGGGGGTCTTGGTATAACCAGATTATTATGGGTCGACGCAGCTTCATATGCGCAGTGCCGTCTGAGCCCATCACGGCAATTCACTATGCTACCCCACCCTCGGTGCAGTATGCCGTGGAGTTGGTGGGTTGGACATCGAAGGGTTTTTTACATCCCGCTCTAGATGCGATACCGGTTCAGCGTCTTATGGTTTTGGACATCCTAGGGCGCCGTATCTGTCAGGGTGAAGCACGACCTTGGGGGCAATCTTATAACCTTGGTCTGATCCCCCGTCACCCGATTGGCTATCTGCCGTGGGCCCGGTACATCCTGTCGACGAAGAAGTCGCAGTTGATAAGACTAGGACTGTACACCGCGGTCTACGTCTCTCTTTTCCAGTATCCCACGCTCCCCGCCTGGTGGTTCAAAGCCTTCTTGGAGCAATGGAATATTCCTACCCACACTTTCCTTACCATGGATCGGGAAGTGTCAATCTCCTTGGAGGAGTTTGCGGAGGTATCCGGCTTACCAGTGATGGGGGAACATTATGAGGAGCTGCTCCCGAAAGATGTGTACGTCTTTGGTGCTAGGCCGATGGTAAGGGGGGTCACACCAGAGAATGCCGTTCAACATCAATTCCCAAGCTTGATTAAAGTGTTGAACATATATGAGTCCCTCTTCGTCGAACATGGGGGTCGGGGAGTTAACTTTGAGGACTTCATCGCTCGTTTCCTTCGTCCAAGCGTCATTTCATCGGAGGCTGCCAAGTTCGCCACCCTGGATGACCCCTTCGGTCTAGGTGTGGACAACCTACCGGAGAAGGATATAGATCAAAAGGGTTTTTTTTCTTCCGGACTTCCCTACTATGTCATTTGCAGAAATTGTGGCCCTTGGAATGGATGAGGAGGCCTTTTTCTTGGGATTTCTTGGATTGTGGCTGAGCTGGTTTGCAATCCCAATGCACTCTCATCGGATGCGACCCTCTGTCTTTTACCCAGCTCACCGGATGGTCATCGGGGTAAAGGTAGCTGTTGGGATTGCTGGCTTGGCGCACTTATACCATGGCCTCAGTCGAGCAGCGGATGCTAATGAGCCCGGGGTACTGCATGTGGTTTTCCCGATGCATTACTTTGCATCGTGGCTCGAGCTACACACAGCGGGTGTCTTTGGCATGCACAAAAGGCCCTCGTTCTTTGACAAGTGCGGTTTTCCCCGCATTATACAGCTGATCGGCGCATCAATTGTAACCCCATCACCGCGGAACGCCAGGGGCTTACTCCTTCGCCCTCACACTGTTGGAGCCGGTATGTCCTTTGTCGATAAGGTATTGACCATTGGAAAGGTGTCTACCACTGTGACGCGGCCATTACAAGATGCCTTTAAAGATGGAGCCTCAGTTTTGACGGCTCGGGAGACCCATCACTTATATTCCATTAGACCGGGTTTCTTAGTCTTTAGGCAGGATGGTGTGGCAATTTTTATGAGGTATAACCCGCATCGTTTTGCCCAACAACTGGGTTACGATCAAGGGGTCCCCTTGGAAGCCTTCTTGCTGGAACCCACTGCCACTGAAGAAGGGATAGAGAACTCACTGCACCATTTCATGCGCCTGAATACGAGCTCTCATTTTTTTATCAATGCGCCGGCTTATGCTCCGAGACTCCTCAATGTGTACAAAGCCTGGTACAATCATGCAACAGGAGCAGTTATAAAGGAGGAGAGGCGACTGTTGGTCGATCGTAAGGGTGTGCCTCCATATACAGATCGCAACGCTCCTTTGGTCCCAAGGACCCCAGTAGTTGCCCCTTTAAAAGAGGTCAGAACCGGACCATCACGTGCGCGAAGCCCTCCACGTGACTTGTCGCTCCCTGATGTCGCAGATACACCTGCAGCGCCCCGTGCTCTGACGGAGACAGTGGTTGTACCCTCGCCGGAGTCTGGCGTGGGTGCGGACATCGGGACCCGTCGTCCCAAAGTAGCTGCTAAACGGAAGTCGATCTCTCGTGAGCCTAGGGTCGGAGGGCAAAAGAAAAAGAAGTCGCTCTTTGCTGCGGACGTCGTGTTCGGTCAGGAACCCCATGCTCCCTATGCCGAGGGCCTGATCGAATACGGGACGAACGAAGGATTAGTGATGCCGCCGCCGGACGATACAGACTTGGAAGCCGCCCTCAAAACTTCGGCGTGGTTGGCAAAGCGTGACGCGTGGCTGGCCAAGCTTGCGCAATCAGGTAACTATTAGTCGCCTTTTCTTTATTGCAACATATCCTTTTCATTGCCTTTGACTAACGCTTTTCTTTCTTTCCTTTCGACAGGCATCACTGATGAAGAAGCCATCGCCGCTTCTTTGAAGACTTTCCAGGAGGAGGAACGTCTTAGAGCGTCTATGGGCCTTAGTAAGTTTTAATCCATCAAGTCTCCATCCCGCTCGTGTTATGGTCGATCTAACCTTTCTCTTTTTATTGCAGAAACCTCAATGACGTTCCCACCAAGCGCCGCAGATGTTTTACCAGCTGCCGATGTTCCCGCTTCCTCTGGGCCACCGCAGGAGGTTCGTCTTGAAGAGCCGATGAAGGATGCCTTAAAGGCTCTTGAGGCATCCCTGAACGAGGATGACGACGCCTTGAAGGAGGCGTCACTAAGGTCCATCGCGACAGCTCGGGAAGAGAGGAAGCGGCAAAGGCGTGAGGCGAAGGCGCGCCGGGCTGCCTTGGCTACGGGAGCGGGCCCTAGCACCGTCCCTCACGCTGATACTCCATCCGAAGAGGCCCCTATCGCCCTATCCACTGCCCGCAGGGAGGTGGCGTGCGCAGTTCGGAACGCAAACGGTAAATCCGCTTCAGGTAATATTTCTCTCAGAGATTTTATTATAAGGGTTTTTAATGTCATTGGTCCTTATATCCCTCATCTTGCAGGGCCGAGTACGATCGAGGGGGAGGCGGAAACCGTTGATCCCAAAGAAACGGAGGAGGCGGTACCTGCCGAACTCGAGCCGACGGTGGGCAACGTCGTTGTGGCTTTGGAGCCTGAGGCGGATGTCGAGGGGCCTGCCGCCGAGAAGGTCATTGATGCTGAACCTGAAGTGGTGGCAGATGATATGATCATTATAAATGAGTCCAGGGTGGCGGCGAATGAAGCGATCGAGGCCGGCGATCCCCCGGCGACGGTGGACGATACAACCGCCACTACCGAACCTGAGAGAGTGGTGGGTGAGGCGGCCATGATTCCCGAGGACGAGCCAACCGCTCCTTCTCTGGAATCTGGCAATACTCTAATCATAGCCCTTCCTGTCTATGGCCCTCCGCCGTCTCCAGGTCTCGCGAAGCACCGCAACGGTCCCCATCGAGTCGGGCGATGAGGTCACGGGCGGTGGTCTCATGTCGATAGAGGAGGGAGTCGCCTCTGTTTCAGCCGGGAGCTCCTCAGGTAAACCCCAAGTTGCTGCTTTTCTTTGCTTTACTATCTTTTCTGACGAGTTCACCTTTTCGTAACGCAGGTGCAGCCAGTGCCGATGCCCCACTGCTCGAAGGAACGTCTTCAACGACTGCCTTGGCGGTGGTCACCTCTCAACCCTCTCTCATACCCTCGAAGATGTTGGAAGGTATGTGTTTGCGATTTATTAATCTTATCTTCCAGATGTATAATTTGTGTACTAAAGTCACACTGTTGTATCTTTCAGGAGTGCTTTTTGATCATCTCTATCAAGTGTTGCTCCCACACTTCTCATTCCCATCTGAATTCGCCTCTCCCTCTGGTGGCGCTGGTGAGTACCGTTCCCGATTGGTAGCTTTGTCTTTTCAGTGGTAGAATTATTTCTAACTCTCTCTTGTTCTGACTGCAGTGCTGCAAATCGAAGGGGAAGTAGAAAGATCGGCTGCGCCACCAGCCCTTCCGGCCTTGCCACCTGTTTCCACTGGTATAGTAAACTATCTTATCAATGACTTCCTTCATATCTATTGAATCATCATCTAATCGCATTTCGTCTTTTTCCAGCTGTCGTTCCAGTCTCGGTGCCTTTCGAGTCTCGCATTACAATACCGGGCGGCCCTTCCTAGCGACGTCCGTCCTCAAAAGGTGCCGCGAATAGTTTGCGCATGTTAAGCGACTACATCGAGGAACTCGACATCGAGGCTCCTGTATCTGCTGAGGACTTCGTCACGACGGTTAACCCGATGTTGGCGATATTTGCCACCTTCCATGATGAGGGCATTGTCGCCTCTTGGGTAAACTATTGTCGGGAGATCGAGGCTCACCTTCATCAGCTGGAGTCAATGCGCCTGTCTCCCGAGACTTTGGCCTTGAGCACTCAACGGGGAGCATGGCTTGAGCAAAGCGCTTCTCATTTCCGCCATCTGGAACAAGAAGTGGCTTTGAGGCTGAAGGAGTGCCAAGATTCTTCAAGCAGAACTGCTCGCTTGCGTGCCGAAGTTGAGGCGAACGCTGCTGAGGTAAAGACCGTCTTCGAGGGTCTTCTGGAGCGCATATCGAATGGGCTGAGACTAAAGCGGGCACTTGATGTCGCCGAGCATGACACTCCAGGCCGTGAAGCTGCTCATCAAGCCGTCAGGGATCAGCTTGCATCCGTCGCACAGCAACGGGCCCAGGTGGAGGCAGAGTTGGCAGTGGTATCCAATCGGGAAAAGGCATGGAAGGAAGTGTACGAACAATTGATAGAGCTACTTAAGACGCTTCCTTCCCAATAGCTGCCTTTGTATCAATGTATTTGTAAAAATTTTCTTTTCTGAGTAACATGTATCCGTTCTTTGCTCTTTTGTATGATTCACCATGTATTTGATTGAGGTCAATGAATAAAGATACACACTTTCTTTTGCCATATCTTGTATGTTCTTTTGTTTTCTGCCTTTACATCATGATGTTGTCGATGAACCTGATTGGCAGACAATTTGATTTTTCCAAGAGATAGCGATGGCTTAGGCCGCAGGTTCAGATCTGCCGCCTAAGAATTTTCAATTCTATGAGCCGTGAGGGTCTCATAGAGATTTTTCTCCCTACGGATCGAGAGGATCTCATAGGTGGATTTTCTCCTTAGGAATCGTGAGGATTCCTAAGTGTGGCTTTCTCTTATAAGTCGTAAGGATCCTATAAGAGAATTTTTCATCTTACGAGTCGAGAGGATTCGGAAGCGGTTGTTTCCCTCCTCGTCGAAATTCGACTTCGGAGAGTGAGACCCGTGAATAGTATGCAAGAGACCAGTTTGGATTGACTTGCAGGGCCCCATTGCTCAAGAAGCAAGCTTTTCAATCCTTACTGCCTGAAACTTCATCTTGCAAATTAAGAAGTTCAATTTGTTGAAGAAATCCCTTTTCTGAAAGATTTGGGGGGATTTCCCGCACTGCCGGATCTTTGATCCAAGGGCTTCTGTTTTACAGAAGATAATTTTCTTGTTTTAATAATAACAGAAAAGATTTCTTCAGAACCTTAATTTTTGTTTAGCGCAAATGTTCCAGGGTATGACGCGTGTCGCACAGCGCACAGTGCAGCGCAACTGCGCTAGCGCATCTGCGCCGACACGTGTCACGCAGCGCACGGCGCATACGCCGCTGAAGCGTTGCTTCCTTTAGTTTTGCTTGAAATAGAGATTTGCTTTTGATTGGGTGCGCTGTTTTGGGCGTTGCGCTGATGCGTCTGCGTCAGACACGTGGCGTATTGTGCAGCGCAAATAATCTGAAGCGTCGCTTCATTAAATTAATTTTCAAGACAGAGCTTTGCTCTGACTGGGGGAAAACGAAGAGTTGCTTCGTCTCCCGCCTCGGGATTTGAACAGAAGTTCGCTCCGATTAGGGTGAACCGCCGTGACGACTTTTGGAAGTCGAAGAGGCATTTGATGCCTATAAATAGGACCTTTGATCCCCCACACAGATACTTAATATCTTTCAGATTTTTATTTTCAAAAACTTCAGAGCTTCGTTCTTGTCTTCAAGAACTCTGGTGCCTTGTTCCCCTTTTTTTAAAAGTTTTTAGAAAAAACTTCTTTAGGTAGAATCGATTAACCAGCAGATCTTTTGTCTAGGGGATTTCATCCTTGAACATAGTCTTGCTCTCTAGAAATTTAGTCCTTTATGTATGTTATTGCTTTTCTATTGCTGATCTTCCTGTAATATTTCCTCCAGGTATAATGGCGGCGGTGAATCTATACAGTTTGCACGAGTTTATTACTTACGACGATATCCGCGCTCAGGGTCGTCAACAAAACCAGGAGTTTACAGACGCTGAATGTGCAGAAGTCATGGGTCGTCTGAACGCAAGCGGTGGTTGGCTGTTGCCTCGTCGTTCGGCCCTTTTGAAAGCCGTGTTGGGAGCCATATGGAGAGCACTTTCGGATCTTCATGAGGCCTTACCACTCAACGCACTGGATGATGCCGAAGACAAGGTGCATTCAGTGTACCTGACAGGGTTGATCTCAAAGAAACGGCGGAACAGCCTCATTGACATCCTACACCAAGTCTTCCAGCAGGCGACGATAGTCGCCGCTTATCGAAGGCCAGGGGGGCTTGCCGATGATATTGACACAGAGGAGTGCGAAGACTGCGCATAAGAATAATTAGAAAGGCCAGAAGAACTCTGGATGGCCTTACTTTCGATTTCCTCAATCCGTGCCCCGGGTCCGTGGTCATACCGTTGTAATAATTTGAATAATGTTTCTTATTTATTGTTCTTATGATTGTAAGAAGGAATTTTCTAGCAGTATGAATGGAAACTCTCCCCCCTTTTTATTTCAGCTTGTCTTATTCCTTGTCCTGAGTCTTCTGCCTGTGCATAAGTGAATGCGACACGAACGCCCGATCAAATGTAGATCAGATATTCTTTCTGTCATATTCTTTTTATTGTAAGCAGGCCGTCTTAATAACCATGATTGATGGATATCTAAAACGAGTATTCTGACTTCCTTAAGAAATAGCGATGGCTTAGGCTGCAGGTTCAAGTCTACTGCCTAAGACTTTTCAACTCTATGAGCCGTGAGGGTCCCATAGAGGCTTTTCTCCCTACGGGTCGAAAGGATCCCATAGGTGGATTTTCTCCCTAGGGATCGTGAGGATTCCTAAGTGTGGTTTTCTCTTATAAGTCGTAAGGATCCTATAAGAGAATTTTTCCCTTTTACGAGTCGAGAGGATTCGTAAGCGGTTGTTTCCCTCTTTGTCGAAATTCGACTTTGGAGAGTGAGGCCCGTGAATAGTATGCAAGAGACCATTTTGGATTGACTTGCAGGGCCCCATTGCTCAGGAAGCAAGTTTTTTAATCCTTGCTGCCCGGGACTTTATCTTGCAAGGTGGAATGAACCGAGAATTCTCTCACGGAGACAGTGGTGGCTCTGTGAGTTGACGCGGGTTGGGAGGCTCTCGTCACGGAGTATTTGTATCTGCGAGTCGAGGAGTTTGCTAGGGATTATTTGTTTCCCAAGCGCCAAGGATTATTTGTTTCCTTGGGGTTTGAAACGAGTCGAGGGTTCCTACGGAGGCACTGGTGGCTCTGCGGGTCGACGCGGATCAGAAGGCTCTCGTCAAGGAGTATTTGTATCCGTGAGTCGAGGAATTTTGCTAGGGATTATTTGTTTCCCAAGCGCCAAGGATTATTTGTTTCCTTGGGGTTTGAAACGAGTCGAGGGTTCCTACGGAGGCACTGGTGGCTCTGCGGGTCGACGCGGATCAGAAGGCTCTCGTCAAGGAGTGTTTGTATCCGTGAGTCGAGGAATTTTGCTAGGGATTATTTGTTTCCCAAGCGCCAAGGATTATTTGTTTCCTTGGGGTTTGAAATGAGTCGAGGGTTCCTACGGAGGCACTGGTGGCTCTACGGGTCGACGCGGATCAGAAGGCTCTCGTCAAGGAGTGTTTGTATCCGTGAGTCGAGGAATTTTGCTAGGGATTATTTGTTTCCCAAGCGCCAAGGATTATTTGTTTCCTTGGGGTTTGAAACGAATCGAGGGTTCCTACGGAGGCACTGGTGGCTCTGCGGGTCGACGCGGATCAGAAGGCTCTCGTCAAGGAGTGTTTGTATCCGTGAGTCGAGGAATTTTTCTAGGGATTATTTATTTCCCAAGCGCCAAGGATTATTTATTTCCTTAGGGTTTGAAACGAGTCGAGGGTTCCTACGGAGGCACTGGTGACTCTGCGGGTCGACGCGGATCAGAAGGCTCTCGTCAAGGAGTGTTTGTATCCGTGAGTCGAGGAGTTTGATAAAGATACTGGTTTCTTCGGAGTTGGACTGAACCGTCGAGATTTAGCTTCGTCTTCTGGCGGAGCCTGCTGGGAAAGTATGGCTCCCTCTTTGTTTATGCCCTTGGATTGTATACAGGGATCGATGTGATCTTAACTGTAGGGCCAAAGTTTTATCATCTCTTCTTTTTATTTTATTTTATTTCCGCGATGCTCTATCATTTCAGCTTTTTATATCGCGAAGGTCGCGACTGCCCAATCATTTCGGCTATTTTTCGCGGTGCCCAATCATTTCGGCTATTTATTTTATTTTCACTCGCTGCTTGTTATTGCGAGTTGCCCAATCATTTCGGCTATTTCGCATGCATACATTTTACTTGCTGCTTTTTATTTCAAGTTGCCCTATCATTTCGGCTATTTCGTATGCATGTGCGGCTTACTGGCTTTTCGCCGTAAACCTGAACTTGGACACTGATTTTGGCATCAGCACCGCTACAACTGGGATGTTGCCAGGAGCGAATCATCATTTGCCTTTGTCATTGTCGAACAAAGGAGGCTTAGCGACCAGGGTTAGGGTCCTGTCGACTAAGGCTTTTGACTTTATGAGCCGTAAGGGTCTCACAAAGCTATTTCCCCCTACAAGTCGTGAGGATCTTATAGGTGTATTTTCTCCTTAGGAATCGTGAGGGTTCCTAAGTGTTTTGTTCCTCTGTAAGTCGTAAGGATCCTACAGGAGGGTTTTCTCTTTGTAAATCGAGAGGATTTACAAGGGTTATGCGAACATATCCCCAATCACGGATGGACCTTGGTTAGGGAAATGTTTATTCGCGCCCGTGGATTGTATACAAGGGTCAGTATTGAGCCACTTGTAGGGCAGTATCGAAGGTTGGGGGTTGCTTAAGCACAGGTTTAGGTCTCTGTAACTTAAGACTTTCAAATCTTATGAGCCGTGAGGGTCCCATAAGAGAGTTCTCCTTACGAGTCATGAGGATCTCGCAAGTGTATTTTCTCCTTAGGAATCGTGGGGGTTCCTAAGTGTGTTGCTCCCTTATGAGTCGTAAGGATCTCACGCGGGTGGTTTCTCCTTACAAGGTCGAGAGGACCCTATAAGTGTCTTTTTAACGAGGTTGCGCCCTTTCGGGTTTTCACAAACACTCACCGGTAGTCCTGCTGTTTTTACTCATGGAGCCCTTTCGGGTTTTCATCCGTGCCCTTTTTGCTTATGGACATACCGTTTTTATTTTATTTTATTTTTTATATGTTTTTTTTTATATTCCGTCAGCCTAAAAGATGCTGCGGTAGTAGTTTAAAGACGTTTTTGTCTGTTATTAGTTTAAGGACATTTCGGTCCGTTGTTGAGAAGGTTGGCTATTTTTATAAAGCTTGAGCTTAGGAAGATAGCGAGCGGACATAGTCGTCGTCATCTATCATTGACCTAGGCTGTGGCTTATTAAGCGTAGTATCTCTTTAGGAAGCGACCGTTTATCGGTCTGAAAGGCCTTTCACCGTGCATGTCCATGAGTAGATAGGCTCCACCTTGGTAGACTTTATCTATGATGTACGGGCCTTCATAGTTTGGCTCAAATTTTCCCCGCTTGGCGCGATTGGGGATCATAGGCCTTTTGACCACTAACACGAGTTCGCCTTGACGGAATGTCCTCGGTCGGGTCAATCTTTCGTATGAGCGCGTCATCTTTGCTTTATAAGCTTCCAGATTTTGCTGTGCTAGGAGCCGGATTTCATCAAGGGCGTCAAGCTCCTCAAGCCGAAGGTGAGCATTTTCTTCGTCTGTTGGCTCGTAGTGGACTGCCACTCGTAGAGAGGGTAATTCTATCTCGAGAGGGAGTACTGCTTCCGTCCCAAATACCAACGCGTACGGCGTTGTGTTTGTGGGCGTCTTAAATGTAGTTCGATACGCCCAAAGAGCCTCTTGCAGTCTTTCGTGCCAGTCTTTCTTGTTTCGGGATATCGTTTTCTTTATGATCTTTGTTAAGGTCTTGTTGAAGGCCTCAGCCAGACCGTTAGCTCGCGGATTATAAACTGAGGAATATCTCCAGTCTATATTATGCTGTTGCGCAAAGCGACTGATCTTGTGGCTCCTGTAGGCTGGCCCGTTATCGGAGATGATCCGTCGCGGAGTTCCAAACCGATATATGACGTGCGTTTTGAAGAAGTGGAGGATATTTTCCGTCTTCACTTCTCTTAATGGTATCGCTTCTGCCCACTTAGAGAAGTAGTCAGTCGTCGCTAGGATGAAACGATGTCCCCTAGACGATGCGGGTTCGATAGGGCCGACTATATCAGTTCCCCACATTTCGAATGGCCAGCTAGCCACTGTTGGGTGTAACGGATTTGGATGCTGATGGATGAAGTCCCCATGAATTTGGCATGAGTGGCATTGCTTCGCATATTCGATGCAGTCCTGAATCATCGTGGGCCAGTAGTAGCCCATCCGTTTTATCTTCAACTTCATCTTAGGGCCTGCTTGATGAGAACCGCAGAGTCCGTCGTGAACTTCCTGGATGACTCTTTTCGCTTCGTCAGGTCCTAAGCATCTCAGCCACAAAGAATCAAATGACCTCTTGTACAGGGTATCGTTGACAAAGGCGAAAGACAGGGCTCGTTTCGCGAGCTGATGTCTTGTAGACGCTTCTTCAGGCATTTGGTGGGTCTTAAAGTAGTCTATGAAGACTTCCCTCCAGTCCTCGGCCTTCTCATGGTCTTTTATTTGTAGGGTCGTCTGCTCAGTCGCTCCCTTTTCTTTATGTAATTCCGGAGGTATTTCTGCCGGGGCGAGCACTCGATGGCATTGTACCACGATTCTAACGTCATCGAGGTTCTCATCAGCCAATTCTTTAGCAAGTTTGGCCAGTGCGTCCGCTTTGCTGTTTTCCGCGCGCGGTATGCTTTCCAAAGTATAGGAGGGAATTTGGGTTAGCAGTTGTTGCACCTTTTCACCGTATTTTATCAATTCTGGTTTGCATGTTTGGTAATCGCCGTTCACTTGACTGACGACTAGCTGGGAGTCCCCATATATGAGGAGGCTTTCAATTCCCATGTCAATGGCGATCTCTAGGCCTGCTATTAAAGCTTCATATTCAGCTTCATTATTCGTTCTCGGCTCTGTCAAGGAGAAGGCGAAGCGCATTATTCCTCCTTGTGGGGTCACGAAGATAAGGCCTACTCCCGATTTGATCATTGACGTATTTTGTTTGTGCTTTTTCATGGAAGATGCTCCATCGAAATAAAGCTCCCAGAAGGTATCACCACCGTCGATTGCGTCAAACGCATGCTTGTCTGGCAAATCGCAATTCAGGGGAGAATCGGCAGGTATCGGGTGCTCAGCAAGGAAGTCGGCTATGGCCTGACCCTTCACTGCCTTGAGGGGTCGATACGTTACCGAGAACTCCATTAAGAGCAGAGCCCATTTAGCGAGTCGTCCCGTCAATATGGCCTTTGACATTAGATATTTAAGAGGGTCCACCTTTGAAATGAGATGGACTTCATGCGCTAATGCGTAATGTCTAAGCTTCGTTATTGCGAAGATCAACGCCAGGCAGTGTTTTTCAATAGGGGAGTAATTGCTTTCTGCCCCCAGCAGAACCCGACTTAAGTAGTAGAGCGCCCTTTCTTTCCCCTGGTCATTCTCTTGTGCCCATAATGCGCCTAAAGAACCTTCGAGGGCGGCCGTGTAAAGAATGAGAGGCTTTCCCTTAATTGGAGCAGTCAACACTGGAAGGTTTTGCAGATACTGCTTGATCTCATCCAGTGCGCCTTGGCATTTGTGATCCCAAACGAATGGGGTTCCCTTCTTCATCAGGTGACTGTAAGGACGGCACTTTCCTGTAAGATTAGCGATAAGCCGCCGAATGTATGCAAGCTTTCCTTAGAGAGATCGCAACTGTTTAAGAGTTCTTGGCGGAGGCATTTCCATGATCGCTTTAATCTTAGACGGATCTATTTCAATACCTCGGTGTCGAACGATAAATCCTAGGAATTTGCCCGAGGAAACCCCGAACGCACATTTTAAAGGATTCATCTTTAAATTGTATTGCTGAAGACGTTGAAATACGGTCTTCAAATGCTCGAGATGCTCTTCGTATGACTTGCTTTTAACCACGAGATCGTCGATATAGCATTCGACGATTTCGTGTATAAGGTCGTCGAAGATCTTTGTCATGGCCCTCTGATAAGTAGCACCGGCGTTCTTTAAACCGAAGGGCATCACTTTATAACAAAATATACCAAGAGGAGTCCTGAAGGCGGTGTGTTTCTGGTCTTCAGGATGCATCTTTATCTGGTTATACCCCGATGAGCCATCCATGAAGGAGAAAACCTCATGAGTGGATGTATTGTCTATCATCAGTTCAGTGACTGGCACTGGGAAATCATCCTTCGGGCAAGCTTTATTAAGATCCCGGAAGTCTACGCATATGCGCACTGTCCCATTTTTCTTCATCACTGGGACGATGTTGGCGATCCATTCAAGGTATTGAACTCCCTGGATGAAGCCAGAGTCGATTAACTTTTTGACTTCGGTATTTATGCTCATCTCAAGCTCGAGTCGCATTCTTCTCGGTGCCTGTTTGACTGGTTTGACATTTGGGGATATTGCTAATCTATGTACAGTGACTTCTGGATCTAGTCCTGGCATCTCAGAATAATTCCATGCGAAGCAGTCTTTATGCTGCACAAGGACGTCCTTTAACGCAGCCACCCTTTCTTCAGACAGCAGCTCGCTGACGAATGTCGGTCGCGGATCATTTACCGTCCCCAACTCGATTTTCTTGAGGTTATCTGCAGTAGTATGTATTCCATCCTCCATTTCTTTCGGAGCTGGGGGAAATTCTGAGATTACCTCATCGCTGCTGTTTTCGAAGCACCAAGGGAGCTCACTTACGTCCTTGGGCTCTTCTTTCAATATTGTGATCATATGACAGGTGCGAATTCGCTTCCAGTCCCAATGTGGAACTGTTTTTTCTTTCGTGGCCTTGGGCTCGTGTTTTTGTGGTGGCGTTACCCTCCAGTTGTCAGACAGAGCGAACTTGCCGAGCTGGTACTGATCTTCGACCCAATTCTTAAAGGTGAAGCAATCTTCAAGAGGATGCCCTATCACTCTGTGGTAAGAGCAATAGTTTGGGTTAGAGATTTCACCTGCTTGTTCGGGGTGCTTAGACTCCGGCAATGTAAGCATTTGGTGCTTTAGGGCAAGATCGAGTATCTTCTTCGTCTTCTCCCGAGGAAATGAGTATGCTCGACCCATTTTCTTCATGAGGGATTGGTCAATAACGCTCGATTCTCGTTTGCGTGGCTTCTTAGCCCTGCTTTGTTGCTGTTGAGCGCCTCTTCGGCCTTTCGACTTGTTTCTGCCTCCGCGTCGAACCCTTTTTGTATCAGGTTGGCATGGGGAAGCATCTTCGTCTTTATTGCCTGTTGAAGGAGGTGCTGTGTTTTGGCTTTCTCATAGATCGCCATTTCACGATTGTGATCATCTCGGACTTTTTGACCCGCTTCCCTTATAAGTTTGCCCATCTGGTCTTCAAATGATGGACTGGGCGGTTTTGTATCAGGAACTTTTGCTGGCTCAGGATTAGCGTTTTTCTCTTGAGCATCTGCTTCTTCATCAGAATTATGCACGACGTAACAGTCGCGGAGCAGCTCCCGTTTCGTGGAGTGAATGTATTTGAGCCCGATCGTCTCCAACCTCCCATTGGGTAGCTTGTGCTGAGTTCCGGGGACGTTCCAAACCCTGTCATAGAATTTGGCCTTCCTAACGGTCTGTTCGAAAGGTATCCCCTGGCGTTTCAGCAGTCTCCTCAAGCCTTCCGTATAATATCGGGGTAGACGGATGGGCTGAAGTCTGTCCAGCGTTGGATCCGCACCGTGCCAAAGTTCTTTTTCCACCTTGTTTTCTTCAGAACGGTAGAATAGGATTGCCTTCTCGACTTTTCGTCCGGGAGGGACATAAAATGTCTGCAATTCTTCCACACTGTTGGTGTCGAGTGCATCTAGTTCTTTGTAATGTTCAAGCGGCACCATGGTTATCTGCAGACTTCGCTCTTCATCGGCAGAAGCCCGTATTGAAAGCCGAGCAGGGAATACAGCATGAACTTCATCCTCCGAATCACTACCGAAGATCAATGAAGGAACGGATGGTCCCGGCTTGGCGGATTAGGATGGACCCGCATAAATTATATCCTCTTCCTCCTCAGTGTCACTGCCGAAGATAGGGATGGTGGCGTTAGTCTTGTTCTCCGGCTTGTGACACCTTTCCGTGTCCTCGAAACTCGGCAAGAAGTATTTGGCATCTTCATACTTGCGAACTTCATTCACGGAAAACGGATTCAATTCTCCTGCCACAGTGTACTCGAGACCATCCTTACAATATTTCATACACTGATGTTGTGTAGAAGGGATGATATTGTACTCGTGTAGCCATAGTCGGCCGAGCAGGGCATTGTAGCACGTCTTGGCATCTATGACATGGAATTTAATATCCATGACGAGCAACCCGAAGCGTAACGTCAATATCACAGATCCAAGGGTTTTCGATGATTGGGAGTCGAACCCGGAGATTGTGATCTTGTCTCGGGCGAGGTGTTGGACACTCATGCAAATTTCCTTTAACACCCGCACATTGAGTAAATTGACAGACGATCCGTTATCGACCAAGATTTTACCTATCTTTATGTCATGGCAGTATCCTGAGACATAAAAGGGACGATTGTGTTCACACGTCCCGAGGAGAAGGTCTTCATCGCCAAAAGCAACGTCGGCCGTGTGTACCTCTTCCAATTCGTCCTTCATCTTTTGTTCGGCCAGGAAGGCTTGGAACTGGTCTGGCTATTGTAGGGCCTTAATTAAATAATCCATCGCCTCTTTTGATAGTAATAGGGCATCGAGAATGCTGAGTTGTGAGGGTAGCTTCCTCAGATGCGCCAAGACATTGTAATCTCCTTTATTCCTCTTTGGGGGATTCTTGGCGGTTAACTCTTCCGCGACTCGGTCATCCAAGGCGATATCTTCAGAGACCTTCTCTTTCCCTTTGTCTTTCTTGTTTAAGGGTCCGAGATTCTTTTCGGGTAATGTTCGATTGCGTAACTGTATATTTTCGCAAGCCTTTGGTTCTTCTTCTTTTCCCGAAGTGGATTCTTTGAAGAGGGGGCCAAGCTCTAGCTCCTCATCGGAATTGCTTCCAAATATAGGCACTTGTGATCCTACGGCGTCAACCATGCAACAACCACCAGTAGTTTTATCAAGCCCTTTGATCATTCCGCTCTACTCTCGGCGAGCCTTGCGCTTTTCCCGCTTAAACTGTTGCTGGTGAGTAACATATCCTTGCCACCACTTATCGAAAGTTTTGCACTCTTTAGTAGGATGCGACACCTTCCGATGGTACAAGCAATAGGAGGGGTGGTTTTCCATTTCACCAGTAATGTTTTTCTCGGAGGGTGGTAGCTTTATACCCATCGACACAGCTTTAGAAAATCTCTTTCTTATCTTGAATTGGCTTTTGTCGATAGTGGAGGCATTGTGCTCCAGCGGAATCATCTCAGCTCTTTCCTCAAGTTGTTGGCGCTTGGCCTTTTCGAATATAGCCCTCTCGCGTTCTCGATCAGCTTTACTTTTCAATCGAGCTTCACTAAGAAACGCGTCAATCATTTCGATTGATAACTCCGGAACTCTTGACTCGGTATCTGCCCCCAGCGTTTTAGTGCTAGAAGTCTCTTCATCGTTCGTGATCGAATCGGAGATCATATGACAGCTCGCCACATATTCCTCGGATTCATCCGATGAACTTTCTCCCTCATCTTCTTCTTGAAAGACGTGATTTAGGAACTCTTGGAGCGTAATGGGAGTCCGTGCCTTTTGTTTGTATTCATCTAGCGCATCAATTTGCTTTTGTAAATCCGTGCGCTTGTCGCCAGGCTTCACGGGCTTCTTAGATTTCTTCTTCTTCTTTTTCGAAGATTTTGACGGCTGGCTATGAATGCTTGAACTACCACCATCGGTTTTCGGAGTCGGACGTGGCTTCAACATCCCCTTAATAACCTGCGGTTCCAAGGGGTTCTTCCACCTGACCGCTGGACAGGTCTGAAGATCGTTTAGCATCCTCTTTGTCTTGGCTGATAATACAACCTCCCAAGGAGCTTCTTCAATGACGGAGCATGTTGCCCCCGGCGTATTCGTCCTCTTAGAGGTGTGGGGCTGCGGGGGATTCACCTTCCATTTGTCAGATAACGCAAATTTGCCCTGACGGTACTGGTTCTCAAGCCAATTCTTGAAAACGTAGCAATCCTCGATGGGATGGCCTAGCACTCGATGGTAAGGGCAGTAATTGGGCTCGTTGACGTCGTTCGGTTGCAACGGACGTTTTGGATCTGGCAGATTTATGAGCCTGTTGCGCAACGCCAGCTCGAATAGCCTCCTCGTTTTATCGCGGGGAAAGGAGTAAGGACGTCCCATCCTGTCCTCAAGGGATACGTATGGGCGCGTATTGTTTGGACGAGCAACCGGCTTCGTGTCGCTCGGTTGTTGTTGAGCATTAGCGACAATGATCGCTTTTCCCTTTCCTTTGTCATTTCGGGAGTCCGGCTTTGGGAGAGGGGGTTTATGGCCCATCTGGTCCATCTGTGCTAGTTTGTCGATCAAATCCTGGAAGGTAGTCGGCTTGAAGAACATCATGAACTGTGAGATGGTTGCTTGTGGATCAAGGGTTCCAACAAACATTCCCACCGCTGGAGCTTCTTCTATGCGCTGTTCGCACTTCGACCATAGATTACGCCACCGTATAGCGTACTGAACCCATGTCTCGCCGGGTTTTACCCTGGCATTAATCAGTGCCGTCATCGGGGTACGCTCACTGGCACTTGCAAAACGTTAGGTAAAAAGCAGCTCCATCTCCGCAAAGGTTTTAATAGAGTCATTGGGGAGCTCAGAATACCATTCGAACGCCGTATCTGATAGACTTCCAACGAACTGGCGGAGCAAAAGCTTGTCATCGCCGCCGGTGTTACCGCAAAGCGCCCTGAACTGGGCCACATGCTGATGGGGATTGTCGGTCCCTTTGTAGACATGAAACTTGGGAATTGTGTAACCCGGCGGGTATTTGATTTGGTCATACCAGCCTGGATATGGCCGCCCTGTTTTTACGACGTGGCCGGCTGCTTCGGCCGCATGATGAACCTTTATTTGCTGGGCTATGTATTCGTCCAGATCAGTCTTAGAGATTGTATCCTCTTTAGCTGTTAATAGAGCGGGCTGCGGATTTAATGTCTCTCCCTTATCATCTCCAAGGACGATTAGGGGTTCTTCAGCGGGAGGATCTTGTTGTATCATCATCCCTAACATGTCCTGGAAGAGGAGGCCCATCCGTTGTATGTTGGCCGCCTGTTCAGCAGCCTCTTTGTCCCTCTTTTCCAGTATTCGGCGAAGGAACTCGGCGTCGGTCTCTTCCTCCTGGCGCTCATCTAAGGATGTCTCAGGGCTCTCTTTTGGCTCAGTGAGTGCAGCCATTGTGGTCATCATCTCTTGGAGCTTTTGTTGCTGCTCCTGAGCCTTGGTCACTGATCGGGTAAGCGGTCGGTGACCCGTGGAAGTGCGGCCTTCCTCCTTTCCAGAAGCCATATAAACCGTATGAACTGTTATGCCCCCTGACTTTGGGCGTTTAGGTTCACCGCTTTTAAACTTTGCCGCTGACGCGGGAGCTTTCTCTGGCCTCCTTCTTTTGTGGGCCATCGAGGTTGAAGGAGCCGTTGGAGTGGGCATCCTAGCAACTGTTGCCCCCTGCTGTTTAATGGGGCGGTTTTTGTTCCTTTCCACCTTTGCCTTTTTCTGGTGACGAAAGTGGTCGGGGTCAATCACAGAGTCTTGAACCCTCCGCCAGACTTTATAAATTTTTGACGACAGCCATTGAGGGGGATGTTCTTGCTTTGCCTCCGGAGCTTTCTCCATAGGCGGAGATCTTTTCAATGTAGCTATCGGAGAGTTCTTTCTCACCTTCCTCAGTAATTCAAAGCTGTTCCCAGTTGGAACAGCAGCGTTGACCTCCACCATCGGAGCAGGTGGAGTTAGCCCCGAGGGGGAACTGCCCCCTGCTTTCCTCACTCGTCGCCAATGGCGACGTCGCGCACGACGAGCCGTTGGGACTGGCTCGGAAATCGAGATGGTTTCTTGTTGCCCCTGTTTGAGTGTGGGGTAACTGCCGATGTCAGCCTATCGAAGACTGATGCCTTTTGACCAACTGGGGGAGGAGTGGGAACCGTCAATCTTGCGAAGACCGACTTTCTGATGGGAGAAGCCGCTTTAACGACTTCCGGAGCAGCGGCCGTTGCCCTCTTTGGGACGGTAACTTTATGGTTCCGACCTAGCCTGGTGAAAATGGAGGCTGTCGGTTCAATAACGGGCGACCCGTTGACAGGGGCTGTCGAAACAGTGAGCCGGTTGAAGACCGACTTTTTGCTCACTTCCGGTGCAGGTATTGGCGCAGAGAAGCTTGCAGGTGGGATTATGGTCCCGAAGAACAAGCCGGTGGTGGCTTGGGTTACCTGGTCTATCGGCAGAGTGAGGAAGGAGGCCGCCTGGGACCCATATGTTACACTTCCTGGTGAGGTGGAGCGTCCGTTGCAGTGGCATTTCGAGCAGTTGGTGCAGTTAGTGGCCATTGAATCTCGAATTCTGCGCCAGGTAAAAGACCAAATCTTAGCAACTTGAAATCCGAAGGCAACCCTTAACAAACCGCGATTGGTTCGCGAAGACGACACACGAAGTGTGGAGTGGAAAGAGGAAAAGGTCCCACCGGGCGTGCCAGAATCTGTTCCCCTCCGAAAGGCGGCCTGGACTTTGCGTCTAGCCTGAGGTTCAGGGCAGATGCTATATGGTTTTATCCGTCTACCTCTCCGAAGATGCCAAGTTGATTTATGGCACCGTGTATCGGAGGTTTAGACGGATGCGGCCGATGTAGCAGACTTCGTCAGATTCCCCCTCTGGGTGAGGGGTTTTTGATTGTGGGGACGCTCTTCCCTGCAGGCGCAAGCCCCTGCAGTTAATTACGCTACCGCATCGCGGTAACAACTTTCTCCTTCTCCAGAATTTCACTTCGTGTCGTGTGTGTTAGTTTTATTTATGGTTGCCCGTGGATTGTATACGGAGACTGAGTAATGTCGTCGCCCGTAGGATGTGGATTAGTCCAAATCCGTATTTACTTAGATTTGGGTTTGGTATTTTAGTTTAAGGATGCGTTAGCCTCGTTGAGGCTAAGATCAACTTAAACATGATTCATTTAATATATGGCCGTCGGGACTCGTCACCTCTCTGACGTCGTTGAGGGACTACAACGACAAGTGTCAGAGGAGTTTGGAGATGTACCCTTGAACCGAAGTTGATTTAGGTTTTTATAGTCCATTTGAGTGTTTAAGGATACGTTAGCCGTGTTTGGGGGCTAAGATCAACTTAAACGGGATCGTTTAGATCCGGCAAAAGAGCATTTGGAGGCTCTATTGTTCCAGTTTAGGGACGTAGTGGTCCAAAGGTAGTTTAGGGACGTTGCGGTCCATGTTCCAGTTTAGGGACGTGGCGGTCCATGTTCCAGTTTAGGGACGTGGTGGTCCGTGTTCCAGTTTAAGGACGTGGTGGTCCGACATTAGTTTAGGGACGTTTCGGTCCGACATTAGTTTAGGGACGTTTCGGTCCGATATTAGTTTAGGGACGTTTCTGTCCGATATTAGTTTAGGGACGTTTCGGTCCGATATTCATGCGTGGTTGTTGGGACCCGTCACCTCTCTGACGACGTTGAATGATTACAACGACGTGTGTCAGAGGAGTTCGGAGATGTACCCTCGAACCAGTAGTAAATTGATTTAAGAAAGCAATCTTGCTCAGTCAATTTAATTTGAGGACTTACGACCATGATTGGGCTAAGTCCGGTTGGAAAATATTCAACGCCTTTTATTTGTTTTTGGTCTGTTAGACCTGTGCTAGGGCTTGGCCCATTTTTAAATAATGCATTGCATTATTTATTCTTTGTTTGGGCTCTGTTCATGATTGATGCAGAGCATCAACTTAACTAGGCCTCTGCAAGGCATCTACTTTGTTTGGGCTCTGCCCCTTTTAAAATGCATAGGATTTATATTATTTTGTTAGGGCTCTGCCCATTTATAAATGATGCAGAGCATCAATTTAATTAGGCCTGCTTGGTCTTTTGACTTGGGCCTGGCCCTTTGAGAGATGCATTGCATTTATTCAGGCGGTTTGCGCCAATTACAGAGCGCAAGCGCTTATGGTTAGGACATGTGTCATGCTCTAGTAAGCGCAAGCGCAACAGCGCAGTGCGCTGCGCTGTTGCGCTGCTGACACGTGGCACGCTCTGGTGAGCGCAAGCGCAGTGCGCTGCACAAGTGCGCTGCGCTGTTGCGCTGCTGACACGTGGCGCGCTCTGGTGAGTTGCGCTAATTCCAGAGAGCAAAGCTCTATTTCAAGAGCGCGTAGCGCAAGTAGCTGACACGTGGCGCTCTCTTAAGAGCGCAACAGCGCAGTTTGGAAGTGCAAAGCACTAAGAATCTTTTAGATTCAAGGATCAGAAGTGCAAAGCACTATTTAATTTCTTGATCTTCGTTTAGATCAAAGAAAAATAAATTTTTCTTTTTTTTTTTGTTTGAAGAACCAGAGGTTCATAAAAGAGTGCAAAGCACTATTATTACTTATTTATATATATATATATATATATATATATATATATATATTTTTTTTATTTAAGATTATTGATCTTGTTTTTTTTTTTTTAGATCAATGATCCATTAGGGGAAATTTCTTCTCTCTTCTAAAGGTTTTTACCTTTTTCTTGAAATTTTTCCCAGAGTTCTCTCTGTTTGTAGCTTTTGATTTTCCGAGAAAAATTCATGCCTTTGAATTGAGGCCTAGGGTCCTTTTTATAGTGCCCATAAATTAGTTAAATTTGTTAAAGAGATCTTTCTCTGAGTGATTTGGGGAATTTTCCCCACCGTTGGATCTTTTGATCCAAGGGTTTCTGTTTTACAGAAGAAAATCTTCTTGTTTCAATCAAGAACAGAAAGATTTCTTTAAAATCTTTAATTCAGTTTGGCGCATCTGCCCCAGCGCGTGACACGTGTCGCGCAGCGCACAGCGCAGCGCGACTGCGCTAGCGCACTAGCGCATCTGCGCTGACACGTGTCGCGCAGCGCACAGCGCAGCGCAACTGCACGAGCGCATCTGCGCTGACACGTGTCGCGCAGCGCACAGCGCAGCGCAACTGCGCTGACACGTGTCGCGCAGCGCACAGCGCAGCGCAACTGCGCTGACACGTGTCACGCAGCGCACAGCACAGCGCAACTGCGCTAGCGCATCTGCGCTGACACGCGTCGCGCAGCGCAGTGCACGCGCAACTGAAGCGTTGCTTCCTTTAAACAGAGCTTTGCTCTGATTGGGCGCGCCTTCTTGGGCGCTGCGCTGACGTATTAGCGCCTCACACGTGGTGCGTTGCGCCCGAGACTTGAAGCGTTGCTTCAAAATTTGAATTTTGAATTCAAACAGAGCTTTGCTCTGATTGGGCGAAACACAACCATGATACTTACGCTTGATCCTTGCCAAGGTGAGGTCGCAAATAGCTAGTTGTTATCTTCTAATCTCCTTCTTTCTATGTTCCTCTTTTGTTTTGTTTTCTTTTCATTATGATGTGTGAGTAGTTTCATACTTGTTAGGGTAGGATAGGGGAAGTTTGATAGAAGGAAATCTCTCTCACTCTTTCCTTGCCCAACAACTTAATTCGACTCCCGTTAATTGAACCACAATCCGCTCCTTACGGCACCCTATCCTACATGATAGCGGTGATTCCGTAGTGAGACCGGTTGTGGTTGAATTAACCGGAGGTTATGGCTAAGAGCCAAGAACGGACGGACAAGCACCAAAAGGAAGAACTTATGTGTTGGAAAGCCTAGCTTATACTCGCAAGTTCCTTCCTAGTCGTGCTAATCCCCGTTGTTGCCGATTACCGTAACACCGATATTAAGAGGGGCAACGAAAGAGGTGAGCGACTCCTAACTCAAACTAACCTAATCCTAACCCTAACAAGCTCTCTTTACATATCTTTTTAACACTTAATTAATCACAACAAAATCTGGCAAACTGGACTTAACTCGTTAAAGCACATAGAAAAAGATTCCCATCTCCCTGCGGACGACCCGTACTCAACCGGCTAGCTACGAGCGAAACCGTCTTGATTTTGGTAATTAACTAAAACTTGAACACGCAGAATCCCTAACAATCAGCTCCCTACCCACGATGCCATGGATCAAAGCCCTCGCCAAGAGGCAACCGGACCCGCCCTTGTTCGGATATCCCCGGCTGGTAGCCCCTACCCACGACGCCAGGGATCAAAGCCCTCACCAAGAGGCAGTCGAGCGGCTTCCCTGCTCGGTCATCCCCAGCTGGTAGCTCCCTACCCATGACGCCAGAGATCAAAGCCCTCGCCAAGAAGCAGCCGAGCGGTTACCCTGCTCGGTCATCCCCGGATGGTAGCCCCCTACCCACGACGCCAGGGATCAAAGCCCTCACCAAGAGGCAGCCGAGCGGCTTTCCTGCTCGGTCATCCCCGGCTGGTAGCTCCCTACCCACGACGCCAGGGATCAAAAGCCCTCGCTAAGAGGCAGCCAAGCGGCTACCCTGCTTATTCATCCCCGGCTGGTATCTCCCTACCCACGACGCCAGGGATCAAAACCCTCGCCAAGAGGCAGCCGAGTGGCTACCCTGCTCGGTCATCCCCGACTAGTAGCTCCCCACCCACGATGCCAGGGATCAAAACACTCACCAAGAGGCAGACGAGCAGCTTCACTGCTCGATTATCCTTAGCAGGCCTCCTACGGCCCCTCCAGCGCTAAGGATTGAAGCCCTCCCGCCGAGTCCCTTCCTGCTCAGCGCATCCCCAGCGGGCATCCCCCTGTCCACCAGACGCTGAGGATTTGAAGCCCTCAAAGCGAGGCCACCGAGCTTCCTTCTGCTCGGCGCATCTGCAGCAGGTAGCCTCCTGCACATCAAATACCGTGAATCTGAAGCGCTCACCAAGAGGCATCGGGTCTATCTAAGTCTGAGCGGTCTCCCCTCGACTTTGGGGCCATGGAGGTACTTGCTTCCTAACAGCCTTTGCACTTGCTTCCCAACAGCCTTTGCACACTTGGCAAGTGGTCGAAATCAACTCGACATGTGATCACAAGACGAAGAACCGACCTGACAGGGAAGCTGAATGGTGCAAGTATGAATATTCTACAAGTATTCTTCATAAAAAAAAAGGATAATGTGCAAGCAAAGAAACGGCAAGAAAAGTTTTATTACCAAAATCAAAGTCTTTACAAAGGTATTGTGAGCTCCCCAGCCTTATCAAATTTCCCAGAGGCTTACAAAAGAGGAAATGCCAAAAAATTCGAGCCGCAAGCCCCGCCTAGGCCTCGCCTCCCTCATCACTGTCTGCCGGAGGCTTGACCACCGAGAGTGGGACCCGAGCACGGAGCTCACCATCGGCAAACTCAGGAAGCTACTCTTTGACGGCATCAATAGCCTTGTTCCACGCGATGGCGAAGTACTTGCCGAGGTCGACATAAAACTGGTCCGACCCCTTGTAATCGGTCACCGCCTTCCTAGCCCGAATCTCAGTGACCTCGGCCTCCCAGAGCGCTGCCTCTGCGTCCCGCCTGCTGGCATCCCTGTCACGCCCTGCTTCCCAGTGTACGGCGAAGTGGACGCGACGAGGTCCGCTACGTATGTACTCAGAAGTACATACGCTAAGCATAGCTAAGCAATATAAAATATTACACAAGAGCCAAGAGTATAAAAAGAACAGCAACTTTTATTTATTAACATTCTTTGTACAATACATGAAAGGAAATACAACTGAAATAAAAGATGCCTAAACAGTGGCATAACAGGAAATGAAAAGTACAGAAAGGAAAAGTGTACAATGAAACTACAGTGCAGGGTCTTCAGTAAACTACTCCAAGTCTTCTTGCGATGGCTCAATCTCGGCCGGGTCCAAATCACCTGACGACATTCAAAGAAGAGAGAAACAGAATGTCGTCAGCGAACAGGTCGCTCGGTAAGTCCCAAAGATAAGAGAGGAATAGACAGAGAGTAAGAGAGGGAGAGTGTAGCTTTTAATGTTGTATTATAATATTGTAATGTTGTATTAACGCTGTTGTTTGTAGCCTGGTCCAGAAGATGTCAGTGTATACGAGGGGAGTCTCACTTACACCGGGGACTTTGGTAACCTGTAGTACAAGGCTCCGTCGATAATACCACGGAACAACGGCATGGATGTAATTACGTCTTAAGTGACCACCTCGTGCTACCTGTAACATATTCCGTACCAGTCTACCCCTTAAACCCCGCGATGTCTTGTTTGTATTGTTATCTTGTAAAATTGTGTTGATTGTATGAGTGATTAACTGACTGACCGAAACCATGATATCAGGAAATGGCTATAACCATAGAGTCATGTAAATGGAATACTGGGAATCATGTAAAAGGAATATCCATGGTTCGGTTCGGTCAAGTTATATAGATTGTTAACTGGATTCTGAGATTCATGTATTCATCTTGAGTTGAAATATAAAGAATATAGATTGACTTGAATTATATTCAAGTCAGAAATAGTCAGACTCTAACCCGAGTCAGACTAGAGAAGATAATTTGAAGTTCTTCATTTGTTAGGGGCCTTATTGTAATTTATAAAACTTGAGGGGGTTTATTGTAAAAAGTAATATTGTATAGTTTGCAAAATACACCTCAAATATTTGTTATTCGTCTTTATAGTTATAATGCGTATGGATTTTATTTATGTTATTCTAGTGAATATATCCTAATAAAAATATTAATTGAAATTCATGGTATTTTAATGTAACTTTTAATCTTGTAATTTTAGAAAAAAAAATGGAAACTTGTTATTATAATAAAATAGGTGTTTAAATGATAATTAAATATATATTAATACAAGAATAATTTTAAATAAATATTTTATTTTCCAAAATCTCATTTTCCTTAAAAGTCGTATTTTAAACCCTTCGAGACCGAATGCTCCTTGTGGAGGTCTGAATCTCGCACTACTAGCCTGGGGGTGTACGATGAACCGTACTATCCCTAACAGGTTCCTCAAAGGTGGGTTGTAGCGGCACTTTGCTTAGGTTTTATAAATACTTTTCATTTAGGAAAAACGGTTTTATAAATATAGGGTGTTTATTTGCAAAAGAGTATAGTTTTCCGTATTTTAGTTATTAGGGTTTCCTAAGCCAACTAGCCTATTTCTAGGGTCTAAACGATGAGTCATTAGAAGTCTCAAATCGCCTCTTCACCGTCAATTGCGGCCAGGTAAGTGCCAGGTAAGTGGGAGGCTCTCCACTACAAGTAGTGGCCCTAATTAAGTAACCACTTGCCTTCGACACACTTGCCTAGACACCACAAGACAGTTTAGATAAACGATCGATGTCCATGACCAATCGTGCTTTCATTTTATATAAGATTTTATTTAGAAAAGTTTACAATTTAAAGATTTAACTAAAGGTTATAAAGGTTATGGTATTTTAGTGAAAAGTCCTGTAATTTCGTATTATGTATTTTTGATATTTATCATTTAGGGTTATATTGAGTGTGTGTAAGGGTAGGTCATTACCCCGTGACTTATATTAGGTTTTGGTGAAGTTTAAAGGTGAAATAAGCTATGTTAAACCTAAAGGTATTAAAGTGCAAGAATACGGTATTCGTAAACGTTATCATTTCATGTGTGAAATTTCATTCAAATTGATTGAAACAAGTTTAGTTATCACAATAAACATGTTTAGGAGTGAGGTGCTTGATTACATTAAGAAAAATGAACTTCATGGTATTTTAATGAAAGAAATACGGTTTTGTAAAGAACTTATCATTTCATGTGGAAAAGTGTGATTAAATTGGTTTTAAGGGTGATTAATAGTCAACATGCATATGGGTAGATAATATGTATTAGGTGACAAGTGGAATTTTAAAGAAAAATCGAATCGGAAATCGGTTTGTCCGATTTCCGTCGGGTTTCAGAAATTCGTATTTTCACATTAAAGAAAAGGAAGGTAGAAGAGGTGGGACTTACGGGTTTAAACTCTTCTAAAGAGTAAAGAGAACTAGGGAGGAAGGCCGAGGATGGTTACGTCGCCGGTTGCTCCAAAACACGTCGCCGGAATTCCGTCAGGGCTTCGCCGTGAACTCGGTTTCAAAGCACACTTCTTGTGGAAACTTTTGAGAGAGTGGCTCAAGATTTTGGAGGGTGAGAGGGTAGTGTGTAGGGTTGATATTTATAGGGTTAGGCTAGGGTTAGGGTAGATGAAAAGTTAGAAATAAAAATGTGATAAAATGTAATAAAAATGTATTAAAAGTGGAGTAATTGGGGTTTTTAAAGAGCTCTGGAAGTGGTATGAGGCTGAAACTTTGCAGGTGCGTAAGGAATTCCAAAAGACACAACTTTCATGTTGTGACCCTCGCCGGAATCGGCCGAATCGGGGGTAACTCGGCCGTGACTCGGTCGGATCACTGAGTCGGCCGAGTCAAGGCCGAGTTGGCCGATTCCCGACCGAGTCCGGTGACCTGGATCTCCCCCGACGGTTCATCTACTCTCTGCAAGTGTTACATCTTTGGGTGTAGTGGAATTTTTGTGAGATATGCACGTGTACACTCTAGGTATTCTAAAGGTTTTTTAAAAAATCAATATTAAAAATAATGTGGGTTATGGGATTCGAACTCTGATGGCTTGGTTCAGCAGTGCAAGGTATTACCAATGAGCTACAAGTTCCTTCTTGTAATTATTGTGGTATTTAATTACTTAAACTGATAGCAGCAAGAATAAATACTCCTAGTATACATTAAATTTAAAGTAAATTCTTGTACACTAAAAATTGAGTTATTATATTCTTGTAGCTTGTAATTAAAAATAAAATAATTACCTATATCTTGTGCTCATGCTAAAATACCCCTTTGTGGATTTTTGAAAAAAATATTTGAAAAAATTTTGTATAGGAAAATTAGGGTTGTTACAATCCCTCTCCCTCTTCATGGCCGCAAAGCGGCAGGCCAGTTCCATCAACTTCGCCTCAACGGCTCGGTGGGACTCGCTCAGGCGACGATAGGACTCCCGGCACTTCGAGACGGCGAGCTCCGCGGAGGCCGATCCGGCTTCCAGGACATCGGCCCTCTCCCTCTCTAAACGCAACTCAAGTTGCAGGACCTCGGCCTCCAAAGAAGGCTCTCCCACCGGCCTCGCAGCGTGGAAAGCCCCCCTCTTTAATGTAAAGATCTCATCAGACGCCAGAGATCTGCAACACGTCGCATCGGCCAACCGGCACTCGACACGTGGACCGTCGCTTCAGTGGCAGAACGTGTTAGTTGTGTGTATGCCCTAGAGGCCAGTATTGTACAGATGATGTATATTATATTGGATGCTTGGACATATATAGAGATGACTTTCTTGCTCGATATGATAGTATGCTATCTGGTTACCCTTTATCTTAACATGTATACTAGTCTCTTTATACTGTCTAATAGTTACATGTTGGTAAAGCCCTTAGGATGTGTACTTGACTGCCTGGACTATGATGCAGATCATACTAGTGGGGACATGGTAGTCCATAAGTACATCCTTCAAGGTCCCTAGTCGTGGGTGTATCGAGACGGGGCATCGATATACCAGTGTAGACTAGCGTATACGCTTCTCGACCCATGAGATGGGCGATGGATGATCCCATATCCATTGGTGTTTGACATCAGAGATGGTGTACGGGTGCTCAGTGGAGACTGGGTACACTGGACGGACTCGCCGAGAACTCCCAGATGGTATTATACCTCACGTCAGATGGCAGTTCTCAAGTGACACTTGTACAGGTTAGTCTGTAGACCCGAGATCGTCATAGAGTCTTGTGTGATTCCCACTGTGCTTTGATCTCCACCTTACCACGTCCTTGAGGGCGTGCAAAACGGTGGTCTTTGGGTACAGTCCCGATTCACATGGAGGCAATGAGCGATAGGAGGGGTTTCGTCTCTCCCGGTATTGGGGGTTGATATTGCGCTGTGCTCGATTGGCCGTAACAGGGAAGTCCCTGGCCAGGGCTGATCAGAGATTTGCTGATAAGTGTTATCAGTAGTTTCTCGACCCGTTATGAGCCTCACATCGGCACGACTTATCGGTTATTGGGGTCTGACGTTTACCACCCCTAGACATGATATGCGACGTATCAGACGAACGGACCGGACTGTACGGTAAGTGTTACTGGTCGGATTCACAGGAGTGTGAGCGGGCTAGCTCGTCAATCTTCTGATCGCTCAATACCCGGATGGCCGTTACGTTTAGCAGACCGCTTGCGGCTTGTGGGTGCTTGATATGATCATCATCTGCTACCGGCGTATTGACGAGTCTTTAGAGTCCTACACAGAGGTTTCCTGGCTCAAGCGAAACGAAATAGGAGCGCATATGAGATATGTGCAGGGCCGAGAATAATGCGTGTATGTGATACCGCATTTCATTCTCGCAATGAATGTTTCGATTGGTTGTATGCGATATGACCTAGTTATCGAATCATTGATTCGATAAATCGATACATTAGATACTAGTCGGTTATATGCGATATAACCGGATCGTTAAATCAAGTGTTGATTTAATGATTTAATGTATAATTATATATTTGATATATTATTTTGCATTAGCTAGTATTGGTTCACTTTATATAGATTTTCTCACTTGATGTGCAAGAAGTATATGTGATATACTTTTGTGCACACATTTGTATCATGTTTGATGATACTTGATCATTTAGTTAAGTGCAAAGAATTAAACCATGGTTATGATAATGGTTAGGGTTTTGTATTATTCATCTAATTATTTATCCTTTCTATATTTATTTAATTAGATAAAAGATAAGAAAATGGTTTCTTTTTGTCATGAAGCTTCATGAAGCTTTGACTAAAGAGACCATTTGTCTTCTTGCTTAACCCTAACCATTCCCATTAACCATGGTCTATTCTCTACACTTAACCCTAGTTAGAATTATGATAAGTATTCATTTTTCTTTTCATTTAAAAAAAAAAACTTATCATAATCTATCTACTTCTTCTTCTTCATCTTCAAGATAGAAACCTTGATGCCATCAATGGCAACTTGAGTTCTAAAGTGAGAAATCCAATTCCAAAGTAAACCCACCTCCTATTTCTTCACCCTCTACCTCTTGCCAAGTTGTTTTGGGTGTTTTCTTCACAAGTTTCACAACTTGGTGAAGTTGGAGCTTGAACCTGTGCAACCTCGACGTAGATCATCTTCGGCACGAAGCCGACGACCCATTCCGCTCATTTCTCCGATGAAGCCGACGCGAGAGTCCGAGATTCGAGATGGACAGCGAGGGGACGACTACGTGAAGCTAAGGAAGTGGATAACCGGATCTACAAAGGTTGTAGTCTCTCTCCTTTAGTTAAAGTGTTAACAAGTTTCGTATTTCGCCTAGATTTCTAGTCAATGATCCGTATTAGGGTTTCTCGGCACCCATAAAATTTTAAATTGGCATGATCGATGCCTATTGAGACCTCTATAGTGTGCCTAGGAACCTTTCACTGGTATCAGAGCCTAGCTAGAGCCTTAGGCGAAGTCCAGACGAAGTTTGAAAGCCGAACGAACCGAAACCCTAACACAATCCATGCTCTCTGGACTTTTTCTAAAAAATAGGATTTTTCCAGATTAAAAATTCTTAAAAATATCAGCAGGAAGATATAAGAATTATGGTGCAAAACGAGCTCATGATGCGTCTAAACCGCCGTGGAAACGCGGCAGAAGCATGGCTTCTGCCGCGGTTCCGCCGCCTACTGTTCACATTGCGCAATATTTTTTACACAGTAATTCTTCTTTTCTGGTGCTTAGTTTTATGGGAATTTTTAATATTTATTCAAGAGTTGAATTTTCTGGGGTGTTTTAGAGCTTCGATGTTTCGACCGGATTATCAAATTTCGTCTTTGTGTTTTTCCGGATAATTTTTAGAATATGTTAAAAAGTTCGACCGGATTTAAATACCCAATTTTTCTCCTGTCGGGAAATTTCCAAGTGTTGGATTTTTCCGTAGTTTAACGACGTTCTAAGTAGTGCAAGTAACGCGATGGACCCTCTAGAAGATAACAAACCTTAACTCGATTATGTGACCGTCTTGAACTGCCCTTTGAACCTTCGGGTTTGGGGCAGTACGGCGTGCCACATGTGAGGCGTTGGCTTGACCCTTCTACGGCTGGACCGTTGGTACTGAGGCACGAACTGAATGTTGTTAGACTTATTTCATGTGTTGAGCTTTATCGGGAAAACTTGGGTATTCGACTGTTCGATCGGAAAGTTTAACATTTTCTGTTTATCTGGAATGTGATACAATAATTGGAATTCACAGACAGTTATGAGATAACTGAATGAATGTTGTAAATCTAGCGGTTTAGTTTCACTAGATATTGAAAAGAGTTTTCGATAATGAGACTAAAATGCGGGGTTTATAACTGTTAGGCATATGATGTCTGAGTATTTCATTTGATTAGGCATGTGATGTCTAAAGAGGTTGTGGATTCCAACTGTTGTAGTTTTACACTTTCTTTTCTGTGACCGTAAGTGTAGTATGTTCATATCGCCGGTTTCGTTGCTATACGTCAACGACAATTGGGGTATGCATACTTACTTACGTTGATGACATGTGATGTTATGTATTGCTGGATATGTTATATTGGATCGTCGTGTTTGAATAGCCGGGGGTTTTTATGTGAGATGAGTGTTTTTTTTTCATTTTCATTCATGTAAAAACTTGTATGTAATATTCTTTTATTTGGGGCACTTCCAGGTAGCGGAAGTTGTCACCTTTTGTACATTATTTACTTTTCCGCATTAGGATAGACCCAAGGAGGGGAGCACAAGTAACCGGGTTCTGGGGTCCAGTGGGAGACCAACTCGAGGAGTCGAGTCTGGGTCTCCTAACCCTAGAATTGGCAGGGTTGCTTGCCGCTCTCGTAGGGGTCTAGGGGTGTGGGATTGGCTATTCATCACGACCGTGGAATCCGTGTTTTATACTGGCTCGTATTGAAAACACGGACGTCCTAGTATATCCAATGTTTCATATGTTTCTTCTGCTGCGATATCTGTGATGTGATCATGTGATGTTCTGTGATGGATACAGTATATAGTATATATGATATATTATATAGACGTTACTTATGTTTTACACCCGTACTAGCCCTGCCCCGCTCTGCCGTTAGTTACCTAACCTAACGGTGCACGAGGGGACATCGAGGCGAATGCGGATGGCATAAGTGTACGTCGTATTTATCTGTGATGTTTAGGTACTTAAATGATGGGACTTCATTAATGTGATTAATGAAAGAAAAGAAACCTAAGATGTTGTAGAATCGAATTTCAAAATAAAATAGATAGCTACAGTTCTTGCTTTGCATAGCGGTATATATGATATACCCTGCACCTTATTCGATGAGGAAAGGACCGAGATCCCTTCACCGGGAGTGACTCCTTTAGCAATAACTGGCAGATGCTACACACTCGGTTTGTTTTTGATTACTTCTATAGTTTCTGCTTTGCACAGTGATATATATGATATATCCCGCACCTCATTCGACGAGGAAAGGGCCGACGATCCCTTCACCGGGAGTGACCCCTTTAGCAAAACTAGAAAAGCCTCAAAATCACTCCATTTCAAAACTTCATTTGATTCTACAACGATATCAAGTTCATTAGGCAATAGGTTTTCAGAAAAACCTGTCGAAGCCCTCCGTCATTTCAGATAAGAACTGTTTAGTATTCGTGCTGCGTTTGTTGGCCTTTGTCAAGGCGTAGTGTGCGGTAGCTGAATAGTGATTATCTGCTTATGCATATGATGCAGATTGTTTCAGGGTAGTCGTACGACCTTGTTGGCCTTTGTCAAGGGCCGTGCGGGTGGGTTTGATTCAATCAAGAAATGACGGGTTGAACTTGACTAGCATGCTATGATTTGTTGGCCTTTGTCAAGGTCATAGGACGCTAGGAGCAAAATATTATCGGGAATTTCAAGTGTTGAAATTTGCAATGAGATTGCATACCTTCTATGAGATAGTTGGATCTCGATACCCGCTGCGAGTAAGAGTTACTCCTGGGAGAGTTTTACACATTACAATTAGCCGATCAAGTAGGTGTCTAGAAAGGTGTTAACGAGGTTACGCCTCTGGGAAAACGAGGTTTACATTAATTAGGTTTGTGCGAAAGCACGGGGGACCTCCCTTAAAGTACCGACACTGGCCTGGCTGAAAGATTGGCGAACTTGTAGTGTGTAATTAATCCCGGCTAATCTTTCCTTTTAGGGTTTGAAGGAAGATTTGATAAAAAGCAGTGGGAGCCATCCTGATTAGATAAGATAATAACCAATCTGATCTTGCACGAGCTTACGCTAAAGTGTTTTCTTCTCTCTCTCTCCAGGTAGCGACCATTTCATGCCCTAATAAAGATAATAATATGGATGTATTGACCGAACCCGCATGTTATACTGTGCTGGGGAACGTTGGTTCCGTTCTTTCTTATAAGAGTTATAGGAATGAACAGGACATAGGGGAATACCAGGATTCCCATGCCACCCAAATGAAGAAAGTACATGATGATGCATTTTTTTCGGGTGTGTTCGTTACTGAGAACTGTTTCTCCATCTGCTCTACGTCCTGGGTATTGGATACCGGGTCAGGATCCCATATATGTAACCAGTTACATGGGCTTAGGGAAGGTAGAGAACTTGGAGAAGGTGATAAAGACATTAGAGTTGAAAATGGTGCAATTGTTGCAGCTAAGACTGTCGGAGAATATCACCTTGTATTACCAACTGGTAATACATTGATTCTGAACGAATGCTATTACATGCCAAACCTGATATGCAACATTATATCGGTTTCTTTATTGAGTAAAGAGGGATATAATTTTGTATTACAGGACAATATTATGAACATTTTCCGTAACCAAAAGTTGGTTGGATCAGGCACATTGTGCAATGGCATTTATGTTCTAAATCAATCAACAGTTCTGAGCATAACAAACACACACAAGAGGAAGAGTTCAGAACTGAACGAATCCTTCTTGTGGCATTGTAGACTGGGTCACATCAATGCGACACGACTAGCTAAGTTGCATAAAGATGGATATTTAAATCCGTTTGAATTTTCATCTTATGACACTTGCCAGTCATGTCTCAAAGGCAAAATGACCAAAACTCCGTTTACGGGACACGGAGAAAGAGTTACCGAACTCTTGGGACTGATACATAGTGATGTATGCGGTCCCATGTCTACACATGCTAGGGATGGTTCTTCGTACTTCATTACATTCACTGACGATCTCTCTAGATTCGGATATGTGTTCCTGATGAAACACAAATCAGAAGCTTTTGAGAAATTTAGAGAATATAAACAAGAAGTTGAGAACCAAACCGGAAAATTTATTAAAATCCTACGATCTGATCGAGGAGGAGAATACTTGAGCATTGAATTCCTGGACTTCCTAAAAGAGAATGGGATTCTCTCTCAGCTGACTCCTCCATATACACCACAGCACAATGGTGTATCAGAACGGAGGAACCGCACCCTATTAGATATGGTGCGCTCTATGATGAGCACAGCTGAGTTACCTATTTCCTTCTGGGGATATGCGCTGGAGACAGCAGCATACCTATTGAATCAAGTTCCATCTAAATCTGTACCTACCACACCATATGAGATATGGAGTGGGAAGAGACCATGTCTTAAACGAGTTAAGATATGGGGTTGCCCGGCCTATGTCAAAAGGCAAAATCCGGATAAACTCGAGGCACGGTTAGTTCAATGCAAGTTTGTGGGATATCCCAAACATTCACATGGATATCTTTTCTACCATGGAGAGGAACAAAAAGTGTTTGTTTCTCGACATGCCACCTTTTTGGAAAAGGAATTTCTTGCAAAAGAAATTAGTGGCGATAAGATAGAACTGGAAGAAATTCCGGCTACACAAACTCAAACTGAAGATTTAGTGGAACCAGAAGATTCAGTAGCTCCCAATGAACCTCAGCCTCTCCGCCGATCTAGTAGGGTTCCTCGCCAACCTGAGAGATACTACGGTTTTCTCATTGATGGTGGCAGTGAGGATTGCATCATGGAGGATGATGACCCAACTAGCTTCGAGCAGGCCATCACGAGTGGGGACTCGGTGAAATGGCTGGATGCTATGCGGTCCGAGATGGATTCCATGTACACCAACAAAGTATGGACTTTAGATGTTGCTCCTGAAGGGGTAAAACCCATTGGGAGCAAGTGGATCTTCAAGAAAAAACTTGGTGTAGATGGGAAAGTGGAGACTTTCAAAGCTAGACTTGTTGCAAAGGGTTTTCGTCAAAGACCAGGCGTGGACTATGACGAAACCTTTTCTCCAGTGGCTATGCTTAAATCCATCCGGATCATGCTTGCCATCGCTGCATATCATGATTACGAAATCTGGCAAATGGATGTTAAGACCGCCTTTCTAAATGGTGATTTAGAAGAGTGCGTGTACATGACTCAGCCAGAGGGCTTCGTAGACAGTGGGAGCAGCGGGAAGGTGTGCAAGCTGCTTAAATCCATTTATGGATTAAAGCAAGCATCGCGGAGTTGGAACATCTGCTTTGACATCGTTATCAAAGAGTTTGATTTCGTCAAAAATCCAGATGAACCTTGTATCTACAAGAAGGTGGCAGAGAGTAAGGTTTTCTTCCTCGTATTGTACGTGGACGACATACTCTTGATAGGAAATGATATTCCTATGCTGCAATCGGTCAACCTCTTCTTATCACAAAGATTCTCAATGAAAGATCTTGGTGATGCCTCCTGTATATTGGGAATTAGGATCTATAGAGATAGATCCAAACGGATATTGGGATTGTCCCAATCTAGGTACATTGATACCATACTGAAGAGGTTTAGTATGGAAGAATCCAAGCGTAGGAACTTACCCACGATCTCTGGAGTCACTCTCTCCAAAGAGATGTCTCCCAAGACTGATTTGGAGAGAGCTCGCATGCAAGGGATACCCTATACTTCATCTGTAGGCTCTATCATGTACGCGATGCTATGTACCAGACCCGATGTTGCATACTCACTAAGTATAGTGAGTCGGTATCAAGCAGATCCTGGAGAGAGTCACTGGACAGCTGTGAAGAGCATTCTCAAGTACTTGCGAAGGACTAGAGATATGTTCTTGGTGTATGGTAACGGAGAACTCCAAGTGGAGTCCTTTACCGATTCGAGCTTCCAGAGTGATAAGGACGACTCTAAGTCGCAGTCGGGATTTGTCTTTACCCTTTACGGAGGGGCGGTTAGCTGGAAGAGTTCCAAGCAGGAAACCGTGGCAGACTCGACGATGGAGGCTGAATACATCGCTGCCAACGATGCTGCTAAAGAGGCTGTCTGGATCAAGAAGTTCGTTACTGAACTTGGAGTGGTTCCATCCATTGAGCATCCAATACCTTTGTATTGCGATAACAATGGAACGGTGGCTTTGGCCAAGGAACCCAGGTCCCATCAGCGGTCCAGGCATATTCTGAGGAGGTATCACCTGATCCGGGAGATAGTTGATCGCCGGGAGATCGAGGTCAGGAGAGTTGACACGAAGAACAACACGGCGGATCCACTCACGAAGGCCATTCCCCAGATACAGTTTGAGAGACTCTTCGGGATGCTCGGTATGCGATACTACAGCAGCTGGCCTTAGTGCAAGTAGGAGATTGTTAGTTGTATGTATGCCCTAGAGGCCAGTATTGTACAGATGATGTATATTATATTGGATGCTTGGACATATATAGAGATGACTTTCTTGCTCGATATGATAGTATGCTATCTGGTTACCCTTTATCTTAACATGTATACTAGTCTCTTTATACTGTCTAATAGTTACATGTTGGTAAAGCCCTTAGGATGTGTACTTGACTGCCTGGACTATGATGCAGATCATACTAGTGGGGACATGGTAGTCCATAAGTACATCCTTCAAGGTCCCTAGTCGTGGGTGTATCGAGACGGGGCATCGATATACCAGTGTAGACTAGCGTATACGCTTCTCGACCCATGAGATGGGCGATGGATGATCCCATATCCATTGGTGTTTGACATCAGAGATGGTGTACGGGTGCTCAGTGGAGACTGGGTACACTGGACGGACTCGCCGAGAACTCCCAGATAGTATTATACCTCACGTCAGATGGCAGTTCTCAGGTGACACTTGTACAGGTTAGTCTGTAGACCCGAGATCGTCATAGAGTCTTGTGTGATTCCCACTGTGCTTTGATCTCCACCTTACCACGTCCATGAGGGCGTGCAAAACGGTGGTCTTTGGGTACAGTCCCGAGTCACATGGAGGCAATGAGCGATAGGAGGGGTTTCGTCTCTCCCGGTATTGGGGGTTGATGTTGCGCTGTGCTCGATTGGCCGTAACAGGGAAGTCCCTGGCCAGGGCTGATCAGAGATTTGCTGGTAAGTGTTATCAGTAGTTTCTCGACCCGTTATGAGCCTCACATCGGCACGACTTATCGGTTATTGGGGTCTGACGTTTACCACCCCTAGACATGATATGCGACGTATCAGACGAACAGACCGGACTGTACGGTAAGTGTTACTGGTCGGATTCACAGGAGTGTGAGCGGGCTAGCTCGTCGATCTTCTGATCGCTCAATACCCGGATGGCCGTTACGTTTAGCAGACCGCTTGCGGCTTGTGGGTGCTTGATATGATCATCATCTGCTACCGGCGTATTGACGAGTCTTTAGAGTCCTACACAGAGGTTTCCTGGCTCAAGCGAAACGAAATAGGAGCGCATATGAGATATGTGCAGGGCCGAGAATAATGCGTGTATGTGATACCGCATTTCATTCTCGCGATGAATGTTTCGATTGGTTGTATGCGATATGACCTAGTTATCGAATCATTGATTCGATAAATCGATACATTAGATACTAGTCGGTTATATGCGATATAACCGGATCGTTAAATCAAGTGTTGATTTAATGATTTAATGTATAATTATATATTTGATATATTATTTTGCATTAGCTAGTATTGGTTCACTTTATATGGATTTTCTCACTTGATGTGCAAGAAGTATATGTGATATACTTTTGTGCACACATTTGTATCATGTTTGATGATACTTGATCATTTAGTTAAGTGCAAAGAATTAAACCATGGTTATGATAATGGTTAGGGTTTTGTATTATTCATCTAATTATTTATCCTTTCTATATTTATTTAATTAGATAAAAGATAAGAAAATGGTTTCTTTTTGTCATGAAGCTTGTTGAAGCTTCATGAAGCTTTGACTAAAGAGACCATTTGTCTTCTTGCTTAACCCTAACCATTCCCATTAACCATGGTCTATTCTCTACACTTAACCCTAGTTAGAATTATGATAAGTATTCATTTTTCTTTTCATTTAAAAAAAACTTATCATAATCTATCTACTTCTTCTTCTTCATCTTCAAGATAGAAACCTTGATGCCATCAATGGCAACTTGAGTTCTAAAGTGAGAAATCCAATTCCAAAGTGAACCCACCTCCTATTTCTTCACCCTCTACCTCTTGCCAAATTGTTTTGGGTGTTTTCTTCACAAGTTTCACAACTTGGTGAAGTTGGAGCTTGAACCTGTGCAACCTCGACGTAGATCATCTTCGGCACAAAGCCGACGACCCATTCCGCTCATTTCTCCGATGAAGCCGACGCGAGAGTCCGAGATTCGAGATGGACAGCGAGGGGACGACTACGTGGAGCTAAGGAAGTGGATAACCGGATCTACAAAGGTTGTAGTCTCTCTCCTTTAGTTAAAGTGTTAACTAGTTTCGTATTTCGCCTAGATTTCTAGTCAATGATCCGTATTAGGGTTTCTCGGCACCCATAAAATTTTAAATTGGCATGATCGATGCCTTGTGAGACCTCTATAGTATGCCTAGGAACCTTTCAGAACGCACGATCCGGCGCACCCTCTTTAATGCAAAGATCTCGCCCCTGATTCGCTGGCGTTGATCAGTCGAAAATATTGTATATTTTAGCCGGCAATTTCCCCATCTTTTACATACATTTAGAAGTGTTCGGCATTCATATTCTACATATTAGCAAATCTGTCACAAAATATGAGATTGCATGTGTTAGACTTTTAAACCGACACTTTAAAGGAAATTAACCGCATTTCATGGCATCGTATCATTTCTGTATTTGCGCAACACTTGTCTTGAGTCTGTGCAGGAAATACGGAAGAAAAACCAAAGAGCTGATCAACATTAAGCCAATTCAATCATTTCAGATCTGGTATCAATGCAGAAGGAACTAGACAATTCTGTATATAAAATAAAGGCCCAAACTCCAGTGCAAAGCTTCAACAGAAAGCCCAAGGCCCAATCCATCCAACAGAGCGCGGAAGCGCGGGGGTTATGGGGTACTTGCGGCGGATCCGCGGTGGGCCCAGTGGATCATCTCCTCAAAATTGCAGCATAATTCCTTTCTCTGGGCCCACAGTGCTTTATGATACTTTAAATACCAGAATTCTCTCGAAGCTACTACAGATCAGAAATGAAGATTAAGAAGGCTAATCCTAAATTAAGCTCCTAATTAATCCTCTTCTAGAAGCTCCTCCTAACTAATCCTCATCTAGAACCTTCTCCCCTAACTAACTTTTGGAGGGAAATTTGAATTCCCTCAACAAACTTTTGGAGGGAAACTTAGAATTTGAAATCCTAGATCTAGGGTTAGTTATCTATAAATAGGAGCCTAAATCTAAGGGTTGAGGTTGTTCACCATTAGGGTTCACCATTAGGACCATTAGTTCATCATTAGATAGTTCTTCATTAGTTAAAAATAATCATTCTACACCATTTTCTTCCACAAGTCTCGTGATAAGGCTTGTGCGAAACCCTAACCCTAATTCCACTCTAAATCCAAGATCTTGAGTACCAAATCAAGCGAGAAGTCTTCAACCTTTTAGGAGCCGAGTCGATCTTCAATCAGGCAAGTGATCCAAGCCGATCCGCGATCCACGGAGACGAGCGAAGCCAAGTCGACAATCAAGTTCTTCCTCTTGTAGTTCTTGAGCGAATGTAACTAAATTGTTGATATAAATAAAAGGTGAAATTCGTTAATCTTGCTTTCTTTTAATTCTTGCATCATGATTAGATCTCAATTTGTCATTGTTGCTCTTGTTGTGATGTTTGAGTAAAACTCCGCTCGTTAAGGAGTCGAGACAATTGTAGAATGATGATGTAACAAATTGTAATACTATTTTTAAGTCCTACGAGTTTGTAAACCCTAGCAAGTTCAAGAATCGATAACCTAGTTTCGTAGCGATGCTTTCTTGATTGCAATCGCTCGAAATTAGGGATCTACGATCGTTTCTTGAATTTACTAGAGGCTAGAATGTGAATGATATCGACGAAAGAACAAGGGATAAGATGAAACCCTAGTTTCACAAGAAATCCCTAATTCTCGATCGATCATCATCGATCTAGTATCAATTCATCGAAGGATAAGAATACGTAATTCTAAGATTACATCACATCTATAACTCCGATCGATTCCTACGAGCCTCATTTCGATTCTTGAGATTTGGTTTGGAAAAATCAACAAACGATCAATTCTTGATTCTATCTTTTAATGCTTTCTTAGATCTAGTTTTTTCTCATTCTTGAACTTCAACTACAAATCTTGAATTGTTTGTTTTCTTTTCATTAAAGTTTCAACGCATCTAATTCGAAAGACGAACGATTACACTTTCCCTGTGGACGATCCGCACTCACATACTAACTACATCCGACACCGTAGTTGATTGCGGTCAAATAATTTTTGGTTGTGATTTCTTTACTATTTGATTCGATTTATTACAATCACAGAAATTATCATCAATCTAATGGCGCCGTTGCCGGGGATAGTGCGCTAATAGTTCGTATTTTGAAATTTGAGTTGAAAATTTTATTCCATCTAAATTTAGTGATCTAAATTCGTGCAAACACTAATACGTGTGTTGTGATTTGTTGCGAGAAAATCTGGAATCATTGGAGCTGGAGAAAATTTCTTCTGAACATACCAGAGAGCTGGAAATAGCAACAGAAAGCAGCTGTTGAAAATTTGTGCACTGTTCTCTATACCTGAGCGCGGAAGCGCGGCATATAGGTGGTACTTGCGGCTGAACCGCGGTCCCACAGAGGCTTCTCTCTGCCAAATTTCAGCAGGTAACTTCTTGCTCTCTCCCCTCTCACCTTTTTAGCTCCAAATAACAATTTCTTGCAGGTTTCTTTGCAAATAAATCGCAGCGCCGCAAAAGCTAAATAAATTTGTGCGTGTTTTTGATTCTTGTGGTTGTTGCATATTAATACGGAAATTTAAGGGGCACGACCAAATTCAAATTAGGTGGGGATTTCATTACCCTTCCTAGGCCCCGAAAATCGCAAAATTTGCATCCGCATTTACCCTCATTAATTAAAAGAAATCTAGAGATGACTCTAAGGACCGTAGCGCTCAATTAGGACAAGAGAAGGCCGTGGGTAATTCATTGCTTATCCGAGTTTTCTTGTGGTGCCTAAGGCGAGTGTGTCTAAGGCTAGTGGTTTTTAATTAGGCTCACTGTAGTGGTGGTTCCTTCCCACTTACCTGGCACTTATCCGGCCACAGGGAAACAAAGAGGCAGTGGAGGATTTATCCTGCGACTTGTCTTTTGGCAGTTAAGAGCGGTCTAGAGTTTGACCTAGGTGACCACTAGATTTTAGGGTTTTGTGTGTTGCATTTGTTTTGTTGCATCATATTTTCAAAAATCCGTCCACTTTTCAAAACAAACACCAATCACATTCACATCATTTCCCCTAATTATAAATTCACGCTGTCACTTGTACTAACCCTTTTTAGTGCAAGATAGGCTGGACACGGGTGTCTAGTGCCCGTTAAGTCCGCGTTTCCTTGATCGACCCAAAAAGTCGGTATTTCTACACTTACCCTTTCTTTTACCCACCACCACACCCACTTTGATGGATCCACCTCCATCGAACTTCTTTTCCACTACTCTGCCGCCGTCCGTTGGTGCGCAGATTCCACCTCGCATCTCTCTCCAAGAGAGATGTTATCCAACACGAGGTCCACTTTCCACCTGTCTTTCCACACCACCAGCCAACGGGGAAAATTTTCAAATAAAACCCCAATACATCAACCTTCTACCAAAATTTCACGGTCTCGAGTCTGAAGACGCATACGTGTTTATCACGAAATTTGAAAATGTATGCGCAATGATGGGTACTTCACAGTTGTCTGTGGATGCTTTCTGTCTACGTCTTCTCCCATTCACTTTGTGCGATTTAGCCGAGAAGTGGCTATATAACACTACCGCACATTCCATTTCAAATTGGGATGAATTCTTCAAAGCATTCCTTAAGAAATTCTACCCACATCAAAAGACAGCTCGAATCCGTAGCGAAATCTATCAATTCACCCAGCTTCCAAATGAAACATTTTCAAAATGTCTTGACCGCTTCAAGGATCTGTTAATCCAATGTCCACATCACGGCATCCCGAGATGGGAATTGTGCCGAATCATTTATGAGGGCATTACTCCTTACACAAGACAGTCCCTTGAATCCATGTGTCAAGGCAACTTTATGACCAAAGATGATTGGGAAGCCTGGAAATTTCTAGAAGATTTCGCTGAAAAATCTTTACAGTGGGAGGGTGTGAGTCAATCGTCTAGGGATGGCAATGATATTTCCATAGGAGTTAGAGCTGACATTGCAGCTATCAATAAGAAACTTGAGAATATGGAAAATAAATTTTTAGCTGCCGCCCTAAGTCAAATATCACTCTCCAAAACTGTATGTGGTTGTTGTTCTGATCCGTCTCACTTGACGGAAGAATGTCCGTTTCAAGGTCCTGAGCATACCAATGCCTCATTTCAAAGACCTAGAAACGATCCATCTTCCTCCACATATGATCAGGGTTGGAGGAATCACCCTAACTTTGCTTGGAACCAATCACAATTTCAAAACACAGTTCCAAACCAAAACAATTTCCAAGGGGTCCCTTCACCACAACAGCACCCACAACTTCTATTGAGTCAGCACCCCTTCCAATCACAAAACTTTCAAAATCCGGCCAACACTTTTGCATCATCTAGTCCTTTGCAATTGACCGGTACAGATAATACCTCTGTACTAGCACAAACCTTGGATACTTTCATGAAACAATCCATCCAAGGGACGGAAAGTTTGCAATCTTCCGTCGAGAATGTAATGAAGATCATTATCTCTCAAAATGAAAACATCAAATCGATGAAAGAACAAATTGCACAACTAAAAGCCGAAATGAGTGCACGAGAGAAAGGGAAACTTCCAGCTCAACCTTTACCTAATTCTAGCTATTCACATGACGTGGATGCAATCACGTTGAGATCTGGAAGAGTGCTTGACCATCACGTTGGGGAAGAGTTTGATGATACTGATAAATCAATCAATAGAACCCCGGCTGAGACCTTTTCTCACACACACACTTCTTACCCCAGTTCTTCTACCCTACCACCTTCTTCCGAGCCTATTCTTCATTTCCCAAAAGGCTCGCCACTACAGCCCACCTCTTTTACCCCTCCACGGACGATCCCCACTTCTATTCCGGGATCGGTTCCACACACACTTTCTTCTCCTATGATGGACCTAGCGCTTATTGCTAAAGCACCTTACCCTAATCAGTTAAGGGCTAACACACCAAGTCCACATATGGAGAAGATCATGAATATTTTTAAGCAAGTAAACACCAACATCCCTCTCCTAGATGCCATCCAACAAGTTCCGTCTTATGCGAAAACTCTTAAGAACTTGTGCACTAGGAAGAGGAAGAATCCAGTGCCTAAGAAGATTTTCATGGAAAAAACAATAGACACGGCTTTCCCCCAACAATTACCGAGGAAACGTAAGGATCCTGGATATCCTACTATTTCCGTTTCTATTGGGGAAAAACACATTAACCGTGCTCTATTAGATCTTGGCGCTAGTGTTAACTTGCTTCCATACTCTGTTTATGAGCAATTAGGGATCGGAGAGTTGAAGCCAACCAATTGCACTCTCCAGATGGCTGACCGATCAATCACTAAACCTAGGGGTGAACTGGAGGATGTGTTAATAAAAATCGGAGAATTTATATTCCCGGTAGATTTTATTGTAATTGATACACAACCTGTAGCGAACCCACGGAATCAAATTCCGGTGATTTTAGGTCGCCCATTTTTGGCCACTTCCAATGCTATTATCAACTGTCGTAACAGTTCTATGACTCTATCTTTCGGGAATAGGTCAATAGAACTGAACATTTACAAGTTGGGAAGTGTACCCTCCGAACCTACTGCTCAGGCATGTTCTGTCGACTTAATGGATGTCGACAGCAGCGAATTTGATGATCCTCCTGATATCGATCTTGACTCTTTTCATATGTTATTGTTTGACCCAACTATGTATCATACACATACGGACTCTTCCACTAAGATGTCCGGGTCAACAATTAACACCGATTATGAACTGCTTTTAGAGTCTAAAGATCACCCCACACTTTGTGATGACATTATTCACCGGGGTATAAATGGAACTTTTGAGAAGATCTTCGCTGATGAACTCGCATTTTTAAATGACACGGGTGTTGAGATGAATCATCTCCCAATCATTGAAATTGAACCTCCACCCCTTCTTTTGACTTGTAAAAAGAATGCGAGTAACCCATCACTTTCACTGCACCGTCTCTCCAAAATGAGACGCACACACATTCTCTTCCACCACTTAACCTTTCCCCACTTCTTCTTCTTCCACCAACCAGAGCACTGTATTGATAAAATTTTTGAATGGTTGGTGTTAACATTTGGTCTTTGCAAAGCTTGGCATCGACCAATGATTTTTGACCCCCACTTGTGATTTTCAAAGCTTAACATTGCATAACTCAAGTTTGGGGGGGTATGTTTTTTTGGGCTCCTGAAAAGAGAATTTTTACAAAATTTTGAGCCAAAAATAAGTTTCAGGGAGGTTCTTCACTTAAATATTTTGCCCCCACTAATAAATTCCTCCCAAGCTTACAGGTTTTTCGAGATATAGCGGATGGCAACAGTGAGGACACTGTTGAAAACAAGTTTGGGGGAGGTTTGTGCTTATTTTCGCATCATTTGCATCATACATTGCATAAGCACAAAACATTTTTTTTGAAAAAAAAACCATAAAAATTTAAAAAATTTCAAAATTATAAAAATATTTTTTGTACATAAATAAGATAATAAAAGTTTAGATAGTGAACAATTACATCCATGAGATTAGAAAAATCTAAGAAAACTAAGAAAATTAGAAGTTTTCTTATACGAACTAGTAATAAGTAGTTATGAGCCGTTGTCCCAAGGGTTAGTAAGATGAAGGACGTCACTAATCTGAGGATAAAAATAAGTCTGAAAAATAGTTTCTATTCTGGAAGCCAAACATTTTGAACGTTGCTACCCTGCTATTCGCACTTACACACATCTTAAAGCCTGGGATAGTAGAGGATACCTTGAAATGCTCTTGTCTTAAAGCCAAAAGTATGAAAAAAAAGTATTTTGAAAATGGTGAGAAAAATAGACACTGGTTTTGTTATCACCGAGGGCAATAAAAAAAAATATATAGCAAAAGGGTGCTTCTTCACCTAGTGCCCTAAGGCCAATTGGTCTGGGAGTCACTGCTATGCCTGAGGTGGTGCAAGATTAAGAAAATACACCAAATAAGCAAGCACATGAGTAATCGGTCGGTTAGTACCTCAAGAAGTATTAACGGTCGCATGAAAGTGTGTGAGCTCATCGAAAAAAAGTATACTGAGGCTGATGGGCAAGAGTATGATAGCTTGAATTGAATTCTCTGGGTGTAGGGATGTCTTTACACACACGCAGGGTGATATGATCGATGTTTGGAATAAAGATAGGAATGAAGAATAAGACGATGTTTTATTGAGGGAGGACGTGATTTCTGACATCTTTTTATGACCATTAAGATAGGGCTCATGACAACCGAAAAGCTAGCTTAGTTGGAAACCCTAATTTTCAAGGCTTTTCTTTTACAATTCTTTTCTTTAAATGTAATATTCATGATCTTCCTTTTATTATTGGATTTTGTGGGTGCAATCCGCTGAAAACCCTCAGGAGACAACACTCCTCCTACTAGGGACACCTAGAGGTTTAAAGGCTTGTTGCACGTGCTCAGTGCAATCGTGTTGCCTACGAAAGTGTGCTAGTTAGTTTTTCTCTTTCTTTATCTTCTCCTTCTCTTTTTAATAAAACATTCGCTCGAGACGATCAAAATTAAGTTTGGGGGTATTTGATCAGTCGAAAATATTGTATATTTTAGCCGGCAATTTCCCCATCTTTTACATACATTTAGAAGTGTTCGGCATTCATATTCTACATATTAGCAAATCTGTCACAAAATATGAGATTGCATGTGTTAGACTTTTAAACCGACACTTTAAAGGAAATTAACCGCATTTCATGGCATCGTATCATTTCTGTATTTGCGCAACACTTGTCTTGAGTCTGTGCAGGAAATACGGAAGAAAAACCAAAGAGTTGATCAACATTAAGCCAATTCAATCATTTCAGATCTGGTATCAATGCAGAAGGAACTAGACAATTCTGTATATAAAATAAAGGCCCAAACTCCAGTGCAAAGCTTCAACAGAAAGCCCAAGGCCCAATCCATCCAACAGAGCGCGGAAGCGCGGCGGTTATGGGGTACTTGCGGCGGATCCGCGGTGGGCCCAGTGGATCATCTCCTCAAAATTGCAGCATAATTCCTTTCTCTGGGCCCACAGTGCTTTATGATACTTTAAATACCAGAATTCTCTCGAAGCTACTACAGATCAGAAATGAAAATTAAGAAGGCTAATCCTAAATTAAGCTCCTAATTAATCCTCTTCTAGAAGCTCCTCCTAACTAATCCTCATCTAGAACCTTCTCCCCTAACTAACTTTTGGAGGGAAATTTGAATTCCCTCAACAAACTTTTGGAGGGAAACTTAGAATTTGAAATCCTAGATCTAGGGTTAGTTATCTATAAATAGGAGCCTAAATCTAAGGGTTGAGGTTGTTCACCATTAGGGTTCACCATTAGGACCATTAGTTCATCATTAGATAGTTCTTCATTAGTTAAAAATAATCATTCTACACCATTTTCTTCCACAAGTCTCGTGACAAGGCTTGTGCGAAACCCTAACCCTAATTCCACTCTAAATCCAAGATCTTGAGTACCAAATCAAGCGAGAAGTCTTCAACCTTTAAGGAGCCGAGCCGATCTTCAATCAGGCAAGTGATCCAAGCCGATCCGCGATCCACGGAGACGAGCGAAGCCAAGTCGACGATCAAGTTCTTCCTCTTGTAGTTCTTGAGCGAATGTAACTAAATTGTTGATATAAATAAAAGGTGAAATTCGTTAATCTTGCTTTCTTTTAATTCTTGCATCATGATTAGATCTCAATTTGTCATTGTTGCTCTTGTTGTGATGTTTGAGTAAAACTCCGCTCGTTAAGGAGTCGAGACGATTGTAGAATGATGATGTAACAAATTGTAATACTATTTTTAAGTCCTACGAGTTTGTAAACCCTAGCAAGTTCAAGAATCGATAACCTAGTTTCGTAGCGATGCTTTCTTGATTGCAATCGCTCGAAATTAGGGATCTACGATCGTTTCTTGAATTTACTAGAGGCTAGAATGTGAATGATATCGACGAAAGAACAAGGGATAAGATGAAACCCTAGTTTCACAAGAAATCCCTAATTCTCGATCGATCATCATCGATCTAGTATCAATTCATCGAAGGATAAGAATACGTAATTCTAAGATTACATCACATCTATAACTCCGATCGATTCCTACGAGCCTCATTTCGATTCTTGAGATTTGGTTTGGAAAAATCAACAAACGATCAATTCTTGATTCTATCTTTTAATGCTTTCTTAGATCTAGTTTTTTCTCATTCTTGAACTTCAACTACAAATCTTGAATTGTTTGTTTTCTTTTCATTAAAGTTTCAACGCATCTAATTCGAAAGACGAACGATTACACTTTCCCTGTGGACGATCCGCACTCACATACTAACTACATCCGACACCGTAGTTGATTGCGGTCAAATAATTTTTGGTTGTGATTTCTTTACTATTTGATTCGATTTATTACAATCACAGAAATTATCATCAATCAGGCGTCATCCAAAAAAAAACAGAATTCCCGAGAACACGTCCCAACGATATCTTCGAAATGAGCTCACCTCGGGTGACCCGGCAGACCACTCTCGACCCGACCCGTCAACTGGTCAGGACGAGAGTAGGGGGCTAATGATGATGCTCGATATCGGTGATCTCCCAGATCATGACACGTGGCAGATGACGTGTCCCAGTGCTCAGAAGAAAGGACCTACAAGGGCCGACTAGGCCATCCCTGTGCCCGTCCCATGAGCAAGTGCTGACTCTCCTCGGAGCCCCCCGCACAAATTGGCCTCCTCGGCCTCCCAGCTCACCTCGGGCTACCACAGAACCGAGATACCTCGGCTCTCCCGCTCGTCCGCTAGCTCTCCCGCCGAGGTCATCTTCCTCAGTCTCATCGACCGATCAACGGCACCACTCGCAGGCGTAACCGCCGTTCCACGAGTCTCGCCATGCGCGAGATTTCCGCCAGCCACATCCCACGTTCCACACCATTACGATCCCCATTAACGAGCATGTCTAGTCATTAATGGGAGATCCCGCTCATCCTGCGGGCATGAGGTCGGGATCTTATCACTAACTTGATCGTCGGAGGGTCCTCGGTGGTACAACCACCCCGGGACTTCCTTGCAGGTAGCTCGACGCAAACCACCTTAAACCCATTGAGATCCACACGTCACAAGAGACCACTCTCCAGATCTAATCTCAGCCGTCTATCGCAGCCATCGGCAGATCAACGGAAGGTAACGCATTGGCGCGATCCACATCGCGTCGCATACAAAATACATACATTCACACACTTAAGCTTATTACTTAATCTAATTTTAATGCCCATAAGCTCTAGCCTTCTACAATCCACTTGGAGTTGGCCTTCAAAGTATCCATTTCCAGCCTCTGATAACACTTTGTATATCATACAACTTAATAAAACTCATAACAATACAAAAAATATTATGTAACAACAAAAACGTAACTAAAATTGCATTTTCATTTAAAAATTCCACAACTTGCATTTTTCTTGGCTGTTTCAATCAAGATGCTCAATAGGGAAATTCATTAAATAATTATCGTGGAATAATAAAAATAACACTGTAACTGAAAATTAAGAAAATCCATAACATAAAATTAGACTTAGATCAAAGTTATTCGCCCAAAAATTGAAAGAAAATACAAAAATTATCTTTGCAGTGTTTAACAAACTAGTTCGTCAAAATATACTCAAGCAATTGGACTTAGAAGATAGAGAGCAACCGAGAAGGATGAAGTTAGTCCGCTTAGGATTTTGTCTGCATCGGTGAGGAAGACGCAGGGATCAAACAGATGAGAGATAAAGATGACGATGGACCGAGGTCGCAGACGGCGATCGAGACTGGAGAGGAGAAGGCGGCGATGAGGAGGCAGCAAGAATCGTCCTTGGCGATGGCGGTGACTGGGGAAAGAACAGAGAAGGCGTGTGTGAGAGAGAGAAAGAGAAAGAGGAGGTTTTTTTTTTGGAGAGAGTGGCATGTAAGAAGAACGAGAAGGGCAATTTTGGGATATACTTAAATACCCATCCATGTGAGTATATGATGGAAAAAATGATGGGCCTAGAGGTTTTTTTAACATGTTCAAAAAGTCATGGGTTTTACTTGAGACGGGGGGCTTTTCAACAATTTACCCTTTATTTAGTGATTTCATAATTTTTAATTTGTTTGTCAAATCGATATAAGCCCAATATCTCCGATCCAATTCATCTCAGATGGCCGATTTCTCGATCCCAAAATTGACCTCCGCTACCGATCTAGATATTTTAAACCTTGCCTCTCACAATGCACTTACATGTTATACCCATTCATCCAAGATTTCAAATATCAGGTATCGGCAGATATTGGATTTGTATCGAATAAGTGTTTCTTATATCATATGCCGCTAACATATCGGCCGATATTGTAACATGCGTACATACATACATAGTATTGATCGGGCTTGCATTATTTACAGGACTGGGTTCGGATCGCGTATTGCAATTGTACTAGTACTTCAGAGAATACCATGGAAATTTTGGAAAAAGAAGCATTCCAGTAGAGAATTAAACCTAAACATTCATGAGTTGTTAATAGAAAAGGTTGTATAGCTTCATTTGCATTCTCAAGTTGTATGACATTGTCAGATCTATTGTTTTTGCTTGTATAGCTAGCTTACAATTCATGTAAGAGCTATTGCATTATATAGTCCTGTTTTTTAAAAATATTATTGTAACTGCATATTTAGTTGGGAATGTATTTGGAAATCTACCATTTTTGGCTTAATTTGTGCCTAGCCTTGAATCGTCTCTGATTATACTATTTCAGTCTTCTTGCTGGAACAATATATCAATGCGATACCAAGGCTATCTTATGATATACATGTGTGCACTTGATCATGTGTGCAGCGACCAAATATTGTCTTTTATTTTTTTTCAAATTCATGCCATTTGAATTATTCTCACTCTCTTGGACGATTAGAAAGAAGATGGATGATATTTTGAATTAGAGATTTAATGAAAAAAATGATTTGAAAAAGTTTGAAAAAAATTATAGGGAAGAGAGATAGAATTTGGAGATGAATGGCTTAAAGGGCAATTTGGGTAGTATACACCACAAAAACCAACTGTGTTAAATTTATGAGGCAAAGTCCATGTTTTTTTTAAATTCAGACAGTTTCCTGCTTTTCAGGCAAAACTGAGGGGAGTTGCCCACATTTTAGCCATTTTTCTTTACCTTTTACCGGAGGCACGGGGTCCATCATTTTGTAACTTGGTACAGAGAAAAAGTTTACGGTTTTAGGAATTCAACATACAAAGAAGTCATGAGTCTCATAAAGTAAAGATGGCCGCTCAAGACTTCAAAGTCATCTCCCCACTACGTTCACAAACTCTTCTTTCGATGCCAACCAAGGATTGTGTGGTAGCCCGCTGTCCAAGCAATGTGAAAGTCCATCTCCATCAAGCGAAGGCGGGATGCCACCTTCAGATCCCGACAGTTCTTCGTCGACCTACGTGATTGGTTTGGCGTTATTTACGGGACTCGGATATGGATTCGGCATAGCGCTGTTTTTTTGCTTCAAAACATGTCGTGGAATTTCTTGAAATTTTGGAAGAGGCCACATGCTATCAGGCATGTGTAGTTACAGGAAATTCATGAAAATTGATTCATGAGCTGAAATTAATGTACTGGAAAATTGTGATATCTAAGCTTTCTATATATGTTTTTAATAATTTTATATTGTCTCAGTTGAGGGTCTTTGCAAGCCAATGTGATTTTCTTTCCCTCAGAAGTATTTTATCTCAGAATGTGAACCTTCTTCCATGCATCCAAATCATGTTAAGTATCTTCAAATCCAATGCATGATGTTAGAAGAGGTATTATACTTGATGTAAATTAAAACATATTTTTTTGAAAAACAAGCAAACCAAAGCAGCAAGTTTAAATATCATCTCCACTATTATTGTTCACATGACAACATATTAGTCTTCAAAAATGGTATAAATATAGTACACAACTTACAGGGTTATTCCTTCATACAAGAACACTTCCTCATCAAGGCAACTATCAGTTTTACCTAAATAAGACCACTCATACCATGCTGGTCCCTTGTCATGTACTCTCGCAAATTCAATCTTGATGGATGTCTCCATTGAGCCACTAATACTCGGGTTAACGATCTCACCGACGAGGATCCATGTATTGTCAAGATGAGTTCACACGTGTCTGTGGCTACCGTCTTGCATATAATCACTTATTAAATAATTTTCAAGGTAGTCTTGCATGTAATCACTTGCCAAATAATTTTCAATGTACATTTTTGCAACATCAGTTTAAAAAACATGTTTCTAAGTCTGGAGCGTACACTTATAAATTGAAATCAAATTCATATTTTCAAATAATTATTAAAGAAGGAGACACAAGGTTATTCATTCGATAACTGTAGGCTTTCGAATAATATATATACGGGATTCAATATTCACCCCCTAAGCATTATTCATTTGGCTAGAAAATAATTTGTTTATCATGAAACAATTTCAAGAATATGTGCTACATATGAATAATACTACAATCAAAGCAATAATACGCTCTTATCGATCCTTATCTTTGACTAATAAAGCATCATCTAAGACTATTATATTTTATCAATATTGTCATGCATCTATAGTTATAATTCAATTCATGAAATTAGATTAAAAAATGAACTAAATTTCCTCAAATATAGATGGTTCTTATATCTCTTTACAATTTCAAAATACACATTCGCCAATGTCTCTTTAAGTTTTCTCTACAACATATAAGTTATTTCCATACAATTTAATGACATATAATCTCCAAGATACTCTTAGGACCGACGATGGTAATTATATCAGTAAGATATGAGAAGAATCCATAAATAAAAGAAATATGACATAATCATTCTTTTATTATCGTTCATTATGTAGAAATTTCGTTAAATCCACTAGCAAAATAATATGGCTTCTACAAAAAGTCTTCTATATCTCCTGAGAATAAAAGAGATACTTGCTTGCCTAAAAACTATCTCCAAATTCTCTTCTCCTTTTCTTATGTTCTTCCTTCATTTTCTTCTTTCTTTCTTTTTTCTTCTTCGGCCCTCTATGTGGGCTCTCAGTCATTCTTTATTTCTCATGACTAAGATAGAGGGGAATTAATCTCATATTTGATTGAAGATGGTATTTTGATCAAAATTTTGAAGAAATTTTTAAGGATGAACTTAATTTTATAGATGAATTAGATTCACCAAACCATCCAATAAATTGTGAATATCCCTTTGAGCCTTTAACAGACAAATCAAACCCTCCACTACTTTCGCTCATTATTAAAACCAACTCTATTGAAAAGTAAGATGAAATTGTGCCTTTAACACCTATAACTGGATCACTTATTTATACTCCGCATGTTCGTGTTTTAGAATTTGATCTAATTACCTAATTCTTCGACAAGGTGATACCGTTACATAATTTTTTGAGATTTTCATCATTTATTTTTGTACTAGGTTTTTCGGCAAAACACGGATTACAATTTTCTTCACCCACATATAAACATCATACCAATATTTTGTATATCCACTTTAGGGTGTTTATTAATGCTTATTGCTACAACTTATTTTACTATTCTTGCATGATTAAAGATAAAATTTTTGAATAGTTAATATAAACATATGCGTTAGCAAAAGCATTAGGTAAATTATTTTTTGAGTAGTTAATAATTTCATAAATAGGAGATAGAATAAAATAAGTGTGGTGTGGTTTTTGTACGTAGTTTTTAGTCTTTCAAAATAGGCTTAGAAAATTTTGAAAATGGAAATGAAAATATGAAAAATATTTATAATATATAGAGAGAGAGATTTTAAGAAAAATAAGAAAAAGAGATGATTAAATGGATCTAGTTATAATTTGTTATAAGTTTATTCCTAAAAGGCTGGTATCATGAAAGAGTTACTAGTTTTGAGAAGATATAAGTGAAGTCTATTTTTAGTCCAAATATTTGAACGTTGATACCCTACAATACGCACATGCACATATCTTGAAAAACTTAGGATGGTAGAAGAGACCTGTCATGCTCTTGTTTGTAATGCCTTAATATGAAAAAAAAATTAATACCACAAAAAAAAATGAATACTGTTTTGCAATTATCAAGATAGAATTAATAAAAAAATTCAGTAAGGGTGTTTCATCATCTAGTGACTTAGACTAATTGGTTTGGAATCATTTATTATGTCTTAGATATTGCTATATTAGGATATTGTAATTTACGCCCAATGAGTGATCACATTCGGTAATCGGTTGGTTAGTGCCTTACGAAACATTAACGGTCGCATGAAAAATATGGAAACAAATCCATCAATTTAATCATCAATTAAAAAGTAATAGGGAGTGAAGGGTAAGAGTATGGGAGCTTGAATTGAGTTCATCAAGTATAGGGATGATTTTACACACACGTAGGGGTATATGATCATGTTTGGATGCAAGATAGGTAGAAAAGCTTGGATGAATGACGAGGAAGTAATAACTTATTAAGGTATGGTTCATAACGACTGAAAATTTAGTAGGTTTTTATTTTTTCTTATTTTTGTTTCCTTTATTTTCTTTTATAGGAGTAGGAGTAGGATTTAGTTAGATAATAGTTTAGTTTAGTTTAAAGTTTGAAACTCTAGATTTACTCGAGGGCTAGCAAAAGATAAGTGTAGAGGTATTTGGTTGGTGTAATTTATTGCATATTTTTCAAACCCATTTATCATTTTATTATCATATATTATTCTGTTCCGGGTATTTTTTATGAATTATTACAGATAACAGGGTTTGGATGTAAAAAGACGGAAAATTATCCTAAAATAAGGATTACGTGCGTAAAATGGAGATTTAAGGGAATTATTCAGAAAATCAAAAGATAATTTGTAAATTTAGAACAAATTTAGGAATATCATTACAAATCAGCAAAAATTGCAATAAATAGAGATGAATCAATCATCATCAGTTGAAAAAATTAAATCAAATCAAATCAAAAATAACAAATCAGCCCCCGCCTAATTATATACCAAATTTGGAAACAATTCGGAGATCCAACGCAACTACAGAAATACAGAGCGATATTCAAGATTTTATGAGCTCAAAAAATCATCTAAATTGACGATAAAAGCACAGAGAAAATCTATAGCCACGAAGCCAAAATTCGGCGGTGGATCAGCGGTGGATCAGCGGCAAATCAATTCAATTAAAGGTGGATCAGTCGTCCAATGTTGACCGTTCATCTTCAATTTTTATGGGCACGATCATCTTAGCACATATATCGTTTCAAGCTACATCGTTTTATTTTTCGAGAATTCTGAAGGCTTGCAACAACATCCAACAGAGCAATTAGATTAGATTATCATAGTTGTTAGCAGGTTTATTATTTTGTATCTTCTATTACTTGTTCTCCAAACTTCCGTAGCCGTATATAAGCAACTATATTGCCTTAGGGTTTCACATCTTTCTGATTGCATTCAAGTTAGGGTTTTCAAGGAAAAGAGATCAAGTTCTATTGTAAGTTTTCTTATGAATATTAATAAAATTTTAGTTTTCTTTAATATCATGAGCAACTAATTTTTCTTATAGATGTTTTTATTTGCAATTTCTATGAATTGATGTTCTTATTTCTCTTCCTTTTTATGCTTTGATTTTGAATCACTTATGTTCTTTATTATTATCTTTGTCGTTATACATCTGATAAATTAATCTAGTAATGAAAGATGACGTCTTGAACGAGATTAGAGAAAAATGATAACACCGATAATTTAATTAAGTTGATGATAATTGCACCTAGAAATTTAATTAAGGAAGGTAAGATATTAATTTAAACATTTCAACATAGGTAATTTAAAGGGATCTAGATTAATTGATAAGATAATAATTGTAGACTCGTTACCTGCATATTTTTGTGGAAGCTTAAACCAAGGTTTCTTTTAATTAACTAGAACTAGGATTTTAATATGATCTAGATGATATTATAATTTTGATAGGCTGTGTTTATAAATATAAGCTATGCTTAGTTATAATTAAAGGAAACATATTAAAACTAGATTAGAAAAGAAAATGACTTGTTATTTAATCTAATTTTAATGCCTAAAAGTTTCTAGCCTTCTGCAATCTACTTGGAGTTGGTCTTCAAAGGAGTTGGTCTTTAAAGTATTCATTTTCAGCCTCTAACAACACTTTGTCTATCTTAAAACAACTTAATAAAACTCATAACAATACAAAGAAATTATGTAACAACAAAAACGGCATTAAAATTGCATTTGGAAATCTACCATTCTTGGCTTAATTTGTGCCTAGCCTTGAATCGTCTCTGATTAACTTGGTACAGAGAAAAAGTTTTCGGTTTTAGGAATTCAACATGCGAAAAAGTCATGAGTCTCATAAAGTAAAGATGGCCGCTCAAGACTTCGAAGTCATCTCGCCACAACCAAATTGTCAAACATCAACATCAAATTTGAATTCGTCAAAATTCTCTAAATCTTCATAATGACAATGTTGCTCCCGATTACTTCTTAACTACACCAAGGAACTTATTCAAGCCTTCATTATTAATTGAATACCACATGCAATGAGAGCTAGCTATATCCAGCAAAGATCTCAAAAGAGACAGATAAAAAATATAAATATATAAATAGTGCAAATTGTTTCAAATTTTCTCTATTCCTTGTCTGCAAATTTAAAGTCTTCTCAAAGACTTAGCATCATCCTTATATATTTATTTACGCTTTGGTATGCATGATTAGATAACAAGAAAGCATTTCCTAATGACTTCAAATAAGCTCCTTCTCCTTCATTATCTGTTTCTACTGCTCTGCGCGTTTTCTTTGCTCGCTTGTATATGTGCCGGTGATATTATAAAGTGTCTCCCTGATCAGAGAGCTTCGCTTCTTCGATTAAAACGACATTTCTCTTTCCCAGAAGGCGACTCGCTTGTTTCATGGATGCCCGGCTCCAATTGTTGCAGCTGGGTCGGGGTCACTTGCGACCCAGAGTCAAGCCACATCATCAAGCTTGAGCTCAATAGCTGCGATATCACCGGTAACATTAGCTTCAGCTTCTTTTACTTTACTTTACTTCACTGCAAAACTAGTTATTGTCGTTGTACCTATTAGAACATAAAACATAACTCTCAACCATCATCATAACTTCATAATTGTGGTGCATGGTATCAGAGCAACTTAGGTTCAAATTCCACCGGTTTTGGCCACAAAAGGAAGCTTACCTACAAGGGCTTTTTTAGGATATAAAAATATATTTTTTAAATCCTCACCATGACTTCGAAGTTGTGGTGCAGCCGCTGGATAATTAAGAGTAAAAATTCTAATTTTGGATTTGCAGGAGGATTGCACAAGGACTTCTTTACACTGAAATATTTGAAGGTTCTGGACTTATCGGCGAATACAGGGATTTCAGGGGCTTTGCCAGATTTTCCGAAGAACGGTGCTCTGGAAAGTTTGTTTCTTAGTAACACGAATTTATCAGGAAGCATACCTGATTCAATTGGCAATCTCAGATCCTTGACAGATTTTGAGATTTCGGGTTGCGGAGCGATGGCTGGAGTGATACCTGCATCTATAGGGAATCTTACTCGGCTTATTACCTTAGATCTCTCGTGGAATAAATTTACAGGTGTGATCCCGAGTTCAATTGGAAATTTATCCCGATTATCTTACTTGGATCTTTCAGTGAACAATCTTACAGGTGTGATCCCTGCTTCGATTGGAAATTTAGTCAAACTAGTTCATCTGGATCTTTCGTCTAATAATCTTACAGGCCGGATTCCTGCGTCTTTGTTCGGCTTGCCTACTTTAGTAAGGATGTATCTCTATGTTAACAAACTCAATGCTGAGCTAGAATAGTTGTACTTGAATCAAATTCAAAAGTAGATTGATTCCAAATTTGACTGAGACTTAATCTGAGTCAAACCTTTTAGACGGAATTGAAGTCTTGAATTAGTTTTGGTATTATCGGTAACTGCTGCACATGAACAACATGATTTGTGTCTTTTTCCAAGACAATTACCGTGTTGATAACACCGTTTTTAGTTTGTCTATCTTAAATAGGCAAGCACCCACTGTCTCCGGCTCCCCGAAGCTCAAGAGAATTGGTCCCGTTTAAACCTATATTTACCAGGGTCCTTATTGTAAATTATATAACTTGAGGGGGTTTTATGAAAAATAGTTTTGGTATATTTTAAAAACAGACCTCAAGTATTTATTTATCATCTTTAGGGTTTTCATGGATGTATATTTTAAAATATGAATTTTTCTAATGAATAGAACTTAGTTTGCATTGTGTATGGTATTTTAATGTAATATTGACTTAAAATGATATTGGATGGTATTTTCATGAACTTTTTGGATTCTTCTCTTGATTTAGAAAATATGGAATATGTTATATATTAAAAGTAGATATTTTGATAATATTTACATAAATAATTGTTTATTAAAAATATAATTGTATTTATTTCTAGAAATCTCGTTTTTCTTAAAATTGTAATAAAAATTCCATCGAGACCGAATACTCCTTGCGAAGGTCTGCATCTCGCTCTACTAGGCCCGAGAATGTGCGATAACCCGCACCATCCCGATCGGGATTCCCCAAAATGGGTTGTAGAGGCGTATTTTGCAAGGAATTATATAATACACTTTTAAAGAAAACGGTTTTAGATAGTTTATGGTATTTTATTGCAACGTGTAAATTTTCCCACAAATATTGCCCAAAAGTAAATCATGCTATGTCATGAATGAGTGTTATGAGGAGGTAGGTCATTATCTCGTGAGTTTTCTAAAGATAATACAAGGAAATATGTTGAATTATGTCAAAAGTAAAGTATATGGGATAACCGTAAAAATACGATAAAAGTTTCATAATAGATTCGTTTGAGATGAAACTTGTTTTAATATGTTTGATAATGATCACTAAATAATCTATTAAAAATTTGTAGGTTGTTATTAAGAAAAAATTATATTTTTAAAGAAAAGAGGATTGGAAGCCGGAATAACTCCGCTTCCGACGAGTTTTAAAATGGAGAAGTTTTAGAATAGCAAAAGAGAAGGGGAGAGGGGACATATTATAAAGAATGAGGAGAGGTGTATGGCAGATTAAATAAAAAAATATATTTTTTATTTAAATATAGCAGGTTAAATAAAAAAAAGCATTGCTGCAGGTTATAATCAGGTTTCGGCCACAAAAGGATGCTTACCTACAAGGGCTTTTTTAGGATATAAAAATATATTTTTTAAATCCTCACCATCACTTCGAAGTTGTGGTGCAGTCGCTAGATAATTAAGAGTAAAAATTCTACTTTTGGATCTGCAGGAGGATTGCACAAGGACTTCTTTACATTGAAATATTTGAAGGTTCTGGACTTATCAATGAATACAGGGATTTCAGGGGCTTTGCCAGATTTTCCAAAGAACGGTGCTTTGGAAAGTTTGCTTCTTGGTGACACGAATTTATCAGGAAGCATACCTGCATCAATAGGGAATCTTACTCGGCTTATTACCTTGGATCTTTCGGTAAATAAATTTACAGGTGTGATCCCGAGTTCAATTGGAAATTTATCCCGATTATCTTACTTGGGTCTTGCATCGAACAATCTTTATGGGCCGATTCCTGCGTCTTTGTTTGGCTTGCCTGCTTTAGTAACGATGTATCTCTCTGAAAACAAACTCAATGGCGAGCTAGAAGAGTTTTCAAACCCATCGCAGTCTCTACAGAGGATCGATTTGTCGTACAATGCCCTTTATGGGCCGATTCCAAGGTCTTTGTTTGGCTTGCCTGCTTTAGCAACGATGTCTCTAGAGATGAACGACTTTAATGGGGCAGTAGAGCTAGAAATGGTAGCGCAAATGGGGAATCTGACAACCCTAGAGCTCTCTCATAATAAGTTGTGGATCCGAGAAGCGAACAATGATTATTTCCAGAAATTTCCAATTTTATTTTCTTTGGGCCTGGCACGCTGCAATCTTACAAAGGTGCCTGCGTTTTTGAGGTATCAGAATCGAATAAATTGGGTAGATCTCTCCGACAATGTGATTAGCGGTGATATACCAAAATGGATATGGAATCTCTCCAGCAATTTGGAGTACTTGAATCTCTCCAGCAACTTGTTCACACATGTGGAAGGTCCGGTTAATCTCTCTCTAAGTTCCATCCGGTTCCTAGATCTTCATTCCAACATGCTTCAGGGACCAATTCCACTTCCCCCGCTATCAATACATTTGCTCGATTACTCAAACAACAATTTCTCATCCGAAATTCCGCCTAACATCTCTCTCTACGTCTCGAACGCAGGTTTTGTTTCACTAGCCAATAACAGTCTCACGGGAGAAATTCCACCATCCATATGCAACGGAGCATACGTTCTCACAGTCCTGGACTTGTCTGAGAATAGTTTGAGTGGTTCAATCCCGCCTTGTATTTTCGAAAATCTAATTTCTCTCGCTGTAGTGAAACTGAAAGGGAACCGGCTTCAAGGAACTATACCGTCAAATATCAATAGTGGATGTCAATTAAAGGCGATATTTCTCAGTGACAACCATTTGAAAGGTCCATTGCCTAGATCGTTGGTCAACTGCAGCGCATTAGAACTTTTAGATCTTGGGAATAATCAGATTGCGGAACCTTTTCCCATTTGGCTGGGAAATATTGCAAGTCTTTCTGTCCTTATTCTTAGCAAAAATGCATTTTATGGGCCGGTCGGATCTTTAGAAAGGCACGAGGGTAACAACACATTTTCAAACCTGCAAATCTTTAATCTCTCTTCCAACAATTTCAAGGGCGCTTTGCCCTCAAAATTCTTCAACAATTTGAAATACATGATGAATTCTTCCACTATGGCATCGAGAGATGTTAGTGGCATGACATCAGGACATTTTGGTCTGGCCTTTGATTATGGTTACATACTTTCAGTAGTGAGTAAAGGGAACGAATTTACTCTTGGTAGAATCTTAAATATATTTTATACAGCGGTCGATTTTTCAAACAATGGCTTTGAAGGTGAAATTCCTGAAGTGATCGGCAAGATCCCTTCCGTAATGTTCTCACAGGCTAAACCTGTCGCATAATGTTCTCACAGGAAAGATCCCTTCCGTAATTGGAAACATGAAGCAGCTCGAATTCTTGGATCTTTCGGCAAACCATTTGTCAGGGGAAATTCCCAAAGAACTGACTTTTCTCACCTTTCTCGCGTTCTTAAACCTCTCAAACAACGATTTGAGTGGAAAAATCCCTCAAGAAAATCAGTTCCTTACATTCACAAACTCATCTTTCGATGCCAACCAAGGATTGTGTGGTAGCCCGCTGTCGAAGCAATGTGAAAGTCCATCTCCATCAAGCAAAGGCGGGATGCCACCTTCAGATCCCGACAGTTCTTCGTCGACCTACGTGATTGGTTTGGCGTTATTTACGGGGCTCGGATATGGATTCGGCATAGCGCTATTTTTTCTGCTTCAAAACATGTCGTGGAATTTCTTGAAATTTTGGAAGAGGCCACATGCTACCAGGCATGTGGAGTTACAGGAAATTCATGAAAATTGATTCATGAGCTGAAATTAATGTACTGGAAAATTGTGATATCTAAGCTTTCTATATATGTTTTTAATAATTTTATATTGTCTCAGTTGAGGGTCTTTGCAAGCCAATGTGATTTTCTTTCCCTCAGAAGTATTTTATCTCAGAATGTGAACCTTCTTCCATGCATCCAAATCATGTTAAGTATCTTCAAATCCAATGCATGATGTTAGAAGAGGTATTATACTTGATGTAAATTAAAACATATGTTTTTAAAAAACAAGCAAACCAAAGCAGCAAGTTGAAATATCATCTCCACTATTATTGGCACCTTGTTGTCTTTCAAAGGAATAAATCCCAACCGTATATCACACTCCTAAAAGTTAAGATAGTTTCATACAGCACCCTCAAAACAGGAATAAATCCCAACCTTATGCCACCGCATCCAGTACCGAGTCACCGCGCATCGCACCCGCATCGCGCATGTGTCCAGCATCGCATCGTCTCGTGTGTCGAGACGAAGTCCGCAAGCAGTGTCGCTTCTATATCAGCGACTGAAGGCAAATGAAAACCCGATCACTTGCTTTACATGCTAGTATTCTTTTAAGTGGATCATTAGGTTTTAAATCGTAATGATATTATTGCATACGTATCTACATCGTTTAATAATCGTACACTAGTTAAGTGCTCGACACAAATTTCTAAATCAAAACTTAACTGTTATAACGGAACTTAAGCATAACGGTTTACCCTAACGATAACGAATATTGTGTTAAGAGTTGGCTTGAAAATACGGACTTTAACACCATGAAATGTCATCCCCATTTAGATCTGTCGAATCTGAAAATTTTCGTACCTGAATTTTGTGAAAATCATAATAAATTGGTTACACACCGGAATATTATGTTCAAGGGCTCAAGCCGACTCGACGAACTAGAACCCCATATAAGTTACAATCTGTTTCTAGTTTATAACGATGATGGAAACTGTTCGGGAGTGCGGCTCTGGACTGCAGTCCAGAACAGCACTGCTTGCCAACACTTGATTGGAAATGCTTTTACATCTCTGTGTGAAAATGGTATTATGCGGAACCCTATACCATAGTGATCAGATAAATATGTTAACTAATCATTGAAAGTGATTTCATTCGTTTTTATGATCGTTTGCTATTTTAATCACATTTTAAACCACCAGCACATACGGCTGTCCCAAGCAGGGACAGAATGCAGATCCCGATCTTAGATAATGCATAACTCATAGCACACAGCGGATATTATCATAATGGAATTATATCTAAAGTTCACTTTTTGAATGTAACACAGAGCGGATATTCTCGCAAGTTATATATGAATCTACGTAATCAAGGACAATGATGAAAAAGAAAGTCCCAATCAGGTACATTGACATAATGTAATTATATCTAAAGTTCACTTTTTCCCAATATCGTTACCTCTATTTTAGTATATAGGTAATATTCATATATAACTTGCATTCTTATTATGTATGTACCTATGAAATATTCTATAAAAAAAACTTGTTTCTAGTCCATGTTGCACTTAGGTGCAGAGATTTCAAAATTATTAGTGGATGAAATAATATAAAAATTAATAGAAATACAATAAAGCGAATTGTGTATTCAAATGCGAAGTGTGATTAAAAAAGAGGAAAATGAATCAAAATTTAGTGTGAAGCTGCTCTGTTATTTTTGGTAGTCAAAATATCAAGAATATGTGCTACATATGAATAATACTACAATCAAAGCAATAATACGCTCTTATCGATCCTTATCTTTGACTAATAAAGTATCATCTAAGACTATTATATTTTATCAATATTGTCATGCATCTATAGTTATAATTCAGTTCATGAAATTAGATTAAAAAAAGAACTAAATTTCCTCAAATATAGATGGTTCTTCCTTCTTTTCCTTCCTTCTTTCTTTTTTCTTCTATGGCCGTCTATCTGGACTCTCAGTCACTCTCTATTTCTCACGACTTAGGTAGAGGAGAATTAATCTTCCTCCCGACCGCACCACCTCTAACTGATCGAATATGGAATGAATGCGTATCTAGTATCTGGTAAAAGTCTGATACGGATACAAATATAAAATGAATATTGGAAAAATAAACCCAATAAAGCCCCACATATTCACTTTTTTATATTAGATATGTTTTAGAAGATTAAGTATTTGCAGCCTTAGGCCTTTTTTTAGAGTACATGGGATTTTGATACACTTGGGATTCTATCCAAAAGACTTAAGGCTTTTAGTGGGGGACCTATCTATATCTTATACTCATATACCTCTCTTATTTTTTTTCCGATGCAAGACTATTCCAACACTATTGTTATTTCCTTCTGGGGCTTAGTCTCACATTGCCTCGTTCCCATGTGAGGCAATCACATTCCTCTCTCGCTACCTTCTTTATCTTTTCTTACCTTTCTTTTTAAATTTTTGGTACATCTAATCTCTTATAGACACGCGTTACACTCTGTGCTTGTAGACTGTTCTTTAAAAGTTACCGTTGATCTGCACTTTGATACCATATTATAAGATTTGGTTTTTGAAATGTTGGGCATTTATGAAAGTAAATAGGCTTTCGATATATTTATGGTTCCGGTCAAAAGACATAAGCCTTTTGGTGGAGACCATTTATGAGATGTTCTAACACTTTTCTTATTTTCCTTTTGTGATTAGTCTAATAATTAACAATTGACCCAAAACGAATACACATGTTGCCATATCAACATACGATGGTTGTTGGTAGATGAAAATGTGGGTAGTCATCGAAAACATAATTTGCTATCAATATTCGATTAAATTTAAATATGAATACAGAGTGGACTCGGTAAATTTATTTGTATCTAATTCGATGGGGGGACCATGAGCCCACTTGTGCTCACGGTAGAAGTCCTCTTCTCTTATCATCTTTCACAAAAACCCTTTAGACTTTCTATAATTGTACTTTCTCAACATCCCCTCTGTTGTTACACACAGTGCTCTGGAATGCGATATGCGTTTTCATGCATCCAAAGATCGCATAGGGTATAAGCGATTATATCTTGCATATGCAATTTGCATTATTTAAATTAAAATATATATATTAATGATAAAAATCGGGGGATGCTAAAATGTGTTTAAAATAATGTGTACATGTACGTAATTTTAATGAAATGAATATTATTGAATTATTAAGTAATCAATTTTTTATTGAGAAAAAAAGATCAAAATACATAAAGTTTTAAGAATTCGAAAAAATAAACATGAAAAATGAAGGAAAAACACTTTTTTTTATGAGAAGCTAAAGAGCTTTCTCAAATTTCTTGGCCAAAAAGACGATGTTTCGTCAGAGTTATGCCGGAGTTTTCATCGAAGAGCAAAAGCAACAAGGTTGGAGGCAAGCATGAATTTGATATGGGAGAGAAAATAAGGAATAAGTAAAAATAAGTTATTTGGTTTGAGTTTTAGATACAAGTATACTAAAAAAAAACCTACAAGTTTCATAACCCAATTCAAGCTTAAGTTTCTATGCGTTTTATGCGGCCACAAAATAATTTCTATATATATTATGACAAACCTTTCCACCACATATACCAAGAAAACCATCCGTTTTCATACGCCGAGAGAGCACATTCGCATATGCGAAGGCATTTCCAACAATGGTTACACAAACCTCTTGCTCAAATTCATATCTGTATTCACTATATGGGCATCTCTTCTAATAGCATATAAACCCTCATCAATTCATATTATTTCAAAATCATATCTCAGGAAACTATATGGATGGCACAAAAATTAAATAATACTTCGTTGAATTGGTCTTCGCAGAACGAGACGCTAGTGAAAGTTAGTAAACTTTCTAGAACAACGAAGGACTTTGACCAGCAGCTGCTCAAATCGTTGGATTAAGTGAAGTGGGCATAAATTTCTCCCATGACTATAATCAATCCTTCATGATTTTTTTCGGCCATCCTCGTCTTTTATATCCATCTTCATAGATAGATACACCAAATTTCATAAAATTCTAACATCTTTTCACGGTTAATTTAGTGGGTTCAAATTAACGGTTTTTCGATAACAGAATATTCATCATCCTATATCAATGGTTAAAATGTGTTAGAATTACATGAAATTTGATATAACTACATCTTAAGATGATGGAGATCAAGATAGATAATATCAATTGCCAGAAAAAACAATGGGAGGTTAACTTTTCACCACGCCATATAAGGGATTCCCTCCTATGACCTTTGTCCTCCATTATTCTCTCTTTCTTCTCTCTATGCGCGTGTGTGTACTGAATATCAGCCCAAAAACTTTCATATCTTAATTCTTGTGAATCAAATATTTGTTTTATCAGTTCTAATGCAGATCGCATCAAAATAAAATCAGTGATCGGTTCTTTCTTATTTTATCTTCTAGTGGAACAACATTTAACTTGCTACATATTCTCATTTTTAATCCTATCTTCTAATAAATTACCAGCCATCCATCTCAATATTCTCATTTGTGTCATACTCATCTAACCCAACATACTAAACATATATAATCCACGATGTTCACATGAAAACAAATCAGTCTTAGAGATGATATAAATATAGTATACTACTCAAGAGATTCCCTCATACATGAAGACTTCCTCATCGATGTTATCCAACAGGGCAACTATAAGTTTTACCTAAATAAGACCTCTCATACCTGATGGTGTACAATATGAGGTACCAATCACTCATCATGTACTCTCCAGAGTTCGATGTCTCCATAACGATCCCATCGCCCAGGTTCCATGTAATCAAATCTTTGGTTGTCAAGATAGGTTCTGATGATGCTCGATATCGGTGATCTTCCAGTTCATGACGCGTGGCAGATGACGTGTTCCAGAGCATGCAAGAAAGGACCTACAGTGGCTGACCAGACCACTGCTGTGCCCGTCCTACCGACCAACGCTGGCTCGCCTTCGAGCCCCCAGCACAACTGGCCTCCTCGGCCCCACGGCTCATCTCCTGGCTACCGCAGAACCAAGATACCTCGGCTCTCCCGCTCGTTCGCGAGCTCTCCCGCCGAAGTCATCTTCCTCGGTCTCATCGACCAACCAACGGCACCGCTCACAGGCGCAACCGTCATCCTGCGAATCTCGTCATTCGCGAGATATCCGCCGGCCACATCCCACGTTTCATGCCACCACGATCCCCATTAACGAGCCTGTCTCACCATTAATGGGAGATCCCGCTCATCACGCGGGCATGACGTCGGGAGCGTAACTGCCGGCATGATTCTCGCGCCTGCCCTGCCTGCTGTCGCCGCTATATAAACCCCTCCTCCAGACGGATCAAGTAAGTCATTTTTACTCCACTAAGCTGTTACTCTGCTCGGATCTCTAGACTAACTTGACCGTCGGAAGGTCCTCGGTGGTACAACCACCCCGGGACTTCCTTGCAGGTAGCTCGGCGCAAACAACATCACACCCATTGAGATCCACACGCTCGAGGGAGCGACAGCCTCCAGATCCAATCTCAGCCATCCATCGCTCGCCACCAGCGGATCGACGGAAGGTAACGCATCGACGCGATCCTGGTCACGTCAGCTGGCACCGTCTGTGGGAACGTCTTGATTCCACAAAAACCAAAGTTCATCTTCCGATCCCGACCCAATGGCGAGCGATCGTCACAAAGATCCAAGCACTAGACGCCGCCTCCCCCTCAACGAAGGCGCAGACGAAGCTCCTCCGCCGAATGCCAACAGCGCCCTCGCCGGCTGTATAGACCAACTCGCATCCTTCGTCGAGGCCCTCATCCGCGTCCAAACGGCAGGGCAGGATCCCCAGGTCGCCGCTCCCCCGCCTCAGGACCAAGACGCCCACAGGGGGAGAAAAGACTCCGTCCGCATCGGCACTGCCGACCACCGCCCCACTACCTCCTACGGCCGCAAGTCTCCCAGTCCAATAAGTTCTGAGGCCCGCTGGGTGCCTCATAGTTCAACGTCGAGGTCCGTCGCCAGAGCGCCTCGTCCCGAGATCCTCCGCGCACCTGCCCCCCCGAAGAGATGTCTATCAGCTCGCCTGTTACCAGGCATGACCGACACCCCCTCCCCCGACGGGGGCGCGCGGACGAGACTCGCCACAACGGCTCGAAGACTACCTCGCCGGGGGATCTAAGGAACCTCATCGAGAGGAACCGGAGCCGAGGTCAGACGCAAGCTTCCAACAGCAGAGGTTTGGGTTCAGAATATGCCGAGTCGTCGGGGTACCACGGCAGACTCGACGCCCTCGAGAAGAAGATCGAGGGTACGCATCGGGAGGGGCACCGCTCGAGCGACGGGGCTAAGTACGCCGCCGACACTCTCACCACACCGTTTCACCAAGGGGCTGCTCACCGCCCAAGTCTCCTTCCGCAACAAACCCTCAAAGGTCTCCCTCTTCAATGGAAAATCCGACCCGAAGAACCATTTGGATACGTTCACCGCGGTGATGAGCTTCCAAGATTACTCCGACGCCGCCCAGTGCCGAGCTTTCCCAACCACTCTCATCCGTTCCGGACGAGACTGGTTCCGAGGACTCGAGCCGCACTCGATCTCAACTTTCGATGAGCTGGCCACCCAATTCCTCAGCCACTTCGTCGGGAACAGGCGGCAAAAACGTACAGTTGACCACCTCTTCATGATCAAGAGCGGAGACAGGGAGACGTTCAAGGCCTACGTCACCCGCTTCTACAATGCCCTTCTCGAGGTCCCAGAGCACCGGGACGAGACGGTCATCACAGCACCAAGGTCTGGTCTTAGGCACAAGAAGTGGTTACACTCCTTTGCATTAGCGCAACCTAAGACCATGGCCGAGGTAAAGGCCTGGACGGAGTGCGAGGTCCAGCTCGAATCCGAGGTGAACGCAAATCTCCCCCAGACAGAGCAAACCGACCAAATGAAGAGGGCCCGAGAAGAGAGAAGGGGACTTGAGCGGCCAAAGCCCTATCTCCCGAAGTTTCAGGAGTATACCTCGCTCAACGTCTCCCAGACAGTGCTACTAGAAGAAACTAAGGGCGAGGGGTTCTTTAAGTTTCCCCCGATCCCACGCACAGCCTTAAAGCGAACCCGGGCCCTTACTGTGGTTTTCACAGGTCGCTGGGCCACTCCACGGAGAGCTGTAAGCAGCTCCGGGACTGCATCGAGGAGCTCATCCGTTCGGGGCACCTCGCAGCGTACTTGAAGGACAAGCGGCAAGCCGACCGCGAGCAGGAGCAGCGTCCCCCTCCCGCCTAGCTGACCATCGGCCAGATCATGGTAGTGTCATGGGAGGATACGTCTGGTGCCCATGAAGCTCGGTACCATATGCTGGGCATGGGTGCCAACAGACATCCGAGGGGCTCAAGCTGCACGAATAAGAACATCTACTGGCATGTATTTCCTTTTCAGAGCAATGTACCTCTTTCTTGAGATCTTTTGTTTATATAATAAAAGGATCAATAAAGCATTGCAGAAAAGAAAAAGAATCTTATTCATTCAAAAGGTACTATAGGCTCCTCAGTCGTACATGAAAAAAATTACAACAGCGGGGGAATGGGGTGCAGAGAGCATTGCTCATGATACTCTGACGATATTTCCGCCAGCCGAGCCCTCGCAGCATCTAACCGCTGCCTTCGCTGCCCCCCGCTAGCATCGGCATCGAGCCTCAATTGGTAGCACTCAAGGATAAGAGCCTCCGAGCGGTTTAGCCGGCTAGCGGAGATCAGACCGAAACGCCTCAGAGACCTTAGCTTGCCGACGGCCTCATCCTTCAGCTACTCGGATAAGGAGTTGCAGAGCCCCGGCGACGCCCTCCAGATGGAGTACATCAGCAGCTGGAGTGGGAGGGAGTGCCGGAGGAGCAACCGGCCGAAATGATCCTCGATCCGGCCAATCACCAATTGCACCGTGTCATCAGTACAGTACTGATCATAAAGGTACACGTCCTCGAAGTTAAAAATCTCAGGGATGGCGAAAGGGAAGCCCTCCATTCTTGCATTTTAGGTGTGAGGAAGGGAGTGATTAACAATCCCTCCATTTTATAGCCCACAACACCCCCGGAGTTCAACAGTCGCCCGTTTCACCCGCAACTATTCCGCCACGCGGAAGACATCGCGCCGCTCGATGCGAAATCGAAAAGACGCGGCTCTGGCGCTTCGCCTCCTCCACACGTTCGTGCCACGTGTCACTCGTGACTGTCCTTCTTCCCAGAGTCCTCACCCAGGGGGCACCCGAGCAGCTACCCTGCTCGGCCATCTTTAGAGATCAAAGCCCTTACTAAGAGGCAGCCGAGCAGCTTCACTGCTCAGATCACCCTTAGCAGGCCTCCCACGGCTCCTCCAGCACTAAGGATCAAAGCCCTCGCCAAGAGGCAGCCGAGTAGCTACCCTGCTCGGACCATCCTTAGCAGGCCTCCCACGGCTCCTCCAGCGCTAAGGATCTAAGCTCTCGCCCAGAGGCAGCCCAGCGGCTACTCTGCTCGGCTATCCCTGGCCGATAGCCTCCCTACCTCGCAACGCCAGGGATCAAAGCCCTCACTAAGAGGCAGCTCAGCAGCTACCCTGCTCGGTTATCCCTGGCTGGTAGCTTCCCTACCTCACAACGCCAGGGACCAAGGCCCTCACTAAGAAGCAGCCAAGCAGCTAGCCTGCTCGGCCCCGTCCTTAATAGGCCATGTACGGCCCCTCCGCGTTAAGGATCAAAGCCCTCGCAAGAGGCAACCGGGCCTGCCCTTACTCGGTTATCCCTGGCTGGTAGCTTCCCTACCTCACAACACCAGGGATCAAGGCCCTCACTAAGAGGCAACCCAGCAGCTACCCTGCTCGGCCCCGTCCTTAATTGGCCATGTACGGCCCCTCCCGCTTTAAGGATCTGTAACAACTCCAATTTTTGTATACATAAAATTAATTTAAATTTGAAGTATACTTGGGGTATTTAATGTTGCCGTTACCACTTTAACTATTTATTTTCCCACAATAATTACAAGAAAGAGCTTGTAGCTCATTGGTAACACCTTGCACTGCTGAATCAAGCCACCAGAGTTCAAATTCCCTGCCCCACATTGTTTTTAGATTATTTTTGTTTTAAATTTCTTGGAAGCCCAACAGTCCACAGGCCATAACTCCCAAAAGTTGAACTGAACATTAAAAATTAAAAATACCAGAGCCTTAACCCGGAGACCCCCCACCTACCCACGCCCCGACTCTGCCCAACTCGGCCGAGTCAACCAGCGGACCGGCCGACTCGGTCCGGCACCGTCGGCCGGACTCGGCCGGACGGCCGAGTCCCCAACATGAAAGTTGGGGCTCTTCGTCTCCCCAACCCCCCTGCATACACCATTTACTTGAATCGGTTCCCGAATCTTAAATACACCCCATTTACTACAATTTTAATGTTTTTTCTATAATTTTTACAATTTTTTTAAATAAAAACCTTTCACCTACCCTACCCTAGTCTACCCTATAAATACACCCCCTACCCTCTACCCTCTCATCCCAAAACCCTAGGCTCACTCTCTCAAAATTTTCCAAGAAGTGTGTGCTTTGAAAACAAGTTCGCGGCGAAACTCCAACGAAATTCCGGCGGGAATTCCGGCGACGTTTTTAGAAACAACCGGCGACGAAGTAATGCCTCGGCAGCTCCTTTAGTTCCCCTACACTCCTTAGTATAGATCGAAACCCGTATGTCCCATTCTATCCCCCTTTCTACTTCTCAAAAATACGAAATTACGAAACCCGACGGAATCGGAACAAATCCGATTTCCGACTCCGTTTTCTATAAAATTTCACTTCTAACCAATACATTCATGCCTAAACATCTTAATCTTGACTATTAAACTTTTAAAAATCAATTTGAACAAGTTTTCTCACATGAAATGATAACCTTTCCAATTTATCGTATTTTTCACTTTAATACCACAATGTTTCAATTTCACATTTAACCTCTTAACTTGCTAAACATTTAAAGTAGAGCACGAGGTAATGACCTACCTCCACACACACGCAAAATACAACCCTAAACGATATCATCAAAACTCAGAATACGATAAAACAATACTTTCACTTAAATACCATATTCTTAATAAAATCATTTCTTAAAAGTTTTAGATTTGTTACACTTTTAAATAAATGCGTCTTATTAGGAAACACGATAAGTTGAGGATATCGATCGTTTATCTAAACCTGACTTTGTGGTGTCTAGGCTAGACAAGTGGGCAAAGGTAACTTTAAAAGGCCCGTCTCACGATTCGTGAGCGGATCCCTCCTTCCTCACTTGTACTTACCTGGCCACAATTGGCGGTGAAGAGGCGATTTGAGGCTTCTAACGACTTGTCGTTTAGACCATTTAGAAATATGCTAGTTGGCTTAGAAAACCCTAGAATCTAAAATACGGAAATTTACACCTTTGCAAATAAATACCTTTTACTTTATAAAACCGTTTTCTAAAGGATTAGTATTTTACAATCTTTGTAAAGCGCCGCAACAACCCACCTTTGGGGAACCCGTTAGGGATAGTACGGTTTATCGTGCACCCTCGGGCTAGTAGTGCGAGATTCAGACCTCCGCAAGGAGCATTCGGTCTCGAAAGGTTTAAAATACGACATCTTAAGAAAATGAGAATTTTGGAATATAAAATATTTATTAAAATTATTTTTGGTATAAACATAGGTATATTTATCATTTAAATACCTATTTGATTATAATATAAATTTTCCACATTTTCCTAAAATCACAATACTAAATTTTACACTAAAATACCATGAACTTCAAATAATCAATATTACAGATAAATACCTAAAATTAGAATATTCTCACTAGAAATGTCACAATATAAAATCCACCCTCATTACAACTCTAAAGACGAATAATAAATACTTGAGATGTATTTTGAAAAGCATATAAAATTATTTTTACATAAAACCCTCTCATGTTTTATAAATTACCCTAAGGACTCTAGCAATTATAAGACTTCAATTCACAGTTCTGATTCTCTGACTCGGGTTTGAGTCTGATTAATCTGACTTGAATATGATTCAAGTCAATCTATAATCTACAAGTTACCACTTCAATATGAACACATGAATCCATGAATACAATTACTAATTTATACAACTTGACTGAACCGAACCATGAATATATATTCCTTTTACATGATTCTCAGTATTCCATTTACATGACTTTACGGTTATAACCGTCTCTTGATATCATGGTTTCGGTCAGTCAGTCAATCAATCATATAACCAATACAATTTTACAAGATAACAATACAAATAAGACATCGCGGGGTTTAAGGGGTAGATTGGTACGGAAGGTGTTAAAGGTGGCACGAGGTGGTCGAATTTAATACACCTAACATGAATCCAGTTGCTGTTGTACCGTGGCATAAACGGTTCCTTTTACTATACGTGCCCCTAGTCTCTGGCATATAGAGACTCCCCTCGTATACACTAACATCCTTCTGTACCAAGAAACAAACAACAGCGTTAATACGACATTACTACAGGATAATACAACTTTAAAATATATCTTCTTATTCTGTCTTTTTCTACTTTCCTCTCACCTTTGGGACTTACCGAGCGACATGTTCGCTGACGACATTCTGTTTCTTTCTTCTTTGAATGTCGTCAGGTGATTTGGACCCGGCAGAGATCGAGCCATCGCAAGAAGACTTGGAGCAGTTTGCTGAAGACCCTGTACTTTAGTTTTATTGTACATTTTTCTTCTCTGTACTTTTCATTTCCTGTTATGCCACTGTTTAGGCATCTTTTTATTTCAGTTATATTTTCTTTCATGAATTGTACAAAAAATGTTAATAAATAAAAGTTGCAGTTCTTTTTATTTCTTGTCTCTTGTGTATTTATTTTACATTGCTTAGATACGCTTAGTGTATGTACTTCTGAATATGTACGTAGCGGACCTCGTCGCGTTCCCTTCGCCGTACACTGGGAAGCGGGACGTGACAGGTTTTGTTAGTAGCCCATGCAGGTTAGAGCCGTATTGTAAATCTCCGTTTCCATTCTAATAAAAGTTTCCTAATCTCTGATTTCCAGTAGTTTCTTTTCTTTTTCCTTCATATTTTGAATTGGTTGTTAAGCTTAATATTTATATTTTTCCAAACCTTAAAAGTTAAAACCCAATATTTAAAACCAAAGCCAATTAAACTAAAACCTAAACTAAAACCCCAAACCCTTTATTAAAAACCCTCAGCCCATTCACAAGTTTTAAAACAAAAAAAAATCCTTTAATTATTCTCAGCCCAGCCCGCTTACCATCCCTCAGCCCACTTCAGATTTTCTTTTTTTAAAAGGGAATTATTTCGGGCCCGGCCCAGCTCAGCAGCCCGCCTCCTTAAGACTCGACCCGTACCCGCGCCGACCCGACCCGCTTCAAACCCTTCTTCTCCTCCCTCAACGGCTCCCTCTTTTCCCGCTTCCTCTTCAATTCGCGACACCCATCCCCCGCCGTAGCCTACGCCCTCGCAGTGACGTTGCCCCGACGTTTCCTCACACCCTCATCTCTCTCTTCTCCCTCGTTTCAAAAATCTCTAACTCTATCCATCCTCCAATAACCCACAGAACACCCAACTTCTCTCGAACCATTTCCACCTCCACCGCCGGCGATCATCCCACCACTTCGCTCGACCCACGACGACGACAATCACTCATCCACCCTCCTTCTCCCTCTACGACTTCACACCTCCATCAACTTGAGCTCCCCTTCACACCCACTCCCCTGCACACCAACCCAGTGCAACCGAGCCGATCACCACCTTGCACCCCTTGACGCCGGCGAACTCCCCACCACATCGCCGATCTCCCTACGACCCCCTCAGCATCATCACCATCACAGTAATCCCCTAGCCCACTGCTTAAACCTCTCTTTCTCTTCAAAATCTCAAAAACCCATTTTCCAAGCACTTCACTGTGCACGTTGCCGGAGCGACGCCGTCGACCGTCGTCAACCCCAGTACACTCGCAGAGGATCATCAAGCACCCCTCAACGTCCAGTGACCGTGCAACGACTCCGGACAACTCCGACGCGAAATCCGCATCTCGATCCAAGCTCGCGCGAATCGGTTTCACGGTGTACATCACGCGTTCGTGACGTCGTTGCTGCCTTACGACCCCGAGACGTTTCCAGGCAAGTGTTTACTTGCTTCATGCTAAAATAATAGTGATACAAACCTAAATTATCTGGTTTACGAATTTACCGATTTCCGATACATAATGTGACCTATGTGTTCGATGCTAGATCCCAATGGAAATAATAGTTTATTTTGACGGAAACTGATATTTTCTGGTGGCCCATTTGATGATAAATATTGTGTATGAATCTCGCTGGAAAATACGATAGTTCGTGACAAAAATTGATACCCCCAAATACGCCGTTAAAACTAGAATTTTCTCGTACCTGAAAACGAATAAAATCACCATAAATTATATACATACTGGAACCATATGTTCGAGAGCTTAAATCGAAGCCGACACGACGAACTTTAACCCTATGTAAAATTCTAATGATTTCTGTTCTGTAAATGTGATGATACTTAGATCGGGATGCGACTCTGGACTGCAGTTCAGAGCGTTTCTGATTATTGTGTTCTGTCCCAATACCTATGTCACTGTGTTTTCCTGAAGTCGTATGTTACGGAACTTTACAGTGGATTAAAGATAATTCTGTTAGCTAAACAAAACAAGTGGTTCCATTCCGTTTCATTGACGGTTGCTATTTTAAACTGTGAATAAAAGGGCAGAACGTATAACTGTCCAGAACAGATTCAGAAATGACATACTGAGGTTAAGCTGTGTATAACTTTCAACGTACAGATGCGATTGAGGATCCGTCTGTTGAGTTGAATACTCCATTGAAAACCCTAAATTTCATTTAACTGTAACATCGCTAAATTCTGAGCCCAACTGGGTGCAATTCGTGTCGCGAAACGGACGTTCAGTTCTGAAACTGAATTTCCAGCCGCGAGCACTTAAAATGAAACATCTATATCTTGAAAACCGGAATCCCGATTGAACTGAAACAAATTTTGATAAATTGCTGACTGAGTGTTCTATTTATCTTACTTGTATCATTTTGCTGAATTCTTAACATATTAATTTATGCAAATTATTTTAGTTAATGACATGCATGTTGATTCATAACATACAGAGCCTATTGGTAGCATACAATACATATATCATACCCATGCCATATACTCAGTGTTAGTGCGTGTGGACATTGCATTATCGTGCGTGATAGATGTTGGTTTAGGAGTGACGAGTACAACAATGGAAAGTGAATATTCGTGACAGTGATTGATACAGTGAACAGTGATAAAACCGTGCCATTGGTATACTTGTACACAACTAGATCAAAATCATAAATAGTGTAAACCTGGGGAAAAAGGGGAAATCAAAGTGGAAAGAGTATCGTATTTAGCGGGACCGTGTTTAGAGGATGATCATTCGAACCGTGATACTGATACGTGTAGGGTAGGATCTAGCGATCCGGCTGACAGGGTTATGTCCCGGGCATGTGAGTCATTATCTCGGGTATGTACGAAACTCCTGTTAAACATGATCCTCCTTCCACTATGTGATTTCAAACATGACCTAGAGACCGATAGGGACACATAATATATTCTGCATCATATAGTGACGCAGTGATTACTTGCATTGTTCTTATACCAGTATTACCTCATTTACCTGTTTCATCTTATTATAATAATATTGTTATTGTGTCGCTCTGACGACCTGAGTATGCATGCTCAGATCCCGCGGGAGGACCAACACAGGAGATGGATCTACCCTTCGAGTTCACAGAGATATAGTCTGGTGTACTCCCTATCTTTACTGCTTTCCATAGAGTGATCGTGAGATTGAACTTGGTTAGTAATTGCTCTTGTTATTTGTAATTTGTGAACAATGAAATTTTAATGTAATAAATTAGTGATGTGATTCCTTTAATACTGTGCTTTATTTACTGATTACCATGTAATGCTAGAAGCCGAAGTGTAACTACGGCGGGATGATTCCTTGACCGTAGGAGCATGGCTGGCCTAGTCAACCCTCGTTTTCCGTATTTTGGGAAGCGGGGCGTGACATGGTTTAGTTGGTGTCACGACCCGCAGGGTACGGAACGTGACTGGCACTTAAGTTTACGAAACGTCTAAAGACGTCCGTAAAATAAGTAAGCCAAAGCCCAGAAAACAAAACCAATTAAGCAAAAGAGTGAAGAAAACCCAAACATTTGAAAGCAAGTTTATCAAATAAGTCATGTAAAACCCTTTTTAAAAACAATACCAATTTTTCCGAAAATTTCGGCAGAGTCTCCTTTGTAAATACTGGCCCCCAAAATGGGTACAACAAAAATATACATGAATCCAACAAAATAGGGCATCCCCAAGCGGGAGCTAGCTCTTCGCCACAAGGCGGTCAAAAATCCCACGCAATATAAAATGACAACAAGCAAATAATCATAATGAAGCATAAGAAAACATCATGTCGACTCAAGTGAGATCGACCCCAACATACAGCATAAAAGTCCACAATCCTCACAGTCTCATTTCTAGGTCAATATACAATAATACTGGTAGAAACAGTAGATGGAGTACACTAGGTACAAAGAATATACAAGGTGGTACAAAAATAATAACATGACCCACCTATGAGCAAATCTCGAGCTCAGGCAAAAGAGGCAAAAGAACAAGTGCGCCCGCCGCTACTGAACTGACGGAGCGGACCTACAAAAGACTGTGGCACAACGGGGGTGAGTTGCCAACTCGTGAGTAAAAAATAACATCTACAAAGGCTATCGTATGCATGCACACAAGCATCCTAGCATCTATAATACAGGTATGACTGGATGCACTAGCAGGTGTGTATACAACATCAGTGTACGAATATGTATGCAACATGAATATCTGAGGTCTCAATAGGTATATATAAGAAATATTTTATCTCTTTTTGTTTTTGAAACTCTTTTAGAATGCCAGCATAATGTCAATGAATCGACGAAAATCGGTGTCCAGCAACGACACCCAAAAGCTGTCTCAAATCTCATAAATCCATGTCATAGTGTCTCTGGCCTCAGCCATCCGGCTGACCCATCTCAATATCAATATCTCATCCCCTCGCGGCCCCGGTCGGTATCCTCTGGATATCCGCCGTGCCCAATGAAGTCACCGGTAGGTAATCCGTCCCCTGCCAGGCTCATCGTCAGCACCACGAGCTTCTTGCCCCGGGGTACCCTACCGGGCCCACCATATACCCGAAACGGTTCATCCAACTCCTCGAAACGGGTCTGCAAAAACCAAAACAAACTCATGGTGGACGACACTTACATCACTAGAAAACCGCAATTTACATGTTTTTAAAAGATATAATAAGTTTAGAAATTTTGCGGCTTTCCCCCGAAATCCAGAAATATCATAAAATCTCAAGAAGTCCTCATAAGTGCATATATCAATGATAATGAATGCATATGGTGTCAATAATCAAGTTGCGATGTGTAATTAATGGATTAGGCATGAACAATTAATATGATGAAGTACATGCACATGAATAGCAGTCCTACGGTTTCATTTTAAGGAATTAAAGGCAATAGCACCAGTTTAAGTATCAATTAGTAAAAGGTTTAAATTTAAATGTTATCTAGTGTGGTGGCATGGCAATTACCAGGGTGTGTGTGTAAGCATGAATAGTGCTCGTGCTGCATATAAAAACCCTGGCAATGGTGAAGGTGTCCTATAAAATGGTTTCGTATAGGTATGTCAATATAATGCATGGATGCAGCAAATAGTCAACTAAGTATTTCACCCCTAATTACTAACATTACTAAGGATCTTGTAAGTTACTAAAACTATCGGGCGGCTTGCGCCATCCAACGATAGTCCCCCGTAGATGTTACATCTACTCACCGGAATCCCTGGCTAGCTGTGTCCAATCACCGCCTTTCCCTTTCGCGCCGCGTCTGACGTCTCCGCGACCGAACCTGGAATTTACATCAATACCAAACATAAGGTTACGTATCATGAACGACGCAAAACCCAAACGAAACTACTAACGTTCGCTAGCTAGGTACAACGTGCACAAAGTGCGCGGAACACACGCGAAAATCGCAAAAACTGCCAAAAACGCCGATTTGGTCGCCCGGCAAAACTAAAACCCGACTACCCAAAAATCCGCACTCACGTATCCTAAAAGTCGTAGGACAAGCCATTACAATCATCAAGATATCAAAAATAATCCATCACATAATTTTATAACAAAACTAGTAAGCATTTGCATTCCAAAATCGGTGTAAAAATCGCCGATTTGCTACAAAACGACTACAATCTAGCATAATCACCCAAGTCACACCATTAGATAACCACTACACAAAATTTCAACACATTAACCATGCTCCAAAACCTAAATTCCACAACCAACCCTTTCTTGATTTTTCTCAAAAGCAATGCAAATCAAAATCCACACTAGAAAAACTTAACTAACACTAATTTCAAACCCAATTAGCAAGTTAACCTTCTAGATTAGGTTAGCAAAACAACTAGATAATAAATTAGGTTTAAACAACTAAATAATGTTTTCTAAACCTTAATCAACTCATTAATCAAGCTTCACAACCCAATTCCATACACTAACCCTCTCTTGAAATTCCTAAAACAACAATTTACTACCAAAATCAAACTTTTAAAATTAACTAATTTAGCATAAATTTGAAGACTACATAACAAGGTAACCATATAGATTAGTTAATTAACAACTAGATTAACTACAAAACAACTTAATTAATTATCATGGCTTCAAAACCCTAGTTTAAACAAACTACTCTTTTATAAACTAGATTAGAAATTAGTTAACTTTTAACACTAATACCATACAATTAAAGGATTTTAGCAAAAAGAAAGTAACTTGATGAGAATTATACCTCAAGATCTATGGATCAAGCAAGAAAAATTTGCTCCAATGATGGCCTCAAGCACCAAGATTCAAGCTAGGGAGCTGAAGGAAAAGAAAGATGAAGGAGGGTTTTAATTTGCAAGCTTTAATTTGAAATTTTGATGTGTTAAACTTGAAGAATTTTGAGGAAATGAGAAGAAAAGAGATGAAGAGGAGGGGTGTGCAGGTTTCGGCCAGAGGAGGGCATGGGGGAGGGTGTGGGTGAGTGGGGAAAGTCAATGGTCAAGTCTCCAAAGTCAAATACACCATACCTTATCCATTATATTTAAAATAAATCCATAAACCAACAATTCAACACAAGAAAGCAACCAAAGAAATGAGGCCAGAAATTTCTGGACTTGCACAAGGTGGGGCTGTTCTAGGGCTGAGGGAAAAGAGATAGGGGTTTTACAAAAGAAATTTTATGCAAAAAGGCCCCCTACAAGTCAAAAATTGCAAGTTTTAGCTCAAAATTCAATAAATTCGTTTCATATCATAAAAAATTTGTTAAAAATCAAAATAAATTACTAAAAATTTATGTTACCACTAGATTTTAATTATCATAATTTTAGAGATTAAAATTAGCCCGGAAAAATTTGTATTTATCGCTAATTTAATGTATTTTCTTACCGGTTAAAATAATATTAAAAAATTGAAAAATTAGGGAAAATTTTTAAACGACCAGAATTTCATAATTAACTCATTAGCTACTAAAAACAAGCAATTATCTATCCATTTTAGGTATAATTAGCCCTAAACTGCAAAATAACAAGAAAGACGGTTTTCGGAAAAATACCGAATTTTCACCGAATTTCAGGAAAACACCAAAACGACATTTCAAGACGCTACAATCTTCCCCCCTTAAAGAAATCCGGTCCCCGAATTTAAAAATATAGCTACGCGTACCTTCAAAGAGATGGGGATATTTCTTCCTCATCTCGCCCTCGGTCTCCCAGGTAACCTCCTCGCTGCTCGGGCTACGCCAAAGGACCTTGACGGTTGGTATAATCTTCGACCTCAACTTCTTCACCTGCCGATCCAGGATGGCCACCGGCTGCTCTGCAAAAGAAAGGTCGCGCTCTAGCTGGACTGTCGGGTGCTGAATCGCATGCGAAGGGTCGTAAAGGTACGTGCGGAGCATCGAAACATGGAAGACGGGGTGAACATCGGGAAAGCTAGGAGGAAGAGCCAAACGATATGCAACAGCGCCAACCCGCTTGAGGATCTCGAAGGGACCTACGAATCTAGGGCTAAGCTTCCCCTTTCGCCCAAAACGCATCACGCCCTTCATCGGGGAGACTTTCAGAAAAACATGGTCGCCAACTGCGAACTCTAATCTGCGACGGCGCCTGTCTGCATAGGATTTCTGCCTGCTCTGAGCCGCTCTCATCCGGTCTCGGATCAACTGTATCTTCGCTGTCGTCTCCTCAACAAGCTGCGGCCCCAAAATGCTGCTCTCGCTGAGCTCTGTCCAACAAACGGGCGATCTGCATCTCCTCCCATACAATGCCTCGAAAGGTGCCATCTGAATAGTATCCTGGAAGCTGTTGTTGTAGGAGAACTCCACTAGAGGTAAATGATGATCCCAGCTACCACCAAAGTCTAAAACGCACGCTCTGAGCATGTCCTCGAGAGTCTGAATGGTCCGCTCTGACTGTCCGTCGGTCTGCGGATGAAACGCTGTGCTGAAGCTCAAACGAGTGCCCAAAGCCTCCTGAAGTCTCTGCCAAAGTCGGCTGGTGAACTGAGTGCCTCGATCTGACACGATACAAGTCGGTACGCCATGCAGTCGCACGATCTCGTCAATATAGAGCTGAGCATACTGAGCGAAGCTGAAAGTCGTCTTCACTGGCAGGAAGTGAGCCGCTTTCGTCAATCTATCCACGATCACCCAGATGGAGTCGTACCCTCGACTGGTCCTGGGTAGACCCACAACGAAGTCCATCGAAATCTGTTCCCATTTCCACTCTGGAATGGGTAACGGCTGTAGCTCTCCTGCGGGCCTCTGGTGCTCGGCCTTGACTTGCTGACAAGTCAGGCATCTCGAAACGAACTCCACAATGTCCCTCTTCATCCCGTCCCACCAGTAGGTCTCTCTCATATCATGGTACATCTTGGTGGAACCGGGGTGGACACTATACACTGATCGGTGTGCCTCCTCAAGAATGACGCGTCGCAATCCATCAGCATCTGGTACGCACAGTCTAGATCCATATCGTAAAATCCCCTGATCGTCAACCACGAACTCGGAAAATCTGCCCTGTCCCATCTGTGCCAAGATCTCTGAGCAACGGTCGTCACTGCGCTGTGCCTCATATATACGGTCAAGCAACTGTGGGCGTGCACGGACATGCGCAAGCTTTCCCCCTGTCTGAGTGAACTCGAACTCAACTCAGCTGTCGCATAACATCTGCCAATCTGCTGACGACTGCCTCTGCACTGCGCGCAAAAAGGATAGACTACCCCCGGGCCTCCTACTCAACGCATCTGCCACCACATTCGCCTTGCCGGGGTGATATAAGATCTCGCAGTCGTAGTCTTTCACCAACTCCATCCAACGACGATGTCTGAGGTTCAGGTCTCGCTGCTGAAATATGTACTTTAAGCTCTTGTGATCGGTGAATATCTGACACGACTCGCCGTATGGGTAATGTCGCCAAATCTTCAGTTCAAAGACCACTGCAGCTATCTCCAAATCATGAGTGGGGTAGTTCTGTTCATGCTTCTTCAACTGCCGAGAAGCATAAGCGATCACCCGGCCATGCTGCATCAATACGCATCCTAATCCCACTCGCGAAGCATCACAGTAGACAACAAATCCGCCTGATCCCGAAGGCAAAGATAATACCGACGCCGTAGTCAAACATGTCCGCAGCTGCTGAAAACTGCGCTCGCACTCCTCCGTCCAGACGAAAAAAACTCCCTTCCGGGTCAAACCGGTCAACGGTGCAGCTATACGGGAGAAGTCCTGAACAAAACGCCTGTAGTAGCCCGCCAGGCCTAGAAAACTACGGATCTCAGTAACCGATGTAGGTCGGGGCCACTGCTGAACAGCCTCAATCTTCTTCGGGTCCACACAAATGCCGTCTCTCGTAACCACGTGACCCAAGAATCCGATGCTGTCCAGCCAGAATGCACACTTGGAGAACTTTGCGAACAGCTGGTGCTCCCTCAGAGTCTGTAACGTAATCCGCAAGTGCTGCTCGTGCTCCTCTCTGCTCCGGGAGTACACCAAGATATCGTCGATAAACACGATGATGAACAGGTCAAGATACGGCCTGAATGTACGGTTCATCAAATCCATGAATGCTGCTGGGGCGTTGGTGAGTCCGAACGACATCACCAAAAACTCGTAATGGCCGTAGCGCGTGCAGAAAGCTGTCCTCGGTATATCCTCCTGTCGAACTCGCAGCTGATGGTATCCTGATCGCAAGTCGATCCTCGAAAAATACCCCGCACCCTGAAGCTGGTCGAACAAATCATCAATGCGCGGCAACGGATATCTGTTCCGAACGGTAACTTTGTTCAGCTGGCGGTAGTCGATACATAAGCGCAAACTTCCATCCTTCTTCTTGACAAACAGGACCGGAGCACCCCACGGAGAAACACTAGGTCGAATAAGTCCCTTATCTAACAAATCCTGCAACTGATCCTTCAGCTCTCGAAGCTCTGCCGGGGCCATCCGATAAGGCGGTATAGAAATAGGCCCCGAGCCGGGAATCAAATCAATGCAGAACTCAACATCGCGCTCAGGTGGTAGCCCAGGTAGCTCATCAGGGAAAACATCAGGGAACTCACAAACAACCGGGACCCGGTCCAACGGAACCTCTGCAGCTCGAGTATCACAAATATACGCTAAGAATCCCTGACATCCCTTCCGCAAGAGCTGACCAGCTCGAAGAGACGAAATCAAGCCGGGAAGGGTGACGCTGCGGTCTCCCTGAATAACAAGGACTGGCTCTCCCGGAAAGCTAAATCTGACTGCCTTCTCACGGCAGTCCACCGAAGCATAACAAGTGGCTAGCCAATCCATGCCTAGAAGAACATCAAAGTCCAACATATCGAGGAGTATCAAATCAACTGATGAATCCCTCTCCCCGATACGAACGGAACACAAACGAAATACAAACCGAGCGACAAACGACTCGCCTACCGGAGTAACAACAACAAGCGGCTGATCTAACGACGACGACTCACGGCCCAACATCGGTGCAAAGTGTGTAGATACGTACGAATGTGTGGAACCTGGGTCGAATAATACCCGAGCGTCGAAAGAAAAAACTGGCAAGGTACCTGTCACAACGGCATTGGATGCCTGCGCATCCTGCGGTGTCAAAGCAAAAACTCGGGCCTGTCCTCCACCGATAGCGGGCTGACCTCGACCTCGGCCTCTGCCTCCTCGTCCTCTCTGAACAGGACCGCCGCGTCCATGGCCTCTCGGTGCACCTAACTGGCGTGGAGCATCACCTGGGGTAGGAAGTAGGGCTCTCAGAGGAGGGGGTGGTGATGGTGGTAGGGTCACATGTGGAACTGTCGCCGCTCCCTGTCGTCTCGCCGGACAGTCTCTGTTACGATGATGCAGGCTACCACACCAAAAACATCCGAACCATGGCTGCTGATCGTATGGGTGAAGGCGATATAACTGGCCCCTAAAGAATCCACCACGGCCTCTGCGAACCCTCCTAGGTGCTAACATATCAGTGCGAATCCGACTCGGTCTCGAAACGACCGCAATGGGAGTAATATCCGATCTCTGTGCTCGATTGACCTCTACTAACGATTCCACCATCTGTCGTAACTCCTGCATGCCTCCCATCATCTGTCGCAGCTCCTCCATACCGGACTCAAGCCTATCCATACGGCCTGGGGAAGGTGGATCGGTCTGTCCCTGCGGCGTAGGCATACCACCCTGCTCAGTCCTAGTCTCGGACGAGCCAGCTCGAATCTCGTCTCTGGCGGCAGCCCTCTGTGCCCTCGTAGCCTTCGGCGGCATAGTGACGGGTACAGGAAACAGGACAGTAAGAACAGTGCAATAGAATCATAGGATACACGGAATTGAAGAAGAAATTTCAAGCAAGTATCCTAAAGTCACTTAGGCGGAGTACCATATCGCAAGTATGCCGCGGACATACACACGCTACGTTACCCTACTTAAGTCACTTACTCCATCTACCAAGGGTCATCCTACACTCAAAAAGGTAAAACCTATCGCTCTGATACCAACTTTGTCACGACCCGCAGGGTACGGAACGTGACTGGCACTTAAGTTTACGAAACGTCTAAAAACGTCCGTAAAATAAGTAAGCCAAAGCCCAGAAAACAAAACCAATTAAGCAAAAGAGTGAAGAAAACCCAAACATTTGAAAGCAAGTTTATCAAATAAGTCATGTAAAACCCTTTTTAAAAACAATACCAATTTTTCCGAAAATTTCGGCAGAGTCTCCTTTGTAAATACTGGCCCCCAAAATGGGTACAACAAAAATATACATGAATCCAACAAAATAGGGCATCCCCAAGCGGGAGCTAGCTCTTCGCCACAAGGCGGTCACAAATCCCACGCAATATAAAATGACAACAAGCAAATAATCATAATGAAGGATAAGAAAACATCATGTCGACTCAAGTGAGCTCGACCCCAACATACAGCATAAAAGTCCACAATCCTCACAGTCTCATTTCTAGGTCAATATACAATAATACTGGTAGAAACAGTAGATGGAGTACACTAGATACAAAGAATATACAAGGTGGTACAAAAATAATAACATAACCCACCTATGAGCAAATCTCGAGCTCAGGCAAAAGAGGCAAAAGAATAAGTGCGCCCGCCGCTACTGAACTGACGGAGCGGACCTGCAAAAGACTGTGGCACAACGGGGGTGAGTTGCCAACTCGTGAGTAATAAATAACATCTACAAAGGCTATCGTATGCATGCACACAAGCATCCTAGCATCTATAATACAGGTATGACTGGATGCACTAGCAGGTGTGTATACAACATCAGTGTACGAATATGTATGCAACATGAATATCTGAGGTCTCAATAGGTATATATAAGAAATATTTTATCTCTTTTTGTTTTTGAAACTCTTTTAGAATGCCAGCATAATGTCAATGAATCGACGAAAATCGGTGTCCAGCAACGACACCCAAAAGCTGTCTCAAATCTCATAAATCCATGTCATAGTGGCTCTGGCCTCAGCCATCCGGCTGACCCATCTCAATATCAATATCTCATCCCCTCGCGGCCCCGGTCGGTATCCTCTGGATATCCGCCGTGCCCAATGAAGTCACCGGTAGGTAATCCGTCCCCTGCCAGGCTCATCGTCAGCACCACGAGCTTCTTGCCCCGGGGTACCCTACCGGGCCCACCATGTACCCGAAACGGTTCATCCAACTCCTCGAAACGGGTCTGCAAAAACCACAGCAAACTCATGGTGGACGACACTTACATCACTAGAAAACCGCAATTTACATGTTTTTAAAAAATATAATAAGTTTAGAAATTTTGCGGCTTTCCCCCGAAATCCAGAAATATCATAAAATCTCAAGAAGTCCTCATAAGTGCATATATCAATGATAATGAATGCATATGGTGTCAATAATCAAGTTGCGATGTGTAATTAATGGATTAGGCATGAACAATTAATATGATGAAGTACATGCACATGAATAGCAGTCCTACGGTTTTATTTTAAGGAATTAAAGGCAATAGCACCAGTTTAAGTATCAATTAGTAAAAGGTTTAAATTTAAATGTTATCTAGTGTGGTGGCATGGCAATTACCAGGGTGTGTGTGTAAGCATGAATAGTGCTCGTGCTGCATATAAAAACCCTGGCAATGGTGCAGGTGTCCTATAAAATGGTTTCGTATAGGTATGTCAATATAATGCATGGATGCAGCAAATAGTCAACTAAGTATTTCACCCCTAATTACTAACATTACTAAGGATCTTGTAAGTTACTAAAACTATCGGGCGGCTTGCGCCATCCAACGATAGTCCCCCGTAGATGTTACATCTACTCACCGGAATCCCTGGCTAGCTGTGTCCAATCACCGCCTTTCCCTTTCGCGCCGCGTCTGACGTCTCCGCGACCGAACCTGGAATTTACATCAATACCAAACATAAGGTTACGTATCATGAACGACGCAAAACCCAAACGAAACTACTAACGTTCGCTAGCTAGGTACAACGTGCACAAAGTGCGCGGAACACACGCGAAAATCGCAAAAACTGCCAAAAACGCCGATTTGGTCGCCCGGCAAAACTAAAACCCGACTACCCAAAAATCCGCACTCACGCATCCTAAAAGTCGTAGGACAAGCCCTTACAATCATCAAGATATCAAAAATAATCCATCACATAATTTTATAACAAAACTAGTAAGCATTTGCATTCCAAAATCGGTGCAAAAATCGCCGATTTGCGACAAAACGACTACAATCTAGCATAATCACCCAAGTCACACCATTAGATAACCACTACACAAAATTTCAACACATTAACCATGCTCCAAAACCTAAATTCCACAACCAACCCTTTCTTGATTTTTCTCAAAAGCAATGCAAATCAAAATCCACACTAGAAAAACTTAACTAACACTAATTTCAAACCCAATTAGCAAGTTAACCTTCTAGATTAGGTTAGCAAAACAACTAGATAATAAATTAGGTTTAAACAACTAAATAATGTTTTCTAAACCTTAATCAACTCATTAATCAAGCTTCACAACCCAATTCCATACACTAACCCTCTCTTGAAATTCCTAAAACAACAATTTACTACCAAAATCAAACTTTTAAAATTAACTAATTTAGCATAAATTTGAAGACTACATAACAAGGTAACCATATAGATTAGTTAATTAACAACTAGATTAACTACAAAACAACTTAATTAATTATCATGGCTTCAAAACCCTAGTTTAAACAAACTACTCTTTTATAAACTAGATTAGAAATTAGTTAACTTTTAACACTAATACCATACAATTAAAGGATTTTAGCAAAAAGAAAGTAACTTGATGAGAATTATACCTCAAGATCTATGGATCAAGCAAGAAAAATTTGCTCCAATGATGGCCTCAAGCACCAAGATCCAAGCTAGGGAGCTGAAGGAAAAGAAAGATGAAAGAGGGTTTTAATTTGCAAGCTTTAATTTGAAATTTTGATGTGTTAAACTTGAAGAATTTTGAGGAAATGAGAAGAAAAGAGATGAAGAGGAGGGGTGTGCAGGTTTCGGCCAGAGGAGGGCATGGGGGAGGGTGTGGGTGAGTGGGGAAAGTCAATGGTCAAGTCTCCAAAGTCAAATGCACCATACCTTATCCATTATATTTAAAATAAATCCATAAACCAACAATTCAACACAAGAAAGCAACCAAAGAAATGAGGCCAGAAATTTCTGGACTTGCATAAGGTGGGGCTGTTCTAGGGCTGAGGGAAAAGAGAGAGGGGTTTTACAAAAGAAATTTTATGCAAAAAGGCCCCCTACAAGTCAAAAATTGCAAGTTTTAGCTCAAAATTCAATAAATTCGTTTCATATCATAAAAAATTTGTTAAAAATCAAAATAAATTACTAAAAATTTATGTTACCACTAGATTTTAATTATCATAATTTTAGAGATTAAAATTAGCCCGGAAAAATTTGTATTTATCGCTAATTTAATGTATTTTCTTACCGGTTAAAATAATATTAAAAAATTGAAAAATTAGGGAAAATTTTTATACGACCAGAATTTCATAATTAACTCATTAGCTACTAAAAACAAGCAATTATCTATCCATTTTAGGTATAATTAGCCCTAAACTGCAAAATAACAAGAAAGACGGTTTTCGGAAAAATACCGAATTTTCACCGAATTTCAGGAAAACACCAAAACGACATTTCAAGACGCTACAGTTGGTATCAGAGACTAGGTTTAGTATCAAGGAATAACATTAATTATATTGTATTACGTTATTCTTGTTTCACTACTCTTAATTTTCATCCTTGAATCTGATCCTATCTTTTTAAATCTTCTAGTGATATGACATCCCCGAACGACCCCTCCTCGGACTCCAGCTCTCAGGACCGCACGGAAAGAATACTTAGTGTATTGACCACTCTTGCGGAAGCTCAGGAGAGAAAGACAGATTTACTCACTGAGGGACTCAGGGCGATTACCGCCGCAGGAGGACCCTCCGCACTCATTACCGCCCCCGAGGGCGCTACTCCACCAGCTTATCAGGCTACGGCTGGTACCGTATCAGACTTCCGACGGTTACACCCAGCTGCATTCGCAGGGCTAGCTGAACCCCTTGAGGCTGAGCAATGGCTAGTGAACATGGAGAATTTATTGACAGCCGCCAGGGTTCCAGAGGAAGACAGAGTAGACGTGATAAAGATTCAATTAGAAGACGAAGCCCATACATGGTGGTCGGTGGAAGAAAGCAGACTTGACGAGCCGATTGAATGGAGAAAGTTTAAGGAGTGCTTCCTAGATCATTATTTTCCTCCCACAGCCAAGGCAAAAATGGAGGAAAGGTTTATTCTTTTGAAGCAGAATGGACGCCCAGTGGACGTATATGCGGCAGAGTTCAACCGTCTGAGCCGCTTTGCTCTATACATGGTTAAATCAGAGGCCACCAGGGCCAGACGCTTCCTTCAGGGGTTAAATTTCGAGTTGCAGCAGTTGATTGCATCGTTGGATTTGCAGACTTTCGTACAGGTACTCAACACGGCGAAAGTTCAGGAGCAATTGATTAATAAGTTCAGAAGACCCCCAGTCGTTCCAGCATGTACCCACGCGCCTTCTCGAGGAGCCATACCGGTTCACAGAGCAGGAACGACACAAATGAAGCGCCCGTTCGTACCACAGCATCGCCCCCAGAGACAGGGCGTAATTTGCGGCTATTGCGGTAGAGGAGGGCATACCCAGAAGGACTGTCGCCGTGCCAAGGGACAATGTTTGATTTGCGGTTCCAGTCAGCACAGGATTAACAGTTGCCCTGAGCGAGCAGAGATACAGGGAGGTTCTGGACCGCCACAACAGAGGCCTCAGGAGCAGAGGCAACCCTTTACAGGTCGCGGTCAGGGACGGGCTTTCACCTTGACCGCCGATCAGGCAGAGGTGTCAGGAGACGTGGTTACAGGTACTCTACTCGTACATTCCTTGCCAGCTAGAGTACTATTTGATTCGGGAGCATCGCATTGTTTCTTGTCTGAGCATTTCACTGATACACACTCAATACCACATGAACCACTAACCAAGGGATGGGAAATTCATACGGGTAATGGAATTATAATATCTAGTCGAGAATGTAGATTATGCCCAGTTGTAGTGTGTGGCAGGAAATTCTATGCAAATTTCCTTCTGATCGGGACAGGCAGTTACGACGCAATTCTCGGGATGGATTGGATGAGCACTTTCCATGCAGTTATCGATTGTCGTGCAAGGAGGGTGATTTTCCGCATCCTTAATCACCCGGAGTTTATTTTCGAGGGCGGAAGTGAATCTTTGGAGCCAGCTAAGTATAGAGCCAAGCCCAAGGAACTGACAGCTATGGAGATTGATAAGAGCCCAGTTCCAGAAATTGTTCGGGACTTTCTGGATGTATTTCCCGAAGATCTACCAGGTCTACCACCTCCTCGAATCTTGGAGTTCTCAATCGATTTGATTTCAGGTACAGCCCCAGTATCCAGGGCCCCATACAGGATGGCACCAGTTGAGTTGGCGGAATTGAAGAAGCGGGTTGAAGAATTATTGGAGAAGGGATTTATTCGGCCAAGCGCTTCACCGTGGGGTGCACCAGTCCTGTTAGTAAAGAAGAAGGATGGATCGCTGCGAATGTGTATAGATTATCGGGAGCTGAACAAGGTCACAATAAAGAACAAGTATCCAATACCGCGCATTGACGATCTATTCGATCAGCTAAGTGGAGCCAAGGTATTCTCGAAGTTGGACCTCCGTTCTGGATATCATCAAATCAAAGTAGCAGCCGAGGATGTATGCAAGACGGCTTTCAGGACCCGATACGGACATTATGAGTTCCTTGTGATGTCGTTCGGTGTTACCAATGCCCCAGCAATATTCATGGACTTGATGAACAGAGTGTTCGCAAAGTACTTGGACACGTTTGTCGTTGTGTTTATCGACGACATACTTGTCTACTCGAAGACCCGGGAAGAGCACACTGAGCATTTGCGCACGGTACTACAAATTCTTCGGGAAGAGAAGCTATACGCGAAGCTAAGCAAGTGTGAATTCTGGCTTGACAAGGTTCAGTTTTTGGGACATATCGTTTCGGGCGAAGGCATCTCGGTGGACCCGGCAAAGATAGAATCTGTCAGAGATTGGCCGACGCCGAAATCAGTAGCAGAGATCAGGAGTTTTCTGGGATTGGCAGGTTATTATCGGAGATTCGTCTAAGATTTCTCAAGAATTGCGGAACCGTTGACGAAGCTGACACGGAAGGACGTGCCGTTTACATGGACAGAGAAGTGCACTCAGGCATTCGACACACTGAAGCAGAAGTTAACCACGGCACCTATACTTACAGTACCAGATAATTCCGGTGGTTTGGTGATACACAGTGATGCCTCAGGGAAGGGATTAGGCTGTGTCCTAATGCAGCACGGCCGAGTGGTTGCTTACGCCTCTCGACAACTGAGAAACCACGATAAGAACTACCCCACGCATGACTTGGAGTTAGCTGCGGTGGGCTTTGCGTTGAAGATTTGGAGGCACTATCTATTGGGTGAGAAAGTGGAGGTGTACACGGATCACAAAAGTTTGAAGTATGTTTTCACTCAGAAAGAACTGAACATGAGGCAGTGCCGATGGCTAGAGCTGATGGCGGATTATGACTTGGACCTTCAGTATCACCCGGGGAAGGTCAATGTTATACCAGATGCGCTCAGTCGCAAACCAGCAGTCATGATGTTGACCGATCAAAGGAGCATTATTGAGGATTTCCAGAGACTTGAACTTGATGTCGTTACGCCGAACGCACTCAGTCAATTTTGGCAACTACAGGTGCAATCTTCCCTGGTGGATCGCATCAAGATTGCACAAGCGGATGACCCCCGATTGCAAAAGTTCAGAGAGCAAGTGGAAGCTGGACTGAGAACGGATTTGATTATACATGAAGATGGCTCTCTGAGATTCGGTAGCAGACTCTGCGTACCTAAAGAAGATGTTCGAGAAGAAGTTTTGGCTGAAGCACACAGTTCAGCTTATTCTGTGCATTCAGGAGGTACAAAAATGTATCAGGACCTAAAGCAGCACTTTTGGTGGAACGGAATGAAGCGGGAAATTGCGAGGTTCGTATCCAGGTGCTTGGTATGTCAGCAGGTGAAGGCGGAACATCAGAGGACAGCAGGATTGTTACAACCATTGCCGATACCTGAATGGAAGTGGGAGCACATTACTATGGATTTTGTGACGGTCTTACCACGGAGCCCTAGGGGCAATAACGCTATTTGGGTTATCGTCGATCGCCTCACAAAAGCTGCACACTTCCTACCTTTCCGAGTGGGACAGTCGACAGAATCACTGGCAGAAACATATATGCAGGAGATTGTGCGACTTCACGGTGTTCCAGTCAGCATTGTGTCAGACCGGGACACGAGATTCTTGTCGCACTTTTGGAAGAGCTTACAGGAGAGTTTGGGAATCCGCCTTAAATTCAGCACAGCTTATCACCCACAGAGGGATGGACAATCCGAGCGTACGATTCAGACACTCGAAGATATGTTGAGAGCCTGTATGTTGGACTTTCAGGGTTCCTGGGAGGACCATCTGCACCTAGTCGAGTTCTCTTACAACAATAGTTATCAGGCTAGTATTCAGATGGCTCCTTTTGAAGCACTATACGGGCGGAAGTGTCGATCCCCAGTATGTTGGGATGATGTGGGAGAACGAAGACTACTGGGCCCCGAACTCATTATGCAGACAGTCGACAAAGTCCGAATGATCAGGCAACGTATTAAGACGGCTCGGGATCGACAGAAGAGTTGGGCAGATACCAGCAGAAGGGCACTAGAATTCAAAGTCGGAGATCACGTATTCTTGAAGATTTCTCTTACTCGTGGAGTTATCGGGTTCGGAGGAAGAGGAAAACTTAGTCCTCGTTTTATCGGACCTTTTGAGGTGCTAGAGCGAGTAGGAGAGGTGGCCTATCGACTTGCCTTGCCTCCATCGCTAGCTGGTGTGCACAACACTTTCCACGTGTCTCAGTTACGGCGTTATGTTCGGGATGAGAGCCATGTCCTGGACCATTCGGAGCTAATTTTGGGTACCGATTTATCGTACGAAGAGCAGCCTACTACTATTCTCGACCGCAGAGAGAAAGTGCTGAAGAATAAGATCATTCCTTTAGTCCGAGTGTCTTGGGGCGGTCGTTCCCCAGGAGAATCCACCTGGGAGCGGGAGGAAGACATCCGTGATCGTTATCCACATCTCTTTGTTTAGTACATTGTATTCTTGTATCCTTGTTAAATTTCGAGGACGAAATTTTTGTTAAGGGAGGGTATGATGTAAATCCCCGTTTCCATTCTAATAAAAGTTTCCTAATCTCGGATTTCCAGTAGTTTCTTTTATTTTTCCTTCATATTTTGAATTGGTTGTTAAGCTTAATATTTATATTTTTCCAAACCTTAAAAGTTAAAACCCAAGATTTAAAACCAAAGCCAATTAAACTAAAACCTAAACTAAAACCTAAACTAAAACCCCAAACCCTTTATTAAAAACCCTCAGCCCATTCACAAGTTTTAAAACAAAAAAAAAATCCTTTAATTATTCTCAGCCCAGCCCGCTTACCATCCCTCAGCCCACTTCAGATTTTCTTTTTTTAAAAGGGAATTATTTCGGGCCCGGCCCAGCTCAGCAGCCCGCCTCCTTAAGACTCGACCCGTTCCCGTGCCGACCCGACCCGCTTCAAACCCTTCTTCTCCTCCCTCAACGGCTCCCTCTTTTCCTGCTTCCTCTTCAATTTGCGACACCCATCCCCCGCCGCAGCCCACGCCCTCGCAGTGACGTTGCCCCGACGTTTCCTCACACCCTCATCTCTCTCTTCTCCCTCGTTTCAAAAATCTCTAACTCTATCCATCCTCCAATAACCCACAGAACACCCAACTTCTCTCGAACCATTGCCACCTCCACCGCTGGCGATCATCCCACCACTTCGCTCGACCCACGACGATGACAACCACTCATCCACCCTCCTTCTCCCTCTACGACTTCACACCTCCATCAACTTGAGCTCCCCTTCACACCCGCTCCCCTGCACACCAACCCAGTGCAACCGAGCCGACCACCACCTTGCACCCCTCGACGCCGGCGAACTCCCCACCACATCGCCGATCTCCCTACGACCCCCTCAGCATCATCATCATCACAGTAATCCCCTAGCCCACTGCTTAAACCTCTCTTTCTGTTCAAAATCTCAAAAACCCATTTTCCAAGCACTTCACTGTGCACGTTGCCGGAGCGACGCCGTCGACCGTCGTCAACCCCAGTACACTCGCAAAGGATCATCAAGCACCCCTCAACGTCCAGTGACCGTGCAACGACTCCGGACAACTCCGACGCGAAATCCGCATCTCGATCCAAGCTCGCGCGAATCGGTTTCACGGTGTATATCACGCGTTCGTGACGCCGTTGCTGCCTTATGACCCCGAGACTTTTCCAGGCAAGTGTTTACTTGCTTCATGCTAAAATAATAGTGGTACAAACCTAAATTATCTGGTTTACGAATTTACCGATTTTCGATACATAATGTGACATATGTGTTCGATGCTAGATCCCAATGGAAATAATAGTTTATTTTGACGGAAACTGATATTTTCTGGTGGCCCATTTGATGATAAATATTGTGAATGAATCTCGCTGGAAAATACGATAGTTCGTGACAAAAATTGATACCCCCAAATACGCCGTTAAAACTAGAATTTTCTCGTACCTGAAAACGAATAAAATCACCATAAATTATATACATACTGGAACCATATGTTCGAGGGCTTAAATAGAAGCCGACTCGACGAACTTTAACCCTATGTAAAATTCTAATTATTTCTGTTCTGTAAATGTGATGATAATTAGATCGAGATGCGACTCTGGACTGCAGTCCAGAGCGTTTCTGATTATTGTGTTCTGTCCCAATACCTGTGTCACTGTGTTTTCCTGAAGTCGTATGTTATGGAACTTTACAGTGGATTAAAGATAATTCTGTTAACTAAACAAAACAAGTGGTTCCATTCCGTTTCATTGACGGTTGCTATTTTAAACTGTGAATAAAAGGGCAGAACGTATAACTGTCCAGAACAGATTCAGAAATGACATACTGAGGTTAAGCTGTGTATAACTTTCAACGTACAGATGCGATTGAGGATCCGTCTGTTGCGTTGAATACTCCATTGAAAACCCTAGATTTCATTTAACTGTAACATCGCTAAATTCTGAGCCCAACTGGGTGCAATTCTTGTCGCGAAACGGACGTTCAGTTCTGAAACTGAATTTCCAGCCGCGAGCACTTAAAATGAAACAGCTATATCTTGAAAACCGGAATCCCGATTGAACTGAAACAAATTTTGATGAATTGCTGACTGAGTGTTCTATTTATCTTACTTGTATCATTTTGCTGAATTCTTAACATATTAATTTATGCAAATTATTTTAGTTAATGACATGCATGTTGATTCATAACATACAGAGCATATTGGTAGCATACAATACATATATCATACCCTTGCCATATACTCAGTGTTAGTGCGTGTGGACATTGCATTATCGTGCGTGATAGATGTTGGTTTAGGAGTGACGAGTACACCAATGCAAAGTGAATATTCATGACAGTGATTGATATAGTGAACAGTGATAAAACCGTGCCATTGGTATACTTGCACACAACTAGATCAAGATCATAAATAGTGTAAACCTGGGGAAAAGGGGGAAATCAAACTGGAAAGAGTATCGTATTTAGCGGGACCGTGTTTAGAGGATGATCATTCGAACCGTGATACTGATACGTGTAGGGTAGGATCTAGCGATCCGGCTGACAGGGTTATGTCCCGGGCATGTGGGCCGTTGTCTCGGGTATGTACGAGACTCCTGTTAAACATGATCCTCCTTCCACTATGTGATTTCAAACATGACCTAGAGACCGATAGGGACACATAATATATTCTGCATCATATAGTGACACAGTGATTACTTGCATTGTTCTTATACCAGTATTACCTCATTTACCTGTTTCATCTTATTATAATAATATTGTTATTGTGTCGCTCTGACGACCTGAGTATGCATGCTCAGATCCCGCAGGAGGACCAGCACAGGAGACGGATCTACCCTTCGAGTTCACAGAGATATAGTCTGGTGTACTCCCTATCTTTACTGCTTTCCATAGAGTGATCGTGATATTGAACTTGGTTAGTAATTGCTCTTGTTATTTGTAATTTGTGAACAATGAAATTTTAATGTAATAAATTAGTGATGTGATTCCTTTAATACTGTGCTTTATTTACTGATTACCATGTAATGCTAGAAGCCGAAGTGTGACTACGGCGGGATGATTCCTTGATCGTAGGAGCATGGCTGGCCTAGTCAACCCTCGTTTTCCGTAATTTGGGAAGCGGGGCGTGACACGTATGAAACCCTATCATGCAGTTCTGTTCTGCGTGAACAACCTAAGTAATATAACACAAGAACCAGCAACTAAAACATTCTTTAAAATTCGTGTTCCTCGAATCCTGCAATTTCATATTTCTTGAATCTTATCATTTCATGTACTTGAATCTGTCCTAACCCAAATTTTTTCGGGGTTATGGATTCTCCGAACAACATCAGCACCAACGTCAACAACATACCTCCAGCACTACCTCTCACACCAGCTGTTCCTGCGCCACCTACCGAACAAACAGTGCTATTTGAGGCGATCCGCAGCCTTCTCGAGGGACAGCAACAACTCCTGAACCGTCCCGAGACTGACGCTCCGGGGGTAAAGCAATTCAGGGCTTTTCATCCAAAGCAGTTCTCAGGAAAGGGGAGCCCACTGGAAGCTGAGGAATGGGCTCAAAGTATCGAGGACGATCTGGCAGCAGCTCAAGTGCCAGACATAGCTTGGGTCCGTGTGGTTAAACTACAGCTCACGGACAATGCTCGCAACTGGTGGAAGGCGGAAGAAAACCGTCTTGCACAGCCTATTGAATGGAAGACTTTTCGCGAGAAGTTCAACGCGAAATACTTCTCTGTGACTGCCAAGTTTGCCATAGAGCAGCAGTTCATTCATCTACAGTAAGGATCGATGTGGGACAAATCAGTAGATGAATACGACACTGAATTCACCATGTTAAGCCGGCAAGATATGTCGCAATAGTTCAATTTTAAATATCACATACTACACCGCTAACACAATCCTTAAACAGATTCGCGGCACACTTGATACCAACGGACGAGTTCAGAGCCTGTCGCTTTCAACAAGGACTGGACACGGAGATTCAGGCTGCTTTAGCCACGGGAAAATTTTTGACTCATGAGGATGCTCTGCAAGCTGCCCGCAATTATGAGGCGGTGATAAAAGTAAGGGGCAATCCTCAGTCTGCAGAAGTCAAGTGCCCTGCCAACCAGATGGCAGGTGGAGCCTCGTCCAGACCACCTTTTGTGCCAAGACGTCCTGGAGCACCAATCAACAGGCCCAGCCCAGCCTTTTGTAACTACTACAAGAGAAATGGGCATCTGGCGAGAGATTTTCGGCGTGCGAACAACCTTTGCTTGATCTGTGGCTCAGCTGCTCATGGTATTGGGGCTTGTCCTCATAAACAAAATCCAATTGCTGCACCCAGGACAGCAAACAATTATCCACAGCGCCTAGCCATCCAAGCCCCTGCTCCAAGACTTGCACTACCTGCACCACCCAGAGGACCACAAGCTGCACCACCTCCTCGTCAGTTCCATCAAGCTCAAAGGAACGTTCCGAGGAATGCTCCTCAGGCCAGGAGGAATGTACCCAAGCGCCAGGGTTTCACGATGTCTGTGGAAGAAGCTGAGGCCACTGGCCAAATCATTACTGGTAAATTTTCCTTCTCAAACTTATCCTTTAGTCTTGGTTATCTACACACTTTCCAGATACCTAAAACATATCCCATATACCTTAGGTACAATCCTAGTAGCCTCACTACCTGCACTTGCACTGTTTGATACTGGAGCATCCCACTGCTTTATGTCGCAACGGTTTTTCCAAACCCATGCGATTCCAGTCTCACCGCTTGTATCCAGCTGGAATGTCAGTTCAGGAAATGGCGTTCTAAGGCAACTATGGGATACAGCATGTGTCCAGTCGTCATCTGCAGCCGAGAGTTTTATGCTGACTTCAAAGTACTGGACATACCGAACTTCGATGTGGTTCTAGGAATGGATTGGCTTGGAACTTTTTATGCTACCATTGACTGTCGTCAAAGGAGAGTAGTATTCGAGATTCCAGACCATCCGGTCTTCTATTTCAAAAGCGGAGACCGTACCCTGGAGCCAAGTACCTACAAAGTGAAACCAAGGGAAGCAGTAGTTGCAGCAGCTCAAGCAGAAGAAGAATTAAGACCAGAGGTAGTTCGAGAGTTCGACAATATATTTCCTGACGATATATCAGGTTTTCCTCCCGATCGGGCTCTTGAATTCAGTATTGATTTAGTACCAGGAGCACAACCGGTGATCAAAGCACCTTATAGACTAAGTCCGGAAGGTTTGAAGGAAGTCCGAATACAGTTGGACGAATTATTGGCGAAAGGATGGATTCGTCCCAGCACTTCAAGTTGGGGAGCACCTGTACTACTGGTGAAGAAGAAGGAAGGTTCATACAGAATGTGCATCGATTATAGAGCCTTGAACGAAGTCACTATAAAGAACAAGTATCCACTCCCACTCATCGATGATTTATTCGATCAGCTAAGTGGATCTTGTGTTTTCTCTAAATTGGATCTTCGTTCAGATTATCATCAAGTGAAGGTTAAGGAAGCTGATATTCACAAAAAAGCTTTCAGAACTCGCTATGGACATTACGAATTTCTAGTGATGCCATTTGAAGTGACCAATGCACCAGCAATATTCATGAACCTAATGAATCAAGTTTTCCGGGAGTACTTAGACAGATTTGTTGCCATCTTCATCGACGACATCGTGTATTCTAAGAGTCGGAAAGAGTATGCAGAGCACTTACGAATTGTCCTGGAAACTCTTCGACAACATAAGCTTTATGCCAAGTACAGCAAGTGCGGGTTTTGGCTAAAGCAAGTTGGTTTTCTTGGACATATCGTATCAGGAGAAGGAATTTCTGTGGATCCAGCCAAAGTTTCAGCAGTTAGTGAATGGCCTACACCAAAGTCAGTGAAGGACATTCGGAGTTACTTAGGCTTAGCTGGATATTACAGAAGGTTCATTGAAGAATTCTCAAAGATAGCAACACCCCTGACCAAGCTCACACGAAAAGATGAAGAATTTGTGTGGTCAGAAGCATGCGAACAAGCTTTCGTAGAACTCAAGTCAAGATTGACATCTGCACCTGTTCTCATAATACCAGATCAATCTGGAGGATTCGAAGTGCATTGTGATGCATCCGGTAAGTGATTAGGATGTGTTCTACATCAACACGGTAAGGTTGTGGCTTATGCTTCAAGACAACTGAAGACTCATGAGCGCAATTATCTGACGCATGATCTGGAGTTGGCAGCCGTCATCTTCGCTCTCAAGATTTGGCACCATTATTTACTTGGTGAACGAGTGAACATATACACAGATCATAAAAGTCTGAAATACGTGTTTACTCAGAAGGAGTTAAATATGCGGCAGAGAAAATGGTTAGAACTCATGGCGGATTTTGACATCAACTTGCAATATCACCCAGGGAAGGTGAACGTAGTACCCGATACTCTTAGTCGCCAACCATTATCGATAAATCTCACCGCTCAGTGGAAGCTTCAGCAAGACTTGCATCAGATGGAGATTGAAGTAGTCATGCCAGGTAATGCTTCAAGTTTGATGAATCTACAAGTTCAATCAACCATTGTCAATTAGATCAAAGCAGCTCAAGCAAGTGATGCTAAGTTGCAAAGGATCAGAGAACAAGTGGAGAATGGACTCAGAACAGACTTCATCATCCATGAAGACGGATCTTTAAGATACGGCAGCAGATTGTGTGTACCAAAAGGTCCTGTTCGGGAAGAGTTAATGAAAGAAGCTCACAGCTCTCCCTACTCAGTACATCCTAGAGGTATCAAAATGTACAAAGATCTACGTCAGAATTATTGGTGGCATGGAATGAAGCGTGAAGTATCCAGAAGCGTCGCAAAATGTTTGGTGTGTCAGCAAGTAAAGGCTGAAAATCACAGGACAGCTGGACTACTTCAACCATTACCAATCCTAGAATAGAAGTGGCAGCACATCACGATGGACTTTGTGACTGCTCTTCCTCGCAGCACAAAGGGTAACGATGCCATATGGGTCATTGTGGATCGACTCACAAAGTCGGCTCACTTCATCCCATTTCGAGTTGGCCAATCAACTGAGACACTAGCAAAGAAGTACATGGAGGTAATAATCTATTTAAGATTTAAACTCTTCATAATGTACTATCTCTGATACCCATGAACTCATACAGGAAATTGTGAGACTTCATAAAGTACCGGTCTGCATTGTCTCCGATCGTGACACCGGGTTCCGATCATAATTTTGGCAGAGTCTGCAAGCTAGCTTGGGAACAAGTCTGAACTTATGCACGGCTTATCATCCACAAACAGATGGTCAGTCGAAACGAACTATTCAGATCTTGGAGGACATGCTCAGAGCGTGTATGCTAGACTTTAAAGGATCGTGGGAAGATCACCTGCATCTTGTGGAGTTCGCGTACAATAACAGCTACCAAGCAAGCATAGGAATGGCACCTTTTGCAGCATTGTATGGAAGGAAATGTCGATCACCATTAAGTTGGGATGACATCGGAGATAGGGAACTTCTTGGACCAAAGATGATAGTAGCGACCCTTGATGTGGTTCGTACTATCAATGAAAGAATGCGCATAGCTCAAGATCGACAGAAACACTGAGCCGATGCAAAGAGACGACACTTAGAGTTCCAGCCAGAAGACCGTGTATTCTTGAAGATATCTCCGAACCGCGGAGTGATCCGATTTGGAAGACGGGGTAAATTGAGTCCGAGATACATTGGACCGTTCGACATACTCGAACGAGTCGGTGAAGTGGCATACCGCTTAGCGCTTCCACCCTCATTGGAAGGAGTGCATAACGTGTTCCACATATCCCAACTCAGAAAGTATGTGAGTGACCCCAGCCAGGTTCTTGATCATTCCGAGCTCACTATACAGCCCGACTTGTCTTGTGACCAACAGCCTGTGGAGATCCTGGACAGGAAAGTGAAGACACTTCGGAACAAGCAAGTTAACTTGGTCCGGGTAATGTGGAGGAAAGACACTCAAGGAGAATCCACTTGGGAAAAAGAAGATGAAATGCGTGCAAGATATCCTCACCTCTTTATAAACTAGTCCTCAAATAAAAGTTGTAAATTTCGAGAACGAAATTTTCGTAAAGAGGGTAGATTGTAACAACTCCAATTTTTGTATACATAAAATTCATTTAAATTTGAAGTATAATTGAGGTATTTAATATTGTTGTTACCACTTTAAGTATTTATTTTCCCATAATAATTACAAGAAAGAGCCTGCAGCTCATTGGTAACACCTTGCACTGCTGAACCAAGCCACCAAAGTTCAAATCCCCTGCCCCACATTATCTTTAGAATATTTTTGTTTTAAAATTCTTGGAAGCCCAACGGTCCACAGGCTATAACTCCCAAAAGTTGAACTGAACATTAAAAAGTAAAAATATCAGAGCCTTAACCCGGAGACCCCCCACCTACCCACGCCTCGACTCAACCCGACTCGGCCGAGTCGGCCGGCGGACCGGCCGACTCGATCCGGCGCCTCCGGCCGGACTCGGCCGGACGGCCGAGTCCCCAACATGAAAGTTAGGGCTCTTCGTCTCCCCAACCCCCCTGCATACACCATTTACTTAGATCGGTACCCGAATCTTAAATACACCCCATTTACTACAATTTTAATGATTTTTCTATAATTTTTATAATTTCTTTTAAATAAAAACCTTTCACCTACCCTATCCTAGTCTACCCTATAAATACACCCCTTACCCTCTACCCTCTCATCCCAAAACCCTACGCTCACTCTCTCAAAATTTTCCAAGAAGTGTGTGCTTTGAAAACAAGTTCGCGGCGAAGCTCCGACGAAATTCCAGCGGGAATTCCGGCAACGTTTTTAGAAACAACCGGCGACGAAGCAACGCCTCGGCAGCTCCTTTAGTTCCCCTACACTCCTTAGTATAGATCGAAACCCGTAAGTCTCATTCTATCCCCTTTCTACTTCTCAAAAATACGAAATTACGAAACCCGACAGAATCGGAACAAATCCGATTTCCGACTCGATTGTCTATAAAATTTCACTTCTAACCAATACATTCATACCTAAACATCTTAATCTTGACTATTAAACTTTTAAAAATCAATTTGAACAAGTTTTCTCACATGAAATGATAACCTTTCCAATTTATCGTATTTTTCACTTTAATACCACAATGTTTCAATTTCACATTTAACCCCTTAACTTGCTAAACATTTAAAGTAGAGCACGAGGTAATGACCTACCTCCACACACACGCAAAATACAACCCTAAACGATATCATCAAAACTCAGAATACGATAAAACAATACTTTCACTTAAATACCATATTCTTAATAAAATCATTTCTTAAAAGTTTTAGATTTGTTACACTTTTAAATAAATGCGTCTTATTAGGAAACACGATAAGTTGAGGATATCGATCGTTTATCTAAACCTGACTTTGTGGTGTCTAGGCTAGACAAGTGGGCAAAGGTAACTTTAAAAGGCCCGTCTCACGATTCGTGAGCGGATCCCTCCTTCCTCACTTGTACTTACCTGGCCACAATTGGCGGTGAAGAGGCGATTTGAGGCTTCTAACGACTTGTCGTTTAGACCATTTAGAAATATGCTAGTTGGCTTAGGAAACCCTAGAATCTAAAATACGGAAATTTACACCTTTGCAAATAAATACCTTTTACTTTATAAAACCGTTTTCTAAAGGATTAGTATTTTACAATCTTTACAAAGTGCCGCTACAACCCACCTTTGGAAAACCCGTTAGGGATAGTACGGTTTATCGTGCACCCTCGGGCTAGTAGTGCGAGATTCAGACATCCGCAAGGAGCATTCGGTCTCGAAAGGTTTAAAATTCGACATATTAAGAAAATGAGAATTTTGGAATATAAAATATTTATTAAAATTATTTTTGGTATAAACATAGGTATATTTATCATTTAAATACCTATTTGATTATAATATAAATTTTCCACATTTTCCTAAAATCACAATACTAAATTTTACACTAAAATACCATGAACTTCAAATAATCAATATTACAGATAAATACCTAAAATTAGGATATTCTCACTAGAAATGTCACAATATAAAATCCACCCTCATTACAACTCTAAAGACGAATAATAAATACTTGAGGTGTATTTTGAAAATCATATAAAAGTATTTTTACATAAAACCTCCTCAAGTTTTATAAATTATCCTAAGGACCCTAGCAATTATAAGACTTCGATTCACAGTTCTGATTGTCTGACTCGGGTTTGAGTCTGATTAATCTGACTTGAATATGATTCAAGTCAATCTATAATCTACAAGTTACCACTTCAATATGAACACATGAATCCATGAATACAATTACCAATTTATACAACTTGACTGAACCGAGCCATGGATATAGATTCCTTTTACATGATTCTCAGTATTCCATTTACATGACTCTACGGTTATAACCGTCTCCTGATATCATGGTTTCGGTCAGTCGGTCAATCAATCATATAACCAATACAATTTTACAAGATAACAATACAAACAAGACATCGCGGGGTTTAAGGGGTAGATTGGTACGGAAGGTGTTAAAGGTGGCACGAGGTGGTCAGATTTAATACACCTAACATGAATCCAGTTGCTGTTGTACCGTGGCATAAACGGTTCCTTGTACTATACGTGCCCCTAGTCTCTGGCATATAGAGACTCCCCTCGTATACACTGGTATCCTTCTGTACCAAGCTACAAACAACAGCGTTAATACGACATTACTACAGGATAATACAACTTTAAAATATATTTTCTTATTCTGTCGTTTTCTACTTTCCTCTCACTTTTGGGACTTACCGAGCAACCTGTTCGCTGACGACATTCTGTTTCTTTCTTCTTTGAATGTCGTCAGGTGATTTGGACCCGGCAGAGATCGAGCCATCGCAAGAAGACTTGGAGCAGTTTGCTGAAGACCCTGCACTTTAGTTTCATTGTACACTTTTCCTCTCTGTACTTTTCATTTCCTGTTATGCCACAGTTTATGCATCTTTTTATTTCAGTTATATTTCCTTTCATGTATTGTACAAAGAATGTTAATAAATAAAAGTTGTTGTTCTTTTTATTTCTTGTCTCTTGTGTATTTATTTTATATTGCTTAGATACGCTTAGCGTATGTACTTCTGAGTATGTACGTAGCGGACCTCGTCGTGTCCCCTTCGCCGTACACTGGGAAGCGGGGCATGACAGGATCCAAACCCCTTGCAAGAGGCAACCGGGCACGCCCTTGCTCGGTTATCCCTGGCTAGTAGCTCCCTACCCCAACACACCAGGGATTAAAGCCATCGCCAAGAGGCACCGAGCAGCTACCCTGCTCGGCCCCGTCCTTAATAGGCCATGTACGGCCCCTCCTGCGTTAAGGATCAAAGCCCTCACAAGAGGCAACAGGGCCCTCCCTTGCTCGGTTATCCCTGGCTGGTAGCTTCTCTACCTCACAACACCAGGGATCAAGGCCCTCACTAAGAGGCAGCCCAGCAGCTACCCTGCTCAGCCATTCCTGGCTGGTAGCTCCCTACCCCAACATGCCAGGGATCAAAACCCTTGCCAAGAGGCAAACAGAGCAGCTTCACTGCTCGGCACGTTCCTAGCAGGCCCTCTACGGCCCTTACAATGCAATGGATCGAAGCCCTCGCCTAGTGACACCGAGCAGTTATCCTGCTCGGCCCATCCTTCGTAGGCCTCTTACGGCCCCTCCGACAACTAAGGAACATGGCCTCACCAAGAGGCATCCTTTCTATCTACGTCTACGCGATCTCCACCTCGACTTCGGGACCATGAAGATACCGTCTTCCCACCGATCTCTGCACACTTGGCAAGAGAACAGATTCAACTCGACGCGTAATCGCTAAACGAAGAACCAATGCTACACAAAGGCAGTATGATGTAAATACAATGTTGCAGACAAAACAAAAATCTTTATTCACAAAATCAAAACTTTTACAAGGGAATTTTGGGCTCCCCGGCCTTACAAAATGCCCGGAGGCCTACAAAATACCCAGTGCAACGAAAAGAAAAAATATGAAGACAGGGGGCTTCTGGCCTTGGGGCCAGGCATAGCCCCGGGAAGCTCAGCGCTCACCAAAGGAGCCCCAGTGTCGCCTTCGCCGGGAACCTCTTCCCTGACCTCATCCCCGGGTCCGTCCCCCTGCTTGTCATCCCCGTGGGGATATTCGGCTCGGAGCTTTTCATCAGCGAACTCCGGCATCCGAGCCTTGACGGCGTCGAGGGCCTCGTGCCAGATAGCGGTGGTGGCCGAGGCTAGGACAGTGTAGAACTGTTCCGATTTCTGAAAGTTCTCCACCGCCTTCGCCGCCCTAAGGTCGGCCCGCTTCGCGGCCTCTACCGCGGCCTCCAACTCCTTTCGGAGGGTGCTCGCTGACTTCCTCATGGTGCCGACGAGCACCTTGGAGTCCAGAAGCTTGGTCTAGGCGGCCTGGGCGGCCTCGCGGAACTTGGCAACCTCCCGCTTCGCGGCCGCCGCCTCCTGCCTCCCGGCCGCCGCCTCGGCCTCAAGGGCAGCGACCCTCGCCATAGCCGCCTCCAGCTCCCGCTTCGAGCTCTCCTCCAGCGAGGAGAGCTCGCCCGCGGCTCGCATCGCCGGGGCTATTTCGTCCTCCTCCATCCGGACAAGGAAAGCGACGTGTTGCAGGACCTGAAGAAATCAGAAGAGGGTCAGAGAGAAGGAGCACAAAATCTGACGAATGATAAGACGCTAAGTGAAAAATCGAGTGAGGTACGAGCACCAACCTGCACGACCTCTTGGGCGATGGACGCCATCTGCCCCTTCAGAGTCACCCCAGGGACCTTGCCCCCGGCCGACCTCTCAATATCGGACAGCAAGCCGTCGGCGACTGAGATCCCCGAGGGCACCTCGAAGCGTAGCTCCCCCTCGTCCAGCAAGATCGGGGAGGCCGGGGTCCGCGGAACCATTCTGATGAACCGCTTAAAAGCCGCCGGCGGAGAGCTGGCCTCTGCATCCGAAGCCGGGGCCTCCTGCTCCCGAACCCACTTTCGGCTCGGTGTCTTACTGGGCTCCAGGGCGCGATCCGCGCTCGAGCGCTGGGGTGGGGCAACTGCTGGGGGAGCCGGGATCGACGTCTGACGAGAAGAGCTGGCCCCTCCAGCCCTCGATCTTTTCTTCGGCTTGCACATGGCCGCTCAAAGGTAGCTTAAGTCCATGGGTTCTGCACAAGGCAAAGTACAATGAAGTTAGCAACACAAACAAAAATGAAAATAAACGCAAGCTTAACAAAACGCCTACGAGCTCCTAACTTACCGACGAACTGTACGGGGTTAAGTCCGGCCCAGCTCAGGGCCCGCTCAGAAAGCAACACATCAGCCCGAGGAATGGGCTCCCACTCCGCCACTCTCACCGCGTCGGGATCGTTGGACGGGCTTCTCCGCCGGCACCTATCCCTAGACCACTGGGTGGGCACGGGCCAGTCATCACCTTCCGGCGGCCCGACGAAGAAAAACTACTTCCAATCATGGATGGAAAAAGGCATGGCGACAACGCCCGACCCGGGTGCACTCCCCCATCGCTTCCTAAAGGAGAGATAAACCCACCTCGGGTCGCCCGCGCGGGTGCCGGGGTGGCCCTTATAAACAAGAAAGGAGGCAAGGATGTACAGACCAAAAGGAATCGTCTGCAACTTCAAGCGGACCAGGAACCCAAGAAGAATCCTCCATGAGTTCGGCACTAGCTGGCCCGGGGCTAGCCCAAAGTAATTTAGCGCCCTAACAACCTCGGGAGAGAAGGGCAGGCGCATTCCCGCCCAAAAGGATTCCAAGAACAAAACAATCTTTTTACCCCGTACCTGATCTGCCCTCTCTCCTTCCTCGGTCAAACGTAGAGTGTAGCTAGAAGGGATATGGAAATGAGCCCGAGCGGTGTCAAGCTCGTTCTCGTACCTCACCAAGGATGGCACGCCAGGGGCATTTGCCACCTCCGCCCTAAGATCCGCTCCTGACGCGCGACCTCGGGAAGAAGATCTGACCCTAACTCCCCGGGAAGACTCTGACTCGATGGAAGAACTTTTAGGTCTTATCCCAACGACATCTACAAACTCCCTAAAGGAAGACATCTAACCTGATGAGGACGTGCTCAGGAACACAGAGATTCGACCTGAAGAGGAGAGCACCGAGCTAACCAGATCAAGAATGAGGAAAATAGGAAGAGAGATTAGCCCTGAAACGGGCCCCACCTCTATTTATAGCCACCGGCGTCCTCATCCAGCGGCGACAGTCGACTCCCGCCAAAACGACTCTTCGCATCCGACGACCACGATCGCTCCACCTGTCGCACGCACATTGGTCGTATCCCATCAAACGCCAGAGGACTGTGGCCCGTCACCTCAGCCAACCAGCATCCGACACGTGGGCCGTCACTTCAGTAAATTTACACACGATCCGGCCCACCCTCTTTAATGCAAAAGATCTCGCCCTGATTCGCTGGCGTTGTAACAACCCTAATTTTACCTATATACTTTCTATACAATTTTTTTTTAAATTTTTAAAAATCCATAAAGGAGTATTTTAACCTGAGCACAATATATAAATATAAGTAATTATTTTGTTTTTAAATAACTCCATTTTTAGTGTACATAAAATTGTTTTAAAATTAAAGTATACGTGGGGTATTTATTGTTGTTGTTACCACTTTAAGTAGTTATTTTCCCACAATAATTACAAGAAGGAGCTTGTAGCTCATTGGTAATACCTTGCATTGCTGAACCAAGCCACCAGAGTTCAAATCCCATACCCCACATTATTTTTGTAATTATTTTGTTTCAAATTTTTGGAAAGTCAACAGTCAAAATGTCATAACTCACAAAACTTGAACTGAACATAAAAAAAAAATATACCATAAATTCCCCCCAGGAGACCTCCTACCCAACGGTACCCCGACTCGGCCGAGTCAGCCGGCGGACCGGCCGACTCGGGCCGGCGCCGCCGGCCGGACTGCCGAGTCGTCAACGCGGAAAAATTCCGTGTTGACCTGGTCTTCTCACCTGCATACTTTAAATTTTTTTATCAGTTATCAATTTCTCAATAAATCCCTTTTACTCCAAAAATTTAATGATTTTTAATGTTTTTTTTATATATTTTTTTTAATTAAAACCCTAGCCCTAGCCTGACCCTATATAAACACCCCTACCCTCTCATCCTAAATTCCTAAGTCCACTCTTCCAAAATCACAAGAGAACTTGGTACGTCGGAAAACGAGCGAAAGGCGAAGCGCTGACGAAATCGACGACGAATTCCGGCGATCATGCTAGGACCTCTCAACGACGATTCGACGCCCGGCAAACCCTCTACCTCCCTCTCACTCTCTAGCGTTGTCCAAACCCGTAAGTCCCCCTCTTTCTATCTTTCTTTTCTCTCAAGAAAAATACGACTTTTCAAACCCGACGGAAATCGGAACAAACCGATTTCCGATTCGGTTTTTCTATCAAATCTCACTTATCACCAATTCCATAATGCTTAAACATATTCATATTGACTACTAATCACATAACAACTAATTTGGATAAAGTTTCTCAAATGAAATGATAACGTTTCCATTTATCGTATTTCTTTCACTTAAATACCACAATCTTTAATTCTCACATTTAACCCGTTAACATTGTTATGCCTTAAAATAGATCACGAGGTAATGACCTACCTCCACACACACTCATATGTAATCATAACACGCTACCTTGAAAACTTAGAATACGATAAAACAAGATTTTACATTAAAATACCGTTTTCTTTATAAACCTTTTCTAAAAGTTCTAAGTTATATACAATTTTAAAACAATATCTTTTAATAGGAAATACGATAAGTTGGGACATCGATCGTTTATCTAAACCTGACTTTGTGGTGCGAGTGGTTATTTAATTAGGTCCACTACTTATAGTGGAGAGCCTCCCACTCACCTGGCACTTACCTGGTCGCAATTGGTGGTGAAGAGACGATTTGAGGCTTCTAATGACTTTTCGTTTAGACCATTTAGAAATAGGTTAGTTGGCTTAGGAAACCCTAGAATCTAAAATACGGAAAATCAACTTTTGCAAATAAATACCTTTTACTTTAATAAAACCGTATTCTAAAGACTAGTATTTATAAATCTTTGCAAAGCGCCACTACAACCCACATTTGGGGAACCCATTAGGGATAATACGGTTTATCGTGCACTCTCGGCCTAGTAGTGCGAGATTCAGACCTCCGCAAGGAGTATTCGGTCTCGAAAGGTTTAAAATACGGCATCTTAAGAAAATGAGAGTTTTGGAATATAAAATAATTATTAAAATTATTTTTGTATAAATATATGTATATTATCATTAAAAGATCTATTTTGTTATAATATAAATATTCCACTTTTTCTAAAAAAATCACAAGAATAAATTTTACATTAAAATACCATGAATTTCAAATAAATCAATATTACAGATAAATACCTTATTTTCACTAGAAATGTCACAATATAAAATCCACCCTCATTATAACTTTAAAGACGAATAATAAATACTTGGGGTGTATCTTGAAAACTATACAAAAGTATTTTTACATAAAACCCCCTCAAGTTTTATAAATTACAATAATGACCCTAACAAATATAGAACTTCGACTTACATATCTTTTGGTCCGACTCGGGTTTGAGTCTGATTATTTCTGACTTGAATATATTTCAAGTCAATCTATATTCTTTAATATTCCAATTCAAAATGAACACATGAATCCCTGAATCCAGTTATCAATCTATTCAACTTGACTGAATCAAAACATGGATATACATCCATTATTCCGTTATTCCATTTACTTGATTATGCAGTTACAATCTGTTTACTGATATCATGGTTTTGGTCAGTCATCCAACTTACACAATACAATACAACAATAATATCAAAACACTACGGGGTTTAAGAGGTAGATTGGTACGGAAGGTGTTAAAGGTGGCACGAGGCGATAAGATTAAGACACCTAACATGAATCCAATTGTCGTTGTTCCGGGTTGTATAACGGAGCCTTGTACTCTATTTTCCGTTTGCCCTGGTCTCTAGCATATAGAGACCCCTCTCGTATACACTGGCATTCTTCTGTACCAAGCTACAAACAACAGCGTTAATACAACATTACAACAATTAGTATACAACTTTTGAAGATACCTCTTATTCTGTCTTTCTAATTCTTTCTTATCTTTGGGACTTACCGAGCGACCTGTTCGCTGACGATATTCTATTTCCTTCTTCTTTGAATGTCGTCAGGTGCTTTGGACCCGTTAGAAATCGAGCCCACCGGTGAAGACTTGGATCAGTTTCACGAAGACCCCGAGCTCTAGACATTATACCTTGTTCTATTCAGTATTTTCATTTCCTGTTATGCCATTGTTTAGGCATCGCTTTTCATTCCCGTTGTATTTACTTTTCATGCATTGTACAAAAGAATGTTATTAATAAAGTTGCTGTTTATTCTATATCTCTTGTCTCTTGTGATTTACTTTTATATTGCTTAGATACGCTTAGCGTATTTACTTCACAGTAAATACGTAGCGGACCTCGTCGCGTCCTTTTCGTCGTACACCGGGAAACGGGGCGTGACAGGTTTTGTTGGTGGCACATGCAGGTCCGAGCTGTATGAATCCCTATCATGCAGTTCTGGTCTGCGTGAACAACCTAAGAAATATAACACAAGAACCAGCAACTTAAACATTCTTTACAATTCATGTTTCTTGAATCTTACAAATTTCTATTCCTTGAATCTTATCATTTCATGTATTTGAATCTGTCCTAACCCAAAATTTTCTTCAAGGTTATGGATTCCCCGAACAACACCAGCACCAATGTCAACAACACACCTCCAGCACTACCTCTCACACCAGCTGTTCCTACGCCACCCACCGAGCAAACAGTGCTATTTGAGGCGATCCGCAGCTTTCTTGAGGGACAGCAACAACTTCTGAACCGTCCTGAGACCGACGCACCGGGAGTAAAGCAATTCAGGGCTTTACATCCCAAGCAGTTCTCTGGAAAAGGATGCCCTCTTGAAGCGGAAGAATAGGCACAAAGTATAGAAGATGATCTGGCAGCAGCTCAAGTGCCAGACCTAGCTTGGGTCCGTGTGGCGAAACTACAGCTCACGGATAATGCTCACAACAGGTGGAAGGCGGAAGAAAGCCGTCTGGTATAGCCGATTGAATGGAAGACTTTTCGCGAGAAGTTCGATGCGAAATACTTCCCGGTGACTGCCAGGTTTGCAATGGAGCAGCAGTTCATTCATCTACAACAGGGTTCAATGTGGGACAAATCAGTAGATGAGTACGATGCTGAATTCACTATGCTAAACCGATTCGCGGCACATTTGATACCGACGGACGAGATCAAAGCCCGTCGCTTTCAACAAGGTTTGGACACAGAGATTCAGGTTGCTCTAGCCACAGGAAAATTTCTGACTCATGAGGATGCTTTGGAAGCTCCCGCAGTTATGAAGCGGTAATAAAAGCAAGGGGCAGACCTCAATCTGCCGGTTTGAAATGCCCTGCCACTCAAATGGCAGGAGGAGCCTCTCCAAGGCCATCATTTGAACCCAAGAGACCAGAAGAAAACAATAACCAGTCAAGTCCAGCTTTCTGCTACTACTGCAGAAGAAAGAGACACTTGTGGAAGGACTGTAAGCGCGCAAAAGGCTTGTGTCTAATTTGTGGCGCATTCAACCACGGAATTAGGAATTGTCCTTACAATAACAACTCAACTCACACATCCACCAACTACCCGCAGCGGTCAGCTAACCAGGCTCCTGCACCTCGTTATGCACTACCTGCTCCACCACCTGCACAGCCTACTCGCCAATTTCAACAAGCAATGAGGGACATGCCTAGAGGGCAGAGAAAGAGGCCCCAAAGGCAGAATGTGCCTCCAACTAGAAGGAATGTACCACGGCGGCAGGCATTCACATTAGAAGCCAAGACTGTAGGTCAAGGTAGCACCGGTAAGCCTTTTTCACCCTTGTATCCCTTTGTCATTTTTATACACTATCTATACTGCAGTCATCAGACTTTCCTTAAAATTGTTACACTTTCCTTTTTCAAATTTCGAGGACGAAATTTTTTAAGGAGGGTAGAATGTAACAACCATAATTTTTCCTATATACTTTCTATACAATTTTTTTTTAAAATTTTTAAAAATCCATAAAGGAGTATTTTAACCTGAGCACAATATATAAATATAAGTAATTATTTTGTTTTTAAATAACTCCATTTTTAGTGTACATAAAATTGTTTTAAAATTAAAGTATACGTGGGGTATTTATTGTTGCTGTTACTATTTTAAGTAGTTATTTTCCCACAAAAATTACAAGAAGGAGCTTGTAGCTCATTGGTAATACCTTGCATTGCTGAACCAAGCCACCAGAGTTCAAATCCCATACCCCATATTATTTTTGTAATTATTTTGTTTTAAATTTTTGGAAAGTTAACAGTCAAAACGTCATAACTCACAAAACTTGAACTGAACATAAAAAAATAAATATACCATAAATCCCCCCCAGGAGACCCCCTACCCAACGGTACCCCGACTCGGCCGAGTCGGCCGGTGGACCGGCCGGACGGCCGAGTCGTCAACACGGAAAAATTCCATGTTGACCTGGTCTTCTCACCTGCATACTTTAAATTTTTTTATCAGTTATCAATTTCTCAATAAATCCCTTTTACTCCAAAAATTTAATGATTTTTAATGTTTTTTTTATATATTTTTTTCAATTAAAACCCTAACCCTAGCCTGACCCTATATAAACACCCCTACCCTCTACCCTCTCATCCTAAATTCCTAAGTCCACTCTCCCAAAATCACAAGAGAACTTGGTACGTCGGAAAACGAGCGAAAGACGAAGCGCTGAAGAAATCGACGGCGAATTCCGGCGATCATGCTAGGACCTCTCAACGACGATTCGACGCCCGGCAAACCCTCTACCTCCCTCTCACTCTCTAGCGTTGTCCAAACCCGTAAGTCCCCCTCTTTCTATCTTTCTTTTCTCTCAAGAAAAATACGACTTTTCAAACCCGACGGAAATCGGAACAAACCGATTTCCGATTCGGTTTTTCTATCAAATCTCACTTATCACCAATTCCATAATGCTTAAACATATTCATGTTGACTACTAATCACATAACAACTAATTTGGATAAAGTTTCTCAAATGAAATGATAACGTTTCCATTTATCATATTTCTTTCACTTAAATACCACAATCTTTAATTCTCACATTTAACCCGTTAACATTGTTATGCCTTAAAATAGATCACGAGGTAATGACCTACCTCCACACACACTCATATGTAATCATAACACGCTACCTTGAAAACTTAGAATACGATAAAACAAGATTTTACATTAAAATACTGTTTTCTTTATAAACCTTTTCTAAAAGTTCTAAGTTATATACAATTTTAAAACAATATCTTTTAATAGGAAATACGATAAGTTGGGACATCGATCGTTTATCTAAACCTGACTTTGTGGTGTCTAGACAAGTGTGTCTAAGGCGGGTGGTTATTTAATTAGGTCCACTTCTTATAGTGGAGAGCCTCCCACTCACCTGGCACTTACCTGGTCGCAATTGGCGATGAAGAGACGATTTGAGGCTTCTAATGACTTTTCGTTTAGACCATTTAGAAATAGGTTAGTTGGCTTAGGAAACCCTAGAATCTAAAATACGGAAAATCAACTTTTGCAAATAAATACCTTTTACTTTAATAAAACCGTATTCTAAAGACTAGTATTTATAAATCTTTGCAAAGCGCCACTACAACCCACATTTGGGAAACCCATTAGGGATAATACGGTTTATCGTGCACTCTCGGCCTAGTAGTGCGAGATTCAGACCTCCGCAAGGAGTATTCGGTCTCGAAAGGTTTAAAATACGACATCTTAAGAAAATGAGAGTTTTGGAATATAAAATAATTATTAAAATTATTTTTGTATAAATATATGTATATTATCATTAAAAGATCTATTCTGTTATAATATAAATATTCCACTTTTTCTAAAAATCACAAGAATAAATTTTACTTTAAAATACCATGAATTTCAAATAAATCAATATTACAGATAAATACCTTATTTTCACTAGAAATGTCACAATATAAAATCCACCCTCATTATAACTTTAAAGACGAATAATAAATACTTGGGGTGTATCTTGAAAACTATACAAAAGTATTTTTACATAAAACCCCCTCAAGTTTTATAAATTACAATAATGACCCTAACAAATATAGAACTTCGACTTACATATCTTTTGGTCCGACTCGGGTTTGAGTCTGATTATTTCTGACTTGAATATATTTCAAGTCAATCTATATTCTTTAATATTCCAATTCAAAATGAACACATGAATCCCTGAATCCAGTTATCAATCTATTCAACTTGACTGAATCAAAACATGGATATACATCCATTATTCCGTTATTCCATTTACCTGATTATGCAGTTACAATCTGTTTACTGATATCATGGTTTTGGTCAGTCATCCAACTTACACAATACAATACAACAATAATATCAAAACACTACGGGGTTTAAGGGGTAGATTGGTACGGAAGGTGTTAAAGGTGGCACGAGGCGATAAGATTAAGACACCTAACATGAATCCAATTGTCGTTGTTCCGGGTTGTATAACGGAGCCTTGTACTCTATTTTCCGTTTGTCCTGGTCTCTAGCATATAGAGACCCCTCTCGTATACACTGGCATTCTTCTGTACCAAGCTACAAATAACAGCGTTAATACAACATTACAACAATTAGTATACAACTTTTGAAAATACCTCTTATTCTGTCTTTCTAATTCCTCCTTATCTTTGGGACTTACCGAGCGACCTGTTCGCTGACGACATTCTATTTCCTTCTTCTTTGAATGCCGTCAGGTGTTTTGGACCCGTCAGAAATTGAGCCCACCGGTGAAGACTTGGATCAGTTTCACGAAGACCCCGAGCTCTAGACATTGTACCTTGTTCTATTCAGTATTTTCATTTTCTGTTATGCCATTGTTTAGACATCGCTTTTCATTCCCGTTGTATTTACTTTTCATGCATTGTACAAAAGAATGTTATTAATAAAGTTGCTGTTTATTCTATATCTCTTGTCTCTTGTGATTTACTTTTATATTGCTTAGATACGCTTAGCGTATTTACTTCACAGTAAATACGTAGCGGACCTCATTGCGTCATCTTCGCCGTACACCGGGAAGCGGGGCGTGACAGGTGTCATCCAGAAATACAACAGATTACCCGGGGACACGCCCGACGATATCTTCGAAAAGGAGCTCACCTCGGATGATCCGGCAAACCACTCTCGACCCGACCCATCAGCTGGTCGGGACGAGAGTGGGGGGCTAATGATGATGCTCGATATCGGTGATCTCCCAGATCATGACACGTGGCAAATGACGTTACCTGGAGTATGCAAGAAAGGACCTACAGTGGCCGACCAGACCACTGCTATACCCGTCCTACCGACCAACGCTGGCTCGCCTTCGAGCCCCCAGCACAACTGGCCTCCTCGGCCCCACAGCTCGTCTTCTGGCTACCGTAGAACCAAGATACCTCGGCTCTCCCGCTCGTCCGCGAGCTCTCCCGCCAAGGTCATCTTCCTCATTCTCATCGACCGACCAACGACACCACTCACAGGCGCAACCGCCATCCCGCGAATCTCGCTATACGCGAGATATCCGCCGGCCACATTCCACGTTCCACGCCACCACAATCCCCATTAACGAGCATGTCTCGCCATTAATGGGAGATCCCGCTCATCATGCGGGCGTGACGTCGGGAGCATAACTGCCGGCGTGATTCTCGTGCCTGCCCTGCCTGCTGCTACCGCTATATAAACCTCTCTTCCAGACGGATCAAGTAAGCCATTTTTACTCCACTAAGCCGTTACTCTGCTCGCATCTCTAGACTAACTTGACCGTCGGAGGGTCCTCGGTGATACAACCATCCAGGGACTTCCTTGCAGGTAGCTCGGCGCAAACAACATCACACCCATTGAGATCCACACGCTCAAGGGAGCGACGGCCTCCAGATTCAATCTCAGCCAACCATCGCTCGCCACCAGCAGATCGATGGAAGGTAACGCATCGGCTCGATCCCGTCATGTCAGGTTCAAAAGTGTGTATGTGGCTACAGTCTTGGATATAATCACTTACTAAATAGTTTTCAAGGTAGTATTGCACGCAATCACTTGCTAAACAATTTTCAATGTACGATTTTGTAACATCAGTAAAAAAACATGCTTTTAAGTTTGGAGTGTACACTTGTAAATTGAAATCAAATGCATATTTTCAAATAATAATTAAAGAATGACACACAAGGTTAATCCGATAACTATAGGTTTTTGAATAATATAAATACAAGATTCAATGTTCACCCCTAAGCATTATTCATTTAGTTAGAAAATAATTTGTTTATCATGAAACAATTTCAACAAAATGTAATACATATGAATAATACTATAAAGCAATAATACGCTAATAAAACATCATCTAAGACTATCATACTCTATCAATATTGTCATGCATCTATAGTTATAATTCAGTTCATGAAATTAGATTAAAAAAAACTAAATTTCCTTAAATATAGACGGCTTTTATATCCCTTTGCAGTTTCAAAATACACATGTGCCCATGTCTTTAAGTTTTCTCTACAGCATAAGCATCATATAAGTTATTTCCCCACAATTTGATGATTTCATAATCTCCATGATAATCTAAGGAACAACGATGGTAATTATATTGGTAACATATGACAAGAATCCATAAAGAAAAGAAATATGATATAATCATTGTTTAATTATTGTTCTTCATGTAGAAATTTCATTAGGAACTAGGAAGATTAGACGTAAGGTAGAACCTAGAATTAAATGGTGGCGATTGAAAGAAGGTAACCAAAAGGCTTTTATAGATCGTGTAGTCCAAGAAGCAGATTGGCAGTCGGAATATGATTCAGACAAAATATGGAACAAAATGGTCAGTTGTATCAAGAAGGTAGTTAGAGATCTACTTGGTGAGTCGAGAGGTGGTGCTCCATCATCTAAGCACATATCATGGTGGAATGAAGAAGTAAAGACTGCTATTAAAATTTAAAGGGATTCTTATAAAGATTTGAAGAAAAGCAGAGATGTGGAGAGATTTGAGAAGTATAAAATGGCTAAAAAGGAAGTTAAGAAAGCTGTTCGGGAAGCTAAATCTAAGGTCTACAAGGAGGTGTACGAGAAATTAGACACTAAAGAGGCTGAAAATGATATATACCGGATTGTTCGGATGCGGGAAAGGAAGACTAGAGACTTATGTGCGGTGAAGTGTGTCAAAAATGAAAATCAGAAGGTTTGAGTTCGAGATGAGGATATCAAGGAAAGATGGAAAGATTATTTTGATAAATTATTCAATGGGAGCTTTACTAAGAATTTGGATGGACTTGTCATTCAATCTCAAGATATAAACCGTGATTTCATGCGTAAAATAAGACTACCTGAGATTAAAGAAGTTTTGAACAGAATGAGTTTAAGAAAAACGGTTGGTCCTGACGGGATTCCTATCGAGATTTGGAGATGCTTAGGCGAAATTGGCGTTAAATGGCTGACAGATCTGTTTAATAAGATTTGGCAGACAAAAAAGATGCCAAATGAATGGAGAAAAATTATCCTTGTACCTATATACAAGAACAAGGATGACATTTAAAGTTGCTCAAACTACCGTGGAATAAAACTTATGTGTCACACACCATGAAAGTTTGGGAGAAAGTGATTGAACACAGGCTAAGCAAGGATATTAAGATAACAGAGAACCAATTTGGGTTCATGCCTGGACGATCGACGACAGATGATATTCATTTGCTTCGTCAACTTGTCGAGCGTTTTCGAGAGAGGAGAAGAGATTTGCATATGATATTTATTGATTTAGAAAAAGCGTACGACAAGGTACCTAGAGAGGTATTATAGGGAACAATAATGAAGAAAGGGGTCCCCGTCAAGTATATTGACATAATCAAGAATATGTACGATAGAGTAGTGACAAATGTTAAAACTTGCGGCGGCTTAACGAGTGATTTTCCGATTATAATTGGTTTACATAAAGGATCTGCATTAAGTCCATTCCTGTTTACCATCATGATGGATGAGCTTACTAGAACTATCCAAGATGGGATACCTTGGTGTATGCTATTCGCTGATAATATTGTTTTAGTAAATGAGACGAAAGCAGGGGTTAATGCCAAAGTGGAATTATGGAGGCAAACATTGGAATCTCGGGGATTCAGATTGAGTAAGTCCAAGACAGCATATATGCATTGCAAATTTAGTAACCAGAGAAGTCAAAACCATATTGGTATAACATTAGAAGGGCAAGAGATATCACTGAGCGACCGGTTTAGATATCTAGGTTCCATCATCCAAAAGAATGTGGAGATCGATGGTGATGTTAATCAAAAGATCCAAGCTGGTTGGTTGAAATGGAGGAGTGCAACAGGGATTTTGTATGATCGTAACTTTCAGTTAAAATTGAAAGGGAAGTTTTATCAGAGCGCTATTCGGCATGCCTTATTATATGGTACAGAATGCTGGGCTCTTAAGAAGTATCATACATAGAAGATGCACGCAGCGGAGATGCGCATGCTTCGTTGGATGTGCGGTAACACTAGAAAAGATAAGGTGCGAAATGAGGATATTCGTGCAAAAGTTGGTGTAGCACCTGTGGAGAAGAAAATGCGGGAAAACCGGCTAAGATTGTTTGGTCATGTGCGACGCAGACCTATGAAAACACCGGTTCGACGAATGGATACTCTCGATATGGGCAATGGCAAAAGAGCAAAAAGAAGGCCGAAGAAAACATCGATGGAGGTAATACGAGACGATATGCTTGCCAAAGGACTCAACGAAAGTATAGTGTTCGATAGGAGTGAGTGGAGGCGGAGGATTCATGTGCTGGACCCGTCGTGATTCTCATGTTGGTTCATGTAGCCTACCCCATATGCTTGGGATAAAAGGCTCAGTTGTTGTTGTTGTATGTAGAAATTTCATTAAATTCAACAGCAAAATATTATGGCATCTACAAAAATTCCTCTAGATATAATGAGAATGAAAGAGATGCTTGCTTGCTTCAGAAATTTCCCCAAATTCTCTTCTCCTTTTCTTATAATCTTCCTTCATTTCCTTCTTTCATTTTTCTTCTCTGGCCTACTATCTGAACACTCAATTACCCTCTATTTCTCACAACTGAGGGAGAGGTGAATTAATCTCCCTCCCGACCGCACCACCTCCAACAGATCGAATATGGATCGAATGCGTATGCAGTAGTTGTAGACAGATTCAAATACAGATAGTTATCTGAAATGAAAATTACTATCTGTATCTTGTAAAAGTCAGATACAAATATGAAATGAATATTGGAAAAATAAACCCAATAAAGTTCAACGTATTCACTTTTTATATTAGATATGTTTTAGAAGATTAAGTATTTGTAGTGTTAGGCTTTTTATGAGAGTGCATGGGATTTCAATATATTTGGGGTTTTATACAAAAGACTCCAGCCTTTTAGTGGGGGACCTATCTATATCTTATACTCATACACTGATATACGTCTCTTATTTTTGCTAAAGTAGAGAACTATTCCAACACTCTTTTATTTCCTTTTTGGGATTAGTCTAACACTGTCCCTTTCCCGCGTGCAACCACGTTCCTTTCTCTCACTACACCCTTTTTTTATTTTTTGTACAACTAATCTGTTAGAGACACTCATTACATTTGCTGCTTGGAGACTCCTTGTTTAGAGGTACTGTTGATCTAACTCTTCCAGCACATTAGAAGATATAGTATTTGAAGTGTCGGGCTTTCAATGAAGGTGCATGGGCTTTCAATATATTTTGGGGTTCCATTCAAAAGACTCAAGCCTTTGGTGTGGGGGGCATCTATATCTTATACTCATTTATCTCACTTATTTTCCCCGGATGTAACATTATTCCAACAATCTTGTTATTTCCCTTTCGTGATTAATCTAACAATTGATCCAAAAAGGATATAGATGCTACCATATCAATATTCGGTGGTTATTGGCGATGCAATGTGGGCATGGACAGTCATCGGAAATGAAATTTGCTATCTATATATTGATTAAATTTAGATGCAGATAAAGAGTCAGCTCGGGAAATTTATTTGTATCTAATTTGATGGGGGACACATGGGGCCCACTTGTGCTCACCCTAGAAGTAGTCCTCTTCTCTTATCATCTTTCACAAAAACCCTACAGACTTTCTATAATTGTGTTCACTATCTCAACATCCCTTCTATTGTCACACAAACCTCTTGATCAAATTCATATCTACATTCACTATATTTATCTCTCTTCTAATATCATATAAGCCCTCATCAATTCATGTTATTTCAAAATCATAGCTTATGAAACTATATGGATGGCACAAAAATTAAATAATACGTCTTAAATCAATGATCGCAGAACATGACACTAGTAAAAGCAGTAAACTATCTAGAACAATGAAATTTACTAAAATTCTCCAATACAGGGGCACGGATGATACAAATTAAGTCGCAAAGAGTTACCCTATCAAACTATGTTCTGCTGCAGTGATGGGTCTTCTAACACCAAAGATTATATGTGCTATTCAGTAGAGCTTTGATTCTCAAAATGCAAGTTAATTGGTTCTTCTCTGAGCATCGCATTCAAAAAGGCAAATGTTCCAGGCAACAAAGGCCTTTGACCTGTAGCTGCTCAAACTGTTGAATTCCTCCTCCTAAAGTGAAGTGGGTATAAAACTTTTGGTAGTTCCTGGGCACATGCCCAATGCTCGACAATGCAACTCCAACATCGCCGTGGTGGTGGTGGTGGCAGCCACAGCGGAGATGCAATTCTTGCCTTATCACCATGTGACCGCCAAAAGCAACCCCCACTTACAATTTAAACCAGTTGTATTCACAACAAAACACTTATCTTCTGCGACCAGCAAGTCCTGTTATGATCCCATTTGACAATCCCTCTACTGCGTTAGTTCTCCCCTCCGCTCACACAGAATTTCTCCAATATGCCCATGAGTACTACATCTCTCTTCACATCCAAAAATTGCACGAAGAACTACAGTAGATGGAACACTAATCCAAAGAAGATGGCAGCAGCACCAATCGATTAAAAAGAGACGAATGGAGTGAAGAAGAATGCTTATTGCAAACGTAGACTTCCAAATGGATTCTCCGCAATTCAGCTCAAGGGTGAAGACGGGGAAGACGTTTTTCATCAAGTATCAACAAGACGGAACTGCAGCAAGTCAACTACGGCAGCTATACAGTGCAAGAACACGACAGAATCGGTGGAAAAGTGGTAAAGAAATGAAGTGGTGGATGGGAGTAGAGTATCAAGATGGCTAAGAGATGAGGAAACTTGATTCACCACATCGGAATGCCAGATTAGAGAAACAGCTTCTGATAGCTACACATATATTTATAATCCGTAACTCACTGCTACTAGTACCATCAAATGCATTTCTCAAAATATAATTATGTATAAATATTTCAAGAATATGCTTAAACCAATATTGATTGCAAAAATAGAATACCCTGCAGCACCTCAGACTGCTAGATTAGGATCAAAATAAATATTTATACTGAATTGTCTAAGAGATGAGGAAACACTGTTTATTATGATCTTATGGTTAATCATGAAACTTTCAATTAATAATTGAAGAAATAAGACAATTTGATCGAGAGTGGAAAATTAGTTAGATAACAGGAATTGTTTTAAAGAACTATTTTAGGAAATGGAGATAACAATTACATGTATGGATAACCAATCCAAGTCTAGACTGAAATGCGTTTACTGACTCTTGACCTGATGTTTTGTCTCAGGATGATCATACAGAAGAAAAGAAACAAACGAGAACATACCAAAACAGGCAAATAGTTTGATCATGCACCATCATACATCGCGTCTAAATAAAAGCAAGAGAGAGATAAAGAAGTAAAAAAGAAAGAGAGAAAAAGAAGAGGGAAATTGTGAGGTTGAGAAGAGCATTTAATGGCATGGTGAAATAATTTTGAGGGTGGAGCGAACAAAAATGGAAGAAATGAGAGAAGTGGAGAAAATAAGAGCAGAAATTTAGGCAGGAAAGGAAGGAATGGACCTCAAAAGGTGGACTGAGATCATTGCCAACGCTCAGCTTCGGGTTACCAAATTATTTCCTAGGAGAATTGACTAACTTAATTCTTCTTTCTAGAAGTAGGAGTGATTAGATGATAGTTTTGCAAAATGGGGTTCGGTAAGCTCAAGCCTCTTGTGACAACGAATGTCTCCAACAATAATTTCAAGTGGTTTTAAAGTAAACATGGAACTTAAAAAAGAAAACATTTTTTAGTCCATGTTAGCTCTCGAGTTAAGATGAGCAGAGTTTTCTTAATTTATCTGGCTAAACTCCAAAATCACAACTAACAACTTGCTTGAATTTGCTATGGAGTTAGGATAACTGTAATTATTCTGATAACAAATTGACTGCATGTGTTGGAATACCAATCCTCACCCTTTTTATCTTGAACTTCAAAGTTGTGTTTAATTGTGCATGGCTTTCAAGGTAAGGCTTTAGAAATCGAAGTTCGCATAAACTATACATCCACTTAATACAAATCCACTTATCCCAACTTCAAAGCGAAACAGAGCTGTTAATATTATTTGATATCAATTTAGATACTTCTATGGATTTCTCGCACTCCATAAATTTGACTATAATACAAGCCATGAAGTAATCCTAAGTGTAAAGGTGATACATAAGCAGAAAAAAATACTAAAAGGAAGCAAAAAAAAATGAAAAAGCAGAAAAGGAAGAGTATATCAATATTAATAACAATATGGGTTGGGCCTACCAATTTGACAAAGGTCATTTGCAATTGCATGCAAGCTTGTTAAAAGTATTTGGCTCGAGATTGACTTGATAAAATCTTATTCGATCTTCCGACAACTTAATTTGCGCCAAACTTGAAGATATATAAAAGCTTGATAAGAATGAGAAAAACTTAATATAGCACGGTCAAGCTTGGCTCGTGTTAAAAACCTACATATCTGAACAAGCAAGAAGACAAAGGGGTGGAGAAGTAATCACCCCTTATAGCGACTTCTAAACTCTCACAACTGACAGCACCTTAATTAAGTAAATAAACAAATTAATAATCAAGAAAATACATATGATATGGATAGTTATATATACTCCAATATTTGTCCTCTTTATTATAACCTACTTTTTGAATAGTTGGACAACATAGAATGAAAATCAGAAAGTTTGAGTTCGAGATGAGGATATCAAGGAAAGATGGAAAGATTATTTTGACAAATTGTTCAATGAGAGCTTTACTAAGAATTTGGATGGACTTGTCATTCAATCTCAAGATATAAACCGTGATTTCATGCGTAAAATAAGACTATCTGAGATTAAAGAAGTTTTGAATAGAATGAGTTTAAGAAAAGCGGTTGGTCCTGACGGGATTCCTATCGAGATTTGGAGATGCTTAGGAAAAATAGGCGTTAAATGGCTGACAGATCTGTTTAATAAGATTTGGTAGATAAAAAAGATGCCAAATAAATGGAGAAAAAGTATCATTGTACCTATCTACAAGAACAAGGATGACTTTCAAAGTTGCTCAAACTACCGTGGAATAAAAATTATGTGTCATACCATGAAACTTTGGGAGAGAGTGATTGAACAAAGGCTAAGGAAGGATATTAAGATATCAGAGAATCAGTTTGGATTCATGCCTGGACGATCGACGACAGAGGCTATTCATTTGCTTCGTCAACTTGTCGAGCGTTTTCGAGAGAGGAAAAGAGATTTGCATATGATATTTATTGATTTAGAAAAAGCGTGCGACAAGGTACCTAGAGAGATATTATGGGAGGCAATGATAAAGAAGGGGGTCCCCGTCAAGTATATTAACATAATCAAGGACATGTACGATGGAGTAGTGGCAAATGTCAAAACTTGCGGCGGCTTAACGAGTGATTTTCCGATTACAATTGGTTTACATCAAGGATCTGCATTAAGTCCATTCCTGTTTACCATCATGATGGATGAGCTTACTAGAACTATCCAAGATGGAGTACCTTGGTGTATGCTATTCTCTGATAATATTGTTTTAGTAAATGAGACGAAAGCAGGGGTTAATACCAAAGTGGAATTATGGAAGCAAACATTGGAATCTGGAGATTCAGATTGAGCAGGTCCAAGACAACATATATGCATTGCAAATTTAATAACCAGAGAAGTCAAAACCATATTAGTATAACATTGGAAGGGCAAGAGATATCACCGAGAGACCAGTTTAGATATCTAGGTTCCATCATCCAAAAGAATGGGGAGATCGATAGTGATGTTAATCAAAGGATCCAATCTGGTTGGTTGAAATGGAGGAGTGCAACAGGGATTTTGTGTGATCGTAACTTTCAATTAAAATTGAAAAGGAAGTTTTATCGGAGCGATATTCGGCCTGCCTTATTATATGGTACAGAATGCCGGGCTCCTAAGAAGCATCATACACAGAAGATGCACGTAGCGGAGATGCGCATTCTTCGTTGGATGTGCGGTAACACTAGAAAAGATAAGGTGCGAAATAAGGATATTCGTGCAAAAGTTGGTGTAGCACCTGTAGAAGAGAAGATGCAGGAAAACCGGCTAAGATGGTTTGGTCATGTGCGACACAGACCTGTGGAAGCACCGGTTCGACGAATGGATACTCTCGATATGGGCAATGGCAAAAGGACAAAAGGGAGACCAAAGAAAACATCGATGGAGGTGATACGAAACGATATGGTTACCAAATGCCTCAATGAAAGTATGTTGTTCGATAGGAGTGAGTGGAAGCGGAGGATTCATGTGCCGGACCCAGCGTGATTCTCATGTTGGTTCATGTAGCCTACTCCATATGCTTGGGATAAAAGGCTCAGTTGTTGTTGTATGTAGAAATTTCATTAAATTCAACAGCAAAATATTATGGCATCTACAAAAATTCCTCTAGATATAATGAGAATGAAAGAGATACTTGCTTGCCTCAGAAATTTCCCCAAATTCTCTTCTCCTTTTCTTATATTCTTCCTTCATTCCCTTCTTTCACTTTTCTTCTCTGGCCTACTATCAGAACACTCAATTACTCTCTATTTCTCACAACTGAGGGAGAGGTGAATTAATCTCCCTCCCGACCGCACCACCTCCAACAGATCGAATATGGATCGAATGCGTGTGCAGTAGTTGTAGACAGATTCAAATACAGATAGTTATCTGAAATGAAAATTACTATCTGTATCTTGTAAAAGTCAGATACAAATATGAAATAAATATTGGAAAAATAAACCCAATAAAGTTCAACATATTCACTTTTTATATTAGATATGTTTTAGAAGATTAAGTATTTGTAATGTTAGGCTTTTTATGAGAGTACATAGGATTTCGATATATTTGGGGTTTTATCCAAAAGACTTCAGCCTTTTAGTGGGGGACATATCTATATCCTATACTCATATACTGATATACCTCTCTCTTATTTTTGCTAAAGTAGAACTATTCCAACACTCTTTTATTTCCTTTTTGGGATTAGTCTAACACTATCCCTTTCCCGCATGCAACCACGTTCCATTCTCTCACTACACCCTTTTTTATTTTTTTATTTTTATTTTTATTTTTTGTACAACTAATCTCTTAGAGACACTAATTACATTTGCTGCTTGGAGACCGCTCGTTTAGAGGTACTATTGATCTAAATTCTTATAGCACATTAGAAGATATAGTATTTGAAGTGTTGGGCTTTTTATGAAGGTGCATGGGCTTTCAATATATTTGGGGATCCTTTCAAAAGACTCGAGCCTTTTGGTGTGGAAGGGCATCTATATCTTATACTCATTTATCTCACTTATTTTCCCCCGATGTGACGTTATTCCAACAATCTTGTTATTTCCCTTTCGTAATTAATCTAACAATTGATCCAAAAAGGATATAAATGTTACCATATCAATATTCGGTGGTTATTGGCAATGCAATGCGGACATGGGCAGTCATTGGAAATGAAATTTCCTATCTATATTTGATTAAATTTAGATACAGATAGCTAGGGTAATTTAGTTGTATCTAATTTGATGGGGGACACATGGGCCCACTTGTGCTCACCCTAGAAGCAGTCCTCTTCTTTTATCATCTTTCACAAAAACCCTTCAGACATCCCTTCTATTGTCACACAAACCTCTAGATCAAATTCATATTTACATTCACTATATTTATCTCTCTTCTAACATCATATACGCCCTCATCAATTCATGTTATTTCAAAACATAGCTTATGAAACTATATGGATGGCACAAAAATTAAATAATACGTCTTTAAATCAATGATCGCAGAACGTGACGATAGTAAAAGCAGTAAAATATCTAGAACAATTAAATTTACTAAAATTCTCCAATACAGGGGCACGGGTGATACAAATTAAGTCGCAAAGAGTTACCCTATCAAACTATGTTCTGCTGCAGTGATAGGTCTTCTAACGCCAAAGATTATATATGCTACTCAGTAGAGCTTTGCTTCTCAAAATGCAAGTTAATTGGTTCTTCTCTGAGTGTCACATTCAAAAAGGCAAATGTGCTAGGCAACAAAGGCCTTTGACATGTAGCTGCTCAAACCGTAGAATTCCTCCTCCTAAAGTGAAGTGGGTATAAAACTTTTAGCAGTTCCTGGGCGCATGCCCAATGCTCAACAATGTGACTCCAACCATCGTGGTGGTGGTGGGGGCGGCGGCGGCGGCGCAATTCTCGCCTTATCACCATGTGACCGCCAAAAGCAACCCCCACTTACAATTTAAACCAGTTGTATTCACAACAAAACACTTAACTACTGCGAACAGCAAGTCCTGTTATGATCCCATTTGACAATCCCTCCACTGCGTTAGTTCTCCCCTCCACTCACACAGAATTTCTCCAATATGCCCATTAGTACTGCATCTCTCTTCACATCCAAAAGATGCACGAAGAACTACAGTTGATGGAACACCAATCCAAAGAAGATGGCGGCAGCACCAATCGATTAAAAAGAGACGAATGGAGTGAAGAAGAATGCTTATTACAAACATAGAATTCCAAATGGATTCTCCGCAATTCAGCACAAAGGTGAAGACGGGGAAGACGTTTCTCATCAAGTATCAACAAGACGGAACTGCAGCAAGTCAACTGGGGCGGCTATACAGTGCAAGAACACGACAGAATCGATGGAAAAGTGGTAAAGAAATGATGTGATGGATGGGAGTAGCGTATCAAGATGGCCATTGTCTTCAAAGATTTATGGGTTGGTTAGGTGCAGGGCTTCAAGTGCTTTAATGATTGTTGATAAAAAGCCTACTGATTTGCTCAGCTTGATCAGGTTGCTGCTGAGACTCAAGGCTCGCAGTCACGGACTTTAAAGCTAAATGGGGTTGCAGCAGCAACTCAGGTAATTTGGTACTTCATCTATATATCTATCTATTCGGTGCTAGATGAAACTACATAACAACTTGACTCGATGTTATATGCTTGAGCTACAAGTTCAAGAAAATAATGCATTTCTTCAAAATACATTATAATTAAATATTTCAAGAATATGCCGAGACCAATATTTAGTGAAACCTAGAACTTGATTCACCACATCGGAATGCCAGATTAGAGTAACAGCTTCTGATAGCTAGCCGTATATTTATAATCCGTAACTCACCACTACTAATTTCATCAAATGCATTTATCAAAATATAATTATGTATAAATATTTCAAGAATATGCTTAAACCAATATTGATTGCAAAAATAGAATACCCTACAGCACCTCAGACTGCTAGATTAGGATCAAAATAAATATTTATAATGAATCGTCTAAGAGATGAGGCAACACTGTTTATTATGATCTTCCGGTTAATCACGAAACTTTCAATTAATAATTGAAGAAATAAGACAATTTAATCGAGAGTGGAAAATTAGTTAGATAACAGGAATTGTTTTAAAGAACTGTTTTAGGAAATGGAGATCACAATTAGATGTATGGATAACCAATCCAAGTGTAGACTGAAATGCGTTTACTGACTCTTGACCTGATGTTTCTTCTCAGGATGATCATACAGAAGAAAAGAAGCAAACGAGGACATACCGAAACAGGAAAATAGTTTGATCATGCACCATCATACATCGCGTCTAAATAAAAGCAAGAGAGATATAAAGAAGTAAAAAAGAAAGAGAGAAAAGGAAGATGGAAATTGTGAGGTTGAGGAGAGCATTTAATGGCATGGTGAAATAATTTTGAGGGTGGAGCGAACAAAAATGGAAGAAATGAGAGAAGTAGAGAAAATAAGAGAAGAAATTTAGGCAGGAAAGGAAGGAATGGACCTCAAAAGGACTGAGATCATTGCCAACGCTCAGCTTCGGGTTACCAAATTATTTGCTAGGAGACTTGACTAAGTTAATTCTTCTTTGTAGAAGTAGGAGTGATTAGATGATAGTTTTGCTCGGTAAGCTCAAGCCTCTTGTGACAACGAATGTCTCCAACAATAATTTCAAGTGGTTTTAAAGTAAACATGGAACTTAAAAAAGAAAACATTTTTTAGTCCATGTTAGCTCTCGAGTTAAGATGAGCAGAGTTTTCTTAATTTATCTGGCTAAACTCCAAAATCACAACTAACAACTTGCTTGAATTTGCTATGGAGTTAGGATAACTGTAATTATTCCGATAACAAATTGACTGCATGTGTTGGAATACCAATCCTCACCCTTTTTATCTTGAACTTCAAAGTTGTGTTTAATTGTGCATGGCTTTTGAGGTAAGGCTTTAGAAATCGAAGTTTGCATAAACTATACATCCACTTAATACAAATCCACTTATCCCAACTTCAAAGCGAAACAGAGCTGTTAATATTACTTGATATCAATTTAGATACTTCTATGGATTTCTAGCACTCCATAAATTTGACTATAATACAAGCCATGAAGTAATCCTAAGTGTAAAGGTGATACATAAGCAGAAAAAATACTAAAAGGAAGCAAAAAAAAAAGCAGAAAAGGAAGAGTATATCAATATTAATAACAATATGGGTTGGGCCTACCAATTTGACAAAGGTGATTTGCAATTGCATGCAAGCTTGTTAAAAGTATTTGGCTCGAGATTGACTTGATAAAATCTTATTCGATCTTCCGACAACTTAATTTGCGCCAAACATGTAAACCCAATAAATCCGGTTCCAGCAAGGATATGCGGCTCAATAAAACCGAGAAAAATCGGGCATGAGTCGGGTCGGGTCTGGTCTGGGTTAGACTATGGGCGACAGCATATTAATTTGCATAATCATCATGTCACCAGTCTCAGAGGCATATCAACAAATAGATAGCATACTACTACTCAAAAAATTACAATGCAACAATTAATTCCTACAAAGTGCATTTCCTTACAAAATTAAAGTTGCTTGAAAAATACAGCTTACATTGCTCGCTCAAGTTGGGGTCTTGGGGCCCCCTGCAGCCTCCTCAACACTTCATCAGCATTCAGAATTTCTCAGCGTATCGACGCAATAGTCGGCAAAATCAAGATCTTCGTTGACAGTAGCTCGAGCCTTAGAAGCGATCCATGTACTCGCGATAAGCCGCGACATTAGAGCTCACCTCGTCCAGCTTCGCGCCTACTCCATCATCCTTCTTCCTTTCTTGAGGCAGAGCTAGGACACCATCGAGAATCTCCGTGAACCTGCGGATCATCTTCACCGCGATGATCCGTTCGATCATGGGGATCCAGAGCTTGGAAACGCACCTGAATTTGGCTAGGGATTTGAGAGGAAGGCACTTCAGGATTTCTATCACGATCTCGATGGGAATGTGTGGGAGATTTTCGACAATCGCCTCCATGATTTGGGGGGAGAGAGACGAGCCCCAAGGCATCTGGGGTTTTTTTTCCCTCGTACATGTACTGGTATTTTACACGTGGGATACACGTCAGTAATTAAGAAAAATCTATGAAGTTGGTTATTGAAAAAACAATAGGGAGGCTGGGGAGAGAGACAAAGAGTGACTAGGTAGCATATTATATTTTATTTCTTATTGTCCGAAAAAAGGAGGATTGTTTTTAGACATTTTATAGCAATTTCTAAAGTCTGTCTCAATTTTAAAACGCTTTCCTTCTAACACTATAATAGTAGATATCACGCTCTATCTCAAATACAGAGAGTATTGTTCACTCTGTCCGAAACCATACGGAGGGATTTCCATGAAAAATCACCACATATACCAAGAAAATCATCCGTTTTCATGCGCCGAGAGAGCACATTCGCATACGCGATCGCATAGAAGGCATTTACAACAATGGTTACACAAACCTCTTGCTCAAATTCATATCTATATTCACTATATGTACATCTCTTCTAATAGCATATAAACCCTCATCAATTCATATTATTTCAAAATCATATCTCAGGGATCTATATGGATGACACAAAAATTAAATAATACTTCTTTGAATTGGTCTTCGCAGACCGAGACGCTAGTGAAAGTTAGTAAACTTTCTAGAACAACGAAGGACTTTGACCTGCAGCTGCTCAAATCGTTGGATTCCTCCTCTTAAAGTGAAGTGGGCATAAAACTTTTAGCAGCTCCATATCAGTGGGTGCATGCTCAGTGCCAGACAATGCGACTTCAACAACCACGGCGGCAGCGGTGGTGGTGATGCCAGCCACAGTGGATGTGCTATTCTCTCCTTATCACCACAAGTAACCACCAAAAGCAATCCCCACTTACCATCTAAACTAGCCATATATATTCACAACAAAACGTACGCTAAACTGCTGCGAAAAAGAAGTCCCGCCATATATGATCCAATTTCTATATATATTATGGCAAACAGATGTCTGACTCTTCAGATCAGACGTTTGTCCTTTCAAGGTCAGACGTCTGGAATTTGTTAGTGCGACAACAGCACGCAGCCAGACGTCTGCACCAGATGTATGGATTTGGCTTGCACTCTCACAGAGCGTAGTCAGACGTCTGCACTTGTACGGGGCAGACGTCTGTCCTTGCACGATCATGTTAGTTTCCAAAGATTTCTTTGTAACCGTTTGAAAAGATTTTAAGAGATTAGATTGTGGGATTTAATAGTAACAGAATATTTGAGAGATTGATTTGATTGTAACAAATATTATATATGAAATAATATATAAAAGGAAACCACAAAGAGAAGAATCTCTAAGGCTTTTTCTTCCTCCAATATCTTTTTCTTCCTCTATCTCTTGCTATTTCTTTATGGTATCAGAGACATAAAGGATAACGTCATTAAAAAATTTCTCCTCTCTATAATTCTACTACTACAACGACAATCAACCAAATCCTCCGTCTCATCAACCCCGTTTCTCGCCCAACACCAATTCTTAACCCTAATGCATCGTCGCCCTTTTCCGTTGGCTATAATGCTCTCAAGTCAATTATTGTAATCGCAGGCACGCGATTGTGATGATTGAGGGAGGACCTATACGGGTAGAAAAGTCTTACTCAAAATGATAGTATGCTATCTGGTTGCCTTTATCATCATGCACATGTATTATGTGGTATTATAGATCACTATTACATATTGATAGAACCCATAAGATTCTTTCTTAACTACCAGCTGTTTCCCCCAATCAGAGCAAACCTTTGTTTTGAATTTCAAAATTCAAAAAAAAATGGAAGCAACGCTTCAGATCCTGCGCGCTGCGCGCCACGTGTCAAGCGCAGAAGCGCTGGCGCCAGGTGCGCTGCGCCCTCAGCAGCGCATCCCAATCAGAGCAAAACTCTGTTTCAAAATTCAAAATTTAAATTGGAGCAACGCTTCAGATTCTGCGCGTTGTGCCACGTGTCTAACACATGTGCGCTAGCTCAGTTGCGCTGCGCGTTACGTGTCAAACACAGGTGCGCTAGCGCAGTTGCGCTGCTCTGTGCACCACGTGTCGAACGTATGTGCGCTCACGCAAGGTGCGCCAGCGCTGGAATTAAAAATTCCCCACCGTCGGATCAAAAGATCTACTAATAATATATTATTAATTAATCAGAACTAAAACTCTGTTATGGAAAGATTTTTCAATCTTATTGAAATAAGAAGATTATCTTATGTAAAATGGAGGCCTTAGGATCAAAGATCCAACGGTGGCAAATATTTCCAAATCAATCAGAGAAAAATCTCTTAAAACTGATTTAACAAATTATTTGGCCCTATATAAAGGACCCTAAACTTCAAGTCTAAAGGGGAGAGAAGACAGAAAAAAGAGAGAGAAACCCTCTGCAAAAAAGAGCAAGCTCTTAGAAAAAAGAAGATTTTTCTTCATCTTCAAGGTAAAAAAAAGAACTATGTTCTTGAACAACAGAGATGAAACTATCTCGTAAAAAGAAGAACCATCTTCTAAAAAGATCAGAGATCTAAGAAAAAGACCAAGGACTTTAATAAAAAAGAAAAGATCAAAAAGATCTAATCATAAAAAAAAACGAAAAGAAGTATTTTACTTCATTCACAGATCTTTTGATCTATAAAGGCAGAGCTTTTTATAAAAACAAGAACTTTTGTCCTCGGATCTTGAGGCAAAGCCTCTTTTGAAGAACATAAATTTGTTCTTAAAATTTATCAGATGCGCTTTATGTAAGTCGATGTACAACACCCCAATACATGTGGGGAGACGGAAATATGAAAAACGATCTTGTTCTATGGTTAAACATCGACTAACCGCATGAATCGTTTGCTAAACAATACTTAACAAAACCTATAGAGTTCTAAACTACTATGTTAAAAGATTATACCAAACGATTCTAGTCCTTCGTCTTTACGATCTCTATGGCCTCTTTGGATCTCCACGTCCTCCTTGGCTTCCTTCCGTGATAGATGATCCACCCGAAAACCCTAATCCAAGCTATAACCTCTAAACTTGAGGTTACTTAGCTTCTCCAGTTGCTAATTAGAGTAGCTAAGATGATGTAGAGATAGGTTATGGAATGATTAGACTTTCCTAATCCTTGTTCTCAACTCATGAGGGGTAGGATTAGGGTTTGGTGAAGGAGAGAGAACTTGAAGAGAGAGAGTGAGAAGATGATAATGATAATAATAATAATAATAATGAAATAGCTTCTCACTTGATATATGAAACATAATGAATTAAAAAGAAATGAATAATATGAGATTATTCATTATGTTTCATTAATGCAAGTGGGTGATTCATTATGTGAGTCATTAAGCATTTAATAATGCATTAATGACATGATGAATCACTCACAATGAGTCACTAAATCATTAAATGAAAATGCCACCTCTCCCTCTAAGTCGCATCCTTCTAGAAGCTTTTCGGAAAATTACGAGAACGCCCCTCTCATCCGTGAAAACACGGAAAAACTTTAGACTGTATAAATCCAATAACCTGATACTAGAATCTGGCTTAAACCAAAGCCTGCTAGTAAAAACTGTCTGAATGTCGTACGTGCGTTCAAACACGTATGCGTCCGAACCTTTGTCGTAAAACCATACGACCTCTATATCTTTTCGCCTGGTTTTGGGAAATCTCTGTGTGGGACTCTAAAGACTCGACTACTACGCTGGCAGTGGGTTTAACCACAGACCGTAAGCGGCACTAGCTGTATGTAACGATCCCCAGGTAGTTGTCGATAAGAAAGCCGATGAGGTAACCCATCTGAAATCCTACTGAGCCTGTTCGTGACAATATCCGCGCAGTCCGGTCTGTTCGTCTAAGAGTATCGCATGTATGGTCTAGGGAGGTGGTGGACGTCAGACCCCTAATAACCGTACAAGTCGTGTCGGTATGGCTCTATCACCATCCGAGAATCTACTGATCAATCTATCAGTAATTCTCAATCAGCCCTGGCCAGGGACTTATGGTAATGACCAACCGATCACCGTGCGATATCAACTCCCTATACTGGGATAGACGAATCCCTAACAGTCACTCACTGCCTCCACGTGGCTCGGGACTGTGCCCAAATAAAACCTGTTTACACGACTCCTTTGAATCGTGGTAGGGTAATAATCAAAGCACAATGAGAACTCACACGAGACAAATGATGACCTTAAGTCAACGGACTATCTGCACACATGTCACCTGAGAACTGCTATCTGACGTTAGGTATAATACCATCCAGTCAGTTCTCGGCGAGTCCTGTCCGGTGTACTCACACCCAGTGAGCATCTGTATACAATCTTAGGTGCACTCCACCAATGGCTGCGGGACCAGTCCATCGCCCCTTCTCAGGGTCTAGATATGTATACACTAGTCTACTCCGGAGTATCGATGCTCAATCTCTATACTCCTGCGACCAGGGACATCTAAGGGTGTGCCTATTGACTATCCATCTCCCACTAGTATGACTGCCATCACAACGCCGGTAGTCAGACAAACACCCTATGGGCTTTATCAACATATATATATATATATATATATATATATAAATACCAAGTAAAATATATCATACGTTAAGACAAAGACAAACCAAATAGCGTACTATCATATCAAGCAAGACTGTCATGTACATACATATCCCAAGCATCCTATACAATGTAGGCCTCTAGGGCATATATATCCAACAATCTCCCACTTGCACTAAGGCCTATAATTGGTGCAATGAGTACCTACTGTCTCTACCAGATCCAGTTGCTGGTGTACCGCATGCCCAACATCTCAAATAGCCTCTCGAACTGTACTCGAGGAATGGCCTTGGTGAATGGATCTGCCGTGTTGTCTTTTGTGTCCACTCTCTGTATCTCGATCTCCCGACAATCCACGATCTCCCTGATCAGGTGAAACCGCCTTAAGATATGCCTGGATTTTTGATGGGACCTTGGTTCCTTCGCTAAAGCTACAGCGCCATTGTTATCGCAATACAAAGGTATTGGATTGGTAATGGACGGAACCACCTGAAGTTCAGAAATGAACTTCCTCATCCAGACAGCCTCTTTTGCGGCTTCACTAGCAGCTATATACTCAGCCTCCATAGTTGAGTCTGCGACGGTATCCTGTTTGGAACTCCTCCAACATACCGTCCCTCCATTGAGGGTAAACACAAAACCCGAAATGGATTTAGAATCATCTTTGTCACTTTGGAAGTCGGAGTCGGTAAAAGCCTCTACCTGGAGGTCCCCATTACCGTAAATCAAGAACATCTCCTTAGTCCTTCTCAGGTACTTGAGAATGTTCTTCACTGCTATCCAATGTTTCTCACCTGGGTCAGACTGATACCTGCTTACCACACTAAGTGCGTAAGCTACATCCGGTCTGGTACATAACATCGCATACATTATTGATCCTACCGCCGAAGTGTAGGGTATAATGCCCATGCGAGCCCTCTCTTCATCAGTCTTAGGAGACATCTCTTTGGAGAGGGTGATTCCGTGACAGGCGGGCATATTGCCGCGCTTGGAATCTTCCATACTAAATCTCTTTAGTATGGTGTCAATATACCTGGACTGTGAAAGTCCCAACATTCTATTAGATCTATCACGATGGATCTTAATGCCCAAAATGTGTGATGCATCTCCCAAGTCTTTCATAGAGAATTTCTGTGACAAAAAAAGCTTTACTGATTGTATCATAGGGATATCATTCCCTATCAGTAGTATGTCGTCGACGTATAAAACGAGGAAGACTACTGCTCTTTCTACAATCTTCCTATAAATACATGGTTCATCTACATTTTTGATAAAGTCAAATTCTTTGACTGTCTCATCAAAGCAGATGTTCCAACTCCGCGATGCTTGCTTTAATCCATAAATGGATTTAAGCAATTTGCACACTCTTCCGCTGCTCCCACTGTCTAAGAAACCTTCTGGTTGATCCATGTAAACACTCTCTTCTAAATGTCCATTTAGAAAAGTTGTTTTTACATCCATTTGCCAGATTTCATAGTCATGGAAGGCAGCAATGGCAAGCATGATCCGAATGAATTTAAGCATAGCTACTGGTGAAAAAGTTTCATCATAGTCCAATCCTGGTCTTTGACGAAAACCTTTTGCAACTAGTCTAGTTTTGTAGGTTTCCACTTGTCCAAATGCACCAATCTTCTTTTTGAAGATCCATTTGCACCCAACTGGTTTTAGCCCAGGAGGAGCAACTTCTAAAGTCCATACTTTATTGGTGTACATGGATTCCATTTCGGATCTCATAGCATCCAGCCACTTCATTGAGTCTCTACTCGTGATAGCCTGCTGAAAACTAGTAGGCTCATCATCATCGATGATGCAATCCTCTCGATCCCCATCAAGAAGAAAACCATAGTATCTTTCAGAAGGATGAGAAAGCCTACTAGATCTGCGGAGTGGCGTTGGTTCGTCATGTTCTATTGAAATCTGAGATTCTTCTAAGTCCTCGGTAGCAGTTTGAGGTTCTGGAATTTCTTCCAGTTCTACCGCGCTCCCACTAATTTCTTTTGCAAGAAATTCGCTTTCTAAGAAGACAATGTGACGAGCGACTAACACCTTTTGTTCTTCAGTGTGGTAGACCATGTACCCCCTTGAATGCTTGGGGTATCCTACAAACTTGCATAAAACCGATCGTGCCTCGAACTTGTCCGGATTATGCTTTTTAACATATACCAGACACCCTCATATCTTGATATACTTGAGATATGGTCTCTTCCCACACCACATTTCATATGGAGTGGTTGGTACAGACTTAGTTGGAACTCTATTCAATAGGTATGCGGCTGATTCTAGAGCAAATCCCCAGAAGGAAAGTGGCAACTCAGCACTACTCATCATTGAACGCACCATATCTAATAGCGTGCGATTCCTCCTTTCTGATACACCATTATGCTGAGGTGTATAAGGTGGAGTAAGCTGAGAGAGAATTCCATTCTCTTTTAAGTATTCAAGGAAACTGGTACTTAAGTATTCTCCACCTCGATCAGATCGAAGTGTCTTGATGCTTTTACCGGTTTGTTTCTCTACTTCATTTTTATACTCCTTAAACTTCTCAAAAGCCTTGGATTTATACTTTATTAAGAACACATGTCCATACCTAGAGAAGTCATCAGTAAAAGTGATGAAGTAGGAGTGACCACTTCGAGCTTGTATAGACATCGGACCAAATACATCACTGTGTACTAGTCCCAAGCGTTCAGTGGCTCTTTCTCCGTGTCCGGTGAACGGAGATTTGGTCATTTTTCCTTTGATACATGATTGACAAGTTGCATATGATGAATATTCAAACGGATCTAGATATCCATCTTTATGTAACTTAGTCAACCTTATTTCATTTATATGACCAAGTCTACAATGCCATAGGAAGGCTTGATTCGAATCTGGAGCCTTTCTTTTACGCGTGTTTTGAATATTGAAAATTTGAGGTTGATTAAGTATGTATATGCCGTTTTCCAGTATGCCATACCCAATCAGTTCTTGATTCAGGTGAATGTTCATAACATTTTTTTCAAGCGCAAAACTATATCCTTCATTCGATAACAAAGATACTGATATAATATTATACAACATACTGGGAATACAAAAACAGCTGTACAACACCAAAATGTGTCCACTAGTCAACCCTAAGTGATATTCCCCTATTGCAATTGCATCTACATGCATTCCATTGCCCATCCGGAGAGTCATATCACCTGTCCCCAGCACTCTACTATTTCTCAGATCCTGCAATGAATTACAGATGTGAGAACCAGAACCGGTATCAAGTACCCATGATGTAGAGTTAACTGAAAGACAATTTTCGATTACAAACACACCTGAAGTTGAAGCAACTACTTGCTTCATGTCCTTGGCTTTAAAGGCCTGACAATCCTTCTTCCAGTGCCCTTGCTTGTGACAATAGAAGCACTCGTTCTTTTCTGTCTTCACCCTTCCTGCCTTGTTTGTTCCCTGCACCTTCTTGACCCCACCTTTCGGTTTGGTGGCTTTCATCTTCTTCTTCCCTTTAGCTTTCGCTTTAGATTTAGAAGAAGATGATTGGCCAACATACAGAACGGGGGTCTTCTCCTTTTTCAAGGAGGTCTCTGCTACCCTCAACATATTGAGGAGCTTTGGAAGATCCGCTTCCATTTCGTGCATGTTGAAGTTCAGCACGAACTGAGAGAAGGTGTGGGGAAGGGACTGCAAAATCAAGTCGATATACAAATCGTTCTCTAGCACGCATCCCAGGTTTGCGAGTTCCTCAATGAGGATGATCATTTTGAGGACGTGCTCTCCTACAGGCGATCCTGGAGCTAACCTCATCTGGAAGAGTTTCCTTGAGGTTTTGTACCTCGCGATACGTGAGTGCTCTCCATACAACTCTTTGACATAGAGAAAGATGGATACAATATTCATACTCTCGTGCTGTTTCTGGAGTTCATTGTTCATGGACGCCAGCACGATACACTTAGCTCGCTCACAATCTAGATCTCAGGTTTTGCGGACTTCCCTGTCCACAACTGAGGAATCTGGTCCAGGGATAAGGGGAGAAACAACGGTGATAACATATGCTACTTTGTCATAAGTCAGCGCAATATTGACGTTCCTTAGCCAATTTTTATAGTTCTGCCCGGTCAGTATATTCTTTTCAAGTAATAGTTTAAGTCCTGTCATGGTAGCTGCCAGAGAGAGAGAAAAGAAACACTCAGCATATGCTCTTGCAATTTTAGATTGGTTTATTAATTTATCTAAACAGGATGGCTCCCACTGTTTCCTTAAATCCTTCTTCAAAATCTAAAAGAAGAACTAGTCAGGATTTAATCACACGTCACAATTCTTGCTTAACCTTTCAGCCAAGCTGGTGTTGGTACTTCGAGGGAGGTTTTCCAACGCTTTCGCGAAGTTCCTTAATTAAAGAATCTCTTTTCCCTGGAGGCGTAGCCCCTCTAACACCTTTCTAGGCACCTACTTGGTTTATAGCATTGATTGTTAAGTGAGAGAAATTCCCGAGAGTAATCCTACTCATCAGTGGGATCGGGATCCAACTATTATTCAATGATGCCCTAGATGGAAGCCACTCTAGTCACCGTACTCCAGAAGGTAAGCTAAATCTGCAAGTTTCCTTTATGTTTGAAACTCCCGATGTGATTTTTACCCCAAGCTCTTATAGACCTTGACGTAGGCCAACAAGTCATAAGACGCAAGTCAAGTTCTACCCGTCGTTGTCCTGATCAATTTAAATACATCGTACAAGCCCTTGACGTAGGCCAACAAGGTGTACGTCTGTATTAAACTAATGCATCTATCTATGCAACAAATAGGCACACACACTGCTACCATACACTATGCCTTGACGTAGGCCAACAAGCATAGCATGAATACGATGTGCTGTCTATCTGAAACGACGGAGGGTTACGGTTGGTTTTTGGCAAAAAAACGTTAACGTAATGAACTTGATATGATCGAAGGAACAGTGATAGCTTTTATTTAAAAGGAGTGGTTTAAGCTCCGCATTTAAAATTTGCTTTTTCAAGAAAACCGAGTGGTTTTTAGAAATTGTTCCAACGATTCGGTTTAGGTTTTATTTTCTTTGCATTAATAATAATGCGTCCCATCATTAACCTATCATTACAGATAACAACGAAAATACAACGTCCTCTTATGCCATCCGCATTCGCCACGGGGTCCTGTCATCACCCGTTAGGTTACTTAACTAATGACAGAGCGGGGGCTGGGCTAGCGCGGGTGTAAAACATAAGTGACGTCTAAATAGCTATCATATATAGATATTGTACATTCGTCAGACGCAATAATAGGCATTCCAGATCACAGATAAACAATATTGGATTTGCAAGCAATCCGCATTTCTTTTGAGCCTGCAATGAAAGACGGATTACACAGTTGTGATGAATAGCCAATTTACCCCACCCCAGACCTTTACGGGTACGGCAAACTACCCGTCAAGTACCAGAAGTGAAGCGGTCTACCTCAACACTTCAAAATACCCGGTAGTTTGTGTACCCCACCTTGGGTCTATCCTAGGAGCAAAAAAAAATAGTAAAAAGAATAATACAACGGTGGCTACAACCGCAACCTGGATGTGCCCCGCAAAATAATGTTACAACTTATTACAATTACATCGAATGAATTAATACAATAACCCATCGCAAAACCCGGCTAATCACCACAACAGTCCAATACAGTTTATATACACAAACAGTTATATATAACATCACAGATATGTGCAACCCCTGCCAACCGACATACTAGCAGTTAGGGGAGGTTTACGAACACATAAAACATTTCACAGATATAATCAAACATGAAAACACCGTATAATTTTGATCGATTAAACACTTTTAATTTTGCTCCAATACTTCTCTGTAAATCTGAAACCTGAGCAAAAATTAAAAATACCAGAAAATCCTAAATATCACAAAGAAGGCACAGAAGAAAAATGGGCTGAATCGGCCCCAACTCGGCGGCGGAACCGCGGCGGATCGGTGGGATCCGCCGCGGTTCCGTGGCGCTTTGGTCGATTCAGGAGACCATTTTTCTTGTGTGTTCTTATATTATCATGCTGGTCATTCTGGAGGTCCCTGAAAAATTTTTGGACCTCATTTAAAAATCGACAGAAACTACAAGATATCGGGGTTTTTCCGGTTTGTTTTTCCGTTCGAAATTCATACAATTTTGCAAGTGTGTTAATTATTGTTTAGTTAGGTTCTGATACCACTGTAAGTCGATGCACAACACCCCATACATGTGGGGAGACGGAAATATGAAAAACGATCTTGTTCTATGGTTAAACATCGACTAACCGCATGAATCGTTTGCTAAACAATACTTAACAAAACCTATAGAGTTCTAAACTACTATGTTAAAAGATTATACCAAACGATTCTAGTCCTTCGTCTTTACGATCTCTATGGCCTCTTTGGATCTCTACGTCATCCTTGGCTTCCTTCCGTGATAGATGATCCACCCGAGAACCCTAATCCAAGCTATAACCTTTAAACTCGAGGTTACTTAGCTTCTCTAGTTGCTAATTAGAGTAGCTAAGGTGATGTAGAGATAGGTTATGGAGTGATTAGTCTTTCATAATCCTTGTTCTTAACTCATGAGGGGTAGGATTAGGGTTTGGTGAAGGAGAGAGAACTTGAAGAGAGAGAGTGAGAAGATGATAATGATAATAATAATAATAATGAAATAGCTTCTCACTTGATATATGAAACATAATGAATTAAAAAGAAATGAATAATATGAGATTATTCATCATGTTTCATTAATGCAAGTGGGTGATTCATTATGTGAGTCATTAAGCATTTAATAATGCATTAATGACATGATGAATCACTCACAATGAGTCACTAAATCATTAAATGAAAATGCCACCTCTCCCTCCAAGTCACATCCTTCTAGAAGCTTCTCGGAAAATTACGAGAATGCCCCTCTCATCCGTGAAAACACGAAAAAACTTTAGAATGTATAAATCTAATAACCTGATACTAGAATCTGGCTTAAACCAAAGCCTGCTAGTAAAAAATGTCCAAATGTCGTACGTGCGTTCAAACACGTATGCGTCCGAACCTTTGTCGTAAAACCATACGACCTCTATATCTTTCCGCCTGGGTTTGGGAAATCTCTGTGTGGGACTCTAAAGACTCGACTAGTACGCTGGCAGTGGGTTTAACCACAGACCGCAAGCGGCACTAGCTGTACGTAACGGTCCCTAAGTAGTTGTCGATAAGAAAGCCGATGAGGTAACCCATCTGAAATCCTACTGAGCCTGTCCATGACAATATCCGCGCAGTCCGGTCTGTTCGTCTAAGAGTATCGCATGTATGGTCTAGGGAGGTGGTGGACGTCAGACCCCTAATAACCGTACAAGTCGTGTCGGTATGGCTCTATCACCATCCGAGAATCTACTGATCAATCTATCAGTAATTCTCAATCAGCCCTGGCCAGGGACTTATGGTAATGACCAACCGATCACCGTGCGATATCAACTCCCTATACCGGGAGAGACGAATCCCTAACAGTCACTCACTGCCTCCACGTGGCTCGGGACTGTGCCCAACTAAAACCTGTTTGCACGACTCCTTTGAATCGTGGTAGGGTAATAATCAAAGCACAGTGGGAACTCACACGAGACAAATGATGACCTTAAGTCAACGGACTATCTGCACACATGTCACCTGAGAACTGCTATCTGACGTTAGGTATAATACCATCCAGTCAGTTCTCAGCGAGTCCTGTCTGGTGTACTCACACCCAGTGAGCATCTGTATACAATCTTAGGTGCACTCCACCAATGGCTGCGGGACCAGTCCATCGCCCCTCCTCAGGGTCTAGATATGTATACACTAGTCTACTCCGGAGTATCGATGCCTAATCTCTATACTCCTGCGACCAGGGACATCTAAGGGTGTGCCTATTGACTATCCAGCTCCCACTAGTATGACTGCCATCACAACGCCGGTAGTCAGACAAACACCCTATGGGCTTTATCAACATATATATATATATATATATATATATATATATATATATATATATAAATACCAAGTAAAATATATCATACGTTAAGACAAAGAAAAACCAAATAGCGTACTATCATATCAAGCAAGACTGTCATGTACATACATATCCCAAGCATCCTATACAATGTAGGCCTCTAGGGCATATATATCCAACACTTTGCGCTACTGAAAAGTGCCTTGCACTCATGAACTGCGCCTTTGCGCTCCTTGGATCGGTGCTCAGCGCCAAAACGTGCCACGTGTCAACCATAGACACCACTTGCGCTTTGCGCTTTTAAAACAGAGTGCTGTACTCATAGACTGACGCTCAGTGCCAAGCGCGCCACGTGTCGCTCGCTGGCGCACCAACAGACTAGCGCAAAGCGCTCATAAATGGAAAGCGCAATGCGCTTATGAATCAGCGCTTAGCGCTTAGCGCGTCACTTGTCACTTTCGTGTGCGCTGGCGCAATGCGCTCTTTAATTGGCGCAAAGCGCCTAACGCGCCACGTGGCGCACTGTCAGAACACACTCTGTTCTGATAAATGCTATAAGAAAAAAATGTCAGAGCCCAATGCCTAGCATTATTAAAAGGGCCGAGCCCAAACAAAGGCTTAACAGCCAGAACAAAAATAAAATGTTAAACATTTTTTTAATTGGACTTAGCTCAATTCTGGCCATAAGTCCTCAACTTAAATTGAACTGAGCACATCTGCTCACAAATATTCAACAGATCTTAGTTCTAAATTGGACTACAGATCTTTCAAACAATTCACACCGGTTTGAGGATACATCTCGTTACTCCTTTGATATTTGTCGTTGTAATTTCTCAACGTCTTCAAAGGGGTGACGGGTCCCGACAACCACACATTTCATGAACTGTGGGGTCCTTAAACTCATGGACTACGATGTCCTTAATCTCGACCGTGATGTCTTAAAACTATTGTTGGACTGTGGAATCTTTAAACTCATGGACTATGATGTCCTTAACCTCGACCGTGATGTCTTAAAACTAATATCGGACTGTGGGGTCCTTAAACTCATGGACTATAATGTCCTTAACCTCGACCGTGATGTATTAAAACTAACATCGGACTGTGTGGTCCTTAAACTCATGGACTATGATGTCCTTAACCTCGACCGTGATGTCTTAAAACTAACATCGGACTGTGGGGTCCTTAAACTCATGGACTATGATGTCCTTAACCTCGACCGTGATGTCTTAAAACTAACATCGGACTGTGGCGTTCTTAAACTCATGGACTATGATGTCCTTAATCTCGACCGTGATGTCTTAAAACTAATATCGGACTGTGGGGTCCTTAAACTCATGGACTATGATGTTCTTAACCTCGACCGTGAAGTCTTAAAACTAATATCAGACTGTGGGGTCCTTAAACCCATGGACTATGATGTCCTTAACCTCGACCGTGATGTCTTTAAACTAACATTCATGGACTATGATGTCCTTAATCTCGACCGTGATGTCTTTAAACTAACATTGGATTGTGGGGTCCTTAAACCCACGAACTATGATGTCCTTAACCTCGACCGTGATATCTTTAAACTAACATCGGACAGTGGAGTCCTTAAATCCACGGACTATGATGTCTTTAACCTCAACCGTGATGTCTTTAAACTAACATCGGACTGTGGAGTCCTTAAATCCATGGACTATGATGTCCTTAACCTCGACCGTGATATCTTAAAGCTAACATTGGACTGTGAGGTCCTTAAACTCATGGACTATGACGTCCTTAAAACTAACAATGGACTGTGGGGTCCTTAAACTCACGGACTATGATGTCCTTAACCTCGACCGCAATGTCCTAAAACTAACATTGGACCGTAATGTCCTTAAACTAATTATCGACCGCAATGTCATTAAACTAAACAACCGAGCCCAATTGCTCTCTTGTCGGATCTAAATGATCCCATTAAGTTGATCTTAGTCTAAAATTAGACTAGCGTATCCTTAACAAACGTTTAAGTTGATCTTACTCTCAAATGAGGCTAACGTATCCTTAAACTCAACCCCCCAAACCCAAATATAAGAAAGATACGGATTTGGACTAGTCCACGCCCTACGGGCGACAACATAACTTAGTTTCCGTATACAATCCACGGGCAACCAAAAACAAAAAAAAACATCCACGACACGAAGTGACCATATGGAGAAGGAGAAAGTGGTTACCGCGATGCGGTAACATAATTAACTGCAGGGGTTTGCGCCTGCAGGGAAGAGCGTCCCCACAATCAAAACCCCTCAAATGAGTGGGAATCTGACGAAGTCTGCTACATCGGCCGCATCCGTTTAAACCTTCGATACATGGTGTCATAAATCAACTTGGCATCTTCGGAGATATGGACGGATAGCACTAATTAGCATCTGCCCTCAGAATTCAGGCAGGACGTCCCAACGTCCCGGTCACGTCTTTCGGCGGTAAACAGATTCTGGCACGCCCGGCGGGACCTCTTCCTCTTTCCACTTCACACTTCGTGTGTCGTGTTTCGCGAACGAATCGCGATTTGATATGGTTGCCCTTGGGTTCGAGATACTTAGATTTGATGTCTTGCTCCGTGCAGAAAACGAAAGATCAATGGCGTCTACTTGCACGAAGTGTTCCGGCTGCAACTGCAACTCACATTCCGCTTCATCTGGAGGCATAGCTTACGGGCCCCAGGCAGCCTCCCTGTTCACAATGCCGATAGAGAAGGTAACACAAGCTACCACCGGTTTGTTCTTTGGGACCATGCTCCCACCAGTGAACATTAATATCCCGCCGCCGCAAGAAGTGCAAAAGAAGTCGGTCTTTGATCGGCTCACTACTACCACGGCCCCTCTCAACGGGTCGTCCGATGTCAAGCCAATGGCGTCAGTCTTCGATAGGCTGAGCCTGAACTCCAATGGGCCTATCAAGAAGCACACGATACCTGAAGCGGCCATCCCAAAACGGATAGCCATTCCTGCTCTTGAGGTCACTAAAGAAGCTTCTCCTGTCAAGGGATCGGTCTTTACGACGTTGGCCACCCAGGCTCTCGTTCCTACTCAAAAGTCTGTCTTTGACAGATTAAATACTACTACTCAACGGACATCGGTCTTCAAGAGGCTGACGCCAGCAATAGCGTCTCACCTGAACAGGGGACATGACGAAGTCACCCCTCAAGCTGAAACCATCCCAATAGCTCGACGCGCTCGACGTCGCCATTGGCGCCGAGTAAGGAAGGCTGGGGGCAACTCTCCCTCTGGACTAACTTCACCAGCCCCAACCGTGGAAGTTAATGTTGTTGTTCCAACTGGGAACAACTTTGAATGGCTGAACAGGGTGCGCTGGAATTCTCCTACCGCCGTACTGAAAAGATCTTCACCATCCATGGAGAATGTTGCGGAAGTTAAGCCAGAACAGTCCCCACAGAGCTTTCTTCCAAAATTTACAAAGTCTGGCAACGGGTTCATGACTCAGTAATTGATCAAGATTACTCTCGCTAGCAGAAAAAGGTGAAGGTTCAGCAGGAAGAGGACCGTCCTGTCAAGCCACAAAAGGCGACAGCTACTTGGGTGCCCACTGCAACGACCCCCTCAACTTCGACTGCTCACAAGAAAAGAAGGCTGGAGAAAATCCCTGAATCTACGACGAATCACAAAACCACTGAACCTAAACGCCCCAAGTCTGGAGGCATGGTGGTGCACACTGTCTATATGGCGTCCGGAAAAGAGGATGGCCGTATCTCCACAGGTCATCGACCGCTTACGCGATCGGTAACAAGGGCCCAGGAGCAACAACAGAAGCTCCAGGAAATGTTGACGCAGATGGCCATACTCACAGGGCCAAAAAAGAGCCCGGAAACGTCATCAGAGCAACGTCAAGAAGAAGAAACTGATGCTGAGTTCCTTCGCAGAATCCTCGAAAAGAAGGACAAAGAGGCAGCGGAACAAGCTACCAACATAAAACGAATGGCGTTCTTATTTCAAGACATGGTCGGGATGATGTTACAGCCGGATCCTCCAGTTGAAGATCCTCCGATTATCCTCGAAGATGACCGAGGGGAGACATCAAATCCTCCTCCGGCTCTTTCAGCAGCCAAGGAGAAGATTATCTCCAAGGCTACTCTGGATGATTACATCGCTCAGCAAATACGAGCTCACCAGACGAATGAAGCGGCTGGGCAGATCGTTAAAACGGGACGACCATATCCGGGCTAGTATGATCAAATAAGGTACCCGCCGGGATATACGATCCCTAAATTTCATGTATATAAAGGGACGGGAAATCCGTATCAGCATGTTGCCCAGTTCAGAGCCTTGTGCGGCAACACCGGGGGTAATGATAAACTGCTACTTCGCCAGTTCGTCGGCAGCTTGTCGGAGACGGCGTTCGAATGGTACTCTGAACTTCCGAACGACTCTGTCAAAACTTTTGCGGAGATGGAGCTATTATTTACACAGTGTTTCGCGAGTGCTAGTGAACGCACCCCAATAACAGCATTGATCAACGCCAGGGTGAATCCAGGTGAAACATGGGTGCAATACGCAATACGATGGAGAAATTTATGGTCAAAATGTGAGCAGCACATCAAAGAAGCGCCGGCAGTGGGCATGTTCGTGGGTACTCTCGACCCTCAAGCGACCATCTCGTAATTCATGATGTTCTTCAAGCCGACCACCTTCCAGGCCTTGATTGACAAGCTGGCCCAAATGGACCAGATGGGCCATATGCCTTCTTCTTCAAAGACGGAGCCTTGGAATGAAAAGGGAAAAGGGAAAGCAACCTTCGTTGCCAACGCTTAACAATAGCCGAGCAACTCAAAGCCGGTTGTTCGCCAAAATAACGTGCGTACACACCCATCCCTCGAGGAGAGACTGGGACGTCCTTACTTGTTTCCCCGGGATAAAACGAGGAGACCGTTCGAGCTGGCAGTGCGCAATAGGCTCATCAATCTGCCGGACCCTAAACGTCCGTTGCAGCTAGGCGATGTCAACAATCCTAATTACTACCCTTACCACCAAGCAGTAAGCCATCCAATCGAAGATTGCTTCGTCTTCAAAGGCTGGATTGAAGACCAATACCAACAAGGCAAGTTCACATTATCCGAAAATTTGAAGGTGGACCCACCACAATCTCACACCCCTAAAAAGGTAGACATGCCGGGGGTATCATGCTCATTCATAGAGAAATTCCCTTGGACCGAAAAGTCCGTAAACTAGAAACTCGCCTCAAATGCGGCAACGATGGACCGAAAAGTCCGTAAACTAGAAACTCGCCTCAAATATGGCAACGGATGACCGAAATGTCGTTAAACTAATGATGGACCACTATGTCCTAAAACTAGCTGTTGACCGAAACGTTGATAAACTACTGTAGACTGCAGCATCCTAAGGCTGACGCAAAGAAAAAGAAGATCAAAAATAATAAAAAATAATTAAAAAAATAAATATAAAATATAAAAAAAAATGGCATGTCCATAAGCAAAATGAGCACGGATGAAAACCTGAAAGGGCTCCGTGAGTAAAAACAGCAGGGCTACGGGTGGGTTTTGTGAAAACCCGAAAGGGCACAACCTCGTTAAAAGACACTTGCAGGGCCCTCTCAACCATGTGAGGAGAAACCACCCGCGTGAGATCCTTACGACTCACAAGGGAGCAACACACTTAGGGATCCCCACGATTCCTAAGGAGAAATTACGCTTGCGAGATCCTCACGACTCGTAAGGAGAACCCTCTTGTTGGATCCTCACGGCTCATAGGATTCAAAAGTCTTAAGCTACAGGGATCTGAACCTGTTCTTAAGCAGCCCCCCACAACCTCCGATACTGCCCTGCAAACGACTCAATACTGTCCCTTGTATACAATCTACGGGCGCGAATAAACATTTCCCTAACAAAGTCCCACCAGCGACTTGGGATTTGTCTACACGGTGAACAACCCTTGTAAGTTCTCTCGACTTATAAGGAGAAAACACTCTTGTAAGATCCTTACGACTTATAAGAGAACATGCACTTAGGAATCCTCACGATTCTTAAAGAGAAAACGCACCTACGAGATCCTCACGACTCGCAGGGAGAAATACCTTTATGAGACCCTTACGGCTCATGAAGTCAAAGGCCTTAGTCGACGGAATCCTAACCCTGTTTGCTAAGCCACATTTGTTCGACATCGACATAGGCAGATGATGATTCGCTCCTGGCAATATCCCAGTTGTAGCGATGCTGATGCCTAAATCGGTATCAAATTCCAAGTCCCTTCATGGCTAATGATGATTCGCTCCTGGCAATATTCCAGTCGCAGCGATGCTGATGCTGAGATTGGCACCGGATTCCAAGTTCCACACTCGCGATAAAAAATCAGCGAGCCAAAAATGCATATGAAATAGCCGAAATGATGGGGCAACTTGCAACGAAATCAGCAAGTAAAAATATATGCATACAAAATATCCGAAATGGTTGGGCGACTCGCAATAAAAAGCAGCGAGTAAAAATAAAACAAATAGCCGAAATGATTGGGCACTGCGAAGAATAGCCGAAATGATTGGGTAATCGCGACCTTCGCGATATAAAAAGCTGAAATGATAGAGCATCGCGGAAAGAATTAAAAAAATGATAAAAGAATGAAACTTTTTGCCCTACAGGTGAGATCATATCGATCCCTGTATACAATCCAGGGGCACAAACAAAGAGGAAACCATACCTTTCCCCAGGCTCCATCCGAAAGAGAGCCAAGTCTCGACGGTTCACAGACAACCTGGAGACCACCTCGACATTCGTCTTATTACAAAAGACGCAATGTCAACAACGGCGTTCCTTCGCAGTCCAGCAGGATGTAGATGCAACGTCAACGAAAGACCCCATGGTCAGCAAAGCGGAGTGACGGCAAAATCCTAGCTCCACCTCAGCATTCGTCTCTTTACAGAAGACGCAATGTCAACAGCGGCGTTCCTTCGCGGTCCATAAGGATGTAGATGCAACGTCAACAAAAGACCTCATGGTTAAAACAAAGCGGAGTGACGGCAAAATCCCAACACCACCGCAGAATTCGTCTCGTTACAGCAGACGCAATGTCAACAACGGCGTCCTTCCTCCAACAGGATTCGGACACGCCAAAGCAAACAAAGCGAAGGACAAATCCCTAGCTTCAGGGTCTTGACGGTAACTCATATAAAACCTGAAAGACTACCAGAGATCATCCTACATGGAGTGGTCACCACCTCGACGTTCGTCTCGATACAGCAGACGCAACGCCAAAGTAAACGAAGCGAAGGCCAAATTCCTAGCTTCAGGGTCTTGACGGTAACTCATATAAAACCTAAAAGACTACTGGAGATCATCCCACATGGAGTGGTTACCACCTCGACGTTCGTCTTGATACAACAGATGAGATGTCACCACAACGTTCTTCTTCCAGCAGGATTCAGACGCGACAATCAAACAACGGAGCCACGACAAAATCCCTAGTTCCAAGCCTCGACGGTTCACCCGCAACCTAGAGATAACCGTGACATTCGTCTCGTTACAGCAGACGCAATGCCAGCAAAACGAAGCAAAGTCCAAATTCCTAGCTTCAGGGTCTTGACGGCAACTCATATATAATCTTAAAGACTATCGGAGATCATCCCACACCAGCGCGGAGTGGTTATGACTCATCGGGGCTCTCCAAAATGAGCCTAACCTCAAGTAAAAAGCGGCATGGCAAAATTCCTAACGCTTGCTCTTCTGATGATCAAACTGCCTAAGAAGATTGCTTGAAGACTTCTTGTCCAGCCCCCGAAGGGATCAGAGAAACGACAGTCGCAAGGCTACTCGAACAACAAGATTTCCTATCGAGGGATACATCAGCCAACGCGACGGTACGACGGGCAAAACCCTAGTACCACAAACCCTAACGGACCTCTGTCGTAAAGAGTAAAGGTTAACTATGACGTTAGGACATTCTTGCGAGAACTTCTCGATTCGTCTCGACTCGTAAAGCAAAGCCTTAGGCAGTGGGGATTAAAAAAACCTGTTTCCTAAGCACTGGGGCCCTGCAAGTCGGTCCAAAACAGACTCTTGCATACTATTCACGGACCACACTCTCCAAAGTCGAATCTCGACAAGGAGGGAAACAACTACTTACGAGTCCTCTCGACTTGTAAGAGGGAAAATTCTCTTGTGAGATCCTTATGACTCTCAAGAGAAAACACTCTTAGGAATCCTCACGATTCTTAAAGAGAAATTACACCTACGGGATCCTCTCGACCGGTAGGGAGAAAATTCTTTATGAAACCCTCACGACTCATAAAGTTGAAAAGTCTTAGGTGACAGATCCTGACCCTGTTTTCTAAGCCATCACCACCTTACAAAAGAGCACAAGGTTGACAGCTATATACTATCTACAGACCGCACTTGCTAAAATCGCATGGCAAACAACACAGCAAGGAGAAGAAAGCAATAGTATAACAAAAAAATGTGTATCTTTTATTCATGAATTCAATTGAGTACAAGGCGAATCGTATAAAAGAGTAAAAAAATGGATACATGTTGTCCAAAGATTACAAGTGTTCAATCTATACAAAAGCAGTTATTGGGAGGGAGGCGCCTTCAATAGACCAGTTAGCTGCTCGCGCACTCTTCTCAACTCTTCTTTACGATCAGCCGTCGCGGCCAGCTCTGCTTCAATTTGGGCCCGTTGCTGCAAGCATGATGAAAGTTTCTGATCAACTTCCTGCTGGGCAGCCTTCTGACTCGGCACGACCTGCTCATTAAGATTAAGCTTCTCCCTCAACACCAGCCCGTCAGAGATGCATCGTTGAAGGTTTTCAAAAATGGTGTTCAGCTGGGCAGCATTAGCTGCAACCTCAGCGCGCAGTCGGGCAGATTCAGTAGAAGTCGCCTCACGTTCCTTCCGCATAAGGGTTGCCTCTCGTTCGAAATGGTGAAGGAACGGAACACTCTGCTCAACCTATGCGGCCAGCTGGGAGTTCAAGGCCTGAGTCTCAGGGGCTAGACGCATAAGTTCAAGCTCATGCAGACAGGCATCAATCTTCTTGCAATGGTTAACCCAAGACTCGACGACGCCATCACTATGGAAGTTCACAAGCGTCGCCAGCATTGGATTAACCTCGGCAGCGAAATCTGCGGCAGATGTAGGAGCCTCCGCGTCAAGCTCCTCGACGTATTCGCTCAGCATACGCAGACTGGTCACAACACCTTTTGAGGAGGGACGTCTGGAAAAGGGCCCGGCCAGCATCATGATGCGAGATTCGAAAGAAGCCTGAGTCGAAGCGGCCGCTGCAAAACAAATCACAATCAGATGATGGTTTAAGAAGTATAAGAGGTTCATGAACAATGGGATTTACTATACCAGCTGCAGCAGGTGGCAAAGCCGGAAGGACCAATGGCACAACTGCTCTCTCGTCTCCCCCTTCAATCTGTAGTGCTGCAATCAAGGCAAAGAAGAATCAGAAATGATTTCACTGGTAAAAGAAAGAACATTAACTGAAGGCTGTATTCACCAGCGCCACTGGATGAAGCAATCTCCGACAGGAAGGAGAAGTGGGGGTGCAGCACCTGGTACAGGTGGTCAAAAATGACTCCTACAAAGATGCAACGTCAGTATATGAATTATACAGCCTAGAGATAAGGCTGATGAGTCACAAATACATACCTTCCAGCATCTGAGACGGTGCGAGAGAAGGCAGAGAGGTGGTAATCGTCAGGGCGGTAACTGACGGCGCTGCCTCGGGTAGCGCGACATCAGCACTAGCCGCACCTGCATAGAAACAAGATAAACCCTGTCATGAAAGATTGAAAAAGATTGCGGAATAAAAAAGGGGCGGTGACCTAAAATCTACCTGATGGGTCATCAACCGGAGCCATGACGAAGGCGTCACTTGATACAACAACGGCGTCTCCCTCCTCCATCAGGGTGGTCTCACCTCCCATCGCCACATCCCCTGACTCCACGAAAGCCGTCGTCACACTTGCGACGCCAGGAGACGGTAAAGAACCGTATGTAGGAAGAGCAATGATCGGGGCGGTGCCCAACACTTGAGAAAGAGCGGCCATCTTGGGCCCAGCAATCGTACCCATTTCGCTCGCCACCACCTCGGGCTCAGTAATTGTAGCCGTGTCATCCACCGCCACCTTAGGCTCGGCTTTGATAGCTGTCTCGTCAGCCACTACCTCGAGCCCGGCAATTGCGGCCACCTCGCCTACTACTACCCCGGGTTCGGAAATAGCAGCTACCTCCTGCACCGCTACCTCAGGCTCAGCGTTCGCCGCCACTTCTTCGGTAAGGCTCGGCCCTACAAGATAAGGTATATGAGAACTGATAATTTAAAACTTTGACAACGGAACCTCATGACACTTTACCTAGAGTTGAGTTACCGTCTGCTTCCTGAGCCGTACGTGCCGCCCGTCTGTGAGCAGTAGACAAGGCAACCGGAGACTCCTCTGAAGGAGTAGCAGCAGGGGTAGAGACGCTCGAACCCGCTCCCGCAGCTAAAGCAGCGCTACGCTCCCTTACCGCGCGCCTCCGGTGCTTCCTTTCCTCCCGGGCCGTCAAAGCAGACCTTCTAGAAGCCTCTTTCAACAGGACGTCATCGTCCGCATCCAGGGTTACCTCTGGAGCCGTCAAGTCTTCCGTCATTGGTCGTTTAAGTAAGGCCTCTTTCGGCAGTGCCGAAGAGGCCGGGACTTCGGTAGCTGGCCTGGGGAGAATTTCCGCATCAGCTCGCAGGATCGGCATTATGGTCTCTGCGATAAGACAAAGAAAGGGTCAGATTACTCATAAGAAACGGGAGCAGGAACATGGTAAAGCGAAATGTATCAATGCCTAAGGATGCTCGAAGTCGTTCCTCTTCCTCAAAAGTCTTGAGAGAGGCAGCGAGAGCTTCTTCGGTAGAAATGCCTGTTAAAGAAGAAAAACGTCAGTCATACCACAATAATAGAAATATGATGCAATGACGAAAAATACGGCTAATGGTTACCTGATTGAAAGAGGATAGCCAATCCCGCTTTATGGATCGCCAATCGCTCAGAAGATGCAATGGCAGCCGCCAGATCAGTGTCATCTGGTGGCATAAATAGGCCGTCGTTGGTCCCGTACTCACTCAAGCCCTCGCTGTAAGGAGCATGAGGTTCCTGACCAAATACAACGTCAGCAGAGAGGATCGACTTCTTCTTCCTCTTCTGCGCGCGAACTCCAGTAGCAGCAAGTACAAGCTTACGCTTGGTGGGCACTTTGGGGCGACGAGTCCCGATATCTGAGCCCACACCAGACTTGGGGGAAGCTACATTTACCGTCTCCGCAGGAGCACGGAGCACCGATGGCACATCCACCATTTCCACCAGAGCATGGGGCAATCCACGCGTGGGGTTTAGCACACGTGGAGGCTCAACTGCAGCAACCCTTCTTACCGAAGGGGGAACAACGATCCGTCGCTTTAAAGAGATGTTGCGATCGCTGGCAGGGCGCGGACTCTTGCGATCGAGCAGCAGCCACCTCTCTTTCCGGATAATAGCGCCCATCACGTGTTGATACCAGGCCCCGTGTACGTTAAGGGCCCTCGGAATGCAACTCGGCTCGCTAATAAAGAAGTGGGAGCCCGTATTCAAGCGCATAAAGTGATGCAGCGCACCCCATATTCCTTCTCTAGTGACAGCAGGCTCTTCCAAAAACGCCTCCAGTGGAACCCCCTGGTTATAACTCAGTTGCTGGGCAAAATGATGGGGATTGTATCTCATAAAAAGCGCCGTATCATTTTTCCTGAATACAAGAAAGCCCGGCCTGATGGAGTATAGATGTAGAATCTCCCGGGCTTTCAAAACGGAGGCCCCATCCTTAAAGGTGTCACGCAATGCCAACACCGTCTTGGAAGTTTCCTGACCGATCGTCAGGACTTTGTCCGTAAAAGACATACCAGCTCCGACCGTGCGCGGATGAAGAAGCAACCCCCTAGCCTCCCGATGAGATGGATTCACGATGGAAGCGTTAACCAGCCACATAATTCTTGGGAATTTGCACTTCTCGAAAAACGAGGGTCTTTTATGAATGCCAAATACCCCGAACACGTGCATTTCCATCCACGAAGTAAAATAATGCATCGGGAAGTTGGCAGCATGCATCCCCGGTTCAGTTGTATCCACCGCCACGCTAAGACCATGATACAGATGGGATAACCCAGCAATCCCAATAGCCACTTGTATCCCGGCCACCATTCGATGCGCTGGGTAGAAGACGGACGGCCTCATATAGCGAGGGTGTATGGGGAGCACGAATCAACACAACCACAGCCCCAGAAACCCAAGAAAGAAAGCCTCTTCGTCAATGCCCGGAGCGGCGATTTCTGACAGAGGAATGATTGCGATATCGGGAAGAAAAAAGCCCTTTTGATCGTCTTCCAGTACTGGTCGACGGTCCAAGCCGAAGCCGAAGGGGTCGTCGAGTTTGGCAAACTTTTCGCCTCGTTGCGATAAGATCTCCGGGCGAAGAAACCGAGCAATGAAGTCTGTGAAACTGACCCCCCGGCCTCCAGATTCTAAGAAAAGGCTCTCGTACATGTTCAACACCTTTATCAGACTGGGAAACTGGTGCTGGATGGCGTTCTCCGGCGTTAGGCCTATCACCACTGGCTTGGTGGCGAAAATGTAGTCATCCGGAGGAAGCAGCTCCTCATAGTGCTCTTCCTTAACCGGCAGATCGGAAATCTCAGCAAATTCTTCTAAGGAAATGGAGACTTCTCTGTCCAGTAGAAAAAATGTATGGGTTCGGATGTTCCATTGCTCCAAGAACGCCTTAATCCACCATGTCGGAGGAGCAGAATAATGGAACAACAAAGCATAAACCGCAGGATATAGACCGAGCTTCAGCAGTTGCGTTTTCTTCGCTGACAAAATGTACCTGGCCCACTGCAAATAGCCGGTCGAATGTCGGGGAGTCAACCCGATGTTGTAGGGTTATCCCCAAGGGCGCGACTCACCCTGGCATATGCGTCGCCCCAAGGTATCCAAAGCTGCCGGCAGCTGCATGGGTATGGCGGCAATCGAAGGCTGAAGAAGACCCTCCGAAGTCCAATTGACAACCTCCACGTCATAGTTCACCGGGGGTGCATCTGCATACGAAATCGATGAGATCGGCTTCGATGGCGTCACACAAGAGAAGCTTTGACGACCTTTGATGATCTGGTCATACCTCCTTCCCCACAAGTGAAGGTTTTTGTGTTCCGGGTCATAGTCTATAATGACCGCGAGAACCTCCCGGTCCACAGGTGCTTCAGGGAATCCTCCCTCTGAACGGAAAAACGGGAAAGAGAGATCGGAAGACATGTCGCCTGCAAGAAAGAACATAATTCGATTTTCAGTACTATAATTTAATTTCAAGATTCTGACACTCGGCACTTTAAAATTTGTACCGCACTGCAATGCAGTGGAAAAGGGACCAAAGGTGGACCCACAAAATCCAGACGACAATGCATCAATTAATAAAACAGCCTCATCATTGGATGAGACTGTCAATTAATGAGGAAATCCTCAAGGAATATTCTCATTAAATGAGAAATCCCTTAGGAAAAGGAGAAAATCACCCTTTGAGAGCAAAGCTCTATGACAGAGTGACACTTGTCACACTCTGATCATGAAGGAATAAAATTCCTTAAAGAGCCTAGCTCTGTAATGATGATGGAAAATCCATCAAAGATTAATTAAAATTAATTCTTGAGAATTAAAAATTCTGGGATCTTCAAGATCCATGAAAAACTCTTAAGTGTTCTTCATCAAAGATCAAAAGATCTACATATTATCAAAAGAGTAGAGCTCTGATTCATGGGCTAAGAAACCCCAAGAAAGATCTCTTTAGATGTATGGGTTCATGAAAGCAAGGCTCTATTAATGAACCCCTAAAAGGGTTTTTCTTTAGGTCAAAGATCGATGAAGAGTAAGGCTCTGTTAATGGGTAAAAACCCTAATTTGTTAAAATTAAAATTTTTAATTTTACCTAAGAGTTCTGACTCTTGAAAGTTCTTAACAAAAGAGCAAGGCTCTGAGCAAAAATTCTCAAGAAGAAAATGATAATCATCTAAAGGACCGAAGGTCTTATTTATAGGCACTGAACCGCCTCTTCAACTTCTGAGTTGATCCAAGGGCTCAGATATTGCCACCGCTACATTCATGTGTGCGCCACGTGAGCGCAATGGTGGGGGGGGGCATTTGTTTCCCCAAATCAGAGCAAAGATCTGTTTTGAATTTCAAAATTCAGAAAAAATGGAAGCAATGCTTCAGATCTTGTGCGCTGTGCGCTGCGCGCCACGTGTCAAGCGCAGACGCGCTGGCGCCAGGTACGCTGAGCCCTAGGCAGCACACCCCATCAGAGCAAAGCTCTGTTTCAAAATTCAAAATTTAAATTGAAGCAAAGTTTCAGATTCTGCGCGCTGCGCGCCACGTGTCTAACACAGGTACGCTAGCGCAGTTGAGCTGCGCTCTGCGCTGCGCGCCACGTGTTAAACATAGGTGCGCTAGCGCAGTTGAGCTGCGCGCCACGTGTCGAACGTATGTGCGCTAGCGCAAGGTGAGCCAGCGCTGGAATTAAAAATTCCCCACCGTCAGATCAAAAGATCTACCAATAATAAATTATTAATTAATCAGAACTAAAATTCTGTTATGCAAAGATTTTTCAATCTTATTGAAACAAGAAAATTATCATATGTAAAATGAAGGCCTTAGGATCAAAGATCCAACGGTGGCAAATATTCCTAAATCAATCAGATAAAGATCTCTTAAAACTGATTTAACAAATCATTTGTCCTTATATTAAAGGCCCTAGACTTCAAGTCTAAAGGGGAGAGAAGACAGAAGAAAGAGAGAGAGAAACCCTCTGCAAAAAAGAGCAAGCTCTTAGAAAAAAGAAGATTTTTCTTCATCTTCAAGGTAAAAAAAAGAACTATGTTCTTGAACAACAGAGATGAAACCATCTCGTAAAAAGAAGAACCATCTTCTGAAAAGATCAGAGATCTAAGAAAAAGGCCAAGGTCTTTAATAAAAAAGAAAAGATCAAAAAGATCTAATCATAAAAAAAACTAAAAGAAATATTTTACTTCATTCACAGATCTTTTGATCTATAAAGGCAGAGCCTTTTATAAAAACAAGAACTTTTGTTCTCGGATCTTGAGGCAAAGCCTCCTTTGAAGAACATAAATTTGTTCTTTGATCTTAAAATTGATCAGATGCGCTTTGCGCTACTGAAAAGTGTCTTGCACTCATGAACTGCACCTTTGCGCTCCTTGGATCGGCGCTCAGCGCCAAAACGGGCCACGTGTCAACCATAGACACCACTTGCGCTTTGCGCTTTTAAAACAGAGCGCCGCGCTCATAGACTGGCGCTCAGCGCCAAGCGCGCTACGTGTCGCTCGCTGGCGCACAAACAAACTAGCGCGAAGCGCTCATAAATGGAAAGCGCAATGCGCTAATGAATCAGCGCTTAGCGCTAAGCGCGACACGTGTCACCTTCGTGTGCGCTAGCGCAATGCGCTCTTTAATTGGCGCTAAGCGCCCGACGCGCCACGTGGCGCACTGTCAGAACACACTTTGTTCTGATAAATGCTATAAGACAAAAATGTCAGAGCCCAATGCCTAGCATTATTAAAAGGGCTGAGCCCAAACAAAGGCTTAACAGCCATAACAAAAATAAAATGTTAAACATTTTTTTAATTGGACTTAGCCCAATTCTGGCCATAAGTCCTCAACTTAAATTGAACTGAGCACATCTGCTCACAAATATTCAACAGATCTTAGTCCCAAACCGGACTATAGATATTTCAAACAATTCACACCGGTTTGAGGGTACATCTCGTTACTCCTTTAATATTTGTCGTTGTAATTCCTCAACGTCTTCAAAGAGGTGACGGGTCCCGACAACCACACATTTCATGGACTGTTGGGTCCTTAAACTCATGGACTATGATGTCCTTAACCTCGACCGTAATGTCTTAAAACTAACGTTGGACTGTGGAGTCCTTAAATCCATGGACTATGATGTCCTTAACCTCGACCGTGATGTCTTAAAACTAACATTGGACTGTGAGGTCCTTAAACTCATAGACTATGATGTCCTTAAAACTAACAATGGACTGTGAGGTCCTTAAACTCACGGACTATGATGTCCTTAACCTTGACCGCGATGTCCTAAAACTAACATTGGACCGTAATGTCCTTAAACTAATTATCGACCACAATGTCATTAAACTAAACAACAGAGCCTAATTGCTCTCTTGTCGGATCTAAATGATCCCGTTAAGTTGATCTTAGTCTAAAATTAGACTAACGTATCCTTAACAAACCTTTAAGTTGATCTTAGTCTCAAATGAGGCTAACGTATCCTTAAACTCAACCCCCCAAACCCAAATCTAAGAAAGATACGGATTTGGACTAGTCCACGCCCTACGGGCGACAACATAACTTAGTCTCCGTATACAATCCACGGGCAACCAAAAACAAAACAAGCATCCACGGCATGAAGTGACCATCTGGAGAAGAAGAAAGTGGTTACCGCGATGCGGTAACACTTGCGCCTGCAGGGAAGAGCGTCCCCACAATCAAAACCCTCTCAAATGAGGGAGAATCTGACGAAGTCTGCTACATCGGCCGCATCCGTTTAAACCTTCGATACATGGTGTCATAAATCAACTTGGTATCTTTGGAGAGATGGACGGATAGCACCAATTAGCATCTGCCCTCGGAATTCAGGCCGGACATCCCAACATCCCGGTCGTGTCTTTCGGCGGTAAACACCAACATTATGATAGAGATCATATACGTGGGAGCTGGGTGGTCTATAAGCACATCCTTAAATGTCCCTAGTCGAGAAAGTATCGAGACTGGGCATCGATACTTCGGAGTAGACTTGTGTATATTTTTCGAGACCCCGACGAGGGGCGGTGGCCGGTCTTACAAGTTATTGGTATCAGTGAGTCACCTAAGATAGTATACAGGTGCTCATTGGGTTATGAGTACACTGGACGGATTCGCCGGGAACATACTAGTTGGTATTATACCTATTGTCAGATAGCAGTTCTCAGGTGACATGTGTACAGGTTAGTCTGTCGACCAGAGATCGTCATTTGTCTCATGTGAGTTCCCACTGTGCTTTGATTACTATCCTACCACGGCTCAAATGAGTCATGTAAATAGGTTTTAGTTGGGTACAGTTCCGAGCCACATGGAGGCAGTGAGCGGATCGTCAGGGATTCGTTTTTCCCGGTATTTGGGGTTGATACCGCGCAGTGCATGAGTGGCTATCACCAGAAATCCTTGGCCAAGGTAGTCGAGAATTACTGATTTGGATCAGTAGTTTCTCAGTTAGTGATGGGCTTCATACCGACACGAAATATCGCGTTATTAGGGGTCTGATTTTATCTACCCCCTTAGACCCAATATGTGATACTCTTAGACGAACAGACCGGACTGTACGGAGATTGTCACGGACAAGCTCAGTAGGGGTTCGGATGAGTTTGCTCGTCGGCCTTCCTTTCGCTCAATACCTGGGTAGCCGTTACGTACAGCTAGTGCTGCTGACGTGCTTGTGGTTAAACCCATTGTCAGCGTATTGACGAGTCTTTAGAGTCCCACACAGAGGGTTTTTCCTGGTTCTGGAAAAATGATGTAATAGCCGTATTAGATACATGCAGGGTTCTGATTGAATGAGTGTACTAATTACCCGGACTTTCTATTGGACGGTTGATAATACTAGCCGGCTCGAATTTGAGCCGGATTATTAAATTGGGTATTGATTTAATAATTTACATATATATATTTCGATATGTATATTCTAGTATTATGTTCTTTGTGTTATTCTATCTCTTCGGGTATTTGTATTTTGGTACGAATACATGTATGTATATACAGTAGAGTGTAATCCGAATTTGTACAGATAACATTCTAGAAGGTGGACACCTCATTTAGTCTTTATCCATTTATCATAAATGGAAATGAGGTGGAAATAAAGAGAGGGGAGTATGGTGAGAGCCATGCTTGCATAGTGTTGCACAAATGAATTGTTAATTCATTTGTGTAAACTATTCAAGCATGGGCTTGATTTTAAATTGGAGAAATATATTGTACAAAACCTTGGCTTCTCATTTTCTCTCACATGAGATGGTTCATAATTTTTGGTTGGCTTTCTCACCATCATGCTTCACTCTCCTCTCTAGTGTTTTCTTGATCTCCTCTACCTTCAACCTCAACCTCCTCTTTACAATCTCATGAGCTGAGAATCAAGAGAGGAGATGAGATAGATAAACATATGGATCCATACACTACATCCCTAGGCACTCTAGACTAGCAATTTAGAGTCCCTAGTTACTTCACTTGATCATTGGTGTGGAGCTAGAGCCAAGAGCTACATCCCTCGGGTAGATCATCTTCGACGGAGGAAGACCGGCAGCCAAGTTCAGTCGAGAACGCCTCAAGGAGCTTGGGAAGATGGTAGAAGATCGAAGGACTTAGTTCATTCGGTATAACCATTTTTATCTCAGTAGTTTAGCTTATTGTAGTTTGTTAGTATTGGTTTATGGTTCGATCTTGGGCGGGTTTTCATTAGTGCCAAGTTTTTAAACGTTATTTTTGTTCCGCATCGGCCACGGTAGATGGCCAGGGCGCTATCGTAACCCAACATGGTATTAAACCCACCCTATAAACCCTTACTAGCTAGTTTGCACAAGGTTAAAATCTCGATCGACCCAAATTTCCGAATCATTTTTCCAATTTGCATTGCTTGCTATCGATTTTAAAAGTTGTTCATAAAATCTTTCAGAGGGTCTTAAAAATACATGCAGGCACATTTAGAGCACCACAAGAAATTTAGGCACGTGAGCCTATAAAGTTGCTGCGAAACCGCCGCGTCTTATGCCTATTGGCAGGGGTTCCGCGGCTCTTTTGAGGCCACATCGTGCCAAAATTTCTTCTGGCACTCTACAAGTTGGAAATATGATTTTTGGTATATATGTTTTTGGCCCAGATTTGTTTGAGTGCTGGATTGCATTTGGGGACAATTTTGGAAAGTTTTAGTCGATCGAAATTTTAAGTACGTGTTTATCAGTGCATGTGAATATATTTGCGACCGTGAATATCATTGAGCGGTACAACCCGACTATTTGCTATATGTTTAACTAGACGGGTTTGCGAATGTGATATTCACGTTGATGTTCTGTGATTGTGCTGATATTGTGGTTGGATTGTCGAGGTGGATAGCCTGCAGTGCAATGGTAGTAGTATAGTTCAGATTCATTTGTACATTTATTATTGCGGGGCGAGCGTCCGACATGTGGACCGCCAAATTGTATATTCTTTTATTGGGGCACGACTGGGTTGAGGTCGATGTCGCTATTGTATATATACTTTTCTTTTCTATACTAGGATTACCCCATGGTGGAGTGCACGAATAGCCGGGTTCTAGAGGGCAACGGGCCTGCATCTCATAGTGTTGAGACGGAGGGGGCCTTACTCTAGAATTGGCGGGCTATTAGTCGCACTCATAGGGGGTATAGGATGGCCCACGGAGGGGTGCTCAAGTTACCGGATTTCGTGAAGTGCTGGGTGGCCCATTCACTTTTTTGATTGGGGTTGCCTCACTTCTGAGATTGGCGGGTAACTTGCCATGCTCATAGAGGTCTAGATTTTCATTGCATAGGCTATCCACACGACCGGGAAAGTCGGGTCTCATTTGCGGCTCAAATGAAACTCGAGACTCAAAGATTATCCACCATTCTGTGTTGCTTGTTGATGTTCTGTGATGTTGCTTATATCGTGCCTGGGACGAATGTTATATATATATTTATATATACTGGTAGATATTGTATATGTTTTGCACCCACACAAGTCCAGCCCCCGCTCTGTCGTTAGTTAAGTAACCTAACGGTGAATGACGGGGCCCCATGGCGAATGTGGATGGCATATACGTACATTTTATTTTCGTTCCTTTTTCTGGTATGATATGGATTAATTGATGGGACTGCATTAATTTTGATTAATGCAAGGAAAAATAAACCCAAATGATATTGTTGGAACCAAATTTTCAAAAAACTGTTATTATAAACGTTTCTTCTTTCTTTACACAACGGTATTCGGTTATGAATATCCAGCACCTCATTAGACGAGGCAAGAGCCGAGATCCCTTCATAGGGAGTGACCTCTTGGGCAAAAATTTGCGTCTTTGTAATAATTTCACTATAGTCGATTATTTTGCTTTGCTTCATGGTATTCAGTTAGGAATATCATGCAACTCATTCGATGAGGAAAGAGCCGAGATCCCTCCACAGAGAGTGACCTCTTTAGGAAAAGTTTATACCACTATATATTTGTAAAACCACCCGAGTTCCTTCAACAATATCAAGTTTATTACGTTAAAGGTTTTTCGCCAAAAACCAGCCATAACCCTCCGTCGTTTCGAATAAGTAGCACATAGTATTCGTGCGGTGTTTGTTGGCCAAAAGCAAGGCATCGTGAACAGTAGCTGTGTATTGCTTATCCGTAGCATAGATAAATGTATTGGTTTAAGACAGTCATACCACTTTGTTGGCCAAAGTCAAGGGTGTGTGCGGGTGGGTCTAAATCAATCTGGATAATGACGGGTAGAACTTGACTTGGTGTTATGATTTGTTAGCCAAAGTCAAGGTCATAAGTGCTTGGGGCGAAAACCACATCGGGAGTTTCAAATATACAGGAAACTTGTCAGGCATGAAGATACCTTCTGGAGTATGGTGACTTGAGTGGCTTCAATCAAGTTATCATGCGATGATAGTTGGGTTCCGATTCCCACTAATGAGTAGGTGTTACTCCTCGGGTGATTTTCAGATGATCCCGACTAATTCTCCTTTTAGGGTTTGAAGGAGAATTCGAGAAAATAGTGGGAGCCATCCTGATTAGATAAAATGATTAACCAATCTAATTTAGGTTAGAATGCACACTGAGTGTTTCTTTTCTCTCTCTCTCTCTCTGGCAGCGACCATGACCCGACCTTAAACTAAAACTCATGAGCCAAGTTAACCAAACCTTCTTGAAACAATTTGGCTTTTGGATTGTCATAGTCGCATATATCCCTGCCGCTCCTATTTTCCCTTTGCATTTCTCCGGAACACTCCGTATCACTACGAAGATCCACATTTATTGGATATGTCATCGTATAGTTACATACGAACTTGAAGAAACTTGTTCCAGTTCGAGAATGGATTCTGGTTCTGGAGAAATTGAATAAGATTATTCGGTTTTCTTTTCTCTTTACCTTCTCTCAAGTTGTGAGGGCTACTAGTATTAGGAGAGTACACCTATTGCGCTTATTGGATAGTCTTCTTCCAAATCATAGGTAGGTGCTGAAAGGTAGGGAAGGATGAAAACCAATTAGCCTAAGTATGGTGTACAGAAGATAATAAGTAAAGACATATAAAGGGATTAGAATGAGGACAAAGAAAATTGTGACTGTATCATTCACGACGAAGCTGAGTATACCCCTGCCACTCCCATTTCACCTTTGCATTTCTCCAAAACACTCCGTATCACTACGAAGATCCATATTGATTGGATTTGCCATCATATAGTTACATAAGAACTCGAAGGAACTTATTTCAGTTCGATGATGGTTTCTGGTTTTGGAGAAATTGAATATGATTATTCGGACGTCTTTTCTCTTTGCCTTCTCTCAGATTGCGAGGGCTCCTGATATTAGAAGAGTACACATATTACGCTTATTGGATAGTCTTCTTCCAAACCATAGGCAGGTGCTGAAAGGTAGGGAGGAAGAAAACCAATTAGCCTAAGTGTGGTGTACAGAAGGTAAGAAGTAAAGACATATAAAGGGATTGGAGTGAGGGCAAGGAAATACACGGTTACTGTCATGAATCTGTATAGTGAAAGAGGCATTACTAAGAATACCAGGTGTAGGGTGTTTTTCGTCACCCCATTGAGATGGGAATGTTAGTTATGTGTATGCCCTAGAGGCCATTACTGTACATTGGATGTATATTGTAGTGGATGCTGGGACATATATAGATAGGACTTTCTTGCTCGACATGATAGTACGCTATCTGGTTGCTCTTTATCTTAACATGTATACTTTCTGTCTCTCTGATTACATGTTGATAAAGCCCTTAGGATGTGTACCCGACTTCCAGGACTGTGATGCAGATCATACTAGTGGGGCCTGGGTAGTCAATGAGTACATCCTTCATTGTTCCTAGTCGAGGGAATATCGAGACGGGGCATCGATATTCCAGAGTAGACAAGCGTATATCTTCTCGACCCATGCGATGGGCGATGGATGATCCCATATCCATTGGTGTTTGACATCGGAGATGGTATGCGGGTGCTCAGTGGAGACTGGGTACACTGAACGGACTCGCCGAGAAATCCCAGATGGTATTATACCTCACGTCAGATGGCAGTTCTCTGGTGACACTGGTACAACTTAGTCTGTTGACCCGAGATCGTCATAGAGTCTTGTGTGTCTCCCACTGTGCTTTGATTTCCACCCTACCACGGCTCTACTGAGTCATGCAAACAGGTGGTTTTTGGGTACAGTCCCGATTCACATGGAGGCAATGAGCGATAGGAGGGGATTCGTCTCTCCCGGTATTGGGGGTTGATGTTGCGCTATGCTCGACTGGCCATAACAGGAAATCCCTGGCCAGGGTTGCAGTGATATACTGGTAGGCCAGGGTTGCAGTGATATACTGGTAAGAGTTATCAGTAGTTTCACACATGTCATGGACTTCACGTCGGCATGACTTATCAAGCTATTGGGGTCTGATGTTTACCACCCCTAGGCGAGATATGCGACATATTAGACGAACAGACCGGACTGTAGGGTAAGTGTTACTGGTTGGATTCGCAGGAGTGTGAGCGGGCTTGCTCGTCGATCTTCTGATCGCTCAATACCCGGGTGGCCGTTACGTTTAGCAGACCGCTTGCGGCTTGTGGATGCTTGATATGATCATCATCTGCTGCCGACGTATTGACGAGTCTTTAGAGTCCTACACAGAGGTTTCCTGGCTCAAGCGAAACGAAATAGGAGCGCATATGAGATATGTGCGGGACCGAGAATAATTCGAGTATGTGATACCGTATTCCATTCTCGCGATCAATGTATCGATTGGTTATATGCGATATAACCTAGTTATCGAATCAATGCTTGATTCGATAAGCCGATACATATGATACTAGTCGGTTATATCCGATATGACCGGATCGTTAAATCAAGTGTTGATTTAATGATTTAGTGCATATTTATATATTTGATATATTACTTTGCGTTAACTAGTATTGGTTCACTTTAAAAGGATTTTCTCACTTGAATTGTACACATTGTATATGCGATATAGTTTTGTGCACATGTTTGTATCATGTTTGATGATACATGCTTACTTGGTTAAGTGTAAAGAATCAAACCATGGTTTAAGTTAATGATTAGGGTTTTGATTATTTATTCATTTATCTTTCTTATTTATTCATTTTGGAAAAAGAAAAGGATAAATGAATGGTTGAATGTTTTGTTTTTAGTTGAAGTTTCTTGAAACTTTGACTAAGTCACTCTTTTGTTCTTATGCTTAACCCTAACCATCCTTTTAACCATGGTCTTTTCTCTACACCTAACTAAGGTTGAAAGTATGATAAGATTTAATTCTTTTTCATTTAAAAATATAAGATTTATCATATCTTTCTTCTTCTTCTTCAAGAGCTAGAAAAAGAAAAGCTTTCTAGTTAAATGGCAACTTGAGAAAACAAGTGAGAAATCCAATTCTAAAGTGAACCCACTTCCTATTTCTTCATCCTCTACCTCTTGCCAAGTAGTATAGGGTGTTCTCTTCACAAGTTTCATGACTTGTTGAGGTGAGAGTTTGATCTTGTGGAACTTCGACGTAGATCATCTTCGACATCGAAGCCGACGACCAATTCCGCTCATTTTTTCGATGAAGCCGATGCTAGAGTCCGGGATTCAGTTTGGACAACAAGGGGACTTCATCACTGAGCTTGGGAGGTGAAGGACCGGATCTACAAAGGTTGTAGCCCCTTTCCATAGCATTTAATTCGTTTACTTGCTTGTTTCGCCTAGATATCTAGTAAACGATCCATATTAGGGTTTGTAGGCACCCGTAAAATTTGATTTGTGCATGTTTGATCACTTGTGAGACCTCACTAGGGTGCCTAGGAACCCTACAGTGGTATCAGAGCCTAGCTAGAGCCTTAGGCGATGCGTAGACGGAGTTAGAAGTCCGATCGACCCGAAACCCCGACTTGAAAGTGCTCTCTGGACATTTTCTGTTTTCGTGGATTTTTGAGAATTAAAAATATGAAGAAAAATCAGCAGGAAATTCTAAGAATTAAGGTGCAAAAAGTAACTAATGATCCCTCAAAAGTGCGGCGGAACCGCGGCATTAGCATGCTAATGCGGCGGTTCCGCGGCCGTTTTGTCTTATTAGGCATTCAATTTTGCACAGTAATTCCTATTTTGCAGTGCTGGTTTTCCTGGGAATTTTTTTTATCTGAAATCAAGAGTTGAGTTTTTTGGGTTGTATTAGGAGTTCGTACATTCGATCGGATTGTCTAATTTTGTCTATGTGTTTTTCGGATATTTTAGAATAAGTTAAAAATTTCGACCGGACATAAATACCCACTTTTTCCCATGCCGGGAAATTTTCAATTGTTGGATTTTTCCGTAGTTTAACGACGTTCTAAGTAGTGCAAGTAACGCGATGGACCCTCTAGAAGACAACAAATCTTAACTCGATTATGTGACCGTCTTGAACTGCCCTTTGAACCTTCGGGTTTGGGGCAGTACGGCGTGCCACATGTGAGGCGTTGGCTTGACCCTTCTACGGCTGGACCGTTGGTACTGAGGCACGAACTGAATGTTGTTAGACTTATTTCATGTGTTGAGCTGCATCGGAAAACTTGGGTGTTCGATTGTTCGATCGAAAAGTTTAGCATTTTCTATTTATCCGGAATGTGATACAATAATTGGAATTCACAAGTAGTTATGAGATAACTGAATGAATGTTATAAACATAGCAGTTTAGTCTCACTTGATCGGTTGCCACGGAATTTTGATGTGATCAAAAGTCCGTCGCAATCACGTAGCGTACGCGGATACTCGCCGGGTAAACTTAATAGACAGCCTCACTCCATAGCCCCGACCAAGTGACTGTAGGAGAACCCCGTCGCCGAAAGCATTCGTTCGGGTGCTCGCGGCAGCGGTGTTCCGCCTTGGTGCACTTCGTCGACGGTATCGGGGGTGCGGCCGCCTACTAAAGTTTGCGACGAGCATTCGATCAGAATGTCGGGAATCTTGTTGAATTGCCTGACTCGATATTGAAAAGTGTTTTCGATAATGAGACTGAAATGCGGGGTTTATAATTGTTAGGCATGTGATGTCTAAGTAATTCATTTGGTCAGGCATGCGATGTCTGAGATGGTTGCGGATTCCAACTGTTGTAGTTTTACACTTTCTTTTCTGTGACCGTAAGTGTAATATGCGATATCGCCGATTTCGTTGCTATATGTCAACGACAATTGGGATGGACATATTTACTTACGTTGATGACATGTGATGTTATGTGTTGCTGGATATGTTATATTGGATCGTCGTGTTTTGATTGCCGGGTTTTTTTTTATGTGAGATGAGTGTTTTTCATTTTCATTCATGTAAAAACTTGTATGTAATATTCTTTTATTGGGGCACTTCCAGGTTGCGGAAGATGTCACCGTTGATGTATATTATTTACTTTTCTGCACTAGGATAGACCCAAGGAGGGGAGCATAAGTAACCGGGTTCTGGGGTCCAGTGGGAGACCAACTCGAGGAGTCGAGTCCGGGTCTCCTAACCCTAGAATTGTTAGGGTTGCTTGTCGCTCTCGTAGGGGTCTTGGGGTGTGGGATTGGCTATTCATCACGACCGTGGAATCCGTGTTTTATACTGGCTCGTATTGAAAACACGGACGTCCTAATATATCCAATATTTCATATGTTTCTTCTGTTGTGCTTTATCTGTGATGTGATCATGCGATGTTCTGTGCTCTGTTCAGATAGATGTAGTATATAGTATATATGATATATTATATAGACGTTACTTATGTTTTACACCCGCGCTAGCCCTGCCCCGCTCTGCCGTTAGTTACTTAACCTAACGGTGCACGAGGGGACATCGACGCGAATGCGGATGGCATAAGTGTACGTCATATTTATCTGTGATGTTTAGGTAATTTAAATGATGGGATATTCATTAATGAGATTAATGAATGAAAATAAACCTAATTGATATTGTGGAATCGAATTTCAAAATAAAACAGGTAGGTACAGTTCTTGCTTTGCATCGTGGTGTTCCTTGTAGAACATCCTGCACCTTATTCGATAAGGAAAGGACCGAGATCCCTTCACCGGGAGTGACTCCTTTAGCAATAACTGGCAGATGCTACAACCCTCGGTTTGTCTTTTGATCGCTTCTATAGTTTCTGCTTTGCACAATGATATATATGATATATCTCGCACCTCATTCGACGAGGAAAGGGCCGACGATCCCTTCACCGGGAGTGACCCCTTTAGCAAAACTAGAAAAGCCTAAAAAACATTCCATTTAAAAACCATTTGATTCCACAACGAGATCAAGTTCAAAGCGTTAAAGGTTTTCACAAAAACCAGCCGCAACCCTCCGTCATTTTAGGAAGTAGAGTACTTAGTATTCGTGCTGTGTTTGTTTACCATAGTCAAGGCACAGTGTACGGTAGCTAAGTGATGTCTTCCTACACCGCATATGATGCGATTAGTTAGGACAGTCGCGTGACTTTGTTGACCTTAGTTAAGGGTCATGTGGGTGGGTCTAATTAATCACGAAATGACGGGTAGAACTTGACTAGTACTTATGATTTGTTGACCATAGTTAAGGTCATAGGTGCTAGGGGTAAAAACCTTTATCGGGAGTTTCAAGTGTTGAAATTTGCAATGAGATTGCATACCTTCTATATGATAGTTGGATCCCGATACCCACTGCGAGTAATTGTTACTCCTGGGAGAGTTTTGCACTTTGCAATTAGCCGATCAAGTAGGTGTCTAGAAAGGTGTCAACGGGGTTACGCCTCTGGGAAAATGAGGTTTACAGTAATTAGGTCCGTGCGAAAGCACGGGGAACCTCCCTCAAAGTACCGACACTGGCCTGGCTGAAAGATTGGCGAACTTGTAGAGTGTAATTAATCCCGGCTAGTCTTTCCTTTTAAGGTTTGAAGGAAGATTTGATAAAAACAGTGGGAGCCATCCTGATTAGATAAAATAAATTGCCAATCTGATCTTGCAAGAGCGCACGCAGAGTGTTTTCTTCTCTCTCTCTCCAGGTAGCGACCATATCATGCCTTAATCAAGATAATAACATGGATATATTGACCGAACCCGCTTGTTATACTGAGCTGGGGAACGTTGGTCCCGCTCCAACTTATAATTGTTATAAGACAGAGCAGGAAATAGGGGAATGTCAGAATTCCTATGCCGCCCAAATGAAGAAAGTGCATATGATGCATCTTCTTCGGGTGTGTTCGTTAAACAGAACTGTTTCTCAGTATCCTCTGTATCTTGGGTATATGATACCGGATCAGGATCCCAGATATGTAAGCTGTTACATAGGGCTACACAAGGGTAGAAAAACTGAGAACAAGTGATAAGTTTCATGAGACAGAAACCGGGGCAAGTGTTGCAGCCAAGTTTGTTGGTCACTGTCACCCTGTATTACCAGTACATTGATTCTGAACAAATGCTATTAGATACCGAACCTGATATACAAAATCATATCAGTCTCTTTATTAGTAAAGAAGGATATAATTTTGTATTGTTAGATAATGTTTTGAACATTTCCTATATCAAAAGTTGATCGGTTCAGGCACGTTATCTAAAAGCATTGATGTTCTAAATCAAACTATAGTTCTTACTATACGGAACACACACAAGAGGAAGAGTTCAGAAATGAACGGATCCTTCTTGTGGTATTGTAGACTAGGTCACATCAATGCAACCCGACTGGCTGAAGTTATATTTTAGATGCATATTTAAATCAGTTTGAATTTACATCTTATGAAACTTGCCAGTCATGTCACAAAGATTAGATGACCATAGCTCCGTTTACTGGAAACAGAGAAAGAGTTAGTAAACTCTTGGGACTGATACATTATGATGTATGTAAAGTCTCCTGTCTACACATGCCAGGACTGGTTCTTTATACTTCATTATATTCTCTGATGATCTCTCAAGATTCAGTCATATGTTCCTGTTGAAACATAAGTCCGAACCTTTTGAGGTATTCACAGAATATAAGTTAGAAGTAGAGAACCAATAACCGGGTATAAGTATTATGTCCTATGATGAGATCAGGGAGGAGAATACTTGTGCATGGCATTCCTGGACCATTCTAAAGGAGAATGAGATTCTCTCTCCGTACTACTCCTCTGAATACACCACAGCACAACGGTGTATCAGGGCGGAGCAATTGCACTGTATTAGATATGGTGTGCTCTATGATGAGTATTACTGAGTTACCTATTTCCTTTTGGGGTTATGCGCTTAAGAAGCTGCATACCTATTGAATAGGGTTCCAATCAAATCAGTTGCCTACCATTTCATATGTAATATGGAAAGGGAAGAGCCCATGTCTTAAGCTAGTTAAGATTTCGGGTTGACCGGCCTATGTCTAAAAGCAAAATCCGGACAAGCTCGAGGCAAGGTCTGTAATGTAGAACTGGAAAGGTTCCAGCTATACAAACTATAGCAGACAATTTGGTAGAACCAAAGGATTCAGTAGATTCCAACGAACCTCAACCTCTCCGCCGATCTAGTACGGTTCCTCACCCACCTGAGAGATACTTCGGTTTCTCGATGACAGTGGGAGCGAGGATTGCATCATAAGATGATGACCCAACTAGTTTCGAGCTGGCCTTCGGGGGTAGAACTCTGTAAGAATGGCTGGATGCTTAGCGATCTGAGATGGAATCCTTATACACCAACAAAGTATGGACTTTGGTTGCTATATCTGAAGGGTTAAATCCCCATCAGGAGCAAGTATATCTTGAGAAGATTACTTGGTGTAGATGGAAAAGTTGAGACTTTCAAAGCTAGACTTGTTAAAGGTTTTCGTCATCGACCAGACGTGGATAATGATGAAACCTTTTCCAGTAACTATGCTTAAGTCCATCCAGATCCTACTTACCACGGCTACATACCATGACTACGATATCTGGCGGTTGGGTGCCATGACTGTTTTTCTAAATACTGATTTAGAAGAGAACGTCTATAAGAACACAGCCAGAGGGCTTCGTAAACAGTGGGAGCAGCGGAAACGTGTGCAAGTTGCTTTACATAATGAAGCAGGCACCGCGGAGTTGGAACGTCTGTTTTGATGTGATAGTCAAAGTGTTTGACTTCATCAAAATGGTAGACGAACCTTGTATGTACAAAAGGGTAGTAGAGAGTAAGGTGGTCATCTTTGTTAGTGTTTATGCCCTAGAAGGCCATTACTGTATCATACTAGTTTGTATATTACTTAATGGAAGCTTGGGATATTCGCATGTATATAACAGTCTTGCTAAACATGGTAGTATGCTACTTGGTTTTTCTATCTTAATATGTGAGTATACGTATTGATAGAGCTCTTAGGATCTTGCTTGACTACCAGCGTTGTGATGGCAGTCACACTAGTGGGGGCTGGGTAGTCTACAAGCACATCCTTATTCAGGTCCCTGGTCGTTGGATTATCGAGACAGAGCATCGATACTCCGGAGTAGACTAGTGTGTACGCTTCTCATCCCAGTTGGGGAGATGGTCTGTCCCACAGCCGTCAGTACGTCGTACTGGAGATAGTATACAGGTGCTCGTTGGGTTACGGGTACACCGGACAGGACTCACAGGGAACTGTTGGTTGGTTTTATACCAGTCGTCAGTGAACAGTTCCCAGGTGACATGAGTACAGCATAGTCCGCAGACTTGACACTGCTACTTCGCCTCGAGTGTGTCCCACTGTTCTTAGATTGCTACCCTACCACGGCTCAAAGGAGTCGTGCAAACAGGTAGCAGTTGGGTGCAGTCCCGAGCACTTGGAGGCAGTGGCGGTTAGACAGGATTCGTCCCTCCCGGTATTGGGAGTAGATATCGCGCTGTGTCAGAGAGCCATTACGCAAAGTCCCTGGCCAGGGCAAGCGAGATTTGCTGGTAGGTTCCAGTAGTTTCTCAGGGTGTAATGGGATTCCCTCCGACACGACTTATACCGCTATTAGGGGACTGACGCTTGCCGCTCCCTAGGCCGGATATGCGATAGTCTTGGACGAACGGACCGGACTGTATGGAGATTGTCATATCAGACTCGGTAGGAGTTCGGATGGGTTTACTCATCGGCCTTCTTATCGACAACTACCTGGGGACCGTTACGTACAGCTAGTGCCGCTTGCGGTTTGTGGTTAAACCCACTGCCAGCGTAGTAGTCGAGTCTCTAGAGTCCCACACATAGAGTTTCCTACTCCAGGCGAAACGATATAGAGGTCTCATGGTTTTGCGACAAAGGGTTCGGACGCATACGTGCGTTTACGCGCGTACGACTTTCGGACAGTTTTTACCAGTCGGCTTTGGTTTAAGCCAGTTACTGGTATCCGGTTATTGGATTTTTACAGTCTAAAGTTTTTCCGTATTTTCACGGATCGGAGGGGCGTTCTCGTAATTGTGCGAGAAGCTTCTAGAAGATGGTGACTAAGGAGGGTTATGTGTCATATACATTGAATGAGTTATATGAGTCATGAGGGTGATTCATTCATCTCATTAATGCACATTTATTGCTTAATGACTCATGCTAATGAATCACCACTTGATATTTTATGAAGCATGATTATTCATCACTCTTTATTCTTTTCTTCTTATTAGAAAATGCTTCATATCTATTATGATACTCATAACTTTATTCTAATTATCATTCTCACATTCTCTCTCCTCAAGCTCTCCCTCTTCAAAAGACTAATCCTCCCCTCTCATGAGTTGAGTACAAGGGTTAGTAAGACTAATTAATCCATAACCATCTCTATATTACACCTAGCTTCTTTGATTAGCAATCCAAGAAGGTTAGTTGCCTCAAGTTTAGAGGTTTAGCTTGGAGTTTTGCTCTCAGGTGGATCGTCTACTACCTAGAGAAGGCCGAGGAGGACAAGGAGATCGTAAAGACGAAGGAGTTGGTTCATTAGGTATAATCCCTAAACACAGTAGTTTAGAAACACTTTGTGTTTGGTTATTTATAGTTTAGCTTCGATTCAAGCGGTTAGTCGATGTTCGTTTACTAAACAAGATCGTTTTTGAAAATTCCGCCTCCCCACAAGTTCTGGGGTGTAGTACATCGACTTACAATCTTCGTATTGTACGTAGACAACATACTCTTGATAGGAAAAGAGTTTCCTATACTACGATCGATCAATCTCCTATTATCACAAGGATTCTCCAAATAGGATAAAGATGATACCTCCAAAATCCTGAGATTTGGACCTATGAGATAGATCTAAAGGGATATTAGGGTTCTCACTAGGTATAGTGAGATTGTATCAATCGATCCTGGGGAGAATCACTGGAAGTGTTCCAGGGTGATAAAGACGACTGAATGTCAGTCACAGGCACTGTCTTTACCCTCAGTAAAGGGACGGTGTGTTGGAAGAGTTCCAAGCTAGATACCGTGGCAAACTAGACGATAAAGGCTGGTAACATCGCTATTGAAGATACTACCAAAGAGGAAGTTTGGGTGTATATTGGTTCATAAGATGAACTAGGTTCCTGCCATTGTATGACAATGGAAGTGTGGCTTTGGCCCTGGAACCCTGGTCCCATCAGTGACCCAGACAAATTCTGAGGCAGCATCACCTGATCATGGAGATAGTTGATCTCCAGGGTGATCGAGGTTAGGAGAGAAGACTCAGAGGACAACACGGCGGATCCACTCACGAAGGCCTTTTCCCAGAGAGAGACTCATATGGGATGGTTGAGTATTAGATACTGCGACCACTGCTACAGATGGCCCTAGTGCAAGTGGGAGATTGTTAGTTATGTGTATGCCCTAGAGGCCATTACTGTACATTGGATGTATATTGTAGTGGATGCTGGGACATATATAGATAGGACTTTCTTGCTCGACATGATAGTACGCTATCTGGTTGCTCTTTATCTTAACATGTATACTTTCTGTCTCTCTGATTACATGTTGATAAAGCCCTTAGGATGTGTACCCGACTTCCAGGACTGTGATGCAGATCATACTAGTGGGGCCTGGGTAGTCAATGAGTACATCCTTCATTGTTCCTAGTCGAGGGAATATCGAGACGGGGCATCGATATTCCAGAGTAGACTAGCATATATCTTCTCGACCCATGCGATGGGCGATGGATGATCCCATATCCATTGGTGTTTGACATCGGAGATGGTATGCGGGTGCTCAGTGGAGACTGGGTACACTGAACGGACTCGCCGAGAACTCCCAGATGGTATTATACCTCACGTCAGATGGCAGTTCTCTGGTGACACTGGTACAACTTAGTCTGTTGACCCGAGATCGTCATAGAGTCTTGTGTGTCTCCCACTGTGCTTTGATTTCCACCCTACCACGGCTCTACTGAGTCGTGCAAACAGGTGGTTTTTGGGTACAGTCCCGATTCACATGGAGGCAATGAGCGATAGGAGGGGATTCGTCTCTCCCGGTATTGGGGGTTGATGTTGCGCTATGCTCGACTGGCCATAACAAGAAATCCCTGGCCAGGGTTGCAGTGATATACTGGTAAGAGTTATCAGTAGTTTCACACATGTCATGGACTTCACGTCGGCATGACTTATCAAGCTATTGGGGTCTGACGTTTACCACCCCTAGGCGAGATATGCGACATATTAGACGAACAGACCGGACTGTAGGGTAAGTGTTACTGGTTGGATTCGCAGGAGTGTGAGCGGGCTTGCTCGTCGATCTTCTGATCGCTCAATACCCGGGTGGCCGTTACGTTTAGCAGACCGCTTGCGGCTTGTGGATGCTTGATATGATCATCATCTGCTGCCGACGTATTGACGAGTCTTTAGAGTCCTACACAGAGGTTTCCTGGCTCAAGCGAAACGAAATAGGAGCGCATATGAGATATGTGCGGGACCGAGAATAATTCGAGTATGTGATACCGTATTCCATTCTCGCGATCAATGTATCGATTGGTTATATGCGATATAACCTAGTTATCGAATCAAGGATTGATTCGATAAGCCGATACATATGATACTAGTCGGTTATATCCGATATGACCGGATCGTTAAATCAAGTGTTGATTTAATGATTTAGTGCATATTTATATATTTGATATATTACTTTGCGTTAACTAGTATTGGTTCACTTTAAAAGGATTTTCTCACTTGAATTGTACACATTGTATATGCGATATAGTTTTGTGCACATGTTTGTATCATGTTTGATGATACATGCTTACTTGGTTAAGTGTAAAGAATCAAACCATGGTTTAAGTTAATGATTAGGGTTTTGATTATTTATTCATTTATCTTTCTTATTTATTCATTTTGGAAAAAGAAAAGGATAAATGAATGGTTGAATGTTTTGTTTTTAGTTGAAGTTTCTTGAAACTTTGACTAAGTCACTCTTTTGTTCTTATGCTTAACCCTAACCATCCTTTTAACCATGGTCTTTTCTCTACACCTAACTAAGGTTGAAAGTATGATAAGATTTAATTCTTTTTCATTTAAAAATATAAGATTTATCATATCTTTCTTCTTCTTCTTCAAGAGCTAGAAAAAGAAAAGCTTTCTAGTTAAATGGCAACTTGAGAAAACAAGTGAGAAATCCAATTCTAAAGTGAACCCACTTCCTATTTCTTCATCCTCTACCTCTTGCCAAGTAGTATAGGGTGTTCTCTTCACAAGTTTCATGACTTGTTGAGGCGAGAGTTTGATCTTGTGGAACTTCGACGTAGATCATCTTCGACATCGAAGCCGACGACCAATTCCGCTCATTTTTCCGATGAAGCCGATGCTGGAGTCCGGGATTCAGTTTGGACAGCAAGGGGACTTCATCACTGAGCTTGGGAGGTGGAGGACCGGATCTACAAAGGTTGTAGCCCCTTTCCATAGCATTTAATTCGTTTACTTGCTTGTTTCACCTAGATATCTAGTAAACGATCCGTATTAGGGTTTGTAGGCACCCGTAAAATTTGATTTGTGCATGTTTGATCACTTGTGAGACCTCACTAGGGTGCCTAGGAACCCTACAGGGAATACGCGCGCGCTTGTCAGGCGTACTACAGATTCCCCCTGCCTGGAGTAGGCCGGGGTTTATTGATTGTGGGGATCCGAATCTCCGGGAGCCGCGGACTAAGCTGCCGTTAATTACCCCTCGCCTTTGGGGCGAGGGAACCTTCGATTAACGGGTTAAACTGGTCATGCAAACTCAATGTGCGGTGTGCGTGTGTTGTGTTTTGAAAGGGGTTTTTTGATATATCGGGAGCCACGCAGAGTTTTTACGGGGTCCCACTACCCGGATAGCGGGTTGGGGGTCAAGGGGGCTAACAGCCCCCTTGCGGGGTGCGGGGCAGCGCCCCGTTAGAAATTTTTTTCTAACAGGGACAGTATCGTGGAGCACGTGTGTGTGAAAATATGTATACATATGTATATGTATATGTATGTACATAAAAAGAGGGGGAAAAGGAAGAGTAAAACTCTTGATTTAATTCAAAGAAAGAAAAATGTTTGAAACCTTCAGAAAAGGGAAAGATGTACAAACCCTAGGTTTTTGAGAGAATGGAAAAAAATGTTTTTTATTCATCATCATGTTTTCTTTTATAGGCTTACATATTTGCATATATCCCCTTGGGCTTTACAAAATGGCATTTTGCCTATCCCATGGCTCATGTGCTATTTCATTTTTGCACATAAGCCATGGGCTTACAAAATATTGGCTTTATGCCCATTTTGCATACATTCATGTATAAAAAATTACATAATAATTATTTATTACATGATTTTGTCGTTGCCATGGGGAGGCTGGCCGTGGGCTTGACTTGGGCATGGGTCCGCTTGACCTGGGCTTGGGCCCACCTGGCTTGGGGTTGACTTTGATTTTGACTTGGTCAACCGGGGTGTAAATTTTTACCCCAACACCCGGCTACCTCTTCGAAACATTTTCATGTTTCAGTTTTACTGTGTGGTGTTAATTGAAAACTGTCTTCCCAATTAAATTCTGACTCCAGGATATGTATTTACCAGATTTGATTCTCACATCTGTATGGCATTACAGATGATGAGTGGGAGTAAGATATTAGGAATTGGATGATTAGATTCTCAATATATATCAGAATTCTTTGTAATTGGTGATATTTGAGGAAATCACCTGGGTTTTGCCTAACGGCAAATATTTGGTTTTGAATATCCGTTGTTATGCACCAATTTCAAACTGATATATCTGTACGTTTATTTTATAAAGTGAGATATAAATTTTTGAAATTATGTCTATGGCATTTACCTATATTAGTTGATGGTTAGGTAAGGAGCACTGAACAACGGTATAATTCTTCTTAACCATAGTATAGTTTTCAATCTACAACGCATAGGGTTTGAGTTATTGAACTCAGAGGACTTATACAAAGTATTGTATGTTGTCCGATGTCCGTTAGAACAAAGGGGTTGATACTCATACTAGTTTTAGACAAGTATTTCGTTGAAATACAAGGTCCAGATTTTGAGAAGTTATAGGTATAAGAATAAGGTAGAGAACCATATGTTGCAAGTGTCAAGATTCTTTAAGGTGATCGAAGACGTAAATAATTGTGCTGGGTATTCTGTCGTAAGTAATAGTTTTGAGAACTTGCTTCTCTTTCAGGTTACTCATACGTGGGTCCATTCCTTGAAGAGTAATGTTGCTTGGCTTTCTTCCATTTGGTTGATATGCACTGGAAATAGCTGCATAATATTTTGAATCTGGTTTCAATTAAATTAGTTTCTTTATTTCTATATTGAATATAGAATGGATTCATATCTTAACGATGTTAAGGTATATGGAGTAGTCCGGCTGATACTTAAATTCAGAATCTGGACAAACTCAAGGCACGTTTCAGTAATGACAGTTTGTGGGTTATCCCGGCCTTTGACGAGGGTTAACTTTCTACTATCTAGAAGATCAATAATTATATTGTTCTTGACTCGCTAACAGTTTTAGTAAAATGAATTCTTTTCAGAAAACATTAGTGGGAGTATGGTAGAACTGGAAGTGATTTCAGAACAGCAAACGATTAATGAAAATTTTGTAGGGTTACTAGGCACTCTAATAAGGTTCTACAATGCATCAACCATACCCGTTTAAAATTTAAGCCGTGCCGAATAACCCTAAACAAGATCGTTGCTAGAAAATTAGGGTTTCATATGCTAGTAAACTACGTTTACGACTAAGTGAATACGAAATACAACCTTTGTAGATCGGTCCTTCGCTTCTATAACTCCTTGTTGAAGTCCCTTCGTTGCGATCGTAGTTCTCCCGGACCCTTGCATGGCTTCACGAGGCGAAAGACGCGCCCTTGCTTGAAGTCTTCGAGGCCGAAGATGATCTACGTCGAGGGGATGCCAACTCAAGCTTCTACTACACTAACTTGAGAACTAGTGAAGCAAACACTCTAAACTAAAGTGCTAGTTTAGTAGAGGATGGAGAAATAGGAAGTGGGTTCTCTTTAGAATTTTATTTCTCACAATCTTTCTCACTTTGGATCAAACCCTAGCAAGCTTTTTCTTTTTACCAAAGAAGAAGAAGATGAACAAAAGAAAGAGATGAGGATAATGATCAAGTGAGAAAGGTAACCATGGTGAGTGAGTATCATATACTAACTCATGTAGAGACATAACCATGGCTAATAGTTATGGTCGGGTTAAGAAATATCCATAGTAAAAACAAATTTAGTGGAATTAGTCAATGCATCCACAAGCTTCCACAAGCTTCATGCATTTAGCTAATCCTCCACTAATTTTGTAATTACTTTGAATATTAAAATCCAACATAAATAAATAGCATGGTGTAAGTCTCATACACCCAAGTCATGTGTATCATCAACCATGATACAATAAAAGAAAACACAATTTTAATATATATCACATATATATCAAAGTTGTGTACATGTGAGAAAAAACCTAGAGTGAACAAGTGTTAGTTAATGCAAACTAGTATATCAAATATACAATTATACAATAAATTATTAAATCAACACTTGACTTAATAATCCGGTCATATCACATATAACCGACTAACATCCAATGTATCGACTTATCGAATCAACACTTGATTCGATAACCGGGCTATATCATATATAACCGACTGATACATAAAGTCGCAAGAATAGAATACGGTATCACATACACGCATTATTCTCGGTCCCGCACATATCACATACGTGCTCCTATTTCGTTTTGCCTGAGCTAGTAAAACCTCTATGTAGGACTCTAAAGACTCGTCAATACGCCGGCAGTAGGTGATGATCGCATCAAGCACCCACAAGCCGTCAGCGGTACTAGCTGGACGTAACGGCTACCCGGGTATTGAGCGATCAGAAGATCAGCAAGCAAGCCCGCTCCAACTCCTGTAAAAGCCTGTCGGTAACACTTCCCGTACAGTCCGGTCTCTTCGTCTGATATGTCGCATATCAAGTCTAGGGGTGGTAAACGTCAGACCCCAATAACCGATAAGTCGTGCCGATGTGAGGCTCATAACGGGTCGAGAAACTACTGGTAACACTTACCAGTAAATCTCTAAATCAGGCCTAGCTAGGGACTTCCCTGCTATGGCCAATCGAGCACAGCGCAACATCAACCCCCAATACCGGGAGAGACGAAACCCTTCCTATCGCTCATTGCCTCCATGTGACTCGGGACTGTACCCAAAAACCACCGTTTTGCACGCCCTCATGGACGTAGTAAGGTGGAAATCAAAGCACAGTGGGAATCACACAAGACTCTATGACGATCTCGGGTCTACAGACTAACCTGCACAAGTGTCACCAGAGAACTGCCATCTGACGTGAGCTATAATACCATCTGGGAGTTCTCGGCGAGTCCGTCCAGTGTACCCAGTCTCCACTGAGCACACGTATACCATCTCTGATGTCAAACACCAATGGATATGGGATCATCCATCGCCCATCTCATGGGTCGAGAAGCGTATACGCTAGTCTACACTGGTATATCGATGCCCCGTCTCGATACACCCATGACTAGGGACCTTGAAGGATGTACTTATGGACTACCATGTCCCCACTAGTATGATCCGCATCATAGTCCAGGTAGTCAAGTACACATCCTAAGGGCTTTACCAACATGTAACTACAAAATAGTATAAAGAAACAAGTATACATGTTAAAGTAAAGTGCAACCAGATAGCATACTATCATATCGAGCAAGAAAGTCCTCTCTATATATGTCCAAGCATCCAATATAATATACATCATCTGTACAATACTGGCCTCTAGGGCATACATACAACTAACAATCTCCCACTTGCACTAGGGCCAGCTGCTGTAGTATCGCATACCAAGCATCCCAAAGAGTCTCTCAAACTGTATCTGGGGAATGGCCTTCATGAGTGGATCCGCTGTGTTGTTCTTCGTGTCAACCCTCCTGACCTCGATCTCCCAGCGATCAACTATCTCCCAGATCGGGTGATACCGCCTCAGAATATGCCTGGATCGCTGATGGGACCTGGGTTCCTTGGCCAAATCCACCGCTCCATTGTTATCGCAATACAAAGGTTTTGGATGCTCAATGGATGGAACCACTCCAAGTTCAGTAATGAACTTCTTGATCCAGACAACCTCTTTGGCAGCATCGTTGGCAGCGATGTATTCAGCCTCTATCGTCGAGTCTGCCACGGTTTCCTGCTTGGAACTCTTCCAGCTAACCGCCCCTCCGTAAAGGGTAAAGACAAATCCCGACTATGACTTAGAGTCGTCCTTATCACTCTGGAAGCTCGAATCGGTAAAGGACTCCACTTGGAGTTCTCCGTTACCATACACCAAGAGCATCTCTTTAGTCCTTCGTAAGTACTTAAGAATGCTCTTCACAGCTGTCCAGTGACTCTCTCCAGGATCAGCTTGATACCTACTCACTACACTTAGTGAGTATGCTACATCGGGTCTGGTACATAACATCACGTACATGATAGAGTCTACAGCTGAAGCACAGGGTATCCCTTGCATGCGAGCTCTCTCCAAATCAGTCTTTGGAGACATCTCTTTGGAGAGAGTGAGCCCTAAGATCATGGGTAAAAACCCACTTTTGGACTCTTTCATACTAAACCTCTTTAGTATGGTGTCAATGTACCTGGATTGGGACAATCCCAATATCCTTTTAGATCTATCTCTATAGATCATAATTCCCAGTATGCAGGAGGCATCACCTAGATCTTTCATTGAGAATCTTTATGATAAGAAGAGCTTGACCGATTGCAGCATATGAATGTCATTTCCTATCAAGAGTATGTCGTCCACGTACAATACGAGAAAGACAACCTTACTCTCTGCCACCTTCTTGTAGATACAAGGTTCATCTACGTTTTTGACGAAATCAAACTCTTTGATAACGACGTCAAAGCAGATGTTCCTACTCCGCGATGCTTGCTTTAATCCATAAATGGATTTAAGCAGCTTGCACACCTTCCTGCTATTCCCACTATCTACGAAGCCCTCTGGCTGAGTCATGTACACGCACTCTTCTAAATCACCGTTTAGAAAGGCGGTCTTAACATCCATTTGCCAGATTTCGTAGTCATGATATGCAGCGATGGCAAGCATGATCTAGATGGATTTAAGCATAGCCACTGGAGAAAAGGTTTCGTCATAGTCCACACCTGGTCTTTGATGAAAACCCTTTGCAACAAGCCTAGATTTGAAAGTCTCCACTTTCCCATCTACACCAAGTTTTTTCTTGAAGATCCACTTGCTCCCAATGGGTTTTACCCCTTCAGGAGCATCTTCCAAAGTCCATACTTTGTTGGTGTAAATGGATTCCATCTCGGACCGCATTGTATCTAGCCATTTCACTGAGTCCCTACTCGTGATGGCCTGCTCGAAGCTAGTTGGGTCATCATCAACCATGATGCAATCCTCACTCCCACCATCCATTAAAAAAATCATAGTATCTCTCAGGTGGGTGAGGAACCCTACTAGATCGGCAGAGAGGCTGAGGTTCGTTGGGAACTACCGAATCCTCCGGTTCAACCAAATCTTCTGTCGTAGTCTGTATTGCTGGAACCTCTTCCAGTTCTACCTCCATGCCACTAATCTCTTTTTCAAGAAATTCCTTTTCTAAAAAGGTGGCATGTTGAGAAACAAACACTTTTTGTTCCTCGGTTTGGTAGAAGATATACCCGCGCGAATGTTTGGGATATCCAATAAACTTACACAGAATGGACCTTGCCGCGAGTTTGTCCAGATTTTGCGTTTTTACGTAGGCCGGACAACCCCATATCTTAACATAATTAAGACACGGTCTCTTTCCTTTCCATATCTCATATGGAGTGGTTGGCATAGATTTGGTGGGAACCATATTCAATAGGTCTGCATCTGTTTCCAGTGCATACCCCCTAGAAGGAAATAGGTAACTCAGCTGTGCTCATCATAGAGCGCACCATATCTAATAGGGTGCGGTTCCTCCGTTCCGATACACCATTGTGCTGTGGTGTATATGGAGGAGTTAGCTGAGAGAGAATCACATTCTCTTTTAGGAAGTCCAGGAATTCATTGCTCAAGTATTCTCCTCCTCGATCAGATCGAAGGATTTTAATACTTTTTCCGGTTTGGTTCTCGACTTCTTGTTTATATTCTTTAAATTTCTCAAAAGCTTCTAATTTGTGTTTCATTAGGAACACATATCCGAATCTAGAGATCGTCAGTGAATGTAATGAAGTACGCAGAACCATTCCTGGCATGTGTAGACATAGGGCAACATACATCACTATATATTAGTCCCAAGAGTTCCGTAACTCTTTCTCCGTGTCCCGTAAACGGAGTTTTGGTCATCTTGCATTTGAGACATGTCTGGCAAGTGTCATAAGATGAAAATTCAAACGGATTTAAATATCCATCCTTATGCAACTTAGCTAGTCGTATCGCATTGATGTGACCCAGTCTACAATGCCACAAAAAGGATTCGTTCATTTCTGAACTCTTCCACTTGTGTGTGTTTGTTATGCTTAGAACCGTTGATTGATTTAGAACATAAATGCCATTGCCCAACGTGCCTGATCCAACCAACTTTTGGTTAATGAAAATGTTCATAACATTATCCTGTAATACAAAATTATATCCCTCTTTACTCAACAAAGAAACCGATATAATGTTGCATATCAGGTTCGGCATGTAATAACATTCGTTCAGAATAATGTATTACCAGTTGGTAATACAAGGTGTTATTCCCCGACGGTTTTAGCTGCAACAATTGCACCATTTCCAACCCTTATTTCTTTATCACCTTCTCCAAGTTCTCTACCTTTCCTAAGCCCATGTAACTGATTACATATATGGGATCCTGACCCGGTATCTAATACCCAGGACGTAGAGCAAATGGAGAAACAGTTCTCTGTAACGAACACACCCGAAGAAAATGCATCAACATGTACTTTCTTCATTCGGGTGGCATGGGAATCCTGGTATTCCCCTATATCCTGTTCACTCTTATAACTTTATAAGAAAGAACAGAACCAACGTTCCCCAGCACAGTATAACATGCGGGTTCGGTCAATACATCCATATTATTATCTTGATTAATGCATGATATGGTCGCTACCTGGAGAGAGAGAGAGAGAAGAAAACACTTTAGCATATGCTCTTGCAAGATCAGATTGGTTATTATTTTATCTAATCAGGATGGCTCCCACTGTTTTTATCAAATCTTCCTTCAAACCCTAAAAGGAAAGAGTAGCCGGGATTAATTACACCCTACAACTTCGCCGATCTTTCAGCCAGGCCAGTGTTGGTACTTTGAGGGAGGTTCCCCGTGCTTTCGCATGGACCTAATTAAAGCAAACCACATTTTCCCAGAGGCGTAACCCCATTGACACCTTTCTAGACACCTACTTGATCGGCTAATTGTCCTGTGTAAAACTCTCCCGGGAGTAACAATTACTCGCAGTGGGTATCGGGATCCAACTATCTCATAGAAGGTATGCAATCTCATTGCAAATTTCAACACTTGAAATTCCCGATAATATTTTGCCCCTAGCGTCCCATGACCTTGACGCAGGCCAACAAACCATAGTGTGCTAGTCAAATTCAACCCGTCATTTCTTGATTGAATTAAACCCACCCGTACGACCCTTGACGCAGGCCAACAAAGTCGCACGACTATCCTAATCCAATCTGCATCATATGCATAAGCAGATAAATACTAGTTAGCTACCGCACACTACGCCTTGACGCAGACCAACAAACGTAGCAGAATACTAAGTAGGACTTATCTGAAATGACGGAGGGCTACGACAGGTTTTTCTGAAAACCTATTGCATAATGAACTTGATATCGTTGTAGAATCTAGTGAATTTTGAAATGGAGTGATTTTGAGGCTTTCATTAGTTTTGCTAAAGAGGTCACTCCCGGTGAAGGGATCTCGGCTCTTTCCTTATGGAATAAGGTGCAGGATATATCATATACATCACTATGCAAAGTAAAACTCCAAAAACAATCAAAAGCAAACCGAGTGTTGTAGCATCTGCCAGTCTTGCTAAAGAGGTCACTCCCGGTGAAGGGATCTCGGCTCTTTCCCCATTGAATAAGGTGCAGGATATATCATATATATCGCTATGCAAAGCAAAACTGTAGCTACCCTTTTTGAAAAATTTGATTCTACAACATCTTTTAGGTTTCTTTTCTTTCATTAATCACATTAATGAAGTCCCATCATTTAAGTCACCTAAACATCACAGATAAATACGACGTACACTTATGCCAACCGCATTCGCCTCGATGTCCCCTCATGCACCGTTAGGTTAGGTAACTAACGGCAGAGCGGGGCAGGGCTAGCGCGGGTGTAAAACATAAGTAACGCCTATATAATATATCATATATACTATATACAGTATTTATCACAGCACATCAAATGATCACATCACAAATATCGCAGCAGAAGAAACATATGAAACATTGGATAAACTAGGACGTCCGTGTTTTATTTTGAGCCTCTATAAAACACGGATTCCACGGTCGCGACGAATAGCCAAACCCACACCCCTAGACCCCTACGAGAGCGGCAAGCAACCCTACCAATTCTAGAGTTAGGAGACCCGGACTCGACTCCTCGAGTTGGTCTCCCACTGGACTCTAGAACCCGGTTACTTGTGCTCTCCTCCTTGGGTCTATCCTAGTGCGGAAAAGTAAATAATATACAAATGATGACATCGACCTCATCCCGGAAGTGCCCCAATAAAAGAATATTACATATATTTAATTTTACATGAATGAAAATAAAAACTCTCATCTCACATAAAAAACCTCGGCTATTCAGAACGCGACGATCCAATATAACATATCCAGCAACACATAACATCACATGTCATCAACATAAGTAAATATGCGCATCCCAATTGTCGTTGACATATAGCAACGAAACCGACGATATCACATATTACACTTACGGTCGCAGAAAAGAAAGTGTAAAACTACAACATTTGGAATCCACAATCTCTTTAGACATCGTAAATCCGAAATATCACATACTTCGCATTTCATGCCTAACTATATGAATTCCATATATTGTATCACATTCCAGATAAATAGACAGTATTAAACTTTCCGATCGAATAATCAAATACCCAAGATTTCCTAAATAGCTCAACACTTGAGCGGAGTTCAAAAATTCCAGAATACGTCACAGTAGCAACGGTCCAGCCGTAGAAGGGTCAAGCCAACGCCTCACATGTGGCACGCCGAACTGCCCCAAACTCTAAGATTCAAAAGGCAGTTCAAGACGGTCACATAATCGAGTTAAAGTTAGTTGTCTTCTAGAGGGTCCATCGCATTACATGCACATTTTTCCGAAAGATTTAAACTCAAGAAAAATTCAACACTTGAATGTTTTTCGTGCCGGGAAAAATTGAGTTAATAATATCCGTTCGAACATTTTAATACTTTCTAAATTATCCGAAATAATAAAACAAAATTAAATTCTCCGATCGAATCGACGATTACAAAATAAACCCCAAAATACTCAACACTTGAGTCAGATTAAAAATACCCAGAAAATATAAATCACAGAAATAGAAATAACAGTGTAAAAACGAGTACATATGTCCCCTGTACTGCCGCGGTTCCGCGGCCCAAGCGCGGTACGGCCGCGGTTCCGCGGTAGTATTATGTGTTCGTTTTTCACCACAATTCTTAGAAAACCCGGCTGAATTTTTTAGGTATTTTTAATATTGAAAATACACAGTTTTGAAAAAATGTACAAAGAGGGGGTTAACTTTGACGTATTCAGGTTCGTTCGGAGTTTTAACTTTGTTAACACATCGCCTAATGCTCTAGCTAGGCTCTGATACCACTGTAGGGTTACTAGGCACTCTAATAAGGTTCTACAATGCATCAACCATGCCCGTTTAAAATTTTAGCCATGCCGAATAACCCTAAACAAGATCGTTGCTAGAAAATTAGGGTTTCATATGCTAGTAAACTACGTTTACGACTAAGTGAATACGAAATACAACCTTTGTAGATTGGTCCTTCACTTCTATAGCTCCTTGTTGAAGTCCATTCGCTGCGATCGTAGTTCTCCCGGACCCTTGCATGACTTCACGAGGCGAAAGACGCGTCCTTGCTTGAAGTCTTCGAGGCCGAAGATGATCTACGTCGAGGGGATGCCAACTCAAGCTTCTACTTCACTAACTTGAGAATTAGTGAAGCAAACACCCTAAACTAAAGTGCTAGTCTAGTAGAGGATGGAGAAATAGGAAGTGGGTTCTCTTTAGAATTTTATTTCTCACAATCTTTCTCACTTTGGATCAAACCCTAGCAAGCTTTTTCTTTTTAACAAAGAAGAAGAAGATGAACAAAAGAAAGAGATGAGGATAATGATCAAGTGAGAAAGGTAACCATGGTGAGTGAGTATCATATACTAACTCATGTAGAGACATAACCATGGCTAATAGTTATGGTTGGGTTAAGAAATATCCATAGTAAAAACAAATTTAGTGGAATTAGTCAATGCATCCACAAGCTTCCACAAGCTTCATAGATTTAGCTAATCCTCCACTAATTTTGTAATTACTTTGAATATTAAAATCCAACATAAATAAATAGTATGGTGTAAGTCTCATACACCCAAGTCATGTGTATCATCAACCATGATACAATAAAAGAAAACACAATTTTAATATATATCACATATATATCAAAGTTGTGTACATGTGAGAAAAAACCTAGAGTGAACAAGTGTTAGTTAATGCAAACTAGTATATCAAATATACAATTATACAATAAATTATTAAATCAACACTTGACTTAATAATCCGGTCATATCACATATAACCGACTAACATCCAATGTATCGACTTATCGAATCAACACTTGATTCGATAACCGGGCTATATCATATATAACCGACTGATACATAAAGTCGCAAGAATAGAATACGGTATCACATACACGCATTATTCTCGGTCCCGCACATATCACATACGTGCTCCTATTTCATTTTGCCTGAGCCAGTAAAACTTCTATGTAGGACTCTAAAGACTCGTCAATACGCCTGTAGTAGGTGATGATCACATCAAGCACCCACAAGCCGTCAGCGGTACTAGCTGGACGTAACGGCTACCCGGGTATTGAGCGATCAGAAGATCAGCAAGCAAGCCCGCTCCAACTCCTGTAAAAGCCTGCCGGTAACACTTCCCGTACAGTCCGATCTCCTCGTCTGATATGTCGCATATCAAGTCTAGGGGTGGTAAATGTCAGACCCCAATAACCGATAAGTCGTGCCGATGTGAGGCTCATAACGGGTCGAGAAACTACTGGTAACACTTACCAGTAAATCTCTAAATCAGCCCTGGCCAGGGACTTCCCTGTTATGGCCAATCGAGCACAGCGCAACATCCACCCCCAATACCGGGAGAGACGAAACTCCTCCTATCGCTCATTGCCTCCATGTGACTCAGGACTGTACCCAAAAACCACCGTTTTGCACGCCCTCATGGACGTGGTAAGGTGGAAATCAAAGCACAGTGGGAATCACACAAGACTCTATGACGATCTCGGGTCTACAGACTAACCTGCACAAGTGTCACCAGAGAACTGCCATCTGACGTGAGGTATAATACCATATAGGAGTTCTCGGCGAGTTCGTCCAGTGTACCCAGTCTCCACTGAGCACCCGTATACCATCTCTGATGTCAAACACCAATGGATATGGGATCATCCATCGCCCATCTCATGGGTCGAGAAGCATATACGCTAGTCTACACTGGTATATCGATGCCCCGTCTCGATACACCTACGACTAGGGACCTTGAAGGATGTACTTATGGACTGCCATGTCCCCACTAGTATGATCCGCATCATAGTCCAGGTAGTCAAGTACACATCCTAAGGGCTTTACCAGCATGTAACTACAAAACAATATAAAGAGATAAGTATACATGTTAAAGTAAAGTGCAACCAGATAGCATACTATCATATCGAGCAAGAAAGTCCTCTCTATATATGTCCAAGCATCCAATATAATATACAACATCTATACAATACTGGCCTCTAGGGCATACATACAACTAACAAATTTAATAGAACCTAAACATTCAATTGAATTCGACAATATATTAGCCACTTCGCAGATTTGGTGGGTAACCTCAGGCACCCGATAGGTACTTCGGTCTCCTCAAAGACGGTGACAGGGAGGTTTTTGATTATTCAAACTTGTCACTACTGCTGTTCTAGACTATGAGATCTGGCAGGAGGATGAGTATAATGTCATTCTAAATTAGCTTTAGAAGTGCACATATATATGACTCTGCCAGAGGTTTATTGTAGTCAGTGGGAGCAGTAGAAGCATAGTGGGAAAGTAGCTTATGTCTATTTATTGACTAAAGCAGGTATAGTGGAGATAGATCGTCTTGTTTTGATGTGACAGTCGTAGAGTTTGACTTCATCAGGATAACAGCTGGACCTGATAAGAAGGTAGTAAGGAGTGATGTCCTGGTATTTGGATGGCATGCACTTAATTGGAAGAGATCTTCCTATACTACAATCGGTTATACTGTGGTTGTCACAAGGTGTTTCTCCACATAGGATCTGGATAAAATATCAGGGATTCTGATTACTAGATTTATGGTTTTAGATCTAAATTTGGGAAGTGTCCCAATTTGGGTACTTTAAACCTATTCTAAAGTATTTTAGAATGGACAACTCCTGGCTTGGTGGTGTACCCGAAGGTGATGTAGTTACCATCTCTAAAGAGATGTATTCTAGACTGATGAGGAGAGGGATTTGCATGATTGACATATCTCTTGCTTAGTCAATTGATTCAATCATGAAATGTCAAGTACCATACCAGATACTGCTTTTGCTCTAACTGCAATAAGCATATATATTAATCCAATCCTGGAGAAACGTTAGGAAGTAGTTATGAATATAAGTAGATGTTCTTGGTATATGGTAACGACAGCCTCTTTCAAGAGGCGGTTATCATTTCTGGCTTCCAAGGTGACCTAGATGACAGAGTGACTGTCAGGGTTATAGTTTTCCCTCTATTGAGGGGAAGTATATTGGATAGGTGGTCCAAGCGGATACTGAGGAAAGGTATGGCGCTGGATACTGATTAAATTCAGTGGACGATACAGTCTAAGAAGTTTGTTGGATTTGGAGTTCATTTGTGAACTGGGTCTCATCAGATATCCAGACAAATTCTAAGACATGTATTGCTCATTTCGGGAGATAATCTTTCTCCGCGAAGTTGAAATATAGAGAGATAAAGATAGAAACATTGGAACGGATCCACTCACTGAGGCTATTTCTCGAACGCAATAGTTTCACAAACGAGTTTTGCGAGACTGATTAGTAGAGAAGTCGGGTGTTCGGTATCACACGGGCTGTGAGTATGCGACACCGCAATAATTAGCCTTAAGTGAAAGTTGGAGATTGTTGGCTATAGTGCCCTCAAGTCAATTATTGTGATCGCAGGCACGTGATTATGATGATTGAGGGAGGACCTATACGGGTAGGACAGTCTTACTCAAAATGATAGTATGCTATCTTGTTTGCCTTTATCATCATGTACATGCATTATATCGTATTACAGATCACTATTACATGTTGATAGAGCCCATAGGATTCTTGCTTGACTAACAGCATTATAATGATGATCATATACGTGGGAGCTGAGTGGTCTATAACCACATCCTTCAATGTCCCTAGTCGAGGGAGTATCGAGACTGGGCATCGATACTCCAGAGTAGACTAGTGTATACTTTTCAAGACCCCGACGAGGGGCGGTGGCCGGTCTTACAAGCCATTGGTATCAGTCAGTCACCTAAGATAGTATACAGGTGCTCATTGGGTTATGAGTAGACTGGATGGACTCGCCGGGAACATGCTAGTTAGTATTATACCTATTGTCGGATAGCAGTTCCTAGGTGACATGTGTACAGGTTAGTATGTCGACCTGAGATCGTCATTTGTCTCGTGTGAGTTCCCACTGTGCTTTGATTACTACCCTATCATGGCTCAAAGGAATCATGCAAACAGTTTTTAGTTGGGTACAGTTCCGAGCCACATAGAGCCAGTGAGCTGATCGTCGGGGATTCGTCTCTCCCAGTATTGGGGGTTGATGTTGCGCAGTGCACATGTGGCCATACCAGAAATCTTTGTCCAAGGTAGTCGAGATTACTGATTTGGATCAGTAGTTTCTCAGTTGGTGATGGGCTTCATACTGACAAGAAATATCGCGTTATTAGGGGTCTGACTTTATCCACCCCTAGACCCGATATGCGATACTCTTAGACGAACAGACCGGACTATACGGAGATTGTCATGGACAGGCTCAGTAGGGGATCAGATGAGTTTGCTCGTCGACATTCCTTTCAATCAATACCTGGGTAGCCGTTAAGTACAGCTAGTGCCGCTGACATGCTTGTGGTTAAACCCACTGGCAGCATATTGACGAGTCTTTAGAGTCCCACACAGAAGGTTTTCCTGATTCTGGCGAAATGATGTAGTAGCCATATTGGATATGTGCAGGGTTGTGATCGAATGAGTGTACTAGTTACCCGGACTTTTGATCAGACGATTGATTATACTAGCCAGCTCGGGTTTGAGACGAATTATTAAACCAGGTATTGATTTAATAATTTACGTATATATATTTCGATACGTATATTCTAGTATCACGTTCTTTGTGTTATTCTATCTCTTCGGGTATTTGTATTTCGGTACGAATGCAGGTATGTATATACAGTAGAGTGTAATCCATATTTGTACAGATAACATTCTAGAAGGTGGACACCTCATTTAGTTTTTATACATTTATCATAAATGGAAATGAGGTAGAAATAAAGAAAGGGGAGTATAGTGAGAGCCATGCTTGCATAGTGTTGCACAAATAAATTGTTAATTCATTTGTGAAAACTATTCAAGTATGGGCTTGATTTTAAATTGGAGAAATATATTTTACAAAACCTTGGCTTCTCATTTTCTCTCACATGAGATGGTTCATAATTTTTGGTTGGCTTTCTCACCATCATGCTTCACTCTCCTCTCTAGTGTTTTCTTGAGCTCCTCCACTTTCAACCTCAACCTCCTCTCTACAATCTCATGAGTTGAGAATCAAAAAAGGTGGTGAGATAGATAAACATATGGATCCATACACTACATCCCTAGGCATTCTAGACTAACAATCTAGAGTCCTTAGTTGCTTCACTTGATCATTGGTGTGGAGCTAAAGCCTAGAGCCAAGAGCTACATCACTCGGGTGGATCATCTTCGACGGAGGAAGACCGGCAGCCAAGTTCAGTCGAGGATGCTTCAAGGAGCTTGGGAAGATGGTAGAAAACTGAAGGACTTGGTTCATTCGGTATAACCATTTTTATCTCAGTAGTTTAGCTCATTGTAGTTTGGCAGTATTGGTTTATGGTTCGATCTTGGGCGGGTTTTCGTTAGCGCCAAGTTTTTAAAAGTCATTTTTGTTCCGCATCGGCCATGGTAGATGGCCAGAGCGCTATCATAACCCAACATTTTAAATATATAGACCGAATACCATGTCAGTTCTCCACATCAAACTCACCCGCGACAACTATCTCAGCTGGAAGATACAGTTTGAAGTCATCCTCAAGTCGCAAGGATACATAAGCATCATCGATGGTGCAAAAAATTTCCTGCCCATGAATGTTCCTGATGAACAAAATCCGTTTGTTTCGGCCTACAATCCAGCATATATTGTATCGATCCAAAAGGATCAATTGATCGTAAGTTGGATGTTAGGGTCTTTGACTGAGACTCTCATTCCTTTGGTGGTCAGTAAAACTACAACACAAGCGGTATGGGAGACACTTGCCAAAACCTCCGCATCGCACTCTCACGCTCACATACTTCAACTGATGACATAACTTCAGAATATCAAACAAGCATCCTCTTCTATCATAGAGTACATTCAGATGATTAAGACTATCTCCAAAAATTTTGCGATCATTGGGCATAGAATTTCCGATGTCGATCTTATCATTCATGTTTTGGCCGGCCTGGGATCGGTCTATCTTTATTACTGCTATCAAAACCCGCATAGATGATATCTCGCTTGAAGATCTGCATGGCATGCTACTTGCACACGAGAACCTTTACCAGCACCAAGATAAATCTATTGATACTACTCCATTTCCATCTGTCAACACCACAACCATGAGTCATAGAGGTTCCTCTTCAGATTCCTATCAGCGTAGCTATAACACCGAGTGCGGCAGTCGTGGGGGTCACACTTATAGCCGGGGTCATGTTCGAGGCTGCGGCCATGGTCCGTCTCGATACCAAATCTCCATGACAACTGGCCACTATGACAATAGTTGCCCACGGCGCTTCAATTGGATTTTCTCTGGCGATCTAAGGGGTGCTCCACAATTTTCTGCCCCGCGGTCTCAGAATGGACGATCGGATGGATACTATCAAAGACCTGCGCCATCTGTCATTCTGTCACAAATACCTCCACCATATTCCTCGAGTGGTCCAAGTGCTTCTTCTTCTGACTGGTACTATAACTCGGGGGAAACTCATCATATCATGCCAGACTACACTCAACTTCTCTCGACAAGCCTTACAAAGGTATGGATACAGTATGCATAAGTAATGGTACAGGTTTGTGTATTCTTTACTATGGTCACACATTAATTCCATCGTCTTCTCGATCACTTCAAATGCACAATGTTCTCCATATTCCTTCAATAACGAAAAATCTCTTATCTTTTCATAAATTTGCTAAACATAATAATGTTATTTTTGAGTTTCACCCATTTGATTGTTTTGTGAAGAATCCGAAGTCGGGGACAATTCTACTTCAAGGCCACCTCAAAAATGGATTGTACCAATTGCCTCTTCAAAATATCTCGACTTCCACCGCGCTTGTTGGCGAACGTACCTCTACTTCTTCATAGCACGCTCGATTAGGTCATCCTGTCTTAAAAACTGTAGTCAGGATTCTATCTAGTTTTCATTTACCAACTGTTAAGAGTCATAGAGAGTCGTTCTAGTTGCATGAAAGCTAAAAGCCATAAACTATCTTTTAAATTGTCATCAACAGTGTTTTCGGCACCTTTAAATTTAATTTATTCTGATGTTTGGGGCCCTGCTCCTATTTTATCTTACACCAGTTTTCATTACTATGTTACATTATTTTATGACTATAGAAAATTTACCTAGTTGTTTCTAATGCGTAATAAATCTGACTTGTTTGACATCTTTTGTCGCTTTCAATGTCATTTCAATATGAAATTACATATGATTCATTCTGATTAGGGTGGTGAATATTAATCCCTCCATCGTCAGCTAACCACGGAGGGCATCCTCCATCATGTTTCCTGCCCCCACACTCCCGAACATAATGGGGCAGCGGAACGCAAACACCGTCATATTATAGAGACCACTCATGCTCTTCTTGCTCATGCTTCCATCCCTTCTCTTTACTGGGATGAGGCCGTCCAAACTGCAGTCTTTCTAATTGATCGTCTCCCTACACCAGTCATTCGCAACGCCACCCCTCTTCATAAATTATTTGGTCACCATCCTAATTATACCTTCCTCTGCACATTTGGATGTGCATGTTATCCTTGGCTTCGTCCTTACGCCCCACATAAACTTTCTACTCGATCCGATCGTTGTGTGTTCATGGTTATAGTACTCAACATTATGGTTACTGTTGTCTTCATGTACAATCTGGCCGAATGTATGTGTCTAGACATGTTATTTTTGATGAAAATTGCTTCCCATTTTCAAGTTCAGATTCTCCTACAAGTTTGCCGCATAACACTGAGCCCCTTCCAGGAGCGGACATCCTTGGCTTTGGCCCGGTTCCGAGCCTAGATTTACTACTAGTGTCGGCCACCGCCTCCCCTCGTGCGGTTGCATCCTTAGACCTCCCTCACTCCAGTCACCGCAACTTGCTCCACCCAGCCGCTCATCTACGGTCGCTCCTTCTCCAGCAAGCTCCCTACCATCAACTCCCAGTCCCGCTCACACTCGTGCTCCTCGATCACCACCTGCAGATGAACCTGGTCCCCGACTTTTAGAATAATCCTCCCCGGTTCTGGACTCCTCTTCTACCACCTCATCACGCACTTCCGACGAGTCCCCTATTCTTTGCATGCACTCTCTTGCCGACATCTATACCTCCACTGACCCGGTCGTTGATTCTCCACCACCTTGTGCGCTTACCAACAGTCACGCATTACCTTCAGCACTTCTTGCCACTATTTTTATCAAGCCCACCTGATTTACTCAGGCATCCAAGGACCCATCATGGCATGCGGCTATGTCCTCTGAATTAGATGCTCTCTTTCGCAGTGGAACCTGGTCGCTCATCTCTCGCCAATCTCATTTCAATATCGTCGGGTGCAAATGGGTGTTTAAGCCGAAACATCGTGCTGATGGTTCGATTGAGCGTCACAATGCGTGGCTCGTGCACAAGGGGTTTCGGCAACAACCCGGTGTCGACTACTTCGACACTTTCGGTCCGGTTTTCAAGATCACCACGGTACGCTTGATTCTTGCAATTTCGATCAGATCGGGTTGGCCAGTGCGATAGTTGGATATATCAAATGCATTTTTATATGGTCATCCTAAGGAAGTGGTCTATATGAATCAGCCCCCGTGTAACATTCCAGAAAATATAAAATATTATTTTTAGGAATTTAATATTAAAATAATATTTTTCCCGAAAACTGCCGATTTGCGAAATTGGGGTTTTCGAAAAAGGGTATAAATATATACCAATAATTATGAAATAAATAGAAATTAAAATGATTTATTCATTTAATAATATAATTAAAGGATTTGGCATTTTTAAAATTTATTATACGCAGTTTCGATAAAAATCCGATTAGTGCACTGCTAATCGCGATTAAGCCAAATCCACATTTTTACAGTTTCCATGGTTAGTGCACCATGACATGCTCATTTTGTTACATGTTTCATTTCATTTGGGCTTTTTATTAGAGTTTATTGGTATAGAGAAAAGAGAAATGATTAAGGGAAAATTCAAGGAGACATGATGATTAGGTTAGGTGAGCTTTGGAGAGAGAAAGAGAGTGTGAATTAGTGAGAGAGGGAAGGGGGCTGCTGCCCATTCATTGCCCCATCTTTTTCTTCTTCTCTCCTTCATCTCCTCAACTCCACAACCTCCACAAAAATCCCTAGATCCATCTCCAACCATGCCCCAAAACCCTACACACCCTTCACAAAAATAAATCCCCTCTTCAACCTCTACACAATGGACCGAGCAAAATGGGATTTTGACGATGTTGGGAAGTTAGTGCTGCCTAGAGTGGACTAGATGAGGTATAATTTCTTCCCTTTAGATCAGTTTTGTGAGATATCATGTTTAGATGTCGTTTTGTGAAGATTAGTGGAAATTGGGAAACCCTAGTGAATGTTTGAGTGTTGGTTTGAATTGGGTGATACCTAGTAGCTGTTAACTGAACTTAGGTGCTGTTTAGTGACCTGGACCAGACCCTAGAAACCCCAAAACACGGATTAAGAAACCCGACATCGGATAAGTGTGTGATCTATGAAGGTATTTTGGAATCTGGAGCAACCCGGGGACACTAGAAATTATTTTGGAATTACTGGGAGTCGTGCAGGCACCTAGGAAGCTACCACTGAGATCCGAACCCCTAATTCAAACCTATGGCCGCAGATTTAATCATTCTGGCTACAATTTGCGGCCAGAGTAGAAGGGAATGGGTTCATTTTTGTTCCAGGGATCATTTTGCATTAAATTAGACCCCTCCTATATGCAGTTTTGGCTAATTGTCATCTGGGGAAAATCTGGAATCATTTTGGTGTGTTTTAGGCGATGTTTTCCGTATTTTTAAATGCACTTTCTTGATATTTGGATTTGTATTTGGTTGCCGGGTGTTCGTATATCGACAACAGGGGTTGTTTGTTGGATTTGCACGTTTAGGCCATAGGTTCTAACCTATGAGCACACTGTGCGCTGTATCGGTTTTCTGCATCGATTTTAATATGTATTGAGATTGGTTATTATTGTAGGTACCCTCGCATGGATTCCGAGGCAAAGAAGCGTGGCGTCATCGATTTGGGCGAGCGAAGACTAGGTGAGTAGATCTATATCTACCGGGGAAGTCAGGTGGATGGCGTATAGCACCCTCGCAAACTTCTGATGGTAACCGATTTATAGAGTATGGTTAGGAAACCTAGATTAGGAAACTAAGGTTAGAATATAGATAGCTATGTAGTCATATTACAAACTAGAGGATAGTTAATTGTGATATGTTACTACCACCCTAGGATGACGTTTAGCGGTATTGCCGTTTAGGGTTCTGTTGGACTAGATAGCCGATGTAGATGCGTCATCCGAACCATACCTTTTTCTAAACTAAAGAATCGTATGTACCTTTTAAATGTATATCTTGAGGGATGTTACAGATTTTCAAATGATATCTTTTCCTTAAAAACACTGTAACCCCTGTTTTCAAAACGACGATTCACTTCTTTAAAAATCTGATTGTATGGTACGAGTGTGTTTGTTAGATTAGATACTTATACATAGTAGAGATAGCATGTTTATGTAAACTCGATATTGATATGAGACATAAATGAGATGAAAGAATACAAGACGAGTTTGATGATATGATGAGATGATGATATGATATGATGGTATACGGATGCGAGTCGATCGAGATGATTTATACCCTGCCGGTCCCCTGATATGAGATTATTGCAGATGTGACCTGGGACATAGGTATATAGGGTTATATATATATAGAATGTTGTGAATCATGGATGATAGGCCGTATGTGATATTAGGTCGTACCATCATTTGTCGTATAGGATGATAGGATCCTTTTTAGTATAATGCCGTCGCACGATGATATTCCGTGCGTGATGAGTTGACTTGATGGTTGATCCTTACCCTTGACTAGAGGTTTCCGTACGATGGATTATACCGTACGCGATATTATTATGCTAGATTCTGATTGATAGATTCACCGACTCGGACATACGATAGTTACGTATACCTTATAGCTGTTAGCTGATGATTTACTTGCTGCATTCATGATATTTTTGTTGCATCGCATATATCTGTGATAGTGCACCTACACCGTTATCGATGATGCGTATGTTACACGTACACATAATTGCCGGCTCACCCACTTCATCATCGATAATTGCCATGTCACTACATAGTAGGGTTGCTGCATCATGACATTTATATTGATATATTCATATTTGTGCACACATACATGGTACATCTATACTTGCGCATATACATATTGTACCTACATAAATAAACGGTTTTATTGTAAAATTAGGAACTGCATGCTATACTTTAAAAACTGGAATCATTTTAAAAGAGCGGTTTTCCCCTTAATATGTCATATCACTATTCCATATTGCATGATACACGGATATGCTCGCATTTCTTTTTACATGTCACATACATCATACTCTATTATTTTACACATTGAGATATGCTGTTTTTATGAGATTTCTGGATTTGAGAACCGTGGGTATTTCAAAAGGAAGCATGTACTATTTTAAAACCCGGTTTCTCTTGATATGATATTTCAGTGCGTCCACCATGCGTTTTCTCGGTTCTGAGAGTGTCATGTGAAACCCAATTCGAGGAGTGGTAGGCACCGATTGCGGGAACATGGTGGACCCGGTGAGGTATCCCGGGGCAAGAAGACTCGTATATGTTAGACGGTAAGCCCGGCAGGGGGAGCACTACCTGCCGGTGATAGTATGTAGACTCGACGGTTATCCGGAGGATACCGACCGGAGTAGCGAGATGGATATAAGGGCCGACCAGGGAGTGCGGCGCCTGAGGGCCGATCTGAGGATGCGGCGCCTGAGATATATGAGGATTTACGTGCCGATGATGGGCACGGTTTTCATGATATTTTCGAGTGTCGATGCTAGGCACTCAGGTTCCATGATTTGATGTGTCGGGAGGGACACTGTTGATATATATATATATATACACACACACACACACACACACACACATCCTCATACTTTCATGCACACTCTTTTATGATATTTACATGTATGATATTGTTGCGTCAGTGGTTGACGCGTGGACTGGATCCACCTACATACATACATACATACATACATACACTGATGTTACTATGGGAGATTATACACATGCTTATAGATATCGATTTATGGGTGGACGAGATCCACGTATCCGCATGCATTGATTATTACTGTTGGATGTTATCCACATGCATATAGATACTGACTACCTTGTTGGCACAAATACGACCCGGTCACCCTAGATATTATAGTATCACCTTTTGATATAGTTGACCTAGGAGTCGTTGTTTATTCGATTTCTACTTGTAGATATATTTCTATTCACGAGTTGGCAACTCACCCCCGTTGTGCCACAGTTCTTGCAGGTTGACCGCGTGGATCAGTAGCGGCATCGCTGGCATAAGTTCTTTCGGGTGTTTTGCATTGGTAGGTGGGGCATTTGTATCGTACCCACTCTTGTATTATATTTCATATTGTATCTAGTTAATTCCATCAATCAATCAAAATTAGAATTTGTATAAGTAATGATACTTAGTGAGACTGGTAGTTGCGAGATTTGAGCGATGGGTTTTATTTTCCCTTTAGGGTTATATCTTGCTCTTTTCATTATCTTTTTGTGGTGAACTTCGCCGTTGGGCGTCGTATACTTATTTATACTGTATTACGTGGTTGTGATCCTCCGTTTGGCGAAGAGCTAGCTCCCGCTTAGGGATGCCATTATTCTTGTTATGTATTGTGGTTTTGGATCAAAATATACAAAGGAGGTGCTGCCAAAATTTTTCAAAAAGACGAAACATGTTTTCAAACTAGAAAATTTCATTTGCATCATTCATGTTTCTTTCTATGCATTAAGCACACTTGATTTTATTATACCTTTATTTCAAAAACTCCATCTCCTTTATTTTCTTAAAAGGTTTAGATTTCTGGGTTTCAGCTTACTTGAATTCCGTTACGCCTTTAGACGTGGCGTGATTCAAGTGCCGGTAACGAGCTAATATTTCGGGTCATGACAAAGTTGGTATCAGAGCGCTAAGTTTAACCTTTGTTCGAGTCTATGTTTGACTATGCGGAGTCTAGGGCGGGTATGTATTTCGGAACCTAGGCTTGACCTTACGGAACTTAGACTTAAACGGGGGGTATTAGACCCGAACTTTCGTTTCATAGGCTGACCCTGATTGATGGAGTAGGTAGCTTGAGTAGAGTGACATACCGTACGTATATTCCGCGGCATATTTACGATACGATACTCCACTTAAGAAACCTTAGGATGTACACATTTTGAGACTTGTGATTCTCTTCATACCATGATTATACATCCCTTAGAGATCCTCGATTGTATTAGTTCCATGATCATACTTTCATTGATGTTGTTCCTTCTTATGATCATGTATCCATACTGGATTTGTCGTTTCCTCTCATGCCGTTGATCTGCTCTCTTCGATACTCAATTGAGGTACCTGTCACCATAGTTTGAGTGCAGTTTTAGCTGCTGCCAGTGTTGCGGTCAGGGCGAGCTCGTTTGATACAAGGGCTGACCATTGTGTTTTCTGGTGACATGGGAACGTCTCGAGTTAGTATTTTGTTATGACCTCTTGTCGAGGCAAGTGCTTGGTTTTAGACCGGATGATCGGGCCATTGTTAGAGCTGCCAGTTGCGAGAGGACTGTAGATGTATAACATACCTCAGGGATTTTGATGTCGCCTACCGTGCAGACAGATGACCCAGCTGTTGCTGAGATTGATAGGATGTCGCTTCCAGAGCTTACGAGATGAGATCGCCGGAGCTTCCAGGCAGATATGAGACAGATGATAGCTAGTCTACCCCGATTTGAGAGACGAAGGTGATTGTCCGATTTATGCGCCGGAGCAGGCCCAGTTGAGTTGAAGATTTCCAGTGTGGAGAGGCTTACTCGGATCTAGAGCAGACCGATTTAGAGATGACCGCCAATGTATCGCCTTTCCTGGAGGATTGAGGCGCTGTTCAGCATACAGACGAATGAGCCAGTCGTTGCTGCAAATGACGAGGTATCGCCCAAAGGTTGGAGCTACTGCAGCATAAGTATATACTTAGAGATATGATGGAAGGTCGCTAGCCACCCAAGGGTGAAGGACTAGGACATGTGGTTCGTTCGCTACCCGATGCGAGGTCATCAGATAGATTGATTCCAGCTAGAGACGACTTCACGCAGATTCGTTGAGAGTCAATAGAGACGATCGAATGTCAGCAAACCATATTCCAAGTTTAAATTATTCGGAAAGACATGCAAGCAATTCTATGGACCCTCTAGAAGAATGAAACCCTAACTCGACATAATGACCGTGTGAAAGCCTTTGAACTTTAGGGTTTACGGAAGTTCCACGGCGCCATTAGTGAGGCTTGGGTTTGCCCTTCTACGGCTGGACCACCGATGCTGTGGCATGTACTCGATACTATTAAACTGTACCCAAGATGTTGATCTCTTGAGGGATTATGAGGTTTTGACCTATCGATCGGATGGTTCGACATCATCCGGATATCTTGTGATAGGATACATTGCTTGGGAGACTCCAGATATGAGCATAGCCGTTGGAGAGCAGTCCTTACAGCCACGAGAAGACAAGTCCGAATCAGTCGACATTAGGGCCGAGTGAAGTGGAGAGTTCGACGAGTAGTGAGTATTCCTCCGATGGACGGGACGAGCTCCCGAGGATGTGTTTGGCCAGACATCTTCTATAGAGTGATGAAGATATCGAGTTCGTGACTTCGAGTCCGTGCGAGAGACTTCGGTTTGACCGTCGCCGAGAACAGTTGCAGTGCGCAGATAGTATGGTGTGACGTCATAGTGGACGATGATAAAGACGAGTGGAACCAAAAGTTCGTGCGAGACGCTGATGAGCTGTTTATACTCCCCGTCAAGATCAGAGACCTGATATGCTTATAGAGGCATTGGGATACGACCAGTTTCCGAGGAAATGTGTGCGGCACATGTAGATGTCCAGAAAACGAGAAAGGATTATATAAGAATACCAGCCTCCGTACAGTACGGTATAGGCGAGATCGGAAGAGACCTTGAGCAGGATTCCTTCCAGGACACTGCTGCAATGAGATTTGTACCCAGGATCAGATGTGTCACGTATATTCAAAGAGCCAGAGGCCGACGCCAGTGATGTGCTGCTTTACGAGTGGTCATGATGATTGACCGAGAGATAACCAGAGAAGTGCCAGAACGGAATCGTCCCCGTTAGCACACCTGACAGGGCCGATGAGCCGATAGATTGCGAGATTGGTAATCCGCAGAGAAGATAAGTACCCAGAGACCGAGGATGCCAGACCGTGAGCAGGAGACAAGCGGATGTTCTTGTTTTGCCAGTTTCTAAGCGCACCGATTCATTTTTCAACATTGTAGGAGGTGTACCTCGATGTCCTTTATTGCGATTTGCATTGTGATCTGAGTATCACACTTATATCGCTTGGATTTGAGTTTTGATGACGAGTTTCCTGATACTGATTTTGTGCACCATGGCTGCACCTACTGGGTATTTACATTTTGTGCATAGTTATTGCACTTGAGATATGTTTTATACAGCATTGTATTAATTTTTGATTTGTGCATATTTATCGCACTTGATATCGGTTTTTTGCCTTGGTAGCACATGTTTATGATTTCATGGATTTCATACGGCTGATTTGATTTTGTGCGTATGGCACGCACTCGATTTGATGTTTGCACTCAGTATAGCTTATATGTGCTTGTAGTGCATTGATATGCATTTTGTGCACGCGGTTGCACACGTCTACGATTTTATACATCTTGGTGTACTCGGTGTTGCTGTTTATGCATTTGAGTTATTGATCGGTATTTTGTGCACTGGATGCACTGTATTTGTATTTCGTGCACTGGATACACTGTATTTGTATTTCGTGCGTTTGCTGCACTAGATTGAATTTTTGCATTTGTTGCACCGGACGGGTACTTATGCATTGTCGCACTGGATTTATACCCCGTACCTTGGTTGCACCCGATTTATATCCTTGAGCATTCGTTTTACTAGATTTGTATTTTCGTACGCATTGGCACTTGCCGTTCGTTTTCGTGCATGTTACTGCACTATATGCTTTTACGGACCTGATGCGTTTTGGTTTGATTTTTGCGCTTATTAGGCGCTTGATTTTGGATTTTGTACACACCCGTTGCACTTAGTTTTCCCTTGTGGGTATTGTGGCACCTGTATTTGGATTTGGTTTCCATGCGCACCAGATGCATGTGATTATTGGATACGCCTTTTGAGGCTGATTTTGCTTTTGAGCACTTTATTTTTATGTTGGGCACTATATTGTGTAGTAGCCAAACAAGACTGATCTGAGGACAGTACCTGAGTACTTTGCATGCATTAAAGGATTACCAAAGGGTTTTCAAGAGGAGCTATAGTCTCTCTATTTTCTTAAGTGTCCGTGAGCGACATGAACGTTGTTAAAGGAAAACCTTTTGGCATATTTTGAAAACGACGGAACATGTATTTAAGAAAACATATATAGACATATATTATTATTTTAAAATGAGCGTCCGTCAGTTATGCTAGGAGTTACGCATTCCCGCGGCGATTTAGAAAAGATTTTGAATGTGTTTTATTCAGATTTTGGAGTTTTCAAAGATGCGTACTATACACGTATTATAGTATTTGACCAGCGTATATTGGATTTCAGTAGTGAATTTCGAGATCTGCATCTCTATTGTGCCTCCGAGGATATGCGTGCAAATCCGATGATTTGCGTGACACTTGACGGAGTTTGATTTTGAGTTTTTACTCGTTTTCATGCGCACTCGACGCGATGTGTTGTGTTGTTGCTACGTTTTCCATGATTTCGGAGCCCCGTTGTTTTGAGCCGATTATTGAAATGTTTTAGATTTTGGGGGTTTAAATTTAAATTGGGAGACCGAATTTATTTAAGGGGGGAAGATTGTAACATTCCAGAAAATATAAAATATTATTTTTGGGAATTTAATATTAAAATAATATTTTTCCCGAAAACTGCCGATTTGCGAAATTGGGGTTTACGAAAAAGGGTATAAATATATACCAATAATTAAGAAATAAATACAAATTAAAATGATTTATTTATTTAATAATATAATTAAAGGATTTGGCATTTTTAAAATTTATTATACGCAGTTTCGATAAAAACCCGATTAGTGCATTGCTAATCGCGATTAAGCCAAATCCGCATTTTTACAGTTTCCATGGTTAGTGCACCATGACATGCTCATTTTATTACATGTTTCATTTCATTTAGGCTTTTTATTAGGGTTTATTGGTGTAGAGAAAAGAGAAATGATTAAGGGAAAAGTCAAGGAGACATGATGATTATGTTAGATGAGCTTTGGAGAGAGAAAGAGAGTGTGAATTAGTGAGAGAGGGAAGGGGGCTGCTGCCCATTCATTGCCCCATCTTTTTTCTTCTTCTCTCCTTCATCTCCTCAACTCCACAACCCTCCACAAAAATCCCTAGATCCATCTCCAACCATGCCCCAAAACCCTACACACCCTTCACAAAAATTAATCCCCTCTTCAACCTCTACACGATGGACCGAGCAAAATGGGATTTTGACGACGTTGGGAAGTTAGTGCTGCCTAGAGTGGACTAGATGAGGTATAATTTCTTCCCTTTAGATCAGTTTTGTGAGATATCATGTTTAGATGTCGTTTTGTGAAGATTAATAGACATTAGGAAACCCTAGTGAATGTTTGAGTGTTGGTTTGAATTGGGTGATACCTAGTAGCTGTTAACTGAACTTAGGTGCTATTTAGTGACCAGGCCCAGACCCTAGAAACCCCAAAACACGGATTAAGAAACCCGACATCGGATAAGTGTGTGATCTGTGAAGGTATTTTGGAATCTGGAGCAACCCGGGGACATTAGAAATTATATTGGAATTACTGGGAGTCGTGCAGGCACCTAGGAAGCTACCACTGAGACCCGAGCCCCTAATTCAAACCTATGGCCGCAGATTTAATCATTCTGGCCGTAATTTGCGGCCAGAGTAGAAGGGAATGGGTTCATTTTTGTTCCAGGGCTCATTTTGCACTAAATTAGACCCCTCCTATATGCAGTTTTGGCTAATTGTCATCTGGGAAAAATCTGTAAGCATTTTGGTGTGTTTTTGGCGATATTTTCCGTATTTTTAAATGCACTTTCTTGATATTTGTATTTGTATTTGGTTTCCGGGTGTTCGTACATCGACAACAGGGGTTGTTTGTTGGATTTGCACGTTTAGGCCATAGGTTTTAACCTGTGAGCACACTGTGCGCTGTATCGGTTTTCTGCATCGATTTTAATACGTATTGCGATTGGTTATTATTGTAGATACCCTCGCATGGATTCCGAGGCGAAGAAGCGTGGCGTCATCGATTTGGGCGAGCGAAGACCAGGTGAGTAGATCTATATCTACCGGGGAAGTCGGGTGGATGGCGTATAGCACCCCCGCAAACTTCTGATGGTAACCGATTTATAGAGTATGGTTAGGAAACCTAGATTAGGAAACTAAGGTTAGAATATAGATAGCTATGTAGTCATATTAGAAACTAGAGGATAGTTAATTGTGATATGTTACTACCACCCTAGGATGACGTTTAGCGGTATTGCCGTTTAGGGTTCTGTTGGACTAGATAGCCGATGTAGATGCGTCATCCGAACCATACCTTTTTCTAAACTAAAGAATCGTATGTACCTTTTAAATGTATATCTTGAGGGATGTTACAGATTTTCAAATGATATATTTTCCTTAAAAACATTGTAACCCCTGTTTTCAAAACGACGATTCACTTCTTTAAAAATCTGATTGTATGGTTCGGGTGTGTTTGTTAGATTAGATACTTATACATAGTAGAGATAGCATGTTTATGTAAACTCGACATTGATATGAGACATAAATGAGATGAAAGAATACAAGACGAGTTTGATGATATGATGAGATGATGATATGATATGATGGTATACGGATGCGAGTCGATCGTGATGATTTATACCCTGCCGGTCCCCTGATATGAGATTATTGCAGATGCGACCTGGGATATAGGTATTTAGGGATATATATATATAGAATGTTGTGAATCATGGATGATAGGCCGTATGTGATATTAGGCCGTACCCTCATTTGTCGTATAGGATGATAGGATCCTTTTTAGTATAATGCCGTCGCACGATGATATTCCGTGAGTGATGAGTTGACTTAATGGTTGATCCTTACCCTTGACTAGAGGTTTCCGTACGATGGATTATACCGTACGCGATGTTATTAGGCTAGATTTCGATTGATCGATTCACCGACTCGGACATACGATAGTTACGTATACCTTATAGCTGTTAGCTGATGATTTACTTGCTGCATTCATGATATTTTTGTTGCATCGCATATACCTGTGATAGTACACCTGCACCATTATCGATGATGCGTATGTTACACGTACACATAATTGCCGGCTCACACACTTCATCATCGATAATTGCCATGTCACTACACAGTAGGGTTGCTGCATCATGACATTTATATTGATATATTCATATTTGTGCACACATACATGGTACATCTATACTTGCGCATATACATATTGTGCCTACATAAATAACCGGTTTTATTGTAAAATTGGGAACCGCATGCTATACTTTAAAAACTGGAATCATTTTAAAAGAGCGGTTTTCCCCTTAATATGTCATATCACTATTCCATATTGCATGATACACGGATATGCTCGCATTTCTTTTTAAATGTCACATACATCATGCTCTATTATTTTACACATTGAGATATGCTGTTTTTATGAGATTTCTGGATTTGAGAACCGTGGCTATTTCAAAAGGAAGCATGTACTATTTTAAAACCCGGTTTCTCTTGATATGATATTTCAGTGCGTCCACCATGCGTTTTCTCGGTTCTGAGAGTGGCATGTGAAACCCGATTCGAGGAGTGGTAGGCACCGATTGCGGGTACATGGTGGACCCGGTGAGGTACCCCGGGGCAAGAAGACTCGTATATGTTAGACGGTGAGCCCGGCAGGGGGAGCACTACCTATCGGTGATAGTATGCAGACTCGGCGGTTATCCGGAGGATACCGACCGGAGTAGCGAGATGGATATGAGGGCCGACCAGGGAGTGCGGCGCCCGAGGGCCGATCTGAGGATACGGGGCCTGAGATATATGAGGATTTACGTGCCGATGATGGGCACAGTTTTCATGATGTTTTCGAGTGTCGATGCTAGGCACTCAGGTTCCATGATTTGATGTGTCGGGAGGGACACTGTTGATATATATATATATATATATATATATATATATATATATATATATACTCACACATCCTCATACTTTCATGCACACTCTTTTATGATATTTACATGCATGATATTGTTGCGTCAGTGGTTGACGCGTGGACTGGATCCACATACATACACTGATGTTACTATGGGAGATTATATACATACTTATAGATATTGATTTATGGGTGGACGAGATCCACATATCCGCATGCATTGATTATTACTGTTGGATGTTATCCACATGCATATAGATACTGACTACCTTGTTGGCACATATACGACCCGGTCATCCTAGATATCATAGTATCACCTTTTGATATAGTTGACCTAGGAGTCGTTGTTTATTCGATTTCTACTTGTAGATATATTTCTATTCACGAGTTGGCAACTCACTTCCGTTGTGCCACAGTTCTTGCAGGCTGACCGCGTGGATCAGTAGCAGCATCGCTGGCATAAGTTCTTTCGGGTGTTTTGCATTGGTAGGTGGGGCATTTGTATCATAACCACTCTTGTATTATATTTCATATTGTATCTAGTTAACTCCATCAATCAATCAAAATTAGAATTTGTATAAGTAATGAGACTTAGTGAGACTGGTAGTTGCGAGATTTGAGCGATGGGTTTTATTTTCCCTTTGGGGTTATATCTTGCTCTTTTCATTGTCTTTTTGTAGTGAACTTCGCCGTTGGACGTCGTATACTTATTTATACTGTATTGTGTGGTTGTGATCCGTCGTTTAGCGAAGAGCTAGCTCCCGCTTGGGGATGCCATTATTCTTGTTATGTATTATGGTTTTGGATCAAAATATACAAAGGAGGTGCTGCCAAATTTTTTCAAAAGATGAAACATGTTTTCAAATTAGAAAATTTCATTTACATCATTCATGTTTCTTTCTATGCATTAAGCACACTTGATTTTATTATACCTTTATTTCAAAAACTCCATCTCCTTTATTTTCTTAAAAGGTTTAGATTTCTGGGTTTCAGCTTACTTGAATTCCATTACGCCATTAGACGTGGCGTGATTCAAGTGCTGGTCACGAGCTAATATTTCGGGTTGTGACACCCCGGGCTTTACTCACCCTCAATTTCACAATCATGTCTGTCGACTGCATCGCTCTCTTTACGGACTTCATCAGGCTCCTCGTGCCTGGTTCAAATGTCTGAGTACTTGAATCATTTAGCTCGGATTCCTTGGTTCCAAGACCGATACTTCACTGTTCTTTTGTTGGGAACGACGCTCACGAATTTATGTCTTAATTTATGTTGATGATATTCTAATCACTGGTTCCGATCAAGGGGGCGTTATTGACCTTATTTCCTCTCTTCAACGGGAATTCTCCTTTCATGACCTTGGCGCCACTCATTATTTCTTTAGAATTGAACTATGTCCTTACCCCGATGGCTGTCTTTTATCTCAATCTCAATATATTATGGATATTTTTAAGCACTCCAAAATGACTGTCGCACGCCTAATATGCACACCCATGGCCATCGTCACGACTGCCGATGATCCTCTTTCCACTCCCCTCGCCGATCTTTCTATGTACCACAACATTGTAGAAGCTCTTAAGAATGTCACCATCACTCACCCCGATGTATCCTTCACGGTCAATCAGGCCTTTCAGTATATGCATGTCACTACTAAGCAACATTGGTCCCTAATTAAGCGCATTATCCGTTATCTTCAAGGCACGCGCTCCCATGGCCCTCTACCGAGATTCACTACGGCATCTTCATGCTTCCAGTAATTCTGACTGGGCTGGGAATACTGTGGATCGTAGTTCTACCAGTGGCTATATTATCTTCTTGGTTCGCAATCTCATTTCATGGAACTCCAAGAAACAAGCAACGGTCACTCGCTCAAGCACAATGACTGAATACAAGGCGCTAGCAAATGCCACAACCGAGCTCATTTGGCTTCAATCCTTACTTCACGAGCTAGGTTTTAATCATTTCCTATATATGTTGTGGTGTGATAACATTGGCACCACGTACCTTGCCGCTAATCCTACTTTCCACACTGGCACCAAACACGTTGAAATTGACATTCATTTTATTCACGAACATGTCGCTGACAACCAACTTATTTTGTGTTACATCTCCACGCATGATCAACGTGTCGACGCTCTTACCAAGCCACTCTCTCGACAACGCTTTGTCGAATCGCATTTCAGGCTCAACGTCGTCCAGCCACCGTTCAGCTTGAGGGGGGGCGTAATAATGAATTGAAGTTATCAAGAAAACAGACGTCTCACCCATCAGGTCAGACGTCTGATCAAGACGACAGACGTCTGTCCTTTTAAAGTCAGACGTCTGGAATTGGTTAGTGCGACAATAGAATGCAGCCAGATGTCTGCACTTATAAGGGACAGACGTCTGGATTTGGTTTGCGCTCTCACAGAGCGTAGCCAGACGTCTGCACTTGTGCGGGGCAGACGTCCGGCCCTGCGCCATCATGTTAGTTTCCAAAGATTTCTTTATGGTTGTTTGGAAAGATTTTGAGAGATTAGATTGTAGGATATAATTGTAACAGAATATTTGAGAGAGTGATTTGGCTGTAACAAATATTATATATGAAATAAAATATAAAAGAAAACCACAAAGAGAAGAATCTCTAAGGCTTCTTCTTCATCCTCCAATATCTTCTTCTTCCTCTATCTCTTACTACTTTATAAATATCAGTGACAGAAAGATCCCTCTACATTACAAGATAAGATCAAATAATATTGTTTGGTACATGCTCACATGTGTCGCATGCATGATAATTACGATATTTATTTCTATAAATGTGTTCCGACCATGGTTTTCAATCTTGGCCGTCCTAATATAAGTCAGCCTATTTAGATTCCAAGATAATAGTCTGAGTTTCCATACCAAGATTAATACTGAGATTTTAATTCTAGGTACTAGCTAGGTTTGGCAATAGACTAATGGAATTTATTAAATTTTATAAGAATTTATTAACGTGTTTAAAAAATTTAATATCCCAGTCCGAAATGGCCGATCCAGCCAATTGATCCTAAAAATGATCGAATGATACCACTATCAGTATCGGCAACGCTACCAAGATTTTAACCCTTATCATGGTTTGAAATCTACGACGATTCCAACCCGAGATGGCCGATTCCGGTCCAAAATAAGATAGTATGACCTATATTGTCTAATACCAAGTTATTTTAGGTTTACCATTTGATTAATAGGGTACTAGTATCATGTTAATTAATTGGTTAGTGGGTTTATTAATAGATTATTGGGTTTTGTTTTATTTGACATAACTATTTAGTAAAAAATATATCAGAAATATTATAATTATCTTTATGAAATATTAAAACAACCATGTTAAACATATTAAATGTTAATACATTTGTCATATATGTCATACAGTTGCTTTTGATTTTTAAGGGTAAATTGTTAAAAAGCCTCCGGTTATTTCAAACTTGTCTAAAAATCCCTGGTATTTTCCAAATGGATGGGAAGAGGCTACTGTTCAAAATCAATGTGAGAAAACCAATGGGTTGTATTTATGTCAGGCCTCCTATTATAATGTAGATAGAGTTCCAAAATTGCCCTTCTCCTTCTTCTCACGTGCCACTCTAAAAAAAACTCATCTTTCTTTCTCTCTCTCTCTCTCTCTTTCTCTCACACACACCCCTCCTCTATTCCATCCCTCGTCACCGCCATCGCTAAGGATGATTCTCGCCGCCTCATCATCGTTGCCTTCACCTCGATCTCCCGTCTCGGTCGTCGCCCGTGACCTCGATCCATCATTTTCTTCTTCTCTCCCTTCTTCGATCCCTCCGTTTTTGTCACTGACGTAGCCGAAATCCTAGGCAAACTATCATCATTCTCGTCGATTGCTCTCTATCTTTTAAATCCAATTGCTTGAGTGTATTTTGACGATCGAGTGTTTTCTACATTGCAAAGATAATTTTTGTATATTCTCTCAATTTTTGGAATAATAATTTCGATCTAAGCGTAATTTTAAGTTACGGGTTTTTCTTAATTTTCAGTTACAGTGTTATTTTTATTGTTGCACGGTAATTGTTTGATGAATTTCCCTAATGAGAATGTTGATTGAAGCGGCAAAAAGAAATGCAAGTTTTGTGGAATTTTTGAATAAAGATGCAATTTTAGTACTATTTTTTTTGTTACATAATTTCTTGTATTGTTGTGAGTTTTATTAAGTTGATTTTATAATAGATAAAGTGTTGTTAGAGGCTGAAATGGGATAGTTTGAAGGCCAATTCCAAGTAGATTACAGAAGGCAAAAATCTTATGGGCATTAAAATTATATTAAATATAAGCTTAAATTTTTGTATATATGCATTTTGTGTATGCCTGCAACTTGTAAGCACTTGCCTGTAAGCTCTAATAAGTTGCATGTAATCTCTAAGCAGTTGCCTATAATTTCTAATAGGTTGCCTATAATATCTTATAACTTGATTATAATATATTGTGGTCTTCATTGATGCAGATTCTGAAAAAACGATTTGCTGAGAAGCCGGATGAGAAGAACAATGTGAAGGGCGTGTCTTTTGAAGTACAAGCAACGCATGGGAAGAATGTTTGTGCGAAAAGGGGGTGCACAAATTCTATTGGCGGACGAGAAAAAAATGGCTTGATATTGTTTCATTTTTTGTTTGGCCAAAATTTGAACACTTTGTTATTAGCATATGTATTCATCTATTTGTATTTGACCGATATTCGCCGATATTATTATTTGTTTTGAGTGAGGATGACAAATTGCCTATATGTTACCGGTTTGTCTAATGAATGTAAAAAAATGGTTGACATATTTAGTTTAATATCGCCTATGTTGGCCGATATTGCGATACAAATAATATTTGATATTATCTGTTTTATATAGCCGATATTGGCCGATACTATGATATGAAGTTACATGCAAATAATCAGAAATTACAAGCAAGTTGTTAGAAATTACAAGAAAGTGCTTACAAATTACAGGTAACTTATTAGAAGTTGCAGGCAACTAATTAGAAATTACAGGTAAGTGGTTAGAAATTAAAGGCAAGTGCATAGAAATTACAGGCAACTGCTTACATGTTACAGGAAACTGCTTACAAGTTACAGACAATTTATCAGAAGTTACAGGCAAGTGTCTAGATGTTACATGCAAATAGTTAGAAATTTTCATGCAAGTTGTTAGAAATTAGAGGCAGGTGTTTATAAGTTACAGTCAACTAATTAGAACTTACAGGTAAATGGTTAGAAGTTAAAGTCAACTGCATAGAATTTACACATGAACACATACTCATCATTCATCATTATCATAGCCACCTCATTTAAATATCCCAATCACACCTCAACACAATAAAGCCCAAAATAACCAAAAAACAAAAACGGAGAGCTCTTGTTATGATACAGAGAAACAGAAACAACAAGAAAAAGAAGAAAAGCATCTTAAAAGATCACGAGAGAAGAAAAGAGCAAAAATTATCAAAGAAAAAGCAAGGCGACACTTGAAGGGTATATTGAACCATTCGGTGGCTTCAATGATCAAGGCTCAGAAAATGGTGGCAACAATAACAATAATAATGTTGTAGGAAGAACAAAGAGCTTGACTGATGAGGATTTAGATGAGTTGAAAGGCAACTTATTAGAAGTTGCATGAAAGTAATTAGAAGTTCGTTGCAAGTGCATAGAAATTACAGGTTAATAATTAGAAGTTACAGACAACTTATCAGAAGTTACAGAAAAGTGCCCCGATGTTACTTGCTTTTTAAATTCTAATTGATATATTATTTTGTGTATATTTAAATGCTTCAGTTGACTTCTAATATCAAACTTTGATGGGATTTTCTTATCGGATTAGTCACTACTCATGCTATGAATTATTATTGTGAAATTCTCCATTTTCAAGAACTCTACAGCAATTCCTATTGTTTATCGACCGCTTCTTGTATTTTTATATGAGAATTACTATTCTTATTGTACATTTTGTTTGCTTATATCAAAATCTATTCATGAAATCTGTAGTTATATACTGTGCAATCCTATAGCTTATGGTGATGTGTTTTTTCCTTGGGTTCTATTTGGTGAATATTATTCTCTAAAGTAAAAGTAATTTTACCAAAATATTCTTTGAAATTTTATTTTTTTGGCTTCTATCTAAAGCATTATTCGCATATAGTCTGTCCACTCTTCCAAAATACTCCTCTCTCTCTCTCAAAATATTGCCTATGCATTTGGCTGTAACTTCTGATAAATTGCATGTAACTTCTAAAAAGTTGCCTATAACTTCTAATTAGTTGTATTTAACTTTTATATACTTGCATTTAATTTCTAATCATTTTCTTGTAACTTCTAATTAGTTGCCTTTAATTTCTAATAATTGTCTGTAACTTCTAAATAGTTGTATGTAACTTCTAATAAGTTGCCTTTCAACTTAGCTAAATCCTCATTAGTCAAGATCTTTGTTCTTCCCACAACATTATTATTATTATTATTGTTACCACCATTTTTTGAGCCTTGATCACTGATTCCACCGATGGATTCAATGTACCCATTAAGTGTCGCCTTGCTTTTTCTTTGCCAATTTTGCTCTTTTCTTTTCACATGATCTTTTGAGATGCTTTTCTTCTTTTTCTTGTTGTTCATGTTTCTCTCTGTTTCACAACAAGAGCTCTCAATTTTTTAAATATTTTTTTAGTCCTTATTGTGTTGAAGTATGATTGGGGTATTTAAATGAGGTGGCTATGATAATGATGAATGATGAGTATGTGTTCATATGTAACTTTTATGCACTTGTCTTTTAACTTCTAACCACACTTGTAACTTCTAATTAGTTGCATCTAATTTCTAACAACTTTCCTGTAATTTTTAATTAGTTGCATTTAACATCTAGGCACTTATTTGTAACTTCTAATAAATTGTCTGTAAGTTCTAGGCAGTTTCCTGTAATTTATAAGAAGTTGCATGTAACTTCTAATTAGTTACATATAACTTTTGTTCACATACTTTTAACTTCTAACCACTTACCTGTTAGTTCTAATTAGTTACATGTAACTTATAATCACTTGCCTATAACTTCTAACAACTTACCTGTAACTTCTAATTAGTTACATGTAATATCTAGGCACTTTCCGGTAACTTCTGATAAGTTGCCTGTAACTTGTAAGCAGTTGCATATAACTTATAATTAGTTGCATGTACCTTTTATACACTTGTCTTTAATCTCTAACCACTTTCTTGTAATTTCTAATTAGTTGCTTGGAACTTCTAATAAGTTGTCGGTAACTTATAAGCACTTGTCTGTAACTTCTAACAACTTATGTGTAACTTCTGATTAGTTGCATGTAACTTCATATCACAGTATCGATCAAAATTGGCCTATATAAAACAGATAATATCAACAAAAATATTATTTTTATCACAACATTAGCGATATTAAAGTAAATACGTCGACAATTTTTTACATTCATTAGACAAACCAATAACATATAAGCAATTTGTCATTCTCACCGATTGGTATAATTTATTTCACATTTTTCAAACCTATTTATCATTTTTTTATCATATATTATGCTATTCCGGGCATCTTTTGTGAATTATTACAGATAACAAGGTTTGGATGCAAAAAAACAGAAAATTGTCCTAAAATGAGGATTACGTGTGTATAATGGAGACTTAAGGGAATTATTAAGAAAATAAAAAGACAATCTGCAAATTTGGAACAAATTTGGGAATATCATTACGAAAGGTTGCAACAAATAGAGGCGAATTAATCATCACAATAACAAATCAGTTAGAGACATCAAATCAAATCAAAAGTAACAAATCAACCTGCCAAATTATATGCCAAATTTAGGAACAATTCGGAGATCCAACGCAACTACAGAAATACAGAGAGATATGCAAGATTTTATTAGCTCCAAAAATTATCTAAATAGATGATAAAACCAATGAAAAAATTTGTAGCCACAAAGCCAAAATTCGACGACGGATCAGCGGCAGATCAAGTCAATTAGAGGCGGATCAGCCGCCCAATCTTGGCCGTTTATCTTCAATTTTTATGGACATGATTGTCTTTGCACATATATCGTTTCGAGCTACATCGTTTTATTTTTCAAGGACTCTGAAGGCTCGCAACAGTATCCAACAGAGCAATTAGATTAGATTATCATAGTTGTTAGCAAGTTGATTCTTTTGTATCTTTTATTACTTATTCTCCAAACTTCTTTAGACTTATATAAGCACATGAGTAGCCCTAGGGTTTCATATCTCTCTGATAGCATTCAAGTTATGGTTTTCTAGGAGAAAAGATCGAGTTCTATTGTATGTTTTTTTATGAATATTATTAAATTTTTAGTTTTCTTTAATATCATGAGAAACTAATTTTTCTTCATGTTCTTATTTCTCTTCTTTTCTATACTTTGATTTTGAATCTATTATGTTTTTTATTATCATTTTTGTAGTAATGTATCTAATAAACTAATCTAGTAATGAAAGATGACGTCTTGAATGAAATTAGAGAAAGGTGATAACACCAATAATTTAATTAAGTTGATGATAATTGACACCTGGAAACTTGATTAAGGAAGATAAGATATTAATTTAAATATAAAAAATTCAATCTAGGTAACTTAAAGGGATCTAGATTAATCGATAAGATAATAATTGTAGACTCATGACCTATATATTTTTGTGGAAGATTAAACATAGGTTGCTTTTAATTAACTAGAACTAGGGTTTTAATATGATCTAGATGATATTATAATTTTGATTGACTATATTTATAATTTAAATATAACCTATCCTTAGTTATAATTTAAATATAACCTGTTTTTAGTTATAATTAATGGAAATATATTAGAACTGGATTAGAAAAGAAGATGAATCTTTTAAACCAACCATAAAACTAAAGCAAATAAAACCCCTAAATTTTTCTCTCTTTTAAAAACCAAATTTTATTTTATTTTGCATTTAAATTTTTAGATTTTAAAAACAACACAACTTTAACTTAATTTAAAAGTAGTTAACACACCTCACTGTGGGAACGATCCTCAAGTACGACTGCGATAATCTGTATACTTGCGGTTAAATTTGGAGACTAATAAAATTCTTATCAAGTTTTTGTGCCGTTGCCAGAGAGGTGTAGTTTAATTACATTTAAATTTAAGTTTTAGATTTTAGTTCTATATTAAATTAGATTTCCTTTAATGCATTTGATTCTGCAATATTTCTGTTTAAAAATTCAGGATTCGAGACAAATTTTCAGGAAGAGAAGATCGAGGCGAACAGATAGCAAATCTAGATAAGATCTTGTTCTTCCCAAAATCTCAATTTGATTCAAACTAACAGATTTTTGCAGGATTCTTTGCGCCATTTAAAAAAAATAATTTAGATTTTATATTTTTGATTGTTTTAGATTGCATTGCATATTTAAAAAGATTCTAAGGGGCAACAACCCAAATTCAGATTAGGCGAGAATTTCATCACCCTTCCTAGGCCCCACAAATCACAACTGAGCATCCGTATTAACCTACATTAAATTAAAAAATATCTAGACTTCATCCCTCTAAGGATATATCGCACTCAATAAGAAAAGAGGAGGTTGTAGGTAATTTAATGGTTATCGGATTCAATTTTGTGGTATCTAGTGATGTGTGACTAGTTTTGGTTACTTACTTAAGGCCTGCTATTTCGGTGATTCGTATAGCGAAACCATCCCACTTAACTGGCACTGATCTGATTTCAAGGTTGTTAAAGAGCCGTTAGAGAATTTATCCCGCAATTTATCTCTTGGCAGTTAGGAGCGGGTCTAGTAACTTGACCTAAATAACCCTAGATCTAGGTTGTTTGCGCATCTTCGTTTGTGATTTGTTAGAATCTTTAGTTAAAAAAAATGGATGACGAACATGCTAAACCAACTTTATATCAACTATATTATCCAGTTAACCCAACACTTGCTGATTGATTGGTAATGATTTTACGTGTCATATCTTAAGTTTTAAAGTAACCGCAATTGTAGGGTGTTTTTCGTCACCCTATTGAGATGGGAAATACGCGTCGCTTGTCAGGCGTATTACAGATTCTCCCTGCCCGGGATAGGCTGGGGTTTATTAATTGTGGGGATCCGAATCTCCGACAGCCACGGACTAAACTGCCGTTAATTACCCCTCTTTTTTGGAGTGAGAGAACCTCCGATTGACGGGTAAAACTGGTCATGTGAACTCAATGTGCAGTGTGTTTGTGTTGTGTTTTGAAGGGGACTTGACATATCGGGGGCCTCGTTGAGTTTACGGGGGTCCCGTTACCCGGATAGAGGGTTGGAGGTTAAGGGGCTAGTACCCCCCTTGCGAGGTGCGGAGAAGCACCCTTTTAGAAATTTTTTCTAACGGGGGATGTATTTTGAGTGTGTAGCGTGAGGGAAAAAGAGGGGTGAGGAGCATCCTAAGGACGCGTGAGTGGCGCATGGACGCTGGAAGCCCGCGGGTCACGTGAGTGGCGCATTGGCGCCGGGCGCCCACGGGTCATGTATGTGGCGCTGGGCGCCCGCGGGTCACACGTGTGGTGTGCGACCGCTGGATGCCCGCGGGTCACGGGCGCGGCATGCGACCGCTGGAAACACCAGCGAAAGGGGCTAAGCCCTTGGGTTTGGAGTTGAACTCCTGAACAGGAATTGGACGTGGATTTGGAGTTAAACTCTAAGAGATTTGGATTTGGAGTTAAACTCCTAAAAGATCTAGATTATGAGTTAAACTCTTTTGAGGATTTGGGCCTTGGAGTGGAAATCCTCAAAGATCTTCAGAGTCAAAGGGGACCCCTTTCTTCTCCCTTGAGCCCTGGTTCTTCTCCTGAGCCTTGGATCTTCCCAAAGTGGGATTTTTGGAGATGGATCTCCTTCTTCCTCCTCTCTGTTGGCTGGATCTTAGAGAAAAGGGGGTGAGATTTAAAAATCTCCCATTTTAGATATTTGATAGGAGATCCAAACTCCCCCTTCAAGGGTTTTATGATGGAAAACTATTTTTTTTTAGAAAAAAAAGAGTTAAACTCTCGATTTAATTCAAAAAAAAGAAGTAGGTTTAAAACCTTAAGGAAAAAGAAGGAGGCACAGAACCCTAATTTTTTAGGGGAATGAATTAATTCTCTTCATTTCATCATAATATTGCTTTATATAGACTTACAAGTTTACATATAGCCCCTTGGGCTTTACAAATGCCATTTTTCCCATCCCATGCCTCATGTGCTTGTTTCTTTTTGCACATGAGCCATGGGCTTTACAAAAATTTGGCTCTTTGCCCATTTATTTTACATTTATGCATGAAAATTATATAAAACATATTTATTACGTAATTTTCTTCTTGGCATGGGAAATGCTGGCCGCTTCATGTTCGGGCTCGACTTGGGCATAGGCCCACTTGACCTAGGCTTGGGCCAACATGGCTTGGGCTTGACTTTGACTTTGACTTGGTCAACCGGTTGTAATTTTTAACCCCCACAGCAATCAAGACAGCGTCGTGTGTAGCTAGCCGTGATGAGTACGGGTCGTCCGCAGGAAGATGGTGCGTTTTATGTTCTTGTTCTCACGAGTTAAGCCAAAAGGTCCGAATAGTTCAATTCTAACCTATGTATTTTATATGTATGCAAAGGAAATGCTTGTTTGGGATAGAGATAGGTTGGTTTAAATTAGGAAAATCCATTCTTATCCCTTTGTCTCTCACATGACTATTGAAGCTAGAGTAATCGGCAACAACGTGGATTAAGGTGCTTAAGCACGGTATTTGCGAAATCCAGCTTATTGACCTTTGTCCTTTCGTTCTTATCTCTAAACTTTTGCCTCCGGCCAAACCAAACGTAACCTGTCACGTTTAGAAATCACCGCTATCTTGGTAGGATAGAGTGCCTAACAGAGCGCTTGCATGAGGTTTGAACGGGGTTCAATTAGTAAGTTTTAAACAAAAGAAATGAGTAAAGAGAATTTTAACTTCAACAAGCCTTCTTTTTCTCTAACAAGATCCACTACTCACTATCCATTACAAACATCAAAAGAGAATACAAGATAGAATAGATCAAAGAAAACAATATTGCAAGTAAGTAAATGCAAGAAAAGAAATTGCAAGTAAATAAAATCAAATAGATACTAAGAACCATGGTGCAAAAGTGAAAGCTTCATTTAAAGTTCAATATCCAATATACAAGCAATGGGTTCAATAACCCAAACCTAAACTTGCAAGCTCAATAAAGAGCTTGCAAGATCAGGAGAGGATAAGAAACTCAAAGTTACCTACTGTTATGTATATAGAGTTTAAACAAAATTAAAAAATGAAAGAATGAAATAGAATGAAAGTAGTCTAAGTATTACTCTTGAGCTTGCTCTCTGTTCTGGTATATATAGGCACTTCATTAACAAAAACAAACAAAAAAATTGAGATGATGTGATAGCTTAGAATGACCAGAAGAAAAATAAAGAAATTTGGTGGAGGTGGGACCGCCGGTGGTGGGGAAATGATGATTTCTGGCGGTTTCTCTTCAAGTGATGGGGCCCGTCTTCTTGTGGTGATCTTATATCCTCTCCACTATCTCTCTGGGATTGTTTGATTCTTCTATAAACACTTGAGTTTTAATCTGTAGATTTGGAGGAAAATTGCAAATTTTAAATCACACCAAGCCCACTTGCTTTAAACAACATGCTCACTTGCTCCACTTGACCGTGTCATCATCATGGCATCCCACCATGATTCATGCATCAAAAAGGTTGTGTTCACACTTGTAAGTAATCAAGTCTTGTTGGACCATTCTTGATAAAAATGCGTATACTTGAATTGTTTTGAAAAAATCTTCTTGAATAATGATCGGTATTCCTTTCCAGTTGCAGTGTCAGCTCACAAATGTCGTATCCGTGCATTTGAGTGTGTTTACAGTGCTTTGTCATAAATACCTGTAATCTGTACTTATTGAGCAGACATGGATTAATAGTACCGATAAATCACAAAATTGATAATGATTGAGTGGTATTGAAATGCAGTTTTTTGTGATGAACAAGTACCCCCAAACATATCTTTTACTCGTCCCGAGCAAAAAAAAATCCTAAACTCATTTTCGCAGGGAACGTGATTGCACTGAGCCTGTGCAACAAGCCGTTAAATCTTTAGGTGTCCCTAGTAGTAAGAGTTTTGTCTCCTGAGGGTTTTCAGCGGATTACATCTATAAAATCCCGTCAAACTAGTTTCGCGAAATAATTGTTGATTCTAACCCTAAGATTTAGCATCAAAGCTAGAAATTTTATTATCATAAATTAGAAATATCGAACCCTTATTTTTCACACCTCACTTCTTATTTAACTTAAGATCCTATACGTCTTAAAGTGCGGTGCAAATAGCGTCATTACGTTTCAAAAAGTTCGATTAAAGTCGTAATGTCATAAAATAAAGATCGGATAAAACTTCAAAAGGATCATACACTAAAGAGTTAAGTTTTTCTCAAATTTCGTTTTCCAACTAAATTTTAAATTCAAAATTTCTATCTTCCTTAACAGAAAACTAAGTCTTATTCTTCACTCCACTTTTTACTTGTTTTCGTTTCATACACACCTTCGTGAATATGCAATAGTTTTTATCATAGGATAAAACCATCATATCTCCGTTAAAATATTTTTATAAAAACTTGTTTTTAATCAAGATTATTCTCACACAAAAAACCGTTAGGAATTTTAACTCGGAGAGAACACTTACTTGACTTTATTTTAAATTGGACTTTCTAAGTTTCTTAGCGAGTTTTGGGCCAATGCACCCAATCAGTTGGTTTTAGGGTATTAGGTGTAGAGACACCCCGACGGACTTAATTGTCCAAGTTATTTAGGCCTTAAAACAAAAGGACTCATTTTAGCGTGAAAATCATAACAATTCAATGTGAACGGAGTATAGCCAATTGTTCAATTCTTTTCAAGATATAAGACGTTTTTGTGTAGATAAGGAGTGCAATCACTCCAATCAAGTTCCAGATGGGTTATTTTTCAGACTTAATTCTTATTAAGCGTTCAATAATATCTTTTCATATCCACTTCATTTTATAAACTATTCTTGATATTACTTATTTCAAAACAGACTTGTTTGATCCTGAAAAATAGTTTTTCAATTAAAAGTTTTAAAACATATCAGACTTTATTATCTAATTTTCAAAACTCACGACACGTGTAGTGTGATGAAAAGCCATATATTAGCTAATGTCAAACTCAAAGAAGGATTATCTTTCAGGTTTTCAAAATCTAAAAATAGGATTTAGTTTGTCCTATCTTTTCAAACTAAACCATCGGTATTTTGAATCTAAATTTTCCCACTAGCTAATTTGATGATAAAGTTTTTATTTTTTTGGAAAATTTTCTGATTTTTATGGGTTTTCAAATATGTATGTAAATGCAGAATGTACACATGAATGCAAAATATAGAAATGCTTACCGAGCACACCCCCAAAGTTAAACTTGACAGTGCCCTCACGGTCATACTACACAAAGAGGATCAAAATTGTTGAGGGGTCAAAATATGTCAGTTCGCAATTATATATATATATATATATATATATATATATATATATATATATAAGAAAAAGGAAACAAAATATATAGACAAAAAGGCCCCCCAAACTTAAGTGAAACAGTGTTTCCACTGTTTAAACGTTTAAAGTTCAAAGTCAGGGGAGAGAACATCATCAATTTATACAAGGCCTTATACAGACCAAAGGTTAACACCAATCTTTCAAAAATTCTATCGTGATGCGACCAGGGTTGGTGGAAGAACGCGGAGAGAAAGAAAATGAAGAATACGCGAGACCGTGGATGGATGCAAATGGTATATGGTCTCAGTAGATGAGAAGACGAATGAAGAGGAGAAAGAAATAGAGCACGAACTTGAGGTTGACAATTGATTGAGTAAATTAGTACAGTCTGTAATGATTTGAAATTGGAGTTTTCTAACTAAACTAAATTATCAATACGTTGAGAAATAGGGTCAAACCGTTCAAAATTCACGAGGAAACATGAGCTTGAACTTGGTGAATCAGGTGAAGGAAATGAAGGTATTAAGTAGTCTTGTAGTAGAGAAACAATGAGAACGACGGAGGGGGGTAACTGAGGAATGGTATCGGTTACAAACTCAAGAGGATATTCACAGTCAATGGAGGGGACATGATAAATCAGAAAATCCGACTCATCCAAAAAAATGTGTATATCCTCAAAGATATCCTCAAAATTCTCCACAAAATCAAGATCATCTATGCATTCATTCAAATCTTCATCAATAATATCCAGAAGTAAATAGGGTTCAGAAAAAATAGTTAAAGGTTCAGGATGATACCCACACGAATCTGAAGGAAAGTGTTGAATTGATGAGAGGAACTCATCCAAAACTGTGGGTTTATCATTAAAATTATCCCCAATATCGATATCCTCAATCAAGTCAAACGTAAAGTTCTCAAATATCTCAACAAAAGCATGATTTTCAATTGGTTGGGTTTCTAGAGTGGAGACGTAAAGATCAAAAGAAGTGGCATTGGTTTCACTAGAAAGGGACTATTCACAATCGAGTAAATCAAACACTACGTAGTCGCACAACTCATCAAATATTCTATCTTTAATTGGTGAATTATTCGGTCTACTTGATAGGCTTTTGGAACTGGAGTTGTGGAATTCAATTGGGAACGGGTAGCTTGATTTGGAAGGGTGGATTGCGCACTTTCACTACTCAACTCATCAACATATTCAATCATCACATCATATATTGTAAAATTTTGAGCTAGTTAGGAACTAGCTGCTGATTTGTAAGGTTGTATGAGTGTGGCCATGGATGCATCCAATTCTTCCATCTGTCGGTACGAAGCTATCCGAAACTCTCCCAATGTTCTTTCGAGACTAGACATGGGTTGTGAGGGGGTTTCAGTAAAAAAATCAAATTCGTTTAAATACGCGAAACTCCCAAATTGATATTCAGAAGAAATGTCTACGGAAGGTGTGAAAGTCGGGTAGGATTGATAGGAGTCGAATGGTTGCGTGGAATGGGCAGGAATAGGATCAACATCTTGATAGAAAGATGGTTGGAATTGTTGTCTTAAGGAATTCGGAGTGGTGAAATACATGAAAGATCGGCTACGGGATTGTGCAATATATTCAGCAACGGACATCGATTTAAGAGTCGCTACGTTACCCTCGGGAGGGGTATCAACATAAGAAGGGATAAATGTTTGAAAATGTTGATATGACGTGGATTGCGGTGTCTAAGTGGTGTTTCTAGAAATGTATATCCGATCTTTCAAAGAGATTTTAGGCATGGATGGATCGTTTGAAATTCTACCGAAACAAGAGCCGTAGGAAGAAATATCTGGTTGAGGGTGCTAAAGTACGGCAAGAGTTGGTCGATGTGAGGTACCCATAATATGAAAAGAAGAAAAAGGGATGAAAAAGGAGGTGACGTTTTTTTTATGTTGGTTATCAACAAAAGAAATGAAATATACATACAAAAGGTAAAGCAAAAATAATCACGACACAATACCACACACATAATCAGTCTAGGGTTCACTAGATCAACTAGACCTGCTCAAGAACTTGATTATCGAAGTAAAACTGTGTCAAGAAACGGGCTTAAGATATACTGATCACGAGGCCAGAAAAGTGCAAAGATAATGGAAGGTTTTCCAACACTTTCACGAGATTCCTTAATTATAATAAGCTTTTCTCTTTTAGCGGTTGCGCCGTGAATAATTTGCCCTGTCACGCCCCGCTTCCCAGTGTACGTTAAAGAGGCGCGACGAGGCCCGCTACGTATTTACTCAGAAATAAACATACTAAGTGTAACTAAGCAATATAAAGTAAATACGCACAACAAGACATGAATGTAAATGAACATCAACTTTTATTTATTAAACATTTCTTTACAAGTACAACTGAAAATGTAAATACAGGAATGGAAAGCAATGCCTAAACAATGGCATAACTGAAATGAAAGTGTATATAAGTGAAGCCTAGTGGTCTTGCTGCTCAATATCTGCTCCAAGTGCTCCTGGCTGGTCTCGAACTCCTCAGCGTCGGGTCCTACTGACAACATTCCAAAGAAGAAGAGAAATAGGAATGTCGTCAGCGAACAATCTTTCGGTAAGTCCTAAAGAAAGAGAAGAAATAGAATAGACAGAAAAAAGAATCTACTGATATAATGTTGATCGTTATGTTATCGCGGTTGTTTGTAACTTGGTACAGAATATGCCAGTTGTCATGCCCCACTTCCCGGTGTACGGCGAAGGGGACGCGACGAGGCCCGCTACGTATATACTCAGAAGTACATACGCTAAGCGTATCTAAGCAATATAAAATAAGTATACAAGAGATAAGATATAAAAAGAACAGCAACTTTTATTTATTAACATTCTTTGTACAACGCATGAAAGGAAATACAACTGAAATAAAAAGATACCTAAACAGTGGCATAACAGGAAATGTAAAATACTGAATGGAAAAGTGTATAATGAACTAAAGTGTTGGATCTTCGAAAAACTGCTCCAAGTCTTCTGCAAATGGCTCGATCTCTGTCGGGTCTGAATCACCCGACGACATTCAAAGAAGAAAGAAATAGAATGTCGTCAGCGAACAGGTCGTTCGGTAAGTCCCAAAGATAAGAGGAAAGTAGAATAGACAGAATAAGAAGATATCTTTTAAAGTTGTATATTATTGTTATAATTTTGTGTTAACGCTGTTGTTTGTAGCTTGGTATAGAAGGATACCAGTGTATACGAGAGGGGTTTCTATATGCTAGAGACCAGGGCAAACAGAATGTACAAGGAACCGTTAAGCCACGGTACAACAGCAACGGAATATAGGTTAGGTGTCTTAATCTTTCCATCTTGTGCCACTTTTAACACATTCCGTACCAATCTACCCCTTAAACCCCGCGATGTCTTGCTTTTGTTGTTGTCTTGTAAATTGTATTGGTTGTATGATTGGTTGACTGACCGAAACCATGATATCAGTAAACGGTTGTAACCGTAGAGTCATGTAAGTGGAATAACTGGAGAATCATGTAAAAGGAATATATATATCCATGGTTCGGTTCGGTCAAGTTGTATAGATTGATAATTGGATTCATGGTTTCTTGTGTTTACATTGAATTGGGATCTTGTAGATTATAGATTGACTTGAATCATATTCAAGTCAGAATAATCAGACTCAAACCCAAGTCAGACAATCAGAAATGTGAATCGAAGTCTTATAATTTCTAGGGTCCTTCGGGTAATTTATAAAACTTGAGGGGGTTTTATGTAAAAATACTTTTATATACTTTTCCAATATACACCTCAAGTATTCATTATTCATCTTTAGAGTTGTAATGAATGTGAATTTTATATTATGTCATTTCTAGTGAAAATATCCTAGTTTTATAAATAAAGGTATTTATCTGTAATATTGATTTATTTGAAGTTCATGGTATTTTAGTGTAAAATTTATTCTTGTGATTTTTAGAAAAAGGTGGAATATTTATATCATAATAAAATAGATATTTAAATGATAAAAATACATATATTTATACAAAAATAATTTTAATAAATATTTTATATTCTAAAACCCCATTTTCTTAAGATGTCGTATTTTAAACCTTTCGAGACCGAATGCTTCTTGCAGAGGTCTGAATCTCGCACTACTAAGCCCGAGGATGTGCGATAATCCGTACCATCCCGAACAGGTTCCCCAAAAATTGGTTGTAGCGGTGCTTTGCAAAGATTGTAAAATACCAAATCTTTTAGAAAACGGTTTTATAAAGTAAAAGGTATTTATTTGTAAAAATATCAATTTTCCGTATTTTAGATTCTAGGGTTTTCTAAGTCAACTAGCCTATTTCTAAATGGTCTAAACGACAAGTCGTTAGATGCCTCAAATCGCCTCTTCACCGCCAATTGTGGCCAGGTAAGTACAAGTGAGGAAAGGAGGGATCCGCTCACGAATCACAGTGAGACAGGCCTTTTAAAGTTACCTTTCTCACTTGCCTAGCCTAGACACCACAAAGCCAGGTTTAGATAAACGATCGATGTCCACAACTTATCGTGTTTTCCTAATAAGAGGTATTTGTTTTAAAAGTGTATCAAAGCAAAAACTTTTAGAAATGGTTTTACTAAAAATATGGTATTTAAATGAAAGTATTGTTTTATCTTATTCTAGGTTTTTGATAATATTGTTTAGGGTTGTATATGCGTGTGTGTGGAGGTAGGTCATTACCTCATGCTCTACTTTAAATGTATAGCAAAATTAAGGGGGTTAAATATGAAATCGAAACATTGTGGTATTTAAGTGAAAAATACGACAATTTGAGAACGTTATCATTTCATGTGATAAAACTTGTTCAAATTGTTTGTTAAATGTTTAATAATCAACATAAGAATGTTTAAGCATGAATGTATTGGTGAGAAGTGAAATTTTATAGAAAACCGAATCGGAAATCGGATTTGTTCGATTCCGTCGGGTTTTGTAATTTCGTATTTTAGAGAATGAGAAAGAGAGATAGAATGGGACTTATGGGTTTCAATTAAACAAGGGAGTGAGGGGGAACTAAAGGGATTGACGTTGCGTTGCGTCGTCGTCGGTAGTTCCTAAAAACGCCGCCGGAATTTCCGCCGGAATTTCGTCGGAGCTTCGCTGCGAGCTTATTTTCAAAGTACACAACTCTTGGAAAATTTTGAGAGAGTGAGCTTAGGATTTTGGGGGTGAGAGGGTAGTGTGTAGGGTTGGTATTTATAGAGTTAGGCTAGGGTTATGGTAGATGAAAAGTTTAAAATAAAAATATGATAAAATGTAATAAAAATGTATTAAAACTGGAGTAATTATGGTTTTTAAATAGCTCTGGAAGTGGTCTGAGACTGAAATTTTGCAGGTGCATAGAGAATATGAAAAGACACAACTTTCATGTTGGGGACGTCGCTGGAATCGGCCGACTCAGGGGTGACTCAGCCGCGACTCGGTCGGAGCACTGAGTCGGCCGAGGCGAGGCCGAGTTGGCCGATTCCCGGCCGAGTCCGGCGGCCAGGATCCCCCCGACGGTTCATCTAACTCATGGAAGTGTTACATCTTTTGGTGTAGTGGGGTTTTTTATGAGATATGCACGTGTAAACTCTTGGTATTCTAAAGGTTTTAAAAAAATCAATATTAAAAATAATGTGGGGTATGTGATTTGAACTCTGGTGGCTAGGTTCAGCAGTGCAAGGTATTATCAATGAGCCACAAGCTCCTTCTTGTAATTATTGTGGGAAAAATAGATACTTAAAGTGGTAACAGCAACATTAAATACCCTAAGTATACTTCAAATTTAAATCAATTTTATTTATACAAAAATTGGAGTTGTTACACCAGTGTATACGAGAGGAGCCCAACTTATACCGTGGACTTTGGTAACCCGTAGTATAAGGCTTCGTCGATAATACCACGGAATAACGGCATGAATGTAATTACTTCTTTTAGTGACCACCTCGTGCCACCTTTAACATGTTCCGTACCAGTCTACCCATTTTTTAAACCCCATAATGATTTATTGTATTGGATTGTATTGATATAATGAATGGTTGTATTCGACCTGCCGAAACCATGATATCGTATAACGGAATGGTTATAATTGGATATTCATGTAATCGGAGTATATCCATGGTTCGGTTCGGTTGGTCAAGTTGATATAGATTGAATTCTGGTATTTATGGATTCATGTTGTATTGGAGTTGTACTTCAATCATATTCAAGAATAGATTGATTCCAAATTTGACTGAGACTTAATCTGAGTCAGACCTTTTAGACGGAATTGAAGTCTTGAATTAGTTTTGGTGTTATCGGTAACTGCTGCACATGGACGGCAGTATTTGTGTCTTTTTCCAAGACAATTACTGTGTTGATAACACCGTTTTTAGTTTGTCTACCTTAAATAGACAAGTATCCACTGTCTCCGGCTCCCCGAGGCTCAAGAGAATTGGTCGCGCTTAAACCTATATTTACTAGGGTTCTTATTGTAAATTATATACCTGGAGGGGGTTTTATGAAAAATAGTTATGATGTATTTTCAAAATAGACCACAAGTATTTATTTATCGTCTTTAGGGTTTTCATGGATTTATATTTTAAAATATGAATTTTTCTAGTAAATAGAACCTAGTTTGCACATGGTATTTTAATGTAATATTGACTTAAAATGATATTGGATGGTATTTTTATGAACTTTTTGGATTCTTCTCTTGATTTAGAAAACATGGAATAGGTTATATATTAAAAGTAGATATTTTGATAATATTTACATAAATAATTATTTATTAAAAATATAATTTTATTTATTTATAGAAATCTCGTTTTTCTTAAAATTGTAATAAAAATTCCATCGGGACTGAATGCTCCTTGCGGAGGTCTGCATCTCGCTCTACTAGGCCCCTAGGATGTGCGATAACCCGCACCATCCCGATCGGAGTTCACCAAAATGGGTTGTAGAGGCGTATTTTGCAAGGAATTATATAATACACCTTTAAGAAAACGGCTTTAGATAGTTTACGGTATTTTATTGCAACGTGTAAATTTTCCCACAAATATTGCCCAAAAGTAAATCGTGCTATGTCATGAATGAGTGTTGTGAGGAGGTAGGTCATTACCTCGTGTAAATCCCCGTTCCCATCTATAAAATTTTCTATTTTTCCTGGTTCCCCGATGTTTCTCATTTTCCTCGTAATTTTGTGAAAAGTTGGTTGCCTATGTTTTTGATGATTAATTTTCCTAAACCTTGACAAATAAAATTAAGCCCAAACCAGCTTCATTAATCATATATTTTTCCCCATTGGCCCAAGCCCAGCCTTTCCCTCACTGTCGCCTGCGCCAACCATACCCAACTCCATTTTTTTCCCTTTTAAATTAACTTCCCCAGCCCAAGTTCCCTTCTCAGCCCACACTTCCTTTTTCCGGCCCAAACAAGTAAAACGTTTAATTAAAACTAAATATATGTATTACCCCGGCCCATCCCAAGCTCCCTAATGCCCGCGCCCACTCTCATACCCGACCCGTTGCATTCTTCTTCCTCAATACAATTCATTTTTCTCGCTCCTTTCCATAACCCACGTCGCCCCCACGACGCCCATGTCGCCAACGTCCCTGTGCTCGTCGCCCATGCCGTGCACCCCCTCGCGAGCTCATCAACCCACTCCTCATCTCCAACTCTCTCCCTCATCACTCTCGCTCTCAAACCTCCTCTATCTCTCAAACAGAAAACCCACTGCCTTCATCCCCAACAACGACAATGGCGACGACGACTCTCCTCGTCCCCCCTTTCTTCTCTCTCGCTCTCACTCTCGTGCCCACTCCTCTCTTTCCTCAGAAAAACCCACTACCATCTTTCCCTGACCATATCCAAATCGCCACCACCGAACTCACTCCCCTGCACCCTCACGCCGGCGAGCTCCCCACTGCCCTGAACCACCTCATCAACCTCTACACCCTCAACAACATCACCATCACCTCCAAACCGAGCCCCCACTACTTCTCTCTCTTTCACAAACCCAAACCATCAAGCTCCGAACCCCCGCTGCGCCATCGCCGGAGTGACCACCGTCGACCACCGTCGACCCCAGCGCACTCACAGGAAGTTCCCAGCACCACACTCCGCCTCCAGCGATCGTGAACCATCCCCGGACAACTCCGACGACGAACCCGAACGCGAGTCGAGGCCGTGAACCCTAGCCGTGCCGTTCGTAGTGCGTTCGTGCCATTGCCGCTGCCGTGCGTCGCCAAAGCGCCTCCAGGCAAGTTACCTACTTGCTTCATGCTATTTGTTTTACTGGAACTTGAAATACCGTTAAATTCCACATGAACATTTAGTGCGAATTAAAACAGTGTAGTGTTCGATACAAAACTCGAACAAAAACCTTTCTTTAAATTGACGGAACTCGATTGCATATGCTGTCCCGTCTGGCAATGAATATTGTGTAGAAATTTGACTGAAAAATGTGATTGTTACTGGCTTAAACGATCACCCCCAATTACACCCATAAAAACTGGGAATTTCCCGCACCTGAAACTTGTTAAAATCATAATTAATTTCCTACACATTGAAATGATGAGTTCGAGGGCTTAAATCGAAGCCGACTCGACGACCTGGAACCATATTTAAGTTTTTAATTGTTTCTGTACTGAAATTATGACGAGAATTGGTTCGGAGAGCGGCTCTGGACTGCAGTCCAGAGCAGCTCTGGTTGTTGTTTTCTGTATCGTAATGTTTTCTACCTTGCTGCCTGAACTCGTATGTTGCGAAACCCTACACCTTATTGAATATGAAACTGTTAGATAAATAACGCAAGTTATTTCACCCCGTTTTATCGTCGTTTAATCTTTAAACTGCAATTTAAAAGAACAGGACGTCTAGCAGTCCCAAACAGAAACAGAACAGATACCCTAGTGTTGAACAGTGCATAACTTCTGACGTAGAGATGCGATTGAGAATACATCTATTGCATTGGAAACCCTATTGAAAAACCTATATTTCATTCAACTGTAGAGTTGCTAAATTCCGATCCCAACTGGGTGAAAATTGTTCCGCGAAACGGACGTTCAGTTCAGAAACTGAATTTCCTGCAGCGAGCACTTAAATTGAAACGGCTGTAACTTGAATACCAGAAATCCGATTGTACTGAAACAAATTTTGCTGAGCTTCCGACGGAGTGTAGATGTTACCATATTTGTATCGTTTCACTAAATTCTGAGCATATGAATTACTGCAATTTTTGTAAACTTATGACGTGCATAATAGTTCATATTACACATGACTTGTTAATTGCATAAATGTACATACCTTACCCAACTGCCATATACATAGTGATAGTGTGCGTTATTATTTAGTGGACATTGCATTATCGTGTGTGAATGGTATTGGTTTAGGAGTGTCAAATACGCCAATGGAAAAGTGAATGATTCGTGACAGTGATTAATACAGTGAACAGTGACAAAACCGTGCTATTGGTGCATACTTGTACACGACTAAATCATAATCATCAGTAGTGTAAACCTGGGGAAAAAGGGGAAATCGAAGTGGAAAGAGCATCGTATTTAACGGGACCGTGTTTTAGAGGATGATCATTCGAACAGCGACTCTTATATATATTAGGTAGGATCTAGCGATCCGGCTGACATGGTTATGTCCCGGGCGTGTGGGCCGTTATCTCGGGTATGTACGAGACTCCAGTTAAACATGATCTTCCTTTCCACTGTTCGATTTCAAACATGATTTAGAGACTGATAGGGACACAGAACATACTTTGCATCATTTAGTGACATAGTGATTATCCGCATTTCACTTTCACTGTTATTACCTTATTTTCCTGTTTCATGTCATTATTATAATATTGCTATTATGTCGCTCTGACGACCTGAGTATGCATGCTCAATGATAGAGGTGGATTCGCCTGACCTCGAAGAGACCGTGAAGAACCAGACTAGTGAACCAGTTACATTTCTATATTGATATTCCTGGTTAGTTGCCTTTTTGCTTACTTCCATTGAGCTCAGATTCCTTTATACTTGATAGTTTTAGTGACTGCATTCTCTTTACCCGTATTGCATTTTACTGATTACCATATAATGCTAGAAACCGAAATGTGACTACGACAGGATCTTTCCTTGATCGTAGGAGCATGGCTGGCCTTGTCACCCTCATATTCCGTATTTTAGGAAGCGGGGCGTGACATGGTTTTGTTGGTATCAGAGCATCGGGTTTAGAATAAAATTGCAGTTCAATTTAGGGATCCCTTGAATCATACTAGGTTTCCTTACTGTCACTTCCATATACTACATGTGCATCACCACTCAAGCTCATGTTTTGAATCTTATCTACCTTATCTTTTCCTCATGTCCGCATCATTAATCGTTATTTTCCTTCGTGTTCCACTATCTGATCATGACCCTTACTTTTCTGGCCATGGCCAACCATGGGGCAACACCGCTTCTTGAGGAGGACACTCGGTCTGTCGTTTCTTTCGACTGTATGTTAGCGAGTTCAGATGACGAGGGAATCGATGTCTTAACTCCAGAGATCAATATGATTAATGACTCTATCGACGAAGAGGACCCAATAGGAGAGGATCCACATGGAAATGCGGTAGAGGAGGAACCCGATGAGGATCCAGAAGAGGACTCGGAGCAGGCAGCTATGACACAATTCTCGGGATGGATTGGATGAGTACCTTCCATGAAGTTATTGATTGCCGAGCAAGGAATGTGACCCTCCGTATTCCCAATCACCCGGTGTTTATTTTCGAAGGCGGGAGCGAATCTTTGGAGCCAGCCAAGTATAGAGCCAAGCCAAAGGAGCTGACAGCTATGGAGATTGATGAGAGCCCAGCCCCAGAGATTGTTCGAGACTTTCTGGACGTGTTTCCTGAAGATTTACCAGGTCTACCACCTCCACGCGTCTTGGAATTCTCGATCGATTTGACTCCAGGTACAACACCAGTTTCCAAAGCCCCGTACAGAATGGCACCGGTTGAGTTGGCAGAATTGAAGAAGCAGATTGAAGAACTCTTAGAGAAGGGATTTATCCGGCTGAGTGTTTCACCGTGGGGTGCACCAGTTCTGTTAGTGAAGAAGAAGGATGGATCGCTGCGGATGTGTATAGATTACTGGGAGCTGAACAAAGTCACAATAAAGAACAAATACCCAATTCCGCGCATCGACGACTTATTCGATCAGTTAAGTAGGGCCAGGGTATTTTTGAAGTTGGATCTCCGTTCTGGATATCATCAAATCAGAGTAGCAGCCGAGGATATATGCAAGACGGCTTTCAGGACCCGATACGGACATTATGAGTTCCTTGTGATGCCGTTCGGTGTTACCAATGCACCAGCGATATTCATGGACTTGATGAACAGGGTGTTTGCAAAGTACTTGGACACGTTTGTCGTTGTATTTATCGACGACATACTTGTCTACTCGAAGACCCGGGAGGAACATGTCGAGCATTTGCGCACGGTTCTACAAATTCTTCGGGAAGAGAAGCTGTATGCGAAATTGAGCAAGTGTGAATTCTGGCTTGACAAGGTTCAGTTCTTGGGACACATTGTTTCGGGCGAAGGCATCTAAGTGGACCCGGCAAAGATAGAATCTGTCAGAGATTGGCCAACGCCGAAGTCTGTGGCAGAGATCAGAAGCTTTCTGGGATTGGCAGGTTATTATCGGAGGTTCGTCCAAGACTTTTCAAGAATCACTGAACCGTTGACGAGGCTGACACGAAAGGAGGTACCGTTCGCATGGACAGAAGAGTGTACTCAGGCTTTTGACACACCGAAGTAGAAGTTAACTACGGCGCCCATTCTTACAGTACCAGATGATTCCGGTAGTTTGGTGATACATAGTGACGCCTCAGGGAAGGGATTAGGCTGTGTTCTGATGCAGCACGGTCGAGTGGTTGCCTACGCCTCTCGACAACTGAGAACTCACGAGAAGAGCTATCCTACGCATGACTTGGAGTTAGCTGCAGTGGTTTTTGCGTTGAAGATTTGGAGACACTATCTGTTGGGCGAGAAAGTAGAGGTGTACACGGATCATAAAAGTCTGAAGTACGTCTTCACTCAGAAGGAACTAAATATGAGGCAGCGCCGATGGCTAAAGCTGATGGCGGTTTACGACTTGGACCTTCAGTATCACCCGGGGAAAGTAAATGTTGTACCAGATGTTCTCAGTCGCAAGCCAGCGGTTATGATGTTGACCAGTCAGAGGAGCATTATTGAGGATTTTCATAGACTCGAGCTTGAAGTCGTTATACCAAGCGCACTCAGTCAATTCTGGCAACTACAGGTGCAATCTTCCTTTGTGGATCGCATCAAGGCTGCACAAGCGGATGATCCTCGATTGCAAAAGTTCAGAGCGCAAGTAGAAGCCGGCCTGAGAACGGACTTAATCATACATGAAGACGGTTCTCTGAGATTCGGTAGCAGACTCTGCGTACCCAAGGGGAATGTTCGAGAAGAGGAATTGGCTGAGGTGCATAGTTCAGCATATTCTGTGCATCCGGGAGGTACGAAGATGTATCGAGATCTAAAGCAGCATTTTTGGTGGAACGGGATGAAGCGAGAAATTGCGTGGTTCATATCCAGATGCTTGGTATGCCAACAGGGAAAGGCGGAACATCAAAGGACAGCAGGATTGTTATAACTACTTTCGATACCAGAATGGAAGTGGGAGCACATTACTATGGATTTCATGACGGCCTTACCACGGAGCCCTAGGGGCAATAACGCCATTTGGGTTTTCGTCGACCGCCTCACGAAAGATGCACACTTCTTACCATTCCGAGTGGGACAGTCGATAGAGTCACTGGCGGAGAGATACATGCAAGAGATAGTGCGACTTCACGGTGTTCCAGTCAGCATTGTGTCAGATCGAGACACCAGATTTGTTTCGCACTTTTGGAGGAGCTTACAGGAGAGTTTGGGTACCCGCATCAAGTTCAGTAGAGCTTATCATCCGCAGACGGACGGACAATCCGAGCGTACGATTCAGATGCTCGAGGATATGTTGAGAGCCTGCATGTTGGATTTTCAGGGTTCCTGGGAAGACCATAGGCATCTAGTCGAGTTTTCTTATAACAACAATTATCAGGCTAGCATCCAGATTGCTCCTTTCGAAGCACTTTACGGGTGGAAGTGTCGATCCTCAGTTTGTTGGGATGATGTGGGAGAATGAAGATTACTGGGTCCCGAGCTTATTGTTCAGACAGTCGACAAGGTCTAAATGATCAGGCAGCGTATTAAGACGGCTCAGGATCGACAGAAGAGTTGGGCAGATACCAGCAGGAGAGCACTAGAGTTTGAAGTCGGAGATCACGTGTTCCTGAAGATTTCCCCTACCCGTGAAGTTATCAGGTTTGGAGGTCGTGGGAAATTCAGTCCCCGTTTCATCGGACCTTTTGAGGTGCTAGAGCGAGTAGAAGAGGTGGCCTATCGACTTGCCTTGCCTCCATCGCCAGCTGGTGTGCACAATACCTTCCACATGTCTTAGTTGCGGCGTTATGTTCGGGATGAAAGACATATTCTGGACTATTCGGAGTTAACTTTGGGTACCGACCTATCCTACGAGGAGCAGCCCACTACCATCCTAGACCGCAGAGATAAAGTGCTAAAGAATAAGGTCATTCCGTTAGTCCGAGTGTCTTGGGGCGGTCGTTCCCCAGGAGAATCTACCTGGGAGCGGGAGGAAGACATCCGTGCATGTTTTCCACATCTCTTTGTTTAATACTTTTGTTTCGTTGTCTCTTTTTAAATTTCGGGGACGAAATTTTTGTAAGGTGGGTATGATGTAAATCCCCGTTCCCATCTATAAAATTTTCTATTTTTCCTGGTTCCCCGATGTTTCCCCTTTTCCTCGTAATTTTGTGAAAAGTTGGTTGCCTAAGTTTTTGATAACTAATTTTCCTAAACCTTGACAAATAAAATTAAGCCCAAACCAACATCATTAATCATATATTTTTCCCTACTGGCCCAAGCCCAGCCTTTCTCTCACTGCCGCCTGCGCCAACCATACCCAACTCCATTTCTTTCCCTTTTAATTAACTTCCCCAGCCCAAGTTCCCTTCTCAGCCCACACTTCCTTTTTCCAGCCCAAACAAGTAAAATGTTTAATTAAAACTAAATATATGTATTACCCCAGCCCAGCTCAAGCTCCCCAATGCCGGTGCCCACTCCCATACCCGACCCGTTGCATTCTTCTTCCTCAATACAATTCATTTTTCCCGCTCCTTTCCACAACCCACGTCGCCCCTACGATGCCCATGTCGTCAACGTCCCCGCGCTCGTCGCCCACGCCGCGCACCCCCTCGCGAGCTCATCAACCCACTTCTCGTCTCCAACTCCCTCCCTCATCACTTTCGCTCTCAAACCTCTTCTCTCTCTCAAACAGAAAACCCGTTGCCTTCATCCCCGACGACGACGACGACGAATCTCCTCGTCCCCCTTTCTTCTCTCTCCCTCTCACTCTCGTGTTCACTCCTCTCTTTCCTCAGAAAAACCCACCACCATCTTTCCCTCACCCTCACTCCCCTGCACCCTCACGCTGGCGAGCTCCCCACTACCCTGAACCACCTCGTCAACCTCTACACCCTCAGCAGCATCACCATCACCTCCAAACCGAGCCCCCACTACCTCTCTCTCTTTCACAAACCCAAACCACCAAGCTCCGAACCCCCGCTGCGCCATCGCCGGAGCGACCACCGTCGACCCCAGCGCACTCACAGGAACTTCCCAGTACCACACTCCGCCTCCAGTGATCACGAACCATCCCCGGACAACTCCGACGGCGAACCCGAACGCGAGCCGAGGCCGTGAACCCTAGTGGCGCCATTCGTAGTGCGTTCGTGCCGTTGCCGCTGCCGTACGTCGCCAAAGCGCCTCCAGGCAACTTACCTACTTGCTTCATGCTATCTGTTTTACTAGAACTTGAAATACCGTTAAATTCCACATAAATATTTGGTGCGACTTAAAACAGTGTATATGTTCAATGCAAAACCCGAACAAAAACCTTTCTTTAAATTCACGGAACTCGATTGCATATGCTGACCCGTCTGGAAATGAATATTGTGTAGAAATTTGACTGAAAAATGTGATTGTTACTGGCTTAAACGATCACCCCCAATTACACCCGTAAAAACTGGGAATTTCCCGCATCTGAAACTTGTTAAAATCATAATTAATTGCCTACACATTGAAATGATGCGTTCGAGGTCTCAAATCGAATCCGACTAGACGACATGGAACCATATTTAAGTTTTTAATTGTTTCTATACTGAAATTATGACGAGAATTGGTTCGGAGAGCGGCTCTGGACTGCAGTCCTGAGCAGCTCTGGTTGTTGTTTTCTGTCTCGTAATGTTTACTACCTCCCTGCCTGAACTCATATGTTGCGGAACCCTACACATTATTGAAGATGAAACTTTTATCTAAATAATGCAAGTTATTTCACCCCGTTTTATCGTTGTTTACTATTTAAACTGCAATTTAAAAGAACATGACGTCTAGCAGTCCCAAACAGAAACAGAACTGATACCCTAGTGTTGAACAGTGTATAACTTCTGACGTAGAGACGCGATTGAGAATTCGTCTATTGCGTTGGAAACCCTATTGAAAAACCTATATTTAATTCAACTGTAGTGTCACTAAATTCCGATCCCAAATGGGTGAAAATTGTGCCGCGAAACGGACGTTCAGTTCAGAAACTGAATTTCCTGCAGCGAGCACTTAAATTGAAACGGCTATAACTTAAATACCAGAAATCCGATTGTACTGAAACAAATTTTTCTGAACTGCCGACGGAGTGTACATGTTACCGTATTTGTATCGTTTCACTAAATTCTGAGCATATGAATTACTGCAATTTTTGTAAACTTATGACGTGCATAATAGTTCATATTACACATGACTTGTTAATTGCATAAATGTACATACCTTACCCAACTGCCATATACATAGTGATAGTGCGCGTTATTATTCAGTGGACATTGCATTATCGTGCGTGAATGGTATTGGTTTAGGAGTGTCAAGTACGCCAATGGAAAAGTGAATGATTCGTGACATTGATTAATATAGTGAACAGTGACAAAACCGTGCTATTGGTGCATACTTGTACACGACTAAATCATAATCATCAGTAGTGTAAACCTGGGGAAAAAGGGGAAATCGAAGTGGAAAGAGCATTGTATTTAGCTGGACCGTGTTTTAGAGGATGTTCATTCGAACAACGACTCTTATATATATTAGGTAGGATCTAGCGATCCGGCTGACAGGATTATGTCCCGGGCGTGTGGGCCGTTGTCTTGGGTATGTATGAGACTCCCGTTAAACATGATCCTCCTTTCCACTATTCGATTTCAAACATGACTTAGAGACTGATAGGGACACAGATCATACTTTGCATCATTTAGTGACAGTGATTATCCGCATTTCACTTTCACTGTTATTACCTTATTTGCCTGTTTCATGTCATTATTATAATATTGCTATTATGTCGCTCTGACGACTTGAGTATGCATGCTCAGTGATAGAGCTGGATTCGCCTGACCTCGAGGAGACTGTGAAGAACCAGACTAGTGAACCAGTTACATTTCTACATTGATATTCCTGGTTAGTTGCCTTTTTGCTTACTTTTATTGAGCTCGGATTCCTTTATACTTGATAGTTTTAGTGACTGCATTCTTTTTACCCGTATTGCATTTTACTGATTACCATATAATGCTAGAAGCCGAAATTTGACTACGACAGGATCTTTCCTTGATCGTAGGAGCATGGCTGGCCTTGTCATCTTCATATTCCATATTTTGGGAAGCGGGGCGTGATACCTCGTGAGTTTTCTAAAGGTAATGTAAGGGAATATGTTGAATTATGTCAAAAGTAAAGTATATGGTATTTAACCGTAAAAATACGATAAAAGTTGCATAATAGATTTCTTTGAGATGAAACTTGTTTTAATGTGTTTGATAATGATTACTAAATAATCTATTAAAAATTTGTAGGTTTTTTGTTAAGAAAAAATTAGATTTTTAAAGAAAAGAGGATCGGAAGCCGGAATAACTCCGCTTCCGACGAGTTTTGAAAAAGAGAAGTTTTAGAATAACAAAAGATGAGGGGAGAGGGGACTTATAGGTTATAAAGAAAGAGGAGAGGTAGGAGAAGACTTTGGGATCGCCGGGGAGCCGTTTCGTCACCGGATTCTTCTTGAAATGTCACCGGAACTTCGACCTTTGCCAACTCCACTTATACAACTTGGGACTTGAAAATTTTAGAGAGTTTTTGTAATGAAATTCTGAATGAGGAGGGGTGAAATATAGTGTGGTATTTATAGGGAAAATTAGGGTTTAGGATAATTAAGAATAGAATTAAAATGTGCATTAAAAATGAAATAAAGAGATGAATTATCACTCTCTGGATGTTTTCAGAGTAAACAAACAATATGGAGTTAGTGGGGCAGGTGAAGGGGTGTTAGGGTTAGAGTTTGGAGAGTATTGAGGATGAGGGGCCCGACGGTGCCGATCTTGGGATGAATCTCGCCGGCCCATGTCCGGTGGTGGATGGTGGGATCTTGGACACGTGTCCATGTCGCTTTGTATAACTCAGTGCACGTGTTTGATTACTTTGTGACTTTTCATTTTACGACCTTTGAGCTTCTAAAAGTTTAAAAGAAAATAAAATAAAAATAATATGTAGCTGGGTGGATTCGAACACAGGGGCTACGTCACTGCAGTGTAAGGCTTTACCAATGAGCTACACGTGCTTTCTTGCTGTTCAAATGCAAATCAAATTTATAACTTGTGCCCAGGCTTAGGTATTCCTTTCTGGATTTTGAAAAAAAAAATCTGTACAGAAAGTTTAGGATTGTTACATTCTACCTTCCTTCTAAAAATTTCGTCCTCGAAATTTATAGAAGGAAAGTGTAACAGGTTCAAGAAAAGTTTGGTGATAGAACTATTGATAGTGCATGAAAAATATTTGGAAGAACGGAAGAATGCAAAAATTTTGGAAAGATGTGACGGAATTACCAGGGTTACCTTAGTCTACAGTCTCAGCTTCTACGGCCGGTAATGTGTAAGCCTAACGCCGGTGGTATATTCCTCCTAGCTGGAGGCACATTCCTCTGTCCTTGGGGCTTATTCCTCAGTGCCTGTTGGAATTGGCGATTAGAATGTGCAGGAGGTACACGTGGAGGTAGAGCTGGTAGAGCAAGATGAGGTGCAGGAGCCTGGATAGCTGGCCGTTGCGGATAAGTGTTGTGTGTTGGAACCGGGTTGCATTTATAAGGACATGTTCCAATTCCATGATTGGATGCGCCAGAAACTAACCACAGGCCTTTTGCGCGCCTACAGTCCTTCCACAGATGTCCATCCCTCTTTCTGTAGAAGCAAAAATATAGACTTGGCGGGTTAGTTGTTACTTCCGGTCTCCTGGGTGCAGAAGTTTGTATAGGAGGGTCCTCTCCTGCCATCTGGGTGGCAGGGCGCCTCATACTGGCAGATTGTGGTCTGCCCTTCTTCTTCACTACTGTATCGTATCTTCGGGCAGCCTTCAAAGCTAGGTCGTGGGTTGGGAAATCCTCTGTAGCTAAGGCAGGTTGGATCTCCGGGTCTAACCCTTGCTGAAATCATCTAGCTCAAATCTCAGCCATCGGTATTAAGTGTGTCGCGAACCAGCTCAACATAGTAATTCAACAACATACTCATCCACCGATCTGCTCCACATAGAGCCTTGTTGTAGGTGGATAAACTGCTGCTCCATGTCGAATCGGGCAGTCTCTGGAAAATACTTCGCGTTGAACATGTCGCGAAAGGTTTTCCATTCGATAGGCTGGGCAAGACGGCTTTCTTCCGCTGTCCACCAAACTCGGGAGTTGTCGGTGAGTTGCAGCTTTGCAAGCCGAACCCAAGCAATCTCTGGCACTTGTGCTGCTGCCAGATCATCCTCGATGCTCTGAGCCCCTTCTTCGGCTTCTAAAGGGCTCTCTTTCCTGAAAAGTTCTTAGGGTGCAGTGCCCGGAATTGCTTCACTCCGGATGCTTCCGCTTCTGGACGGTTCATCAAGATAGCGGTTTGCTGCTGATGTCTCTCCAGGAGTCTCTTAATCGCCTTGAGCAATACCGTCTGCTCATTGATCGGAGCTGCAACGGTAGGTGTAAGTGGAAGAGGTGGTGGTGTGTTGTTGACATTGGTGCTGGTGTTGTTTGGAGAATCCATAACCTTGAAAGAAAAATAGGGTTAGGATAGATTCAAAGAATATGAAATTGTAAGATTCAAGTAATATAAAATGTAAAGAATGTTTTTAGTTGCTGATTCTTGTGTTATATTTCTTAGGACTTCATGCAGAATTGACCCTGCATGTCTATCCAGAACGGACCTCCATAGGCCACCAACAAAACCTGTCACACCCTGCTTCCTGGTATATGGTAAGGTGGCGCGACGATGCCCGCTACGTATTTACTCAGAAGTAAACACACTAAGCGCAACTAAGTAATATAAAGTAAATATACACAACAAGACATGAATGTAAATGAACAACAACTTTTATTTATTAAACGTTCCTTTACAAGTACAACTGTAAATGTAAATACAGGAATGGAAAGCAATGCCTAAACAATGGCATAACTGAAATGAAAGTGTATACAAGTGAAGCCTAGTGGTCTTGCTGCTCAATGATCTGCTCCAAGTGCTCCTGGCTGGTCTCGAACTCCTCAGCGTCGGGTCCTCCTGACAACATTCTAAATAAGAAGAGAAATAGGAATGTCGTCAGCGAATAATCGCTCGGTAAGTCCAAGAGAAGAAATATAATAGACAGAAAAGAGAATATACTGATATAATATTGATCGTTATGTTATCGCGGTTGTTTGTAGCTTGGTACAGAATATGCCAGTGTATACGAGAGGAGTCCAACTTACACTGTGGATTTTGGTAACCCGTAGTACAAGGCTTCGTCGATAATACCACGGAACAACGGCATGGATGTAATTACGTCTTTTAGTGACCACATCGTGCCACCTTTAACATGTTCCGTACCAGTCTACCCATTTTTTAAACCTCGTAATGATTTATTGTATTGATTGTATTGGATTGTATTGATGTAATGAATGGTTGTATTAGACTTGCCGAAACTATGATATCGTATAACGGAATGGTTATAATTGGATATTCATGTAATCAGAGTATATCCATGGTTCGGTTCGGTCGGTCAAGTTGATATAGATTGAATTATGGTATTTATAGATTCATGTTACATTGGAGTTGTACTTGAATCATATTCAATAATAGATTGATTCCAAATTTGACTGAGACTCAATCTGAGTCAGACCTTTTAGACGGAATTGAAGTCTTGAATTAGTTTTGGTGTTATCGGTAACTGCTGCACATGGACGGCATGATTTGTGTCTTTTTCCAAGATAATTACCATGTTGATAACACCATTTTTAGTTTGTCTACCTTAAATAGACAAGCATCCACTGTCTCCGGCTCCCCGAGGCTCAAGAGAATTGGTCGCGCTTAAACCTATATTTACTAGGGTTCTTATTGTAAATTATATAACTTGAGGGGGTTTTATGAAAAATAGTTTTGGTATATTTTCAAAATAGACCTCAAGTATTTATTTATCGTCTTTAGGGTTTTCATGGATTTATATTTTAAAATATGAATTTTTCTAGTGAATAGAACCTAGTTTGCACATGGTATTTTAATGTAATATTGACTTAAAATGATATTGGATGGTATTTTCATGAACTTTTTGGATTCTTCTCTTGATTTAGAAAACATGGAATAGGTTATATATTAAAAGTATATATTTTGATAATATTTACATAAATAATTATTTATTAAAAATATAATTTTATTTATTTCTAGAAATCTCATTTTTCTTAAAATTGTAATAAAAATTCCATCGAGACCGAATGCTCCTTACGGAGGTCTGCATCTTCTCTACTAGGCCCGAGAATGTGCGATAACCCGTACCATCCTGATCGGGGTTCCCCAAAATGGGTTGTAGAGACGTATTTTGCAAGGAGTTATATAATACACTTTTGAAGAAAACGGTTTTAGATAGTTTATGGTATTTTATTGCAACATGTAAATTTTCCCATAAATATTGCCCAAAAATAAATCGTGCTATGTCATGAATGAGTGTTGTGAGGAGGTAGGTCATTACCTCGTGAGTTTTCTAAAGGTAATACGAGGGAATATGTTGAATTATGTCAAAAGTAAAGTATATGGTATTTAACCGTAAAAATGCGATAAAAGTTGCATAATAGGTTCTTTTGAGATGAAACTTGTTTTAATGTGTTTGATAATGATAACTAAACAATCTATTAAAAATTTGTAGATTTGTTATTAAGAAAAAATTATATTTTTAAAGAAAAGTGGATCGGAAGCCAGAATAACTCCGCTTCCGACAAATTTTGAAAAGGAGAAGTTTTAGAATAGCAAAAGAGGAGGGGAGAGGGGATTTACAGGTTATAAAGAAAGAGGAGAGGTAGGAGAAGACTTTAGGATCGCCGGGGAGTCGTTTCGTCGCCGGTTTCTTCTTGAAATATCGCCGGAACTTCGACCTTTGCTAACTCCACTTGTACAACTTGGGACTTGAAAATTTTAGAAAGTTTTTATAATGAAATTCTGAATGAGGAGGGGTGAAATGTGGTTTGGTATTTATAGGAAAAATTAGGGTTTAGGGTAATGAAGAATAGAATTAAATGTGCATTAAAAATGAAATAAAGAGAGGAATTATCACTCTCTGGATGTTTTCAGAGTAAACAAACAATATGGAGTTAGTGGGGGTAGGCGAAGGGGTGCTAGGGTTAGAGTTTGGAGAGTATCGGGGACGAGGGGTCCGGCGGTGCCGGTCTTGTGATGAATCTCACCGGACCAAGTCCGGTGGTGGGTGGTGGGATCTTGGCCACGTGTCCCTGTCTCTTGGTATAACTCAGTGCACGCGTTTGATTACTTTGTGACTTTTCATTTTACGTGTAGTGCACGTGCAAATCTTTGAGCTTCTAAAAGTTTAAAAGAAAATACAATAAAAATAATATGTGGATGGGAGGATTCGAACACAGAGGCCACGTCACAGCAGTGCAAGGCTTTACCAATGAGCTACTAGTGCTTTCTTGTTGTTCAAAAGCAAATCAAATTTATAACTTGTGCCCAGGCTTAGATAATCCTGTCTAGATTTTGAAAAAAAAATCTGTATAGAAAGTTTAGGGTTGTTATAACCTAGACGCCCTATGAACGATATGACGTTAAGCGATATTCTAAACACGGTTAATTTCTCCTAATGAGTGCGAAGTCCTTAAAAGCTTAAAATCTAGTTTCTTTTAAACTTTTATGTGGGTGAGATATGCTTGATTTCGTGACTTGTGGGCCACGGAAAAAATGATGAAATCTTTTACCGTATGTTATGGGGTTCGCTTGCCCTTAAGTCTGTATTAAATGGATGCAATGTGCAAATTAATGAAAAGGTTGTTCAAAATATCAAACAATAGTTTTTTTAAGCTTAAGCACGGCATTGCAACAAATATGGATTAGTCAATTTAGCTTTTGACAGCGAACTTGCAAAGAATCCTGCAATGATAGAATAGTGCACGCGTCGGATTTGAGAAAGAAGGAGATAGGAAATACGTACCGATATGTTTTGGGTTAAGAAACCCCCGTTGAATTGTATCCGAGAGTGCTTGGATGTTCGCTTGCGCGGGTCAAACTAATCAGACTTTTGGCACTATACTTCACTATCACCTTGTACTTGAATGTACACTTTGCTTAGCACGATCGCAGTTCACAATTCCTTAAAATCTGAAAATATCGGGAAAACGGATATTTAGTGCGAAAAATCGATATATGTGCTCAAACTTCTACACACACAAAATTATGAAAATAAAACTATAAAAATGGGATAATAATAGAACATTGGAGCCTACGGCAAAATATTGGAGCAAAAAGAGGATATTGGACCACTGGTAGCGAGGATTTGGCAATTTCCGGCGGTCGGTTTGAAGAATTAAGGCTCCAATTTCCTACCGTGTTCTCTATATTCTAATATTGTCCCAATTTTATAGTTTAACTTTTCCAATTAGTCTCAGAGTGTCAGCAGGTTAAAATATCAAAGAACAAAATATTAGAAACGTTAATTTTTGTATTGGTTTTTGAATTTTTTTAAATTTTTAGTTTCGTTTTTCAGAATAGTGTTAGTTTTATAAACAAAATATACAAAAATTAACCCGAAATAACAAGAATAAAAATGTTACTGTCTACCCGGATGTTGGGAATTCACCCGCGTGCACAAATGCGTATATTTTGGAAATGGAAACGTTTTAAGGAAATGGATGCGCATACAAGCTCATTCTCACGTTGTAGCGAGCCGGCAAGTACGGGTCGGTCCGCAGGAAATTGTGTATTAGGTTTTGTTGTTTAAGGTTCAACAAATAACGAATTGGTTGATTTTTCACAAAAATAAAAAGAATACAAAAACAAGAAAACAAAGAAAACAAGTCAAGAAAGAAGTGGTTGTGGCTTTGGATCGGAAGGTCGAATCGCGAAGATTCCTTCGAAACTCCCTTGATCATGATTTGTCTGTCCTTACATCGATCCCGGCATGAAGCATGATTTGTCAAGACGGTTGCGGAGCACAAATCATCAAATTACGATATTCGCCGCAAAATAAGAAACGAGTCAGTTTTGTTCACTTACCGTTTGTATGTCCAAGCTTGAGATATCTACACTAAGTATAAGGGTTAGCAAGCATACCACAACATCAGAAACACAAATTAGAGAGTGTAAGCAAATGATTTTAGTGTTGAGTTTGCTAAGTGTTTGTGATAGTATATAGTATATAAAACCAAGAGATTTTTCAAGTCACTTAATCACAAAATACCATATCTAAACCTAGAACCCTTACACTAAATTGATTTTAACTTAAACATTGAAATGAGGAAAGGGAGTGAATATGGTATATGAGGAGGTTACAAAGTAACCATGTTTTAAAATACCATACCACATCAATACATAAAAAATCTTTAAGTTAGAATCATATATATAAGCACATTAAACATTAACTGGAGGAGGAGGAGGCAAATCCTTTCATCTCATTTCCTCACCATTACCACAACCAAACATTTAGTTAAGCATGATAAAAAGAAAAGCAAATAAGAAAAAGAAGCAAGTAATCAAAGAAACAACAATATTATTAACACTTGAAGAAATTTAGGTACAAGATATTGGTAATTTTTTCAACCTCCATAATGAAGCTCTCAAAAGAAAGCTTCAAGAGGGAAGAAGAAGAAGAAACCAAGTTGAAGCCCACACAACTCTCAAGCTAAAACAAAACCAAAAGAAATGGAAATAGGTATAATATCTATGCACACTCTATGTGAGACCCTTTCCCTTGCTCACAGATATGGTTTTTATAGGCACCAAAAAAGATTAAACAAGTAATAAAAATAAGGTGATGTGACTGCAAGGGAGGGACAGAAGAAAGATAGGGACAAATGAGGCAAGGGGGCCGGCGAGCTCGGATTTATGGGGTGTGTCGCCGGTCTTGGTCCGAGAAATGAGGGTCGTATTGATATGGTGGTCTTGTGTCTACTCCAACATTATCCTGGTGCTGTTTGATTTGTCTAAAATAACTGGTTTGCATTCAGAGATTTGGAGGGAAACTTGAAGCAATGTATCACATCAAAACTTTTAGCATTTATCACACATGTCCCCCCCCCCCACTTGCACAAGCAATCATTTGTGTGTGCCATGGGCAGCCCTACCATGGTCCAAGCCATCAAAGAGTCATGTGCACACGTGTATGTGTTGGACCAAAATTGTGTGCACACATTTATTTTGCAAAAGCTCTTTAAATATCGGTCGATTTCCTGTTCTGCTTGCAATGTCGGCTCCTAAACGTTATATCCGTGATTTTGTATGTGTTTTCAGTATTTTATCACGAACACTTGTAATCTGTAATTACTGAGCAGGTACTGGTTAAAAGTACCGATAAATCAAAATAGATCATGAATGAGGGTATTTAAAATGCAGTTTTCAGTGATGAACAAATACCCCCAAACTTATCTTTTGCTCGTCCCGAGCAAAACAAAATTCTAGCCTCACTTTCGCAGGGAACACGATTGCACTGAGCATGTGCAACAATCCGTTAAACCTCTAGGTGTCCCTAATAGGAGGAGTGTTGTCTTTAAGGGTTTTCAGCAGATTACACCCATAAAATCCAGTCAAGTTAGCATCGTGGAGAAACTGTTGATTCTAATCTTAAGGTTAAGAATCAAAGCTAGAAGTTCTATTACCCAAGTCAGAAACGTTAAACCCTATTTTTTTCAATCCTCACAATTTGTTTAACATAAGCTTATATGCGTCTTTACGTGAGTGTGCGGATAGTGTCCATAAGTTTTTAAGAATTTGATTAGGGTCATCATGTCTTAAGTATGGACCAGGATAAACTTCTAAAGGATCATACGAGTTTGAGAGGAATTTAAGATTTTCTCAAATTTGATTCTCCAGTTAGGTTTCAAGTCAGAATATACATCATTTTTAATAGAGAACCTAAGTCTTATTCTTCACTCCTACGTTTCACCTGTTTTTGTTCATATACACCCAAGTTATTGTGCAAAACATCTTTATAAATATACCTTCATATCTCCGCGAAAAAAATGTTTTAACAGAAAACTTGTCTCCGCCAAGATTATTCTCCCACAAAGAACCATGAGGACTTTTAACTTGGAAAGGACACTTGCTTAGCTTGTTTTATTTGGCGATTGGAAACTTAGCGAGCTTTGGGTCAATAACTCCCAAACCAGATGGTTTTAGGGCATTAGGTGTGGAAACACCCCAAGGACTTAATTACCCAAGTTACCAAGGCCACAAAACAAAAGACTCATTTTATTTAAAATATTCTGAACTCGGTGAAAACAGAGATATATCCAGCATTTCTTTTAAATCCGAAGACGTTACATGTGGATAAGGTGTGTAATTACTCCAACAAAGTTCCAGATGGGTTATTCTTCAGACTTTTAGCTTCTGTTAAAAGCTCTATAAAATTCTTCATATCTACTTCACTGTATGAATTACTCTTGATATTACTTAACTCAGAACAAACTTGTTTGATCCTAAAGATTTTTATCAATTTAAAATGTTTTTCAGAGATGTCAGACTTTCATCAAATTCTCAAACACATACGACACATGTCAAGTGTTATAAAAGACGTATATCGGCTATGGGTAGACACAAAGGAGGGTTGTCTTTCGGGTTTTCAATCTCTCGAAAAGGATTTAGTTGCTTCTATCTTATCAACCGAACCGTCAGACTTCGAATCTAAGTTCCCCTGCTAGCTAACATGAAAAAGTTTTTATATTTTGAAGAATTTTTTTAATTTTTATAAGTTTTTCAATACAATGCAATACAAAACCAGATATGAAATGCGACTACATGCAAAGAAAAGAAAAATACATAATGTAAATGCTGAAATGCAAGAAATATGCACATGCAAACTATATGCAGATACAAAATGCAACCAAAACAGATCCACCCCCAAACTGAATATGACAATGTCCTCATCGTCGCTTGGCCTTGCCCTTGGTTCTGCTACTCCTGCTTGCTTCTTCTTGGTTTGCTAAGATCTGGCTGAGTAGTTCTTTTATCTCCTTGTTCTGCCTGATCAAAGTTTTGATACCACGGACATCTATCCTGTGAAATTCATAGCGATCTTTCAGAACATCCTCTCCCAAGTAAATCTCTGAGGAAGTCTGTGGTGCCGCATGCTCGCTGGGGTCAGTGGGTGACCAAATCTGCTGCTCACTCCTGTCGTCCGTATAGCCTGATGAGATCCTCTCTATCTCTACCGGGACGGTGTCATACGTCGTGATGCAGGCTGCGAAATCATCGTATTCCATGTAGTAGCGACAAATTTGGGTGACGAGGATGGGAAGTAACGATTTGTGCACAGCAACACTTTCCTTGATTGTGGAAAATAGCATGCTCGCCATGCAAAATTGATAATCCATGGTCATTAAACAATGAACCATATGCCCCACAATCGCTGGAAAAGATGAAACTCGAGTGATCCTCCTGACGTTACGGTAAGCCCAGCGACAAGCCGTATAGATGTTTCTATAAATCTGCTGGGAATTTATCCCAGCATCTCGTAATTCGCACCGTGTCCCCGTGATTGTCCTATAATGGGCAAGCTCTAACGGTCTCTGAAAACCAGGTCGGATAGGGATGTCGGTGACATTGGATATCGTATCTGCTGAAAATACCCTCTGTCTACCGTGAAAGTGAAATCGAATGCGATCCTGGAGTATTTCACCATTTCTAAGAGCGCCATAGAACTCATCTACCAAATGTTCACAAGCACATAACCCCTCTTCCCCATACAACAAAAACTCCCACCCCAACTGTCGGATAGCATCATGAAAATAGCTCCCAAACACCTCGTGGGTGAATACATCGACACAATTTCTTTCTAATGCAAAAGTGGCCATGATCTGTAGGTTGGTGAAGTTTGCAGAAAATTTAAACAGTGCAGGGGAGGGGGGAAGAGAAAATCTTACAGCTCTGACAAAGGAAAACGACGATCGGGGACTTCGAGACCGGTGGCGCCGGATTCTTCGATGATGTCGACGGTCGGATTCCGAGTAGAGGGGCTAGGGTTTTGGAGGAAGGTTCGGGGAAAGCAAAGAAGGGATATGGTGCTGTTTGAGAACTGAGAATAAAGGGGTCGGGTCAGGGATGTTATGACTTTATAAAGGACATTTTACAATAAACCCCCCAACAAATAGAATCCCCACTTCTTATAATTACTCAAACCAAAAGTTAAATTAGTGTGCTATCCCCAAACTTCAGCACTCATCCCCTAACGGGTGAGATCTTATTTTCAAAAAACTAAGAAAAACAAAAATTAATTATAGTATTCACAAGTTAAACGACATTGTTAGTTCAGAAATTAATACCAGCCACAAAAAAGTTTATCGATATAATGCAAGGGCTGGTAAAAGAATACGTATATAAAAAAGAAAAAGAATATGTTAGTTGTTAGTGAAGGGCATGTGTGTGTAAAAGTAGGAATTAGAAAACGTTGAAAGTGAAAATGAAGTTTTGAAGAGTGTAAGGTGTTTTTCGTCACCCCAGTGAGATGGGAATACGCGAGCGCTTGTCAGGCGTACTACAGATTCCCCCTGCCTAGGGTAGGCGGGGGTTTAATGATTGTGGGGATCCGAATCTCCGGCAGCCGCGGACTAAGCTACCGTTAATTACCCATCGCCTTTGGGGCGAGGGAACCTCCGATTAACGGGTTAAACTGGTCATGCGAACTCAATGTGCAGTGTGCGTGTGTTTTGAAAGGGGGTTTTGGATATATCGGGAGCCACGCAGAGTTTTTTTTACGGGGGTCCCGCTACCCGGATAGCGGGCTGGGGGTCAAGGGGGCTAGCAGCCCCCTTGCGGGGTTCGGGGCATCGCCCCGGCCCGAAAATTTTTTGGAGGGGGAGAATGTGGCGGAGTATGTATATGTGTGAATTTGTATACATATGTATGTGTATATGTATGTACATAAAAAGAGAGGGAAAAGGCATCCAAGGGATGCGTGGGGGCCAGCGCCTTGAGCGCTGTGCGTTAGGTGTTGTGCGCAGGTGCGCGCGCGCGCGCGCCACGTGTCGGCACGCGGGCGCCTTGCGCACTTGCGCAGGTGCGCAAGCGCGCGCGCCACGTGTCGGCACGCGGGCGCCTTGCGCACTTGCGCAGGTGCGCAAGCGCCCGCGCCACGTGTCGGCACGCGGGCGCCTTGCGCAGGTGCGCAAGCGCGCGCGCCACGTGTCGGCACGCGGGCGCCTTGCGCACTTGCGCAAGCGTGCAGGTGCGCAAGCGCGCACACCACGCGTCGGCACGCTGGCGCCTTGCGCACTTGTGCTGCGCGCCGGAGAGGCACAAGAGGCTTTTAGCCAGAAAAAAATTCTCAGAAGAGAAATCAGAGAGGAGTTGGACTCCTGAATGTGTTTTTCTTCTTTTTTTTTGAGGGTTTAGTGAAAGATGTTCTTCTTCTTCCTCCTCTGTTAGCTGGATCTTGAAGATCAAGAGATGTGGGATTTCAAAATCTTTTCTTTTTGAGATCTGATGGGAGATCTGAGTTCCCCTTGATGGGTTTTGTGGTGAAAACTAATTTGTTTTATAAAAATGAGAGTAGAACTCTTGATTTAATTCAAAAGAAGGAAGAAGGTTTTGGAACCTTGAAGAAGGAAGAAAGAGCTCAGCTCTGAAAACTTTTTTGGAGAGAGAAAAAGTTGTTGAGATATTTCATTATCTTTGCCTTTATAGGCTATACACTTTACACATAGCCCCTTGGGCTTCACAAAATGGCATTTTGCCTAATTCATGGCTCATGTGCCATTTCTTTTTGCACATAAGCCATGGGCTTTACAAAAATTTGGCTTTATGCCCATTTTCTTACATTTATCCAAAAAATAAAATAAAAGAAAATGCAACAAAATTATTTATTACAAAATTTTTATCTTGCCATGGGGGGAGGCCGGCCGCTTCATGTTCGGGCTCGACCCGGGCATGGGCCCACTGGGTCTGGGCTTGGGCCCACTTGGCTTGGGGTTGACTTGGATTTTGACTTGGTCAACCGGGGTGTAAATTTTTACCCCAACAAATTGCCCCCCATCAATAAATGCACACCACATATGTGGGTCGTGTGCATGAAATTGATGGATCTTCTTTCACGTGGAGGCGACTTGATTTGGTTCCCGCTTTTTGGGAAGCTGGCACTGCCCTTTTTACGACATGGACGGTCGTTGCTTGACATGTCTCCGGGACGGAGTGTCCGTGATAGACGTTTTCCCTGGCCCGGAGTTATCTGGTTCCCGCTTTGTAGGAATCCTGCGCTGCCCTTTTTGCGACTTGGACGGTCGGTACTGCCCTTTTAGCGACGTGGACGGTCGGTTCTGCCCTTTTTGCGACTTGGACGGTCGATACTGCCCTTTTAGCGACGTGGACGGTCGGTGCTGCCCTTTTAGGGACGTGGACGGTCGTTGCTGCCATTTTAGCGACGTGGACGGTCGTTGCTGCCATTTTAGCGACGTGGACGGTCGGTGCTGCCCTTTTTGCGACTTGGACGGTCGATGCTGCCCTTTTTGCGACTTGGACGGTCGATTCTGCCCCTTTTGCGACTTGGACGGTCGGTGCTGCCCTTTTTGCGACTTGGACGGTCGATGCTGCCATTTTAGCGACGTGGACGGTCGGTGCTGCCCTTTTTGCGACTTGGACGGTCGATTCTGCCCTTTTTGCGACTTGGACGGTCGGTGCTGCCCTTTTTGCGACTTGGACGGTCGATGCTGCCATTTTAGCGACGTGGACGGTCGGTGCTGCCCTTTTTGCGACTTGGACGGTCGATGCTGCCATTTTAGCGACTTGGACGGTCGGTGCTGCCCTTTTTGCGACTTGGACGGTCGATGCTGCCCTTTTTGCGACTTGGACGGTCGATTCTGCCCTTTTTGCGACTTGGACGGTCGGTGCTGCCCTTTTAGGGACGTGGACGGTCGTTGCTGCCCTTTTAGTGACGTGGACGGTCGATGCTGCCCTTTTTGCGACTTGGACGGTCGATGCTTGATTTGACTTGCTCTACTTCTTGCAGTGTCAGGGGTAGACTTGACTTGCTCCGCTTCTTGCGGTGTCGAGATTGGATTTTGACTTGCTCCGCTTTCTGTGGCGTCGGAGTGGAAGTTGACTTGTTGATTTTGATTTGGGTTGACATCAGCATCGCTATACTGGAATATGGTACCAGGAGCGAATCATCATCTGTCATGGAGAGGATTTTGGGATTTTGGTTTTTGTTTGGCATCTGCATTGCTGCACTGGAATGATGCAAGGAGCAACTCATCATTTGCCCCGGGAGGATTTGGGAATTGGTTTTTTGTTTGGCATCTGCATTGCTGCACTGGAATGATGCCAGGAGCAACTCATCATTTGCCCCGGGAGGATTTGGGAATTGGTTTTTTTTTTTTTTGGCATCTGCATCGCTGCACTGGAATAATGCCAGGAGAAACTCATCATTTGCCCCGAGAGGATTTGGGAGAAATTGGGATTGTTTTACGCCCGTGGATTGTATACGGTTTTGCAGGATGTATGATCCAGACCGTAGGGCCGGAAAAATTTCGGGACTTTGTCGGCGTCTGCATCGCTATACTGGAACATGGTACCAGGTGCGACTCATCATTCGCCGTTGGGGTATGGGATTTGGAATTTGGTTGGCGTCTACATCGCTGCACTGGAATATGGTACCAGGAGCGACTCATCATTCGCCATTTGGGGATTGGGGAGCGATGGCTTAGGAGACAGGTTTAGATCCCTATCGCCTAAGGCTTTTCAATTTTATGGGCCGTGAGGGTCCCATAAAAGCATTTTCTCCCTACGAGTCGTAAGGATCCCGCAGGTGTATTTTCTCCTTAAGAGTCGTGAGGACTCCTAAGTGTGTTTTCCCTTTATGAGTCGTAAGGATCCCACAAAGGTTTGTTCTCCTCATGTATCGTGAGGACACATGAGTGGGTCTTCTTAATGGAGCATAATTCCAAAGGCGGAGACCAGCCGCGTGACTGGTGATTACGGTGGGGCCTGAGGGTGATGAGAATTATTTGAGCCCATGGATTGTATACGGTAGTCAATTTGGGGACTAACCGTAGGGCCGGGAGAATTTTGAGAAATTGGATTTTGGTTGGCGTCTGCATCGCTGCACTGGAATATGGTACCAGGAGCGACTCATCATTCGCCGTTTGGGGACTTGGAATTTGGATCTTGTTTGGCATCAGCATTGCTGCACTGGAATAATGCCAGGAGCAACTCATCATTTGCCTTGGGAGGACTTGGGATTTGGGTTTTTGGTCGGCATCAGCACCGCTAACACTGAAGCGAGATGCCAGGAGCGAATCATCATTTGCCGTTGCCCGTTGGGGAACGATGGCTTAGGAGTTAGGTTTGGGTCCCTACCACCTAAGGCTTTTCAATTTTATGGGCCGTGAGGGTCCCATAAAAGCATTTTCTCCCTACGAGTCGAAAGGATCTCGTAGGTGTATTTTCTCCTTAGGAATCGTGAGGATTCCTAAGTGTGTTGCTCCTTTGTGAGTCGTAAGGATCTCACGCAGGGGTTTTCTCCTCACGAGGTCGAGAGGACTTTGTGAGTGTATTTCACCTCCTTTCCTTTTTACGAGTTTGCGCCCTTTCGGGTTTTCACAGACTCGCCGGTAGTCCTACTGTTTTTACTCACGGAGCCCTTTCGGGTTTTCATCCGTGCCCGTTTTGCTTGTGGACGTACCTTTTTTTTTGTTTTTTGTTTTTTTTTTTTTTGCCGCTGGTGGGACTTTAAAGTAGTCTCACCGGCAGGATTTGGGAGAAATAGGGGTCATTTACGCCCGTGGATTGTATACGGTTTTGCAGGATGTCTGATCCAGACCGTAGGGCTGATGTGCTCAATTCGCCTGCGACTTGGAGCATTCACGTGTAGTATTTCTTGAGATATCGGCCATTGATGGGTGGCATGGGCCTTTCTCCCTCGGCACTTATTAGTTGGTAGGATCCTCCGTCAAACACTTTCTCGATGACGTATGGTCCTTCCCAGTTTGGCTCGAATTTTCCCTTGGCATGTCGATTGGGGATAATCGGTCTTTTGAGGACCAACACCAATTCACCTTTCTTGAAGGCGCGGAGACGGGTTATCTTGTCATAAGCCCGTGACATTTGGGCTCGGTATAGCTCCAGATTTTGTTGCACCGCGAGCCTCTTTTCTTCGAGGGCATCGAGTTCTTCAAGTCGAAGGAGCACGTTTTCTTCCTCCGTCAACTCATGTTGGATGGCCATTCTTAAGCTCGGAACTTCAACTTCGAGGGGGAGGACCGCCTCCACTCCGAAGAGCAATGAGTATGGAGTGGACTGAGTTGGAGTACGGTGCGTGGTACGATATGCCCACAATGCCTCGTGAAGCTTGAGATTCCAGTCTCTCTTGTTGGCTGAAGCATTTTTCCTCAGAAGCTTGCATAGAGTCTTATTGAAGGCTTCGGCTAGCCCATTGGCTCTTGGATTATAGATGGAGGAATACCTCCAGTCTATCTTGTGCTGAGTAGCGAATCTTGAGACATTGAAGCTCTTGAAAGAAGGCCCGTTGTCAGAAATGATTCTTCTTGGTGTACCGAAGCGGTATAGAATATTATGCTGGAAGAATGTCAGAATATCCTTTGTCTTGACTTCTTTTAGCGGGACAGCTTCAGCCCACCTGGAGAAGTAGTCCGTCGCGGCCAGTATGAACCGGTGGCCTTTAGATGACGGAGGATCAATTGGGCCACCAATGTCGGTGCCCCAAACTTCGAAGGGCCACGACGCCACTGTAGGATGCAATGGGTTGGGATGCTTGTGAATAAAATCACCGTGAATTTGGCAGATATAACATTTCTTTGCATGCTCTCCGCAATCCCGTATCATGGTGGGCCAGTAATACCCAAGCCGTTTGATTTGAAGTCGCATCTTGGGGCCAGATTGGTGAGCACCGCAAACGCCCGAGTGGACATCTTTCATGACCTTTTGGGCTTCGGCCAATGACAGACACCTGAGCCAGAGTTGGTCATATGACCTGCGGTATAACGTGTCATTTACAAACACGTATCGGAGAGCTCTTTTCTTCAGCTGAATCCTCGCAGATTTTTCTTCGGGCAGCTTGTCGTATCGGAGGTACTCTATGAAGGGTTCTCTCCAATCGGGCTCGTCTTGGATGATCGAAGCTTCTTCCGCAGGACTGCTCTTCTGTTCCGCGCTTTCCTCTTCTCGTAGAGAGACTGGGGGTAGAATTTGCCGGCTCCTGACTGTGATCAGAATTTCGTCCATTTCAGGATCAGCCAGTTCCTTGGCCAAGCGAGCGAGTACATCAGCCTTTCCGTTCAACGCTCTAGGGACTCTCGTTAGTTCAATATGAGTGAACCGTTTCATGAGTTCCACCACTCGACCTCTGTACCGAGCTAACTCGGGTTTGTATATCTTATAGTCGCCGCTTACTTGGTTGACGACGAGCTGGGAGTCACCGTAAACTCGTAGCCGACGGATTTCCATTTCTATGGCGAGCTCCAAACCAGCTATCAGAGCTTCATACTCAGCTTCATTGTTTGTCCGAGGCTCGGTGAGAGCAAAAGAACGCCGTAGGGTTCCCATTGATGGTGTGATGAACACCAATCCTATCCCTGCTTTTATCTCCGGGACGCTTGATTTACTGGAGGTTCTTATCGATGAGGCCCCATCGAAGTAGAGCTCCCAACATGGCTCGTCACTCTCGAGATGCAGCACTTGTTCGTCGGGTAACTCACAATTTAGTGGCGACCCTTCTGGTATGGGATGAGCAGCGAGAAAGTCTGCAAGAGCTTGCCCTTTTACTGCTTTCTGAGGAGTGTAAACTATGTCAAACTCAAGTAGCATGACAGCCCATCTTGCCATTCTGCCGGCTAGGCTTGCTTTGGTCATCAAGTGTTTGAGCGGGTCGACCTTGGAGATCAGCATAACCCGATGAGCGAGCAGATAGTGCCTCAGCTTCTTCACAGCAAATATCAGAGCCAGGCATTGCTTTTCGATTGGGGAGTAGTTGTGTTCCGCCCCGACTAGAGTTCGACTGAGGTAGTAGAGGGCATTTTCTTTTCCCTTCTCGTTATTCTGGGCAAGGAGCGCACCGAGTGACTCGTCCAGCGCGGCAGTGTAGAGAATCAGCGGCTTATTTGGAATGGGAGCGGCCAGCACTGGAGGGTGCAACAAGTATTGTTTGATGCTTTCGAACGCTGCTTGACATTCGGCATCCCAGATAAAAGGAGCTCCTTTCTTCATGAGCTTTGAGAAGGGCCTACATCTCCCCGATAAATTTGAGATAAACCTCCGTATATAAGCAAGCTTGCCTTGAAAAGATCTTAGCTGCGTCAGACTCTTCGGAGGGGGCATCTCCATGATGGCCTTTATCTTTGATGGGTCAACTTCGATCCCTCGATGTCGGACTATGAAGCCCAGGAATTTTCCCGATGACACGCCAAAAGCGCACTTCAGAGGATTCATCTTCAGATCGTATTCCCTCAGTCTGGTGAGAATGGTCCTGAGATCTTGGAAATGATCGGCCTTGGCTTTAGTCTTGACGACCAGATCATCAACATAGCATTCGACGAATTTATGGATTAGGTCATCAAAGATATTAGTCATCGCCCTTTGATATGTAGCACCTGCGTTCTTCAGTCCGAATGGCATTACCTTGTAGCAATATATTCCGATCGGGGTTCGAAATGCTGTGTGCTTCTCATCCTCAGGCGACATCTTTATCTGATTATATCCAGACGAGCCATCCATAAAGGTGAACAGTTCGTAATTTGAGGTGTCATCGACCATCATTTCCATGACCGGTAGCGGGAAGTCGTCTTTAGGACATGCCTTATTGAGGTCCCTGAAATCGACACAAACTCGGATCTGCCCATTTTTCTTCTTCACTGGGACTATGCATGCGATCCAGTCTGCATATTTCTCTTCCCTGATGAAGCCGGCATCGATGAGTTTCTTGGTTTCCTCGATGACCTTTTCTTCCAACTCCCTTCTTATTCTTCGAGGAGGTTGTTTGACTGGCTTAGCATCAGGAGATATAGCCAGCTTATGCACGGCTACCTCAGGGGAAAGGCCAGGCATTTCTTTGTACGTCCACGCGAAGCAGTCGACGAACTCACGCAGCAGGGCAATTATCTGCTCTTTCATTTCCTCCGACAAGAGTGAGCTGATGTAGGTCGGCCTTGGATTATCGGGCGTTCCTAAGTCAATCTCAGTTAGCTCATCAAAGGTTGCTTGTCCGCCATCTTCGAGCTCTTGAGGAGCTTCTTCTGGCTCGGCTATCTCGTCATCATCATTTGATCTTTCGCTGGCCTCACCGACATAGATCATGTAGCATGCTTTAGAATCAGGTTGAATGTAGCCTATGCCCCGTCTATCTGGAATTCGTCCATCGATGAGTGCTCGGACCTGGGGCGGATACCATAGCCCTTCGTAAAACTTTGCTTCGGACTCCGTTTGATATAACCGGCATCCGCACTTCTTAAAGTATTCCCGCATCTAGGTCGCATAGTATCTAGGATTGAGGATGGCTCTTATGCCTCTCTCATAGGGAAGGCACGCGACAGAAAGATCGTCCGGGTGCACAACGGGGTTTGACCTGTAAAACAGGATGCCCTTCTGTCCATTTTTCCTCCCGGGCACGTAGAAAGTTTTCAGCTGGTCCACAGTAGAGACTGACAATGCGTCGAGCTCTTTGCACATTTGCTCTGGTACCCTTGTAACGGCTAGGGACCCTTCTGCAACTTCGAAGGTCTCTCGTAGTTTCGCTTGTTGCGTGGGGGTCCAATCTGCACCGCTGTTGCACGACAGGTCCTCCTCCTCTGACTCTTCAGTGTCACTGCCAAGATGAGGGCAGACTTTGCTGCTAGATGGGCCTTCAGTAACAGATTCGTCCGTATCGCTGCCGAAATGAGGGCGAGTTTTGCGGAAGGACGGGCTTCCAGCGTCGGACTCATCAGAGTCGCTGCCGAAATGCGGGCGCACTTGGGTATTTTTGCTTTTGAAAGTGATAGCCGGCGCAGATTTGCTTTTGATTCTTGGGGCCGTTCTATCCTCAGTCAGTTGTGGCTTAGCATTTTGGTGGTTCGTAAAGTACCGAGAATCTTCATATCGGACTTCATGCACACCGAACGGCTGGATGTCTCCGTCAATGCGTCTTTCTTCGCCATTTTTAGTGTACTTCATGCATTGATGGAGAGTTGACGGAATGATGCCGTAATCGTGGAGCCACGGCCGCCCCAAGAGAATCTTATAAGACGTGTCGGCGTCGATCACGTATATTTTAGCTTCAGTTTGCAGATCCCCAAATTTGATTGGCAGAGCTATAGACCCCAGAACTTGCTGGCAATTTTGGTTGAAGCCTTGAATGACAATCCTTTCCCTTGACAGGTGTCGGACGTCCATTGACAAACTCTTCAGAGTTCGCAAGTTCATGATGTTCACTGAGGACCCCGGATCAATCAATATGCGATTAATTCGATCTCCGTCGCTGTACCCGGTCACGTAAAGCGGCCGATTATGCTCAGACGTTCCCAGTAGCAAGTCTTCATCCTTAAATGTGACTGCGGCGGCATGCAAAGCGTGCTGGGCTTCTTTCATATTAATTTCCGCAAAGTGAGCCTGATACCGCTCGGGGTTTTGCAGAGCGTGGATGAGAACATCTCTAAGCTCCTTAGATAGGACCAAGGCGTCGTAGATGCTCAGGAGAGACGGAAGCTTCCGGAGATGCGCCAAGACATTATAGTCCACCGAGGAAGGACTTATGTTTTCATCAGCCGGTTCTCTGCCATCTTCTTCATTAGCGACTTGTCTTTCCTTCCTTTTTGGGGCGTTGCCCTGATTTTGCGGTAAAGCCCTGCCGCTTCTGAGCTGGATTTGATTGGCCTTTGTGGTGAGCTCCTCGTCCTCTTCCGGAAAACAGAGATCATCCTCGGAGTCGCTGCCAAGATGGATGGCGTAGCAGGTCACTACTGGGATCTCTTCATTGGAGTCTTCTTCTAACTCCTCCAGAATTTCAGCCGCTTGTACAGGGAAGAACTCCTTCAATTGAATCAATGTTTTTTCCTTTTGTTCATATTCTTCGAGGGAATCGATATATTTTTGAATGGTCGATCTCCCTGCAGACTCTTTTTCGCGCCGAGCTGCACTCTTCTTCTTCTTGAGCTTCTTGGATTTTGAGCCTGATGGAGCCGCATTGGCAGCTGGACTGGTAGGCTTCTTCTGTCCTTCCCATTCTATCCTGGGTTCTTTCCGAAGTAGCTTTATCATCTTCTTCGTCTTATTAGACATGTGCGTACTCCACGGAGGCTGCGATGAGTCAGTTTCGTTTGTCAGGGCAGCGGGTTCGGCTGTCTGCTCCCAGAAGGCTTCAGCTTCCGTCTGTATAAAGTTGGCGGTTACAACTTGATTGTTCACCAACACGCTTTTGGACAGCTCGATCTCTCCAGCCTTGTACTGTTTCTCGACCCAATCCTTGAAGATATAGCAATCCTCGATCGCATGGCTCACTACTCGGTGGTACGGGCAATACAGGGGATTGTCGGTCATTTTTGCTTCTTGGGGTCTTTTCGACTCCGGCAGTTGTAGGCCATTGTTCAAGGCATCTTTAAATATCTTGCGGACCTTGTCTCTTCTGAAAGAGTAAACCTTGTTCTTTTTCTCCTCTAGGGAAGGCCCATCTCCTCCCAGCAATGGCTTTCGAGACCGGTTGGTTTTGGATTCTCCCGCCCTTCGCTTTTCTTCATTGTCGGAGGCATTGAAGACATTGGTACTGCTGGAACTCCCGCTTCTACGGTTGTCGTCCCGCTTGCTTTTCCAGGTTTTGTCTCTCTGAGAGTCCGGCGGGGACTCTTGCTTCGAGCGTTCCAGCATTTGGACTTTCTTGGTTAGCTCCTGAAACGTCTTGAGGCCCGCTGTACACAAGAAGGGGACCATCCAATTGCTGAGGTTCCCAATGAGAAGGCTGACGGACTGGTCCTGCTCCAGCGGCGGTTCGCACTTAACTGTGAGATTACGCCACCGGGCGATAAAGTCGGTGTTGCTTTCATTCTTCCCCGGCTTGGTCCTCACAAGATCGGCTATGGAGATTTTATCACTGACGCTCATGAACCTTTGCCGGAACAGAGACTCCATTTGGGCAAAGGTAATGACGGACCCGTCCGGTATACTCGCATACCAGTCGAAGGCGACGCCGGTCAGGCTGTTGACAAACTGACGAAGAAGGAGCGCATCGTTGCCCCCTGTATTTCCGCACGATGCTTTGAAGTGGGCGACGTGCTGGTTTGCATTCCCCGTTCCATCAAATCTTCCGAACTTAGGAATGACGTAGCCGCTTGGGAACTCAATCAGATCGTACTGCGCGGGATATGGCCGCCCACTACTGCCGATTTCTTTCTGAGCTTCAGCTTCGGCCACCAATGTTTTAACCTTGCTGGTGACCAAATCCATTATCCGATCCTGTGTTAGCGGGATAGCGCTATCTGGGGCCAAGGTGTCCCCAGAAGCGGAATGTAGTCGGCTTTCATTTGGCTCGACCAGTCTTGGTCCCAAAGGAACAGGCATTGGCTGCCTCGGATTGTCATCACCCTGCTGATTAGTAGCGGCTTGTGCCTGATTGGGAGGCGCTCGAGCAATTTGAGCCGTAAGCTGCATCACCACGTTCGTTAAGTCATCAATCTTCGAATAGAGCTTGGCCATCTCTTTATCTTTGCTCCTGAGCTGTTTTCGAAGCTCTTGAAGCAGCTCCTGCTCCGCAGTCCTGGGGCGGAAAGTCGGCTCTTCCTCGCTGTCCGAGCTTGACTCTACATGAACCGAGGGGTCTATCTGCCTATCATCCTCATCGAGAGGGTTTTCTTCATCCAGCAGGGGCGGCTGTTCTTGGGCGGCGGCAACCACATTCAGGCTAGATTGGGCTTGGGATGTGGTGGCCCCGTCCTTGCTTTTGCTGCGAAGGTTGTCGCTAGGGCGCCCGCCCGCCATATAGACCGTATGGACGATATATCCGGCCGTCTTTCTATCATTGGCGGATGATTTCACGGATCGCTGTCTTGACCCCCTTTCTTTGGTAGCTGGTAGTCGATTGAAGACGGCTGGCCTAACCAGGTTCTTGAATGGTGCTGACGCTTCTTTTCTGGGTTTTCCCCGCTGCTTTCGTGCGGCACAGAGTGCTTGATAGACTCTTGATGAGACTGTGTCATAATTTTTCCGTTGGGGCCGGGACACGTCTCTTTGTGGCACTGTTCGGACCGCTGTCTTCTTGATTCTGGCGGTCATGGCATTTTTCTGAACCCACTTTAGAGGCTCGAAGGAATTGCTGATTCTTACGTCCGACTCAGCCGTCGTCGCGGGGCAAACCTGCACTTGGAACTTCACACGATTCCATTTGGCCGAAGCCTTGGCCCTTTTGTTGGCTCGATACCTGAGCCGCTTCTGCCTTAACTTTTCTGTTCTAAGCACCTTGCAGACTTCGGCTTTTTGGGAAGACGCCGCATACCGGTTGATGGAGGGCCTTGGAGATACGCCCGATTGTGCATTTGTTGGAGTCATCGCCTGAGCTCGTCCGCAACTTTTAATGTTGCCCTTCATATCGGAAGTCTTGCCCCCAGCTAGAGCGCCAGGGACTCGTTCAGACACCATCTTAAGTTTCGGTTGTGGTGCCTTGGCGATCACGACATTCGGCCTCTTACCCCTTGAGACCGGCTTGGCCACCTGTTCCGCTGGGATCTCTGCCAGATGAGCGCTTCCGGCAGGGTAGATGATGACAGAGCCAAACTGGCGGGGCGGTTCCTCCCATTGTCGACTGAGGCTTGCGGGGAGAACCACACGAGCGTTGATCATGACCACGTACGGAATCGGGGTCGCTTTGGAAGTTGAATTCGTCTGGGAAGACATTGTCGTCGAAGGTTGATTGCTGCACGGAAAAAAAACATCATTTCAGTATAAGCAATCGATATGTATATTGATTGAGTTCGCATGAACGTTTAACCCGAAATATGGGAGGAGAGATTGGTCCCACCGGGCGTGCCAGAACCTGTAAGGTGTTTTTCGTCACCTCAGTGAGATGGGAATACGCGAGCGCTTGTCAGGCGTACTACAGATTCCCCCTGCCTAGGGTAGGCCGGGGTTTAATGATTGTGGGGATCCGAATCTCCGACAGCCGCGGACTAAGCTACCGTTAATTACCCATCGCCTTTGGGGCGAGGGAACCTCCGATTAACGGGTTAAACTGGTCATGCGAACTCAATGTGCAGTGTGCGTGTGTTTTGAAAGGGGGTTTTGGATATATCGGGAGCCACGCAGAGTTTTTTTTACGGGGGTCCCGCTACCCCGGATAGCGGGCTGGGGGTCAAGGGGGCTAGCAGCCCCCTTGCGGGGTTCGGGGCATCGCCCCGGCCCGAAAATTTTTTGGAGGGGGAGAATGTGGCGGAGTATGTATATGTGTGAATTTGTATACATATGTATGTGTATATGTATGTACATAAAAAGAGAGGGAAAAGGCATCCAAGGGATGCGTGGGGGCCAGCGCCTTGAGCGCTGTGCGTTAGGTGCTGTGCGCAGGTGCGCGCGCGCGCGCGCCACGTGTCGGCACGCGGGCGCCTTGCGCACTTGCGCAGGTGCGCAAGCGCGCGCGCCACGTGTCGGCACGCGGGCGCCTTGCGCAGGTGCGCAAACGCGCGCGCCACGTGTCGGCACACGGGCGCCTTGCGCACTTGCGCAAGCGCGCAGGTGCGCAAGCGCGCACGCCACGCGTCGGCACGCTGGCGCCTTGCGCACTTGTGCTGCGCGCCGGAGAGGCACAAGAGGCTTTTAGCCAGAAAAAAATTCTCAGAAGAGAAATCAGAGAGGAGTTGGACTCCTGAATGTGTTTTTCTTCTTTTTTTTGAGGGTTTAGTGAAAGATGTTCTTCTTCTTCCTCCTCTGTTAGCTGGATCTTGAAGATCAAGAGATGTGGGATTTCAAAATCTTTTCTTTTTGAGATCTGATGGGAGATCTGAGTTCCCCTTGATGGGTTTTGTGGTGAAAACTAATTTGTTTTATAAAAATGAGAGTAGAACTCTTGATTTAATTCAAAAGAAAGAAGAAGGTTTTGGAACCTTGAAGAAGGAAGAAAGAGCTCAGCTCTGAAAACTTTTTTGGAGAGAGAAAAAGTTGTTGAGATATTTCATTATCTTTGCCTTTATAGGCTATACACTTTACACATAGCCCCTTGGGCTTCACAAAATGGCATTTTGCCTAATTCATGGCTCATGTGACATTTCTTTTTACACATAAGCCATGGGCTTTACAAAAATTTGGCTTTATGCCCATTTTCTTACATTTATCCAAAAAATAAAATAAAAGAAAATGCAACAAAATTATTTATTACAAAATTTTTATCTTGGCATGGGGGGAGGCCGGCCGCTTCATGTTCGGGCTCGACCCGGGCATGGGCCCACTGGGTCTGGGCTTGGGCCCACTTGGCTTGGGGTTGACTTGGATTTTGACTTGGTCAACCGGGGTGTAAATTTTTACCCCAACAAAGAGGTCAAAGAATTGTTGCCCGGATGAATTGAATGTTCAAAAAGCACATGTCGAGTTTCGGAGTCAAGTTTGTTTAAAAACTGGAGTTCATCCGCAAAAAAATTAGAAAAGGAAAGGTTCATGGGATGTTCCTGTTCAGTCGAAAATATTGCATTCTGTAACATAACAATTTCCTCATTATTCTAATCATCTAAGGATAGTTGATATAAATATAACACATATTACCAGTTTGTCAGGAAAATACTAATTACCCTGTGTTATATATATATATATATATATTCAACATTCTTTAAAGGAAATTGTGTGTTTATTATTCCATGCATGATATTATATATCTCGACAATCTTCAGTGAGATTTTGTGCAGAAAATTATTCAGGTCAAAGAACTGGAATCGCAAAATTACCGATAAAACGCAGCAAGTCAAAGACTTAAAATCTGGCACAGATTCATAAGAGATTAAATGATTCCATACATCAAAAGAACATCCAAAGACCAACATCAGACTACCCCAGAAACATGAAGCAGCGATCTCATCAAATGGCCGCGGAACCGCGGCCTAGTTGGCCGAGTTGCCGCGGTTCCGCGGCCGAGTTAAGGTATCAAGCGACGTCGTCTCTCCAGAAGCTTCATCTCAACAACCTTGCTTACTTGAGACGCTTCATTACTACGTGACTTCTTCTAGAAGGCTTTGCATAACAACCTTCTTCTAGAAGGCTCCTTGTAACAACCTTATTCTAGAAGGTTCTCTCTAACAACCTAGCTTATGAGGGAAGCTTAATTTTAGATCTATAAAGGGGATCTAGATCTAATTTTTGGGGTTACTCATTATTACACAATTGAGCCACAATTACAATTCAATTCAAGTTGAGTGACATAACTTGAGATCCAATCCAAATCCAATCAAATCAAGATCCATTGAGAGCAAAATCAAGCATCAATCGAAGATCCTTTATCGCAACACCGAATCGTCATCAAGAGCAAGAAATCCGCATCCGATCCATGACTCACGGCAATCGAGCCAAGCAAAGTTCGACGACAAATTCCCTTTCAAAGAAGCGATCGAGAGCTAGTCTTGTAAACTCAAATTGAGAGGTGTAATTTGAAGGAGATTTAATAAAGGTGATAATTATAATTCTCGCTTTCTTTACATTCTTGCATTATGAAATTTCTTGTTCTTGATTCTTTAATTTTTATGATGAGTGAGTGAAATCTCCGCTTGAAAAGGAATCGATAGAATCGGTAGATCTAATGATGATGAAATCCTAATACTAATCTTAAGTCTTATGAGGATTGTGAACTTTAGGAAAAAAAATCATCAATGACCTAATTTGGATAGAGATCATGTTCTTGCTAATTTCGTTACAAATTAGGAATTAAACAATTGATGATTTTCTTTGCTAAAGGCTAGATCCGTATGATGATCAATGAAAAGACAAGGGATGGTGAAGGAGAAACCCTAGTTTCTTCAATAGATCTCTGATCTTCATTCATCATCATCGATCTAGCTACAATTCATCAATAGATAAGATTTGTAATTTTTAGTATTCATCATTGCTACTAATTCAATCGATTCCTACAAGCTATTCTTCATATTCTTGATAATTCAAATTGATATTGGACACTTTCTTGATTTCTAATTCTTGAATATATTCTTAATTTTCTTGAAATGACAACTCAATTAATTCTTGAATTACTTTCTTGAATTTTGTTTTATATTTTCATTTCGATTCATCTAAAGCAAGATCGAATAAGTACACGCATCTCAGTGGACGATCCGTATTCATTAACGAGCTACATCGACACCGTTAATTGATTGCGGTTATAAATTCTTTCGTTGTGATTACATTTCAAAACACGATCCGAAATTTTAGATCAATCAGTTCCCTAATTGATCCTGACTCAAACTCACCGAGGATATCAAGTTCATCCGCAAATAATTCTTCAAAACTCTGTATGAAAGACTGTTTTCATGGCTGTCTTCCACCTTATAATTCTGCACAATCCTACACTCACTGCTATAGCTCACAATTCCCAAAACAAGTTCTTCTTTATCACATTCATATCTGGGTAGGTTCATGTCATTTAAAAAGGTAGGTTCCCATCCTAACGTTTCTTCCGAAACAATATCACTAGGTGACACAAAAATTGTGGGTTCCTGATCATTGATCTCTTCTAACAATCTATCCAAACCATACCCGTCAAAATCACAAGCTTCCTCCTCCAAAATTGTAATACAAAAATCAGTCGGAGGTTTTTCTTGTGTGTCCTGATAACACTTAGTCAATTCAATTGCATCGTCATCTATGAAATCACCAAAACTCAATTGATCGTTTATCTTACTTGGGTGACTTCCTAGATGACAGATATTAACACTATGTGGTTCTAATTGACTTTGTTCACTCTTTAGAATCACTATAGCTACATGCTCTTCAATTCTAGCCAAAGATTGAGCTTGAGTGTGAATCAATTGCTCAGACTGTTGTATAAGCAGGGCTAGCGTAGCAGCTGTTTGATTCTCGACCGCAATCATTATTTCAATACATATCTCTAAAACGGTCAACCTAGCATCTATCTCACCATCGTTCCTTAAGGATGGGTCAGTTGTTTCAGGAAGACAGGGTTGTGACGGTGGTGATGCTAAAGCAGTTACCCTGTCGACCCCTTTCTCTAAATTTTCAATCATTAGGTCTCTAATTGAAGTGGGACTGGGTTCAAGAGTGTTAGGTGGGTGACCATTATTAAAAATCTGGGACGGTTGGTCACCCCCTAGAAAAAGACAATTTTCATGAATGTGGGAAGAATCGTGGCAATTTGAACAAAAGAATTGGGACTGAGTATAAACAGAGAAATAAGAATTGTGAAAAATTGAATTGAATCGTGTATCACCCATATCAACAAGAATTCATAAATGTCACAAAAATAAAGAATATCATACCCCTAGCAGTCTATATTATGCTAAGTCAACTAGACCTGCTCAAGAACCTAATTGTCGAAGTAAAACTGTATCGAGAAACGGGCTTAAGATATACGGATCACGAAGCTAGATAAGTGCAGAGATACGGGGGGATGGGGGGTTTCCAACGCTTTCGCGAAGTTCGTTAATTAGATAACCCTTTCTTTTGAACACTTGCCTACACACCCTGTGAATGATATACCGTTAAGCGTTGTTCTAAACACAGTTAACTTCTCCTAATGAGTGTGAAGTACTTAAAGTCAAAGTTCTAGTTGATTTTAAATTAGTATAGGTATGCAAGAATGCAGTTTTGTGATTTGTGGGCTACGGAAAAAGGTGATAAAATCATTTACCATATCTTGTTTGGTCGTGCCCTTAAATCCGTATTAAGATGCAAATGCGCAATCAATAAAAGAATTCAAGAAATCAAGAAATTAAGCAATTCTTCTTCTGTTTAGGCTTAAGCACTGCAACAAATACGGGTTAGTTCTCTGTGCAATTGGTGGCAAAATTGTGCGAAGAATCCTGCAGAAGATAGAAATATTGGAATGCGTCGGATTCGAGAAGAATGTGTTAGGAAATACGTACTGATGCGATTTGGGTTACGAAACCCCTTTGAAGTGATTACGGTTATCTGAATGTTCGCTTGCGCGGGTCAAACTACCCGGATCTTTGGCATTGTACTTCACTAACGTTTTGCAATTGAATTAGATCCTTGCTCCGCACGATCGCAGGTCGTAATTCCTTAAAAACTGAAATGTCGGAAAATACAATATTTAGTGTCAAAAGCAATATATATGCCCCAATTCCTGCACACACCAAATTAAAAAATCAAACAATACCAATAGATTACTGACAAGGAACTGGAGATAACACAAGAAAAAAAATCGCAAACACCCTGAATGGGCCGGGGAGATCGATATTTCATCAATGTCGCCGGCCAAATGCAGAGTATTTGTGCTCGAATTTTGTGTGGCTCTTCCAGGCTATATTAGTAGTCTACTGGAATACTTTGATTTTTTAATTTAAGTTCAGGGTGATTGCAGGTTTTAAGGACAGAGAACAAATTAGAAAAAATTTCGTTTTGTTAGTTTTGAAAAAAATTGAGTTAAAAATTAGAGAGTTAGTACGAACCAGAAATAACAATTCCTAATAACTACCAACTCCCCGACAACGGCGCCAAAAACTTGTTGGTAATTCACCCGCGCGCGCAAACGCGTATGTATTGGAAATGGAAACGTTTTAAGCAAATGGATGCGCACACGAGCTCGTTCTCGTTTTAAAATTTTTAAACTGCAAGTGCACGGCGCATTGTAGCGAGCCAGCAAGTACGGATCGATCCGCAGGGAATTGTGTATTAGGTCTTGTTGTTTAAGGTTCAACAAATAAAGAATTTGTTGGTTTGTTACAAAAATAAAAAGAATACGAAAATAGAAAAACAAAGAAAACAAGTCAAAAAAGAAGTGGTTGTGGCTTTAGCTCGGAAGGTCGAATCACGACGATTCCTTCGACGCTCCCTTGATCATGAGTTATCCGTTCTTACGTCGATCCCGTCATGAAGCATGACTTGTCAAGGCGGTTGCGGAGCACGAATCATCAAATTCCGATATTCGCCGCAAAACACGAAACGAGTCTGTTTTGTTCACTTACCGTTTCTATATCTAAGCTTGAGATATCTACACTAAGCACGAGGGTTAGCAAGTATACCACAACATCAAAAACACAAATTAGATAGTGAAAGCAAATGATTTTAGTGTTGAGTTTGGTAAGTGTTTGTGATAGTATATAGTATATGAAACCAAGAGATTTTTCAAGTCACTTAATCACAAAATACCATATCTAAGCCTAGCACCTTTAACACTAAATTGATTTTAACTTAAATATTGAAATGGGGAAAGGGAGTGAATATGGTATATGAGAAGGTTACAAAGTAACCATGTTTCAAAATACCATACCACATCAATAAATAAACAATCTTTAAGTTAAAATCATATATAGGCACATTAAATATTAACAAGAGGAGGAGGAGGCAAAGCCTTTCATCTCATTTCCTCACCATTACCACAACCAAACATATTAGTTAAGAATGATAAAAAGAAAAGCAAATAAGAAAAAGAAGCAAGTAATCAAAGAAACAACAATATTATTAACACTTGAAGAAATTTAGGTACAAGATATTGGTAACTTGTTCAACCTCTGTTCCCTGATTAAAAATCAGGAAAGGACTCAGAAGAGGCAGCACATGCTCACACGTGACCAATGGTCACGTGTTGGCACGTGACGTTTAAAGCAGCGACACAAAGCGCATTAAAGGAAAAGCTCCAGAAAAGGTCACGTGATCACACGTGACCAGTGGTCACGTGTTGGCACGTGACGGCTGAGCAGCGGCCAGAGAACAGAGCGCAGAAGAAGAGAAGTCCATTCCAGGGGTCACGTGGCCACACGTGACCTGCTTTAAAAGCCTTATTCTTTAACAGAATTAAATCCTGAGAAGAGATCATTCAAATCTTTCCAAAATAGAGAATGATTATTTGGAACCGTTGGATTGAAAATCTAAAGGTGATTAAATATCACCAATTTATGGAAAAATCTTGAACTTGGAAAGATTTCCCCCCTAAATCTAACCGAGATAACAAAAGGATATCTTTGGATTTAAAATCCAATGCTGAATAAAATTCACTTAACAATCTAAAGGCCCAGATTAATGATAAATATAAATCAAATCTCTCAACATACAAATCAAATCTCTCAATGAGAGATTTACTAAGCAGATTGATTCTTTTCCTTCTCCTATAAATAGGAGCAAAGAAAAGAAGAGAAAACCTTTTTTTTTCGAAGACCTTTTCAAAAACCTTTTTCTGAAACCCTGAGACTTTTGGATCTTTTTCTTTTGATATATATAGAGAGAGAGATAGAGCCTTTGATTCTCTGCAAAAGGAAAACCTTAGGTAAGAAAAGAAAAGGGAGGCTTAAAAAGAGAATTTAATTCTCAAAAGAGTTTAACTCTTATGTAAAGAAAAGAACTTAGTTCTTTCTCTAGTTGAGGATCTGCAAAGTGCACATCTCCCCATGAATTGAGAATTTAATTCTCATTGGGTTGAGATCCTGCCATGCAGATCCAAAACACAGAGGAGGAACTGAGTTCAGAGAATTTCATTCTCACAAAATGATAGGAATTCAATTCCTTTGAGAAAAAGTTAGGGTTTAACCCTATGTTATGAAAATTTAATTCCTTCAAAATGAACAGAACTAGGGTTTAACCCTAATTGAGAACATAATTCTCTCAAACTCACAGGAATTTAATTCCTTTAAGAAAAGAGATTAGGGTTTCACCCTATTAAGAATATAATTCTTCAGAAGAAAACATGAATTTAATTCCTCTAAAGTTTAGGGTTTAACCCTATGAGCAGAACTTTAAAAACATGCAGAGTCACGTGCTACTACGCGACCCCTGCAAAGACCCACAGAATAGAATTCTGAAGTAGACACCTCACGTGTTACCACGTGACTCCTGCGAAGATATATAAAAGAGAACTTTGAGGCAATGCCTCACGTGCCCCACGTGATCCCTAAAGCACATAAAGAAACAGCAAAATAAGCAATGACTCTGGGGCGCCCTCACGTGTCACCACGTGACCCCTAAGGAGTATTCTAATAAACCAGAGCATGAGCCCCCATCATATGCCCGCACATGATGGCTTTCAGAACTAAAAGTGTTAAACACTTATCTGTAGAACAAAATGAAGAGAAGAAGGGCGCTCTCACATGACCCCTCTTGCCTTAGTGTTTAACACTAAATTGAAAACTATGTATCCAGTGTTTAACACTGATTCTTCTTAGTGTTTAACACTAATTTGGAAAACTATAATTGCAGTGTTTAACACTAATTTGCTTAGTGTTTAACACTAATTTGAAAGCTCTTTTCCCAGTGTTCAACACTGATTATCTTTTAGTGTTTAACACTAACTTGTTAATCTTTTCCCAGTGTTCAACACTATTGGTCTCTAGTGTTTAACACTAGCTTTAGCCCAATTGGCTAAGTTTCCAAAGGCAAAGCCTCTCCTTCAATGAATCAACAGAGGGCCAATATCCCAAACATAATTGGACTTAGCCCAAGATGGCCATAAGTCCTCAATTCAAATTCAACTGGGTCAATGGGCTCATAATATAATAATTGATCCTAGTATCCAAATTGGACTACAGATCACTTAATCTACCTCGGTTTAAGGGTACATCTCTTCACTCCTTTGATACTTGTCGTTGTAATTCCTCAACGTCTTCAAAGAGGTGACGGGTCCCGATAACCACATACATTGATACAGACCGTGGGGTCCTTAAACACATGGACTACGACGTCCTTAATCTTGACCGTAATATCTTAAAACTAACATCGGATTGTGGAGTCCTTAAATCCACGGACTACGACGTCCTTAACCTTGACCTGAATGTCTTAAAACTAACAACGGACTATGACGTCCTTAACCTTGACCGTGATGTCTTAAAACTAATATCGGACTGTGGAGTCCTTAAATCCACGGACTACGACGTCCTTAACCTTGACCGTAACGTCTTAAAACTAACAATGGACCGCAATGTTCTTAAACTACCTATTGACCGCAATGTCACTAAACTAAACAACAGGGCTCCCCTAATTGCTCTCTTGTCGGATCTAAACGATCCCGTTAAGTTGATCTTAGTCTCAAACTGGACTAACGTATCCTTAACAAACGTTTAAGTCGATCTTAGTCTCAAATGAGACTAACGTATCCTTAAACACAAACCCCCCCAAACCTAAATCTAAGAAAGATACGGATTTGGACTAGTCCATGCCCTACGGGCGACGATATAACTCAGTCTCCGTATACAATCCACTGGCAACCAAACACAAAAAAAACACCCACGACACGAAGTGAACATCTGGAGAAGGAGAAAGTTGTTACCGCGATGCGGTAGCGTAATTAACTGCTGGGGCTTGCGCCTGCATGGAAGAGCGTCCCCACAATCAAAAACCCCTCAAGCGAGGAGGAATCTGACGAAGTCTTCTACATCGGACGCATCCGTTTAAACCTTCGATACACGGTGCCATAAATCAACTTGGCATCTTCGGAGAGGTGGACGGATAGCACCAATTAGCATCTGCCCCAAATCTCAGGCAAGACGCCAGTCGCGCCGTCTTTCGGAGGGGAACAGATTCTGGCACGCCCGGTGGGACCTTTTTCTCTTTCCACTCCAGACTTCGTGTGTCGTGATTGGCGAACCAATCGCGGTTTGCTAATGGTTGCCTTTGGATTTCGAAGTACTAAGACTTGGTGTTTCGTTTGCTGCAGAAAGCAAAAAGATCAATGGCTGGTAACAGCTCGAACTGCTTCAACTGCAAATGCAACCGACGCTCCGCCTCACCTGGAGGTGTAGCATATGGACCCCAGGATGCTTCCCTATTCACTATGCCTGTGGAGCAAGTGACTCAAGCTACCACCGGTCTTTTCTTCGGGACCATGCTCCCACCCGTGAACATTAACATCCCAATGCCCGTACCGGAAGCTTCAAAGAGGTCAGTCTTCGATCGACTTGCCGCTCCCACGGCCCCTCTCAACGGGTCGTCCAACTCTTCAGTCTTCACCAGAATGAACCTGAACTCTGATGGGCCCGCCAAAAAGCCCATAATACCTGAGAAAGCCATCCCAAAGAGGACAGCTGCTCCCGAAGTCGTCAAGGCGGCTTCTCCTCCAAGAGGGTTGGTCTTCGCGAGACTGACTACCTCCGTTCCCGCTCCCGCTCAGGAAACTGTAGCTTCTCAACGAACGTCAGTCTTCAAGAGGCTGACACCGGCAACAGCCCTTCCCCAGAACAGGGGGCAGGACGCAGCCGTCGCTGAATCAATCCCAACAACCCGTCATGCCCGACGTCGCCACTGGCGCCGGATAAGGAAGGCTGGAGGCAACTCCCCCTCCGGACTAACTCCACCGGCTCCAACGGTGGAAATTGAGGCTGCTGTTCCAACCGGGAACAGCTTCGAGCTGCTGAACAGGATATGCAGAAATTCGCCAACTGCAGTTCTCAAAAGATCCCCTCCACTTGTGGAGAAGGTTATAGAGACAAAGCCAGAGCAGCTCCCTCAACGGATGTCCTCCAAAATTTATAAAGTCTGGCGGAAGATTCAAGACTCGGTGATTGACCAGGATCACTCTCGTCAACAACGAAGGATGACAACCGCTTGGGTGCCTGCTACAATGGCTCCCTCTACGTCGACTACTCAAAAGAGAAGAAGGCCGGAGAAAGTCCCTACTCCTGTAGCAAATATCAAGGACAATAAGCCAAAACGCCCTGAGTCTGGGGGCATGATGGTGCATACGGTATACATGGCGCTAGGAAAAGAGGACAGCCGTGCATCCACGGGTCATAGACCGCTTACACGGTCAGTGACCAAAGCTCAGGAGCAATAGCAGAAGCTCTAAGAAATGATGACCGCGATGGCCGCATTTACTGGGCCGAAAGAAAGCCCTGAAGCGTCATCTGATCAACGCCAGGAGCAAGAAACTGACGCTGAGTTCCTTCGTAGGATACTGGAGAAGAAGGATAAAGAGGCCGCTGAACAAGCAGCCAATATACAACGAATGGCCCTTCTGTTCCAGGACATGGTGGGTATGATGATCCAACAAGAGCCTCCTACTGAAGATCCTCCAATCGTTCTTGAAGACGACAGGGGAGAAACGTCAAATCCTCCACCCGCTCTGTCAACAGCCAAGGAGGAGACAATCTCCAAAGCTGACCTAGACGGATATATAGCTCAGCAGATACGGGTTCACCAGGCGACTGAGAAAGCTGGTCAAGTTGTCAAGACGGGACGACCATATCCGAGCTGGTATGACCAGATCAAGTACCCGCCGGGCTACACAATACCGAAATTCCATGTCTATAAGAGGACATGCAATCCCCATCAACATGTGGCCCAGTTCAGGGCGCTTTATGGCAACACTGGTGGCGACGATAAGCTCTTGCTTCGCCAATTCGTCGGCAGCTTATCAGAAACAGCGTTCGAATGGTATTCTGAGCTCCCGAACGATTCTATCAAGACGTTCGCTGAAATGGAGTTGCTATTCACTCAGCGATTTGAGAGCGCCAGCAAACGTACCCCGATAACAACATTAATTAATGCCAGGGTGAAACCAGGCGAGACGTGGGTCCAGTACGCTATACGCTGGCGAAACTTGTGGTCGAAATGCGAACAACGCATTGAGGAAGCGTCCGCGGTGGGCATGTTCGTGGGTACCCTAGATCCTCATGCAACCATCTCACAGTTCATGATGTTTTCTAAGCCAACCACGTTCCAGGCTTTGATCGACAAGTTGGCCCAGATGGACCAGATGGGTCACAGACCGTCTCCCCCGAAGCCAGAACCTCGGAATGACAAGGGTAAAGGGAAGGCAACCTTCGTTGCGAACGCTCGGCAGCAACCCAGTGCCCAAAGCTGGCGGATCAACTGGAAGAAAGATGGCGGTATTACAATGAGATAATGAAGCGCCCCTACTCATTCCCACGGGATAAGACGAAGAGGCTATTTGAGCTGGCAATACGCAACAGGCTTATCAACTTGCCAAACCCAAGGCGACCGCCGCAACCTAGTGAGGTGAATAACCCCAACTACTGCCCTTACCATCAAATGGTAAGACATCCGATTGACGATTGCTTCATCTTCAAAGGATGGATTGAAGATCAATTCCTACATGGTAAGTTTGCGCTGTCCGAGAAGTGGAAGGTAAACCCGCCACAACCTCACATTGCTAAGAAGATGGACACACCGGGGGTAACTTGTTCTTTCATTGAAGAAGCTCCATAGGAAGTCGTGCTTTCGGCAAAAACAAAAAGAATGCTAAACGAGCTCCAAACATGCCCGGCAGTCAGGTGGAAGAACCCGCTGGAACCCCGGATCATTGAAGGGATGCTGGAGCCATGCCCAACCCCGAAGATCAGTGGTGATGCCCCGAGCACTCACAACCAGCCGTCGAAATCTTCAAAGAGAAAGAAGAAGAAATCTAAGAAGCCCGTGAAGCCTGGCAACAAGCGTACGGACTTGCAGAAACAGATTGACGGGCTGGAGGAGTACAATCAAAAGGCACGAACTCCCATCACACTCCAAGAGTTCCTCAGCCACTTCTTTCAGGAGGAAGATAACGGAGAGAGCTCGTTGGATGAATCCGAGGGATATGTGGCGAGTTTTCATGTGATCTCCCACTCGTTTACCGACGATGAAAAAACTCCTGGCACTAAGAAACTGGGGGCAGAGCCTGAACCGGAGCTTGTGTGGCCAACAGACGAAATGATCGACGCCTTTCTAGACGAGATTCGTTTGAAAAGTAAAGCCGACCAAGAGTGTGAGATGGCCGCATCAGAAGGAGCCAAACACAGGCGATTAAACGGAAGAGTCGAAGCGCTCCTGCCAGATCGAAAGACACCCGACGCGGATAAAAACAGATTCAAGACGAGGAAAAGGTTTGCCAAAGCCATATCGATGGGAATGAAACTACCACACTCGGAAGAAAACACGCTCGATGGGGCGGAGAGGCACCCTAATTACTGCTCATATCATTGGAAGATTTCACACCCCACTGAGGAGTGCGACGCTTTTAAGACATGGTGGCAGGGATATGTTGCTCATCGGCAACATTTTAAGCGAATGAAACGCAGAACTCGTCGGGAGCAGAGAAGTACGACCGAAGGACACAAAAGAACTATTGGCAATTGTTGCACGGTCAATGCCGGAGGATCACAGGTTCTCACCTTTGGGAGAGACTCTGACGAAGAAATGGCTCTTAGCCCCCTCTTTAAAGAGTTCACCTCGGGAAAAGAGGAAGAACCAGGGGCCTGCGAAAACATTCAGCTGCTCAATCGCACGCTTCTGGAAAAGAATCTCGGACCCGCAACTAGAAAAGATAAAGGAAAGGAAAAGGTCGCTGAGGATATCACCTTAGATGACCAAGTTATGAAAGAGCTGACTGCCAAGGATCCGCCTAAGAAGAGTACGGTGGACTACAACATCCTAAAGCACCTGAGGAAGCTACCCTCGTAGCTCAGCATTCTCGACGCCTTCCTGTTATCAAAAGAAGCGAGAGATTCATTAATCAAGGCGCTACAAGAGCCCGAGCAATTCCAGGCCTTCCTCGCCGAAGAAAGGATGAAGGATGAACTGGAAGAAGTGCACACGGCAGATATCACTTTCGGTGACGAAGACCTGATCCTAGGGACGTGCGACCACAACCGTCCCCTATACGTCTCTGGATATTTCCACGATATAAAGATAGGCAAAATCTTGGTTGACAATGGGTCTTCCGTTAATCTCCTCAACGTGCGGGTGTTAAAGGAGATTTGCATGAGCGTCCAGCACCTTGCTCGAGACAAGATCACCATCTCCGGGTTCGACTCCCAATCATCGAGAAATCTTGGGTCTGTGATATTGACGCTACGCTTTGGGCTACTCATCATGGACATCAAGTTTTACGTCATAGATGCCAAGACATGTTACAATGCTCTGCTCGGCCGACCTTGGCTACACGAGTACAACATCATCCCTTCTACGCAACATCAGTGTATGAAGTATTTCAAGGATGGTTTCGAGTATACCGTAATAGGTGAGCTAAACCCATTCTCCATGAACGAAGTCTGCAAATACGAAGATGTAAGTACTTTTTCCAGATTTCGAGGATACAGAGAGATGTCGCAAACCGGAGAACAAAGCCGCTGCCACCATTCCTGTTTTCGGGAGTGATACCGAAGAAGAAGAAGAGATAGTTTACACTGGGCCGTCTCGACGCAATGACCCGGGACCGTCTGCCCCCATATTGATCTTAAGAAGTGACTCGGAAGATGAGGTTAATGTTGTGTTCTCCAGTCGGCCGCCAATACAAGAATTCCCTGGTGATGATCAGAGTTTGCAAATCACCAAGATTCCGCGGGAGCACTACAAAGATCTTGACGCGCTTGAAGCTCACAACGTGCAAGACCTGCAGACGTTTTACGTCCCTCCCAAGCGAAAAGGCGAAAAGGCGATCCTATTCTATCGGTCCTCGGAAACAAGAGTGGAGAAAGAGATCTGTCATGGCGCAAGTTCTACACTTGACAAGCTTCAACCCATCATTTGCCCAGATATTACACAAACGGACTAAAAAGGCTATTGAAGCGCCAAGGGGTACCCTTAAAACAGACTACTCGACAAGCTCGATTCTATAACAGGATTTAGGATGTCCCTAGGACCCAGCGCAAATTGCCCAATGGGAGAATGGAAACACTTGGGCTTGGATACGTGAGAGCCGGGAAACGGGAACGGGTCCATGGTAGCTACGCCATATATAACTTCGATGAAGAAGAGGACGCCCTATTAGGAAATGCCAACCCCGGACCAAAACTAGATCCCGCAATCGAAGTGCCGAGTCCGTCATTTGAAGAACGAATGGACAAGCTTATCAGGAAAGCGGGTCAAAAAGCCCGAGACGACCATAATCGTGAGATGGCCATCTACGAAAGAGCCAGGACGCAACGTCTTCTTCAACAGGCTGCCAAAAACGAAAATACTCCTCCCTGTCAACCTGCTGTGCAAAAGGCCCGATGCAGGGGCAGAAGTAAGTCAAAAGGCAGAAAAGGAGGTCGACAACGACAACGCAGGATCAGAGAGTCACGTGATCGGGTATTGCGCGGTCCGGATTTGTCCCTTATGAAAAAGATGAGTCAGGCATACTCTTTTCCTCAGAATAAAACACGGAAGATACTTGACCTCGCTTTAAAACATCGAATGATTACACTTCCGAAGTCTAAACACCCTGAGCGAGCTAATGAGGTCTCTCATCCGGGCTATTGCTCTTATCACCGAGCCATATGACACCCTATCGAAGACTGCTTCACCTTCAAGAACTGGGTCGAAAATCAGTATCTGTTCGGCAAGTTCGCTCTATCTGACGGCTGGAGGGTAACGCCGCCATAGAAGCATGAACCCGAAGCCACAAGAGCAGAACCAGATCCACATCGGTCTTGGAAACGAGCTCGTACCTGTCGTATGATAACGGTATCAAAAGAAGAGCCCGAGAATATGGATGACTTTCCCTGGTTCTTCGAAAACAATGACGACGAGGTAATCTCAGAATTTCCACCAGCACTGAAAGACCTGGAAGATGGCATACACACCACGGCCGATAACCTCAATAAGATTGAGTTGGGGACGGCGAACGACCCACGACCGACATTCGTCAGCGAGCTGCTATCTGAAGAAAGGGTGGCTGCGTTAAAAGACGTGCTTATGCAGCATAGAGATTGTTTCGCATGGAACTATTCCGAAATTCCAGGACTGGATCCAGAAATAGCTGTCCATAAATTGGCAATATCCTCGGACGTCTAGCCAGTCAAACAAGCGCCGAGAAGAATGCGGCTCGAGCTTGAGATGGGCATCAATGCCGAAGTCAAGAAGCTGATTGACTCTGGGTTTATCCAAGAAGTTCAATATCCTGACTGGATCGCCAACATCGTCGTGGTAATGAAGAAAAATGGGACAGTGCGCATATGCGTGGACTTCCGGGATCTCAATAAAGCCTGCCCAAAGGATGATTTCCCAGTACCGGTAACCGAGCTGATGGTAGATAACACGTCCACTCACGAGGTCTTCTCTTTCATGGACGGCTCATCAGGGTACAATCAGATAAAGATGCATCCCAAAGACCAGAAGCATACCGCTTTTCGGACCCCTCTGGGAATATTCTGCTATAAGGTGATGTCCTTCGGTCTAAAGAACGCCAGTGCCACCTATCAAAGGGCCATGACGAAGATCTTTGATGACCCCATACATGAAATCGTCGAATGTTATATCGACGACCTCATCGTGAAAAGCAAATCATACACTGAACATCTCGAGCATCTGAAGACTGTATTTCAACGCCTTCGGCAATACAACTTAAAGATGAACCCCCGCAAATGCGCATTCGGGGTGTCCTCAGGCAAGTTCCTAAGATTCATTGTCCGCCACCGAGGCATCGAGATAGATCCGTCGAAGATCAAGGCGATCATGGAAATGCCACCGCCAAGGACTCTCAAACAATTGCGGTCTCTCCAGGGAAAGCTCGCATACATCCGGCGATTTATAGCCAACCTTTCAGGCAAATGCCGCCATTACAGTCACCTGATGAAGAAGGGAACCCCGTTCGTATGGGACCAAAAATGCCAAAGCGCGCTAGACGAGATCAAGCAATACCTGCAGAACCCGTTAGTGTTGGCTGCTCCGGTCAAGGAAAAGCCCCTCATTCTTTATACAACCGCCCTCGAAGGTTCCTTAGGCGCATTATGGGCGCAAGAGAATGATCAAGGGAAAGAAAGAGCACTCTACTACTTAAGTCGAGTTCTACTGGGGGCAGAAAACAATTACTCCTCCATCGAAAAGCACTGCCTGGCATTGATCTTCGCGATAACAAAGCTCAGGCACTATGCGTTGGCGCATGAAGTCCGTCTCATTTCGAAGGTGGACCCCCTTAAATATTTAATGTCGAAGGCCATATTGACAGGGAGAATCGCTAAATGGGCCCTGCTCTTAATGGAGTTTTCGATAGCTTATCAGCCTCTTGAAGCGGTGAAAGGCCTGGCCATCGCCGACTTCCTCGCTAAACATCCGATACCTGCCGATTCTCCTCTGAATTGCGATCTGCCAGACGAACATGCGTTTGACGCGATCGACGGTGATGATACCCGATGGGAGCTTTATTTCGATGGAGCGTCTTCCGTGAAGAAGCGCAAACAAAACACACCTATAATCAAATCGGGGGTAGGTCTCATCTTCGTAACTCCACAAGGGGGGATAATGTGCTTTGCGTTCTCCTTGACAGAGCCGAGGACGAACAACGAGGATGAATACGAAGCTTTGATAGAAGGCCTCGAGATCCCCATCGACATGGGAATTGAAAACCTCCTTATATACGGAGATTCCCAACTGGTCATCAGTCAAGTAAATGGCGATTACCAAACATGCAAGCCAGAGCTGGTAAAGTATGGCGAGAGAGTACAGCGACTACTGACTCAAATCCCCTCCTACACCTAGGAAAGAATACCGCGTGCCGAAAATAGCAAAGCGGATGCATTAGCCAAGCTTGCTAAAGAACTAGCCAACGAGAACCTCGATGATGTAAGAATCGTGGTACAAAGCCGTCGAGTACTTACCCCTGCAGAAATATCTCCGGAGTCACATGAAGAAAGGGGAGCAACTGAGCAGACGGCCCTGCAAATAAATGACCAAGAGAAGGTTGAAGATTGGAGAGAAGTCTTCATAGACTACTTCAATTCCCGTCGAACGCCTGAAGATGCTTCCTCGAGACATCAGCTCATGAAACGAGCTCTGTCCTTCGCCTTCGTCAATAATACTCTGTACAAGAGGTCATTTAACTCTCTGTGATTAAGATGCCTGGGACCTGACGAAGCGAAGAGAGTCGTTCAGGAAGTCCACGACGGACTCTGTGGTTCTCACCAAGCAGGCCCAAAGATGAAATTGAAAATTTAACGGATGGGCTACTACTGGCCCACGATGATCCAGGACTGCCTCGAGTATGCGAAACAATGACACTCGTGCCAAATCTATGGGGACTTTATCCACCAGCACCCAAATCCACTACATCCAGCGGTGGCTAGTTGGCCGTTCGAAATGTGGGGGACTGACGTAATCGGCCCCATCGAACCAGCATCATCCAGGGGACATCGTTTCATCTTGGCGACGACTGATTACTTCTCCAAATGGGTAGAAGCAATACCACTGAGGGAGGTGAAGACGGAGAATATTCTCCATTTCGTCAAGACACACGTCATTTATCGGTTTGGAACTCCGCGATGGATCATTTTCGATAACGGGCCAGCCTACAGAAGCCACAAGATTAGCCGCTTCGTGCAACAACACAACATAGACTGGAGATATTCCTCAGTTTATAATCCACGAGCTAACGGTCTAGCTGATGCTTTCAACAAAACCTTGACAAAGATCGTGAAGAAGACGGTGTCCCGAAGAAAAAAAGACTGGCACGAGAGACTGCAAGAAGCTCTCTGGGCATATCGAACTATGTTCAAAACGGCCACGAACACAATGCCATACGCGTTGGTATTCGGTACAGAAGCAGTACTCCCCCTCGAGATAGAGTTACCCTCTCTACGCATGGCGGTCCACTGCGAGCTGACGGACGAAGAAAATGCTCACCTTCGTCTTGAGGAGCTTGATGCTCTTGATGAGACCCGGCTCATGGCGCAACAAAATCTGGAAGCTTATAAAAAAAGATGACGCGCTCGTACGAAAGATTGACCAGGCCGAGGACATTCCGCCAAGGCGAACTCGTGCTAGTGGTCAAAAGACCTATGATCCCCAATCGCGCCAAGCGGGGAAAATTTGAGCCGAACTATGAAGGCCTGTACATCATAGACAAGGTCTACCAGGGTGGAGCGTATCTACTCATGGATATGCACGGTGAAAGACCTTTCAGGCCAATAAACGGTCGCTTCCTGAAGAAATACTACGCCTGACGAGTCATGGCCTAGGTCAATGATAGATGACGACGACTATGTCCGCTCGCTATCTTCCTAAGTCCAAACTCTATAAGTGGTAACCGACCTTCTTCAACAACGGACCGAAATGTCCCTAAACTAACAACGGACCGAAATGTCCCTAAACTAACAACGTACCGAAATGTCCCTAAACTAATAACGGACCGAAATGTCCTTAAACTAACAACGGACCGAAACGTCCTTAAACTAACAACAGACCAAAACGTCCTTAAACTAACAATGGACCGAAACGTCCTTAAACTAACAATGGACCATTATGTCCTAAAACTAACTGTTGACCGAGATGTCAATAAACTACGGTGGATTGCAGTATCTCAAAGCCAATAAAAAAAATAAAAAAAAATAATAATAATAAAAAACTGTATGCCCATAAGCAAAATGGGCACGGATGAAAACCCGAAAGGGCTCCGTGAGTAAAAACAGCAGGGCTACCGATGAGTGTTTGTGAAAACCTGAAAGGACGCAACCTTGTTAACGGGCACTTGCAGGGTCCTCACGACCCTGTAAGGAGAAATCACCCACGTGAGATCCTTACGACTCACAAGGGAGCAACACACTTAGGAGTCCTCACAATTCCTAGGGAGAAATTACACTTGCGAAATCTTCACGGATCGTAAGGAGAACTCTCTTATGGGACCCTCACGGCTCATAAGATTTGAAAGAATTAAGTCACAGAGACCTAAACCTGTGCTTAAGCAACCCCCACATCCTTCAATTTATGCCCTACAAGTGGCTCAATACTGACCCTTGTATACAATCCATGGGCACGAATAAACATTTCCCTAACCAAGTCCCATCCGTGACGAGGGATATGTTCGTATGGCAAACAACCCTTGTAGGTCATCTCGACTTATAAGGAGAAAACCCCTTTGTAAGATCCGTACGACTTGCAAAAGGACATGCACTTAGGAATCCTCACGATTCTTAAGGAGAAATCACACCTACGAGATCCTCACGACTTGTAGGGAGAAATACCTTTGTGAGACCCTTACGGCTCATGAAGTCAAAAGCCTTAGTCGACAGGACCCTTAACCCTATTTACTAAGCCACCTTTGGTCAACATCGACAGAGGCAAATGATGATTCCCTCCTGGCAACATCCCAGTTGTAGCGGTGCTGATGCCGAAATCGGTGTCTAAAATCCCAAGCTTGAAGCGAAAAGGCTAGCGAGCCACACATGCATACGAAATAGCCGAACTGATGGGGCAACTTGCGACAAAATCAACAAGTAAAAAAAATGCATGCATGAAAAATAGCTGAAATGATGCGGCAACTCGCAATAAGAAGCAGGGAGTAAAAATAAAATAAATAGCCGAAATGATTGGGCACCGCGAAAAATAACCGAAATGATAGGGAAATCGCGACCTTCGCGATATAAGAGCTGAAATGGTAGAGCATCGCGAAAAAAAATAAAAAAAATAAAATTCATGCCCTACAGGTGATATTACATCAATCCCTGTATACAATCCAGAGGCGCAAACAAAGAAGGAATCGCACTCTTCCTCTCCCAGGTTTCATCAGAAGAAGAGGCCAAATATCGACGGGCCGCAAATGACCTAGAGATCGTCTTAGCACTCGTCTCTTCACAACATACACAACTTCGAGCGAAGCGGAACAGCGGCAACTCCCAGTTCCATGGCTCGGCGATATACAGATCACCAAGAGTTAAACCCCCACTCCATGAAATGCGGATACAATCAGCAAAATTCCTGGTTACGTGGAACGCGAATAACGTCACTCTTTGACCCTGCGGAAAATGCCCAGAGCGGAGCCTGGTCCTCGCAGAACATGGTAGTGAACCCGTGGAAAGCATCCAGAGCAAAATTTCTGGTCACGTGGAACGCGGATAACGTCACACTTTGACCCCATGGAAAACGTCCAGAGCGGAGCCTGGTCCTCGCAGAACACGACAGTGAACCCGTGGGAAGCATCCAGAGCAAAATTCCTGGTCACGTGGAACACGGATAACGTCACTCTTTGACCCCACGGAAAACGCCCAGAGCGGGGCCTGGTCCTCGCAGAACACGGCAGTGAACCCGTGGAAAGCATCCAGAGCAAAATTCCTGGTCACGTGGAACACGGATAACGTCACTCTTTGACCCCGTGGAAAACGTCCAGAGCGGAGCCTGGTCCTCGCAGAACACGGCAGTGAACCCGTGGGAAGAATCCAGAGAAAAACTCCTGGTCACGTGGAACGCGGATAACGTCACTCTTTGACCCCATGGAAAACGTCCAGAGCGGAGCCTGGTCCTCGCAGAACACGGCAGTGAACCCGTGGGAAGCATCTAGAGAAAAATTCCTGGTTACGTGGAACGCGGATAACGTCTCTTTGACCCCGTGGAAAACGTCCAGAGCGGATCCTGGTCCTCGCAGAGCACGGCAGTAAACCCGTGTGAAGCATCCAGAGCGGAGCTTAGTCCTCGCCGAGCACGGCAGTGAACCCGTGTGAAACATCTAGAGAAAAATTCCTGGTTACGTGGAACGCGGATAACGTCACTCTTTGACCCCGTGGAAAACGTCCAGAGCAGATCCTGGTCCTCGCAGAGCACGGCAGTGAACCCGTGTGAAGCATCCAGAGCGGAACCTAGTCCTCACCAAGTACGGCAGTGAACCCGTGTGAAGTATCTAGAGCAAAATTCCTGGTTACGTGGAACTCGGATAACGTCACTCTTTGACCTCGTAGAAAACGTCCAGAGCGGATCCTGGTCCTCGTAGAGCACGGCAGTGAACCCGTGTGAAGTATCCAGAGCGGAGCCTAGTCCTCGCCAAGCACGGCAGTAAACCCGTGTGAAGCATCTAGAGCAAAATTCCTGGTTACGTGGAACGCGGATAACGTCACTCTTTGACCCCCGTGGAAAATGTCCAGAGCGGATCCTGGTCCTCGCAGAGCACGGCAGTGAACCCATGTGAAGCATCCAGAGCGGAGCCTAGTCCTCGCCTAACATGGCAGTGAACCCGTGTGAAGCATCTAGTGCAAAATTCCTGGTTACGTGGAACGCGGATAACGTCACTCTTTGACCCCGCGGAAAATGCTTAGAGCGGAGCCTGGTCCTCGCCAAGCACGGCAGTGAACCCGTGTGAAGCATCCATAGCAAACACCGGACTGTGGAGTCCTTAAAATCCACGGACTATGATGTCCTTAACCTCGACCGTAATGTCTTAAAACTAACGATCAACCATGATGATTGTAAACTGATTTTACCTTGGTTAAAGGGTACATCTCTTCACTCCTTTGATATTTGGCGTTGTAATTCCTCAACGTCTTCAAAGAGGTGACGGGTCCCAGTAACCACACACAACATTGGACTGTGGAGTCCTTAAATCCACGGACTATGAGGTCCTTAACCTTGACCGTGATGTCTTAAAACTAACACCGGACTGTGGGGTCCTTAAACCCACGGACTATGAGATCCTTAACCTTGACCGTAATGTCTTAAAACTAACATCGAACTGTGGAGTCCTTAAATCCACGGACTGTGATATCCTTAACTTTGACCGCGATGTCTTAAAACTAACACCGGACTGTGGAGTCCTTAAATCCACGGACTATGAGGTCCTTAACCTTGACCGTGACGTCTTAAATCTAACGTTGGACTGTGGAGTCCTTAAACCCACGGACTATGAGGTCCTTAACCTTGACCGCGACGTCTTTAAACTACGGTACCCTGGAGAACATCCCAAAGCAACCCCTGACCCCGTGGAATACGGATAAGGGCAACCGCACTCAGCACTTGTGGATCCTTACGACCTGCAAGGAAGAAAACTCTCTTGTGAGATCCTAACGACTCCCAAGGGAGAACCCGCTTAAGAATCCTCACGACTCTTAAGAAGAACTTACGCCTACGGGATCCTCTCGACCTGTAGGGAGAAAAACTCTTTATGAGACCCTCACGGCTCATAAAGCTCAAAAGTCTTAGGAGACAGATCTTAACCCTGAATCCTAAGCCATCGCTACCCTGTAAGTAGGCCAAGATAAATTGTCCCCAGAACACATTCAATAAAAAGGGGACATACCATTGAGAAGAAAAAATATGTCTTTATTCATAAACCAAAATGGATAGAAAGTACAATTCATGAAAGAACAAAAAATACTCTCATTCAGGAGTATGCACAAAAAGAAAGGAAAAATTACAAGTTTTCAAGCCGGCGGGGGAATTTAGTAATTTCTCTAGCTCATCCTGCTTTTGCTGGGTCACGGCTTCATTATTCAGGATCGCCAGAAGACGGGCCTCCGCCTGAGCCTGCTGGACCCGATACGAAGAAAGCCGGCCTTCAAGCTCTTTCTCGGTGGCCTTGTGAGCCTCGACCCTTTCACGAGTGAACATGGCAGTTTTATCAAGAGCCACCACCTCTTTGATAGACTCTTGAAGCACCCGCCGGAGTTCACATGCTTTGTTGGCCTTAGCGGTAAGATTAGCTTGAAGCTCACTCAGCGCCTTAGAAGCCAGCTCCCTCTCCGAGAATTTACGGCCGAACCTTTTCTCGCACAACAATATGTTCACCACGCATCGCTCTATCAGACCACGTAAACTCGCTTTCGCGACCGCAACCTTGGAAACAGGACATATACGCTCAAGACCGTATAAACAGGCCTCCAGTCGATAGCAATAGTCGATCTAAAACGCGCTCACATCACCTAGTATGGGAAGCAACAAAAAGTTCTCGATGTACATCCTATCAAGCATGCATTCGCAACTATATGAATATCCGAAAAGAAATAATATCCGAAGCTCTGATGTGCATGCGACATAGTGATAGTGTTCGCAATTAAAGAAAGTTCTCATGGAAAGAACACAAAGTTCATTTATGCAAGCAAAAACATACATATGGATACCCAGCACACATGAAAGTTCAACATAAAGCATGCGAAAACTAATTTGAATATACTACACTAGCGGGAAAAGGTCGCCGAACAAAGGGTCGGTAGCGCAAGGGTTGACAAAACAAAGGACAAAATTCTCCATCTCTCTCTCCGCTCTCTCCAACACGTCAAAGCGTCGGTTCTCGCGAGGAGTTGCTCCCCACCGATTGGCGCCATGTTCGTCCGCAAAAGCAGACATAACAGCCCGACGAGCTCTTATTTCGCTCAAAAGGTGAACTGAGCGATCTTTCAAAGCCTGGGTAAGTAAGCATGCTTCGTGAAAGCCCTCGAGCTTTTCTTCAGCCGCGTCAAGCATCGCCAGGGTCATCTCCACCGGGTGAAGAGGGATGTTAGCAAGCACGGCAGCAAGAATCATCCGGAGCCATAGGGAGCCCATTGGGAGGGGAGACCCCCTGCGGATCGAGAGTTCATATGCCGCTGAGTCGCATTCGTCGTCGGTAAGGAGGGGATCCACCAATCGTGCGGTGAAGCGGGGGATCATCTCCTCGATAGGAACTTCCTATGGCTGTCGACGAGCATTGAGGACGATTGTAGGCCATGGCGCTCAGTTGTCTCTCAAGAAAAATCACACAAAAATGAGAATAAATTTCTCTGTGAAGAGAAAAGAAGGCCATGGCCCCAGGATATAAAGGGGAGCATTAAATGCTGCGCGCGAAAAAAAATTGCATGATGGAACCCATTCCAAGGCCCAAAAAAGGGAAGGCATTGGAAATCAGGAAAAGGAGCGATTTCCGAGACGCCTTCTCTGCATCTAATACTATGTACAGAAATATGGCATGAAAAATTGAATAGCCCCATAAAAGGCCCCTCACGTGTGGAGCACGTGAGCACCATACTCGGTGTGTACCAGAAAGTGAAATAATACCCCACACACTAAACACATCAGCAACAAAAATTAAACAAAAAAATGATGATAAAATCCCATAGAAAGGCATGCAAACACAGAAAGACACGATAAAACTTATCATTCATGCTTTAAGTAGGTCATACAAAATGAAAAGAAAACGATTACAACGGCAAGACCTCAGACGCGGGGCACGGATTGAGAAACTCAAACTTGACTTTGTCCAAGATCTTCCAAGCATTTCGAACCATTCGAGTATGTTTTCTTTCGCGGTCACAAGCGTCGGGATCCTCATGAATGTCTTCTACCCTCCGATAGGCAGCAAGTATGGCCGACTGCTGAAAAGCCTGGTGCAAGAGATCAATGAGGTTGTCTCGCCTTCTCTTCGAGATTAGGCTCATCAGATACACTGAATGTATCTTATCCTCGGCAGTGTCCAATGCCCTGAGAGGTACACCAGTGCAGAAGAGAGGAAGCGCCTCCTAAATCGCCAGCACGATGAGTTTCAGAAGAGAAGAGCGACGGGGGAGTAGCCGATGGTTGTACTCATCGAAGCGGCTCATGATCTCAGCACAATGAGCGTTGTTGAACTCCTGGTTCTGGCTATGGCCCAGCGCACGAATATTCCCATAAGAAATGATTTCGTCAAGATCGTACATATGGGCGTCCATGATACCTGAAATAAAAATCATGAGAATCTATTACAAACCCTTTTCTTTTTTTTTTTTGATTACAGAAGGACAACCTAGGGCAAGAAAACCCTAAGAAGCCTCTGTGGGAAGAACTTAGTTCTCCGCAGGAATTAAATTCCTTTTAAAAAGGGAATTAAATTCCCAGAAACATTTTTTCTGTGAACGGAGTTAAACTCCATGGATTTGAACTGTCATCATCATCTCCCTGAAGGATCAGATGAACCCTAAAAGAGATTTACTGCTGAAGATTAAATGGTTTCATATTTCGGTTGAAAAACTTAAAGGAAAAATGGGTTCATATTTAAAGGGGTGAAACCCTTTCTATGGATCTAAAATCCAGAAGGACATGAGAGTTCATCGTTCGTTCGAGAGCATTAGCTGAAGAAAAGAATTCTTTTTGAACAGAGTTAAACTCTGAAAATTGTTCAAGGCAGAGAACTAAGCTCTGGAAAGGAGAATTAAATTCTCAGAAAGAAAAGTATGTAAGGAGGAAGATGAGCAAAGTGGAGGCGCTTCTAAAGTGACCACTATATTTATAGGATGTGATGGAGACGCTTCATCTCCCCGATTCCCTAGATGGATCCAACGGTCACAAAAGAGACAGCATTGCACTCACGTGCAGACACGTGAGAACAACGCTGTCGAGGCATTTGTTCCCAGATTAAAAATCAGGAAAGGACTCAGAAGAGGCATCACATGCTCACACGTGACCAATGGTCACATGTTGGCACGTGACGTTTAAAGCAGCGGCACAAAGCGCATTCAAGAAAAAGCTCCAGAAAAGGTCACGTGCTTACACGTGACCAGTGGTCACGTGTTGGCACGTGACGGCTGAGCAGCGGCCAGAGAACAGAGCGCAGAAGAAAAGAACCCCATTCCAGGGGTCACGTGCCTACACGTGACCAGGGGTCATGTGCCTACACGTGACCAGGGGTCACGTGACCGGCTTTAAAAGCCTTATTCTTTAACAGAATTAAATCCTGAGAAGAGATCATTCAAATCTTTCCAAAACAGAGAATGATTATTTGGAACCGTTGGAATGAAAATCTAAAGGTGATTAAATATCACCAATTTAGGGGAAAATCTTGAACTTGGAAAGATTTCCCCCCTAAATTTAACCGAGATAACAAAGGGATATTTTTTGATTTAAAATGCAATGGTGAATAAAATTCACTTAACAATCTAAAGGCCCAGATTAATGATAAATATAAATCAAATCTCTCAACATACAAATCAAATCTCTCAATGAGAGATTTACTAAGCAGACTGATTCTCTTCCTTCTCCTATAAATAGGAGCCAAAAAAAGAAGAGAAAAACCTTTTTTTCGAAGACCTTTTCAAAAACCTTTTTTCTGAAACCCTGAGACTTTTGGATCTTTTTCTTTTGATATATATATATAAAGAGAGAGAGAGAGCCTTTGATTCTCTGCAAAAAGAAAACCTTAGGTAAGAAAAGAAAAGGGAGGCTTAAAAAGAGAATTTAATTCTCAAAAGAGTTTAACTCTTATGTAAAGAAAAGAACTTAGTTATTTCTCTGGTTGAGGATCTGCAAAGTGCACATCTCCCCATGAATTAAGAATTTAATTCTCATTGGGTTGAGATCCTGCCATGCAGATCCAAAACATAGAGGAGGAACTGAGTTCAGAGAATTTAATTCTCACAAAATGATAGGAATTCAATTCCTTTGAGAAAAAGTTAGGGTTTAACGCTATGTTATGGGAATTTAATTCCTTCAAAATGAACAGAACTAGGGTTTAACCCTAATTGAGAACATAATTCTCTCAAACTCACAGGAATTTAATTCCTTTAAGAAAAGAGATTAGGGTTTAACCCTATTAAGAATATAATTCTTCAGAAGAAAACAGGAATTTAATTCCTCTAATGTTTAGGGTTTAACCCTATGAACAGAACTTTAAAAACATGCAGAGTCACGTGCTACCACGCGACCCCTGCAAAGACCCACAGAATAGAATTCTGAAGCAGACACCTCACGTGTTACCACGTGACTCCTGGGAAGATATATAAAAGAGAACTTTGAGGCAATGCCTCACGTGCCCCACGTGATCCCTGAAGCACATAAAGAAACAGCAAAATAAGCAGAGACTCTGGGCGCCCTCACGTGTCACCATGTGACCCCTAAGGAGTATTCTAATAAACCAGAGCATGAGCCCCCATCACGTGCCCGCACGTGATGGCTTTCAGAACTAAAAGTGTTAAACACTTATCTATAGAACAAAATGAAGAGAAGAAGGGCACTCTCACGTGACCCCTCTTGCCTTAGTGTTTAACACTAAATTGAAAACTATGTATCCAGTGTTTAATACTGATTCTCCTTAGTTTTTAACACTAATTTGGAAAACTATATTTGCAGTGTTTAACACTAATTTGCTTAGTGTTTAACACTAATTTGAAAGCTCTTTTCCCAGTGTTCAACACTGATTATCTTTTAGTGTTTAACACTAATTTGTTAATCTTTTCCCAGTGTTCAGCACTGTTGGTCTCTAGTGTTTAACACTAGCTTTAGCCCAATTGGCTAAGTTTCCAGAGGCAAAGCCTCTCCTTCAATGAATCAACAGAGGGCCAATATCCCAAACATAATTGGACTTAGCCCAAGATGGCCATAAGTCCTTAATTCAAATTCAACTGGGTCAATGGGCTCATAATATAATAATTGATCCTAGTATCCAAATTGGACTACAGATCACTTAATCTACCTCGGTTTAAGGGTACATCTCTTCACTCCTTTGATACTTGTCGTTGTAATTCCTCAACATCTTCAAAGAGGTGATGGGTCCCGATAATCACATACATTGATACGGACTGTGGGGTCCTTAAACTCATGGACTACGACGTCCTTAACCTTGACCGTAATGTCTTAAAACTAACATCAGACTGTGGGGTCTTTAAATCCACGGAATACAACGTCCTTAACCTTGACCGGAATGTCTTAAAACTAACAACGGACTATGACATCCTTAACCTTGACCGTGATGTCTTAAAACTAACATTGGACTGTGGAGTCCTTAAATCCACGGACTACGACGTCCTTAACCTTGACCGCAACGTATTAAAACTAACAATGGACCGCAATGTCCTTAAACTACCTATTGACCGCAATGTCACTAAACTAAACAACAGGGCTCCCCTAATTGCTCTCCTGTCGGATCTAAACGATCCCGTTAAGTTGATCTTAGTCTCAAACTAGACTAACGTATCCTTAACAAACGTTTAAGTCGATCTTAGTCTCAAATAAGACTAACGTATCCTTAAACACAAACCCCCCAAACCCAAATCTAAGAAAGATACGGATTTGGACTAGTCCACGCCCTACGGGCGACAATATAACTCAGTCTCCGTATACAATCCACGGGCAACCAAACACAAAACAAACACCCACGACACGTAGTGACCATCTGGAGAAGGAGAAAGTTGTTACCGCGATGCGGTAGCGTAATTAACTGCAGGGGCATGCGCCTGCAAGGAAGAGCGTCCCCATAATCAAAAACCCCTCAAGCGAGGGGGAATCTGACGAAGTCTGCTACATCGGACGCATCCGTTTAAACCTTCGATACACGGTGCCATAAATCAACTTGGCATCTTCGGAGAGGTGGACGGATAGCACCAATTAGTATCTGCCCCGAATCTCAAGCAAGACGCCGGTCGCGCCGTTTTTCGGAGGGGAACAACCTCCATAATGAAGCTTTCAAAAGAAAGCTTCAAGGGGGAAGAAGAAGAAGAAACCAAGTTGAAGCCCACTCAACTCTCAAGCTAAACCAAAAACAAAAGAAATAGAAATAGGTATAATATCTATGCACACTCTATGTGAGACCCCTTCCCTTGCTCACTGATCTGGCTTTTATAGGCACCAAAAAAGATTAAACAAGTAATAAAAATAAGGTAATGTGACTTCAAGGGAGGGACAGAAGAAAGATGGGGACAAACGGGGAAAGGGGGTCCGGCGAGCTCGAATTTATGGGGTGTGTCGTCGGTCTTGATCCGAAAAATGAGGCTCGTATTGATGTGGTGGTCTCGTGTCTACTCTAAAATTATCCTGGTGCTGTTTGATTTGTCTAAAATAACCTGGTTTGCATTCAGAGATTTGGAGGGAAACTTGAAGAAATGTACCACATCAAAACTTTTAGCATTTATCACGCATGCCCCTCCCCACTTGCACAAGCCATCATTTGTGTGTGCCATGGGCAGCCCTACTATGGTCCAAGCCATCAAAGAGTCATGTGCACACTTGTATGTGTTGGACCAAAATTGTGTGCATACATTTATTTTGCAAAAGCTCTTTAAATATCGGTCGATTTCCTGTTCTGCTTGCAGTGTCGGCTCCCAAACGTTATATCCATGATTTTGAATGTGTTTCCAGTATTTTATCACGAACACCTGTAATCTGTAATTACTGAGCAGACACTGGTTAAAAGTACCGATAAATCAAAATAGATCATGAATGAGGGTATTAAAAATGCAGTTTTCAGTGATGATCACCGGCAACGACTCCATTTGATTGGTAATGATTTTACGTGTCGAATCTTAAGTTTTAAAGTAGACGCAATCAAGATAGCATTGCGTGTAGCTAGCCGTAATGAAAACTGGTCGTCCGCAGGAAGATAGTGTGTTTTATATTCTTGTTCTCACGAGTTAAGCCAAAAGGTCCGAATAGTTCAATTCTAACATATATGTTTTGTATATATACAAACGAAATACTTGTTAGGGATAGAGATAGGTTGGTTTAAATTAGAAAAATCTGTACTTATCTCTTTGTGCCTCACTTGACTATTGAAGTTAGAGTAATCGGCAACAACGTGGATTAGGGTGCTTAAGCACGGTATTTGCGAAATTCGGCTTAATGACCCTTGTCCTTCCGTTCTTGTCTCTAAACTTTCGCCTCCGGCCAAACAAAACGCAACCTGTCACGTTTAGGAATCATCGCTATCTTGGTAGGATAGAGTGCCTAACAGAGCGCTTACATGAGGTTTGAGCGGGGTTCAATTAGTAAGTTTTAAACAAAAGAAATGAGTAAAGAGAATCTTAACTTCAACAAGCCTTCTTTTTCTCTAACAAGATCCACTACTCACTATCCATTAAAAACATCAAAAGAGAATACAAGATAGAAGAGATCAAAGAAAACAACATTACAAGTAAGTAAATGCAAGAAAAGAAATTGCAAGTAAATAAAATCAAATAAATACTAAGAACCATGGTGCAAAAGTGAAATATTCATTTAAAATTCAATATCCAATATACAAGCAATGAGTGTTTCCCCAATTAGAGCAATGCTCTGTTTGAATTTCAAAAATTCAAAAATTGAAGCAACGCTTCAGATTCCTTGCGCTGCGCGCATTGCGCCACGTGTCAAAAGCTGACACGCCAGCGCAGCGCACCCAATCAGAGCAAGGCTCTGTTTAAAATTCAAATTTTAATAATAAAGGAAGCAACGCTTCAGGCAACTTTAGCTCTGCGCTGCGCGACACGTGTCAGCGCAGTTGCGTTGCGCTCTGCGCTGTACGACACGTGTCAAGCGCAGGTGCGCTTGCGCCAAACAAAAAAATTCTGAAAGATCTTTCTGATCTTATTAAAACAATAAGATTCCATTATGTAAAACAGAAGTCCTTAGATCAAAGATCTAACGGTGGGGAAAAATCCCTAAACCACTCAGAGAAAGATCTCTTTAACTGATTTAACAAATCAATTGGCACTATAAAAAGACCCCTAGACTCCAAGTCTAAAACACAGAGATATTCTGAACTCCTTTAGAAATTTTTGAGAAGAGCTCTGAGAAAAAAAAGGTAAAAATCTTTGAATAAAAAGAAGAATTTTCTTCTATAAAGATCAATGATCTAAGAACAAGATCAAGATCTTCAATTGAAAAGGAAAAAAAGATAAAAAAAAAATCCAATCACAAAAAGACAAAAAGAAGTATTACTTCACAGATCATTTGATCTACATAAAGGCTTTGCCTTTTTATGAACCACTGGTTCTCTGAAAACAAGAAAAATTGTTTTCTTTAATCTAAGTTTAATCAAAAGATTAAACAGTGCCCTGCAATTGTAAAATTTGCACTGTTGCGCTCTTGGGTTGGCGCAAGCCACCAGAGAGCGCCACGTGTCAGCCCCAGAACAAACTGCGCCTTGCGCTTTGAAAAAACAGAGCACTGCTCTCTTAAATTGGCGCACTGCACTAGAGCGTGCCATGTGTCAGCAGCGCACTAGCGCAGCGCACTGCGCTTGTGCTCACCAGAGCGTGACACGTGTCACCATCACATGAGTTTGTGCCTTGCACTCCTCAATTGGCGCAAAGCGCCTGACAAGCCACGTGGGGCGCTGTCAGAGCATTTAATGCAATGCATTATCAAGGGCAGAGCCTAATAAAAAAAGGTCTATCAGACTAAACAAAAGTGCTATGCACTATTAAACAGGGCCCAATTAAGAGAAAAAAGTCTAAACAGACCAAAATAAAATGCTCTATAAAAAGGGGATAGAGCCCAATTAAAAGGGGCTAATAGGCTAGAAAAAATGCACTGCATTATTAAAAAGGGCAGAGCCCAATTAAAAGGCCTAACAGGCCAAATGCAAATAAAAGGTTGAACATTTTCAACTGGACTTAGCCCAATTCTGGCCGTAAGTCCTCAAATTAAATTGACTGAGCACGATTTCTCCCTTCAATCAATTTACATCCAGTTCAAGGGTACATCTCTGAACTCCCCTTACATCCGTCGTTGTAATCCTTCAACGTCGTCAGAGAGGTGACGGGTCCCGACAACCACACATCGATACGGACTGTGGGGTCCTTAAACTCATGGACTTAAGCGTCCTTAAACCGATATACGGACTTAAGCATCCTTAAACTCACGGACTGTGGGGTCCTTAAACTCATGGACTTAAGCGTCCTTAAACCGATATACGGACTTAAGCGTCCTTAAACTCACGGACTGTGGGGTCCTTAAAATCATGGACTTATGCATCCTTAAACCAACATTCGTCCCTAAAATGGGAATGATGGACCACCATGTCCCTAAACTGGCATTGGACCACCATGTCCCTAAACTGGAAATGGACCACTATGTCCCTAAACTAGAACAATAGAGCCCCCAAATGCTCTTTTGTCGGATCTAAACGATCCCGTTTAAGTTGATCTTAGCCTCAAAAATGGCTAACGTATCCTTAAACCCAAAACACCAAAACCAAATCTAAGAAAATACAGATTTGGACTAATCCACGTCCTACGGGCGACGACATAAATTAGTCTCCGTATACAATCCACGGGCAACCACAAACAAAACAAACACACACGACACGAAGTGAAATTCTGGAGAAGGAGAAAGTTGTTACCGCTATGCGGTAGCGTAATTAACTGCAGGGGCTTGCGCCTGCAGGGAAGAGCATCCCCAAAATCAAAAACCCCTCAAGCGAGGGGGAATCTGACGAAGTCTGCTACATCGGCCGCGTCCGTCTAAACCTCCGATACACGATGCCATAAATCAACTTGGCATCTTCGGAGAGGTAGACGGATAAAACCAAATAGCATCTGCCCCGAATCTCAGGCAAGACGTCCTCACATCGTCTTGGCCGTCATTCGGAGGGGAACAGATTCTGGCACGCCCAGTGGGACCTTTTCCTCTTTCCACTCCACACTTCGAGTGTCGTCTTCGCGAACGAATCGTAGTTTGTTAATGGTTGCCTTCGAGTTTCAAGTTACTAAGATTTGGTCTTTTGCCTGGCGCAGAAATCAAGCATCAATGGCTTCCAACTGCTCGAACTGCTCCAAATGCAAATGCAACCGACGCTCCGGCTCACCTGGAGGTGTAGCCTATGGGCCTCAAGCGGCCTCCATCCTTGCTATGCCGGTGGAACAAGTGACTCAGGCCACCATCGGTCTGTTTTTCGGGACCATGCTCCCGCCAGCAAGCTTCACTATTCCAGTGCCCGTACCGGAAGCGCAAAAGAAGTCGGTCTTCGATCGGCTCACTACTACTACGACCCCTCTCAACGGGTCGTCCAATATCAAGCTGGTAGCCTCGGTCTTTACCAGGCTGAACCTGAACTCTGATGGGCCTGCCAAAAAACCCATGACCCCTGACGTGGCCATCGCAAAGAAGACAGCCATCTCTATTCCTGAAGTCATCAAGACGGCCTCTCCTGCTAAAGAGTCGGTCTTTTCAAGGCTGACTATTCCAGCTCCTGTTCCTGCTCGAGGGTCTGTCCTTGACAGATCGGACACCGCCACTCAAAAGACATCAATATTCAAGAGGGTGGCACCAGCGGCGCCTCATCTAGACAAGGGGCAAGACAAAACCATCCCCGTCGCCAAACCAGCCCCAACAGCTCGACACGCTCGGCGTCGCCACTGGCACCGAGTAAGGAAGGCCGGGGGCAACTCCCCCTCTGGGCTGACTCCACCAGCTCCAATGGTGGAAATCAATGTTGTTGTTCCGATTGGGAACAGCTTTGAACCGCTAAGGAGGGTACGCAAGAACTCTCCGACTGCCACGCTGAAAAGATCTCCTCCACCTGCGGAGAGTGTTACAGAAACAAAGCCGGAGCAGCCCCCTCAACGGCTGTCCTCCAAAATTTACAAGGTCTGGCGGTGGGTTCAGGACTCAGTAATTGATCGAGATCACTCTCGTCGGCAGAAGAGGGTGAAAGTTCAAGAAGAAAAGAACCGTCCTGTCAAATCACAAAGGACAACAACCACCTGGGTGCCCGCTGCAACGACCCCCTCGACTTCGACGGCCCACAAGAGAAGAAGGCCGGAGAAAATCCCCACGCCTGCGGCAAATGTTAAAGGCGGTGAGCCCAAACGCCCTAAGTCCGGGGGCATTATAGTCCATACCTTCTACGTGGCGTCCGGGAAAGAGGACAGCCGTACATCTACAGGTCATAGACCGCTTATGCGATCGGTGACTAAAGCTCAGGAGCAGCAGCAGAAGCTTCAGGAAATGATGAATGCGATGACCGCACACACTGGGCCAAAAGAGAGCCCGAAGCGTCCTCGGATCAACGCCAGGAGGAAGAAACTAACGCTGAATTCCTTCGCAGGATACTGGAGAAGAAGGACAAAGAGGCTGCGGAACAAGCAGCCAATATAAAATGAATGGCCCTTGTGTTCCAGGATATGGTGGGTATGATGATCCAGTAAGATCCCCCAGCCGAAGATCCTCCGATTGTCCTTGAAGATGACAGGGGAGAGACGTCGAATCTTCCGCCGGCTCTTTCAACAGCCAAGGAGGAGACAATTTCTAAAGCTGCCCTAGATGAATATATAGCTCAGCAAATACGAGTTCACCAAGCAACTGAGGCAGCCGGTCAAGTTGTCAAGACGGGGAGACCATATCCAAGCTGGTACGATCAGATAAAGTACCGCCGGGCTACACCATCCCAAAATTCCACGTCTACAAGGGGACGGGCAATCCCCACCAGCATGTCGCCCAGTTCAGGGCTCTATGTGGTAACACCGGGGGTGATGATAAGCTCCTGCTTCGCCAGTTCATCGGCAGCCTGTCGGAGACGGCGTTCGAATGGTATTCTGAACTTCCGAACGACTCCGTCAAAACATTCGCAGAGATGGAGCTGCTGTTTACACAAAGATTCGCAAGCGCCAGCGAACGCACCCCGATAAAAGCATTGATTAATGCCAGTGTGAAGCCGGGCGAGACGTGGGTCCAATACGCGATACGGTGGAGGAACCTATGGTCGAAATGCGAACAACGCATAGAAGAGGCTCCTGCAATAGGCATGTTTGTGGGAACCCTCGATCCGCAGGAGACCATATCCCAATTCATGATGTTCTTCAAGCCGACCACCTTCCAGGCCCTGATCGACAAGCTAGCCCAAATGGACCAGATAGGCCATAGACCGTCTCCTCCAAAGCCGGATTCTCGAAATGAGAAGGGAAAGGGAAAATCTATCGTCGTCGCCAATGCTCAACAACAGCCGAGCAACCTGAAGCCGGTTGTCCATCAAAAAAACATGCGTCCACGCGTACCCCTCAAGGAGAGGCTGGGACGTCCTTACTCGTTTCCTCAAGATAAAACAAGAAGACTATTCGAGCTGGCATTGCACAACCGACTCATCAATTTGCCGGATCTAAGACGTCCGTTGCAGCCAAACGAAGTCAATGATCCCAATTACTGCCCCTACCACCGAGTATTGGGTCATCCGATTGAAGATTGCTACGTCCTCAAAAACTGGATTGAAGACCAATACCAACAGGGCAAGTTCGCGTTGTCCGAAAGATGGAAGGTGAACTCGCCGCAGCCTCACACCCCTAAAATGGTGAATACACCGGGGGCAATGTGCTCCCTTGTTGAAGAAGCTCCGTGGGAGGTCGTGCTGTCATCCAAAACCAAAAAGATGCTGAACGATCTCCAAACATGACCGGCGATCAGGTGGAAGAACCCGTTGGAACCTCATATCATTGAAGGGATGCTGAAGCCGCGCCTAACTCCGAAGATCGGTGCTGATGGCCCGAGTACTCACACCCAGCAGTCAAAATCTTTAAAGAAGAAGAAGAAGAAATCCAAGAAGCCCGTGAAGTCTGGCGACAAGCGCACGGACTTACAAAAACAGATTGACGCACTGGAGGAGTATAACCAGAGAGCACGGACTCTCATCACACTTCAAGAGTTCCTCAGCCACGTCTTTCAAGAGAAGATAAGGGAGAGAGCTCGTCGGATGAATCCGAAGAATACGTGGCGAGTTGTCATATGATCTCCCACTCGTTTACAGACGATGAGGAAACTCCTTTCGCTGAGAAGCTGGGGGCAGATCCTAAACCGTAACTTCTGGGGCCATCGGATGAAACAATTGACGCATTCCTCAATGAAGCTCTTCTGAAAAGTAAAGCTGATCGGGAACGCGAAGCAGTCATATTTGAAACGGCCAAGCGCCGGCGACTAGATAAAAGGGTCAAAACACTCCCGTTGGATCAAAGTACGTCCACCGCAGATAAAAGCAAATTCAAGACGAAGAAAAGGTTTGCTAAAACCATATCAAAGGGTATGAAGCTACCACCCTTTGAAGGAAACATTGCTGGCAAAGCGGAAATGCACCCTTCCTACTGCTTGTATCATCGGAAGATTTCACACCCCACCGAAGAGTCCAGAGCTTTCAATAAATGGTGGCAGGGGTATGTTGTTCACCGGCAACATTTTAAGCGAGAGAAGCGCAAAACGCGTCGGGAGCAGAAAGGTACGACCGAGGAGCTTAGAGGAACTACCGGCGATTGTCGCATGGTTAACGCCGGAGGATCGCAAGTGCTCACGTTCGGGAGCGATTCTGACGAGAAGCTGGCTCTTAGCCCTCTCTTTAAAGAGTCCACCTCGGGAAAAGAGGAGGAGCCGAAGGCCTGCGAAAATATCCGGCTGCATAATCGTACGCTACCCGAAAAGAATCTCGGACCCTTGAATAAAAAAGATAAGGGGAAAGAAAAGGTCTCTGAGGATATCGCCCTAGATGACCAAGTCATGGAAGAGCTAACCGCCAAGGACCCGCCAAAGAAAAATAAGGTGGATTAAAACGTTCTAGCGCATCTGAGGAAGTTACCCTCTCAGCTCAGCATTCTTGACGCCCTCTTACAGTCAAAGGAAGAAAGAGATTCATTAATCAAAGCATTGCAAGAGCCCGAGCAATTCCAAGCTTTCCTTGCCAAAGAAAAGATGAAGGATGAGCTGGAAGAAGTGCAAACAGCCGATGTCACTTTCGGTGACGAAGACCTCCTCCTCGGGACGTGTGAGCACAATCGTCCCCTATATGTCTCAGGATACTGCCATGATATAAAGATAGGCAAAATCTTGGTTGACAATGGGTCCTCCGTCAATCTCCTCAATGTACGGGTGTTGAAAGAAATCTGCATGAGCGTCCAGCACCTCGCTCGGGATAAGATCACCATATCCGGGTTAGACTCTCAATCATCAAGAACTCTCGGGTCCGTGATACTGACGTTACGCTTTGGGCTACTCTTCACGAACATTAAATTCCACGTCATAGACGCCAAGACATGCTATAATGCTCTGCTCGGCCGACCATGGTTACACGAGTACAACATCATCCCTTCTACACAGCATCAGTGTATGAAATATTTTAAGGATGGTCTCGAGTATACCGTAATGGGAGAGCTGAACCCATTCTCCATGAACAAAGTCCGCAAATATGAAGATGCAAAATACTTCTTACCGAATTTTAAAGATACGGAGAGATGTCACAAGCCGAAGAACAAAGCTAACACCACCATCCCTGTCTTCGGGAGTGATCCCGAGGAGGAAGAGGAGATAGTTTATTCAGGTCCACCCCAACACAACAAGCCAGGACCGTCCGCTCCCATGTTGATCTTTGGCAGTGACTCGGAAGATGAGGTCCATGCTATATTCTCTACTCGGCCTTCAATAAAAACATCCGCTGACAAAGAGCAAAGTCTGCAAGTCGCCATGGTTCCACTTAAACACCATAAAGAACTGGATGCGCTCGATACCTACATTGTAGAGGAGCTACGGACGTTCTATGTCCCTTCCAGGCAAGAAGGTGAAAAGGCAATTCTATTCTACCGCTATAAAGAAACCAAAGTGGAGAAAGAAATCTGGCACGATGCGGATCCTATGCTTGACAGGCTTCAGCCCATCCGTCTGCCTAGATATTATACAGAAGGCTTGAAAAGGCTGTTGAAGCACCAGGGGATACCCTTCAAACAGACTGCTCAAAAAGCTAAGTTCTATGATAGGGTCTGGAACGTTCCCGGAACTCAGCACAAGTTGCCTAGTGGGAGGATGGAAACAATCGGGCTTGGATATGTTCGGCCCAAGAAACGGGAGCTCCTCCGCCACTGTTACATCGCACATGACTTCAATGAAGAAGAGGATGCTCAATGGGAGGATGCTAATCCTGAACCGGAAAAACTTCCTGATGCAAAAGTGCCCAGTCCGTCATTCGAAGAACAAATGGACAAGCTTATAAGGGAAGCTGGTCAAAAAGTTCGAGACGACCACAACCGCGAAATGGCCATCTATGAGAAAGCCAGGACGCAGCACCTCCTCCAACAGGCTGTTAAAGACGAAAATGCCGCTCCCCGTCAACCTGTTGTTAAAAAGGCCCGACGCAGAGGCAGAAACAAGTCAAAAAGCCAAAAAGGCATTCAGCAAAGGCAAAGCGGGACCAAGAAGCCACGCAGTCGGGAATCGAGCGGTTCTGATCTATCCCTTGTGAAGAAAATGGGTCGAGCATACTCTTTTCCTCGAAACAAGACAAATAAGATACTTGACCTCGCTATAAGACATCAAATGCTTACACTACCGGAGTCTAAACACCCCGAACAAGCAGGCGAAATCTCACACCCAAACTATTTCTCTTATCATGGGGTAATAGGACACCTTCTCGAAGATTGCTTCACCTTCAAGAATTGGGTCGAAGATCAGTATCGGCTCGGCAAGTTCGCTCTATCTGACAGCTGGAGGGTAACGCCGCTACAGAAGCATGAACCCAAAGCCACGAAAGCAGAACCAGATCCACATAGGTCTTGGAAACGAGCCCGTACTTGTCATATGATAACAATATCAAAAGAAGAGCCCGAGAACATGGATAACCTTCCCTGGTGCTTCGAAAATAGCAATGAGGAGGTGATCTCGGAATTCCCACCAACGCCAAAAGAGCTGGAAGATGGAATGAATACTGCTGCAGATAACCTCCAGAAAATTGAGTTGGGAACGGCGGACAACCCGCGACCGACATTCGTCAGCGAGCTGCTATCTGAAGAAAAGGTGGCTGCGTTAAAAGACGTGCTTATGAAGCATAGAGATTGCTTTGCATGGAACTATTCCGAAATGCCAAGACTAGATCCAGAAATTGCTGTGCATAAATTGGCGATATCCCAGGACGTCAAGCCAGTCAAACAGTGCCGAGAAGAATGCGGCTCGAGCTTGAGATGAGCATCAACGCCGAAGTCAAGAAGCTGATCGACTCTGGGTTTATCCGGGAGGTTCAGTATCCTGATTGGATCGCCAACATCGTCCTGGTGATGAAGAAAAATGGGACAGTGCGCATATGCGTGGACTTCCGAGATCTCAATAAAGCCTGCCCGAAGGACGATTTCCCAGTGCCAGTCACCGAGCTGATGATAGACAATACGTCCACTCACGAGGTTTTCTCCTTCATGGACGGCTCATCAGGGTATTATCAGATAAAGATGCATCCCGAAGACCAGAAGCACACCGCTTTCCGGACCCCTCTGGGAATATTCTGCTACAAGGTGATGCCCTTCGGTCTAAAGAATGCCGGTGCCACCTATCAAAGGGCCATGACAAAGATCTTCGATGACCTTATATATGAAATCGTCGAATGTTATATCGACGACCTCGTGGTTAAGAGCAAATCATACGAGGAGCATTTAGAGCATCTGAAGACCGTATTTCAACGCCTTCGACAATACATCTTGAAGATGAACCCTCTCAAGTGTGCATTTGGAGTTTCCTCGGGTAAATTCCTAGGATTCATCGTCCGACACCGGGGTATCAAAATAGATCCGTCAAAGATAAAGGCGATCATGGAAATTCCTCCGCCAATGACTCTCAAGCAATTGCGGTCTCTCCAAGGGATGCTCGCGTACATACGGCGATTTATAGCCAATCTTTCAGGCAAGTGTCGTCCTTATAGCCACTTGATGAAGAAGGGAACCCCTTTCGTTTGGGATCACAAATGCCAGAGCGCGCTGGACGAAATCAAGCAATACCTGCAGAATCTGCCAGTGTTGGCTGCTCCGGTCAAGGGAAAGCCCCCCATTCTTTATACAACCGCCCTCGAAGGTTCTTTGGGTGCATTATGGGCACAAGAGAACGACCAAGGGAAAGAAAGAGCTCTCTATTACTTAAGTCAAGTTCTGCTGGGGGCAGAAAGCAACTATTCTCCCATTGAAAAACATTGCCTAGCATTGATCTTCGCGGTAACAAAGCTCAGGCACTATGCATTAGCACATGAAGTCAGTCTCATTTCGAAGGTGGACCCCCTTAAATATTTAATGTCGAAGGCCATATTGACAGGTCGGCTCACTAAATGGGCCCTGCTCTTGATAGAGTTCTCGATAACCTATCAGCCTCTTAAGGCAGTGAAAGGCCATCGCCGACTTCCTCGCTAAGCATCCGATACCTGCCAATTCTCCTCTGAATTGCGAGCTTCCAGATGAACATGCGTTTGATGCGATCGACGGCAGCGGTACCCGATGGGAGCTTTATTTTGATGGAGCGTCTTCCACGAAGAAGCGCAAACAAAGCTCCCCTATAATCAAATCAGGGGTAGGCCTTATCTTCGTGACCCCACAAGGAGGGATAATGCGCTTTGCTTTCTCCTTAACAGAGCCGAGGACGAACAATGAAGCCGAATACGAAGCTTTGATAGCAGGCCTCGAGATCGCCATCGACATGGGGATTGAAAACCTCCTCATATACGGAGACTCCCAACTGGTCGTCAGTCAAGTAAATGGTGACTACCAAACATGCAAACCAGAGCTAGTAAAGTATGGCAAGAAGGCGCAACAACTGTTGACCCGAATCCCCTCCTACATGCTGGAAAGCATACCGCGTGCAGAAAATAGCAAGGCAGATGCGTTAGCCAAACTCGCTAAAGAACTAGCCGACGAGAACCTCGATGACGTAAGAATCGTGGTACAAAGCCGTCGAGTTCTTGCTCTGGCAGAAATATCTCCAGAATCATCCGAAGAAAAGGAATCGACTGAGCAGACGGCCTTGCAAATAAAAGACCGGGAAAAGGCTGAGGATTGGAGAGAAGTCTTTATAGAATACTTCAAATCACGTCAAATGCCTGAAGACGCGTCCTCAAGACATCAGCTTATGAAACGAGCTCTGTCTTTCGCCTTCGTCAATGATACTCTGTACAAGAGGTCGTTTGATTCTCTGTGGTTGAGATGTCTGGGACCTGAAGAGGCGAAAAGAGTCATTCAGGAAGTTCACGACGGACTCTGCGGTTCTCACCAAGCAGGCCCGAAGATGAAGTTGAAGATTAAACGGATGGGCTACTATTGGCCCAGGATGATCCAAGACTGCCTCGAATATGCGAGGCAATGCCACTCATGCCAAATCCACGGGGACTTCATCCACCAGCATCCAAATCCTCTACATCCAACGGTGGCTAGCTGGCCGTTCGAAATGTGGTGGACTGACATAGTCGGCCCTATCAAACCAGCATCGTCCAGGGGACATCGATTCATCTTGGCGACGACTGACTACTTCTCTAAATGGGCAGAAGCAGTACCGCTGAGGGAAGTGAAGACGGAGAATGTCCTCCATTTCTTCAAGACGCACGTCATTTATCGGTTTGGAACTTCGCGACGGATCATCTCCAATAACGGGCCAGCCTAAAGAAGCCACAAGATCATCCGCTTCGCACAAAAACACAACATAGACTGGAGATATTCCTCAGTTTATAATCCTCGAGCTAACGGTCTTGCGGAGGCTTTCAACAAGACCTTGACGAAGATCGTGAAGAAGACGGTGTCCCGAAATAAGAAGGACTGGCATGAAAGACTGCAAGAAGCTCTCTGGGCGTATCGAACTACGTTCAAGACGGCCACGAACACAACGCCGTACGTGTTGGTATTCGGTACAGAAGCAGTACTCCCCCTCGAGATAGAGTTACCCTCTCTACGAGTGGCAGTCCACTACAAGCTGACGGACGAAGAAAATGTTCACCTTCGGCTTGAGGAGCTTGACGCCCTTGACGAAACTCGGCTCATAGCGCAACAAAATCTGGAGGCTTATAAAGCAAAGATGACGCGCTCATATGAAAGATTGACCAGGCCAAGGACATTTCGCCAAGGCGAACTCGTGCTAGTGGTAAAAAGTGCTATGATTCCCAATCGCGCCAAGCGGGGAAAATTCGAGCCGAACTATGAAGGCCCGTACATCATAAACAAGATCTACCAGGGTGGAGCCTATCTACTCGTGGATATGCCTGGTGAAAGGCCTTTCAGGCCAATAAACGGTCGCTTCTTAAAGAAATATTATGCTTAATGAGTTACCGCCTAGGTCAATGATAGGTGACGACGACTATGTCCGCTCGCTATCTTCCTAAGCCCAAACTCTATAAGTAGTAGCCGGCCTTCTTCAACAATGGACCGAAACGTCCTTAAACTAATGACGGACCACTATGTCTTAAAACTAGCTGTTGACCGAGATGTCGATAAACTACGGTGGATTGCAACATCCCAAAGCCGCAACCTCGTAAAAAAAAGTAAAAAAAATAAAACGGTATGTCCATAAGCAAAATGGGCACGGATGAAAACCCGAAAGGGCTCCGTGAGTAAAAACAGCAGGGCTACCGGCGAGTGTTTGGTAAAACCTGAAAGTGCGCGACCTCGTTAAAAAAAAGAATTAAAAAAACGGTATGTGATTGGTTGATTCAGCGTGCTCGTGCTTTCTAAAAGATAGATCAAAAATATTTGTAACCGCAATCAAGAACGGCGTCGCATGAAGCTAGCCGGTGAGTACGGGTCGGTCCACAGGGATGTTGTGAATTTCCGATTCGTGCTTACGAGTTAATTCCGAAGGGCGTTCGGATTAATTATTAAATCTAAAAACTTAATTAATCTATACTAATTATCTAGATCTATTCTTGCTAGCGTTAGGTTTAGGAATGGTTTGGAAATGTAAATAAATGTCAACGCTTTCTATACCCAAATTAGGATCTAAGAGGAGTTATGGTAATTATCAATAAAGGGGATTAGATCCATTCGGGAAGGTGTTCCTTCCTCTAGGTTCTTGTCCTTCCTTTATCAATCCTTACCCTAACCTCCATGGAAAACATCACAACCGGGCCTTTATACTACAGTATCACCGCTACCTCGAGGGATAGGGTGCCGTAGGGAGCGGTATGTGCATGTATGCATGGAGTCCTATAGATTCTATGTGATGGGTAAGAAAGGGATGAGAGATCTCATCTCTCAAAAGCCTTTCCCAAAGCTAACATCTAAGGCAAGGAATTAAAATCTAAACTAGAGCAATTAAATAAAACTACTTACAGATGTATCCCTCCAATCATCCATGCAGGGTTGTCAGATCTGAATTTCTGAATGGAAAAGAAACACCGATGCTCTCCAAAAGATTACTAAATTTTATTCATAAAAGGAGGCATAGGGAGGCATGAAGAATTACAATGATTAGAGTTCCTATTTATAGAGAATAGGAAACCCTAGGGTTACATTTGATTCGCACATCTGCATTTACAAAAATGTCCTCTAAGAAAAGACCAAGTCAAACATCCGCGCCGTCTCTGCATTATGGTAAATTTTCTCGAACTCCGTGCTCTATACGGCCGCGGAACCGCGGCCCGAGGCCTGGTTTGGCCGCGGTTCCGCGGCCAAAAAGGAGGATTGGGCTCTGCAAATTCTGCTGCAGGCTCTGGGCTTCCTGGGCTTTCTTAGTCTTCAATATTTTTATCAATTGGGCTTCTACATTGGTTCCAGATCCTCAGTGAATATTTGTAGTGGATTTTTAACCGTTGCTTTGTGTTAACGTCTTGAACCTTGCTTTGTGAACTGTTTCTTATGTAGGCTTGATCAAGATCTTCTGTTCATTGGTTAAAATTCACTTTTTCATCGTCTTTACCTCGTTTTCACTGTTTTCTGTCCAAGAACCTATAACCTGTAACATGTAGCAGACATGCGTCAAAAGCACCTGTTTTCATTGTAAAATGCATAAGAATGGGGAATATAAAATACAATATTATGGTGTGAACAAATACCCCCAAACTTATCTTTTGCTCATCATCGAGCAAACTTATTTTTTTATTCACTACAAAAAACCTAACCGCACTTTCGCAGGGAAACGCGATTGCACTGAGCTCGTGCAACAAGCCGTTAAACCTCTAGGTGTCCCTAGTAGGAGGAGTGTTGTCTCCTGAGGGTTTTCAGCGGATTACACCCACAAAATCCTATCAATTTGGCTTTTCGACTTTTGTTCTCCAATTAGGTTTTCTAACAAAGAATTCTATTATCGTCGACCCGCAAATTATCTACCCATATTTTTCACGCTTCCTCATCATTTAACTTAAGATTACATATATCCTGTAGAATTACCTAGCTTTCGGCATTTCTTAAGTTTTCCTTCTAGAGTTCCATCTCCACTTAGGAATTTCTATCAACTCTATTAAAGACACAAGTTCTATTCTTCATTCCTTTCTCTTATCTAAACTCTAATTACATATCCCCACGTGTGTGTAAATATCACCCCTACACTTGGAAATTCAAATCAAGCAATCGTGCTCCCGTCCATTATCCAAAGCACTTGTGAAATTTCGCTTTCACATCCTTCATGCGACTGTTAATACTTCTTGAGGTACCAACAACCGATTACAAGATGCGTTAGCACTTTAAAGCGTACTTCCTAGTTTTGTAACACCCAAGGCTTTTAGCAGTGGCTCCCAAACCAGTTGGTCTAAGGCACTAGGTGATGAAGCACCCTCGCTAAATATTTTTCTATTTTTACAGCCTTAAGTAATCACAAAAACCAGTGTCCATTTTTTTTTTCTTTATCCACCTTTTTTTTTTCTTTTTCATTGTGCTAAGGACTTTAGACAAGAGTATTTCAAGGTCTCTTCTACTAATCCAAGTTTCAAGGTGCGTGTTTGTGCATTTTGTAGGGTACATGTTTTCAGAATCTAGACTTAAGCTAGGAACTATTTTTCAAACTTATACTCTAATAAAAGTTTTAATATTTTTCCTTCGTTTCGACTTAGCCCAAGAACTGAACCCAAAATTTGCCTATTTCTAAATAAACTACAAGGCATATACTTTCTACTGTTAAACTTTAAGGAAGGTTATTTTTAGGGTTTTTAATTTACTAAGTCTAAGATCTAGTTGTTCCTAGCCAGTTAACCTATTTATCAAACTCGAGTCAATTAGCCAAAATTGAATACAATAATTTTTATAATTTTTGAAATTTTTTAATTTTTATGGGTTTTCAAATAAGTATGCAAATGCAAAAAAAATATGTACAAATGAATGCGAAGGAAGAAGACGTACCGAGCATACCCCCAAACTTGAACTTGACAGTGTCCTCACTGTCATGCTAAACCAAGATGGTCAAAATACCGGCACTCCCCTGTTTATTTATTTATAATTTTTTTAATATTTTTAATGTTTTGAAAAAAAAAATTTATTTTTTTTTTATAGAAAAGAAAACAAAAAATATATACATATATACAAAGATTTCCCCAAACTTAAGCTTGGCCTTGCACAAGCCAAAAGTTAGCACCAACCATTCAAAGATCTTATCGTGGAAATGGTATAGTTGGTGCAAGAAAATGAGAAGCACGCGAAACCGTGTTGAAAGAAGAATGGTAGAATATGGTCTCGGTGGGGGAGAAGAATGTCGGAAAGAAGAAAGAAGTGGAGTACGATCTTGAGGGTGTAAATTGAGTAAATAAAGTAGCGCAATTTGTAATGACCGATGTGTTAAAAGCGATTGCGCTAACCTATCGACTCGTCGAGAAATGGGATCAAATCCCTCAAGATTCGCAAGAGAACATGGGTACACCGAACTTGGTATTTGAGATGAAAGCGGCATGGTCACTTGCACGGTCGGAACAATAGGAAGGACGAAAGGAAGTGAATTAGGGATAGTATCATTATTACCGTAGTAAAATGTGTCGAACTGGAAAGATTCCATCAATGGTTCGAAACGACTGTAAGCAACCGAGTCTGAAGGATTAACTAACTCATCTGAAAATGCAAAGGACTCAAACTCGGGCGGTGAGACTTCAACATCGTCCGAAAAAGTGAAACACTCGTAAGTGTCATCGGCTGTGGGAACTGTGTCAGATTCAAAGGAAAAGTTTTCAAGCTCACAGTCGTCAGGCGTGAAATGAGGCGTGGTCGGAACGATGGAAAAGAGGGAGGGTGATTTAGGTAAAGGTTCAAGAGGATGAACTGGAAAATCCGACACATCAAAGAAAAATGGTTCAACCTCAATATGATCCTCACTACTCTCCTCAATATTATCCTCATAATTCTCCACAATATTCAACTCATCCATGCCATTATCATCAAAATCAAGACGCATATGAGATTCGGGAGAAACATTTAATAACTCGGGATGATGATTTGAACATAAAATTTCAATTAAATCGACAGGTTCATCATCTGAAATATTCCCGGTATCTATATCCTCAATCAAGTGAAAATCAATTTCTGTAGACACCTCATCAAAAGCATGGATATTTATCGATTTAGGTTCTAGAGTGGAGGTGTAAAGATCGAAAGGATTAGGTGATGTTTCACTCGAAAGGGGTTCCTCACAATCTGGCAAATCAAACACTACAAAATCGCACAACTCGTTTTTATTTTCAACAGGTGAACTATTTAGGGCAATCGATGGAAAACAGGAGTTGTGGGCTTCAATTGGGTAAGGGTAGGTTTGATTTGAAAATCCTCTCTCATTCTCACTCTGTCCAACTGCCGCCTCATACATTGAAAAATTTGGAGCAAGCGGGACACCAGCTACCAGTTCACTAGGTTGCATAAGAGCGGCCATGGACGCTTCCACATTCCTAACCATTTTGTTTGTTGCTGCGATATACGCCTCCAACGCCTCTTCCAAACTAGACTTAGGTGGTGAGGGGGTTTCAGTAAAAGATTCAAAATTGGTTGGATATGTGAAACTCCCTAATGGCTGTATTGAAACAGTGTCTAGTGAAGGTGGGAAGGTTGGGTATGACTGATAGGAAGTGGGTGGTTGGGTAGGGTAGGGTCAACATATGGATAAAAAGGTGAATAATCGTGCGGATCCCTAGAACTAGATGAGTGGAGAGGGGTGAAAGATCGACTGCGAGATTGAGCAATATGCTCAGCAATGGACATCGGCCTAGGAGTTACAGCAGGACTTGGAAAAGTGGTGTCAACATATGTAGGTGGTAAAGGTTGACTAGGTTGACACAAAGTGGGTTGAAAAGTCAAACTGTTTCTCCTAGACTCCTCTATGTGATCTTTCAGAGATTTTTTAGGCATGGAGGGATCGTCTTTAAATTGACCGAACACGTTGACATATGACGCAAAATTAGGTTCGGGATACCAAAGTTCGGCTAATGATTTTTTATGTGGGGTACCCATGTTAGAAGAAGAAAGGTGACAAGAAGGAAGGTTGGATGGTGCAAGGATTTATTTGGGGCTAAAAAATTTTGCAAGCTCTATAAAATATTTGTCCTTGTTATTTTCATTTTTTTTTATTTGGAAAAAATTTTGTTGCAAAAAGATTTTAGCGAATAGATATGCAACAGCAAAATATTTTATAGAAAAGATATGCAACAACAAAATATTACTTGCAATTGGTTATTATTTGAAGCATATCACAAGAATCTTTATTTGGAAAGAATTAATAGCAAAATATTTCTTGCAATCAATTTAGTTCAAGCGGGGCCCAAAAATCCTGCACAAGATCGTTATTTGGAAGGGAATATATTTTTAAGGCGCACAAAATCCTGCAGGAATATTTCAGAAAAGATATATCTAGATCTCTATAGAAAGACCAGAGAAGCTTACAGAGGAATTTTCACCTGATGACGTCACCCGAGAGCAGCTGAACCGCGGCCAAAAGGGGTCTCCCGCCGCGGTTCCGCGGTGAAGGAGAGGGCGCGGGTCCCCAGAAAAATTTTGACGTTCTGAAACTCCAAGACCGCGGCGGATCCGCGGTCTAAAGTGGGTTAGTGCGGCGGAAGGGCGGCGCAATGGAGGGCTTGGTTCTCGGGAAAAATTCTGCTGCTCTGATTTCGTAGTTCCCTTCTGTTTTGATATTTAGTTTTCTGTTTATCTTTCTGTAAATTTCCAGATCCGAGTTTGTTCCTGCAAGATATCACACAACAAAGTACCCTTTCCAAAAAATAACAATTGATATATTTTTATATTATTTTTTTTTTGGATTTTTTAGATTTTTATGATTTTTTAAATTTTATGATTAACCCGAAATTGCGAAAAGAAAATTCTACGCCATCCCCGGCAACGGCGCCATTTGATTGGTTGATTCAGTGTGCTCGTGCTTTCTAAAAGATAGATCAAAAATATTTGTAACCGCAATCAAGAACGGCGTCGCATGAAGCTAGCCGGTGAGTACGGGTCGGTCCACAGGGATGTTGTGAATTTCCGATTCGTGCTTACGAGTTAATTCCGAAGGGTGTTCGGATTAATTATTAAATCTAAAAACTTAATTAATCTATACTAATTATCTAGATCTATTCTTGCTAGCGTTAGGTTTAGGAATGGTTTGGAAATGTAAATAAATGTCAACGCTTTCTATACCCAAATTAGGATCTAAGAGGAGTTATGGTAATTATCAATAAAGGGGATTAGATCCATTCGGGAAGGTGTTCCTTCCTCTAGGTTCTTGTCCTTCCTTTATCAATTCTTACCCTAACCTCCATGGAAAACATCACAACCGGGCCTTTATACTACGGTATCACCGCTACCTCGAGGGATAGGGTGCCGTAGGGAGCGGTATGTGCATGTATGCATGGAGTCCTATAGATTCTATATGATGGGTAAGAAAGGGATGACAGATCTCATCTCTCAAAAGCCTTTCCCAAAGCTAACATCTAAGGCAAGGAATTAAAATCTAAACTAGAGCAATTAAATAAAACTACTTACAGATGTATCCCTCCAATCATCCATGCAGGGTTGTCAGATCTGAATTTCTGAATGGAAAAGAAACACCGATGCTCTCCAAAAGATTACTAAATTTTATTCATAAAAGGAGGCATAGGGAGGCATGAAGAATTACAATGATTAGAGTTCCTATTTATAGAGAATAGGAAACCCTAGGGTTACATTTGATTCGCACATATGCATTTACAAAAATGCCCTCTAAGAAAAGACCAAGTCAAACATCCGCGCCGTCTCTGCATTATGGTAAATTTTCTCGAACTCCGTGCTCTATACGGCCGCGGAACCGCGGCCCGATGCCTGGTTTGGCCGCGGTTCCGCGGCCAAAAAGGAGGATTGGGCTCTGCAAATTCTGCTGCAGGCTCTGGGCTTCCTGGACTTTCTTAGTCTTCAATATTTTTATCAATTGGGCTTCTACATTGGTTCCAGATCCTCAGTGAATATTTGTAGTGGATTTTTAACCATTGCTTTGTGTTGACGTCTTGAACCTTGCTTTGTGAACTGTTTCTTATGTAGGCTTGATCAAGATCTTCTGTTCATTGGTTAAAATTCACTTTTTCATCGTCTTTACCTCGTTTTCACTGTTTTCTGTCCAAGAACCTGTAACCTGTAACATGTAGCAGACATGCGTCAAAAGCACCTGTTTTCATTGTAAAATGCATAAGAATGGGGAATATAAAATACAATATTATGGTGTGAACAGTATGTCCATAAGCAAAATGGGCACGGATGAAAACCCGAAAGGGCTCCGTGAGTAAAAACAGCAGGACTGCCGGCGAGTGTTTGTGAAAACCCGAAAGGGAGCAACCTCGTTAAAGGACACTTGTAAGGTCCTCTCGACCCTGTAAGGAGAAACCACCCGCGTGAGATCCTTACGACTCACAAGGGAGCAACACACTTAGGAGTCCCCACGATTCTTAAGGAGAAAATAGACTTGCGAGATCCTCACGACTCGTAAGGAGAACTCTCTTATGGGACACTCACGGGTCATAAGATTTGAAAGTCTTAAGTTACAGAGACCTAAACCCGTGCTTAAGCAACCCTCACAACCTTCGATATTGCCCTACAAGTGGCTCAGTACTGACCCTTGTATACAATTCACGGGCGCGAATAAACATTTCCCTAACAAAGTCCCACCCGTGACTAGGGATATGTTCATATGGTGAACAACCCTTGTAAGTCCTCTCGACTTACAAGAAGAAAACCCTCTTGTAGGATCCTTACGACTTACAGAGGAACATGCACTTAGGAATCCCCATGATTCCTGAGAAGAAAACACACCTACAAGATCCTCACGACTTATAGGGAGAAATACCTTTGTGAGAACCTTACGGCTCATGAAGTCAAAAGCCTTAGTCAACAGGATCTTAACCCTGTTTACTAAGCCACCTTTGTTCAACATCGACAGAGGCAAATGATGATTCGCTCCTGGCAACATCCCAGTTGTAGCGGTACTGATGCCGAAATCGGTGTCTAATTCCAGGCTTACGGAGAGAAGCTAGCGAGCCACACATGCATGCGAAATAGCCGAAATAATGGGGCTACTTGTAACAAAATCAGCAAGTAAAAATGCATGCATGCAAAATAGCCGAAATGATTGTGCAACTCGCAATAAAAAGCAGCGAGTAAAAATAAAAGAAATAGCCGAAATGATTGGGCACCGCGAAAAATAGCCGAAATGATTGGGCAATCGCGACCTTCGCGATATAAAAGCTGAAATGATATAGCATCGCGGAAATAAAACAATAATATAAAAAAATGATGAAACCTTTTGCCCTACAGGTAAGATCACATCGATCCCTGTATACAATCCAAGGGCACAAACAAAGAGGTAACCATACCTTCCCAACAGGCTTCACCAGAAAGCGAAGCCAAATCTCGACAGTTCACCAACAACCTAGAGACAACCTCGACATTCGTCTCGATACAGCAGACGCAGTGCCAGCAAACGAAGCAAATACCAAATTCCTAGCTTCACGGTCTTAACGGCAAAGTCATATAAAGCCCGAAAGACAATCGGAGATCCTCTTACCCCAGCATGGAGTGATCACCACTTCGACGATTCGTCTCTACACAACAGACGAAATGTCACTACACCGTCCCTCCTCCAACAGGATTCAGATACACCACTACAAGAGAAGCGAAGGCCAAATTCCTAGCTTCAGGGTCTTGACGGTAACTCATATAAAACCTGAAAGACCACCAGAGATCATCTCAACCCCAGGGAAATCAGTGTCCTTGGCAACCTTCTCGAATCAGGGAAACCAGTGTCCTTGACGAGAGCACCTCGATTCGCGTCGACCCGTAGAGAAACCAGTGTCTTTACAGGAATACCTCGACTCGTCTCAACCCCAGGGAAATCAGTGTCCTTGGCAACCTCCTCGAGTCCGGGAAACCAGTGTCATTGACGAGAGCATCTCGATTCGCATCGACCCGCAGAGAAACCAGTGTCTTTGCAGGAATACCTCGACTCGTCTCAACCTCAGGGAAATCAGTGTCCTTAGTAACCTCCTCGAGTCAGGGAAACCAGTGTCCTTGATGAGAGCACCTCGATTCGCGTCGACCCGCAGAGAAATCAGCGTCTTTGCAGGAATACTTCGACTCGTCTCAACGTCGAGGAAATCAGCGTCCTTGGCAACCTCCTCGATTCAGGGAAATCAGCGTCATTAACGAGAGCATCTCAATTCGCGCCGATCTGTAGAGAAATCAGTGTCTCTACAGGAATATACGACGCCAGCAAAGCGGAGCCGGGGTGAATTTCCCAGCTCCATGACTCGACAGTACATCAATGACCGAGAGTCAAAAAAAACCCTGACCCCATGAAAGGCGGATAAGGGCGGCCTCACCCATCACTTGCGAGTCCTCACGACTCGTAAGGGAGTAAATTCTCTTATGAGATCCTTATGACTCTCAAGAGAAAACGCACTTAGGAATCCTCACGATTCCTAAGGAGAAAATACACCTACGAGATCCTCTCGATCCGTAGGGAGAAAATTCTCTATGAGACCCTCACGGCTCATAGAGTTGAAAGGTCTTAGGCAGCAGATCTGAACCTGCCTCCTAAGCCATCGCTACATCCTGAAGAAGCCAAGACAGGATGCTCGTTCTATCATCTGTTGACCGTATTTACTAAGGTAACATGCTGATAATAAAAGAAGGAGAGGGCAAAGAAATGACACAAGACATTTTGAAAAATGTATATCTTTTATTCATAAATTTGATTGAGTACAAGATACATCGTGTTAAAGAATAAAAAAATATACATTTTTATTTACAAGTACAAATGATATAAAAAGTAGCTACTGAGAAGGAAGTGTCTTTAACAAATCCGCGAGCTGCTCTCGCACTTCCTTCAGCGCCTCCTCCTGAGCGGCTGCTGCGGCCACTTCCGCTTCCACCTGGACCCGCTGCTGCAGGTAGGAGGAAAGTTGCTCCTCAGCTGCCTGCTAGGCTGCCTCCTGATTAGGTGCATCCCACTCGACGACGTCAAGCTGCTGCCTCAGTGTTAACCCTTCGGAGAGGCATCGCAGAAGGCCTTCAAAGATAACCTTCAGCTGCGCAGCATTTGCCTCCACCTGAGCATGCAGTTGGGCAGATTTGATCGAAGTCTCGCCACGCTGCTTACGTCTTGAAGCAACTTCTTGTTCAAGGTGGCGGAAGTAAGGAGCGCTCTGCTCGATCCATGTCGCCCGTCGAGCGCTCGCGGCCAAGATCTCGGGGGCAGGATGCATACACTCCAGTTGATGCAGGCAGGCCTCGATTTCCCTGCAGTGATTAACACAAAACTCGACGACGCCTTCATTATGAAAATTTACAAGCGTCGCCAGCATCGGATTAACTTCCGCAGCGAAATCTACGGCAGATGGGGGAACATCCGCGTCAAGCTCTTCAACATATCCGCTCAACATTCCCAAACTCATCGCAGCATTCTTTGAAGACGGACGTCTCAAGAAGGGGCCCGCCGGCATTATGATACGAGGCTCGAAGGGCGCCGGAACCAGAACGACAGCTGAAAATACAAAACACAATCAGATGACGGTTTAAGAAGTATAAGAAAGTCATCAATGAGGGAATTTACTATACCAGTTGCAGCAGACAGCAAAGCCGGGAGGGCCGGTGGCGCGACCGATCTTTCATCTCCTCCTTTGATTTGTAGCACTGCAATCAGGGCGAAGAAAAATCAGAAACAAGTTCATTCTTGGAAAAGGGAAGAGTATTAATTGAAAACTATACTCACCAGCGCCACTGGAGGAAGCAAGCTCCAACGGGAAGGAGAAGTGTGGGCGCAGCACCTGATAAAGGTGATCATACTCCTACAAAGACGCAATAGTACGACATTAGTACATAAATTGTGCGGCCGAAAGATAAAACTAAGCGGTCACAAATCCATACCTTTCAGCATCTGCGATGGAACGAGAGAAGACTAAGAGGTGGCCACCGCCAAGTCAATAGCTGACGGCGCTCCCTCGAGTAATGGAGCGTCAGCACTGGCCGCACCTGTGTTAAAAACAAAGATAAACCTGTCAGGAAGGATTGCAAAATAAAAACAAAAGGACGATAACCCGAAATTTACCTGATGAGCCGCCAGCCGAAACGGAGGCGTCTCCCTCCTCCATCAACATGAGTCCACCTCCCGTGGCCTCATCACCAGACTCTACGGGGGCCGTCGTCGTTCTCGCGAGGTCAGGAGACGGCGGAGGACCGTAGACGGGGAGAGCAATGATTGGAGCGTTGCCAGACTCTTGAGAAAGAGCGACTGGCTTATCTTCGGGAGTCATGCCCGTCTCACCCGCTACTCCCTCGGGCTCGGTGTTCCCTGCAGTCTCGTCCGCCGTCGCTATGGGGTCGCCGGTCTCAGGCGCTCCGCCCGCTGTTGCCCTAGGCTCGGTTATAGCAGCCGTCTCATTTGCCGCTACCTCGGGCTCGGCATCGACGGCCTTCTCTGGCACAGTTTCCTCAACACCTAGCTCAGGTCCAGCAACCCCGGTGACGTCGCCTACCGTCGGCTCGGGTTCTGTCACGACCCGAAAGAGCATGTGACTGGCCCTTGAACCATATGAAGTCTATAGGACCCCATCTGATCTAAGTAAGCCAAAAGCCCAGAAATCTAAAACCATTTAAAGAGTAAATAAAGGAACTGGTTTTTAATAAGTAAAGAAAGCATGTTTGAAATCAAAGTTTTTCAAATAACTAAGCCGAAAATGCATTTTTAAAATGTGTAGTCTTTTCTGGAAATTTCGGCAGAATTTCCTTTGTAAAAACTGGCCCCGAACGGGGTACAGCAAGAATAATATATATGAAATGATAAAAGGCATCCCCAAGCGGGAGCTAGCTCTTCTTCAATCGACGGTCACAACCACGCAAGCAATAATAATATACAACGCCAAAGGGCAAGGATCAAAACCCAAAAAGAAACTCAAAACAACCAGAAAACCATAATACTACAAGCGCGACTCTAAGGTCAAAATAATGCATCACTGTGTCTAAGTCTGAACAATATACAAGTTTTTGGTTGATGGAATTTCTAGATACAACTAAAAAGTATATGTACAAGGGTGGTTCTGATGCAAAAGAACCCACCTACCAAAGCAAGTCACCCGTATGGAAGCAGTGTGCCAGAAAAGCCGCTATGGAATCTGTACGGCAAAAACCTGCAAGAACTGTAGCACAACGGGGGTGAGTTGCCAACTCGTGAGTAGAAAATATCTACAAGAAGAGATCGCATGTATGACCCATCCTATGTCAATACAATCAGATATAAATAAACCTCAATATGAATAAGTCTGAAGCATGCTAAACTGGAAATGTAATCTCTATACATGAGTGTAGTGCCAAGTGTTCGTGCCGGTGCCTCAGGTAATAGCATATCATAAATATAAGGTATGATCAAAGTATCTGCATATATGTGGATCCCGTTCGCTCGTCACCCAATGACAATAACCATCATGCATGAAAATATCATCAGCATATGCATGGAAATATGAGGATATAAACCACCTGTGTCCCTCGCGACACGTCAAAATCATGGAACCGGAGTGTCCAGCATCGACACTCGAAAACATCATGAAAACTGTGCCCAGCATCGGCACGTAAATCCTCATATATCGGGCTCCGTCTGCGGAATCGGCCCTCGGCCCCAGCAGTACGCCCATATCCATCTATCGACTCTGGTCGGTATTCTCCGGATAACCGCCAGGTCCAACCAATCACCGGTAGGTACTCGCCCACCTCCAGGCTCAATCGGGAAAGTCCTTCGATCATCTTGCCGAGGGAAACCATACCGGGTCCACCATGTACCCGCAATCGGCTCGTCCACTCCTCGAATCGGGTTTCACATGTCGCTCTCAGCACCGAGAAAACACATAGTGGATGCACTGAAATATCATATCAAGGATAACCGGGTTTTTAAAGCAATGACATATTCTCTTTTGAAATACCCACGGTTCCCAAAATCCAGAAATATCATGGAAACAACAACTCTCAATGCGTATAATCAGAAGCATGATGTATGTGAAATGTAAAAAAAATGTAAGCACATCAGTCTGTCATGCAAGAATCATATCCTGAATGCAACAGTACTACAGTGTAGTGACATGGCAATTATCGATGATGAAGTGTGTGAGCCGGCAAACAAGTGTACGTGGAACATACGCATCATCGATAATGGTGCTGGTGTCCTAGCAGCATGACTGTAATATATCAATAAACACAAGCAATGTAATGCAAATAGCATAAGTATGCGGAATCGAATAATCAACGCAATAGTACAGACTCTATCTCAATAAATATATCATGCAGCCTTACCTTTTGAAATAAGACGAATCAGGGTTTTTGGTAAAATAAGGGCTACGGTGTTTTCAGAAAAGATGTGTCGTTTGAAAATATCCGTATAATCCCTTTTGTCTATCTTTAAAATATCCCCGATTCATTAGTTTTGAAATGGGTATGACTCGGGTCTAGTCTAACGCCAACTATGCGAACTACGGACCCAACAATCAAGTCAATCGGGAGGGGTATGAAAACCACCTAAATCTGAGTCGATATACATATATATACACAACAGTCGGTGATCTCGCCTCAATAGTATCACGTACGATACAGTATATCATATAACATCCTCGAGTCATGAGTGCCGATCTAACATCAATATAAAGCTCGTACGGTAAATCGTCGTACGGCATCCCAATAGCTGGGCACGGGTCAATATCACATTCATCTCATCACATATCAGGTATCACTACCATCATATCACATAATCTAGGGTACAAGTCTAAGTCTAGTACCATCGATACCATCTATATAAATATGAATGCGGGGTAAAACACATGCCCAAAGGCCCGCTAAAACCATCATGTCGCATCTCAAATACGAACTCTGTCATATCGCCGAATCTCACGGCCTCAATCAAACCTCATCGACTCATCTCAATCCCACGTATCATCCTCAAATCCTATATATGAACACATAGTCCCATACCCATGTGTAGATATACACACCTCCATATGAGCACACGTAAAAGAAAGAATGTATGCAAGTATATGTGTACGTGTATGTGTGGGTGCAACCACTACTCTGGGGTTTCGCACTATACTAAACCAGTACATCCTTATCATCAATAATCTTAAACAACACAAAATAAATAAACGTGTGTATACGTATTCGTATACATCACCACGGACTGCGGGGGTGCTATACGCCATCCACCCGACTTCTCCCCGTAGATATAAATCTACTCACCTTGCTTCTCATGTGCCGATGTCGATGTCGCCATCCTTAACTTCAACGCCTCGACGTCGCGTGGGGTACCTACAAGTATATCACAAACGCTAAAGCACATGAAAATCACATCGGAAAACTAAAACAGCACGCGCTACTCGCATAGGTAAAAACCTATCGTTTCGCATGTAAACACGATCAATATCCACTTGTCGTTGACGTCCAAACGCCACCTGACAGAAACGAATCACCAAATACCAAAATCCATGCTAAAACAAGTCGTAAATCATGCGCCATCATAGGAAAATCAACCCAGATTTCACCCTCGATGGAATCAGACAAAATTGCACATGCCATGGGTCAAGACTACTGGAAATAGGGTCATGCACCAAAAACGAACCAAATCCCTCCTGCTCTGGACGCAAATTGCGGCCAGAAGGATTAAATCTGCGGCCTGGGGAAGGAGGTAGGGGCTGGGGTTTGGTGTGGTGGTTCCAGGGTGCCTGCACATCTCACTGTCAACTCAATTTTATTTTAGGGGTCTCGGGGTTATAGCAGATTCCTAAATACGATCACAGATTCACTGTTTTTCCCGATATCGTCTCATAAATCCGTATTCTAGGTTTTAGCTTCATGTTTGGTTCTAAAGTAACATCCCACTAGGGTTCTAAGGTCACCACAATCCTCAATTTCACTTTACAACTCAAATTTACCCTAATCCTCTCTAGGGTTGTCCAAGGTGTACAAAACTTCGTCGAAACGACATCAAACTTTAAAAGAGGCTTAATCACTAGAAATGATACAACAATTGTGAAGGAATTACCTCAATAGAGACTCATGAATTCTCAACAGCGCCAATTCATAAACTTTCTTGGTCCAAATGGTTGCTTGAGGGCTTCTTGATTGAATTGATTTCCGATTGTGTATGTAAATCAAATGATCCTCGGCAACAGCGCCATTTGATTGATACGATTTCGGATTGTGTAGTATGAAATTGTAAAGAAATCACAACCAAAAATATTTTGACCGCAATCAATAACGGTGTCGGATGTAGCGCGTTAGTAGGTGCGGATCGTCCACAGGGAAAGTGTAATCGTTCGTGTTTCGATTTAGATAAGTTGAAACTTTAAAGAAAAGAAAACAAACAACAATTCATGATTTGTAAAATGAAGTTCAAGAATTAGAAAATCTAGATCTAATAACAAGAAAACGATAAAATCAAGAATTGAGAATTTGTGATGATTTCCAAACCAAATATCAAGAATCGAAGTGAGGCTCATAGAAATCAATCGGATCTATAGATATGATGAAATCTAGCAATTACGTATTCTTATCCATCGATGAATTGATACTAGATCGATGATGATCAACGAGAATTAGGGATTTCTTGTGAAACTAGGGTTTCATCATCGATCCCCTGTTCCTTCATCGATATCATTCATATTCTAGCCTCTAGAAAATTCAAGAATCGATCGTGTATCCCTATATTCGAGCGATCACAATCAAGAAAGCATCACAACGAAACTAGGTCATCGATTCTTCAATTTTCTAGGGTTTACAAAACTCGTAGGACTTAAGAATCGTTTTAAGATTTGTTACATCACCATTCTATTGATCGTCTCGACTCCTTTACGAGCGGAGTTTTACTCAAACATCACAATAAGAACCACAATCATAAATTGAGACCGAATCATGATGCAAGAATTTAAAGAAAGCAAGATTAAAGAATTTCACCTTTTATTTATATCAACAATTCCATTTACAATTCACTCAAGAATACAAGAGGAAGAACTCGATCGTCGACTTGGCTTCGCTCGTCTCCTTGAGTCGCGGATCGGCTTGGATCACTTGCTCGGTTGAAGATCGGCTCCGCTCCTAAAAGGTTGAAGGCTTCTCGCTTGATTTGGTACTCAGGATCTTGAATTTGGCTTTGGATTAGGGTTAGGGTTTCGCACAAGTCGTGTCACTCAACTTGTGTTAGAAATGGGGGAGATGGGATGAATTAGAGATTGAACCTTTTAACCCTAGATCTAGGCTCTCTTTTATAGACCATCCAAAACCCTAGATATAGGATTCAAAAATTGAATTTCCCTCCAAAAGTTTGTTAGCAAAAGAGGCTTCTAGAAGTAGTTTGTTGGAGGGAGCTTCTAGAACTAGTTTGTCAGGAGCTTAATCATGATTAGCTTGCTTAATGATCTTTGCTGATCTGGCAGAAGCTTCGAGGGTAATCTGGAATTTGACATGTATTGATGAGGTGTACACACTGAGAGAGGAATTATGCACTGAAAATGGAGTGATGATGTGGCAACTCCACCGCGGATCCGCGGCATGTGCCTGCTCCTGCCGCGGAACCGCGGTCACGTGAGGGGCTCAGTGCTTCAGATTTACAGAGGTTCTTCCTTATAACCTCATGGTATATTTCTGATATGTTTATTCTCACACTTCCTTCTAGATTGCTACCAGATCAACAATCTTAGACTTGGCGTAATTTTGATCAGCTCTTTTCCCAATTTTGGTTCGGTCCCTGAAATTTCCTACACAGATCTCGAAACAAGTGTTGCGCTACACAAGAATAATGCGATGCCATGATAAACAGTCAATTTCTCTCGAAATGCCGGTTTTAAAGTATAACACATGTAATCTTGTATTTTGTAGCTGTTTTGCTAATATGTGCAATATACAAACCGAACACCTCTAGATGAGTGCAAATGATAGGGAAATTGCCGTGTTAAAAATGCAGTATTTTCGACTGGTCAAATTCCCCCAAACTTATTTTCGGTCGTCTCGAGCGAACTGTTTTATTAAAAAGAGAAGGAGAAAATAAAGAAAGAGAAAAACTAACTAGCACACTTTCGTAGGCAACACAATTGCACTGAACACGTGCAACAAGCCTTTAAAGCTCTAGGTGTCCCTAGTAGGAGGAGTGTTGTCTCCCGAGGGTTTTTAGCGGATTGCACCCACAAAATCCAATAATAAAAGGAAGATCATGAAATTTACATTTAAAGATAAGAATTGTAAAAGAAAAGCCATGAAAATTAGGGTTTCCAACTAAGCTAGCTTTTCGGTTGTCATGAGCCCTATCTTAATAGTCATGAAAAGATGTTAGAAATCACGTCCTCCCTCAATAAAACATCGCCTTATTCTTCATTCCTATCTTTCTTCCAAACATCGATCATATCACCCTACGTGTGTGTAATAAACATCCCTACACCCGGAGAATTCAATTCAAGCTACCATACTCTTGCCCATCCACCTCAGTACTTTTTAATTAATGAATATTTAGATGAGATTGCTCACACACTTTCATGCGACCGTTAATACTTCTTGAGGTACTAACCGACCGATTACTCATGTGCTTGCTTATTTGGTGTTTTTCCTCGTCTTGCACCACCTAAGGCTTAGCAGTGACTCCCAGACCAGTTGGCCTTAGGACATTAGGTGAGAGGCACCCTCGCTGTATTTTTTTATTGCTGCCTTGGCGATAACAAAACCAGTGTTCATTTTTTCTCACCATTTTATATTTCATTCATTTTTTTATTTTATTTCCTTCATACTTTGGCTTTACGACAAGAGCATTTCAAGGTATCTTCTACTATCCCGAGTTTCAAGATGTGTGTAAGTGCGAATAGCAGGGTATCAACGTTCAAAATGTTTGGCTTCCAGAATAGGAACTATTTTTCAGACTTATTTTTATCCTCAGATTAGTGACTTCCTTCATCTTACTAACTCTTGGGACAATGGCTCATAACTACTTATTACTAGTTCGTATAAGAAAACTTCTAATTTTCTTGGTTTTCTTAAATTTTTCTAATCTCATGAATGTAATTTTTCACTATCTAACCTTTTATTATCTTATTTATGTACAAAAATATTTTTATTTTTATTTTTGAAAAATTTTAAATTTTTATAGGTTTTCGAAAAAAATGTTTTGTGCTTATGCAAAGTATGATGCAAATGATGCGCAAATAAGCACAAACCTCCTCCAAACTTGTTTTCAACAGTGTTCTCACTGTTTCCAACCGCTATATCTACAAAAACCTGTAAGCCTGGGAGGAATTTATTAATGGGGGCAAAATATTTAAGTGAAGAACCTCCCCCAAACTTATTCTTGGCTCATCATTTTGTAAAAATTTTCTTTTCAAGAGCCAGAAAAAATGTGCCCCCCAAAACTTTATGCAATGTTAATCTTTTGAAAATCACATGAGGAGGTCAAGAATCATTGGTCGATGCCAAACTTTGCAAAGACCGAAGGTTAACACCAACCATTCAAAAATTTTATCAATGGAGTGCTCTGGTTGGTGGAAGAAGAAGTGGGGAAAGGGTAAAGGGTGGAAAAGAATGTGTGTGCGTCTCATTTTGGAGAGACGATGCAGTGAATGTGATGGATTACTCGCATTCTCTTTACAGTTCAGATGAAGGGGTGGAGGTTCAATTTCATTGATTGGGAGATGATTCATCTTAACACCCGTGTCATTCAAAAATGCGAGTTCATCAGCGAAGATTTCCTCAAAAGTTCCATCAATACCCCGATGAATAATGTCGTCACAAAGTACGGGGTGATCTTCAGACTCTAAAAACGGATCATAATCAGTGTTAGTTGTTGACCCGGACATCTCGATGGAAGAGTCCGTATGTGTATGATACATAGTTGGGTCAAACAACAACGTATGAAAAGAGTCTAGATCGGTATTAGGAGGATCATCAAATTCGCTGCTGTCGACATCCATTAAGTCGACAGAACAGACTTGAGCAGTAGGTTCGGAGGGTGCACTTCCCAACTTGTAAATGTTCAGCTCAATTGACCTATTCCCGAAGGATAGGGTCATAGAACCGTTACGACAGTTGATGATAGCATTGGAAGTGGCCAAAAAGGGGCGACCTAAAATCACCGGAATTTGATTCCGTGGGTTCGCTACAGGCTGTGTATCAAGTACAACAAAATCCACAGGGAATACGAATTCCCCGATTTTTATTAACACATCCTCCAGTTCACCCCTAGGTTTGGTGATTGATCGGTCAGCCATCTGGAGAGTTATGCTCGAGGGCTTTAACACTCCGATACCTAGTTGCTCGTAAACCGAGTATGGAAGCAAGTTAACACTAGCGCCAAGGTCTAGCAGAGCGCGGTTGATGTGTTTTTCCCCAATAGAAATAGAAATAGTAGGACAGCCTGGGTCCTCACGTTTCCTCGGTAATTGCTGGGGAAAAGTTGTGTCTACTATTTTTTCCATGAATATCTTCTTGGGCACTTGAGTCTTCCTCTTCCTAGTGCACAAGTTCTTAAGAGTTTTTGCATAGGACAGAACTTGTTGGATGGCATCTAGGAGAGGGATGTTGATGTTAACTTGCTTAAACATGTCCATAATCTTCTCCATATGTGGACTCGATTTGTTAGCCCTTAACCGATTAGGATAAAGTGCTTTAGCAATAAGCGCTGGGTCCATCATAGGAGAAGGAAGTGTGTGTGGAACCGATCCCAGAATAGAAGTGGGGATCGTCCGTGGAGAACTAGAAGAGTTGGGCTGAGGTGGCGAGCCTTGTGGGAAACGAAGAATAGGCTCGCAGAAAGGTGGTGGGGTAGAAGAACTGGGGTTAGAATTTGAATTAGAAGTGGAAGGAAAGGTCTCAGCCGAGGTATCATTGATAGATTTTTCAGTGTCATCAAACTCTTCCCCAACGTGATTGTCAAGCACTCTTCCAGATCTCAACGTGATTGCATTCACATGATGTGAATAGCCAGGATTGGGTAAGGGTTGAGCTGGAAGTTTCCCTTTCTCTCTTGCACTCATTTCGGCTTTTAATTGTGCAATTTGTGCTTCCATCGATTTGATATTCTCATTTTGAGAGAAAATGATCTTCATCACATTCTCGACGGAAGATTGCAAACTTGACGTCCCTTGGATGGATTGTTTCATGAAAGTATCCAAGGTTTGTGCTAGTGCAGAGGTATTATCTGTACCGGCCAATTGCAAAGAGTTTTCATGTGGTGCAAAAGTGTTGGCCGGATTTTGGAAGTTTTGTGATTGGTAGGGGTGCTGACTCAATTGAAGTGGTTGCTGTTGTGGTGGAGGGACCCTTTGGAAATTGTTGTGGGTTGGAACCGTGTTTTGAGATTGTGATTGGTTCCAAGCAAAGTTAGGATGATTCCTCCAACCCTGATTATATGTGGAAGAATATGGATCGTTCCTAGGTCTTTGAAATGCGGCATTGGTATGCTCATGACCTTGAAATGGAGAATTTAGTGGACATTCTTCCGTCAAATGAGAAGGATCAGAACATCATCCACATACAGTTTTGGAGAGTGACATTTGATTTAGGGCGGCAGCTAAAAATTTGTTTTCCATATTGTCGAATTTCTTGTGTAAAGCTGAAATTTCAGCTCTAATTCCTATGGAAATATCATTGCCATCCCTAGACGATTGACTCACACCCTCCCACCGTAAGGATTTTTCAGCGAAATCTTCTAAGAATTTCCAAGCTTCCCCATCATCTTTGGTCATGAAGTTGCCTTGACACATTAATTCAAGGGTCTGTTTTGTGTTAGGATTAATGCCCTCATAAATGATTCAGCACAGTTCCCATCTAAGGATTCCGTGATGTGGACATTGGACTAACAGATCCTTGAAGCATTCAAGACATTTTGAAAATGGTTCATTTGGAAGCTGGGTGAATTGATTTATTTCGCTATGGACTCGAGCTATTTTATGATGTGGGTAGAATTTCTTAAGGAATGCTTTGACGAATTCTTCCCAATTTGAAATGGAATGTGCGGTTGTGTTATACAGCCACTTCTCGGCTATATCGCACAAGGTAAATGGGAGAAGACGTAGACGCATAGCATCCATAGAAAGCTGTGAGGTACCCATCATTGCGCATACATTTTCAAATTTGGTGATAAAGGCATATGCATCTTCAGTCTCGAGACCGTGATATTTGGGTGGAAGGTTGACGTATTGTGGTTTTATTTGAAAATTATCCCCGTTGGCTGGTGGAATGGAAAGACAGGTGGAAAGGGGACCTCGTGTAGGATAGCACCTCTCTTGGAGAAAGATGCGAGGTGGATTCTGCGCACGGACGGACGGCGGCAGAGTAGTGGTAAATAAATTCGATGGAGACGGATCCATCGATGTGGGTGTGGTGGTGGGTAAAAGAAAGGTAAATGTAGAAATACCGACTCTAGGGTCGATGGGGGAAACGCGGACTAAACGGGCACTAGAATCCCGTGTCCAGCCTATCTTGCACTAAAAAGGGTTAGTACAAGTGGCAGCGTGACTTATAATTAGGGAAAATGATAAATGCGGTGTTTGTTTTGAAAAATATACGGATTTTTGAAAAAATTATGCGATCACAACAAATGCAACAAGCAAAACCCTAATTCTAGGGGTCACCTAGGTCAAAGCTCTAGACCGCTCCTAACTGCCAAAAGACAAGTCGCAGGATAAATCCTCCATTGCCTCTTTGTCTCTCCTGTGGCCAGGTAAGTGCAAGGTAAGTGGGAGGTTCTCCACTACGTAAGTAGTGGGCTGTTCAGTTGATAAAACTGCACATTTGTTATTACATTTTTTCCTACCATTTCCATATTAAAAAAGGTCTTTATTATAATATATCATACATAAGAGGGTTTATTTGTAAAAATACTATTTTCCATGTGTTGATATATTATAATTAGCATTTGGTAGGAAAATGTATATAATATTATTATTGACCTAATCCTAGTAGAACTAAGTCTACTAAATATTATTTAAGTTGTTGTGGAGAATTTGCAGGTCTAAAATCAAGGAAATCAGGTTGTTGAAGCTAACCTGCCTAATTAAGAACTCAAAATGAAGAAATCAACTCTGGCAGAAGAAAAGAAAAGATTTCAAATTTCCAAAGATACCAGAGATACACATGTCACAAGGAGAAAGCCCCAAACTTTTGATGAAGTAATCCCCATCCTTGGTCGCGGATCCGCGGCCAAACCCCCTTGTTGGCCGCGAATCCGCCACAGGGTAGGAGATTTAGGAGATGAGGATTTTGGGGGTGAATCTATACTGTTAGCTTCCAATTTTGGAAGCTAACTTTCTGGCATTGGGACTATAAATAAAGACCGAGAGCCTTTTTCTAGCTAACTTTCCGGCATTGGGACTATAAATAAAGACCGAGAGCCTCTTGGAAAAATCATCAAGCCGACGAGATCACGAAGTCCAAGATGGCTCACGCATCCAGGCTGATCATCAACTGTTCGTCTACCTCCTTGGAAGAGATCGAGAAGCAAACTAGTCTTTGTAATCATTTTCTAAGGAATCAAACTATAATGAATATTGTTGATTAATAAAGGTAGCTTTCTTTTTCTTATTCAATTTCTTCGTAGTTTAATTATGCAATTTCTTTCCATCTCTTTTTCTCCCAACATGCGCGAGTAATTCTCCGCTTGTTAGGGTTCGTAGGATTAGGGTAGGCTAATGGATGATGAACATCCCTAAACCCTTTTTAAGTCCTATAAAGTTTATGAACTTTATCAAAAGAATCATTAACATCCTAATCGGGCGCGCTAACAATTCATTGTTAGTCCCGACCGCGATTAAAGATTAGATTAATGATTGTTTTGGTAAAGGCTTGATATGAACGGAGTTCCGTGTCGAGATAAGGGTTAAGAGTGGGATTCATTTTCCCTCCAGAAACCCTAATCTACACGCATCACCGTCGTTCTAGTTTTAAATCTATTAAAGGATAAAAATGGTAACTTCTAATTAATTATCCATAACTACTAAATCCTAACGAACCCTACAAGCCCCCTTCTTATATTAACTACATCCATAAATAATCTAGATCTATATTTTGCATTAGTGCTTAACGTAGATCTAGATCCTACAACCTTTCTTCAATATTTTTTATTCCTCCTCTCTCTTTCAACACATCTAAAGTAAGATTAAAATATTTAACGTTTCCTTGAGGATGACCCGTACTCACCTCAGTCTAGCTACACGCGACACCGTTCTGATTGCGGTTAAACTACAAACATAACTTTTTCGAACCAATCAAATGGCCCCGTTGCCGGGGATATGTGCATAATTTTTTATTCTTACTATTTGTGTTGAATTCTTAGACGATTCATATCATTATTAAAACAAAACTGCAAATTGCATATTTAACAATTTGTGTGTGAATTTTGTGAGGGAATCTGGAGTCACGGACTTGAGGAAACAGGAGATCTAGGGTTTCACACTTCTCTGGTATCTTTCTTAACTCTCTCTCTCCCCTCTAAAATCCAATAAAATCTATTTTCTGCAGGATTCTTTGCAAAATAGCGCCGCTCAAAAATCTTTTTGCAAAGTTTTGTTTTGCGGTTTGTTTTTGCATATTTTAATACGGATTTTTAAGGGGCAAGACCAAATCCAGATTAGGTGGGGATTTCATCACCCTTCCTAAGCCCCACAAATCACAAACCGAGCATCTGCATCAACCCTACATTAATTTAAAAAATATCTAGACCAGACTCTAAGGACTGTCACGCTCAATAAGGACAGAGGAAGGTCGTGGGTAATCTATCGTTTATCCGCATTAGTTTTGTGGTGACTAGGCAAGTGTGTCCAAGGCAAGTGGTTACTTAATTAGGACCACTACTTTTGTAGTGGGGAGCCTCCCACTCACCTGGCACTTACCTGGCTACAAGGGTAGTAAAGAGGCGGTAGAGGATTTATCCTGTGGCTTGTCCTTTGGAAGTCTAGGAGCGGTCTAGAGACTGGACCTAGGTAACCATAGTTCTAGGGTTGTTTGTACATTTTTGTGTGATTTGTCTAAATCCGTCATTTTTCAAAACAAACCAATTATTTTACCCCTTCCCCCTTCTTCTCTTCTTATAATGGGTGACCCAAACAGACGATCTCTTGCCGAGCTTTGCTGTCCACAACCAGATATCTCTTGTTTTCGTAATCCCTTCGGTATACCGTCCGGCTCTTCCATGTCCTTAAGAGATCATATAGAACAAGCAGGAAGAAATAGTTGGCCACCTCAGTCTAGGTCTTATCAACCGTATCCTAATCCTACACCTGTTTCAGTTGATACCCAGAGTGAGGAAGCGCCTAGACGAATGTCCATTGCTGAGCACATAGCTAGGGCTAAAGGCCAAAGTTTCAACCCGGATCAATATCAACCATCACCTCCACTTTCCAAAGAAGAGTTTGATAGCCAACCGACCAACCCATATCAATATTCTTCTTATCACAATGTTGACCCTACTCCCACCCAATTTTCGCAACCATTCTATTCTTATCAATCCAATCCAACTTTTCCACCTTCTCTAGACAGTTCTTCTAATCAGTCATTTGGGAGTTTTAATTATCCACAGGAATTTCAATCTTATACTGAAACCCCTTATCAACCCAAGACTAGTCTGGAACAGACATTAGAAAAATTTCTGGAACTGTCGAACCAAATTAGGAAGGATTTGGGTAGTGAGACAGAACTGTACACCCTTCCTAATCAAACCTCCCTATTCCAAACTGAAATCCACAACTCCAGTTTCATAGATTCATCAAATACACCAAATAGAATGTCTGATAAGTTGTGTGACTTTTGTAGTATTTGATTTACCCAACTGTGAAGGGTCCATTTCAAGTGAAATCATACCCAACCCTTGTGATCTCTACACCTCCACTCTTAAACCAAAACTGATTGAAAACCAAACTTTTGATGAGGTGTTTGAGAATTCTAACCTTCACTTGAATGAGTTGATTGACGTTGGGGATATATTGATTGATGAACCCAAAATTTTGGATGATTTTGTCCCACCAATTCATCAAATCCTTTCACTTCCTTGTGGTCATCATCTTGAGCCTTTAATTCTTCCCGAACCCTAAATATGTCTTGAAGTTGATGATAATGGTATACCCGAAGATCAGACCGAAATACAGCCTCCATCTTCCATATCTGGTTCAGCAACACTCGACACACCAATTTGTTTACCCATTTCACCTTCTACTTTCTCCGGTTCTTCTTCTGTTCCTATAGTTTCAGTGAGTTTTGATGAATCACAATCTGTTAATTCAAGTTCAATAATACCAGAAATTCAACTTGATTTGGATATTTTTGAAAATGAGGTAGATGAGTTTTTCGAGTCCTCTACCTCAATGATTTTTGATGAATCAAGTAGGATAAATTCTGGCACAAAACTCTTTGACAGCAAAATGTTCAATCACACCATTGATAAAAGTTTTGAAGAACTTTTTGCTGACGAACTTGAATTTTTAAAATATACGGATTTTGTGATTAATCAATCTCCACCTATAGAGGTTGAACCGTCACCATTCCTTCTTCCTAATCATTCACATTCATCCCCATTCTTTCTTTTCTCTAATTTCAAACCCTTTCCAGACCACCTCTTATCCCTTCCCCATTTTTTCTTGACTCGATATAACACATTCTTCCACCAACCTATACACTATACTGATAAAATCTTTGAATGGTTGGTGTTAACTTTTGGTCTTTGTAAAGTCTTACTTTGACCAAATGACTCACCCCCTCTTAAAATACTTCGTATTGTCTAACTCATGTTTGAGGGGGGTATTTTTTGGCTCTTGAACATAACTTGTGTCCTCAAATTTGTAAGCAAAAAATAAGTTTAAGGGAGGATTTTCACTTTCATATATTCTTGCCCCCATTAATAATGTCCTCCCAAGCTTACAGGTGTTTGTGATCCAGCAGATAGCAACAGTGAGGACACTGTTGAAAACAAGTTTGGGGGAGGTTTGTGCTTATTTACGCATCAATTTGCATCATATTTTGCATAAGCATAATATTTTCAAAAAAAATTTATAACAAAAGAGTAGAAAGTGAAAAATTACTTCCAAAAGATAGGAATAGTTTAAGAAAACCAAGAAAATTAGAAGTTTTCTTAAACGAACTGGTAATAAGTAGTTATGAGCCGTTGTCCCAAGGGTTAGTAAGATGAAGGAAGTCACTAATCTGAGGATAAAAATAAGTCTGAAAAATAGTTTCTATTCTAGAAGCCAAACATTTGAATATTGATACCCTACTATATGCACTTACACACGTCTTGAAACTCGGGATAGTAGAGGATACCTTGAAATGCTCTTGTCTAAAAGTCAAAGTATGAAGGAAATGAAAAAAATGAAGAAAATATAAAAATGGTGAAAAGAAAAATGAACACTGGTTTTGTTATCGCCAAGGCAGCAATAAAAAATATAGCGAGGGTGCTTCATCACCTAGTGCCCTAAGGCCAACTGGTCTGGGAGTCACTGCTAAGCCTTAGGTGGTGCAAGACGAGGAAAATATTATCATCTAATCAGCAAGCACATGATTAATCGGTCGGTTCGTACCTTAAGAAGTATTAACGGTCGCATGAAAATGTGTGTGCAAATCTAAATATTCATCAAGTTAAAAAGTACTGAGGTAGATGGACAAGAGTATGATAGCTTGAATTGAATTCTCCGAGTGTAGGGATGTCCATTTCACACACGTAGGGGTATATGATCAATGTTTGGACGGAAGGTAGAAATGAAGAATAAAGATGATGTTTTATTGAGGGATAATGTGATTTCTAACATCTTTCCATGACTATTAAGATAGGGCTCATGACAACTGAAAAGCTAGTGTAGTTGGAAACTCTAAATTTTCAAAGTCTTTCTTTTATGGTTCTTATCTTTATATGTAAATTTCACCATCTCTCTTTTGTTATTGGATTTTGTGGGTGTAATCCGCTGAAAACCCTCAGGAGACAACACTCCTCCTACTATGGACACCTAGAGGTTTAACGGCTTGTTGCACATGCTCAGTTCAATTGTGTTTGCCTACGAAAGTGTGCTTAGCTTTCTCCTTTATTTTTTCTCCTTCTCTTGAATAAACTAGTTTGCTCGGGACGATCAAAGATAAGTTTGGGGGTATTTGTTCAATTGATAAAACTGCACATTTGTTATTACTTTTTTTCCTACCATTTCCATAATAAAAAAAGTCTTTATTATAATATATCATACATAAGAGGGTTTATTTATAAAAATACTATTTTCCATGTGTTGATATATTATAATTAGCATTTGGTAGGAAAATGTATATAATATTATTATTGACCTAATCCTAGTAGAACTAAGTCTACTAAATATTATTTAAATTGTTGTGCAGAATTTGCAGGTCTAAAATCAAGGAAATCAAGTTGTTGAAGCTAACCTGCCTAATTAAGAACTCAAAATGAAGAAATCAAGTCTGGCAGAAGAAAAGATTTCAAATTTCAAAAGATACCGGAGATAGACACATGTCACAAGGAGAAAGCCTCAAATTTTTGATGAAGTAATCCCCACCCTTGGCCGTGGATCCGCGGCCAAATCCCCCTGTTGGCCGCGGATTCGCCGCAGGGTAGGAGATTTAGGAGATGAGGATTTTGGGGGTGAATCCATACTGTTAGCTTCCAATTTTGGAAGCTAACTTTCTGGCTTTGGGACTATAAATAAAGACCGAGAGCCTCTTGGAAAAATCATCAAGCCGACGAGATCACGAAGTCCAAGACGGCTCACGCATCCAGGCTGATCATCAACTGGTCGTCTACCTCCTTGGAAGAGATCGAGAAGCAAACTAGTCTTTGTAATCATTTTCTAAGGAATCAAACTGTAATGAATATTGTTGATTAATAAAGGTAGCTTTCTTTTTCTTATTCTATTTCTTCGTAGTTTAATTATGCAATTTATTTCCATCTCTTTTTCTCCCAACATGCGCGAGTAATTCTCCGCTTGTTAGGGTTCGTAGGATTAGGGTAGGCTAATGGATGATGAACATCCCTAAACCCTTTTTAAGTCCTATAAAGTTTATGAACTTTATCAAAAGAATCATTAACATCATAATCGGGCGCGCTAACAATTCATTGTTAGTCCCGACCGCGATTAAAGATTAGATTAATGATTGTTTTGGTAAAGGCTAGATATGAACGGAATTCCGTGTCGAGATAAGGGTTAAGAGTGGGATTCCTTTTCCCTCCAGAAACCCTAATCTACACGCATCACCGTCGTTCTAGTTTTAAATCTATTAAAGGATAAAAATGGTAACTTTTAATTAATCATCCATAACTACTAAATCCTAACGAACCCTACAAGCCCCCTTTTTATATTAACTACATCCATAAATAATCTAGATCTATATTTTGCATTAGTGCTTAAAGTAGATCTAGATCCTACAACCTTTCTTCAATATTATTTATTCCTCCTCTCTCTTTCAACACATCTAAAGTAAGATTAAAATATTCAACGTTTCCCTGAGGACGACCCGTACTCACCTCGGTCTAGCTACATGTGACACCGTTCTGATTGCGGTTAAACTACAAACACAACTCTTTCGAATCAATCAATCATGGGCATAATTAAGTAACCACTAGCCTTCGACACACTTTCCTTAGACACCACAAAAGAAACACGGATTAGCAATGAATTACCCACGGCCTTCTCTTGTCCTAAGTGAGCGCGACCGTCCTTAGAGTCATCTCTAGATCTTTTTTAGTTAATGAGGGTAAATGCGGATGCAAGTTTGCAATTTTTGGGGCTTAGGAAGGGTAATGAACTCCCCACCTAATCTGGATTTGGCCATGCCCCTTAATTTCCGTATTAATATGCAAACAACCAAAAATCAAAAACACGCACGATTTATTTAGCTTTTTGCGGCGCTGCGATTTATTTGCAAAGAAACCTGCAGCAAATTGTTATTTGGAGCAGACAGAGGAGGAGATAAGAAAGTGTAGAATTCACCTGAGAAAAATTGCACAGAGAGGACTCAGAACCGCCACGTTTCCGCCGCGGGAGTTGGCTTAAACCGCGGAACCGCGGTGCTTCCAGGGGATCACTGCACAAATTTTCCTACAGATGCTCCTGTTCACATACACAGCTCTCTGGAATGCTCTGAAAAAATTTCTCAAGCTCCACAGAGTCCAGATTTCCTCGAAACAAATCACAACAACACGTTTAGGGTTTGTGCGAATTTAGATCTAAAAATATGGATGGAATAAACTTTTCAACTCAAATTTCAAAATACGAACAATTAGCGCACTATCCCCGGCAACGGCGCCATTTGATTGGAACGATTTCGGATTGTGTAGTATGAAATTGTAAAGAAATCACAACCAAAAATATTTTGACCGCAATCAATAACGGTGTCGAATGTAGCGTGTTAGTAAGTGCGGATCGTCCACAGGGAAAGTGTAATCGTTCATGTTTCGATTTAGATGAGTTGAAACTTTAAAGAAAAGAAAAAAACAACAATTCATGATTTGTAAAATGAAGTTCAAGAATTAGAAAATCTAGATCTAATAACAAGAAAACGATAAAATCAAGAATTGAGAATTTATGATGATTTCCAACCAAATATCAAGAATCGAAGTGAGGCTCGTAGGAATCAATCGGATCTATAGATGTGATGAAATCTAGCGATTATGTATTCTTATCCATCGATGAATTGATACTAGATCGATGATGATCAACGAGAATTAGGGATTTCTTATGAAACTACGGTTTCATCATCTATCCCTTGTTCCTTCATCGATATCATTCATATTCTAGCCTCTAGCAAATTCAAGAATCGATCGTGTATCCCTAGATTCGAGCGATCACAATCAAGAAAGCATCACAACGAAACTAGGTCGTCGATTATTCAATTTGCTAGGGTTTACAAAACTCGTAGGACTTAAGAATCGTTTTAAGATTTGTTACATCATCATTCTATTGATCGTCTCGACTCCTTTACGAGCGGAGTTTTACTCAAACATCACAATAAGAACCATAATCACAAATTGAGATCGAATCATGATGCAAGAATTTAAAGAAAGCAAGATTAAAGAATTTCACCTTTAATTTATATCAACAATTCCGTTTACAATTCACTCAAGAATACAAGAGGAAGAACTCGATCGTCGACTTGGCTTCGCTCGTCTCCTTGAGTCGCGGATCGGCTTGGATCACTTGCTCGGTTGAAGATCGGCTCCGCTCCTAAAAGGTTCAAGACTTCTCGCTTGATTTGGTACTCGGGATCTTGAATTTGGCTTTGGATTAGGGTTAGGGTTTTGCACAAGTCGTGTCACTCAACTTGTGTTAGAAATGGGGGAGATGGGATGAATTAGAGATTGAACCTTTTAACCCTAGATCTAGGCTCTCTTTTATAGACCATCCAAAACCCTAGATCTAGGATTCAAAATTTGAATTTCCCTCCAAAAGTTTGTTAGCAAGAGAGGCTTCTAGAAGTAGTTTATTGGAGGGAGCTTCTTGAACTAGTTTGTTAGGAGCTTAATCATGATTAGCTTGCTTAATGATCTTTGCTGATCTGGAAGAAGCTTCGAGGGTAATCTGGAATTTGACATATCTTGATGAGGTGTACACACTAAGAGAGGAATTATGCACTGAAAATGTAGTGATGACGTGGAAAATCCACCGCGGATCCGCGGCATGTGCCTTCTCCTGTCGCGGAACCGCGGTCACGTGAGGGGCTCAGTACTTCAGATTTACACAGGTGCTTCCTTATAACCTCATGGTATATTTCTGATATGTTTATTCTCACACTTCCTTCTAGATTGCTACCAGATCAACAATCTTAGACTTGGCGTAATTTTGATCAGCTCTTTTCCTAATTTTGGTTCGGTCCCTGAAATTTCCTGCACAGATCTCGAAACAAGTGTTGCGCTACACAAGAATAATGCGATGCCATGATAAACAGTCAATTTCTCTCGAAATGCCGGTTTTAAAGTATAACACATGTAATCTTGTATTTTGCATCTGTTTTGCTAATATGTGCAATATGCAAACCGAACACCTCTAGATAAGTGCAAATGATAGGGAAATTGCCGTGTTAAAAATGCAGTATTTTCGACTGATCACTTGTGCACATTTTTTGTGAAATGAGAGTGGTGTTTTGAGGTGATTAACATAGAGTTTTAGAGGCTTGAAGAGGGGAGGGAGTGAGGGAAGAGGCAGCAGCAGCTGATGATGGAGGAGAAGGGGAAAAGAGATGAAGAAAATGAAGAGAGAAGAGAAGTCTCGTGGTCAAATGACCCCCTCACCTCTCTCTCTCTCTCACTCACCTACTACCACATTATTCTAATCAATTCTTTTCTTTTCTAAAACCTTCTTACTCAAATAGTAAACCCAAAGTAAAGCCATGGTAAGAAAATGCAACATAAGTGTAGAAAAAAGATATGTGCATGTTTTGCACAAAAACGCCAAAAACCCGATTAGCGATTTTTAATCACGATTAGCACTAAATTAGCACATAACTAATCATAAAACTTAAAAATGGCATAATTCCATAAAATACCCTATTTTAGAATTTTCCATGATTTTTCCCCATTTATTTGTATTTAATTATACCGGAATATTAAAATATTCATTAAAATAATATTAAATTATAAAAATTCCCAAAAATAATATTTTATTATTTTGAAACATTACAGGTTCAGCCGGTACCTCTTCCTCTGTCCCCTTAGGCTCGACGGTTTCCGCCTCCCCTTCGGTTGGACTTGGCCCTGCAGCACAAGATATATAAGAACCGATAGGTTTACAATTCTTACAACAAAATCTTGAAAGACACATTATCTGAGGTGGACTGATCGTTAGCCTCCCGAGCAGCGCGCGCCGCCTGTCTGTGAGCGGTAGACAAGGCGACCGGGGGCTCTTCCGAAGGAGTATCAGCACGAGGAACGGTGCTTGGGCCTGCTCCCACGGCCAAAGCAGCTCTGCGCTCCTTCGCCTCGCGCCTCAACCGCTTCCACTCCTCCCGAGCCGTCAAGACGGACCTCTTCGAAGCTTCCTTCATCGAGGCATCATCGCCCGCGTACAGAGATGCCTCCAGAGCCTTCAAGGCATCCCTCATCGGCTTTTCGAGTTGGGTCTCTCGCGGCAGCCCCGAAGAGGCCGGGATTTCAGTAGCTGGCCGGGGAGAGTCCCCGCATCGGCTGGCGCAGCCCCGGCAAAGAGACAAAGGAAGAAGTTAGGTTGGCCATAAGAAAAGAGAATCAAGACTTAATGAGGCAATACGTACCAACGCCCGATAAAACGCGCTTCCTTTCCTCCTCCGGGAAGGTTTTTAGAGAGGCAGCAATGGCTTCTTCAGTAGTGACACCTGTTAAAAAAAATGGGGGAAAAGCATTAGTCAAAGATAATGATAAAAGTGCGATGAAATGACGAAGAGTGCAGCTAATGATTACCTGACTGGGTGAGTTTAGCCAACATCGCTTCGAGTCTGGCTGTTCGCTCAGAAGCCGCAATGGCGGCCACCAGATCGGTGTCTGCTGGATCTACCGAGAAGCCCTCATTGCTGCCGTACTCGCTTATACCTTCGGTAAGAGGGGCCTGAGGCTCTAAGCCGAGGATAGCATCGAGAGAGAGGAGCAACTTCCTCTTCCTCTTCTGCCCACCATCCCTGGGTGCACCCAAGATCAACTTGCGCTTTGCAGGCACCTTAGGGCGGCGGGTCCCGATATCCGCGCCCACGCCGGACTCCGGCGAAACCACATATACCGTCCCCACTGGAGCACGGGGCGCGGGTGGAACGTCCGCGGTAGCACGAGGTAATCCGCGCGGAGGGCTCAACACGCGCGGCGGTCCAGCTCCGGCATCTTTCAGCGGAGGCACAACAGGGGTCCTTGGCTTCAGGGGAGCCTTGCGGTCGCCGCCGGGAGGCGCACCTTTGCGGTCAACCAACATGCGCTTCTCCTCACGGATAACCGGACCCATTGCGTGCGCGTACCAATCCACGTACGCGTGGAGGACCAGGGGGACGCAGTTCGGCTCGCTAATGAAGAAGTGGGAGCCCGTATTCAGCCGCATAAAATGGTGCATCGCGCTTTGTATCCCCTCCTTGCTGGCCGCGGGCTCTTCCAAAAACGCCTCCAGCGGGACCCTCTGGTTATAGTTGGATTGTTGGGCGAACCGGTGGGGGTTGTACCTCATAAAAAGCGTCATCTCGTTCTGCCTGAACACTAGGTAACCCGGCCGAATGGAGTAGAGGTGAAGAATCTCCCGGGCTTTCAGTACGGAGGCCCCGTCCTTGAAGCCGTCACGCAGCGCCACCACCGCCTTAGAGGTTTCTGAGCCGATAGTTATGACTTTATCCATGAAAGAAATCCTCGCTTCGACCAGGTGTGGACGAAGGAGCAACCCCCTAGCCTCCCGCAGGGGCGGATTCACAATCGAGGCGCCGATCAGCCGCATGACTCTTGGGAGTCTGCACCTCTCAAAAAATGAAGGGCTCTTGTGGATGCCGAATACCCCGTGCACATGCATTTCCATCCACGAGGTGAAGTAGTGCATCGGCAAATTGGCAGGCTGCACCCCAGGTTCATTAGTGTCCGCTGCCACGCTAAGTCCATTATATAGGTGAGCTAACCCGGCGATTCCTAATGACAACTGCAGGCCAACCACCATCCGATGCGCTGGGTAGAAAACGGACGGCCGCATATAGCGCGGGTGCATGGGGAGCGCGAAGCTGCACAGCCACAATCCTAGGAACCGCAAAAAGAAGGTCTCCTCATCAATGCCCGGTGCGGCGATTTCTGACAAGGGCATGATGGCGGCGGCGGTGAGATAGAAATCTTTTTGATCGTCTTCCGATATTGGTCGACGATCTAAGCCGAAGCCGAAAGGGTCATCGAGCTTGGCGAACTTTTCACCCCGCCCCGATAGAATCTCCGGTCGAAGGAAGCGGGCGATAAAATCTGCGAAACTGACTCCCCGGACTCCTGATTCCAGATAGAGACCTTCGTATATGTTCAGCACCTTCACCAAGCCTGGAAACTGGTGCTGAATAGCATTCTCCGGCGTCAAATCAAATACCAGCGGCTTGGTGGCGAAGACGTACTCGTCATGAGGAAGCAGCTCCTCGTAATGCTCCCCCCTCACCGGCAATCCCGAGATCTCGACGAACTCTTCCAAGGAGATGGAGACTTCCCTGTCCGTCATAAGGAAGGTGTGGGTGGGGATGTTCTATTGTTTGATGAAGGCCTTAACCCACCATGTTGGAGGAGCGAGGTACTCAAACAGCGAGACGTAGATTGCGGAGTACAGACTGATCTTCATCAGATGCGTCCTCTTCGCTGATAGGATATATTTGGCCCACTGCAGATATCCGGCCGGTTGTCGTGGGGTCAATCCAATATTGTAAGCCTGTCCCCAAGGGCGTGCTTCACCCTGACATATGCGCCGCCCCAAGATGTCCACGGCCGACGGCGGCTACACAGGAATGGCAGCAATCGAAGGCTGGAGAAGATCCTCCGAATTCCAGTTCTTGACCTCCACGGCATACTTCACCGGGGGTTCATCCGCATAGGGGATCGACGAGATGGGCTCAGACGGCGTCGCGGAACCGAAGCTTCGGCGACCCTTGATGATCTCATTATTCCACCTACCCCACAGGTGAAGGTTCTTGTGCTCGGGGTCATGATCCTTAATCAGAGCAAATACCTCCCTGTCTACAGGCGCCTCGGGAAATCCTTCTTCTGAGCGAACAAACGGGAATGACAGGTCAGCAGACATGTTTCCTGCGGAGGACAAAAATCAGCCGTCGGTGTTGTAGTTCCAACGCTTGGCATTTTAAAATTTATACCATACTGCAATGCAGTAGATAAGGGGCCAAAGGGGAACCCACAAAATCTAGATGACAATGCATCAGTTAATAAGACAGCCCCATCATTGGATAAGACTGTTAATTAATGAGGAGATCCCCAAAAAAGAATATTCTCACTAATGAGAAATCCCTAGAGACAAGGAGAAAATCTCCCCTTTCAGAGTAAAGCTCTGTCACAAAGTAACACTTGTCAAACTCTGGTCTCAAGGGAATAAAATTCCTTAAAAGATTAAAAGAGCCTAGCTCTGTGATAATGATGGAAATATCTATCAAAGGAAAATTAATTTCTAAAAATTTTATTAATTAAAAATTTTTGGGATCTTAAAGATCCATGAAAACTCTTAGGGGTTCCTCATCTTTAGATCAAAAAGATCTATATTTTATCCATGAGCAAAGCTCTGTTCATGGGTTAAGAAACCCTGAAACGGATTCTTAAGAGCAAGGCTCTGTTGGTGAAACCCCAAAGGGGTTTTCTTTAGATCAAAGATCTATGAGAGCAAGGCTCTGTCAAATTAAAATTAATTTAATTTAAGTTAATTTTACCTAAAAGTTTTCTAGAGTTTCTCTTAAGTTCTTGAAAGCAAGAGCAAGGCTCTGAAGTTTTGAGAATAAGATTTTTGAAGATGGTGATCATCTGTGAAGGGCCAAGGGCCCTATTTATAGGCGCTTGCGCCCCTTCAACTCCTCAGTTGATCTGACGGTTGGGATCTTGCCACCGCTGCACTCACTTGTGCGCCACGTGAGCGCAACGGTTGGGGGGCATTTGTTTCCCCAATCAGAGCAAAACTCTGTTTGAATTTCAAAAATTCAAAAATTGAAGCAACGCTTCAGATTCCTTGCGCTGCGCGCATTGCGCCACGTGTCAAAAGCTGACACACCAGCACAGCGCCCGAGACAGCGCACCCAATCAGAGTAAGGCTCTGTTTAAAATTCAAATTTTAATAATAAAAGAAGCAACGCATCAGGCAACTTGCGCTCTGCGCTGCACGACACGTGTCCGCGCAGTTGCGCTAGCGCAGTTGCGCTGGGCTCTGCGCTGCGCGACACGTGTCCGCGCAGTTGCGCTGCGCGCTGCGCTCTACGCTGCGCGACACGTGTCAAGCGTAGGTGCGCTTGTGCCAAACAGAAAAATTCTGAAAGATCTTTCTGATCTTATTAAAACAATAAGACTCCCTTCTGTAAAACAGAAGTTCTTGGATCAAAGATCCAATGGTGGGGAAAAATCTCTAAATCACTCAGAGAAAGATCTCTTTAACTGATTTAACAAATCAATTGGCACTATAAAAAGGCCCCTAGACTCCAAGTCTAAAACACAGAGATATTCAGAACTCCTCTAGAAAATTTTGAGAAGAGCTCAGAGAAAAAAAGGGTAAAAACCTTTGAATAAAAAGAAGAATTTTCTTCTATAAAGATCAATGATCTAAGAACAAGATCAAGATCTTCAATTAAACAGGAAAAAAAGATTTAAAAAATCCAATCACAAAAAGATAAAAAGAAGTATTACTTCACAGATCATTTGATCTACATAAAGGCTTTGCCTTTTTATGAACCACTGGTTCTCTGAAAACAAGAAAAAATGTTTTCTTTAATCTAAGTTTAATCAAAAGATTAAACAGTGCCCTGCACTTGTAAAATTTGCACTGTTGCGCTCTTGGGTTAGCGCAAGCCACCAAAGAGCGCTACGTGTCAGCCCCAGAACAAACTGCTCCTTGCGCTTTGAAAAAAAAGAGCACTGCTTTCTTAAATTGGCGCACTGCACCAGAGCACGCCACGTGTCAGCAACGTACTGGCGCAGCGCACTGGTGCAGCGCACTGCGCTTGCGTTCACCATAGCGTGACACGTGTCACCATCACATGAGTTTGCGCCTTGCGCTCCTCAATTGGCGCAAAGCGCCTGACAAGCCACGTGGGGCACTGTCAGAGCATTTAATGCAATGCATTATCAAGGGCAGAGCCTAATAAAAAAAGGTCTATCAGACCAAACAAAAGTGCTATGCACTATTAAAAGGAGCAGAGCCCAATTAAGAGAAAAAATTCTAAACAGACCAAAATAAAATGCTCTATAAAAAGGGGATAGAGCCTAATTAAAAGGGGCTAATAGGCTAGAAAAAATGCACTGCATTATTAAAAAGGGCAGAGCCCAATTAAAAGGTCTAACAGGCCAAATGCAAATAAGAGGTTGAACATTTTCAACTGGACTTAGCCCAATTCTGGCCGTAAATCATCAAATTAAATTGACTGAGCACGATTGCTCCCATCAATCAATTTACATCCGGTTCAAGGGTACATCTCTGAACTCCCCTGACATCCGTCGTTGTAATCCTTCAACGTCGTCAGAGAGGTGAAGGGTCCCGACAACCACACATCGATACGGACTGTGGGGTCCTTAAACTCATGGACTTAAGCGTCCTTAAACTGATATACGGACTTAAGCATCCTTAAACTCACGGACTGTGGGGTCCTTAAACTCATGGACTTAAGCGTCCTTAAACCGATATACGGACTTAAGCGTCCTTAAACTCACGGACTGTGGGGCCTTTAAACTCATGGACTTATGCGTCCTTAAACCAACATTCGTCCTCAAAATGAGAATGATGGACCACCATGTCCCTAAACTGGCATTGAACCACCATGTCCCTAAACTGGCAATGGACCACTATGTCCCTAAACTGGAACAATAGAGCCCCCAAATGCTCTTTTGTCGGATCTAAACGATCCCGTTTAAGTTGATCTTAGCCTCAAAAATGGCTAACATATCCTTAAACCCAAAACACCAAAACCAAATCTAAGAAAATATGGATTTGGACTAATCCATGTCCTACGGGCGATGACATAAATTAGTCTTCGTATACAATCCACGGGCAACCACAAACAAAACAAACACACACGACACGAAGAGAAATTCTGGAGAAGGAGAAAGTTGTTACCACTATGTGGTAGCGTAATTAACTACAGGGGCTTGCGCTTGCAGGGAAGAGCGTCCCCACAATCAAAAACCCCTCAAGCGAGGGGGAATCCGACGAAGTCTGCTACATCGGCCGCGTCCGTCTAAACCTCCGATACACGGTGCCATAAATCAACTTGGCATCTTCGGAGAGGTAGACGGAGAAAACCAAATAGCATCTTCCCCGAATCTCAGGCAAGACGTCCTCACGTCGTCTTGGCCGTCATTCGGAGGGGAACAGATTCTGGCACGCCCGGTAGAACCTTTTCCTCTTTCAACTCCACACTTCGAGTGTCGTCTTCGCGAACGAATCTCGGTTTGTTAATGGTTGCCTTCAGGTTTCAAGTTACTAAGATTTGGTCTTTTGCCTGGCGCAGAAATCAAGCATCAATGGCTTCCAACTGCTCGAACTGCTCCAAATGCAAATGCAACCGACGCTCCGCCTCACCTGGAGGTGTAGCCTATGGGCCTCAAGAGGCCTCCATCCTTGCTATGCCGGTGGAACAAGTGACTCAGGCCACCACCGGTCTGTTTTTCGGGACCATGCTCCCGCCAGCAAGCTTCACCATTCCAGTGCCCGTACCGAAAGCGAAAAATAAGTCGGTCTTCGATCGGCTCACTACTACCACGGCCCCTCTCAACGGGTCGTCCAATGTCAAGACGGCACCCTCGGTCTTTACCAGGCTGAACTTGAACTCTGATGGGCTTGCCAAAAAGCCCATAACTCCTGACGTGGCCATCGCAAAGAAGACAGCCATCTCTATTCCTGAAGTCGTCAAGACGGCTTCTCCTGCTAAAGAGTCGGTCGTTTCAAGGCTGACTATTCCGGCTCCTGTTCCTGCTCGAGGGTCTGTCTTTGACAGATTGGACACCGCCACTCTAAAGACATCAGTCTTCAAGAGGGTGGCACCAGCGGCGCCTCATCTAGAAAGGGGGCAAGACAAAACCATCCCCATCGCCGAACCAGCCCCAACAGCTCGACACGCTCGACGTCGCCACTAGCGCCGAGTAAGGAAGGCCGGGGGCAACTCCCTCTCTGGGCTGACTCCACTAGCTCCAATGGTGGAAATTAATGTTGCTGTTACGACTGGGAACGGCTTTGAACCGCTAAGGAGGGTACGCAAAAACTCTCCGACTGCCACGCTGAAAAGATCTCCTGCACCTGCGGAGAGTGTTACAGAAACAATGCCGGAGTAGCCCCCTCAACGGCTGTCCTCCAAAATTTACAAGGTCTGGCGGCGGGTTTAGGACTCAGTAATTGATCGAGATCACTCTCGTCGGCAGAAGAGGGTGAAAGTTCAAGAAGAAAAGAACCGTCCTGTCAAATCGCAAAGGACAACAACCACCTGGGTGCCCGCTGCAATGGCCCCCTCGACTTCGATGGCCCACAAGAGAAGAAGGCCGGAGAAAGTTCCCACGCCTGCGGCAAATATTAAAGGCGGTGAGCCCAAACGCCCTAAGTCCGGGGGCATTATAGTCCATACCGTCTACATGGCGTCCGGGAAAGAGGACAGCCGTACATCTACAGGTCATAGACCGCTTACGCGATCGGTGACTAAAGCTCAGGAGCAGCAGCAGAAGCTCCAGGAAATGATGAATGCGATGGCCATACTCATTGGGCCAAAAGAGAGCCCCGAAGCGTCCTCGGATCAACGCCACGAGGAAGAAACTGATGCTGAATTCCTTCGCAGGATACTGGAGAAGAAGGACAAAGAGGCTGTGGAACAAGCAGCTAATATAAAATGAATGGCCCTTCTGTTCCAGGATATGGTGGGTATGATGATCCAGCAAGATCCCCCAGCCGAAGATCCTCCGATTGTCCTTGAAGATGACAGGGAGAGACGTCGAATCCTCCGCCGGCTCTTTCAATAGCCAAGGAGGAAACAATTTCTAAAGCTGCCCTAGATGAATATATAGCTCAGCAAATACGAGTTCACCAAGCAACTGAGGCAGCCGGTCGAATTGTCAAGACGGGGAGACCATATCCAAGATGGTACGATCAGATAAAATACCCGTCGGGATACACCATCATAAAATTCCATGTCTACAAGGGGACTGGAAATCCCCACCAGCATGTCGCCCAGTTCAGGGCTCTATGTGGTAACACCGGGGGTGATGATAAGCTCTTGCTTCGCCAGTTCGTCGGCAGACTGTCGGAGATGGCGTTCGAATGGTATTCTGAACTTCCGAACGACTCCGTCAAAACATTCGCAGAGATGGAGCTGTTGTTTACACAAAGATTCGCAAGCGCCAGCGAACGCACCCCGATAACAGCATTGATTAATGCCAGGGTGAAGCCGGGCGAGACGTGGGTCCAATACGCGATACGGTGGAGGAACCTATGGTCGAAATGCGAACAACGCATAGAAGAGGCTCCTGCGGTAGGCATGTTTGTGGGAACCCTCGATCCGCAGGCGACCATATCCTAATTCATGATGTTCTTCAAGCCGACCACCTTCCAGGCCCTGATTGAAAAGCTAGCCCAAATGGACCAGATGAGCCATAGACCGTCTCCTCCAAAGCCGGATTCTCGAAATGAGAAGGGAAAGGGAAAAGCGATTGTCGTCGCCAATGCTCAACAACAGCCGAGCAACCTGAAGCCGGTTGTCCATCAAAACAACACGCGTACCCCTCGAGGAGAGGCTGGGACGTCCTCACTCGTTTCCTCAAGATAAAACGAGAAGACTATTCGAGCTGGCATTGCGTAACCGGCTCATCAATTTGCCGGATCCAAGACATCCGTTGCAGCCAAACGACGTCAATTATCCCAATTACTGTCCCTACCACCGAGTATTGGGTCATCCAATTGAAGATTGCTACGTCTTCAAAAACTGGATTGAAGACCAATACCAACAGGGCAAGTTCGCGTTGTCCGAAAGATGGAAGGTGAACCCGCCGTAGCCTCACACCCCTAAAAAGGTGAATACGCCGGGGGCAACGTGGTCCCTTGTTGAAAAAGCTCCGTGAGAGGTCGTGCTGTCAGCCAAAACCAAAAAGATGCTGAACGATCTCCAAACATGCCCGGCGATCAGGTGGAAGAACTCGTTGGAACCTCAGATCATTGAAAGGATGCTGAAGCCGCGCCCAACTCCGAAGATCGGTGTTGATGGCCCGAGCACTCACACCCAGCAGTCAAAATCTTCAAAGAAGAAGAAGAAGAAATCCAAGAAGCTCGTGAAGCCTGGCGACAAGCGCACGGACTTACAAAAACAGATTGACGCACTGGAGGAGTACAACCAGAAAGTACGGACTCCCATCACACTCCAAGAGTTCCTCAGCCACGTCTTTCAAGAGGAAGATGAGGGAGAGAGCTCGTCGGATGAATCCGAAGAATACGTAGCGAGTTGTCATATGATCCCCCACTCGTTTACAGACGATGAGGAAACTCCTTTCACTGAGAAGCTGGGGGCAGATCCTAAACCGGAACTTCTGGGGCCATCGGATGAAACAATTGACGCATTCCTCAATGAAGCTCTTCTGAAAAGTAAAGATGATCGGGAACGCGAAGCGGTCATATTTGAAAGGGCCAAGCGCCGGCAAATAGATAAAAGGGTCGAAACATTCCCGTTGGATCAAAGTACGTCCACCGCAGATAAAAGCAAATTCAAGACGAGGAAAAGGTTTGCTAAAGCCATATCAATGGGTATGAAGCTACCACCCTCTAAAGGAAACATTGCTGGCAAAGCGGGAATACACCCTTCCTACTGCTTGTATCGGAAGATTTCGCACCCCACCGAAGAGTGCATAGCTTTCAATAAATGGTGGCAGGGGTATGTTGTTCACCGGCAACATTTTAAGCGAGAGAAGCGCAAAACTCGTCGGGAGCAGAAAGGTACGACCGAGGAGCTTAGTGGAACTACCGGTGATTGTCGCATGGTTAACGTCGGAGGATCGCAAGTTCTCACGTTCGGGAGCGATTTTGACGAGGAGCTGGCTCTTAGCCCTCTCTTTAAAGAGTCCACCTCGGGAAAAGAGGAGGAGCCGAAGGCCTGCGAAAATATCCGGCTGTGTAATCGTACGCTAAGAGAAAAGAATCTTGGACCCTAGAATAAAAAAGATAAGGGGAAAGAAAAGGTCTCTGAGGATATCGCCCTAGATGACCAAGTCATGGAAGAGCTAACCGCCAAGGTCCCGCCAAAAAAAATAAGGTGGATTACAACGTTCTAGCGCGTTTGAGGAAGTTACCCTCTCAGCTCAGCATTCTTGACGCCCTCTTACTGTCAAAAGAAGCAAGAGATTCATTAATCAAAGCACTGCAAGAGCCCGAACAATTCCAAGCTTTCCTTGCCGAAGAAAAGATGAAGGATGAGCTGGAAGAAGTGCACACAGCCGATGTCACTTTCGGTGACGAAGACCTCCTCCTCGGGACGTGCGAGCACAACCGTCCCCTATATGTCTCAGGATACTGCCATGAATAAAGATAGGAAAAATCTTGGTTGACAATGGGTCATCCGTCAATCTCCTCAATGTGCGGGCGTTGAAAGAAATCTGCATGAGGGTCCAGCACCTCGCTCGGGATAAGATCACCATCTCCGGGTTCGACTCTAAATCATCAAGAACTCTCAGGTCCGTGATACTGACGTTACGCTTTGGGCTACTCATCACGGACATTAAATTCCACGTCATAGGCGCCAAGACATGCTATAATGCTCTGCTCGACCGACCATAGTTACACGAGTACAACATCATCCCTTCTACACAGCATCAGTGTATGAAATATTTTAAGGATGGTCTCGAGTATACCGTAACGGGAGAGCTGAACCCATTCTCCGTGAACGAAGTCCGCAAATATGAAGATGAAAAATACTTCTTACCGAATTTTGAAGATACGAAGAGATGTCACAAACCGGAGAACAAAGCTAACACCACCATCCCTGTCTTCGGGAGTGATACCGAGGAGGAAGAGAAGATAGTTTATTCAGGTCTACCCCAACACAACAAGCCAGGACCGTCCGCTCCTATGTTGATCTTTAGCAGTGACTCGGAAGATAAGGTCCATGCTATATTCTCTGCTCGGCCTTCAATACAAACATCCGCTGTCGAAGAGTAAAGTCTGCAAGTCTCCATGGTTCCACTTAAACACCATAAAGAACTGGATGCGCTCGATACCTACAGTGTAGAGGAGATGCGGACGTTCTATGTCTCTCCCAGGCGAGAAGGAGAAAAGGAAATTCTATTCTACCGCTCTAAAAAAACCAAAGTGGAGAAAGAAATCTGGCACGGTGCGGATCCTATGCTTGACAGGCTTCAGCCCATCCGTCTGCCTAGATATTATACAGAAGGCTTGAAAAGGCTGTTGAAGTGCCAGGGGATACCCTTCAAACAGACTGCTCGAAAAGCTAAGTTCTATGACAGGGTCTGGAACGTTCCCGGAACTCAGCACAAGTTGCCTAGTAGGAGGATGGAAACAATCGGGCTTGGATATGTTCGGCCCAAGAAACGGGAGCTCCTTCGCGACTGTTACGTCGTACATGACTTCAATGAAGAAGGGGATGCTCAATGGGAGGACGCTAATCCTAAACCGGAAAAACTTCCTGATGCAAAAGTACCTAGTCCGTCATTCGAAGAACAAATGGACAAGCTTATAAGGGAAGCTTGTCAAAAAGTCCGAGACGACCACAACCGCGAAATGGCCATCTACGAGAAAGCCAGGACGCAGCGCCTCCTCCAACAGGCTGTTAAAAATGAAAATGCCGCTCCCTGTCAACCTGTTGTTAAAAAGGCCCGACACAGAGGCAGAAACAAGTCAAAAAGCGAAAAAGGCATTCAGCAAAGACAAAGCGGGACCAAGAAGCCACGCAGTCGGGAATCGAGCGGTTCTGATCTATCCCTTGTGAAGAAAATGGGTCGAGCATACTCTTTTCCTCGAGACAAGACAAATAAGATACTTGACCTCGCTATAAGACATCAAATGCTTACACTGCCGGAGTCTAAACACCCCGAACAAGCAGGCGACGTATCACACCCAAACTATTGCTCTTATCACGGGGTAATAGGACACCCTCTCGAAGATTGCTTCACCTTCAAGAATTGGGTCGAAGATCAGTATCAGCTCGGCAAGTTCGCTCTATCTGACAGCTTCAGGGTAACGCCGCCACAGAAGCATGAACCCAAAGCCACGAAAGCAGAACCAGATCCACATAGGTCTTGGAAACGAACCCGTACTTGTCCTATGATAACAATATCAAAAGAAGAGCCCGAGAACATGGATAACCTTCCCTGGTGCTTCGAAAACAACAATGAGGAGGTGATCTCGGAATTCCCACCAGCGCCAAAAGAGCTGGAAGATGGAATACATACTACTGCAGATAACCTCAAGAAAATTGAGTTAGGAACGGCGAACGACCTGCGACCGACATTCGTCAGTGAGCTGCTAACTGAAGAAATGGTGGCTGCATTAAAAGACGTACTTATGCAGCATAGAGATTGCTTCGCATGGAACTATTCCGAAATGCCAGGACTAGATCTAGAAATTGTTGTGCATAAATTGGCGATATCCCCGGACGTCAAGCCAGTCAAACAAGCGCCGAGAAGAATGCGGCTCGAGCTTGAGATGAGCATCAACGCCAAAGTCAAGAAGCTGATTGACTTTGGGTTTATCCAGGAGGTTCAGTATCTCGATTGGATCGCCAACATCATCCCGGTGATGAAGAAAAATGGGACAGTGCGCATATGCGTGGACTTCCGAGATCTCAATAAAGCCTGCTCGAAGGACGATTTCCCAGTCCCAGTCACTGAGCTGATGATAGACAATACGTCCACTCACGAGGTTTTCTCCTTCACGGACGGCTCATTAGGGTATAATCAGATAAAGATGCATCCCAAAGACCAGAAGCACACCGCTTTCCGGACCCCTCTAGGAATATTCTGCTACAAGGTGATGCCCTTCGGTCTAAAGAATGCGGTGCCACCTATCAAAGGGCTATGACAAAGATCTTCGATGACCTTATACATGAAATCGTCGAATGCTATATCGACGACCTCGTAGTTAAGAGCAAATCATATGAGGAGCATTTAGAGCATCTGAAGACCATATTTCAACGCCTTCGACAATACAACTTGAAGATGAACCCTCTCAAATGTGCATTTGGAGTTTCCTCGGGCAAATTCCTAGGATTCATCGTCCGACACCGGGGTATCAAAATAGATCCGTCAAAGATAAAGGCGATCATGGAAATGCCTCCGCCAATGACTCTCAAGCAATTGCGGCCTCTCCAAGGGAAGCTCGCGTACATACAGCGATTTATAGCCAATCTTTCAGGCAAGTGTCGTCCTTATAGCCACTTGATGAAGAAGGGAACCCCTTGCGTTTGGGATCACAAATGCCAGAGCGCGCTGGACGAAATCATGCAATACCTGCAGAATCCGCCAGTGTTGGCCGCTCCGGTCAAGGGAAAGCCCCTCATTCTTTATACAACCACCCTCGAAGGTTCTTTGGGTGCATTATGGGCACAAGAGAACGACCAAGGGAAAGAAAGAGCTCTCTATTACTTAAGTCGAGTTCTGCTGGGGGAAGAAAGCAACTATTCTCCCATTGAAAAACACTGCCTAGCGTTGATCTTCGCGGTAACAAAGCTCAGGCACTATGCATTAGCACATGAAGTCCGTCTCATTTCGAAGGTGGACCCCCTTAAATATTTAATGTCGAAAGCCATATTGACAGGTCGGCTCGCTAAATGGGCCCTGCTCTTGATGGAGTTCTCGATAACCTATCAGCCTCTTAAGGCAGTGAAAGGCCAGGCCATCGCCGACTTCCTCCCTGAGCATCCGATACCTGCCGATTCTCCTCTGAATTACGAGCTGCCAGACGAACATGCGTTTGATGCGATCGACGGCAGCGGTACCCGATAGGAGCTTTATTTTGATGGAGCGTCTTCCACGAAGAAGCGCAAACAAAGCACCCCTATAATCAAATCAGGGGTAGGCCTTATCTTCGTAACCCCACAAGGAGGGATAATGCGCTTTGCTTTCTCCTTAACAGAGCCAATGACGAACAATGAAGCCGAATACGAAGCTTTGATAGCAGGCCTCGAGATCGCCATCGACATGGGGATTGAAAACCTCCTCATATACGGAGACTCCCAACTGGTCCTCAGTCAAGTAAATGGTGACTACCAAACATGCAAACCAGAGCTAGTAAAGTATGGCAAGAAGGTGCAGCAACTGTTGACCCGAATCCCCTCCTATATGCTAGAAAGCATACCGCGTGCAGAAAATAGCAAGGCGGATGCGTTAGCCAAACTCGCTAAAGAACTAGCCGACGAGAACCTCGATGACGTAAGAATCGTGGTACAAAGCCGTCGAGTTCTTGCTCCGGCAGAAATATCTCCAGAATCATCCGAAGAAAAGGAATCGACTGAGCAGACGGCCCTGCAAATAAAAGACCGGGAAAAGGCTGAGGATTGGAGAGAAGTCTTTATAGACTACTTCAAATCACGTCAAACGCCTAAAGATGCGTCCTCAAGACATCAGCTTATGAAACGAGCTCTGTCTTTCTCCTTCGTCAATAATACTCTGTACAAGAGGTCATTTGATTCTATGTGGTTATGATGTCTGGGACCTGAAGAGGCGAAAAGAGTCGTTCAGGAAGTTCACGACGGACTCTGCGGTTCTCATCAAGCAGGCTCGAAGATGAAGTTGAAGATTAAACGGATGGGCTACTATTGGCCCACGATGATCCAAGACTGCCTCGAATATGCGAGGCAATGCCACTCATGCCAAATCCACGGGGACTTCATCTACCAGTATCCAAATCCTCTACATCCAACGGTGGCTAGCTGGCCGTTCGAAATGTGGGGGACTGACATAGTCGGCCCTATCGAACCAGCATCGTCTAAGGGACATCGATTCATCTTGGCGACGACTGACTACTTCTCTAAATGGGCAGAAGCAGTACCGCTGAGGGAAGTGAAGACGGAGAATTTCCTCCATTTCTTCAAGACGCATGTCATTTATCGATTTGGAACTCCGCGACGGATCATCTCCGATAACGGGCCAGCCTACAGAAGCCACAAGATCAGCCGCTTCGCGCAACAACATAACATAGACTGGAGATATTCCTCAGTTTATAATCCTCGAGCTAACGGTCTTGCGGAGGCTTTCAACAAGACCTTGACGAAGATCGTGAAGAAGACGGTGTCCCGAAATAAAAAGGACTGGCATGAAAGACTGCAAGAAGCTCTCTGGGCGTATCGAACTACGTTCAAGACGGCTACGAACACAACGCCGTACGCGTTGGTATTCGGTACAGAAGCAGTACTCCCCCTCGAGATAGAGTTACCCTCTCTACGAGTGGTAGTCTACTACGAGCTGACGGACGAAGAAAATGCTCACCTTCAGCTTGAGGAGCTTGACGCCCTTGACGAAACTTGGCTTATAGCGCAACAAAATCTGGAGGCTTATAAAGCAAAGATGACGCGCTCATATGAAAGATTGACCAGGCCAAGGACATTTCGCCAAGGCGAACTCGTGCTAGTGGTCAAAAGACCTATGATCCCCAATCGCGCCAAGCGGGGAAAATTCGAGCCGAACTATGAAGGCCCGTACATCATAGACAAGGTCTACCAGGGTAGAGCCTATCTACTCGTGGATATGCACGGTGAAAGGCCTTTCAAGCCAATAAACGGTCGCTTCTTAAAGAAATATTATGCTTAATAAGTTACCGCCTAAGTCAATGATAGGTGACGACGACTATATCCGCTCACTATCTTCCTAAGCCCAAACTCTATAAGTAGTAGCCGGCCTTCTTCAACAATGGACCGAAACGTCCTTAAACTAATGACGGACCACTATGTCCTAAAACTAGCTGTTGACCGAGATGTCGATAAACTATGGTGGATTGCAACATCCCAAAGCCGCAACCTCGTTAAAAGGAAAATAAAACGGTATGTCCATAAGCAAAATGGGCACGGATGAAAACCCGAAAGGGCTCCGTGAGTAAAAACAGCAGGGCTACCGGCAAGTGTTTGTGAAAACCTGAAAAAGTGTGACCTCGTTAAAAAAAAGAATAAAAAGAAAAAAAACGGTATGTCCATAAGCAAAATGGGCACGGATGAAAACCCTAAAGGGCTCCGTGAGTAAAAACAGCAGGACTGCCGGCGAGTGTTTGTGAAAACCCGAAAGGGAGCAACCTCGTTAAAGGACACTTGCAAGGTCCTCTCGACCCTGTAAGGAGAAACCACCCGCGTGAGATCCTTACAATTCACAAGGGAGCAACACACTTAGGAGTCCCCACGATTCCTAAGGAGAAAATACACTTGCGAGATCCTCACGACTCGTAAGGAGAACTCTCTTATGGGACCCTCACGGGTCATAAGATTTGAAAGTCTTAAGTTACAGAGACCTAAACCTGTGCTTAAGCAACCCCCACAACCTTCGATATTGCCCTACAAGTGGCTCAGTACTGACCCTTATATACAATCCACAGGCACGAATAAACATTTCCCTAACAAAGTCCCACCCGTGACTAGGGATATGTCCATATGGTGAACAACCCTTGTAAGTCCTCTCGACTTACAAGGAGAAAACCCTCTTGTAGGATCCTTACGACTTACAGAGGAACATGCACTTAGGAATCCTCACAATTCCTGAGGAGAAAACACACCTACAAGATCCTCACAACTTATAGGGAGAAATACCTTTGTGAGACCCTTACGGCTCATGAGGTCAAAAGCCTTAGTCAACAGGATCTTAACCCTGTTTACTAAGCCACCTTTGTTCAACATCGAAAGAGGCAAATGATGATTCACTCCTGGCAACATCCCAGTTGTAGCGGTGCTGATGCTGAAATCGGTGTCTAATTCCAGGCTTACGGCGAGAAGCTAGCGATCCACACATGCATGTGAAATAGCCGAAATGATGGGGCTACTTGCAAAAAAATCAGCAAGTAAAAATGCATGCATGCAAAATAGCCGAAATATTGGGCAACTCGCAATAAAAAGCAGCGAGTAAAAATAAAAGAAATAGACGAAATGATTGGGCACCGCGAAAAATAACCGAAATGATTGGGCAATCGCGACCTTCGCGATATAAAAGCTGAAATGATAGAGCATCGCGGAAATAAAACAATAATATAAAAAAAATGATGAAACTTTTTGCCCTACAGGTGAGATCACATCGATCCCTGTATACAATCTAAGGGCACAAACAAAAAGGTAACCATACCTTCCCAACAGGCTTCGCCAGAAAGCGAAGCCAAATCTCAACGGTTCACCCACAACCTAGAGACAACCGCGACATTCGTCTCGATACAGCAGATGCAGTGCCAGCAAACGAAGCAAAGACCAAATTCCTAGCTTCACGGTCTTAACGGCAAAGTCATATAAATCCCGAAAGACAATCGGAGATCATCTCACCCCAGCATGGAGTGATCACCACTTCGACGATTCATCTCTACACAACAGACGAAATGTCATTACACCGTCCCTCCTCCAACAGGATTCGGATACACCACTGCAAGCGAAGCGAAGGCCAAATTCCTAGCTTCAGGGTCTTGACGGTAACTCATATAAAACCTGAAAGACCACCAGAGATCATCTCAACCCCAGGGAAATCAGTGTCCTTGGCAACCTCCTCGAATCAGGGAAACCAGTGTCCTTGACGAGAGCACCTCGATTCGCGTCGACCCGCAGAGAAACTAGTGTCTTTGCAGGAACACCTCGACTCTTCTCAACCCTAGGGAAATCAGTATCCTTGGCAACCTCCTCGAGCCCAGGAAACCAGTGTCCTTGACGAGAGCATCTCGATTCGCGTCGACCCGCAGAGTGTAAGTCCACGTTGCTCACCCCGGTTCTTACGGGGAGGCGGAAACGGCAAAAAACAATAAAAATTAGCGCAAAGGCAACATGGACTAAAAGCCGGATCTTTGCTAAACTAGAAACTAACAAACTACTAGAGGCTTTAACTACTATGCCGTAGAAAATATACCTCACGAAACCGGTCCTTCGGGTCTTCTCTCCGCTGTCCGGCTCGTCCATCCACGCTCCGAGGGTCGATCCGGATCTTAGTCACCTCCGCGGCATTCTTGAGTCGAAGACGATCCACCCGAGAGTTGTACACCGAGCTCCACCTCGAGCCGAGGCAACTAGGGCAACGGGATCGCTAGTCTAGATGCCCTAGGTTGTGTAGTAGAGATATATGGAAGTGTTTGTCTTTGTGGGATCTTTTTCTCTCAACACATGAGATCAAAAGAAGAAATCAAGAGGAGGAGGAAGGAGGAGCTAGCAACCATGAGAGCTTTTCTTTTCTTCTCACAAGAACAAGAGAGAGAAATGAAAATGAATTATTAGCTAAAAAAATGAACCATGGTTGCAATAATGCAAAACTATCATAATTACCAATCCTTTCATGATAAAGTTGATGCTACATTGAATTGACCATTTTCATAATCAAAAAGAAAAAGAAAATCCAAAGAAGAGTGTAGACTTCTCATGAAGGTCAATGGTCAACTCCGGTCAACGAGTCAACAAAGTCAAGAGAGGTCAAGGTGGTCAAATGGTCAATGCAATTAGCCATCACTAAACTATCACTAAAAGGATTAGTAAACAATGTCTCCGGCTCATAATGGTTTTGACCAAACGAATTGCCAAAACCCTAATGAGTCCGCCTCAAAATGGTTTTGGCCGAACCAACTGCCAAAACCCTAATGAGGCACCTCCTCCTTCATCGCTCCTCAAAACTGTGCATACACACCCCGCATCCGCATTCCGTAGAATACGAATGCACAAAAGACAAAACAAATCCATCCGTGCAATACTAGGATCCGGCTTAAACCAAAGCCCACTAGTATTGCCTGCCCGAACAACATACGCACACAAGTGCACGTAAGTGATCGTAGCCCTGCCGTAAAACCATACGGCCTCTACACGTTTCGCTCAGTGCAGGGAAACTCTTTGTGTGGGACTCTAAAGACTCGACACTATGCTGGCAGTGTTTTAACCACAGACCGCAAGCGGCACTAGCTGTACGTAACGGTCCCTAGGTAGATGTCGATAAAAAGGCCGATGAAGTAAACCCATCTGAACTCCTACTGAGCCTGTATGTGACAATCTCCGTACAGTCCGGTCTGTTCGTCTGATACATCGCATGGCGGGACTAGGGGGGTGGTGAACGTTAGTCCCCTAATAGCGGTACAAGTCGTGTCGGAGTGTAGCCCAGAACACCCTGAGATAACACTGGAAACCTACCAGTATATCTCGCTTGCCCTGGCTAGGGACTACTTGTGTAATGGCTCTCCTAGACACAGCGCGATGTCAACCCCCAATACCGGGAGAGACGAATCCTGTCTAACCGTCACTGCCTCCAAGTGCTTCGGGACTGCACCCAACTACTACCTGTTTGCACGACTCCTTTGAGCCGTGGTAGGGTAGTAATCTAAGTACAGTGGGAACACACTCGAGGCGAAGTGACAGTGTCAAGTCAGCGGACTAAGCTGTACTCATGTCACCTGGGAACTGATAACCGACGATAGGTATAATACCAACCATCAGTTCTCGACGAGTCCAGTCCAGTGTACTCGTAACCTAACGAGCACCAGCATACTATCTCCAATACGACGTACCGATGGCTGTAGGACAGACCATCTCCCCTGCTGGGATGAGAAGCGCATACGCTAGTCTACTCCGGAGTATCGATGCCCTGTCTCGATAGCCCTACGACTAGGGACCTGTATAAGGATGTGCTTATAGATTACCCAGCCCCCACAAGTATGACTGTCATCACAACGCTGGTAATCAAGCAAAGATCCTAAGGGCTCTACTAATATGTATAAGCGATATGCTAAAAGAAACACATGCATATATTGAAGTAGAAACAAACCAAGTAGCATACTACCATTGAGCAAGATTGTCTATACAACTGTGAATATCCCAAGCTTCCATTAAGTAATATACAAGCTAGTATGATATAGTAATGGCCTCTAGGGCATATACACTAACAATCTCCCACTTGCACTAAGGCCATGTACTGGCGTATCGAAGACCTATCATCTCGATCAACCGCTCGAACTGAGTCTGGGGTAGGGCCTTCGTGAGTGGATCTACACTGCTGTTCTCCGTATTTACTCTCTTCACCTCGATCTCCCGGCGATCTACGATCTCCCTGATCAGGTGGTACCGCCTCAAAATGTGCCTGGACTTCTAATGGAACCTGGGTTCCTTCGCTAAAGCTATAGCGCCGTTGTTGTCGCAATACAGCGGTATTGGATCAACAATGGTAAGAACCACCTGAAGCTCCGTGAGGAACTTCTTCATCCAGACAGCTTCCTTTGCGGCATCGCAAGCAGCTATATACTCCGCTTCCATAGTTGAGTTAGCAACGGTCTCCTGCTTGGAACTCTTCCAGCAAACCGCCCCTCCATTGAGGGTAAAGACATAACCCGACATGGACTTGGAGTCATCCTTGTCACTCTGGAAGCTGGAGTCAGCAAAGGCCTCAAGCTGGAGGTCTTTTCCACCATACACCAAGAACATCTCCTTAGTCCTTCTTAGGTACTTGAGAATGTTCTTTACCGCTATCCAGTGTTTCTCCCCTGGGTTCGACTGATACCGGCTTACAACACTCAATGCGTATGCTACATCTGGTCTGGTACATAACATCGCATACATTATAGAGCATACCGCAGAAGCGTAGGGTATAATAGACATGTGATCCCTTTCCAAATCAGTCTTGGGAGACATCTCTTTGGAGAGGGTGATCCCGTGACAAGCCGGTAAATTACCGCGCTTGGAATCTTCCATACTGAATCTTTTCAGTATGGTGTCGATGTACCTTGACTGTGAAAGTCCCAACATCGTCTTAGATCTATCACGATAGATCTGGATCCCCAGAATGTAGTTGGCATCACCCAGGTCCTTCATGGAGAACCTCTGCGACAAGAATCCTTTGACTGACTGTAGCATAGGAATATCATATCCTATTAGGAGAATGTCATCCACATACAAGACGAGGAATACCACAGTTCTCCCTACAATCTTACTGTAAATGCATGGTTCATCTGGGTTTTTGATAAAGTCGAATTCTTTGAAAGTATCATCGAAGCAGATGTTCCAACTCCGCGATGCCTGCTTCAGTCCATAAATGGACTTTAGCAACTTGCACACTTTACCGCTGCTTCCACTCTGAATGAATCCCTCCGGCTGATCCATATAGACGCACTCTTCCAAATTTCCATTTAGAAAAGCCTTCTTTACGTCCATCTGCCAGATTTCATAATCGTGGAAGGCAGCAATGGCAAGAAGGATCCGAATGGATTTCAGCATAGCCACTGGAGAAAAGGTCTCGTCATAGTCCAAACCAGGTCTTTGACGAAAACCCTTTGCAACAAGTCTAGCTTTATAGGTCTCAACCTGCCCATCTACACCAATCTTCTTTCTGAAGATCCATTTGCAGCCTACGGGTTTTACCCCTTCTGGAGCAAAGTCCAAAGTCTAAACTTTGTTGGTGTACATGGACTCCATCTCGGTCCGCATTGCATCCAGCCATTTTACCGAGTCACCGCTCTGAATGGCTTGCTAGAAGCTAGTAGGCTCACCATAATCCATAGTGCAATCCTCTCTATCCCCGTCTATGAGAAAACCGTAGTATCTCTCGGGCGGATGAGACTGCCTACTACTCCTGCGGAGTGGTGCTGGGATGTCCGGTTCTCTTGAAACTTCTGGTTCTTCCAAGCTTTCAGTAATAGCTTGTGGTTCTGGAATTTCTTCCAGTTCTACTACGCTCCCACTTGCTTCTTTTTCTAAAAACTGATGTTCCAGAAAGTGGGCATGACGAGAAACAAAAACCTTTTGTTCCTCTGCGTAATAGAAAAAATACCCCCTGGAGTTCTTTGGGTATCCCACAAACTTACACAGTACTGAGCGTGCCTCGAGCTTGTCCGCATACTGCTTTTTTACAAAAGCTGGACATCCCCATATCTTTAGATACTTAAGACAGGGTTTCTTCCCACATCACATCTGATATAGTGTGGTAGGCACAGTCTTAGAGGGAACCTTGTTCAAGAGATATGCAGCTGATTCTAGTGCATAACCCCAGAAGGATCGCGGCAACTCAGCCTTACTCATCATGGAACGAACCATATCCAATAGGGTTCGATTCCTCTTTTCCGATACACCGTTGTGTTGTGGTGTGTATGGAGGAGTAAGCTGAGAGAGAATTCCATTCTCTTTTAAGTAGCCCAGAAACTCGGCACTCAAGTATTCACCACCTCGATCAGATCTCAGTGTCTTAATACTTTTGCCTGTTTGTTTTTCAACTTCATTCTTGTATTCCTGAAATTTCTCAAAGGCCTCTGATTTGTGCTTCATCAAGAAGACATGCCCATACCTAGAGAAATCATCTGTGAAAGTAATGAAGTATGAATAACCACTTCGCGCATATGCAGACATTGGACCACACACGTCACTGTGTATGAGTCCCAAGAGCTCGATCGCTCTTTCTCCGTGTCCAGTGAACGAAGTCTTTGTCATCTTTCCCATGAGACAAGATTCACAAGTGGCATAAGACTGGTACTCGAACGGATCCAAATATCCTTCTTTATGTAACTTTGTCAACCGTGTCTCATTGATGTGACCCAGTCTACAATGCCATAAGAAAGCCTGATTTAATTCCGGAGACTTTCTTTTAAGTGTGTTCTGGACACTGAAGACCTGAGCTTGATTCAAAACGTATATACCGTTTTTCAATGTACCTGACCCAATCAGAACTTGATTTAGGTGGATGTTTACTACATCGCTTACAAAAGTAAAATCATATCCTTCCTTAGAAAGTAAGGATACAGATATGATGTTACAAGTCGCACCCGGTACATAAAAACAGTTACGCAGAATCAATATCTGCCCAGTTGTCAGTCCTAGATGATATTCCCTTACGGATTCAGCATGCATGCTCATTCCGTTAGCAACCCTGAGAGTCATATCACCTTTCTTGATAACCCTACGGTTTCTCAGAGCCTGTAATGAATTACAGATATGAGATCCTGATCTGGTATCCAATACTCAGGAAGTAGGGTTAACTGACATACAGTTCTCTATTATAAACACACTCGAAGCCGAAGCCACAACATGCTTCGAATTCTGGCTACTGGCTTTGCAAGCCCTGCAATCCTTCTGCCCATGTTCATTCCCGTAACAATAGGAACATCCCTCTTTTAATACATCCATTCCCGAAACTTCTTCCCTTCCCTTTCTTTCTACTTCCCTGGTTTCCTTCAGGGTAGTAGGTAGAGACTGTTGAACTAAGTCAGCATCAGACTCGTTCTTCAACGTGGTCTTCAGGTCCGAGAGCTCAAAAGAGCTGGTCTCTGTAAGGACGTTGCCCCTTAAAGATGACCCGATAGCCAACCTCGCTGGAAGCAATTCGTTCGAGGTCTCATATCTTGCGATACGAGATTGCTCTCCATATAAATCTTTGTTATGGAGGAAGATAGAAACTGAGTCCATCTTCTCGTGCTGCCTCTGGTATGTACCATCAACTGAGGCTAACACGGGGCACTTGGCTTTCGCACAGTCTTCTTCCGATGTCCTACGGATATCAATATCCGTGACAGGGAAAACTGGACCTGAGACGGCAGGGGTTGGATCAGTCAAGAGGTGTCCCAGCTTGTCATGGTCAATGGACATCTGGATAGACCTTTGCCAGTCATAACAGTCAGATTCAGTCATTTTATTATCTAGATGTAACCTAGGTGCGGTCACTGGGTCGCTGCAATTAAGAGAGAGAGAAGAAAACACTTAGCATGATGCTCTTGCAAGTTTAGATTGGTTTTTAATTTATCTAAACAGGATGGCTCCCACTGTCTCTCGAATCCCTCCTCAAAACACAAAGGAAGAATTAGTCAGGATCAATCTCACCGTACAATACTTGCTTAACCGTTCAGCCAGGCCAGTGTCGGTACTTCGAGGGAGGTTTTCCAACGCTTTCGCGAAGTTCCTTAATTAAGTAACCTCTTTTCCCTGTGGGCGTAGCCCCGCTAACACCTTTCTAGACACCTACTAGGTTTATAGCATTGATCGTTAAGTGAGAAAGTTCCCGAGGAGTAGCATATACTCACAGTAGGATCGGGATCCAAATATCATCGCGTGACAAAACTGAAGGAATCCTACTAGAATCATCGCACTCCAAATGGTATGCAGCGCTAGCAAGTTTCAGTTCTTTTGAAACTCCCGATGTGGATTTTTGCCCCATGCTCTTATGACCTTGACGAAGGCCAACATATCATAAGTCACATGTCAAGTTCTACCCGTCATTATCCAGGTTAATTTGAACCCACCCGTACATACCCTTGACGAAGGCCAAAACAGTAGTATGACTGTCCCAAACCAACGCATCTATCTATGCTACAGATAAATATTCAGCAGCTACCAATCACTATGCCTTGGTGAAGGTCAAAATACATAGCTTGAATACTACTGAATATTTAACCGAAACGACGGAAGGCTACGAATGGTTTTGGCGAAACCGTGAACGTAGTGAACTTGATATAATCGATGGAACGATATAGCTTTTTAAAAGGAGTGGTTCAAGCTTTGCGTTTTAAAAGCTGGTTTTTGAAAAGAACCGAGTGGTTTTGAAAGTGTTCTAACGACTTTTACTTGGTTTATTTTCTTGCATTAATTCCAATGCGTCCCATCATTTAATCCTACCATTGCAGAAAACAACCAAAATATGGCGTACGCTTATGCCATCCGCATTCGCCACGGGGCCCCGTCATCACCCGTTAGGTTACTTAACTAACGACAGAGCGGGGGATGGACTAGCGCGGATGCAAAACATAAGCAACACCTAAATAGATATCATATATAGATATATAGCAATGATAGCTAATCCAGATCACAGATGAACACTTTGAATATACTAGGAACCCGCGATTTGTTCGAGCCTGCAACGAAAAGCGGATTACACGGTCGCGATGAATAGCCAAAACCCCACCCTAGACCCCTACGGGTGCGGCAAACTACCCGCCAAGTACCCGAAGCGAAGCAACCTCCTTCATCGCGTGAGTAGGCCACTCGGCACTTCGAGATACCCGGTAGTTTGTGCACCCTACCTTGGGTCTATCCTAGGAGCAAAAACAGTAAAAAGAAATTATACAATGACGGCTACAACCCCGACCCGGTTGTGCGGCCATACAAATAATATTACATCAATTTACAAAATTTAAAATGAATGAAAGAAAAAGAAACTCTCATCTCACATCCACCCCGGCTATTCATCCGCGACAATCCAACGAGTTCATATACACAAACCATCAACATTACAGATCACAGATATGTATAACTCCCACTAATCGACGTATAGTGATTAGCAGACGTTCAATACATATATTACATCACAGAAAATATTCATTAGCCAAAGTGTACGGAATATCGATCAAAATACGGATTTGTAACCACCCCAAAAGTCATTTTGTTCTCTGGAAAATCTGGGTAGAAACAGACTGTATTAAAAATCCCAAAACAACACAGTAAGAACACTGCAGCAAAACGGAGTCGCGGCTGAGTCAACTCGGCCGCGGATCCGCGGCCAAACCCAAGGTTTGGCCGCGTTTCCGCGGTGAGTTGGCCGAGTCAGAGGCTCAGTTTTGCTGTGTGTTCTATAAAAACCCTGAGACGATTTTTCATGTATGTCAAATAATTTTTTGAACAGTATAAAATATCGACAGAAAGCTGGTTTTTGTCGGATGTGTTTTGCGACCTTTTTCCGATCGATATTCTAAATACTTTGCTAACTTGCTAGTTTATGTTTAGCTAGGCTCTAATACCACTGTAAGTCCACGTTGCTCACCCCGGTTCTTACGGGGAGGCGGAAACGGCGAAAAACAATAAAAATTTGCGCAAAGGCAGCATGGACTAAAAGCCGGATCTTTGCTAAACTAGAAACTAACAAACTACTAGAGGCTTTAACTACTATGCCGTAGAAAATATACCTCACGAAACCGGTCCTTCGGGTCTTCTCTCCGCTGTCCGGCTCGTCCATCCACGCTCCGAGGGTCGATCCGGATCTTAGTCACCTCCGCGGCATTCTTGAGTCGAAGGCGATCCACCCGAGAGTTGTACACCGAGCTCCACCTCGAGCCGAGGCAACTAGGGCAACGAAATCGCTAGTCTAGATGCCCTAGGTTGTGTAGTAGAGATATATGAAAGTGTTTGTCTTTGTGGGATCTTTTTCTCTCAACACATGAGATCAAAAGAAGAAATCAAGAGGAGGAAGAAGGAGGAGCTAGCAACCATGAGAGCTTTTCTTTTCTTCTCACAAGAACAAGAGAGAGAAATGAAAATGAATTATTGGATAAAAAAATGAACTATGGTTGCAATAATGCAAAACTATCATCATTACCAATCCTTTCATGATAAAGTTGATGCTACATTGAATTGACCATTTTCATAATCAAAAAGAAAAAGAAAATCCAAAGAAGAGTGTAGACCTCTCATGAAGGTCAATGGTCAACTCCGGTCAACGGGTCAACAAAGTCAAGAGAGGTCAAGGTGGTCAAATGGTCAATGCAATTAGCCATCACTAAACTATCACTAAAAGGATTAGTAAACAATGTCTTCGGCTCATAATGGTTTTGACCAAACGAATTGCCAAAACCCTAATGAGTACGCCTCAAAATGGTTTTGGCCGAACCAACTGCCAAAACCCTAATGAGGCACCTCCTCCTTCATCGCTCCTCAAAATTGTACATACACTCCCGCATCCGCATTCCGTAGAATGCGAATGCACAAAAGACAAAACAAATCCATCCGTGCAATACTAGGATCCGGCTTAAACCAAAGCCCACTAGTATTGCCTGCCCGAACAGCATACGCACACAAGTGCACGTAAGTGATCGTAGCCCTGCCGTAAAACCATACGGCCTCTACACGTTTCGCTCAGTGCAGGGAAACTCTCTGTGTGGGACTCTAAAGACTCGACACTACGCTGGCAGTGGGTTTAACCACAGACCGTAAGCGGCACTAGATGTACGTAACGGTCCCCAGGTAGATGTCGATAAGAAGGCCGATGGGGTAAACCATCCGAACTCCTACTGAGCCTGTATGTGACAATCTCCGTACAGTCCGGTCTGTTCGTCTGATACATCGCATGGCGGCCCTAAGGGGGTGGTGAACGTCAGTCTCCTAATAGCGGTACAAGTCGTGTCGGAGTGTAGCCCAGAACACCCTGAGATAACACTGGAAACCAACCAGTATATCTCGCTTGCCCTGGCCAGGGACTACTTGTGTAATGGCTCTTCTAGACACAGCGCAATGTCAACCCCCAATACCGGGAGAGACGAATTCAATACCGGGAGAGACGAATCCTGTCTAACCGTCACTACCTCCAAGTGCTTTGGGACTGCACCCAACTACTACCTGTTTGCATGACTCCTTTGAGCTATGGTAGGGTAGTAATCTAAGTACAGTGGGAACACACTCGAGGCGAAGTGACAGTGTCAAGTCAGTGGACTAAGCTGTACTCATGTCACCTGGGAACTGATAACCGACGATAGGTATAATACCAACCATCAGTTCCCAACGAGTCCTGTCCAGTGTACTCGTAACCTAACGAGCACCCGCATACTATCTCCAGTACGACGTACTGATGGCTGTAGGACAGACCATCTCCCCTGCTGGGATGAGAAGCGCATACGCTAGTCTACTCCGGAGTATCGATGCCCTGTCTCGATAGTCCTATGACTAGGAACCTGTATAAGGATGTGCTTATAGATTACCCAGCCCTCACAAGTATGACTGCCATCACAATGCTGGTAATCAAGCAAAGATCCTAAGGGCTCTACTAATATGTATAAGCGATATGCTAAAAGAAACACATGCACATATTGATGTAGAAACAAACCAAGTAGCATACTACCATTTTGAGCAAGATTGTCTATACAACTATGAATATCCCAAGCTTCCATTAAGTAATATACAAGCTAGTATGATACAGTAATGGTCTCTAGGGCATATACACTAACACAGAGAAACCAGTGTCTTTGCAGGAATACCTCGACTCGTCTCAACCCCAGGGAAATCAGTGTCCTTGGTAACCTCCTCGAGTCAGGGAAACCAGTGTCCTTGACGAGAGCACCTCGATTCGCGTCGACCCGCAGAGAAATCAGCGTCTTTGCAGGAATACTTCAACTCGTCTCAACGCCGAGGAAATCAGCGTCCTTGGCAACCTCCTCGATTTAGGGAAATCAGCGTCCTTGACGAGAGCATCTCAATTCGCGCCGATCTGCAGAGAAATCAGTGTCTCTACAGGAATATACGACGCCAGCAAAGCGGAGCCACGGCGAATTTCCCAGCTCCATGACTCGACGGTACATCAATGACCGAGAGTCAAAAAAAACCCCTGACCCCATGAAAGGCGGATAAGGGAAACCTCACCCATCACTTGCGAGTCCTCACGACTCGTAAGGGAGTAAATTCTCTTGTGAGATCCTTATGACTCTCAAGAGAAAACGCACATAGGAATCCTCACGATTCCTAAGGCGAAAATACACCTACGAGATCCTCTCGATCCGTAGGGAGAAAATTCTCTATGAGACCCTCACGGCTCATAGAGTTGAAAGGTCTTAGGCAGCAGATCTGAACCTGCCTCCTAAGCCATCGCTACCTCCTAAAGAAGCCAAGATAGGATGCTCGTTCTATCATCTGTTGACCGTGTTTACTAAGGTAACATGCTGATAATAAAAAAAGGAGAGGGCTAAGAAATGACACAAGACATTTTGAAGAATGTATATCTTTTATTCATAAATTTGATTGAGTACAAGATACATCGTGTTAAAGAATAAAAAAAATACATTTTTATTTACAAGTACAAATGATACAAAAAGTAGCTACTGAGAAGGAAGTGTCTTTAACAAATCCGCGAGCTGCTCTCGCACTTCCTTCAGCGCCTCCTCATGAGCGGCTGCCGCGGCCATTTCCGCTTCCACCTGGGCCCACTGCTGCAGGTAGGAGGAAAGTTGCTCCTCAGCTGCCTGCTGGGCTGCCAACTGATTAGGTGCATCCCGCTCGACGACGTCAAGCTGCTGCCTCAGTGTTAACCTTTCGGAGAGGCATCGCAGAAGTCCTTCAAAGATAACCTTCAGCTGCGCAGCGTTTGCCTCCACCTGAGCATGCAGTTGGGTAGATTTGATCGAAGTCTCGCCACGCTCCTTACGCCTTGAAGAAACCTCTTGTTCAAGGTGGCGGAAGTAAGGAGCGCTCTGCTCGATCCATGCCGCCCGTTGAGCGCTCGCGGCCAAGATCTCGGGGGCAGGATGCATAGACTCCAGTTGATGCAGGCGAGCCTCGATTTCCCTGCAGTGATTAACCCAAAACTCAATGACGCCTTCATTATGAAAATTTACAAGCGTCGCCAGCATCAGATTAACCTCCGCAGCGAAATCTGCGGCAGATGGGGGAACGTCCGCGTCAAGCTCTTCAACGATTCCTCTCAACATTCTCAAACTCATCGCAGCATTCTTTGAAGACGGACGTCTCAAGAAGGGGCCTGCCGGCATTATGATGCGAGACTCGAAGAGTGCCGGAACCAGAACGACAGCTGAAAAAACAAAACACAATCAGATGACGGTTTAAGAAGTATAAGAAAGTCATCAATGAGGGAATTTACTATACCAGTTGCAGCAGACGGCAAAGCCGGGAGGGCCGGTGGCGCGACCGATCTTTCATCTCCTCCTTCGATTTGTAGCACTGCAATCAGGGCAAAGAAAAATCAGAAACAAGTTCATTCTTGGAAAAGGGAAGAGTATTAATTGAAAACTATACTCACCAGCGCCACTGGAGGAAGCAAGCTCCAACGGGAAGGAGAAGTGTGGACGCAGCACCTGATAAAGGTGATCAAAAAGTACTCCTGCAAATACACAATAGTATGACATTAGTACATAAATTGTGCGGTCGAAAGATAAAACTAAGGGATCACGAATCCATACCTTCCAGCATCTGCGATGGTACGAGAGAAGGCTGAGAGGTGGCCACCGCCAAGGCAGTAGCTAACGGCGCTCCCTCGAGCAATGGAGCGTCAGCACTGGCCGCACCTGCGTTAAAAACAAAGATAAACCTGTCCGGAAGGATTGCAAAATAAAAACAAAAGGACGGTAACCCGAAATTTACCTGATGAGCCGCCAGCCGAAACGGAGGTGTCTCCCTCCTCCATTGACATGAGTCCACCTCCCATGGCCTCATCACCAGACTCTACGGGGGCGTCGTCGTGCTCGCGAGGCCAGGAGATGGCGGAGGACCGTAGATGGGGAGAGCAATGATTGGAGCGTTGCCAGACTCTTGAGAAAGAGCGGCTGGCTTATCCTCGGGAGTCATGCCCGTCTCACCCGCTACTCTCTCGGGCTCGGCGTTCGCTGCTGTCTCGTCCGCCGTCGCTATGGGGTCGCCGGTCTCAGGCGCTCCGCCCGCTGTTGCCCTAGGCTCGGTTATAGCAGCCGTCTCATTTGCCGCTACCTCGGGCTCGGCATCGACGGCCTTCTCTGGCACAGTTTCCTTAGCCCCTAGCTCAGGTCCAGCAACCCCGGCGACGTCGCCCACCGTCGTCTCGGGTTCAGCCGGTATCTCTTCCTCTGTCCCCTTAGGCCTGATGGTTTTCGTCTCCCCTTCGGTTGGACTTGGCCCTGCAGGACAAGATATATAAGAACCGATAGGTTTATAATTCTTACAACAAAATCTTGAAAGACACATTACCTGAGGTGGACTGATCGTTAGCCTCCCGAGCTGCTCGTGCCGCCTGTCTGTGAGCGGTAGACAAGGCGACCGGGGGCTCTTCCAAAGGAGTATCAGCACGAGGAACGGTGCTTGGGCCCGGTCCCACGGCCAAAGCAGCTCTGCGCTCCTTCGCCTCGCGCCTCAACCACTTCCTCTCCTCCCGATCCGTCAAGACGGAACTCTTCGAAGATTCCTTCATCGAGGCGTCATCGTCCGCGTACAGAGATGCCTCCAGAGCCTTCAAGGCATCCCTCATCGGCTTTTCGAGTCGAGTCTCTCGCGGCAGCCCCGAAGAGGCCGGGATTTCAGTAGCTGGCCCGGGGAGAGTCCCCGCATCAGCTGGCGCAGCCCCTGCAAAAAGACAAAGGAAGAGGTTAGGTTGGCCATAAGAAAAAAGAATCAAGACTTAATGAGGCAAGACGTACGCCCGATAAAGCGCGCTTCCTTTCCTCCTCCTGGAAGGTTTTTAGAGAGGCAGCAATGGCTTCTTCAGTAGTGACACCTGTTAAAAAAAGGGGGGGAAAGAATTAGTCAAAGATAATGATAAAAGTGCGATGAAATGACGAAGAGTGCAGCTAATGATTACCTGACTGGGTGAGTTTAGCCAACATCTCTTCGAGTCTGGCTGTTCGCTCAGAAGCCGCAATGGCGGCCGCCAGATCGGTGTCTGCTGGATCTACCGAGAAGCCCTCATTGCTGCCGTACTCGCTTATACCTTCGATAAGAGGGGCCTGAGGCTCTGAGCCGAGGATAGCATCGAGAGAGAGGAGCGACTTCTTCTTCCTCTTCTGCCCGCCAACCCTGTGTGCACCCAAGATCAACTTGCGCTTTGCAGGCACCTTAGGGTGGCGGGTCCCGATATCCGCGCCCACGCCGGACTCCGGCGAAACCACATTTACTGTCCCCACTGGAGCACGGGGCGTTGGTGGCATGTCCGCGGTAGCATGAGGTAATCCGCGCAGATGGCTCAACACGCGCGGTGGTCCAGCTCTGGCATCTTTCAGCGGAGGCACGACAGGGGTCCTTGGCTTCACGGGAGCCTTGCGGTCGCCGCCGGGAGGCGCACCCTTGCGGTCAACCAACATGCACTTCTCCTCACGGATAACTGGACCTATTGCGTGCGTGTACCAAGCCACGTACGCGTGGAGGACCCGGGGGACGCAGCTCGGCTCGCTGATGAAGAAGTGGGAGCCCGTATTCAGCCGCATAAAATGGTGCATCGTGCTCCGTATCCCCTCCATGCTGGCCGCCGGCTCTTCCAAAAAACGCCTCCAGCGGGACCCCCTGGTTATAGCTGGATTGTTGGGTGAACCGGTGGGGGTTGTACCTCATAAAAAGCGTCATCTCGTTCTGCCTGAACACCAGGTAACCCGACCGAATGGAGTAGAGGTGAAGAATCTCCCGGGCTTTCAGTACGGAGGCCCCGTCCTTGAAGCCGTCACGTAGCTCCACCACCGCCATGGAGGTTTCTGAGCCGATAGTTATGACTTTATCCATGAAAGAAATCCTCGCTCCGACCAGGTGTAGACGAAGGAGCAACCCCCTAGCCTCCCGCGGGGGCGGATTCACAATCGAGGCGCCGATCAGCCGCATGACTCTTGGGAGTCTGCACCTCTCAAAAAATGAAGGGCTCCTGTGGATGCCGAATACCCCATGCACATGCATTTCCATCCACGAGGTGAAGTAGTGCATCGGGAAATTAGCAGGCTGCACCCCAGGTTCATTAGCGTCCGCCGCCACGCTGAGTCCATTATATAGGTGAGCCAACCCGGCGATTCCTACTAACAACTGCAGGCCAGCCACTATCCGATGCGCTGGGTAGAAAACGGACGGTCGCATGTAGCGTGGGTGCAAGGGGAGCGCGAAGCTGCACAGCCACAATCCCAGGAACCCCAAAAAGAAGGTCTCATCATCAATGCCCGGGGTGGCGATTTCTGACAAGGGCATGATGGCGGCGTCGGGGAAATAGAAATCCTTTTGATCGTCTTCCGATATTGGTCGACGATCTAAGCCGAAGACGAAAGGGTCATCGAGCTTGGCGAACTTTTCACTCCGCCTCGATAGAATCTCCGGTCGAAGAAAGCGGGCGATAAAATCTGCGAAACTGACTCCCCGGACTCCTGATTCCAGATAGAGACCTTCGTATATGTTCAGCACCTTCACCAAGCCCGGAAACTGGTGCTGAATTTCATTCTCCGGCGTCAAATCAAATACTAGCGGTTTGGTAGTGAAGACGTACTCGTCATGAGGAAGCAGCTCCTTATAATGCTCCCCCCTCACCGACAAGCCCGAGATCTCGACGAACTCTTCCAGGGAGATGGAGACTTCCCTGTCCGTCATAAGGAAGGTGTGGGTGGGGATGTTCCATTGTTCGATGAAGGCCTTAACCCACCATGTTGGAGGAGCGGGGTACTCAAACAGCGAGACGTAGATTGCGGAGTACAGACCGATCTTCATCAGATGTGTCCTCTTCGCTGATAGGATATATCTGGCCCACTTCAGATATCCGGCCGGTTGTCGCGGGGTCAATCCAATATTGTAAGCCTGTCCCCAAGGGCGTGCTTCACCCTGACATATGCGCCGCCCCAAGATGTCCACGGCCGCCGGCGGCTGCACGGGAATGGCAGCGATCGAAGGCTGGAGAAGATCCTCCGAATTCCAGTTCTTGACCTCCACGGCATACTTCACCGAGGATTCATCCGCATAGGGGATCGACGAGATGGGCTCAGACGGTGTCGCGGAACCGAAGCTTCGGCGACCCTTGATGATCTCATTATACCACCTACCCCACAGGTGAAGGTTCTTGTGCTCGGGGTCATGATCCTTAATCAGAGCAAATACCTCCCGGTCTACAGGCGCCTCCGGAAATCCTTCCTTTGAGCGAACAAACGGGAATGATAGGTCAGCAGACATGTTTCCTGTGGAGAACAAAAATCAGCCGTCAGTGTTGTATTTCCAACGCTTGGCATTTTAAAATTTATACCATACTGCAATACAGTAGATAAGGGGCCAAAGGGGAACCCACAAAATCTAGATGACAATGCATCAGTTAATAAGACAGCCCCATCATTGGATAAGACTGTCAATTAATGAGGAGATCCCCAAAAAAGAATAGTCTCACTAATGAGAAATTCCTAGAGACAAGGAGAAAATCTCCCATTTCAGAGCAAAGCTCTGTCACAGAGTGACACCTGTCAAACTCTGGTCTCAAGGGAATAAAATTCCTTAAAAGATTAAAAGAGCCTAGCTCTGTGATAACGATAGAAATATCCATTAAAGGAAAATTAATTTCTAAAATTTTTATTAATTAAAAAATTTTGGGATCTTAAAGATCCATGAAAACTCTTAGGAGTTCCTCATCTTCAGATCAAAAAGATCTATATTTTATCGATGAGCAAAGCTCTGTTCATGGGTTAAGAAACCCTGAAACAGATTCTTGAGAGCAAGGCTCTGTTGGTGAAACCCCAAAGGGGTTTTCTTTAGATCAAAGATCTATGAGAACAAGACTCTGTCAAATTAAAATTAATTTAATTTAAGTTAAGTTTACCTAAAAGTTTTCTAGATTTTAACTCTTAAGTTCTTGAAAGCAAGAGCAAGGCTATGAAGTTCTGAGAATAAGATTCTTGAAGATGGTGATCATCTGTGAAGGGCCAAGGGTCCTATTTATAGGCGCTTGCGCCCCTTCAACTCCTCAGTTGATCTGACGATTGGGATCTTGTCGCCGCTGCACTCACGTGTGCGCCACGTGAGCGCAACGGTGGGGGGGCATTTATTTCCCCAATCAGAGCAAAGCACTGTTTGAATTTCAAAAATGCAAAAATTGAAGCAACGCTTCAGATTCCTTGCGCTGCGCGCATTGCGCCACGTGTCAAAAGCTGACACGCCAACGCAGCGCCCGAGGCAGCGCACCCAATCAGAGCAAGGCTCTGTTTAAAATTCAAATTTTAATAATAAAGGAAGCAACGCTTCAGGCAACTTGCGCTCTGCACTGCGCGACACGTGTCAGCGCAGTTGCGCTGCGCTCTGCGCGACATGTATCAGTGCAGTTGCGCTAGCGCTCTGCGCTGCGCGACACGTGTCAAGCGTAGGTGGGCTTGCGCCAAACAGAAAAATTCGGAAAGATCTTTCTGATCTTATTAAAACAATAAGATTCCCTTCTGTAAAACAGAAGTCCTTGGATCAAAGATCCAACGGTGGGGGAAAATCCCTAAATCACTCAGAGAAAGATCTCTTTAACTGATTTAACAAATCAATTGGCACTATAAAAGGCCCCTAGACTCCATGTCTAAAACACAGAGATATTCAGAACTCCTCTAGAAAATTTTGAGACGAGCTCAGAGAAAAAAAAGAGGTAAAAACCTTTGAATAAAAAGAAGAATTTTCTTCTATAAAGATCAATGATCTAAGAACAAGATCAAGATCTTCAATTAAAAAGGAAAAAAAGATTAAAAAAAATCCAAACACAAAAAGATAAAAAGAAGTATTACTTCACAGATCATTTGATCTACATAAAGGCTTTGCCTTTTTATGAACCACTGGTTCTCTGAAAACAAGAAAAATTGTTTTCTTTAATCTAAGTTTAATCAAAAGATTAAACAGTGCCCTGCACTTGTAAAATTTGCACTGTTGCGCTCTTGGGTTGGCGCAAGCCACCAGAGAGCGCCACGTATCAGCCCCAGAACAAACTGCGTCTTGCGCTTTGAAAAACAGAGCATTGCTCTCTTAAATTGGTGCACTGCACCAGAGCGCGCCACGTGTCAGCAGCGCACTGGCGCAGCGCACTGCGCTTGCGCTCACCAGAGCGTGACACGTGTCACCATCACATGAGTTTGCGCCTTGCGCTCCTCAATTGGCGCAAAGCGCCTGACAAGCCACGTTGGGCGCTGTCAAAGCATTTAATGCAATGCATTATCAAAGGCAGAGCCCAATAAAAAAAGGTCTATCAGACCAAACAAAAGTGCTATGCACTATTAAAAGAGGCAGAGCCCAATTAAGAGAAAAAAGTCTAAACAGACCAAAATAAAATGCTCTATAAAAAGGGGATAGAGCCCAATTAAAAGGGGCTAATAGGCTAGAAAAAATGCACTGCATTATTAAAAAGGGCTGAGCCCAATTAAAAGTCCTAACAGGCGAAATGCAAATAAAAGGTTGAACATTTTCAACTGGACTTAGCCCAATTCTGGCCGTAAGTCCTCAAATTAAATTGACTGAGCACGATTGCTCCCTTCAATCAATTTACATCCAGTTCAAGGGTACATCTCTGAACTCCCCTGACATCCGTCGTTGTAATCCTTCAACGTCGTCAGAGAGGTGACGGGTCCCGACAACCACACATCGATACGGACTGTGGGGTCCTTAAACTCATGGACTTAAGCGTCCTTAAACCGATATACGGACTTAAGCGTCCTTAAACTCACGGATTGTGGGGTCCTTAAACTCATGGACTTAAGCGTCCTTAAACCGATATACGGACTTAAGCGTCCTTAAACTCACGGACTGTGGGGTCCTTAAACTCATGGACTTATGCGTCTTTAAACCAACATTCGTCCCCAAAATGGGAATGATGGACCACCATGTCCCTAAACTGGCATTGGACCACCATGTCCCTAAACTGGCAATGGACCACTATGTCCCTAAACTGGAACAACAGATCCCCCAAATGCACTTTTGTCAGATCTAAACGATCCCGTTTAAGTTGATCTCAGCCTCAAAAATGGCTAACGTATCCTTAAACCCAAAACACCAAAATCAAATCTAAGAAAATACGGATTTGGACTAATCCACGTCCTGCGGGCGACGACATAAATTAGTCTCCGTATACAATCCACGGGCAACCACAAACAAAACAATCACACACGACACGAAGTGAAATTCTGGAGAAGGAGAAAGTTGTTACCGCTATGCGGTAGCGTAATTAACTGCAGGGGCTTGCGCCTGCAGGGAAGAGCATCCCCACAATCAAAAACCCCTTAAGCGAGGGCGAATCTGACGAAGTCTGCTACATCGGCCGCGTCCATCTAAACCTCCGATACACTGTGCTATAAATAAACTTGGCATCTTCGGAGAGGTAGACGGATAAAACCAAATAGCATCTGCCCCGAATCTCAGTCAAGACGTCCTCACGTCGTCTTGGCCGTCATTCGGAGGGGAACAATGAGTTCAATAACCCAAACCTAAACTTGCAAGCTCAATAAAGAGCTTGCAAGATCAGGAGAGGACAAGGAACTCAGAATTACCTATAGCTATGTACAAAGAGTTTAAACAAAATTACAAAATGAAAGAATGAAAATGGAATGAAAGTATTCTAAGTATTACTCTTGAGCTTGCTCAATGTTCTAGTATATATAAGCACTTCATCAACAAAAACAAACAATAAAATTGAGATGATGTGACAGCTTAGAATGACCAGAAGAAAATGGAGCAATTTGGTAGAGGTGGGACCGCCGATGGCGGGGAAATGATGATTTCTGGAGGTTTCTTTTCAAGTGGTGGGGCCCGTCTTCTTGTGGTGATCTTATGTCCTCTCCACTATCTCTCTGGCATTGTTTGATTCTTCTATAAACACTTGAGTTTTAATCTGTAGATTTTGAGGGAAATTGTAAAGTTTAAATCACATCAACACTTTATCATACCAAGCCCACTTGCTCCACTTGACCATGTCTTCATCATGGCAGCCCACCATGGTTCATGCATCAAAAAGGTTATGTTCACACATGTAAATAATTATGTCATGTTGGACCATTCTTGATAAAAATGTGTACACTTGAATTGTTTTGCAAAAATCTTCTTGAATAATGATCAGTATTCCGTTCCGGTTGCAGTATCAGCTCATAAATGTCGTATCTGTTCATTTGAGTGTGTTTCCAGTATTTTGTCACAAATACATGTAATATGTATTTATTGAGTAGACGTGGATTAATAGTACCGATATATCACAAAGTTGATAATGAATGAACGGTATTGAAATGCAGTTTTTCATGATGAATACCAATCATATTAGAATGAATAAATATATGAGCGGTTATAATTCACCTTACACCACAACCGACGTTGTTAATGATGAGAAGACGAGACTTGCTAAAATTGAAATGCAGTCGGCAACTTTTATGAAAAATGTTAGTGCTATCAAGCAATCAATGACTAATATTGAAATTATTCATGGCTAGATAACTGCTGCAATCACGAATAAGAAAAAGCAAGAGACCATCCCAAAGCAAACCCACATAAGCTCAATTGTTCCCAATAGCTTAGAACATCATAACAAACCTATTGAGGAAGTAATTGAGAATAACCATCGTTTGGATGTATAACCAAAGAATGTTTAAGTCATAAATGTCCTATGTACGGGTGTGAATTTACGTCAAGGAAAATTGAGCGATATAAGGAGTGCCAAATTTGTGAATCCACGTTTAAATCTTGTGTCTTAGACGGGTCTAATTTATTAGTGCATGAAGAGTCTCTTTCTAATGAGTTTGAAACCTACCCTCAAAATTTTGAATTTTCGATTTGGCCTCAAACAACAAATTTATATGAAGATAATTTAATTGATGATACATTTGAAGTTAAGATGTTTGATTTAACCGATTGCAACATTTTTTAGGAACATATTTCTGACGAATTAACAGTTGCAGATATAAATTTTGAGAAAACTTTGGATATAGAAACCGCTTCTATAAAGAAAACTTATGATTTTGATGGGATTGGTCCAGATATAATATTTAAGGAAACTATTAATAGGGAACCACACTTTTAGTTGAAACAAATAATAAAATTTTTGAAGAAAATTTAGAGTGGGATCCCACATTTTTAGAAGATAAAAGTCAACCCATAAGTTAATTTAAGAAGGAAGTGAAAGAATTATTGGACGAGGGATTTGATGATATTTTTTAAGACGGTTCACTTATTATAATAGAAGAAGCGAATGATGAGGAGGAGGTGGTTAATTTTGAAGATGGTATTTTGATCAAAATTTTGAAGAAATTTTTAAGGATGAACTTAATTTTATAGATGAATTAGATTCACCAAACCATCCAATAAATTGTGAATATCCCTTTGAGCCTTTAACAGACAAATCAAACCCTCCACTACTTTCGCTCATTATTAAAACCAACTCTATTGAAAAGTAAGATGAAGTTGTGCCTTTAACACCTATAACTAGATCACTTATTTATACTCCGCATGTTCGTGGTTTAGAATTTGATCCAATTACCTAATTCTTCGATAAGGTGATACGGTTACATAATTTTTTGAGATTTTCATCATTTATTTTTGTACTAGGTTTTTCAGCAAAACACGGATTACAATTTTCTTCACCCACATATAAACACCATACCAATATTTTGCATTAAATTTTAGGGTGTTTATTAATGCTTATTGCTACAACTTATTTTACTATTCTTGCATGATTAAAGATAAAAATTTTGAATAGTTAATATAAACATATGCGTTAGCAAAAGCATTGGGTAAATTATTTTTTGAGTGGTTAATAATTTCATGAATACGAAATAGAATAAAATAAGTGTGGGGTGGTTTTTGTACGTAGTTTTTAGTCTTTCAAAATAAGCTTAGAAAATTTTGAAAATGGAAATGAAAATATGAAAAATATTTATAATAGAGAAAGAGATTTTAAGAAAAAGAGATGATTAAATGGATCTAGTTATAAGTTGTCATGAGTCTATTCCTAAAAGGCTGGTATCATGAAGGAGTTACTAGTTTTGAGAAGATATAAGTGAAGTCTATTTTTGAGTCCAAATATTTGAACGTTGATACCCTACAATACGCACATGCACATATCTTGAAACTTGGGATGGTAGAAGAGACCTGTCATGCTCTTGTCTGTAATGCCCTAATATGGAGAAAAAAAATTAATACCACCAAAAAAATGAATACTGTTTTGCAATTATCAAGATAGAATAAAAAAATTCAGTAAGGGTGTTTCATCATCTAGTGACTTAGACTAACTGGTTTGGAATCATTTATTATGTCTTAGATATTGCTAGATTAGGATATTGTAATTTACACCCAATGAGTGATCACATTCGGTAATCGGTTGGTTAGTGCCTTACGCAACATTAACGGTGGCATGAAAAATATGGAAACAAATCCATCAATTTAATCATCAATTAAAAAGTAATAGGGAGTGAAGGGTAAGAGTATAGGAGCTTGAATTGAGTTCTTCAAGTATAGGGATGATTTTACACACACGTAGGGGTATATGATCATGTTTGGATGCAAGATAGGTAGAAAAGGTTGGAAGAATGACGAGTAAGTAATAATTTATTAAGGTATAATTCATGACGACTGAAAATTTAGTGGGTTTTTATTTTTTCTTATTTTTGTTTCCTTTATTTTCTTTTATAGGAGTAAGAGTAGGATTTAGTTAGATAATAGTTTGGTTTAGTTTAAAGTTTGAAACTCTAGATTTACTCGAGGGCTAGCAAAAAATAAGTGTAGAGGTATTTGGTTGGTGTAATTTATTGCATATTTTCAAACCTATTTATCATTTTATTATCATATATTATTCTGTTCCAGGTATTTTTTGTGAATTATTACAGATAACAGGGTTTGGATGTAAAAGAACGGAAAATTGTCCTAAAATAAGGATTACGTGCGTAAAATGGAGATTTAAGGGAATTATTCAGAAAATCAAAAGATAATTTGTAAATTTGGAACAAATTTGGGAATATCATTACAAATCAACAAAAATTGTAATAAATAGAGATGAATCAATCATCACAACAACAAATCAGTTGAAGAAATTAAATCAAATCAAATCAAAAATAACAAATCAACCCATCTAATTATATACCAAATTTGGAAACAATTCGGAGATCCAACGCAACTACAGAAATACAGAGCGATATTCAAGATTTTATGAGCTCAAAAAATCATCTAAATTGACGATAAAACCACAGAAAAAATCTGTAGCCACGAAGCCAAAATTCGGTGGTGGATCAGTGGTGGATCAGCGGTGGATCAGCGGCAAATCAATTCAATTGGGGTGGATCAGTCATCCAATCTTGACCGTTCATCTTCAATTTTTATGGGCACGATCATCTTTGCACATATATCGTTTCAAGCTACATCATTTTATTTTTCGAGAATTCTGAAGGCTTGCAACAACATCCAACAGAGCAATTAGATTAGATTATCATAGTTGTTAGCAGGTTTATTATTTTGTATCTTTTATTACTTGTTCTCCAAACTTCCTTAGCCATATATAAGCACCTATATTGCCTTAGGGTTTCATATCTTTCTAATTGCATTCAAGTTAGGGTTTTCAAGGAAAAGAGATCAAATTCTATTGTAAGTTTTCTTATGAATATTAATAAAACTTTAGTTTTCTTTAATATCATGAGCAACTAATTTTTCTTCTAGATGTTTTTATTTGCAATTTCTATGAGTTGATGTTCTTATTTCTCTTCCTTTTTATGCTTTGATTTTGAATCACTTATGTTCTTTATTATTATCTTTGTAGTTATACATCTAATAAATTAATCTAGTAATGAAAGATGACGTCTTGAACGAGATTAGAGAAAAGTGACAACACCGATAATTTAATTAAGTTGATGATAATTGCACCTAGAAGCTTAATTAAAGAAGGTAAGATATTAATTTAAATATTTCAACATAGGTAATTTAAAGGGATCTAGATTAATTGATAAGATAATAATTGTAGACTCCTTACCTACATATTTTTGTGGAAGATTAAACCAAGGTTTCTTAAATAACTAGAACTAGGATTTTAATATGATCTAGATGATATTATAATTTTGATAGGCCGTGTTTAAACTTTCGCCTCTAAACTTGATTGTAGACTCATTAAAAATGACCCTTGTCCTTCCGTTCTTGTCTCTAAACTTTTGCCTCCGACCAAACCAAACGTAACCTGTTACGTTTAGGAATCATCGCTATTTTGGTAGGATAGAATGCCTAACAGAGCGCTTGCATGAGATTTGAGCGGGGTTCAATTAGTAAGTTTTAAACAAAAGAAATGAGTAAAGAGAATCTTAACTTCAACAAGCCTTCTTTTTCTCTAACAAGATCCACTACTCACTATCCATTACAAACATCAAAAGAGAATACAAGATAGAAGAGATCAAAGAAACAACATTAAAAGTAAGTAAATGCAAGAAAAGAAATTGCAAGTAAATAAAATCAAATAAATACTAAGAACCATGGTGCAAAAGTGAAATATTCATTTAAAATTCAATATCCAAAATACAAGCAATGAGTTCAATAACCCAAATCTAAACTTGCAAGCTCAATAAAGAGCTTGCAAGATCAGGAGAGGACAAGGAACTCAGAATTACCTATTGCTATGTACAAAGAGTTTAAACAAAATTACAAAATGAAAGAATGAAAATGGAATGAAAGTAGTCTAAGTATTTCTCTTGAGCTTGCTCTCTGTTCTGGTATATATAAGCACTTCATCAACAAAAACAAACAATAAAATTGAGATGATGTGACAGCTTAGAATGACCAGAAGAAAATGGAGCAATTTAGTAGAGGTGGGACCGCCGATGGCGGGGAAATGATGATTTCTGGAGGTTTCTCTTCAAGTGGTGGGGCCCGTCTTCTTGTAGTGATTTTATGTCCTCTCCAATATCTCTCTGGCATTGTTTGATTCTTCTATAAACACTTGAGTTTTAATCTGTAGATTTTGAGGGAAATTGTAAACTTTAAATCACATCAACACTTTATCATACCAAGCCCACTTGCTCCACTTGACCATGTCTTCATCATGGCAGCCCACCATGGTTCATGCATCAAAAAGGTTATGTTCACACTTGTAAATAATTATGTCTTGTTGGACCATTCTTGATAAAAATGTGTACACTTGAATTGTTTTGCAAAAATCTTCTTGAATAATGATCGGTATTCCGTTCCGGTTGCAGTATCAGCTCATAAATGTCGTATCCGTTCATTTGAGTGTATTTCCAGTATTTTGTCACAAATACATGTAATATGTATTTATTGAGTAGACATGGATTAATAGTACCGATATATCACAAAATTGATAATGAATGAACGGTATTGAAATGTAGTTTTTCGTGATGAATACCAATCATATTAGAATGAATAAATATATGAGCGGTTATAATTCACCTTACACCACAACCGAACCAACATTCACTCTTTCCAATTTCATAGACCAACACCAATTCAATCATATCCATACTATGATGTTGGCCCTCCTTACGACAATATCCAATTAGATTATTATCAACCATATCAAACTTTTCCACTATTAGACGTTGATAATGATGAGAAGACGAGACTTGCTAAAATTGAAATGCAGTCGGCAACTTTTATGAAAAACGTTAGTGCTATCAAGCAATCAATGACTAATATTGAAATTATTCATGGCCAGATAACTGCTGCAATCACGAATAAGAAAGAGCAAGAGACCAACCCACCTAAGCCCGATTGTTCCCAATAGCTTAGAACATCATAACAAACCTATTGAGGAAGTAATTGAGAATAACTATGGTTTGGATGTATAACCGAAGAATGTTTAAGTCATAAGTGTCCTATGTACGGGTGTGAATTTACGTCAAGGAAAATTGAGCGATATAAGGAGTGCCAAATTTGTGAATCCACGTTTGAATCTTGTGTCTTAGACGAGTCTAATTTATTGGTGCATGAAGAGTCTCTTTCTAATGAGTTTGAAACCTACCCTCAAAATTTTGAATTTCCGATTTGGCCTCAAACAACAAATTTATATGAAGATAATTTAATTGATGATACGTTTGAAATTAAGATATTTGATTTAACCGATTGCAATATTTTTTAGGAACATATTTCTGACGAATTAACAGTTGCAGATATAAATTTTGAGAAAACTTTGGATATAGAAACCGCTTTTATGAAGAAAACTTGTGATTTTGATGGGGTTGGTCTAGATATAATATTTAAGGAAACTATTAATAGGGAACCCACACTTTTAGTTGAAACAAATAATAAAATTTTTGAAAAAAATTTAGAGTGGGATCCCATATTTTTAGAAGATAAAAGTCAACCCATAAGTTAATTTAAGAAGGAAGTGAAAGAATTTTTGGACGAGGGATTTGATGATATTTTTTTAAGACGGTTCACTTATTATAATAGAAGAAACGAATGATGATGATGAGGTGGTTAATTTTGAAGATGATATTTTGATCAAAATTTTGAAGAATTTTTTAAGGATGAACTTAATTTTATAGATGAATTAGATTCACCAAACCATCCAATAAATTGTGAATATCCCTTTGAGCCTTTAACAGACAAATCAAACCCTCCACTACTTTCGCTCATTATTAAAACCAACTCTATTGAAAAGTAAGATGAAGTTGTGCCTTTAACACCTATAATTGGATCACTTATTTATACTCCGCATGTTCGTGTTTTAGAATTTGATCCAATTACCTAATTCTTCGACAAGGTGATACGGTTACATAATTTTTTGAGATTTTCATCATTTATTTTTGTACTAGGTTTTTCGGTAAAACACGGATTACAATTTTCTTCACCCACATATAAACACCATACCAATATTTTGCATATCCATTTTAGGGTGTTTATTAATGCTTATTGCTACAACTTATTTTACCATTCTTGCATGATTAAAGATAAAATTTTTGAATAGTTAATATAAACATATGCGTTAGCAAAAGCATTGGGTAAATTATTTTTTGAGTAGTTAATAATTTCATGAATACGAGATAGAATAAAATAAGTGTGGGGTGGTTTTTGTACGTAGTTTTTAGTCTTCCAAAATAAGCTTAGAAAATTTTGAAAATGGAAATGAAAATGTGAAAAATATTTATAATAGAGAAAGAGATTTTAAGAAAAATAAGAAAAAGAGATGATTAAATGGATCTAGTTATAAGTTGTCATGAGTCTATTCCTAAAAGGCTGGTATCATGAAGGAGTTACTAGTTTTGAGAAGATATAAGTGAAGTCTATTTTTTAGTCCAAATATATGAACGTTGATACCCTACAATACGCACATGCACATATCTTGAAACTTGGGATGGTAGAAGAGACATGTCATGCTCTTGTCTGTAATGCCCTAATATGGAAAAAAAAATTAATACCACAAAAAAAAATGAATATTGTTTTGCAATTATCAAGATAGAATTAAAAAATTCAGTAAGGGTGTTTCATCATCTAGTTACTTAGACTAGCTGGTTTGGAATCATTTATTATGTCTTAGATATTGCTAGATTAGGATATTGTAATTTACGCTCAATGAGTGATCATATTCGGTAATCGGTTGGTTGGTGCCTTACGCAACATTAACGGTGGCATGAAAAATATGGAAACAAATCCATCAATTTAATCATCAATTAAAAAGTAATAGGGAGTGAAGGGTAAGAGTATAGGAGCTTGAATTGAGTTCTTCAAGTATAGGGATGATTTTACACACACGTAGGGGTATATGATCATGTTTGGATGCAAGATAGGTACAAAAGGTTGGAAGAATGACGAGGAAGTAATAATTTATTAAGGTATGGTTCATGATGACTGAAAATTTAGTGGGTTTTTATTTTTTTCTTATTTTTGTTTCCTTTATTTTCTTTTATAGGAGTAGAAGTATGATTTAGTTAGATAATAGTTTAGTTTAGTTTAAAGTTTGAAACTCTAGATTTACTCGAGGGCTAGCAAAAGATAAGTGTAGAGGTATTTGGTTGGTGTAATTTATTGCATATTTTCAAACCCATTTATCATTTTATTATCATATATTATTCTGTTCCAGGTATTTTTTGTGAATTATTACAGATAACAGAGTTTGGATGTAAAATAACGGAAAATTGTCCTAAAATAAGGATTACGTGCGTAAAATGGAGATTTAAGGGAATTATTCAGAAAATCAAAAGATAATTTGTAAATTTGGAACAAATTTGGGAATATCATTACAAATCAACAAAAATTGCAATAAATAGAGATGAATCAATCATCACAACAACAAATTAGTTGAAGAAATTAAATCAAATCAAATAAAAAATAACAAATCAACCCGCCTAATTATATACCAAATTTGGAAAAAATTTGGAGATCCAACGCAACTACAGAAATACAGAGCAATATTCAAGATTTTATGAGCTCAAAAAATCATCTAAATTGACGATAAAACCACAGAAAAAATCTGTAGCCACGAAACCAAATTTCGGCGATGGATCAGCGGCAAATCAATTCAATTAGGGGTGGATCGGTCGTCCAATCTTGACCGTTCATCTTCAATTTTTATGAGCACGATCATCTTTGCACATATATCGTTTCAAGCTACATCGTTTTATTTTTCGAGAATTCTGAAGGCTTGCAACAACATCCAACAGAGCAATTAGATTATCATAGTTGTTAGCAGGTTTATTATTTTGTATCTTCTATTACTTGTTCTCCAAACTTCCTTAGCCGTATATAAGCAACTATATTGCCTTAGGGTTTCATATCTTTTCGATTGCATTCAAGTTAGGGTTTTCAAGGAAAAGAGATCAAGTTCTATTGTAAGTTTTCTTATGAATATTAATAAAACTTTAGTTTTCTTTAATATCATGAGCAACTAATTTTTCTTATAGATGTTTTTATTTGCAATTTCTATGAGTTGATGTTCTTATTTCTCTTCCTTTTTATGTTTTGATTTTGAATCACTTATGTTCTTTATTATTATCTTTGTAGTTATACATCTAATAAATTAATCTAGTAATGAAAGATGACGTCTTGAACGAGATTAGAGAAAAGTGATAACACCGATAATTTAATTAAGTTGATGATAATTGCACCTAGAAACTTAATTAAGGAAGGTAAGATATTAATTTAAATATTTCAACATAGGTAATTTAAAGGGATCTAGATTAATTGATAAGATAATAATTGTAGACTCGTTACCTACATATTTTTGTGGAAGCTTAAACCAAGGTTTCTTTTAATTAACTAGAACTAGGATTTTAATATGATCTAGATGATATTATAATTTTGATAGGCTGTGTTTATAAATATAAGCTATGCTTAGTTATAATTAATGGAAACATATTAAAACTAGATTAGAAAATAAAATGACTTGTTATTTAATCTAATTTTAATGCCTATAAGTTTCTAGCCTTCTGCAATCTACTTGGAGTTGGTCTTCAAAGTATTCATTTTCAGCCTCTGACAACACTTTGTCTATCATAAAATAACTTAATAAAACTCATAACGATACAAAGAAATTATGTAACAACAAAAACGGCATTAAAATTGCATTTGGAAATCTACCATTCTTGGCTTAATTTGTGCCTAACCTTGAATCGTCTCTGATTAACTTGGTACAGAGAAAAAGTTTTCGCTTTTAGGAATTCAACATGCAAAGAAGTTATTCAAGTCTCTGATTAACTTGGTACAGAGAAAAAGGCCTCCCGATTACTTCTTAACTACACCAAGTTCATATTAATCCTTTTCACTAGTCAACGTAAAGGAACTTATTCAAGTCTTAATTATTAATTGAATACCACATGCAATGAAAGCTAGCTATATCCAGCAAAGATCTCAAAAGAGACAGATACAAAATATAAATATGTAAATAGTGCAAATTGTTTCAAATTTTCTCTATTCCTTGTCTGCAAATTTAAAGTCTTCTCAAAGACTTAGCATCATCCTTATATATTTATTTACGCTTTGGTATGCATGATTAGATAACAAGAAAGCATTTCCTAATGACTTCAAAAAAGCTCCTTCTCCTTCATTATCTGTTTCTACTGCTCTGCTCGTTTTCTTTGCTCGCTTGTATATGTGCCGGTGATATTATAAAGTGTCTCCCTGATCAGAGAGCTTCGCTCCTTCGATTAAAACGACATTTCTCTTTCCCAGAAGGCGACTCGGTTGTTTCATGGATGCCCGGCTCCAATTGTTGCAGCTGGGTCGGGGTCACTTGCGACCCAGAGTCGAGCCACATCATCAAGCTTGAGCTCAATGGCTGCGATATCACCGGTAACATTAGCTTCAGCTTCTTTTACTTTACTTCACTGCAAAACTAGTTATTTCCTTGTACCTATCAGAACATAAAACATAACTCTCAACCATCATCATAACTTCAGAATTGTGGTGCATGGTATCAGAGCAACTTAGGTTCAAATTCCACCGGTTTCGGCCACAAAAGGAAGCTTACCTACAAGGGCTTTTTTATGATATAAATATATATTTTTAAAATCCTCACCATGACTTCGAAGTTGTGGTGCAGTCGCTAGATAATTAAGAGTAAAAATTCTACTTTTGGACCTGCAGGAGGATTGCACAAGGACTTCTTTACATTGGAATATTTGAAGGTTCTGGACTTATCAGTGAATACAGGGATTTCGGGGGCTTTGCCAGATTTTCCAAAGAACGGTGCTTTGGAAAGTTTGCTTCTTACTAACACGAATTTATCAGGAAGCATACCTGATTCAATTGGCAATCTCAGATCCTTGACAGATTTTGAGATTTCGGGTTGCGGAGCGATGGCTGGAGTGATACCTGCATCTATAGGGAACCTTACTCGGCTTATTACCTTAGATCTCTCGGGAAATAAATTTACAGGTGTGATCCCGAGTTCAATTGGAAATTTATCCCGATTATCTTACTTGGATCTTTCAGCGAACAATCTTAACGTCATCTTTCATTACTAGATTTTGGTGTGACCTTGGGAAATCCTGTAGCCTTTGATTATGGTTACATACTTTCATTAGTGAGTAAAGGGAATGAATTTACGCTTGGTAGAATCTTAAATATATTGTATACGGCCGTCGATTTTTCAAACAATGGCTTCGAAGGTGAAATTCCTGAAGTGATCGGCAAGCTTCAAGGCCTTCACATGCTAAACCTGTCGCATAATGTTCTCACAGGAAAGATCCCTTCCGTAATTGGAAACATGAAGCAGCTCGAATTCTTGGATCTTTCGGCAAACCATTTGTCAGGGGGAATTCCCAAAGAACTGACTTTTCTCACCTTTCTCTCGTTCTTAAACCTCTCAAACAACGATTTGAGTGGAAAAATCCCTCAAGGAAATCAGTTCCTTACGTTCACAAACTCTTCTTTCGATGCCAACCAAGGATTGTGTGGTAGCCCGCTGTCGAGGCAATGTGAAAGTCCATCTCCATCAAGCAAAGGCGGGATGCCACCTTCAGATCCCGACAGTTCTTCGTCGACCTACGTGATTGGTTTGGCGTTGTTTACGGGGCTCGGATATGGATTCGGCATAGCGCTGTTTTTTCTGCTTCAAAACATGTCGTGGAATTTCTTGAAATTTTGGAAGTGGCCACATGCAATCAGGCATGTGGAGTTACAGGAAATTCATGAAAATTGATTCATGAGCTGAAATTAATGTACTGGAAAATTGTGATATCTAAGCTTTCTATATATGTTTGTAATAATTTTATATTGTCTCAGTTGAAGGTCTTTTCAAGCCAATGTGATTTTCTTTCCCTCAGAAGTATTTTATCTCAGAATGTGAACCTTCTTCCAGGCATCCAAATCTTGTTAAATATCTTCAAATCCAATGCATGATGTTAGAAGATGTTACATACTTGATGTAAATTAAAACATATGTTTTTGAAAAACAAGCAAACCAAAGCAGCAAGTTTAAATATCATCTCCACTATTATTGGCACCTTGTTGTCTTTCAAAGGAATAAATCCCAACCATATATCACACTCCTAAAAGTTAAGATAGTTTCATACAGCACCCTCAAAACAGGAATAAATCCCAACCTTATGCCACTGCATCCAGTACCGAGTCACCGCGCATCGCGCACGTGTCCAGCATCGCATCGTCTCGTGTGTCGAGACGAAGTCCGCAAGCGATGTCGCTTCTATATCAGCGACCGAAGGCAAGTGAAAACCCGATCACTTGCTTTACATGCTAGTATTCTTTTAAGTGGATCATTAGGTTTTAAATCGTAATGATATTATTGCATACGTATCTACATCGTTTAATAATCGTACATTAGTTAAGTGCTCGACACAAATTTCTAAATCAAAACTTAACTGTTATAACGGAACTTAAGCATAACGGTTTACCCTAACGATAACGAATATTGTGTTAAGAGTTGGCTTGAAAATACGGACTTTAACACCGTAAAATGTCATCCCCATTTAGACATGTCGAATCTGAAAATTTTCGTACCTGAATTTTGTGAAAATCATAATAAATTGGTTACACACCGGAATATTATGTTCGAGGGCTCAAGCCGACTCGACGAACTAGAACCCCATATAAGTTACAATCTGTTTCTAGTTTATAACGATGATGGAAACTGTTCGGGAGTGCGGCTCTGGACTGCAGTCCAGAACAGCACTGCTTGCCAACACTTGATTGGAAATGCTTTTACATCTCTATGTGAAAATGGTATTATGCGGAACCCTATACCATAGTGATCAGATAAATATGTTAACTAATCAGTGAAAATGGTTTCATTCGTTTTTATGATCGTTTGCTATTTTAATCATATTTTAAACCACCAGTACATACGGCTGTCCCAAGCAGGGACAGAATGCAGATCCCGATCTTAGATAATGCATAACTCCTAGCACACAGCGGATATTATCATAATGGAATTATATCTGAAGTTCACTTTTTGAATGTAACACACAGCGGATATTCTTGCAAGTTATATATGAATCTACGTAATCAAGGACAATGATGAAAAAGGAAGTCCCAATCAGGTACATTGACATAATGGAATTATATCTAAAGTTCACTTTTTCCCCATATCGTTACCTCTATTTTAGTATATAGGTAAGATTCATATATAACTTGCATTCTTATTATGTATGTACCTATGAAATATTCTATAAAAAAAACTTGTTTCTAGTCCATGTTGCACTTAGGTGCAGAGATTTCAAAATTATTAGTGGATGAAATAATATAAAAATTAATAGAAATACAATAAAGCGAATTGTGTATTCAAATGCGAAGTGTGATTAAAAAAGAGGAAAATGAATTAAAATTTAGTGTGAAAGTGCTCTTTTATTTTTGGTAGTCAAAATATCACTAAGATGTCAACAATCAGTTAATATTTAGCCTTGCAACAAAGAACGAGAAGAAAGGGGATGGTATGAAGTAACTCATGAGCTCATTAACAAGCTTGATATGTGCGGTATTAAATCTAATCAAACAATTTGAGTAAATGTATGTCATGTAGGAAAGAGGATAAAATGTTGAAAATCCATAATATCAATTGTTCATGATACCAAAATCATACTAGTTACAACAAGTAAACAAATTCCGCATGCTTGCATTTAAATAAAAAACATTTATCAAGTCAACTGATCGAATCATAACATTTGATATCTTATTGTTATGCTGGTCAATAATATAACAGAACATACTTACAGGGTTATTTCTTCATATCTTATTGTTCACATGACAACATATTAGTCTTCAAAAATGGTATAAATATAGTACACAACTTACAGGGTTATTCCTTCATACAAGAACACTTCCTCATCAAGGCAACTATCAGTTTTACCTAAATAAGACCACTCATACCATGCTGGTCCCTTGTCATGTACTCTCGCAAATTCAATCTTGATGGATGTCTCCATTGAGCCACTAATACTCGGGTTAACGATCTCACCGACGAGGATCCATGTATTGTCAAGATGAGTTCACACGTGTCTGTGGCTACCGTCTTGCATATAATCACTTACTAAATAATTTTCAAGGTAGTCTTGCATGTAATCACTTGCCAAATAATTTTCAATGTACATTTTTGCAACATCAGTTTAAAAAACATGTTTCCAAGTCTGGAGTGTACACTTATAAATTGAAATCAAATTCATATTTTCAAATAATAATTGAAGAAGGAGACACAAGGTTATTCATTCGATAACTGTAGGCTTTTGAATAATATATATACGAGATTCAATATTCACCCCCTAAACATTATTCATTTGGCTAGAAAATAATTTGTTTATCATGAAACAATTTCAAGAATATGTGCTACATATGAATAATACTACAATCAAAGCAATAATACGCTCTTATCGATCCTTATCTTTGACTAATAAAGTATCATCTAAGACTATTATATTTTATCAATATTGTCATGCATCTATAGTTATAATTCAGTTCATGAAATTAGATTAAAAAATGAACTAAATTTCCTCAAATATAGATGGTTCTTCCTTCTTTTCCTTCTTTCTTTCTTTTTTCTTCTATGGCCGTCTATCTGGACTCTCAGTCACTCTCTATTTCTCACGACTTAGGTAGAGGAGAATTAATCTTCCTCCCGACTGCACCACCTCTAACTGATCGAATATGGAATGAATGCGTATCCAGTATCTGGTAAAAGTCTGATACGGATACAAATATAAAATGAATATTGGAAAAATAAACCCAATAAAGCCCCACATATTCACTTTTTATATTAGATATGTTTTAGAAGATTAAGTATTTGCAGCCTTAGGCCTTTTTTTAGAGTACATGGGATTTTGATACATTTGGGGTTTTATCCAAAAGACTTAAGGCTTTTAGTGGGGGATCTATCTGTAGGGTTCCTAGGCACGCACAAGAGGTCTCATAAGGCATCCACCATACCAATTTCAAATTTTACGGATGCCGAGAAACCCTAATACGGATCGTTAACTAGATTTTAGGCGAAACAAGAACTAGTAAACTACTTTACAATGAGTGAACGGAAATACAACCTTTGTAGATCCGGTGCTCCACCTCCATAGCTCCGTGATGATGTCTCCTCGCTGCGATCATCGGATCCCGGGCTCTAGCGTCGGCTTCATCGGAGAAAAAGCGGGCTAAGTCATCGACGACGATGCCGAAGATGATCTACGTCGGGGCATCACAAGATCAAGCTCCACCTTCACCAAGCCATGAAAACTTGTGAAGGAAACACCCTATACTATTTGGCAAGAGGTAGAGGATGAAGAAATAGGAAGTGGGTTCACTTTAGAATTGGATTTCTCACATGATTTCATCACTTGCCATTGATGAGGCAAGCTTTTCTTTCTTGCTCATGAAGAAGAAGATGAAGAAAAAAAAGAAAGAATATTATGATAAGTTATCTTTAAAAAACAAAAAAAAATCCACACTTATCATATCTTAACCAAGGTCAAGTGTAGAGAGTTAACTTGAGTTAGCTTGAATGGTTAGGGTTAGAGAAGAAGACAAGAATGGTTGCTTTGGTCAAAGCTTCATGAAAGAATGAAAGAAACCATTTTTGTTTTTCTTTTATCTATTTCTCAAAAATGAATAGATAAATAAATAATTGAATAAAACCAAAACCCTAACCATTAACATAACAATGGTATAAGTCTTTACACAAACCTTAGCTATCATGTATCATCAAACATGATACAATCAAATGCACAAAAATATATCACATATACAATGTGCACATCAAGTGAGAAAATCCATTTAAAGTGAACCGATACTAGTTAATGCAAAGTAATATATCAAATATATAATTATGCATTAAATCATTAAATCAACACTTGATTTAATGATCCGGTCATATCGCATATAACCGACTAATATCATCAGTAACAACTTATCGAATCAACACTTGATCCGATAACCCGGCTATATCGCATATAACCGATCAATGTCACAAATCGCGAGAATCGAATACAGTATCACATACTGGTATCATTCTCGGTCCCGCACATATCTCATATGCGCTCCTATTTCGTTTTGCTTGAGCCAGGAAACCTCTGTGTAGGACTCTAAAGACTCGTCAATACGCCGGCAGCAGGTGATGATCATATCAAACACCCACAAGCCGCAAGCGGTCTGCTAAACGTAACGGCCACCCGGGTATTGAGCGATCAGAAGATCGACGAGCAAGCCCGCTCACACTCCAGTGAATCCAACCAGTAACACTTACCGTACAGTCCGATCTCGTCGTCTGATATGTCGCATATCTCGCCTAGGGGTGGTAAACGTCAGACCCCAATAGCTCGATAAGTCATGCCGACGTGAGGTTCATAACATGTGTGAAACTACTGATAACACTTACCAGTAGATCACTGCAACCCTGGCCAGGGATTTCCTGTTATGGCCAGTCGAGCATAGAGCAACATCAACTCCCTATACCGGGAGAGACGAATCCCCTCCTATCGCTCATTGCCTCCATGTGATTCGGGACTGTACCCAAAAACCACCATTTTGCACGCCCTCTTGGATGTGGTAAGGTGGAAATCAAAGCACAGTAGGAACCACACAATACTCTATGACGATCTCGGGTCAACAGACTATTCTGTACCAGTGTCACCAGAGAACTGCCATCTGACGTGAGGTATAATACCATCTGGGAGTTCTCGGTGTAAGTCCACGTTGCGACCCCCGGTTCTTACGGGGAGGCGGAAACGGTATAAAAGTCAAATTTTTAGCGCAAGGGGCTACATGGACTAACATAAGTCGGGATCTTTTCTAAACTAAACTAGCAAACATGCAAAGGAGAGTTAACTACTCGGCAAAATGGTTATACCTAACTTGAACTCCTTCTTCTTGAAACCTAGTAGAGGTTGATGGTTCTCTTCTCGTCGCCTTCTTCCGTCGAAGATGGATCCACCTGAGGGTTCAACCTTCGGGCTCTTCCTCGAACTTGGAGTGAACTAGGATCTCCGGCTTGCTAAACCTTGAACCCTAGAGAGAGTAGAGTGTATCTATGGGGTGTTTTCTTTTCAAGGAGAGGGATTCTCAACACATGAGAAGGATTCTCCTTGAGCTTGAGGAAGAAGAAGATGAAGTGAGGAGAGAGAAGCTAAATGATAGAATGAGCTCTTTTCTTTTTGCAACCATAACATAAAGCAAAAGAATTATCAAATTAATAATAATAATGAAAATGAAAAGGTTGATGGAAGGTTTAGGAATGACCATTATCATTTCAAACATTAAATGAATTTGCTAGAATCAAAGAGCATCTTTCTTTTGTAATGATGATGGTCAAAACTTCAACCATGGTCAACAAGTCAACAAAAAAACCAACCATGACACAATTTCATTTTATTAATATTATTAATTGATATAACATAAATCCATTAGGGTTTGGAAAAAGACGACTGTCAACTGTGCATACGCACCCATTCCGAAACCCTAATGAAAGTCATCTTCCTCCTCCTCAAATAACTGTGCATACACACCTGCATTCTTGTTCCGAGGAACATGAATACTAAGAGATAAAAGCAACCCCAAAACATATACCAGTATCTGACTCAAACCAGAGCCAGCCAGTAATATCCGTCCGGACTCCAAACGTGCACAAGTGCGCGGATGAGAACGAACCCTGTCGCAAAACCATGCGACCTCTACTCTGTTTTGCCCAGAGGCGAATACCCTCTGTGTGGGACTCTAAAGACTCGACACTACGCTGGCAGTGGGTTTAACCACAGACCGCAAGCGGCACTAGCTGTGCGTAACGGTCCCTAGGTAGATGCCGACAAGAAGGCTGACGAGGTGAAACCCCATCTGAACTCCTACTGAGTCTGAATGTGACAGTCTCCGTACAGTTCGGTCTGTTCGTCTAATACATCGCATGTCGGGCCTAGGGGGCGGTAAAACGTCAGTCCCCTAATAGCGGTACAAGTCGTGTCGGAGTGAAGCCCAAAACACCCTGAGATAACACTGGAAGCCTACCAGTATATCTCGCTTGCCCTGGCCAGGGACTACTCGTGTAATGGCTCTCCTAGACACAGCGCGATGTCAACCCCCAATACCGGGAGAGACGAATCCTGTCTAACCGTCACTGCCTCCAAGTGCTTCGGGACTGCACCCAACCACCACCTGTTTGCACGACTCCTTTGAGCCGTGGTAGGGTAGTGATCAAAGTGCAGTGGGAACACACTCGAGGCGAAGTGCCAGTGTCAAGTCAGCGGACTAAGCTGTACTCATGTCACCTGGGAACTGATAACTGACGATAGGTATAATACCAACCTGTCAGTTCCCGACGAGTCCTGTCCAGTGTACTCGTAACCCAACGAGCACCCGTATACTATCCCCAGTACGACGTACTGATGGCTGTAGGACAGACCATCTCTCACACTGGGATGAGAAGCGCATACGCTAGTCTACTCCGGAGTATCGATGCCCTGTCTCGATAGTCCTGCGACTAGGGACCTGTATAAGGATGTGCTTATAGATTACCCAGTCCCCACTAGTGTGACTGCCATCACAACGCTGGTAATCAAGCAAAGATCCTAAGGGCTCCACTAATGCGTATAAGTGATATACTAAAATAAACACAAGTACACATTGAAGTAGAAACAAACCAAGTAGCATACTACTATATTGAGCAAGATTGTTTATACAAGGTGAATATCCCAAGCTTCCATTAAGTAATATACAAACTAGTATGATACAGTAATGGCCTCTAGGGCATATACACTAACAATCTCCCACTTGCACTAAGGCCATGTACTGGCGTATCGAAGACCTATCATCTCGATCAGCCGCTCGAACTGAGTCTGGGGTAGGGCCTTGGTGAATGGATCTGCAGTGTTCTCTTCTGAAGCAACCCTCCGAACCTCGATCTCCTTGCGATCCACGATCTCCCTGATCAGGTGATACCGCCTCAAGATGTGCCTGGATCTCTGATGGGACCTGGGTTCCTTCGCTAAAGCTATAGCCCCGTTGTTGTCGCAATACAGAGGTATTGGGTCAACAATGGACGGAACCACCTGAAGTTCTTTCAAGAACTTCCTCATCCAGACAGCTTCTTTTGCGGCATCAGATGCAGCGATGTATTCCGCTTCCATCGTCGAGTCTGCAACGATTTCCTGTTTGGAACTCTTCCAACACACCGCCCCTCCATTGAGGGTAAAGACAAAACCCGACATGGACTTGGAATCATCCTTGTCACTCTGGAAGCTGGAGTCAGCAAAGGCCTCGATCTGGAGGTCTTTTCCGCCATACACCAAGAATATCTCCTTAGTCCTTCTCAGGTACTTGAGAATGTTCTTTACCGCTATCCAGTGTTTCTCCCCAGGGTTTGACTGATACCGGCTTACCACACTCAGTGCATAAGCTACATCCGGTCTGGTACACAACATCGCATACATTATAGAGCCTACCGCAGAAGCGTAGGGTATAATAGACATGCGATCCCTCTCCAAATCAGTCTTGGGGGACATCTCTTTAGAGAGGGCGATCCCGTGACAAGCCGGTAGGTTACCGCGCTTGGAATCTTCCATACTGAATCTTTTCAGTATGGTGTCGATGTACCTGGACTGAAAAAGTCTTAATATCCTCTTGGATCTATCACGATGGATCCGGATCCCCAGGATGTATGAGGCATCACCCAGGTCTTTCATGGAGAACCTGTGCGACAAGAACCCCTTGACAGATTGTATCATAGGAATGTCATTTCCTATTAGGATAATGTCATCCACGTATAAAACGAGGAATACTACAGTTCTCGCTACAAATCTACTATAGATGCATGGTTCATCTGGATTTTTGATAAAGCCAAATTCCTTGACCGTCTCATCAAAACAGATGTTCCAACTCCGCGATGCCTGCTTTAGTCCATAGATGGACTTAAGCAACTTGCACACATTTCCGCTGCTCCCACTCTGAATGAAACCCTCTGGCTGATCCATATAGACACACTCCTCTAAATTTCCATTTAGAAAAGCGGTCTTTACGTCCATCTGCCAAATCTCATAATCGTGGAAGGCAGCAATGGCAAGAAGGATCCGAATGGATTTCAGCATAGCCACTGGAGAAAAGGTTTCGTCATAGTCCAAGCCAGGTCTTTGACGGAAACCCTTTGCTATAAGTCTAGCTTTATAGGTCTCAACCTGTCCATCTACACCAATCTTCCTTTTGAAGATCCACTTGCATCCTACGGGTTTTACCCCGTCTGGAGCAATGTCCAACGTCCATACTTTGTTGGTGTACATGGACTCCATTTCGGTCCGCATTGCATCCAGCCATTTTACCGAGTCAACGCTCTGAACGGCCTGCTGGAAGCTAGTAGGCTCATCATAATCTATGATGCAATCCTCTCTATCCCCGTCTATGAGAAAACCGTAGTATCTCTCGGGCGGATGAGACTGCCTACTACTCCTGCGGAGCGGCGTAGGAATGTCATGTTCTTTTGAACCCTCTGGTTCCTCTAATCTTTCAGTGATGGTTTGTGGTTCTGGAATTTCTTCCAGTTCTACTGTGCTCCCACTTATCTGGGTTTCCAAAAACTCAGTTTCCAAGAAGTAGGCATGACGAGAAACAAGAACTTTTTGTTTCTCTTCGCAGTAGAAGAAATATCCCTTGGAGTTCTTTGGATATCCCACGAACTTGCACTGTACTGAGCGTGCCTCGAGCTTGTCCGCATGCTGCTTTTTAACAAAAGCTGGACATCCCCATGTCTTAATGTGCTTAAGATAGGGTCTCTTCCCACTCCACATCTCATATGGAGTAGTAGGCACAGTCTTAGTAGGAACTCGGTTCAAAAGGTACGCAGCTGATTCTAGCGCAAACCCTCAGAATGATAGCGGTAACTCAGCGTTACTCATCATGGACCATACCATATCCAATAGGGTTCGGTTCCGTCTCTCCGATACACCGTTGTGTTGCGGAGTGGAGGAGTAAGCTGAGAGAGAATTCCGTTCTCTTTTAAATAATTCAGGAACTCGGCACTTAAGTATTCTCCACCTCGATCCGATCTTAGAATCTTGATACTTTTGCCGGTCTGTTTCTCTACTTCATTCTTATATTCCAGGAACTTTTCAAAAGCTTCGGACTTATGTTTCATTAAGAAGACATAACCGTACCTTGAAAAATCATCCGTAAAAGTGATGAAGTAAGAGTAACCGCTTCGCGCATGTGTAGACATTGTACCGCACACGTCGCTGTGTACGAGTCCCAAGAGCTCGCTCGCTTTTTCTCCGTGTCCAGTGAATGGAGTCTTTGTCATCTTTCCAATGAGACAAGATTCACAAGTGGCATAAGACTGATACTCGAACGGATCCAAGTATCCTTCTTTATGTAACTTAGTCAACCGTGTCTCATTGATGTGACCCAGTCTACAATGCCATAAGAAAGCCTGATTAATATCTGGAGACTTTCTTTTGTGTGTATTCTGGACATTGAAAATCTGTGGTTGGTTTAACACGTATATACCATTGCTCAGTGTACCTGACCCAATCAGAACTTGATTAAGGTGAATGTTTACAACATTACTTACAAACGCAAATTCATAACCTTCTTTAGAAACCAAAGATACAGAAATGATATTACAAGTTGCGTTGGGTACAAAAAAGCAATTACGCAAAACCAAAACATGCCCATCTGACATTCCCAGGTGATAGTCCCCCACGGCTTTAGCATCCATGCTAGCTCCGTTCGCAACTCTGAGGGTCATGTCACCTGCCTTCAAAACCCTGCGGTTTCTCAACGCCTGCAAAGAATTACAGATATGAGATCCTGATCCGGTATCCAATACCCAGGAAGTAGAGTTTATAGAAAGACAGTTTTCAATAACATACACACCTGAAGCTGAAGCCGCAACCTGCTTCAGTTCCTGTGTCCTGGCCTTCCAAGCCCTGCAATCTTTCTTCCAGTGTCCACTCTTATGACAATAGAAGCATTCCTCCTTTCCCACAAGCTTCCCCGCAATCTTTGTTGCCTTTTCCTTTCCCTTTGTACCCACTTTACTAACACCGCCTCTTGGTTTGGCGGGGGCTTTCTTCCTCTTTCCCTTGGCTTTCGCCTTGGACTTAGAGGAAGAAGATCCTCCTACAAACAAAGCGGGTGTTTCCCTACCTTTCTGTAGGGTGCCCTCTGCGCTCCTCAGCATGTTGAGGAGTTGTGAAAGTTCAACTTCCTTTTCTTGTAAGTTGAAGTTCAGTATAAACTGGGCGTAAGTGGATGGAAGGGACTGGAGAATTAAATCCGTATAGAGTTCACTTTCCAACGTGGTCCCAAGTTCCGCGAGCTCCTCAATGTAGCCAATCATCTTAAGCACGTGGTCCGCTACCGATGATCCGACGGCCAACTTTGCCGAAAATAACTTCTTCGACACTTCGTATCTTGCGATACGAGACTGCTCTCCATACAGTTCTTTTGTATGAAGAAATATGGATTCCAAATCCATATTCTCGTGCCTCCTCTGGTGTTCGTTGTCCATAGAGGCAAGCACGAGGCACTTGGCCTTCGCGCAATCAATCTCCCAAGTCTTACGGATTTCCTTATCCGCGACGCTGGAGGTGGGACCTGGGACGGGGGGAGCTTTGGTGGTAAGAAGATACCCCAGCTTGTCGTAAGTGATTGCCATTTTGACATTCCTGAGCCAATCTTTGTAGTTTGGCCCTGTCAGTATGTTTTTATCTAGAAGTAACTTAAGTCCAGTCATGTCGAATGGTCGCTGCAATTAGGAGGGAGAGAAGAAACACTTTAGCACGATGCTCTTGCAAGTTTAGAATGGTTTTTAATTTGTCTAAACAGGATGGCTCCCACTGTCTCTCGAATCCCTCCTCAAACCATAAAGGAAGAATTAGTCGGGATTAATCCCACCGCACAATACTTGCTTAACCGTTCAGCCAGGCCAGTGTCGGTACTTCGAGGGAGGTTTTCCAACGCTTTCGCGAAGTTCCTTAATTAGAGAACCTCTTTTCCCTGGGGGCGTAGCCCCGCTAACACCTTTCTAGACACCTACTAGGTTTATAGCATTGATCGTTTAGTGAAAAATTTCCCGAGGAGTAGCATATACTCACAGTAGGATCGGGATCCAAATATCATCGCGTGACGAAACTGAAGGAATCCTACCAGAATCACCACACTCCAAATGGTATGCAAATCTAGCAAGTTTCAGTACTTATGAAACTCCCGATGTGGATTTTTGCCCCATGCTCTTATGACCTTGACTTTGGCCAACAAATCATAAGTCACATGTCAAGTTCTACCCGTCGTTCTCCAGGTTAATTTGAATCCACCCGTACCTACCCTTGACTTTGGCCAACAAGGCAGTACGACTGTTCCAAACCAACGCATCTATCTATGCTGCACATGAATACCCAATAGCTACCAATCACTATGCCTTGACTTTGGCCAACAAACACAGCTTGAATACTATTGACTATTCATGTGAAACGACGGAGGGCTACAAATGGTTTTGGCGAAACCGTGAACGTAGTGAACTTGATATAATCGATGGAACGAGATAGCTTTTAGAAGGAGTGGCTCAATCTCCGCATTTAAAAATTAGTTTTGAAAAGAACCGAGTGGTTTTTCGAAAGTGTTCCAACGATTTTAACTTGGTTTATTATCTTGCATTAGTTCTTTTAATGCGTGATATTCTTGCATTAGTTCTTTTAATGCGTCCCATCATTTAATCCTACCATTGCAGAAAACAACCAAAATATGACGTACGCTTATGCCATTCGCATTCGCCACGGGGCCCCGTCATCACCCGTTAGGTTACTTAACTAACGACAGAGCGGGGGCTGGGCTAGCGCGGCTGTAAAACATAAGCAACGCCTAAATAGTTATAGATATAGCAATGATAGACATTACAGATCACAGATGAATACATTGGATATACTAGGAATCCGCAATCCGTTCGAGCCTGTAACGAAAAGCGGATTACACGGTCGCGGTGAATAGTCAATACCCCACCCAAGACCCCTACGGGTGCAGCAAACTACCCGCCAAGTACTCGGCAGTTTGTGCACCCCTCCATGGGTCTATCCTAGGAGCAAAACAGTAAAAAGAATTATACAATGACGGCTACAACCCCGACCCGGTTGTGCGGCCAAACAAATAATAATATTACATCAATTTACATTTACAATGAATGAAAGAAAAACAAAAGCTCATCTCACATCCACCCCGGCTATTCACCCGCGACAGTCCAACACATTCATATACACATTCCAATATCAAACACAGATCACAGAGATGTATAACCCCGACTAATCGACTTATAGCGATTAGCCGACGTTCAATACATTCAAACATCACAGATATAACCAACATAGCCAAAGTGTAGCGAAGTTCGAAAAAAATACGGATTTATAGGACCCCAAAAGTAAATTTCTGTTCTGGAAAATCTGGGCACATATAACATATTTGAAAAATCCCAAAACCCTACCAGAAGAACATGCCCAGCCCAGCCTTTTGTAACTACTGCAAGAGAAATGGGCATCTGGCGAGAGATTGCCGGCGTGCGAACAACCTTTGCTTAATCTGTGGCTCAGCTGCTCATGGTATTGGGGCTTGTCCTCATAAACAAAATCCAATTGCTGCACCCAGGCCAGCAAACAATTATCCACAGCGCCCAGCCATCCAAGCCCCTGCTCCAAGACTTGCACTACCTGCACCACCCAGAGGACCACAAGCTGCACCACCTCCTCGTCAGTTCCATCAAACTCAAAGGAACGTTCCGAGGAATGCTCCTCAGGCCAGGAGGAATGTACCCAAGCGCCAGGCTTTCACGATATCTATGGAAGAAGCTGAGGCCACTGGCCAAGTCATTACTGGTAAATTTTCCTTCTCAAACTTATCCTTTAGTCTTGGTTATCTACACACTTTCCAGATACCTAAAACATATCCCATATAGCTTAGGTACAATCCTAGTAGCCTCACTACCTGCACTTGCACTGTTTGATACTGGAGCATCCCACTGCTTTATGTCGCAACGGTTTTTCCGAACCCATGCGATTCCAGTCTCACCGCTTGTATCCAGCTGGAATGTCAGTTCAGGAAATGGCGTTCTAAGGCAACTATGGGATACAGCATGTATCCAGTCGTCGTCTGCAGCCGAGAGTTTTATGCTGACTTCAAAGTACTGGACATACCGAACTTCGATGTGGTTCTAGGAATGGATTGGCTTGGAACTTTTTATGCTAACATTGACTGTCGTCAAAGGAGGGTAGTATTCGAGATTCCAGACCATCCGGTCTTCTATTTCAAAAGCGGAGACCGTACCCTAGAGCCAAGTACCTACAAAGTGAAGCTAAGGGAAGCAGTAGTTGCAGCAGCTTAAGCAGAAGAAGAATTAAGACCAGAGGTAGTTCGAGAGTTCGACGATGTATTTCCTGACGATATATCAGGTTTGCCTCCCGATCGAGCTCTTGAATTCAGTATTGATTTAGTACCAGGAGCACAACCGGTGATCAAAGCACCTTATAGACTAAGTCCGGAAGGTTTGAAGGAAGTCTGAACACAGTTGGACGAATTATTGGCGAAAGGATGGATTCGTCCCAGCACTTCAAGTTGGGGAGCACCTGTACTACTGGTGAAGAAGAAAGAAGGTTCATTCAGAATGTGCATCGATTATAGAGCCTTGAACGAAGTCACTATAAAGAACAAGTATCCACTCTCATTCATCGATGATTTATTCGATCAGCTAAGTGGATCTTGTGTTTTCTCTAAATTGGATCTTCGTTCAGGTTATCATCAAGTGAAGGTCAAGGAAGCTGATATTCACAAAACAGCTTTCAGAACTCGCTATGGACATTACGAATTTCTAGTGATGCTATTTGGAGTGACCAATGCACCAGCAATATTCATGAACCTAATGAATCAAGTTTTTTGGGAGTACTTAGACAGATTTGTTGTCATCTTCATCGACGATATCGTGTATTCTAAGAGTCGGAAAGAGTATGCAGAGCACTTACGAATTGTCCTGGAAACTCTTCGACAACATAAGCTCTATGCCAAGTACAGCAAGTGCGAGTTTTGGCTAAAGCTAGTTGGTTTTCTTGGACATATCGTATCAGGAGAAGGAATTTCTGTGGATCCAGCCAAAGTTTCAGCAGTTAGCGAATGGCCTACACCAAAGCCAGTGAAGGACATTCGGAGTTACTTGGGCTTAGCTGGATATTGCAGAAGGTTCATTGAAGGATTCTCAAAGATAGCAACACCCCTGACCAAGCTCACTCGAAAAGATGAAGAATTTGTGTGGTCAGAAGCATGCGAACAAGCTTTCGTAGAACTCAAGTCAAGATTGACATCTGCACCTATTCTCGTAATACCGGATCAATCTGGAGGATTCGAAGTGCATTGTGATGGATCCGGTAAGGGATTAGGATGTGTTCTACATCAGCACGGTAAGGTTGTGGCTTATGCTTCAAGACAACTGAAGACTCATGAGCGCAATTATCCGACGCATGATCTGAAGTTGGAAGCCGTCATCTTCGCTCTCAAGATTTGGCGCCATTATTTACTTGGTGAACGAGTGAACATCTACATTGATCATAAAAGTCTGAAATACGTGTTTACTCAGAAGGAGTTAAATATGCGGCAGAGAAGATGGTTAGAACTCATGGCGGACTTTGACATCAACTTGCAATATCACCCAGGAAAGGTGAACGTAGTACCCGATACTCTTAGTCGCCAACCATTATCGATGAATCTCACCGCTCAGTGGAAGCTTCAGCAAGACTTGCATCAGATGGAGATTGAAGTAGTCATGCCAGGTAATGCTTCAAGTTTGATGAATCTACAAGTTCAATTAACCATTGTCAATCAGATTAAAGTAGCTCAAGCAAGTGATGCTAAGTTGCAAAGGATCAGAGAACAAGTGGAGAATAGACTCATAACAGACTTCATCATCCATGAAGACGGATCTTTAAGATACAGCAGCAGATTGTGTGTACCAAAAGGTCCTGTTCGGGAAGAGTTAATGAAAGAAGCTCACAGCTCTCCGTACTCAGTACATCCTAGAGGTACCAAAATGTACAAAGATCTACGTCAGAATTATTGGTGGAATAGAATGAAGCGTGAAGTATCCAGAAGCGTCGCAAAATGTTTGGTGTGTCAGCAAGTAAAGGCTGAACATCACAGAACAGCTGGACTACTTCAACCGTTACCAATCCTAGAATGGAAGTGGCAGCACATCATGATGGACTTTATGACTGCTCTTCCTCGCAACACAAAGGGTAACGATGCCATATGGGTCATTGTGGATCGACTCACAAAGTCGGCTCACTTCATCCCATTTCGAGTTGGCCAATCAACTGAGACACTAGCAAAGAAGTACATGGAGGTAATAATCTATTTAAGATTTAAACTCTTCATAATGTACTATCTCTGATACCCATGAACTCATACAGGAAATTGTGAGACTTCATGGAGTACCGGTCTGCATTGTCTCCGATCGTGACACCGGGTTCCGATCATAATTTTGGCAGAGTCTGCAAGCTAGCTTGGGAACAAGTCTGAACTTCAGCACGGCTTATCATCCACAAACAGATGGTCAGTCGGAATGAACTATTCAGATCTTGGAGGACATGCTCAGAGCGTGTATGCTAGACTTCAAAGGATCGTGGGAAGATCACCTGCATCTTGTGGAGTTCGCGTACAATAACAGCTACCAAGCAAGTATAGGAATGACACCTTTTGCAGCATTGTATGGAAGGAAATGTCGATCACCATTAAGTTGGGATGACATCGGAGATATGGAACTTCTTGGACCAGAGATGATAGTAGCGACCCTTGATGTGGTTCGTACTATCAATGAAAGAATGCGCATAGCTCAAGATCGACAGAAACACTGGGCCGATGCAAAGAAACAACACTTGGAGTTCCAGCCAGAAGACCATGTATTCTTGAAGATATCTCCGAACCGCGGAATGATTCGATTTGGAAGACGGGGTAAATTGAGTCCGAGATACATTGGACCGTTCGACATACTTGAACGAGTCGGTGAAGTGGTATACCGCTTAGTGCTTCCACCCTTATTGGAAGGAGTGCATAACGTGTTCCACATATCCCAACTCAGAAAGTATGTGAGTGACCCCAGCCATGTTCTTGATCATTCCAAGCTTACTATACAGCCCGACTTGTCTTGTGAGCAACAGCCTGTGGAGATTCTGGACAGTAAAGTGAAGACACTTCGGAACAAGGAAGTTAACTTGGTCCGGGTAATGTGGAGGAAAGACACTCCAGAAGAATCCACTTGGGAAAGAGAAGATGAAATGCGTGCAAGATATCCTCACCTCTTTATAAACTAGTCCTCAAATAAAAGTTGTAAATTTCGAGGACGAAATTTTTGTAAGGAGGGTAGATTGTAACAACTCCAATTTTTGTATACATAAAATTCATTTAAATTTGAAGTATAATTGAGGTATTTAATGTTGCTGTTACCACTTTAAGTATTTATTTTCCCACAATAATTACAAGAAAGAGCTTGCAGCTCATTGGTAACACCTTACACTGCTGAACCAAGCCACCAAAGTTCAAATCCCCTGCCCTATATTATTTTTAGATTATTTTTGTTTTAAATTTCTTGGAAGCCCAACGGTCCACAGGGCATAACTCCCAAAAGTTGAACTGAACATTAAAAAGTAAAAATACCAGAGCCTTAACCCGGAGACCCCCCACCTACCCACGCCTCGACTCAGCCCGACTCGGCCGAGTCGGCCGGCGGACCGGCCGACTCGGTCCGGCGCCACCGGCCGGACTCGGCCGGACGGCCGAGTCCCCAACATGAAAGTTAGGGCTCTTCATCACCCCAACCCCCCTGCATACACCATTTACTTGAATCGGTACACGAATTTTAAATACACCCCATTTACTACAATTTTAATGATTTTTCTATAAATTTTACAATTTTTTTTAAATAAAAATCTTTCACCTACCCTACCCTAGTCTACCCTATAAATACACCCCCTACCCTCTACCCTCTCATCCCAAAACCCTAGGCTCACTCTTTCAAAATTTTCCAAGAAGTGTGTGCTTTGAAAACAAGTTCGCGGCGAAGCTCCGACGAAATTCCGGCGGGAATTCCGGCGACGTTTTTAGAAACAACCGTCGACGAAGCAACGCCTCGGCAGCTCCTTTAGTTCCCCTACACTCCTTAGTATAGATCGAAACCCGTAAGTCTCATTCTATCCCCTTTCTACTTCTCAAAAATACGAAATTACGAAACCCGACGGAATCGGAACAAATCCGATTTCCGACTCGGTTGTCTATAAAATTTCACTTCTAACCAATACATTCATGCTTAAACATCTTAATCTTGACTATTAAACTTTTAAAAATCAATTTGAACAAGTTTTCTCACATGAAATGATAACCTTTCTAATTTATCGTATTTTTCACTTTAATATCACAATGTTTCAATTTCATATTTAACCCCTTAACTTGCTAAACATTTAAAGTAGAGCACGAGGTAATGACCTACCTCCACACACACGCAAAATACAACCCTAAACGATATCATCAAAACTCAGAATACGATAAAACAATACTTTCACTTAAATACCATATTCTTAATAAAATCATTTCTTAAAAGTTTTAGATTTGTTACACTTTTAAATAAATACGTCTTATTAGGAAACACGATAAGTTGTGGACATCGATCGTTTATCTAAACCTGATTTTGTGGTGTCTAGGCTAGACAAGTGGGCAAAGGTAACTTTAAAAGGCCCGTCTCACGATTCGTGAGCGGATCCCTCCTTCCTCACTTGTACTTACCTGGCCACAATTGGCGATTTGAGGCTTCTAACGACTTGTTGTTTAGACCATTTAGAAATATGCTAGTTGGCTTAGAAAACCCTAGAATCTAAAATACGGAAATTTACACCTTTGCAAATAAATACCTTTTACTTTATAAAACCGTTTTCTAAAGGATTAGTATTTTACAATCTTTGCAAAGCGCCGCTACAACCCATCTTTGGGGAACCGGTTAGGGATAGTACGGTTTATCGTGCACCCTCGGGCTAGTAGTGCGAGATTCAGACCTCCGCAAGGAGCATTCGGTCTCGAAAGGTTTAAAATACGACATCTTAAGAAAATGAGAATTTTGGAATATAAAATATTTATTAAAATTATTTTTGGTATAAACATAGGTATATTTATCATTTAAATACCTATTTGATTATAATATAAATATTCCACATTTTCCTAAAATCACAATACTAAATTTTACACTAAAATACCATGAACTTCAAATAATCAATATTACAGATAAATACCTAAAATTAGGATATTCTCACTAGAAATGTCACAATATAAAATCCACTCTCATTACAACTCTAAAGACGAATAATAAATACTTGAGGTGTATTTTGAAAAGCATATAAAAGTATTTTTACATAAAACCCCCTCATGTTTTATAAATTACCCTAAGGACCCTAGCAATTATAAGACTTCGATTCACGGTTCTGATTGTCTGACTCGGGTTTGAGTCTGATTAATCTGACTTGAATATGATTCAAGTCAATCTATAATCTACAAGTTACCACTTCAATATGAACACATGAATCTATGAATACAATTACCAATTTATACAACTTGACTGAACCGAGCCATGGATATAGATTCCTTTTACATGATTCTCAGTATTCCATTTACATGACTCTATGGTTATAACCGTCTCCTGATATCATGGTTTCGGTCAGTCAGTCAATCAATCATATAACCAATACAATTTTACAAGATAACAATACAAACAAGATATCGCGGGGTTTAAGGGGTAGATTGGTACGGAAGGTGTTAAAGGTGGCACGAGGTGGTCAGATTTAATACACCTAACATGAATCCAGTTGCTGTTGTACCGTGGCATAAACGGTTCCTTGTACTATACGTGCCCCTAGTCTCTGGCATATAGAAACTCCCCTCGTATACACTGGTATCCTTCTGTACCAAGCTACAAACAACAGCGTTAATACGACATTACTACAGGATAATACAACTTTAAAATATATCTTCTTATTCTGTCTTTTTCTACTTTCCTCTCACTTTTGGGACTTACCGAGCAACATGTTCGCTGACGACATTTTGTTTCTTTCTTCTTTGAATGTCGTCAGGTGATTTGGACCCGGCAGAGATTGAGCTATCGCAAGAAGACTTGGAGCAGTTTGCTGAAGACCCTGCACTTTAGTTTCATTGTACACTTTTCCTCGCTGTACTTTTCATTTCCTGTTATGCCACAGTTTAGGCATCTTTTTATTTCAGTTATATTTCCTTTCATGTATTGTACAAAGAATGTTAATAAATAAAATTTGTTGTTCTTTTTATTTCTTGTCTCTTGTGTATTTATTTTATATTGCTTAGATACGCTTAGCGTATGTACTTCTGAGTATGTACATAACGGACCTCGTCGCGTCCCCTTCGCCGTACACTGGGAAGCGGGGCATGACAGGATCCAAACCCCTTGCAAGAGGCAACCGGGCACGCCCTTCCTCGGTTATCCCTGGCTAATAGCTCCCTACCCCAACACACCAGGGATCAAAGCCCTCGCCAAGAGGCACCGAGCAGCTACCCTGCTCGGCCCCGTCCTTAATAGGCCATGTACGGCCCCTCCTGCGTAAGGATCAAAGCCCTCACAAGAGGCAACAGGGCCCTCCCTTGCTCGGTTATCCCTGGCTGGTAGCTTCATCGGTAATTGTGCTGGAGTCCTAACAGCATAATATCAACAATGCAATATGAAATAACAATGTAAGTATGCGATGCGGAGCAACAACAATAATATGCGGGAGCTGAATACTAGACACAACGATAACTAATCTGCATTACCCTAATATAAGTTCTACAATAGTGCCTTTTGAAATAACACGAATCACGGTGTTTTGAAAATAAGTGCTACGGTGTTTTTAAGAAAAGATACGTCTTTTGAAATATCCGTAGAATCCTTTGACCTTTCTTTTAAAATACCCACGATTCGTTAGTTTTGAAATAGGTAGGAGTCTAATCTAGCCTAACAACTACACTAAACTATACGGCTGAACTAACAAGCTGAACTACAGGTAAGGAAACCGCCTAATATCTGAGTCGATACATATACATACATGTATATATATTAGTCGGTGATCCCGCCTCAATAATATCATATCCGATACCATATCTATAATCAGACATCCCAAGTCAAGAGTACAGATCAATCATCAATATATAGCTCGTATGTAAATCCGTCGTACGGCATCCCCAAATTTGGGTACGGGTCAATATCACATTCATCATACTATTCATTTGGTATCCTCTTTATCAAATATCACGATCGAGGTACTGATCTACGTCTAGTACAATACTGATACCGCCTAAGTATGCATGCACGGGTGTGAAAACTACGTCAAAGGACCCGCTAAAACATCAGGTTGTATATCAAATACGAACCCTGTCATATCACCGATCTCACGGTCTGAAATCAATCTCATCGACTCACCTCAAATCCCCAAATACTATCCTCAAATCCAGTATGTGAATACATAGTCCCATACCCATGTGAACACATAAATACATATTCCCGTATAAGCACAATGAAAGAAGAGGGTATGCAAGTATGGGTGTGTGTGTATGTGTGGTGCAACCTCTACTCTAGGATCTCGCAACACTAAACCTATCCAACACACCACATATCCATCTTTAACATTAATAAACTCAAACAATATATAATCAATATATGTGTGTATACGTATTCGTATACATCACCACGAACTGCGGGGGTGCTATACGCCATCCACCCGACTTCTCCCCGTAAATATAAATCTACTCACCTGCTCCTTGTGTGCCGATGCCGATGTCACCCTATTCATCTTCAACGTCTCGACATCACGTGGGTACCTACACATATACATAATCGCAAATGTGCATTAAAATCACATTGGAAAACCAAATCGACACACCAAAGACCTATAGGTTAGAACCTATGGACCACGCTTTCAAAACCACCACCAACCCTCGATATCGTCGTACAAACGTCAGATCATCGAGTTAAAACCAAACATACCAATCATGGTTTCATAAATCACTTAAAATATATGAAATACGATGCAAATCATCAAAACCAATAAATTGATCAAATCGGTTTATTTCACAAAACCTAGAAAACACTTAATTACCGTTTTAATTCGAAACTTGACGTTTTAACAAAACTAATGGCCATAATATCCACTAAATATCGTAACTAAGTTATATAAACCATTTCCACAATTTAATCTCATTAAATTTCATTAACCCCCAAAAACCTAGTTTACAAATTATCCAATTTTAACAATTTTCAAGCAAAAATTCACAATTTAACAATTACGCTTAGTTTTGAATAACCTAAGGTATTAAACCACTCATTATAATGTTAATAACGCTATGAAACCATAATTAGAATTTTTATCTAACAATTTAACTTAAGTTTTAAAACCTAGTTTGCAATATTATGCAATTTGGACAATTTAAAAGTAGCAATTAGCAAGATGCAACAAGATTAAGTTTTACATAACAATAACATGTTAATCTACTCATTAGGACCACAATCTAATGATAACAACCATAATAAAAAAAATTAAACCCTTTTCTATAATTTAAACTTGCAATTTAAAAACCTAAATTAAACACCTAATTAAGTTGATTCAAAGAAATTAATCTACAACTAAACACTAGGGTTAGGATTTACCTCCACAATTTTAGAGATCTCCCATGCAAACTTGGCCTCCCAAATTGCTCTCTAGCTCCAAGATCCATGTTAGCTAAGGCAAAGAAATAATGGGTAGGAGTTGGATTTGGATTTTGCTTTGAAATTTTGTGGATTTTTAAGCATTTTTGTGGATTTTTTGAAGAATGTGAGATGAAGAAATGAAGGGGCTGTTCTAAATGGGGGGGCTCGGCCAAATGCAGGTGGGGAGAGGAGAGAGAGGGTGTGGGGAGTTTGACCAAGTCAAAAACCCATACATTAAGTATATAAACCCATACCTCAATTACTATATTATAATCTACACTTCAATTCTTTTTATTTCTTTGTTTTGTGAGAAATGAAGTGGGCCAAAAGGGGTTTGGGGCAGCAAGGCTTGGCCAAGAGGTTAGGGTGAGGATTTGTGAAAATTTGCAAGGAAATTTTGTGCAAAAAGACCCTCTCAAGTTACCAAATTGCAAGTTTTCGCTAATTTCACCAAAAAAAAGCTTTTTTTCTTCAATAATTTCTAAACCGTTTTGGCAAACGATTTCATTTCAGAAATAATATTTTACATGTTAGTTTAGTGTATCAATAATTATAAAATTTGTATCAACCCATTCCAATTTGTAATTTTCCCTAATTAAATGTATTAGTGACGGTTTAAAATAATATTAAAATAATTTTTTTTCCAGAAAATTTGAAATTTCACCAGTGGCTCAATAAACACCAAATACTAGCAACTACATAGCTAGAATATGTATATTTAATTTTTATAATAAAGATATTTGTATTTTGACTTTTTACAGAAAACCCCCTTATTTAACCGATTTTCCGAAATTTCACCGAAATGATTTTCAAAACGTTACAGTGAAGGACTTCTTGAAGAGGTTAACATTGCTCCATACGAAATAGCGAGCTTTAGCTTAGAGACGGCGGGCTTCTCCCCGATCTTCTGGGAGCGTACCTTCCCTCAGGAATTCCACGAGGGGCTTTCTCCAGTCCCGGTCTTCTTCTCGGGACATGTACACTTGAAGTGGCGTCGCCCCGTCTTCCATGCTGGGCTATGGCAAGACCTCGAAGAGAATGTTCCTCTTGTTGTTGGCCATAAAAGATGAAGCCAGCTTATTCAAGACGTCGGCCTGGGCGTTTAGCTGTCTGGGGATCTGCTCCACCTGGACTTCATAGATGTCCTTTCCCGGTCTTCTTACCTCGGCCAGATACTTCACCATCAGATGCTCCCGTGCCTCGAATCGGCTGGTCACTTGGCCAACGACTAGGGCGGAGTCACTGCAGACCCGAATCGTTTTTAGCCCCAGCCCGAAGTCTATGCGCAGTCCAACCAGCAAGACCTCGTATTCCGCTGCGTTATTTGAGGCCTTGAACCCGAGCTTCAGAGAATACTCCATTTCTGTCTCTTTCGGGCCCCGAATGATGAGGCCGGCACCACAGCCTTCCTTGGTCGAGGACCCGTCAACGTAGAGGATCCAATCAGGAACGAAGTCGGGCTTCCCATCGATTGAGGGTTGAGCTGCAGGGGCCGACGTAGACTCCGGCTCTTTGCTGGGGATGGTGCACTCGACGATAAAATCGACCAGGGCTTGTGCTTTAATAGCCTGCCTTGGGCGGTATTTTATGTCGAACTGGGACAACTCTCACCTTCATTTCTCCAAGCGGCCAGAGGACTCGGGGAAGGCGAAGATAGCCCCCAAAGGCCGCTCGGTAAGAACGAGGATGGTGTGCACCTGGAAATAGTGTCGTAGTTTCCTTGAGGCCACGATGAGTGCCAGGACGATCTTCTCTATGGATTGGTACCTCATTTCTGCATCCTTGAAGACGTGGCTCACATAGTATACCGGCCTCTGGACTCTCTCGACCTCTCGGACGAGCATCGAGCCTGCAGGTTGGTCGGATACCGCCAGATATAGCGATATCCCGTCCCCTTCAACTGGCCGGGTGAGCAGCGGGGGAGTCGCAAGGTGCCCTTTAATTGCTCAAAGGCGGTCTGGCACTCCTTCGACCACTCGAATCTTGGTATCTTCCTTAGGGCTTTAAAGAACGGGAGGCACTTCTCCCCAGACCTTGACATAAAACGACTCAGAGCGGCTACCCGCCCTGTCAGCCGCATGATTTCGACATTAGTCTTGAGCGCGGCCATAGTTAGGATGGCATTGATTTTCTCCGGGTTAGCTTCGATCCCATGGTGGGTGACCATGAAGCCGAGGAACTTTCCACCGGTGACCCCGAATGCGTTCTTGGTGTCACGCCCCAATTCCCAGAGTACGCTAAGATGGGCACGTGACATAGCCAACCATGTTACCTGTGGGTAGGAAGTATCCATCCACAGTCACATTACGGCTGTAGAGATATCAAGAACAAAATAAAACTATCTAATACATGTCCATAAGCCAAAATAAAATGAGTCAAGAATAATAATAATGCGGAAGCAAAAGATCCAATACAAGAATAACTGGAATGTATGTCCCATAATGAGGGCTCACATCAGGAATAAAATGCTGAAAGTAAAAGAACTAATTACTAGTGAATCCTCACTGCTCAGCCTGCTGGCTGAAGTACTCCTGCTCGGACTGCAACAAAGGTACGGAATCTGGGCCATGCAAAACCCAGACGTCAGCGCGTCATGTCATCAAGAAATAAGATATAAACAGGGTAACAAGACATGCAAGTATAATCATAAGTGGCAAAGCAGGTGTAACAGCAATATGAAATCAGGGCAGTGAAGGGTAGTGTGCAGTGAGTGAGCTAAACTGGTCTATTGGGTTATCTACTCTCAAGTCTTTGAAATCAATTTGATGAATCGTCGATGTAACTCAATAGTATCCCATGCGTGCCCAGGACCACGGTCAAGATTCTCGGGCTGAATCCGAGACGTGTCGCTAGGCAGTAAAAGGTAGCATGTACAGATGAGTGATGTCAGCATCATCATCCCGGGGCTGGCCTAGCCCGTAAGACTGATCAGAACAGGTATCGAATTATCGAGTTACAAGTCAGGTTTCATCATTGATTTCCCCATACCCCCAAGTTATATGTGTTCAAGTCAGGTATTTAAGTAATCAAGAACTAATGCCAACACAGGAGCAGGTAGGTGCAGGTTTGTCTGGATAGACAACAGGAACGGTCCGTAAGGACTACATGTCAGGTTTGTTGGTATTAGACACAAGATCAGGTAACAGGTCAAGCCATGGTACATCAGGTCAAATCAAGTAGTGTATTTAGGTATCAGGTCATGTCAAGAGTGTACGATACCATGTCATATCAAGTAAGAAGTGCAACAGGTCATGTCAGGAAGCACAAAATGTTATATTGGTGCTCATAAAGCAAACTAATATAAACATGGTTATAAATAAAGAAGCACGGGTACTGTCAGAACAATAAACTGGAACATGATATGCAAATAGGTACAGAATAATTTATATCGAGGCTCGGTTATCATTACTTAACTACAGTATACAAATATGGATGTTAAAATCATGTTAACATGTATTACATAATCTAGAGATGCAATGATATGTATAATAGGTTCAAAGATGCCATATAACTAAAACAAGTCAAGGGTGCACACGGATGTCCAATAGGGTAAACTATAGAAAGGGTACCATAAGCTAGGTAATTATTTAGTATGTGATTAAAATATAAACGTGGTTAATAGGTTTAATAAAGTAAATGCAACGGGTAGTTTTCAAGTTTTGAAACTAAAATGATATAACGTGACATCGAACATGTAAAAGTGAAATCATGGTATTAAAGTTAAACTGCAGGTTTAATGTGCCATCAAATGTATATATAATAAATTAAGTAGCATGTAGCAAGGTAAACTTGCCTCGACGGATCGTGATACGGGAAACGGAATGTCTCACGTCGGTGAGAAAGGTCGCGACGCGTGCACGGTATACGGAAAGAGTCCAAACGATGAATAATGGAATCACACGGGTCAGAGGTCCTCGCTGGGTCATCAAGATCGTCGCCGGCACGGTCGGATTCCGGCAAACCACGAGAACAGTAAACATAATATAATGGAATGATGCATGGAAAAAAAAGAAGAAAGAATGGAAGGAGAAAGGAGAGGAGGGTGGAGACTTACTGTGGATTAGGAAGACGGTGTGATGTGTCGACGGTGGTGGTCGGCGAAGCTCCGGCGAGGGTGCAGGGTGCTCGGTAAAAGTGGGCCGCGGCTGCTGTAGGTGTGCAGGGTTAAACAGAAAGAAAAAGAGGAAAGAGAAGAAGGGAAGGAAGATGAGGATGAGAGGAGAGGGGGTGAGATCGGCGGTGAGTTGAGGGGGGAGGAGGTAGAGGATTAGGGTTAGCGTTACCGGGGTTTGGTGAAGGGTTTCTGGGTTTTGGAGGGAAGCAGAGGAGAGGAAGGAGATGAGGTCGAGGGAAGAGATGGTGGTGAGGGATGAGAGGCGACGAGGTCTGCAAAGGTGCCTTCGGCGCTAGGGCAACGGCGAGAGGGGAGACGGCGGCCAGGGTTCAAAGGCGGTGGGTTACGTGAAAAAGAATAGTAAGGACGAAGATATATAGAGGGGGGAGAGATATATACGCGCGAGAGGAGAGAGAAACAGATCGAGAGGAGTGAGAGAGAGATAGAAGAACAGTAAGGAGAGATAATCTTGGACGTTAGCGTAGGGAATAGTGAGGAGAGAGAGAGAGAGAAAGAGAAAGAGAAAAGGGGAGAGAGAGATAGGCAGCAAAGGGATAGAGGGGATGTGGGCCCGGTACCAGGGAAAGAGAGGGCGGTGATTGGTTGGGGAAAAAGAATAGGTTGGGAAAAATATAAAAGATTTTTAAGTGGTTTTAAGAATATCCTCGTGTGAAATACTATAGTGTAATTTGTTTAGAAAAATATTTTCTAACTGATTTAAGAAATTCAAAATTAAATAGGATTTGGTGGGATACAAAAATATTTCAGAATTGCGCCCGGGTCGGGTCCAAAAATTTGGATTTGAAATATAGAAATTATTGGCAAGCTCCAAAAATTAAAATGAAGGATTTTGTAATGAAAAAACATACCCCCAAGAACGGACGCACATTCGTGCGCGTAATCGTCCAAACAGGTCTGTTTCACTGAACGGGACGAGAACACGATGTAAGGACACTACCACAGGGTTAGGGGTATCAAGCAGGCCATGTCATGTATTTTTAAATTATTTTAAGTAACTTAAATTGTTATATGCAAGAATATGAAATGTTAGTGTAATCTACAATTAGGAAACAACGAGCTCAAGTAAACGGGTCGAATATAAAGTAAATTACCAATTTGCAACCAAACATGATAAATCAATTAGATACCATAAACAACACATGCAGTAACTGGAATTGGTATAACTGGACTCGGTTGTTACATTATACCCAACTACAAAAAGAATTTCGTCCTCGAAATTCCAAAACAAGAAAGGATAAACAATCAATCAACTATAAGAAAAGGTGGGGAAACTTCTGCCGGATCTCATCTTCTCGTTCCCAAGTTGACTCTCCATGTGAGCGATTACCCCAAGAAACAACTACAAGAAGGATAATCTTGTTCTTAAGAACCTTTTCCCTTCGATCCACAATCGCAACCGGTCGCTCCTCAAAAGTCAAGTCTTCTCGTACAGTCAGCTCCGAATGATCCAACACATGCGTCTCATCTCGAACATACTTACGAAGTTGAGATACGTGGAACGCGTCATGAACATTCACCAAGGATTGCGGTAACGCCAAACGATACGCTACTTCACCAACACGCTCCAAAATCTCAAAGGGTCCAACGAATCGAGGACTGAGGTTTTCTCGACTTCCGAAACGAATCACCCCTCTAGTCGGTGATATCTTCAAGAATACCAAATCACCCACGGCGAACTCTAGAGGTCTTCTCGATGTATCAGCCTAACTCTTCTGTCTGTCTTGTGCTGCTTTCATATGATTCCTGATAGTGTTACCTTTCTTAACTGTCTGCACAACCAAATCTGGTCCCAACAATCTTCGTTCACTGATATTGTCCCAACAAACATGTGAACGACACTTGCGACCATATAAAGCTTCGAATGGAGCCATTTGAATCGTCGCCTGAAAACTGTTGTTATAAGAAAACTCCACTAAATGTAAATGATCCTCCCATGAACCCTTGAAGTCCAACATGCAAGCTCTTAACATATCTTCAAGAGTTTGGATCGTTCTCTTCGACTGGCCATCTGTTTGAGGATGATAAGCTGTGCTAAATTTCAATCGAGTCTCCAAACTTTCCTGTAAGCTCCTCCAAAAGTGTGATAAGAACCGAGTGTCACGGTCGGACACGATGCTCACCGGTACTCCATGCAATCTTACAATCTCCTATATGTACCGTTCCGCCAAAGTTTCTGTTGATTGACCAACCCGAAAAGAAATGAAATGAGCTGCCTTGGTCAAACGATCAACAATCACCCATACTGCATTGTTGCCTTTTGGACTCCGCGGTAGAGCTGTCATGAAATCCATGGTTGTATGTTCCCACTTCCACTGAGGAATCGGAAGTGGTTGCAATAAACCAGCAACCATTTGATTTTCAGCCTTAACTTGCTGACACACCAAGCATTTTGCCACAAAGCGGGCAATCTCCCGTTTCATGCCTTCCCACCAGAAATGCTGTCGTATGTCTCGGTACATCATCGTGCCTCCTGGATGTACGGAATAAGCTGAGCTGTGCGTCTCCTTCATAAGTTCTTCACGAATATCTCCCTTTGGCACACACAAACGGCTACCATATCTCAACGAACCATCTTCATGGATCAGTAAGTCAGTTCGAAGTCCAGCTTCAACCTGTTCTCGGAACTTTTGTAATCTAGGATCCTGCGATTGCGTTGCTTTAATATTCTCGAACAGCGACGAATGTACCTGCAGCTGCATCAACTGTCCGAAGAATGCGGTAGCACAACCTCCAAATCAAATCTTCGAAAGTCTTCAATGAGATCCTTTTGTGCAGTCAACATCTGAATTGCTAGTAACCGACTGAGCGCATCCGGCACAACATTAACTTTTCCCAGATTGTACTTAAGATCAAGATCGTAGTCAGCCATCAGCTCCAACCATCTACGTTGCCTCATATTAAGCTACTTCTGCGTGAACACATACTTCAAGCTTTTATGATCAGTGAAAACCTCGACCCTTTCGCCCAAAAGGTAGTGTCTCCAAATCTTCAAAGCGAAGATCACAGCTTCAAGCTCCAAGTCGTGAGTTGGGTAATTCTTCACATGGGTCTTCAACTGTCTTGATGCGTATGCTACAACCTTCCCATGCTGCATCAAAACACATCCTATTCCTTTCCCAGATGCGTCGCTGTGAATCACCAGTCCTCCGGAACTGTCTGGCACAGTCAGAATAGGAGCGGTTATCAATTTCTGCTTCAACGCCTCAAAAGCTGACGCACACCTATCTGTCCACACAAAAGGTACCTCCTTGCGCATAAGCTTGGTCAACGGCTCCGCCAGACGAGCAAAGTTCTCCACAAATCTTCTGTAATACCCGGAGAGTCCAAGAAAGCATCTTATCTCCGCAACATTCTTCGGAATTAGCCAATCACGAACTGCTGCAATCTTTTCAGGATCGACGGCGATTCCATCGCCAGACACAACATACCCCAAAAACTTTACTTCTTCCAGCCAAAACTCACACTTACTCATCTTTGCATATAATTTTTCTTGCCTCAGCGTCTGCAGTGCAATCTTCAAATGTTCAGCATGCTCTTCAATACTCTTCGAGTAGACCAGAATATCGTCAATGAACACTATAATAAACTGGTCCAAGAATGGTGAGAAGATTCGGTTCATCAAGTCCATGAATATCGCTGGTGCATTCGTAACTCCGAAGGGCATCACTAAGTACTCGTAATGTCCATACCGAGTTCGGAATACCGTCTTGCAAATATGCTCTGCTTTCGCTCGGACCTGATGATATCCGGATCGCAAATCCAGCTTCGAGAATACCCTCGCGCCACTAAGCTGCTCGAATAATTCGCCAATGCGAGGGATCGGGTACTTGTTCTTAATAGTCACCCGGTTTAATTCTCGATAATCAATGTACATCCTCCTCGTGGCATCTTTCTTCTTAACTAGAAGAACTGGAGCTCCCCAAGACGAGTTACTGCATCGAATCCAACCCTTCTCAAGCAATTCAGTAACCTGCTTCTTGACTTCTTCCAACTCCACTGGTGCCATTGGATAATACGCTTTAGAAACTGGCGCTGCACCCGGAACAAGATCAATTGCGAACTCCATGTCTCGCCTCGGAGGTATACCTGATATGTCTTCAAACACAACCATGAAATCTCGAACAACAGCTGGCGCTTCACTTTTATCAATCTCCATTAATGCAAGAACAATAGTTGTCGGCTTAGCCCTAAACTCGACTGGCCCGACAGAACTGCTTCCTCCAATAAAGGTAAACTCGGGATGTCCGGGAATCTGGAAAATTACTTTCTTTGCCCTACAATCAATGTGACCATGGAAAGTGCCGAGAAAATCCATTCCCAAGACGACTTCATAGCTGCCTGTATCAATCACCAAGAAATCTGCAAAGAGCTCCCGTCTGCAAACAACAACTGCACAATCTTTACACTCTCTACTAGATATGATTTTCCCATTCCCAGTGTGTATGTCCCAGAAACTAGACAGGGTCGTGCAGGTAATCGAGTGTGTAGATATAAACTTGGACGACATAAAACAATAGGATGCACCAGAATCAAATAACGCTAATGCGGGAAAACCATGAACGAGTAGAATACCTGAAACAACTTCTCCTGAAGCCTTAGCTTCCTCAGCCGTCAAGGTAAAAGCTCGAGCCTGATTAGGTCCTTGAGTCAGCAGCTTCTGTCCTGGAAACGGTTTCTGCGGTGGCTTCTGAATATTATCCCCGGTACGAAGCTTCGACGGACAAGCGTTGACAGTGTGATCTGCCGCTCCACAAACTAAACAGAGTCCCTGCCTTCTTCGACAATCCTTTTGCACATGTCCAGGTAAATGGCAGTAGTCACAAATCGCGCTCCTTCTTCGATCAACAACAATAGGCTTCTTTATCGGTGTTACACCACGACGGTTCACTGGAATACCCATTTGCCCATGTGCTCGGTTCGGCGCAAAAATCGGCTTCCGTACTGTAATTGCTGTCTGCGTGAACTCCCAGTCTTCCCAGATAAGCTCTGCTATTCTCGGGCTGCCGTAAGTACCTGCGAGAAAGTGGTCAAACCCAGGGAGACAATCTGCCTCTGGATGTCCACATCCAAACTGCGCATGAACCTCCTTGCCCTATCCGCATCGTTGGCAACTAAAGGTCCAGCGAACCTACTGAGCCGCGTCCACTCAGCTGCATGCACATCTATAGGTGCACCGTTCTGCTTTAGACTGATAAACTTCTCTTCCATTTCCTCCCGTGCAGTCCGCGGGAAGAACTTCTCCAAGAAACTCTTTGAAAAATCCGCCCACTTGATCGGCTTTGGCAAGCTGGTCTCCTCCACAAGCCACCATTCATGGGCGTAATCTACCAACTGGATGCGTACTACATCTACCTTCTTATCGTCTGGGATCTGCGCCGCAATGAGTAAGTTCTCCGTGTCAACTAGCCACTGCTCTGCTGGCAACGGCTTCTCCAGGGCAGTAAAGACAGACGGACCCAGTCTCCTGAAATCTGCTACGGTCCCCACACGATCTACTGGTCTGGCCCCAACATTGTTCACGGACTGCTGAACGGTCCGCAAACCTTCCTGAAACGATTCAGCTTGCTGCTGAATCGGCTCGATCTGCCGCTTTTGGTTCTCTAACATCCCACGTATTACTCCAAGCATAGCGGCTTCGTCAACACGCCTTTGGTACGTCTTCAGATTCTTGTCTGCCATATTCCTGAAATCAAAACACCCAAGGATTAGCATGATAACAGATTCAAAATGTAGATCAAGGCTAGAACTCCGAGTTACTTAAATAGAGTACAGCATTGTAACCATGCCGCGGTATCATAGCTACAATTACATAACTCTACCCAAGTCGCCTAAGTTCTAGAGATAACAAGGAAATAGGTTTCGAGTCGATATGCAAAGGAGGTCTGCATATCGTAAAAGTATAATCAGGAGGAGGTTAAGATTCAAGAACGGAAGAACGGCAAGGTGGCAGGACATGTTTCCTAATCACGAGTATTCTGATTCATGTATTGGGTCAATACCCAACTACAAAAAGAACCAAACCCGATTAACCTATGGCTCTGATACCAAAAGAACCATGTCACGCCCCGCTTCCCAGAGTACGCTAAGATGGGCACGTGACATAGCCAACCATGCTACCTGTAGGTAGGAAGTATCCATCCACAGTCACATTACGGCTGTAGAGATATCAAGAACAAAATAAAACTATCTAATACATGTCCATAAGCCAAAATAAAATGAGTCAAGAATAATAATAATGCGGAAGCAAAAGATCCAATACAAGAATAACTGGAATGTATGTCCCATAATGCGGGCTCACATCAGGAATAAAATGCTGAAAGTAAAAGAACTAACTACTATTGAATCCTCACTGCTCAGCCTGCTGGCTGAAGTACTCCTGCTCGGACTGCAACAAAGGTACGGAATCTGGTCCATGAAAAACCCAGACGTCAGCGCGTCATGTCATCAAGCAATAAGATATAAACAGGGTAATAAGACATGCAAGTATAATCATAAGTGGAAAAGCAGGTGTAACAGCAATATGAAATCAGGGCAGTGAAGGGTAGTGTGCAGTGAGTAAGCTAAACTGGTCTATTGGGTTATCTACTCTCAAGTCTTTGAAATCAATTTGATGAATCGTCGATGTAACTCAATAGTATCCCGTGCGTGCCCATGACCACGGTCAAGATTCTCGGGCTGAATCCGAGACGTGCCGCTAGGCAGTAAAAGGTAGCATGTACAGATGAGTGATGTCAGCATCATCACCCAGGGCTGGCCTAGCCCGTAAGACTGATCAGAACAGGTATCGAACTATCGAGTTACAAGTCAGGTTTCATCATTGATTTCCCCATACCCCCAAGTTATATGTGTTCAAGTCAGGTATTTAAGTAATCAAGAACTAATGCCAATACAGGAGCAGGTAGGTGCAGGTTTGTCTGGATAGACAACAGGAACGGTCCGTAAGGACTACATGTCAGATTTGTTGGCATTAGACACAAGATCAGGTAACAGGTCAAGCCATGGTACATCAGGTCAGGTCAAGTAGTGTATTTAGGTGTCAGGTCATGTCAAGAGTGTAGGATACCATGTCATATCAAGTAGGAAGTGCAACAGGTCATGTCAAGAAGCACAAAATGTTATGTGGGTGCTCATAAAGCAAACTAATATAAACATGGTTATAAATAAAGAAGCACGGGTACTGTCAGAACAATAAACTGGAACAAGATATGCAAATAGGTACAGAATAATTTATATTGAGGTCCGATTATCATTACTTAACTACAGTATACAAATATGGATGTTAGAATCATGTTAACATGTATTACATAATCTAGAGATGCAATGATATGTATAATAGGTTCAAAGATGCCATTATAACTAAAACAAGTCAAGGGTGCACACGGGTGTCCAATAGGGTAAACTATAGAAAGGGTACCATAAGCTAGGTAATTATTTAGTATGTGATTAAAATATAAATGTGGTTAATAGGTTTAATAAAGTAAATGCAACGGCTAGTTTTCAAGTTTTGAAACTAAAATGATATAACGTGACATCGAACATGTAAAATGGAAATCATGGTATTAAAGTTAAACTGCAGGTTTAATGTGCCATCAAATGTATATATAATAAATTAAGTAGCATGTAGCAAGGTAAACTTGCCTCGATAGATCGTGATACGGGAAACGGAACGTCTCACGTCGGCGAGAAAGGTCGCGACGCGTGCACGGTACACGGAAAGAGTACAAACGACGAATAGTGGAATCACACGGGTTAGAGGTCCTCGCTGGGTCGTCGAGATCGTCGCCGGCACGGTCGGATTCCGGCAAACCACGAGAACAGTAAACATAATATAATGGAAAGGTGCATGGAAAAAAGAGAAGAAAGAATGGAAGGAGAAAGGAGAGGAGGGTGGAGACTTACTGTGGTTTAGGAAGATGATGTGATGTGTCGACGGTGGTGGTCGGCGAAGCTCCGGCGAGGATGCAGGGTGCTCGGGAAAAGTGGGCCGCGGCTGCTGTAGATGTGCAGGGTTAAGCAGAAAGTAAAAGAGGAAGGAGAAGAAGGGAAGGAAGATGAGGAGGAGAGGAGAGGGGGTGAGATCGGCGGTGAGTTGAGGGAGGAGGAGGTAGAGGAGTAGGGTTAGGGTTACTGGGGTTTGGTGAAGGGTTTCTGGGTTTTGGAGGGAAGCAGAGGAGAGGAAGGAGATGAGGTCGAGGGAAGAGATGGTGGTGAAGGATGAGAGGCGACGAGGTCTGCAAAGGTGCCGCCGGCGCTAGGGCAACCGCGAGAGGGGAGACGGCGGCTAGGGTTCAAAGGCGGTGGGTTACGTGAAAAAGAATAGTGAAGACGAAGATATATAGAGGGGGGGAGAGAGATATATACGTGCGAGAGGAGAGAGAAACAGATCGAGAGGAGTGAAAGAGAGAGAGAGGAACAGTAAGGAGAGATAATCTCGGACGTTAGCATAGGGAATAGTGAGGAGAGAGAGAGAAAGAGAAAGAGAAAAGGGGAGAGAGAGATAGGCAGCAAAGGGAGAGAGGGGATGTGGGCCCGGTACCAGGGAAAGAGAGGGCGGTGATTGGCTGGGGAAAAAGAATAGGTTGGGAAAAATATAAAAGATTTTTAAGTGGTTTTAAGAATATCCTCGTGTGAAATACTATAGTGTAATTTGTTTAGAAAAATATTTTCTAACTGATTTAAGAAATTCAAAATTAAATAGGATTTGGCGGGATACAAAAATATTTCAGAATTGCGCCCGGGTCGGGTCCAAAAATTTGGATTTGAAATATATAAATTATTGGCAAGCTCCAAAAATTAAAATGAAGGATTTTGTAATGAAAAAGCATACCCCCAAGAACGGACGCACATTCGTGCGCGTAGTCGTCCAAACAGGTCCGTTTCACTGAACGGGACGAGAACACGATGTAAGGACACTACCACAAGGTTAGGGGTATCAAGCAGGCCATGTCATGTATTTTTAAATTATTTTAAGTAACTTAAATTGTTATATGCAAGAATATGAAATGTTAGTGTAATCTACAATTAGGAAACAACGAGCTCAAGTAAACGGGTCGAATATAAAGTAAATTACCAATTTGCAACCAAACATGATAAATGAACTAGATACCATAAACAACACATACAGTAACTGGAATTGGTATAACTGGACTCGGTTGTTACACTTGGCGGGATTCAGTTTCATCTTGTATTTGCGGAGTACGTCAAAGGCCTCGCCCAGATCCTTGGCGTGTTCATCCGATAAGATCGATTTGACGAGCATGTCGTTGACGTAAACTTCCATGTTCCCGCCGATCTTCGGCTTGAACATGTGATTGACCAAGCGTTGGTACGTAGCTCCGGCGTTTTTTAGGCCGGAAGGCATCACCTTGTAGCAGTATACCTCCGGTCCTTTGTGAATGCGGTGAGATCTTCGTCTGTGGGATTCATATAGATCTGGTTGTAGCCGGAGAAAGCATCCATGAAGCTAAGTAGCTCGTGGCCTGCCGAGCTGTCGATGGGCTGATCTATCCGAGGGAGAGGATAGTTGTCTTTCGGGCAAGCCTTGTTGAGGTCGGTAAAGTCGACGCACATGTGCCACTTCCCGGTTGATTTTTTAACCATGACTACGTTCACCAACCATTCCGAGTAAGGGACGTTCCGAATGAAGTTGGTGGCGAGAAGCTTGTCTACCTCGTCCTCGATCGTCTTTTGCTTGATCGGGGCGAAGCTTCGTTTTTTCTGCCGGACGGGTCAGACCGTAGGGTCCACCCCGAGCTTATGAGATATGATTTTGGGTTCGATCTCAGGCACGTCGGCAGGCGCCCAAGCGAACACGTCAGAGTTGTTTCTGAGAAAGTGAACCAGGTCGTTTCGCCGAGTCCCCCCAAAAGCGACCCGATCTGAACGGTTCGTTCGTCATCCCCTTCTATGAGGGGGACCTCTGTTAGTGGCTCCACCGGGGTCCCTCAGACCTCTTTTTGCTCGTCTCGGGTGTCTAGAGAGCCTTTGATGTCACCCTCGCCCTCAACGTCATTGCTTGGCCACTCAGACGTAGATGTTGCGATGAAGCAAACCTTCGTGGTTCGTTGGTCCCCGTAGGCCCGACCTATCCCGCCTTGGTCAAGCGGGGATTTCATCGCTAGGTGGTAGGTCGATATCTGGGCCCGGAGGAAGTTCAGTGTCGGGCGACCGAGGAGGACGTTGTAGGCTGATGGGATTCTCGCAACGATAAACTCCACAGGCATGGTGCACGTATGGCCCGCCTCCCCGATGTTAAATTGGAGAGTGATTACCCCTTCCGCCGAGATGGAGTGGTTAGTGAACCCTGATAGGACGTGGGCGGTCGGCCTTAGGTCTGACGGGGTGAGTCCCATATACAGGAAGAAGTCATAAAAGAGAATGTCTGCCGAGCTTCCCGAGTTGACCGGTATCCTCTACACCTCGTAGCGGTGGACCCGGGCTGTGATCACCAGCGGGTCATTGTGAGGCAGGCATATACCGTGGAGGTCCTCGTCAGTAAAAATGATCGGCTCGGCAGATTTGGCTTTCTTCCTCGGGTGGCTTCCAGTCCCCTTGAACGGTGAGGGACGCTGAGTCTCGTCGGTCTTTGCCATAACCCTCACTGATATGGCCATGATTTGGCCGATTGTCAATTTGTCGGGAGGGGGACGTTGCTCTTGCTCACGGTCGGCCTGCCGCTTGTCTCGCAAGTACGTTGCGAGGTGCCCCGAGCAGATTAGCTCCTCGATGTTGTCTCAAAGCTTCTTGCAGTTCTCAGTGGAGTGGCCCTACGACCTGTTGAAACCGCAGTAGGGGCCCCGGGTGCGCTCTGCCGCCTTATTCGAGACTGGGGGAGTTTGAAGAACCTCTCGCCCTTAGCCTCCTCCAACAGTACCATCTGGGACACGTTGAGCGAGGTGTACTCCTGGAACTTCGTGGAGTAGGGCTTTGGCCGCTCAATCTTCTTTTTCTCTTCCCGGGCCCTTTTGTTCTGATCAGCTTGTTCTGCCCGGGACAGGTTGGCGTTCACCTTGGACTCAAGCTAGATCTCATGTTTGGTCCAGGCCTTTACCTCAGCCATGGTCTTAGGTTGCACTAATGCAAAGGAGCGTAGCCACTCCTTGTGCCTAAGAACCGACCTAAGTGCCGTAATGACCATTTAGTCCCAGTGTTCTAGGACCTCAAGGAGGGCGTTGTAGAAGCGGGTGACGTATCCTTTGAAGGATTCTTTATCCCCGCTCTTTATGATGAAGAGATGGTCGACGGTCCTCTTCTGCCGTCTATTCCCGATGAAGTGGCCGAGGAATTGGGTGGCCATCTCGTCAAAGGTTGAGATCGAGCGCGGCGCGAGTCCTCAGAACCAGCCTCTTCCGGAGAGGATGAGAGTGGCGGGGAAAGCGCGGCATTATGCGGCGTCGGAACAGTCCTGGAAACTCATCTCGGCCGTGAATGCGTCCAAATGGTCCTTCAGGTCGGATTTCCCGTCGAAAAGGGAGACCTTTAGGGGCTTATTCCGGGAGTAGACGTGGATGGCGAGTAGTTCTTTGGTGAAGGGCTTCGTGAGCAAGTCGGCGGCATACTTAGCCCCGTCGCTCGAAGGACGATTCTCCTGATGCATGCCTTCGATCTTCTTTTCAAGGGCGTTGAGTTGGCCTTGGTACCCTGATGATTTGGCACATTCTAATTTTTGGCCTCTGCTGCAGGAGACCTCTGCGTGGCCACGGCCCCAGTTCCGTTCGATGAGGTTCCTCAGGTCCCCTGGCGAGGTCGTCTTCGAGTTGTCGTGGCGAGTCCCGTGCGCGCGACCCCATCGAGGGAGGGGGTGCCGGTCATGCCTAGGCGCAAGCGAGCTGACCGACACCTCCTCGGGAGGGACAGGGGAGCGATGGGGCTCGGAGCGAGGCGCTCTGGCGTAAGACCTCGGTGTTAAGCTGTGCGGATCCTAGCGGGTCATTGAATATGTTGGCCCGAGGGATCTGCGGCCGCCGGAGACAGCGAAGTGGTGTTCAGTCGTGCCAACGCGGGAAGAGACTTCTCTCCCTCTGTAGGGGTCCCGGTCCCGAGGTGGGGGAGCGGCGACCTGGGGAGCTTGCTCGACCGTTTGGACACGGACGAGTGCGTCCACGACAGACGCGAGGCGATCTATCCGAGCAGATAGAGCGTGAATGGCGTTCGGGGGAGGAAGGGCTTCTCCCTCGCCTCCACTGCGGGAAGGCCGACACGGATTCCAAATCAACCTATTGAAGAGTGGGACCTCCTCATCTACGTGGAAAAAGTCAGGAAGAGGGCCTGGAACAGCACTTATGTAATACGCAATTGGATCATCGCGGTGACCGCTCGCTATGAAGTCGGGATCGGAAGACGAACTTTCGTTGAGTGGAACTAAGTTTTCCCACAGACGGCACCAACTGATGGATCTCTAGATCTCCTTCAGATGTTATCTTCCGTTGATCTGCTGCGAGCGCTGATGGATGGCTGAGATTGAGTTGGAGGGTTTCCTTCTTGAGCGTGTGGATCTCAATGGGTTTTATGTGGTTGAGGCCGAGCTACCTGCAAAGAAGTCCCGGGATGGTTGTGCCACCGAGAACCCACCGATGATCAAGTTAGACGGGGTATTTTGGCAGAGTAACGGCCTATTGGGGTAAAATTGGCTTATCTGAGTCGTCTGAGAGAGGGGTTTGTATAGTGGCAGCCATGGGCAGGCGACGCGAGATTCACGCCGGCTGTTACGTCCCTGGCGTCACGCCCTCTTGATATGCGACATCCCCCATTAATGACGAGACATGCTCGTTAATGGGGGATCGTGATGGCGTGGAACGCGGGATCATGGGCGGCGGATATCTCGCGCCTGGCGAGATTCACGGAGCCGTGGCAGAGACGCTTGTGATCGGTGCCGTGGGTCGGTCGGTGAGACCGAGGAGGATGAGCTCGGCGGGAGGCTCGGGAACGAGCGGGAGGCCGAGACATCTTGGTTCTGTGATAGCTCGGAGGCGAGCTGGGGGTGGCCTAGAAGGCCACCGAAGGTCGGGAACATCCTCAGGTCGGAGGCCTGGGGTTTGCTTCCAACGTAACGTTCTTGATCCTTCCTTGTAAGCTCTGGGACATGTCATCTGCCACGTGTCATGATCTGGGAAGCCACCGACATCGAGTATCATCAGCTTCTGAGAATACCTTGGAAATTTTGGAATAAAGAAGCATTCCAATAGAGAATTAAACCTAAACATTCATGAGTTGTTAATAGAAAAGGCTGTGTAGCTTCATTTGCATTCTCAAGTTGTATCACATTGTCAGATCTATTGTTTTTGCTTGTATAGCTAGCTTACAATTCATGTAAGAGCTATTGCATTATATAGTTCTGTTTTTTAAAAATATTATTGTAACTGCATATTTAGTTGGGAATGTATTTGGAAATCTACCATTCTTGGCTTAATTTGTGCCTAGCCTTGATTCGTCTCTGATTTATACTATTTCAGTTTTCTTGCTAGAACATTATTTGCACCGCCATTTTGGAGAAATTTTTCATGGCACTTGATCATGTTAGAATCTTTTTAAAGTTTCAATTCATACTACACTGCCATTTTGGAGAAATTTTTCTTGGCTAAAATGCGGGAAACCCCTCTAACTGAAAAACAGGAAACCCACTTAAACTTGAAAAACATGTACTTTACCCCTGAAACCCTAACGGTGTTAATTTTTCCATCCATAAGACTTTTTATGTCAAAAATGCCCCACTAATATATTTAACTGACCAACCTAATATTTTCTTTTATTTCTTTCAAATTCATACTTTTGAATCATTTCTTTCAAATTCATACTTTAGAATCATTCAAAGAAGATAGATCATATTTTGAATTAGAGATTTAATGAAAAAATGATTTGAAAAAGTTTGAAAAAATTATAGGGAAGAAAGATAGAATTTGGAGATGAATGGCTTCAAGGGCAATTTGGATAGTATACACCTAAAAAACTAACTGTGTTAAATTTTTGAGGCGAAATCTATAATGTTTAAATTCAGAAGGGTTTTCTGCTTTTCAGGCAAAACTGACGACAGTTTCCCACATTTTAGCCACTTTTCTTTATCTTTTTACCGGAAGTACGGGCCCAGAGAAAAAGTTTATGGTTTTTCGGAATTCAACATACAAAGAAGTCATGAGTCTCATAAAGCAAAGATGGCTCCTCAAGACTTCAAAGTCATCTCCCCACAACCAAATTGTCAAACATCAACATCAAATTTGAATTCGTCAAAATTCTCTAAATCTTCATAGTGACCATGTTGCTTCCGATTACTTCTTAACTGCACCAAGTTCATATTAATCGTTTTCACTAGTCAACGACATAAAGTAACTCATTCAAGTCTACATTATTAATTGAATACCACATGCAGTGAGAGCTAGCTATATCCAGCAAAGATCTCAAAGAGACAGATACAAAATATAAATATATAGATAGTGCCAAAGACTTAGCATCATCCTTATATATTTATTTACGCTTTGGTATGCATGATTAGATAACAAGAAAGCATTTCCTAATGACTTCAAATAAGCTCCTTCTCCTTCATTATCTGTTTCTACTGCTCTGCGCGTTTTCTTTGCTCGCTTGTATATGTGCCGGTGATATTATAAAGTGTCTCCCTGATCAGAGAGCTTCGCTCCTTCGATTAAAACGACATTTCTCTTTCCCAGAAGGCGACTCGGTTGTTTCATGGATGCCCGGATCCAATTGTTGCAGCTGGGTCGGGGTCACTTGCGACCCAGAGTCGAGCCACATCATCAAGCTTGAGCTCAATGGCTGCGATATCACCGGTAACATTAGCTTCAGCTTCTTTTACTTTACTTCACTGCAAAACTAGTTATTTCCTTGTACCTATCAGAACATAAAACATAACTCTCAACCATCATCATAACTTCAGAATTGTGGTGTATGGTATCAGAGCAACTTAGGTTCAAATTCCACCGGTTTCGGCCACAAAAGGAAGCTTACCTACAAGGGCTTTTTTATGATATAAATATATATTTTTAAAATCCTCACCATGACTTCGAAGTTATGGTGCAGTCGCTAGCTAATTAAGAGTAAAAATTCTACTTTTGGATCTGCAGGAGGATTGCACAAGGACTTCTTTACATTGAAATATTTGAAGGTTCTGGACTTATCAGTGAATACAGGGATTTCGGGGGCTTTGCCAGATTTTCCAAAGAACGGTGCTTTGGAAAGTTTGCTTCTTACTAACACGAATTTATCAGGAAGCATACCTGATTCAATTGGCAATCTCAGATCCTTGACAGATTTTGACATTTCGGGTTGCGGAGCGATGGCTGGAGTGATACCTGCATCTATAGGGAACCTTACTCGGCTTATTACCTTAGATCTTTCGGGAAATAAATTTACAGGTGTGATCCCGAGTTCAATTGGAAATTTATCCCGATTATCTTACTTGGATCTTTCGTCTAATAATCTTACAGGCACGATTCCTGCGTCTTTGTTTGGCTTGCCTGCTTTAGTAATGATGTATCTCTATGATAACAAACTCAATGGTGATCTAGAAGAGTTTTCAAACCCGTCGCAGTCTCTACAGTTGATCGATTTGAGAAATAATGTTCTCACAGGAAAGATCCCTTCCGTAATTGGAAACATGAGGCAGCTCGAAATCTTGGATCTTTCGGCAAACCATTTGTCAGGGGAAATTCCCAAAGAACTGACTTTTCTCACCTTTCTCGTGTTCTTAAACCTCTCAAACAACGATTTGAGTGGAAAAATCCCTCAAGGAAATCAGTTCCTTACATTCACAAACTCATCTTTCGATGCCAACCAAGGATTGTGTGGTAGCCCGCTGTCGAAGCAATGTGAAAGTCCATCTCCATCAAGCAAATGTGATAGTACCTACGTGATTGGTTTGGCATTATTTACGGGGCTCGGATATGGATTTGGCATAGCACTGTTTATTTGGCTTCAAAACATGTCGTGGAATTTCTTGAAATTTTGGAAGAGTCCACATGCTATCAGGCATGTGTAGTTACAGGAAATTCATGAAAATTGATTCATGAGCTGAAATTAACGTACTGGAAAATTGTGATATCTAAGCTTTCTAAGTATGTTTTTAATAATTTTATATTGTTTCGGTTGAGGGTCTTTGCAAACCAATGTGATTTTCTTTCCCTCAGAAGTATTTTATCTCAGAATGTGAACCTTCTTCCATGCATCCAAATCATGTTAAGTATCTTCGAATCCAATGCATGATGTTAGAAGAGGTATCATACTTAATGTAAATTAAAACATATTTTTTTGAAAAACAAGCAAACCAAAGCAGCAAGTTTAAATATCATCTCCACTATTATTGGCACCTTGTTGTCTTTCGAAGGAATAAATCCCAACTTTATATCACACTCCTAAAAGTTAAGATAGTTTCATACAGCACCCTCAAAACAGGAATAAATCCCAACCTTATGCCACCGCATCCAGTACCGAGTCACCGCGCATCGCACCCGCATAGCGCACGTGTCCAGCATCGCATCGTCTCGTGTGTCGAGACAAAGTCCACAAGCGGTGTCGCTTCTATATCAGCGACCGAAAGCAAGTGAAAACCCGATCACTTGCTTTACATGCTAGTATTCTTTTAAGTGGATCATTAGGTTTTAAATCGTAATGATATTATTGCATACGATCTACATCGTTTAATAATCGTACACTAGTTAAGTGCTCGACACAGATTCGTAAATCAAAACTTAACTGTTATAACGGAACTTAAGCATAACGGTTTACCCTAGCGATAACGAATATTGTGTTAAGAGTTGGCTTGAAAATACGGACTTTAACACCGTGAAATGTCATCCCCATTTAGATCTGTCGAATCTGAAAATTTCCGTACCTGAATTTTGTGAAAATCATAATAAATTGGTTACACACCGGAATATTATGTTCGAGGGCTCAAGCCGACTCGACGAACTAGAACCCCATATAAGTTATAATCTATTTCTAGTTTATAACAATGATGGAAACTGTTCGGGAGTGCGGCTCTGGACTGCAGTCCAGAACAGCACTGCTTGCCAACACTTGATTGGAAATGCTTTTACATCTCTGTGTGAAAATGGTATTATGCGGAACCCTATACCATAGTGATCAGATAAATATGTTAACTAATCATTAAAAGTGATTTCATTCGTTTTTATGATCGTTTGCTATTTTAATCACATTTTAAACCACCAGTACATACGGCTGTCCCAAGCAGGGACAGAATGCAGATCCCGATCTTAGATAATGCATAACTCATAGCACACAGCGGATATTATCATAATGGAATTATATCTAAAGTTCACTTTTTGAATGTAACACACAGCGGATATTCTCGCAAGTTATATATGAATCTACATAATCATGGACAATGATGAAAAAGGAAGTCCCAATCAGGTACATTGACATAATGTAATTATATCTAAAGTTCACTTTTTCCCAATATCGTTACCTCTATTTTAGTATATAGGTAAGATTCATCTATAACTTGCATTCTTATTATGTATGTACCTATGAAATATTCTATAAAAAAAACTTGTTTCTAGTCCATGTTGCACTTAGGTGCAGAGATTTCAAAATTATTAGTGGATGAAATAATATAAAAATTAATAGAAATACAATAAAGCGAATTGTGTATTCAAATGCGAAGTGTGATTAAAAAAGAGGAAAATGAATCAAAATTTAGTGTGAAACTGCTCTTTTATTTTTGGTAGTCAAAATATCACTAAGATGTCAACAATCAGTTAATATTTGAATAGATATAGATAACTTTACAGCTTTGATGGTATTTTTAAAAAACAAAAATCTGACCAAGTTATATAGATATGAGAAATCTATAGGGGGCTCAAAAAGGATTTCTAGGAACTTCATAATTGAAAAAAGTCGCAACAACCCGTGTCACAAGGATTCGAACCTGAGCAATGCATCATTTTAAAAGTCCAGGATACCGTTTGTGGAACATGCTCAAAGTTTATGGTAGCAAGTTGAAATTTAGCCTTGCAACAAAGAACGAGAGGAAAGGGGATGGTATGAAGTAACTCATGAGCTCATTAACAAGCTTGATATGTGCAGTATTAAATCTAATCAAACAATTTGAGTAAATGTATGTCATGTAGGAAAGAGGATAAAATGTCGAAAATCCATGATATCAATTGTTCATGATACCAAAATCATTGTAGTTACAACAAGTAAACAAATTCCGCATGGTTGCATTTAAATAAAAAACATTTATCAAGTCAACTGATCGAATCATAACATTTGATATCTTATACAAGAACACTTCCTCATCAAGGCAACTATCAGTCTTACCTAAATAAGACCATTCATACCATGCTGGTCCCTTGTCATGTACTCTCGCAAATTCAATCTTGATGGATGTCTCCATTGAGCCACTAATACTCGGGTTAACGATCTCATCGACGAGGATCCATGTATTGTCAAGATGAGTTCACATGTGTCTGTGGCTACCGTCTTGCATATAATCACTTATTAATCACTTATTAAATAATTTTCAAGGTAGTCTTGCATGTAATCACTTGCCAAATAATTTTCAATGTACATTTTTGCAACATCAGTTTAAAAAACATGTTTTTATGTCTGGAGTGTACACTTATAAATTGAAATCAAATTCATATTTTCAAATAATTATTAAAGAAGGAGACACAAGGTTATTCATTCGACAACTGTAGGCTTTTGAATAATAAATATACGAGATTCAATATTCACCCCCTAAGCATTATTCATTTGGCTAGAAAATAATTTGTTTATCATGAAACAATTTCAAGAATATGTGCTACATATGAATAATACTACAATCAAAGCAATAATAGGCTCTTATCGATCCTTATCTTTGACTAATAAAGTATCATCTAAGACTATTATATTTTATCAATATTGTCATGCATCTATAGTTATAATTCAGTTCATGAAATTAGATTAAAAAATGAACTAAATTTCCTCAAATATAGATGGTTCTTCCTTCTTTTCCTTCTTTCTTTCTTTTTTCTTCTATGGCCGTCTATCTGGACTCTCAGTCACTCTCTATTTCTCACGACTTAGGTAGAGGAGAATTAATCTTCCTCCCGACCGCACCACCTCTAACTGATCGAATATGGAATGAATGCGTATCCAGTATCTGGTAAAAGTCTGATACGGATACAAATATAAAATGAATATTGGAAAAATAAACCCAATAAAGCCCCACATATTCACTTTTTATATTAGATATGTTTTAGAAGATTAAGTATTTGCAGCCTTAGGCTTTTTATTAGAGTACATGCGATTTTGATACATTTGGGGTTCTATCCAAAAGACTCAAGGCTTTTAGTGAGGGACCTATCTATATCTTATATTCATATATCTCTCTTATTTTTTTCCGAAGTAAGACTATTCCAACACTTTTGTTATTTCCTTCTGGGGCTTAGTCTAAGACTATTCCAACACTTTTGTTATTTCCTTCTTGGGCTTAGTCTAACATTGCGTCTTTCCCATGTGAGAGGCAATCACATTCCTCTCTCTCTCTACCTTCTTTTTCTTTTCTTATCTTTCTTTTTAATTTTTTGTACATCTAATCTCTTATAGACACTCGTTACACTCTGTGCTTGTAGACCGCTCTTTAAAAGGTACCGTTGATCTGCACTTTGATACCATATTATAAGATTTGGATTTTGAAATGTTGTGCATTTATGAAATTAAATAGGCTTTCGATATATTTATGGTTCCGGTCAAAAGACATAAGCCTTTTGGTGGAGGCCATTTATGAGATGTTCTCACGCTTTTCTTATTTTCCTTTTGTGATTAGTCTAACAATTAACAATTGACCCAAAACGAATACAGATGTTGCCATATCAACATACGATGGTTGTTGGTAGATGAAAATGCGGATAGTGATCGAAAACATAATTTGGTATCAATATTCGATTAAATTTAAATACGAATACAGAGTGGACTCGGTAAATTTATTTGTATCTAATTCAATGGGGGGCCATGGGCACACTTGTGCTCACAGTAGAAGTCCTCTTCTCTTATCATCTTTCACAAAAACCCTTCAGACTTTCTATAATTGTACTTTCTCAACATCCCCTCTATTGCTACATCACATAGGCTATAATCTCTAGCATATGCGATTTGCATTATTTAAATTAAAAAATTAAAAAATATATATTAATGATAAAAAAAAGAGGGGAATGCTAAAATGTGTTTAAAATACATAGTGTACATGTACGTAATTTTAATGAAATGAATATTATTGAATTATTAAGTAATCAATTTTTTATTGAGAAAAAAAGATCAAAATACATAAAGTTTTAGGAATACTAAAAAATAAACATGAAAAATGAAGAAAAAACACTTTTTTTTTATCAGAAGCTAAAGAGCTTTTTCAAATTTCTTGCCCAAAAGATGATGTTTCGTCAGAGTTATGCCGGAGTTTTCATCGAAGAGCAAAGGCAAAGAGGTTGGAGGCAAGCATGAATTTGATATGGGAGAGAAAATAAGGAATAGGTAAAAATAAGTTATTTGGCTTTTGGAAAGGTGTTGTAGATGTATTTAAGTTATTGGGTTTGGGCTTTAGATACGGGTATAATAAAAAAAACCTACATGTTTTATAACCCAACTCAAGCTTAAGTTTCTATACGCTTTATGCGGCCGCAAAATAATTTCTATATATATTATGACAAACCTTTTCACCACATATACCAAGAGAGTAATTTCTCCTATGACACGGTCAATAATCAATCCTTCATAATTTTTTCCGACCATCGTCATCTTTTATATCCATCTTCATATATAGTTTACGATATAGATACACCAAATTTCATAAAATTCTAACATCTTTTCACGGTTAATTTAGTGGGTTCAAATTAACGGTTTTTGGATAATAGAATATTCTTCATCACTATATCAATGATTAAAATGTGTTAGAATTACATGAAATTTGATATAACTACATCATCTAGATGATGGAGATCAAGATAGATAATATCAATTGCCAGAAAAAACAATGGAAGGTTAACTTTTCACGACGCCATATAAAGGATTCCCTCCTATGACCTTTGTCCTCTATTATTCTCTCTATGCGTGTGTGTACTGAATATCAGCCCAAAAACTTTCATATCTTAAATCTTGTGAATCAAATATTTGTTTTATCAGTTCTAATGCATATCGCATCAAATTTAAATTAGTGATCGGTTCTTTCTTATTTTATCTTCTAGTGGAACAACATTTAACTTACTACATATTCTCATTTTTAATCCTATCTTTTAATATATTACCAGCCATCTATCTCAATATTCTCATTTATGTCATATTCATCTTTCCCCAATATCCAGATCCATTAGGTGATGCTGGAGCTATAGATGTTTACAAAATTTCCGTTCAATTTCAAAAATATACCATGATCGCATAACAGTCCTGTAGCAACAGCAATTGGGTATAAATTATATATACTTGTAAATTTTGAATCTTCATTTTAATATAAGAACATATAGAGCCAAACAAATGTCGATAAATAGTCTCACTTAATATACAACCATTTTCTTACATAACATTACTACAAAACAGCTTGGAGCATACAATATTGCAACAAAGAATGAGAGAAAAGGGGATTCATGGTGTTGAACATGAGCTTTGTGTAGTACGAAGTCACTCATGAGCTCATTAATAAGCTTGACATTAACAAAGTATGTAACATAATTAATGCAACATAATTAATGGTTATTGTATTTAGGATGAGACTCATTGTAGTCGATCAGTAAAATCATCAAATAAGTTTATGATAGAATCGAGGGTCATTAACAAAGTATGTAAACATAATTAATTATACGTGTTTATATAGTATATCCACAGTAACATACCAAGTCTCCGCATTCATTAAACATCATTTATATCAAAGTTTTCACATAAATAGACTACCAAGTCCATATGTTAGACCTACACGGTTCCAAACTTTGCTTAGATTTATAACCCCAAAACATAATTCAAAGTGACATACATATAGCATGAGCATCTATTGCTCTACAGCTCCAAAACAAATACACACATACCCAGAAAGATTGCCAAACTCCAAAAGAACGCACGTCCACTTGTCCGCTACTCTGAAAAACAGTTGGTGAATTGAATGAGCTCACTGCTCAATAAGCAATATTTCAACCAAGATATTTAGGTTTGAACGATATTAAAACTAAAGGAAACAATATTATGGTATGTTTTGCATATCTTATCAAACAATTTCAGTAGCTTTAGATCGTGTGGCAATGAGGGATAAAATGCTGAAAATCCAAAATCTTAATGGTTCATGATACCAAAATCATACATGTTATAGACGAGTAAATAAATACCAGCATGGTTGCATGTAAACATAAAGCATTTATCAAGTCAACTGTCAAATCATAACATTTGATATCTTATTGTTATACTGGTCAATAATATAATGTGTGGACATGGGCAGTCATTGGAAATGAAATTTCCTATCTATATTTGATTAAATTTGTATACAGATACAGAGTCAGCTAGGGTAATTTAGTTGTATCTAATTTGATGGGGGACACATGGGGCCCACTTGTGCTCACCCTAGAAGCAGTCCTCTTCTTTTATTATCTTTCACAAAAACCCTTCAGACATCCCTTCTATTGTCACACAAACCTCTTGATCAAATTCATATCTACATTCACTAAATTTATCTCTCTTCTAACATCATATAAGCCCTCATCAATTCATCTTATTTCAAAATCATAGCTTATGAAACTATATGCATGGCACAAAAATTAAATAATACGTCTTTAAATCAATGGTCGCAGAACGTGACGCTAGTAAAAGCAGTAAACTATCTAGAACAATGAAATTTACTAAAATTCTCCAATACAGGGGCACGGGTGATGCAAACTAAGTCGCAAAGAGTTACCCTATCAAACTATGTTCTGCTGCAGTGATGGGTCTTCTAACACCAAAGATTATATATGCTACTCAGTAGAGCTTTGATTCTCAAAATGCAAGTTAATTGGTTCTTCTCTGCGCTTCGATTCAAAAAGGCAAATGTTCCAAGATGGAAAAGTGGTAAAGAAATGAGGTGGTGGATGGGAGTAGCGTATCAAGATGGCCATTGTTTTCAAAGATTTATGGGTTGGTTAGGTGCAGGTCTTCAAGTGCTTTAATGATTGTCGATAAAAAGCCTACTGATTTACTCAGCTTGATCAGGTTGCTGCTGAGACTCAAGGCTCGCAGTCGCGGACTTTAGAGCAAAATGGGGTTGCAGCAGCAACTCGGGTAATTTGGTACTTCATCTATATATCTATCTATTCGGTGCTAGATGGAACTAAATGACAACTTGACTCTGATGTTATATGCTTGGGCTACAAGTTCAAGCAAATAATGCATTTCTTCAAAATAGATTATAATTAAAAATTTCAAGAATATGCCGAGACCAAAATTTTGTGAAACCTAGAACTTGATTCACCACTTCGGAATGCCAGATTAGAGAAACAGCTTCGGATAGCTACCGATATATAACTCACTGCTACTAATTCCATCAAATGCATTTCTCAAAAAATAATTATGTATAAATATTTCAAGAATATGCTTAAACCAATATTGATTGCAAAAATAGAATACCCTACAGCACCTCAGACTGCTAGATTAGGATCAAAATAAATATTTATACTGAATCGTCTAAGAGATGAGGAAACACTGTTTATTATGATCTTCCGGTTAATCATGAAACTTTCAATTAATAATTGAAGAAATAAGACAATTTAATCGAGAGTTGAAAATTAGTTAGATAACAGGAATTGTTTTAAAGAACTATTTTAGGAAATGGAGATAACAATTACATGTATGGATAACCAATCCAAGTGTAGACTGAAATGCGTTTACTGACTCTTGACCTGATGTTTCGTCTCAGGATGATCGTACAGAAGAAAAGAAACAAACAAGAACATACCAAAACAGGCAAATAGTTTGATGATGCACCATCATACATCGCGTCTAAATAAAAGCAAGAGAGATATAAAGAAGTAAAAAAGAAAGAGAGAAAAAGAAGATGGAAATTGTGAGGCTGAGGAGAGCATTTAATGGCATGGTGAAATAATTTTGAGGGTGGAGCGAACGAAAATGGAAGAAATGGGAGAAGTAGAGAAAATAAGAGCAGAAATTTAGGTAGGAAAGGAGGGAATGGACCTCAAAAGGACTGGGATCATTGCCAACGCTCAGCTTTGGGTTACCAAATTATTTGCTAGGAGAATTGACTAAGTTAATTCTTCTTTGTAGAAGTAGGAGTGATTAGATGATAGTTTTGCAAAATGCGGTTCGGTAAGCTCAAGCCTCTTGTGACAACGAATGTCTCCAACAATAATTTCATGTGGTTTTAAAGCAAACATGGAACTTAAAAAAGAAAACATTTTTTAGTCCATGTTAGCTCTCGAGTTAAGATGAGCAGAGTTTTCTTAATTTATCTGGCTAAACTCCAAAATCACAACTAACAACTTGCTTGAATTTGCTATGGAGTTAGGATAACGGTAATTATTCCGATAACAAATTGACTGCATGTGTTGGAATACCAATCCTCACCCTTTTTATCTTGAACTTCAAAGTTGTGTTTAATTGTGCATGGCTTTGGAGGTAAGGCTTTAGAAATCGAAGTTTGCATAAACTATACATCCACTCAATACAAACCCACTTATCCCAACTTCAAAGCAAAACAGAGCTGTTAATATTATTTGATATCAATTTAGATACTTCTATGGATTTCTCGCACTCCATAAATTTGACTATAATACAAGCCATAAAGTAATCCTAAGTGTAAAGGTGATACATAAGCAGAAAAAATACTAAAAGAAAGCAGAAAAAATACTAAAAGCAGAAAAGGAAGAGTATATCAATATTAATAACAATATGGGTTGGGCCTACCAATTTGACAAAGGTGATTTGCAATTGCATGCAAGCTTGTTAAAAGTATTTGGCTCGAGATTGACTTGATAAAATCTTATTCGATCTTCCGACAGCTTAATTTGCGCCAAACTTGAAGATATATAAAAGCTTGATAAGAATGAGAAAAACTTAATATAGCACGGTCAAGCTTGGCTCGTGTTAAAAACCTACATATCTGAACAAACAAGAAGACAAAGGGGTGGAGAAGTAATCACCCCTTATAGTGACTTCTAAACTCTCACAACTGACATCACCTTAATTAAGTAAATAAACAATCAAATCGTCCAAAAAAAAAAATCAAGAAAATACATATGATATGGATAGTTATATATACTCCAATAATTGTCCTCTTTATTATATCCTGCTTTTTGAATAGTTGGACAAAATAGAATTGAGTTGGAGAGCAAATGAGAGACGAATAACTAAAACTATATCAATCATTATTAGTTAAAAAATATACAATATTAACAATAAGAACTAAACAAAAAAATACTATACAAATAATAATTTAGAGAGGATTTGATAAGTCTTTAATATTGATTAAGTCATCAATCATACGGATTTTAAAGATGGATTCCATGGTGAGAGTTCCTACTTTAAAAGGCGGGGAGAAGAGAACTTAGAGAAGAGGTGAAGAAAATTAAGAATGGCACGAGATTGAGTTTATAATATGAGCAAATAACTCTATACCTTAGCTGAAATAGATGGATTATGGATTGTAAGGTTGTGTTTGGCGATGAATGGTCGGGTTGGGTAGGTTTGGGGTATAAGCGGGCTTTGACCGTAACCCAAACCTAAGCCACATAAAAGTGGGCTTTGACCGTAACCCAAACCTAAGCCACATAAAAGTTTGAAAACATGTAAACCCAATAAATCCGGTTCCAGCAAGGATATGCGGCTCAATAAAACCGAGAAAAATCGGGCATGAGTCGGGTCGGGTCGGGTCGGGTCGGGTCTGGGTTAGACTATGGGCGACAGCATATTAATTTGCATAATCATCATGTCACCAGTCTCAGAGGCATATCAACAAATAGATAGCATACTACTACTCAAAAAAGAACAATGCAACAATTAGTCCCTACAAAGTGCATTTCCTTACAAAATTAAATTTGCTTGAAAAATACAGCTTACATTGCTCGTTCAAGCTGGGGTCTTGGAGCCCCCTGCAGCCTCCTCAACACTTCATCAGCATTCAGAATTTCTCAGCGTATCGACGCGATAGTCGGCAAAATCAAGATCTTTGTTGACAGTAGCTCGAGCCTCATCGGTGCCGCACCAGAAGCGATCCATGTACTCTTCGGATCAGACGTTTGTCCTTTCAAGGTCAGACGTCTGGAATTTGTTAGTGCAACAACAGCACGCAGCCAGACGTCTGCACCAGATGTCTGGATTTGGCTTGCACTCTCACAGAGCGTGGTCAGACGTCTGCACTTGTACGGGGCAGACATCTGTCCCTGCACGATCATGTTAGTTTCCAAAGATTTCTTTGTAACTGTCTGAAAAGATTTTAAGAGATTAGATTGTGGGATTTAATAGTAACAGAATATTTGAGAGATTGATTTGGTTGTAACAAATATTATATATGAAATAATATATAAAAGGAAACCACAAAGAGAAGAATCTCTAAGGCTTTTTCTTCCTTCAATATCTTTTTCTTCCTCTATCTCTTGCTATTTCTTTATGGTATCAGAGACATAAAGGATAACGTCCTTAAAAAATTTCTTCTTTCCATAATTCTACTACTACAATGACAATCAACCAAATCCTCTGTCTCATCAATCCCGTTTCTCACCCAACACCAATTCCTAACCCTAATGCATCGTCGTCCTTTTCTGTTGGCTATAATGCCCTCAAGTCAATTATTGTAATCGCAGGCACGCGATTGTGATGATTGAGGGATGACCTATACGGATAGAAAAGTCTTACTCAAAATGATAGTATGCTATCTGGTTTACCTTTATCATCATGCACATGTATTATGTGGTATTATAGATCACTATTAAATGTTTATAGAGCCCATAAGATTCTTTCTTGACTACCAGCTGTTTCCCCCAATCAGAGCAAGGTTTTGTTTTGAATTTCAAAATTCAATAAAAATGGAAGCAACGCTTCAGATCCTGTACGCTGCGCGCTGCGCGCCACGTGTCAAGCGCAGAAGCGCTGGCTCCAGGTGCGCTGCGCCCTATGCAGCGCATCCCAATCAGAGCAAAACTCTGTTTCAAAATTCAAAATTTAAATTGGAGCAACGCTTCAGATTCTGCGCGTTGTGCCACGTGTCTAACACAGGTGCGCTAGCGCAGTTGCGCTGCGCACTGCGCTGCGCGTTACGTGTTAAACACAGGTGCGCTAGCGCAGTTGCGCTGCGCTCTGCGCTGCGCACCACGTGTCGAACGTATGTGCGCTCGCGCAAGATGCGCCAGCGCTGGAATTAAAAATTCCCCACCGTCAGATCAAAAGATCTACTAATAATAAATTATTAATTAATCAAAACTAAAACTCTGTTATGGAAAGATTTTTCAATCTTATTGAAACAAGAAGATTATTTTATGTAAAATGGAGGCCTTAGGATCAAAGATCCAACGGTGGCAAATATTTCCAAATCAATCAGAGAAAAATCTCTTAAAACTGATTTAACAAATTATTTGGCCCTATATAAAGGACCCAAGACTTCAAGTCTAAAGGGAAGAGAAGACAGAAAAAATAGAGAGAAACCCTCTGCAAAAAAGAGCGAGCTCTTAGAAAAAAGAAGAATTTTCTTTATCTTCAAGGTAAAAAAAAGAACCATGTTCTTGAACAACAGAGATGAAACCATCTCGTAAAAAGAAGAACCATCTTTTAAAAAGATCAAAGATCTAAGAAAAAGACCAAGGACTTTATTAAAAAAGAAAATATCAAAAAGATCTAATCATAAAAAAAATCTAAAAGAAGTATTTTACTTCATTCACAGATCTTTTAATCTATAAAGGCAGAGCCTTTTATAAAAACAAGAACTTTTGTTCCCGGATCTTGAGGCAAAGCCACTTTTGAAGAACATAAATTTGTTCTTTGATCTTAAAATTGATCAGATGCGCTTTGCGCTACTGAAAAGTGCCTTACACTCATGAACTGCGCCTTTGCGCTCCTTGGATCGGCGCTCAGCGCCAAAACGTGCCACGTGTCAACCATAGACAACACTTGCGCTTTCCGCTTTTAAAACAGAGTGCTGCGCTCATAGACTGACGTTCAGCACCAAGCGTGCCACGTGTCGCTCGCTGGCGCACCAACAGACTAGCGCAAAGCGCTCATAAATGGAAAGCGCAATGTGCTAATGAATCAGCGCTTAGCGCTAAGCGCGGCACATGTCACCTTCGTGTGCGCTGGCGCAATGCTCTCTTAAATTGGCGCAAAGCGCCTGACGCGCCACGTGGCGCTGTTGGATATAGTGCCCTCTAAGTCAATTATTGGATCGCAGGTACGTGATTGCAATGATTGAGGGAGGACCTATACCGATAAAACAGTCTTACTTGAGATGATAATATGCTATCTGGTTTGTCTTTATCATCATTATAGAGCCCATAGGATTCTTGTTTGACTACCAGCAGTATGATGGCGATCATATATGTGGGAGCTGGGGTCTATAAGCACATCCTTAAAGTGTCCCTAGTCGTGGGAGTTTCGAGACAGGGCATCGATACTCCGGAGTAGACTAGTGTATACAGTCGAGACCCCGACGAGGGGCGGTGGCCGGTCTCACAAGCCACTGGTGTCAGTTGGATCACCTAAGATGTATACAAGTGCTCATTGGGTTATGAGTACACCGGATAGGACTCGCCGGGAACATGCTAGTTGGTATTATACATATCGTCAGATAGCAGTTCCCTGGTGACATGTGTACATGTTAGTTCATCGACCTGAGGTCGTCATTTGTCTCGTGTGAGTTCCCACTGTGCTTTGATTTATACCCTACCACGGGTCAAAGGAGTCGTGCAAATAGGTATATTTTAGGTACAGTCCCGAGCCACATTGGAGACAAGTGAGCGGATTTTCGGGGATTCGTCTCTCCCGGTATTGGGGGTGAGATCGCGCTGTGTTTAGGAGAGCCATTACACGAAATCCCTGGCCAGGGTAATCTAGATTTACTGGAAGGTATTCCAGTAGTATCTCAGGGTGTTCTGGGCTGCTCTCTGACACGACTTATATCGCTGTTGGGGGTCTGACGTTTACCGACCCCCTGGGCCGTATATGCGATACTCATAGATGAATGTTCCGGACTGTACAGACATTGTCACTGTCAGGCTCAGTAGGGTTTATGGATAAGTTCGCTCGTCAGCTTCCCTTCCAATCAATACATAGGCAAACCGTTACGTACAGCTAGTACCTCTGACGTGCTAATGGTTATACCCAGTGCCAGTGTACTGATGAGTCATTAGAGTCCCCCACAGACACTTTCCTAAGTTCGGGCGAAACGTTGTAGATACCGTATGGTATTATGGCAGGGTTCGGAAAATGCACGTGCGTTTTCGCACATGTCATTTTTCGGGCAGATAATACTGGTAGGCTTTGGTTTAAGCTGGATCCCAGTATTATACTGTGTAGATATAATATCTTTGTCTCAGTTGCATTTATATTCGGTCGTAATACAAATGCGGGTATGTTTATACTGTTACGGGGTTATCCTGAAATTCGTTTCAGGATCACTTTTGGAAGTTGCCAGTTTCCAGTTTTCTATCACCCATATTTAACATTCGGTTAAATACGGATTTGTCTTTTCGTCTTGAGGGTGATTCATGCTTCTAGAAGATTCTAGAGAGGGTGACATGGCTTGATGTGTCATTTGTTCATTAATGGTGCTTTTAATGACAAAGTGACTAGGTTAATTGTGATTGGTTTTCATTTAATGTGTTCATACCACTCATTCTTTTCTAATGATAAATATCCTTAATATTTTTCCTTACACTCACCCTCCTTACTCCTACACTCACCCTCCCTCTCCTATTTATGGCCGGCCCCCTCTTGTGGGATATAGTAGTGGTTCATTTTGATTTGTGAGAAAAGATTATGATAACTTGTATATGGAAATTTCATACAGTTCAATTTCCATTTACCCGATTCCAAATGACAACTTCTATTAACCGTTCTTCCATAACCTTGGACGTAACGAGACAAAGTATTCTACTCATTCTCTACTTCATCTTGGTCGTCTCTTTTGGCAAACTTGACGATCGAGTTGCCTCGGTTCAGAGGTGGGAGCCCGTTTAAAGATCCGTCGACGTGGTGACACCTGGACGATGAGACCGGAGATCGAGCAAGTTCGGATCAGTTGCAACATAGCGTGGGATGATGGTTGAAGACCGAAGGACTCGGATCATTCGGTATAACAATTCTACACTCTTTACAATTTGTTAGTTTAGCTTTAATGGCAGATCCGGGTTATAGTACGCGATAGCGCCAGTCGTAAAAGTTTTGTTCCGCATATCGGCGTCCGTTAGACGGCCGGGGCGCTGCCGTGTACTTACAGTGGTATCAGAGCCTCACCATTAAGCTATACTAACTTATGCTAACGCGTTTAAAAGATCGATCGAACGGAATTTCCGAAACCGCATTTTTCTGTACCCACAGTTTCTGTTGTTTTTCAAACTGTTCTAAAATTATTTCTGCATATCACAGAAAAACAAGCAGGCGTTTTTAAGCCGTCCGTACAAATTTGGACACGTGATCCCATTAAATCACCGCGGATCCGCGGTCAAACCTAGGGTTTGACCGGTTTAGTGGGATTCGAGCTCCAAATTTGTACAGGGGCTTCTTTGCAGGGAATTGTGGTTTCTAGTATATTTCTTTTGGGCCCAGTATTGGTTACTGTACTGCAGATGTTTGTGGGGCCCACTTCGGGAAATTTTGTCGATCGAAATTTTAAACGTGTTAGTTTTCAGTACTTACTTTATATCTCCGACCGAGAATGTCATTTGATCGGTAAACCGCGTCTGATTGCTATAGTTCTTTTAGACGGGTTTGCGAACGTGACATTCGCGTTGATGTTCTGTGTTGTGCTGTGATGTTGCGGATTTGTCGTGGTGGATAGCAGGGTGCAATGATAGTGCAGTTTGGTTTTATTTGTACTTTTGGTATTGCGGGGCGAGCGTCCAACATGTGGACTGCCGTCACTGCCTGTTGTATAATATTCTTTTGGGGCACGACCGGGGTGTGGTCGATGTACCCGTTGTACTAGGTTTATCCCGCGAAGGAGTGCACGGATAGCCGGGTTCTGGAGGACAACGGGTCCGTATCTCATGGCGTTGAGAGGCAAAGGGACCTCACTCTAAAATTGGCAGACTATTCGCCGCACTCGTAGGGGGTACAGGTTGACCCAAGGAGGGGTGCTCAATTTACCGAATTCCGTGAAGTGCCGGGTGTTCCATTCACTATGTTGTGGGGACCACCTCGCTTCAGGTTTTGGCGGGTAACTTGCCGCACCCGTAGGGGTCTAGGTTTCATTGCACAGGCTATCCACACGATCAGGGAAACGTCAGGTTTCAGTAGCGGCTCTGTGAAACCCGGGATCCCAGATTATCTGTATTTTTCTGTGATGCTTATTACTTTTCTGTAATGTTGCATTTATCACGCTTGGAGCGATTATTGTATATTAGTATATATACTATTAGATGTTGTATATGTTTTACACCCGCGCTAGTCCAGTCCCCGCTCTGTCGTTAGTTAAGTAACCTAACGGGTGATGACGGGACCCAATGACGAATGCGGATGGCATATACGTATATTTTATTTTCGTTCTTTTCTGGTGTGATTGATTGATGGGACTGCATTGATTCTTATCAATGCAAGGATAAAACAAACCATTTTTTTTGATGTTGTTGGAACAAATTCAAAATGAAATTATTACAAAGACGTTTCCTTTTGTTTTGCATAGCGGTATTCAGTTGGAATATCCTGCACCTCATTCCACGAGGAAAGAGCCGAGATCGCTTCACCGGGAGTGACTTCTTTAGCAAAAGGTTTTCGCTACTATATATTTTATAAAAAGCTATCAGGTTCCTTCAACGAGATCAAGTTCATTACGTTAAAGGTTTTTCGCTAAAAACCAGCCGTAATCCTCCGTCATTTCTTATGGATGGTCAGTAGTATTCAAGCTATATTTGTTGGCCTACGTCAAGACGTAGTGTTTGGTAGCTGCTGGGTATTCATTTGTTGCATAGATAGATGCATTAGTTTAAGTCAGACGTACAGCCTTGTTGGCCTACGTCAAGGGCATGTACGATGACTTAAGTTAATCAGGACAACGACGGGTAGAACTTGACATGTTGCTTATGATTTGTTGGCCTACGTGTCATAAGAGCATGGGATAAAAATTATATCGGGAGTTTCAAACATACAAGAAACTTGCCAGACTTGCGCATACCTTCTGGAGTGTGATGACATGAGTGGCTTCCATTAAGTTATCATGCGATGATAGTTGGATCCCGATTCTCACTGATGAGTTGGTTTACTCTTCGGGTGATCCTGACTAATTCTTCTTTCAGGTTTGGAGGAGAATTTGAGATAACAGTGGGAGGTTTCCTAATTAGATAAAGTGATAACCATTCTGATTTAGGCTAGAGTGCACGCAGAGTGTTTCTTTTCTCTCTCTCTCTTTGGCAGCGACTTTTTGACCGACCTTACACTATGACTCAGTGACCAAGTTGACCGAACCTTCTTAAAATACTGGTTTTTGGATTGTCTATAGTTGCATAAGTCATTGCAGCTCCTTCTTTTACCCTTTGTATTTCTCAGAACACCCCGTATTACTACGGACATCCACTTCCATTGGATAGATCCATCGTATGGTTATATACGAACTCGAAGGGACTTCTTCGAGGATGGATCCAGGTTCAGGAGAAATAGAATTGGTTTATTCAGTTGTCTTTTATTATCACATTCTCTCAGATTGCGAGGGCTCCTTGGATTAGGAGAGTACACCTATTACGCTTATTGGATAGTCTTATTCCAAACCATAGGCAGGTGCCGAAAGGTAGGGAATGAAGAAAACCAATTAGCTTAAGTAGGGTGTGCAGAAGGTAATATGTAAAGACAAGATAAAGGAATTAGAAAGAGGGCAAAGTAAATTGCGACCACTTACATTCGCGACCAAACCACGTATTTCATCGCCACTCCTACTTCGCCTTTCATTTCTCCGGAACAACCCGTATCACTATGAACATCCAATTCCATTGGATAAATCCATCGTATGGTTATATACGAACTCGAAGGATATTTTTTCGAGGATGGATTCTAGTTCAGGAGAAATAGGAATAAGGTTTATTCAGTTGTCTTTTATCATCACCTTCTCTCAAGTTGCGAGTACTCCTAGGATTAGGAGAGTACACCTATTATGCTTACTAGATAGTCTTCTTCCAAACCATAGGCTGGTGCCGAACGGTAGGGAAGGAAGAAAACCATTTAGCCTAATGTTGGTGTACAGAAGGTAACGACTAAAGACAAATTAAAGGGAATTAGAAAGATGGCAGGGAAATATACGGTTAAAGTCATGATATGGATTACGGAAGAGGCATTACTAAAGAATACCAGGATACCCCTACGAAACATATTTATGTTTCATATTCACTATGCATTGTTAATTGAAAACTGATTTCCCGATTAGATACTTACTCCAGGGTATGTATTTATCAGGTATGATTCTCACATCTGTATGGTTTTACAGATGTTGAGTGGGAGCAAGTTATTAGGAATTAGGTGATCATCCTCATTATATCGGAATTCGTTGTAATTGGTGATATTTGAGGAAATCGCTTGGGGACAGTTTTCAACCTACGATGCACAGGTCATGAGTTATTCAACTCAGCGGACTTATACAGAGTATTGTATGTTGTCCAGTGTCCATCAGGACAAAGGGGTTGGTCCTCGTACTATATTCTGTTTACTTGTAACTTCTCTAGTTTATAGACAAGTGTTTCGTAGAAATACAATGTCTAAGTATTGAGAAGTTGCGGGTATAGGAATAAAGTAGAGAACCATGTGTCGCAAGTATCGGGATTCTTCAAAAAGAATCCGAAGATGTAGATACTTGTGAAAGGTATTCAGTTGATAGTAATGGTTTTGAGAAACTTGTTTCTCTTTCAGGTTATTCATAATTGGATGGATTCTTAAGTTGAGTAATGCTGATTAGGCTCTCTCCATTAAAATGATATGCACTGGAGACAGCTGCATATTTTGAATCTGGTTCCAATTAAATAAGTGCTAAAGTTTCTATATTTGATATAGAATGCTTCATATCTTAACGATGTTAAGGTACGGGGAGTTGTCCAGCTTATGCTTAAAACCAGACACTGGATAACTCAAGGCACGTTTCTGAAATGGCAGTTTGTGGGTTGACCCTAGCTTCGACGAGGGTTGATTTTCTACCATCTGGAAGATCAATAGTGATATTGTTCTTGACTCGCCACAGTTTTATGAAAATGGATTTTTTCAGAAAACAGTAGTGGGAGCATGGTAGAACTGGAAGTGATTCCAGAACCGCAAACGATTACGGAAAGTTTAATAGGACCTATATATTCAATCAGGTTTGACATTCCAATAGCCACTCCGCAGATATGGTGGGTAACCTCAGACACCTGAGAGGTACTCCGGTAGCCTCAAGGACGGTGACAGGGAGGTTCTTGTTTACCCAGACTTGACACTACTGTTGTTTCAGACTATGAGACCCGGTAGGAGGAAATGTATAGCGTCGTTCTAAACTAGTTTTAGAAGTACACGTATATATTATTCTGCCAGAGGGTTGTTGTAGTCAGTGGGAGCAGCGGAAGCATAGTGGGCAAGTAGCTGGTGTCTATTTATAGACTTGAGCAGAAATAGTGGAGAACGATCATCTATTTTTGATGTGACAGTCATGGGTTTGACTTCATCAGAATAAGGGATGGATCTGTTAAGAAGGTAGTAGGGTGTGATGTCCTAATATTTGGATGACATACATAGAGTAGGAAGTAAAATTCCTATACTACGATCGATTGTACTGAGGTCGTCACACAGTTGTTTCTCCACAAAGGACATGGATGTAATATCTGACATTCTGGATACAAGATCTATGGTTTTAGATCTAGATTTGGGTAGTTTCCCAATGTGGGTACTTTGACAGTATTCTAATAGTATTTTAGAATGAATGACTCCTGGCATGGTGGTGTACCTGCAGGTAATGGAGTCACCCTCTCTAAAGGTGTCTTACAAACTAAAGGGGAGAGGGATGTGCATGATTGGCAGATCACTTACTTAGGCAATTGAGTCAATCGTGAGATGTCAAGTACCACACCAGATGTTGTTATTGCACTAGATGCGATAAGTTTATATTAATCCAATCCTGGAGAAACATTAGGAAGCAGTTATAGAACATAAGTACATGTTCTACGGATTTGATGACGGCAGCCTCCTTGGGGAGACAGTTATTATTCCAAGCTTCACAGGTGACATGGATGACAGAGTGATTGTCAGAGTTATAGTTTTCCCTCTGACGAGGGACAGTATTATGGACAGGTGGTTCAAGAGGATACTGTGGGAGGCATAGTGCTAGACACTGATTAGTTTCAGTGATCAATACAGTCTGAAAAGTTTGGATTTGGAGTTCATTTATGAACTAGGTCCAATCAGATATCTAAACATATTCTAAGACAGGTATTACTCAATTCGGGAGATGGTTTTCTCCGCGAAGTTGAGATATAGAGAGATACAGAAAGAAACACCGAAGCGGATCCACTCACCGAGGCTATTTCTCGAACACAAGAGTTTTACAAACGAGCTTTGTGAAACTGATTAGTAGAGGAGTTGGATGCTCGGTATCACACGAGCTGTGAGTACACGACATCGCAATAATTAGCCTTAAGTGCAAGTGGGAGATTGTTGGATATAGTGCCCTCTAAGTCAATTATTGGATCGCAGGTGCGTGATTGCAATGATTGAGGGATGACCTATACCGATAAAACAGTCTTACTCGAGATGATAGTATGCTATTTGGTTTGTCTTTATCATCATGATAGAGCCCATAGGATTCTTGTTTGACTACCAGCAGTATGATGGCGATCATATATGTGGGAGCTGGGGTCTATAAGCACATCCTTAAAGTGTCCCTAGTCGTAGGAGTTTCGAGACAGGGTATCGATACTCTGGAGTAGACTAGTGTATACAGTCGAGACCCCGACGAGGGGCAGTGGCCGGTCTCACAAGCCACTGGTGTCAGTTGGATCACCTAAGATGTATACAGGTGCTCATTGGGTTATGAGTACACCGGACAGGACTTGCCGGGAACATGCTAGTTGGTATTATACATATCGTCAGATAGCAGTTCCCTGGTGACATGCGTACAGGTTAGTTCATCGACCTGAGGTCATCATTTGTCTCGTGTGAGTTCCCACTGTGCTTTGATTTATACCCTACCACGGGTCAAAGGAGTCGTGCAAACAGGTATATTTTGGGTACAGTCCTGAGCCACATTGGAGGCAAGTGAGCGGATCTTCGGGGATTCGTCTCTCCCGGTATTGGGGGTGAGATCGCGCTGTGTTTAGGAGAGCCATTACACGAAATCCCTGGCCAGGGTAATCGAGATTTACTGGAAGGTATTCCAGTAGTATCTCAGGGTGTTCTGGGCTGCTCTCTGACACGACTTATATCGCTGTTGGGGGTCTGACGTTTACCGACCCCCTAGGCCGTATATGCGATACTTATAGACGAATGTTCCAGACTGTACAGACATTGTCACTGTCAGGCTCAGTAGGGTTTATGGATAAGTTCGCTCGTCATCTTCCCTTCCAATCAATACATAGGCAAACCGTTACGTACAGCTAGTACCTCTGACGTGCTAGTGGTTATACCCAGTGCCAGTGTACTGATGAGTCATTAGAGTCCCCCACAAACACTTTCCCAAGTTCGGGTGAAACGTTGTAGATGCCGTATGGTATTATGGCAGGGTTCGGAAAATGCACGTGCGTTTTCGCACGTGTCATTTTTCGGGCAGATAATACTGGTAGGTTTTGGTTTAAGCCGGATCCTAGTATTATACTGTGTAGATATAATATCTTTATCTCAGTTGCATTTATATTCGGTCGTAATACAAATGCGGGTATGTTTATACTGTTACGGGGTTATCCTGAAATTCGTTTCAGGATCACTTTTGGAAGTTGCCAGTTTCCAATTTTCTATCAACCGTATTTAACATTCGGTTAAATACGGATTTGTCTTTTCGTCTTGAGGGTGAGTCATGCTTCTAGAAGGTTCTAGAGAGGGTGACATGGTTTGATGTGTCATTTGTTCATTAATGGTGCTTTTAATGACAAAGTGACTAGGTTAATTGTGATTGGTTTTCATTTAATGTGTTCATACCACTCATTCTTTTCTAATGATAAATATCCTTAATATTTTTCCTTACACTCACCCTCCTTGCTCCTACACTCACCCTCCCTCTCCTATTTATGGCCTTCCCCTTCTTGTGGGATATAGTAGTGGTTCATTTTGATTTGTGAGAAAAGATTATGATAACTTGTATATGGAAATTTCATACAGTTCAATTTCCATTTACCCGATTCCAAATGGCAACTTCTATTAACCGTTCATCCATAGCCTTGGACGTAACGAGACAAAGTATTCTACTCATTCTCTACTTCATCTTGGTCGTCTCTTTTGGCAAACTTGACGATCGAGTTGCCTCGGTTCAGAGGCGGGAGCCCGTTTAAAGATCCGTCGATTTGGTGCCACCTGGACGACGAGACCGGAGATCGAGTAAGTTCGGATCAATTGCAACATAGCGTGGGATGATGGTTGAAGAACGAAGGACTCGGATCATTCAGTATAACAATTCTACACTCTTTACAATTTGTTAGTTTAGCTTTAATGGCAGATCCGGGTTATAGTACGCGATAGCGCCAGTCGTAAAAGTTTTGTTCCGCATATCGGCGTCCGTTAGACGGCCGGGGCGCTGCCGTGTACTTACAGGCGCACTGTCAGAACACACTCTGTTCTGATAAATGCTATAAGACAAAAATGTCAGAGCCCAATGCCTAGCATTATTAAAAGGGCCGAGCCCAAACAAAGGCTTAACAGCCAGAACAAAAATGAAATGTTAAACATTTTTTTAATTGGACTTAGCCCAATTCTGGCCATAAGTCCTCAACTTAAATTGAACTGAGCACATCTGCTCACAAATATTCAACAGATCTTAGTCCTAAATTGGACTACAGATCTTTCAAACAATTCACACCGGTTTGAGGATACATCTCGTTACTCCTTTGATATTTGTCGTTGTAATTCCTCAACGTCTTCAAAAGGGTGACGGGTCCCGACAACCACATATTTCATGAACTGTGGGGTCCTTAAACTCATGGACTATGATGTCCTTAATCTCGACCGTGATGTCTTAAAACTAACGTTGGACTGTGGAGTCTTTAAACTCATGGACTATGATGTCCTTAACCTCGACCATGATGTCTTAAAACTAATATCGGACTGTGGGGTCCTTAAAATCATGGACTATAATGTCCTTAACCTCGACCGTGATGTATTAAAACTAACATCGGACTGTGGGGTCCTTAAACTCATGGACTATGATGTCCTTAACCTCGACCGTGATGTCTTAAAACTAACATCGGACTGTAGGGTCCTTAAACTCATGGACTATGATGTCCTTAACGTCGACCGTGATGTCTTAAAACTAACATCGGACTGTGGCGTCCTTAAACTCATGGACTATGATGTCCTTAACCTCGACCGTGATGTCTTAAAACTAATATCGGACCGTGGGGTCCTTAAACTCATGGACTATGATGTTCTTAACCTCGACCGTGATGTCTTAAAACTAATATCGGACTGTGGGGTCCTTAAACTCATGGACTATGATGTCATTAACCTCGACCGCGATGTCTTACAACTAACATCAGACTGTGGGGTCCTTAAACCCATGGACTATGATGTCCTTAATCTCGACCGTGATGTCTTTAAACTAACATTCATGGATTATGATGTCCTTAACCTCGACCGTGATGTCTTTAAACTAACATTGGACTGTGGGGTCCTTAAACCCACGGACTATGATGTCCTTAACCTCGACCGTGATATCTTTAAACTAACATCGAACTGTGGGGTCCTTAAGCCAACAGACTATGATGTCCTTAACCTCGACCGCAATGTCCTAAAACTAACATTGGACCGTAATGTCCTTAAACTAATTATCGACCGCAATGTCATTAAACTAAACAACAGAGCCCAATTGCTCTCTTGTTGGATCTAAGTCTAAAATTAAACTAGCGTATCTTTAACAAACATTTAAGTTAATCTTAGTCTCAAATGAGGCTAACGTATCCTTAAACTCAACCCCCCAAACCCAAATCTAAGAAAGATACGGATTTGGACTAGTCCACGCCCTACGGGCGACAACATAACTTAGTCTCCGTATACAATCCATGGGCAACCAAAAACAAAACAAACATCCATGACACGAAGTGACCATCTGGAGAAGGAGAAAGTGGTTACCGCGATGCGGTAGCATAATTAACTGCAGGGGTTTGCGCCTGCAGGGAAGAGCGTCCCCACAATCAAAACCCCTCAAATGAGTGGGAATCTGACGAAGTCTGCTACATCGGCCGCATCCGTTTAAACCTTCGATACATGGTGTCATAAATCAACTTGGCATCTTCAGAGAGGTGGACGGATAGCACTAATTAGCATATGCCCTCGGAATTCTGGCAGGACGTCCCAACGTCCCGGTCGCGTCTTTCGGCGGTAAACAGATTCTGGCACGCCCGGTGGGACCTCTTCCTCTTTCCACTCCACACTTCGTGTGTCGTGTTTCGCGAACGAATCGCGGTTTGATATGGTTGCCCTTGGGTTCGAGATACTGAGATTTGATGTCTTTCTCTGTGCAGAAAATGAAAGATCAATGGCGTCTACTTGCACGAAGTGTTCCGGCTGCAACTGCAACTCACGTTCCGCTTCATCTGGAGGCATAGCTTACGGGCCCCCGGCAGCCTCCCTGTTCACAATGCCGATAGAGCAGGTAACATAAGCTACCACCAGTTTGTTCTTCGGGACCATGCTCCCACCAGTGAACATTAATATCCCGCCGCCGCAAGAAGTGCAAAAGAAGTCGGTCTTTGATCGGCTCACTACTACCACGGCCCCTCTCAACGGGTCGTCCGGTGTCAAGCCAACGGCGTCAGTCTTCGATAGGCTGAGCCTGAACTCCAATGGGCCTGTCAAGAAGCACACGATACTTGAAGCGGCCATCCCAAAACGGATAGCCATTCCTGCTCTTGAGGTCACTAAAGAAGCTTCTCCTATTAAGGGATCGGTCTTTACGACATTGGCCACCCCGGCTCCCGTTCCTACTCAAAAGTCTGTCTTTGATAGATTAAATACTACTACTCAACGGACATCGGTCTTCAAGAGGCTGACGCCAGCAACAGCGCCTCACCTGAACAGGGGAAATGACGAAGTCACCCCTCAAGCTGAAACCATCCCAATAGCTCGATGCGCTCGACGTCGCCATTGGCGCCGAGTAAGGAAGGATGGGGGCAACTCTCCCTCTGGACTAACTCCACAAGCCCCAACCGTGGAAGTTAATGTTGCTGTTCCAACTGGGAACAACTTTGAATGGCTGAACAGGGTGCGCTGGAATTCTTCTACCGCCGTACTGAAAAGATCTCCACCATCCGTGGAGAATGTTGCGGAAGTTAAGCCAGAACAGTCCCCACGGCGGCTTTCTTCCAAAATTTACAAAGTCTGGCGACGGGTTCAGGACTCAGTAATTGATCAAGATTACTCTCGCCAGCAGAAAAAGGTGAAGGTTCAGCAGGAAGATGACCGTCCTGTCAAGCCACAAAAGGCGACAGCTACTTGGGTGCCCACTGCAACGGCCCCCTCAACTTCGACTGCTCACAAGAAAAGAAGGCTGGAGAAAATCCCTAAATCTGCGACGAATCGCAAGACCACTGAACCTAAACGCCCCAAGTCTGGAGGCATGGTGGTGCACACTGTCTATATGGCGTCCGGAAAAGAGGATGGCCGTATCTCCACAGGTCATCGACCGCTTACGCGATCGGTAACAAGGGCCCAGGAGCAACAACAGAAGCTCCAGGAAATGTTGACGCAGATGGCCGTACTCACAGGGCCAAAAAAGAGCCCGGAAACGTCATCAGAGCAACGTCAAGAAGAAGAAACTGATGCTGAGTTCCTTCGCAGAATCCTCGAAAAGAAGGACAAAGAGGCAGTGGAACAAGCTACTAACATAAAACGAATGGCGTTCTTATTTCAAGACATGGTCGGGATGATGTTACAGCCGGATCCTCCAGTTGAAGATCCTCCGATTATCCTCGAAGACGACCGATGGGAGACATCAAATCCTCCTCCGGCTCTTTCAGCAGCCAAGGAGGAGATTATCTCCAAGGCCACTCTGGATGATTACATCGCTCAGCAAATACGAGCTCACCAGACGAATGAAGCGGCTGGGTAGATCTTTAAAACGGGACGACCCTATCCGGGCTAGTATGACCAAATAAGGTACCCGCCGGAATATACGATCCCTAAATTTCATGTATATAAAGGGATGGGAAATCCGTATCAGCATGTTGCCCAGTTCAGAGCCTTATGCGACAACACCGGGGGTGATGATAAACTGCTACTTCGCCAGTTCGTCGGCAGCTTGTCGGAGACGGCGTTCGAATGGTACTCTGAACTTTCGAACGACTCCGTCAAAACTTTTGCGGAGATGGAGCTATTATTTACACAGCGTTTCGCGAGTTCTAGTGAACGCACCCCAATAACGGCATTGATCAACGCCAGGGTGAATCTAGGTGAAACATGGGTGCAATACGCAATACGATGGCGGAACTTATGGTCAAAATGTGAGCAGCACATCGAAGAAGCGCCGGCAGTGGGCATGTTCGTGGGTACTCTCGACCCTCAAGCGACCATCTCGCAATTCATGATGTTCTTCAAGACGACCACCTTCCAGGCCTTGATTGACAAGCTGGCCCAAATGGACTAGATGAGCCATAGGCCTTCTTCTTCAAAGACGGAGCCTTGGAATGAAAAGGGCAAAGGTAAAGCAACCTTCGTTGCCAACGCTCAACAACAGCCGAGCAACTCAAAGCCGGTTGTTCGCCAAAACAACGTGCGTCCACGCCCATCCCTCGAGGAGAGACTGGGACGTCCTTGCTCGTTTCCCCGGGATAAAACGAGGAGACTGTTCGAGCTGGCAGTACGCAATAGGCTCATCAATCTGCCGGACCCTAAACGTACGTTGCAGCCAGGCGATGTCAACAATCCTAATTACTGCCCTTACCACCAAGCAGTAAGCCATCCAATCGAAGATTGCTTCGTCTTCAAAGGCTGGATTGAAGACCAATACCAACAAGGCAAGTTCGCATTATCCAAAAATTTGAAGGTGAGCCCACCACAACCTCACGCCCCTTAAAAGGTGGACATGCCGGGGGTATCATGCTCATTCATAGAGAAATTCCCTTGGACCGAAAAGTCCGTAAACTAGAAACTCGCCTCAAATGCGGCAACGATGGACCGAAAAGTCCGTAAACTAGAAACTCGCCTCAAATATGGCAACAGATGACCGAAACGTCGTTAAACTAACGATGGACCACTATGTCCTAAAACTAGCTGTTGACCGAAACGTCGATAAACTACTGTAAACTGCAGCATCCCAAGGCTGACGCAAAAAAAGAAGAAGATAAAAAAAAATAATAAAAAAATAAAATAAAATATAAAAAAAAACGGCATGTCCATAAGCAAAATGAGCACGGATGAAAACCTGAAAGGGCTCCGTGAGTAAAAACAGCAGGGCTACGGGCGAGTTTTGTGAAAACCCGAAAGGGCGCAACTTCGTTAAAAGACACTTGCAGGGTCCTCTCAACCATGTGAGGAGAAACCACCCGCGTGAGATCCTTACGACTCACAAGGGAGCAACACACTTAGGGATCCCCACGATTCCTAAAGAGAAATTACACTTGAGAGATCCTCACGACTCGTAAGGAGAACCCTCTTATGGGACCCTCACGGCTCATAGGATTCAAAAGTCTTAAGCTGCAGGGATCTGAACCCGTTCTTAAGCAGCCCCCCACAACCTCCGATACTGCCCTGCAAACGACTCAATACTGTCCCTTGTATACAAACTACGGGCGCGAATAAACATTTCCCTAACAAAGTCCTACCGGCGACTTGGGATTTGTCTACACGGTGAACAACCCTTGTAAGTCCTCTTGACTTATAAGGAGAAAATATCTTGTAAGATCCTTACGACTTATAAGAGAACATGCACTTAGGAATCCTCACGATTCTTAAGGAGAAAAAGCACCCACGAGATCCTCACGACTGGCAGGGAGAAATACCTTTATGAGACCCTTATGGCTCATGAAGTCAAAAGCCTTAGTCGACGGGATCCTAACCCTGTTTGCTAAGCCACCTTTGTTCGACATCGACAGAGGCAGATGGTGATTCGCTCCTGGCAATATCCCAGTTGTAGCGATGCTGATGCCTAAATCGGTATCAAATTCCAAGTCCCTTCATGGCAAATGATGATTCGCTCCTGGCAATATTCCAGTCGCAGCGATGCTGATGCTGAGATTGGCACCAGATTCCAAGTTCCACACTCGCGATAAAAAACCAGCGAGCCAAAAATGCATATGAAATAGCCGAAATGATGGGGCAACTTGCAACGAAATCAGTAAGTAAAAATATATGCATACAAAATATCTGAAATGGTTGGGCGACTCGCAATAAAAAGCAGCGAGTAAAAATAAAACAAATATCCGAAATGATTGGGCACAGCGAAGAATAGCCGAAATGATTGGGCAATCGCGACCTTCGCGATATAAAAAGCTGAAATGATAGAGCATCGCGGAAAGAATTAAAAAAATGATAAAAGAATGAAACTTTTTGCCCTACAGGTGAGATCATATCGATCCCTGTATACAATCCAGGGGCACAAACAAAGAGGGAACCATACCTTCCCCCAGGCTCCATCCGAAAGAGAGCCAAGTCTCGACGATTTACAGACAACCTGGAGACCACCTCAACATTCATCTTATTACAAAAGACGCAATGTCAACAACGGCGTTCCTTCGCAGTCCAGCAGGATGTAGATGCAACGTCAACGAAAGACCCCATGGTCAGCAAAGCGGAGTGACGGCAAAATCCTAGCTCCACCTTAGCATTCGTCTCGTTACAGCAGACGCAATGTCAACAGCGGCGTTCCTTTGCAGTCCAGTAGGATGTAGATGCAATGTCAACAAAAGACCTCACGGTCAAAACAAAGCAGAGTGACGGCAAAATCCCAACTGCACCACAGAATTCGTCTCGTTACAGCATACGCAATGTCAACAATGGCGTCCTTCCTCCAACAGGATTCGGACACGCCAAAGCAAACAAAGCGAAGGCCAAATCCCTAGCTTCAGAGTCTTGACGGTAACTCATATAAAACCTGAAAGACCACCAGAGATCATCCTACATGGAGTGGTCACCACCTCGACGTTCGTCTCGATATAGCAGACGCAACGCCAAAGCAAACGAAGCGAAGGCCAAATTCCTAGCTTCAGGGTCTTGACGGTAACTCATATAAAACCTAAAAGACTACCGGAGATCATCCCACATGGAGTGGTCACCACCTCGATGTTCGTCTTGATACAGTAGATGGGATGTCACCACAACGTTCTTCTTCCAGCAGGATTCAGACGCGACAATCAAACAACGGAGCCACGGAAAAATCCCTAGTTCTAAGCCTCGACGGTTCACCCGCAACCTAGAGATAACCGCGACATTCGTCTCGTTACAGCAGACGCAATGCCAGCAAAACGAAGCAAAGGCCAAATTCCTAGCTTCAGGGTCTTGACGGCAACTCATTTAAAACCTGAAAGACTATCGGAGATCATCCCACACCAGCGCGGAGTGGTTATGACTTATCGGGGCTCTCCAAAATGAGCCTAACCTCAAGTAAAAAGCGACATGGCAAAATTCCTAACGCTTACTCTTCTGATGATCAAACTGCCTAAGTAGATTGTTTGAAGACGTCTTGTCCAGCCCCCGAAGGGATCAGAGACACGACAGTCGCAAGGCTACTCGAACAGCAAGATTTCCTATCGAGGGATACATCAGCCAACGCGACGGTACGATGGGCAAAACCCTAGTACCACAAACCCTAACGGACCTCTGTCGTAAAGAGAAAAGGTTAATTGTGACGTTAGGACATTCTTGCGAGAACTTCTCGATTTGTCTCGACTCGTAAAGCAAAGCCTTAGGCAGTAGGGATTAAAAAAACCTGTTTCCTAAGCACTGGGGCCCTGCAAGTCGGTCCAAAACAGACTCTTGCATACTATTCACGGACCACACTCTCCAAAGTCGAATCTCGACAAGGAGGGAAACAACTACTTACGAGTCCTCTCGACTTGTAAAAGGGAAAATTCTCTTGTGAGATCCTTATGACTCTTAAGAGAAAACACACTTAGGAATCCTCACGATTCTTAAAGAGAAATTACACCTACGGGATCCTCTCGACCGGTAGGGAGAAAATTCTTTATGAGACCCTCACGGCTCATAAAGTTGAAAAGTCTTAGGTGACAGATCCTAACCCTGTTTTCTAAGCCATCACCACCTTACAAAAGAGCACAAGGTTGACAGCTATATACTATTTACAGACCGCACTTGCTAAAATCGCATGGCAAACAACACAGCAAGGAGAAGAAAGCAACAGTATAACAAAAAAATGTGCATCTTTTATTCATGAATTCAATTGAGTACAAGGCGAATTGTATAAAAGAGTAAAAAAATGGATACATGTTGTCCAAAGATTACAAGTGTTCAATCTATACAAAAGTAGTTATTGGGAGGGAGGCGCCTTCAATAGACCAGTTAGCTGCTCGCACACTCTTCTCAACTCTTCCTTACGATCAGCCGTTGCGGCCAGCTCTGCTTCAATTTGGACCCGTTGCTGCAAGCATGATGAAAGTTTCTGATCAACTTCCTGCTGGGCAGCCTTCTGACTCGGCGTGACCTGCTCATTAAGATTAAGCTTCTCCCTCAACACCAGCCCGTCAGAGATGCATCGTTGAAGGTTTTCAAAAATGGTGTTCAGCTGGGCAGCATTAGCTGCAACCTCAGCGCGCAGTCGGGCAGATTCAGCAGAAGTCGCCTCACGTTCCTTCCACTTAAGGGTTGCCTCTCGTTCGAAATGGCGAAGGAACGGAACACTCTGCTCAACCCATGCGGCCAACTGGGAGTTCAAGGCCCGAGTTTCAGGGGCTGGACGCATAAGTTCAAGCTCATGTAGACAGGCATCAATCTTCCTGCAATGGTTAACGCAAGACTCGACGACGCCTTCACTATGGAAGTTCACAAGCGTCGCCAGCATTGGATTAACCTCGGCAGCGAAATTTGCGGCAGATGTAGGAGCCTCCGCGTCAAGCTCCTCGACGTATTCGCTCAGCATACGCAGACTGGTCACAACACCTTTTGAGGAGGGACGTCTGGAAAAGGGCCCGGCCGGCATCATGATGCGAGATTCGAAAGAGGCCTAAGTCGAAGCGGCCGCTGCAAAACAAATCACAATCAGATGATGGTTTAAGAAGTATTAGAGGTTCATGAACAATGGGATTTACTATACCAGCTGCAGCAGGTGGCAAAGCCGGAAGGACCAATGGCACAACTGTTCTCTCGTCTCCTCCTTCAATCTGTAGTGCTACAATCAAGGCAAAGAAGAATCAGAAATGATTTCACTGTTGGTAAAAGAAAGAACATTAACTGAAGGATGTAATCACCAGCGCCACTGGATGAAGCAATCTCCGACGGGAAGGAGAAGTGGGGGTGCAACACCTGGTACAGGTGGTCAAAAATGATTCCTAAATAGACGTAACATCAGTATATGAATTATACAGCTTAGAGAAAAGGCCGATGAGTCACAAATACATACCTACCAATATCTGAGACGGTGCGAGAGAAGGTAGAGAGGTGGTAATCGTCAGGGCGGTAACTGACGGCGCTGCCTCGGGTAGCGCGACATCGGCACAAGCCTCACCTGCATTAGAAACAAGATAAACACTGTCATGAAAGATTGAAAAAGATTGCGGAATAAAAAAGGGGCGGTGACCTAAAATCTACCTGATGAGTCGCCAACCGGAGCTGTGACGAAGGCGTCACTTGATACAACAACTGCGTCTCCCTCCTCCATCAGGGTGGTCTCACCTCCCGTCGCCTCGTCCCCTGACTCCACGAAAGCCGTTGTCACACTTGCGACGCCAGGAGACGGTAAAGAACCGTAGGCAGGAAGAGCGATGATCGGGGCGGTGCCCGACTCTTGAGAAAGAGCGGCCATCTCGGGCCCAGCAATCGTACCCATTTCGCTCGCCACCACCTCGGGCTCAGTAATTGTAGCCGTCTCATCCACCACCACCTTAGGCTCGGCTGTGATAGCCGTCTCGTCAGCCACTACCTCGAGCCCGACAATTGCGGCCACCTCGCCTACTACCGCCCCGAGTTCGGAAATAGCAGCTACCTCCTCCACCGCTACCTCAGGCTCAGCGTTCGTCGCCACTTCTTCGGTAAGGCTCGGCCCTGCAAGATAAGGTATATGAGAACTGATAATTTAAAACTTTGACAACGGAACCTCATGGCACATTACCTGGAGTTGAGTTACCGTTTGCTTCCCGAGCCGCACGTGCCGCCCGTCTGTGAGCAGTAGACAAGGCAACCGGAGACTCCTCTGAAAGAGTAGCAGCAGGGGTAACGACGCTCGAACCCGCTCCTGCAGCTAAAGCAGCACTACGCTCCCTTGCTGCGTGCCTCCGGTGCTTCCTTTCCTCCCGGGCCGTCAAAGCAGACCTTCTAGAAGCCTCCTTCAACAGGACGTCATCGTCCGCATCCAGGGTTACCTCTGGAGCCGTCAAGGCTTCCGTCATCGGTCGTTTAAGTAAGGCCTCTTTCGGCAGTGCCGAAGAGGCCGGGACTTCGGTAGCTGGCCCGGGGAGAATTTCCGCATTAGCTCGCGGGATCGGCATTGTGGTCCTTGTGATAAGAAAAAGAAAGGGTCAGATTACTCATAAGAAACGGGAGCAGGAACGTGGTAAAGCGAAATGTACCAATGCCTAAGGATGCTCGAAGTCGTTCCTCTTCCTCAAAAGTCTTGAGAGAGGCAGCGAGAGCTTCTTCGGTAGAAATGCCTGTTAAAGAAGAAAAACGTCAGTCATACTACAATAATAGAAATATGATGCAATGACGAAAAATATGGCTAATGGTTACCTGATTGCGCGAGGATAGCCAGTCCCGCTTTATGGATCGCCAATCGCTCAGAAGCTGCAATGGCAGCCGCCAGATCAGTGTCATCTGGTGGCATAAATAGGCCGTCGTTGGTCCCGTACTCACTCAAGCCCTCGCTGTAAGGAGATGAGGTTCTTGACCAAATACAACGTCAGCAGAGATGATCGACTTCTTCTTCCTCTTCTGCACGCGAACTCCAGTAGCAGCAAGTACAAGCTTATGCTTGGTGGGCACTTTGGGGCGACGAGTCCCGATATCTGAGCCCACACCAGACTCGGGGGAAGCTACATTTACCGTCTCCGTAGGAGCACGGAGCACCGATGGCACATCCACCGTTTCCACCGAAGCATGGGGCAATCCGTGCGTGGGGTTTAGCACACGTGGAGGCTCAACTGAAGCAACCCCTCTTAGCGAAGGGGGAACAACGATCCGTCGCTTTAAAGGGACGTTGCGATCGCTGGCAGGGCGCGCACTCTTGCGATCGAGCAGCAGCCGCCTCTCTTCCCGGATAATAGCACCCATCGCGTGTTGATACCAGGCCCCGTGTACGTTAAGGGCCCTCGGAATGCAACTCGACTCGCTAATAAAGAAGTGGAAGCCCGTATTCAAGCGCATAAAGTGATGCAGCGCACACCGTATTCCTTCTCTAGTGGCAGCAGGTTCTTCCTAAAACACCTCCAGTGGAACCCCCTGGTTATAACTCAGTTGCTGGGCAAAATGATGGGGATTGTATCTTATAAAAAGCGCCGTATCATTTTTCCTGAATACAAGAAAGCCCGGCCTGATGGTGTATAGATGTAGAATCTCCCGGGCTTTCAACACGGAGGCCCCATCCTTAAAGGTGTAGCGCAATGCCAACACCGTCTTGGAAGTTTCCTGACCGATTGTCAGGACTTTGTCCGTAAAAGACATACCAGCTCCGACCGTGCGTGGACGAAGAAGCAACCTCTAGCCTCCCGCTGAGACGGATTCACGATGGGAGCGTCAACCAGCAACATAATTCTTGGGAATTTGCACTTCTCGAAAAACGAGGGTCTTTTATGAATGTCAAATACCCCGAGCACGTGCATTTCCATCCACGAAGTAAAATAATGCATCGGGAAGTTGGCAGAATGCACCCCCGGTTCAGTTGTATCCACCGCCACGCTAAGACCATGATACAGATGGGATAACTCAGCAATCCCAATAGCCACTTGTATCCCGGCCACCATTCGATGCGCTGGGTAGAAGACGGACGACCTCATATAGCGAGGGTTCATGGGGAGCACGAATCAGCACAACCACAGCCCCAGAAACCCAAGAAAGAAAGCCTCTTCGTCAATGCCCGGAGCGGCGATTTCTGACAGAGGAATGATTGCGGTATCGTGAAGAAAAAAGCCCTTCTGATCGTCTTCTAGTACTGGTCGACGGTCCAAGCCGAAGCCGAAGGGGTCGTCGAGTTTGGCAAACTTTTCACCTCGTTGCGATAAGATCTTCGGGCAAAGAAACCGAGCAATGAAGTCTGCGAAACTGACCCCCCGGCCTCCAGATTCTAAGAAAAGGCTCTCGTACATGTTCAGCACCTTTATCGGACTAGGAAACTGGTGCTGGATGGCGTTCTCCGGCGTTAGGCCCATCACCACTGGCTTGGTGGCGAAAATGTATTCATCCGGAGGAAGCAGCTCCTCATAGTGCTCTCCCTTAACCGGCAGATCAGAAATCTCAGCAAATTCTTCTAAGGAAATGGAGACTTCTCTGTCCAGTAGAAGAAATGTATGGGTTGGGATGTTCCATTGCTCCAAGAACGCCTTAATCCACCATGTCGGAGGAGCAGAATAATGGAACAACAAAGCATAAACCGTAGGATATAGACCGAGCTTCAGCAGTTGCGTTTTCTTCGCCGACAAAATGTACCTGGCCCACTGCAAATAGCCGGTCGAATGTCGGGGAGTCAACCCGATGTTGTAGGGTTGTCCCCAAGGGTGCGACTCGCCCTGGAATATGCGTCGCCCCAAGGTATCCAAAGCTGCCGGCAGCTGCATGGGTATGGCGGCAATCGAAGGCTGAAGAAGACCCTCCGAAGTCCAATTGACAACCTCCACGGCATAGTTCACCGGGGGTGCATCTGCATACGAAATCGATGAGATCGGCTTCGACAGCGTCACACAAGAGAAGCTTTGACGACCTTTGATGATCTGGTCATACCACCTTCCCCACAAGTGAAGGTTTTTGTGTTCCGGGTCATAGTCTATAATGAGCGCGAGAACCTCCCGGTCCACAGGTGCTTCATGGAATCCTCCCTCTGAACGGAAAAACGGGAAAGAGAGATCGAAAGACATGTCGCCTGCAAGAAAGAACAGAATTCGATTGTCAGTACTATAATTTAATTTCAAGATTCTGACACTCGGCACTTTAAAATTTGTACCACACTGCAATGCAGTGGAAAGGGGACCAAAGGTGGACCCACAAAATCCAGATGACAATGCATCAATTAATAAAACAGCCTCATCATTGGATGAGACTGTCAATTAATGAGGAAATTCTCAAGGAATATTCTCATTAAATGAGAAATCCCTTAGGAAAAGGAGAAAATCTCCTTTTGAGAGCAAAGCTCTATGACAGAGTGACACTTGTCACACTCTGATCATGAAGGAATAAAATTCCTTAAAGAGCCTAGCTCTGTAATGATGATGGAAAATCCATCAAAGATTAATTAAAATTAATTTTTGAGAATTAAAAATTCTGGGATCTTCAAGATCCATGAAAAACTCTTAAGAGTTCTTCATCAAAGATCAAAAGATCTACATATTATCAAAAGAGTAGATCTCTGATTCATGGGCTAAGAAACCCCAAAAAAGATCTCTTTAGATGTATGGGTTCATGAGAGCAAGGCTCTATTAATGAACCCCTAAAAGGGTTTTTTCTTTAGGTCAAAGATCTATGAAGAGCAAGGCTCTGTTAGTGGGTAAAAACCCTAATTTGTTAAAATTAAAATTTTTAATTTTACCTAAGAGTTCTGACTCTTGAAAGTTCTTAACAAAAGAGCAAGGCTCTGAGCAAAAATTCTCAAGAAGAAAATGATAATCATCTAACGGACCAAAGGTCTTATTTAGAGGCACTGGACTGCTTCTTCAACTTCTGAGTTGATCCAAGGGCTCAGATGTTGCCACCGCTGCATTCACGTGTGCGCCACGTGAGCGCAATGGTGGGGGGCATTTGTTTCCCCAAATCAGAGCAAAGATCTGTTTTGAATTTCAAAATTCAAAAAAAATGGAAGCAATGCTTCAGATCTTGTGCGCTGCGCGCCACGTGTCAAGCGCAGACGCGCCGGCGCCAGGTGCGCTGCGCCCTAGGCAGCACATCCCAATCAGAGCAAAGCTCTGTTTCAAAATTCAAAATTTAAATTGAAGCAAAGCTTCAGATTCTGCGTGCTGCGCGCCACGTGTCTAACACAGGTGCGCTAGCGCAGTTGAGCTGAGCTCTGCGCTGCGCGCCACGTGTCAAACACAGGTGCGCTAGCGCAGTTGTGCTGCGCGCCACGTGTCGAACGTATGTGCGCTAGCGCAAGGTGCGCCAGTGCTGGAATTAAAAATTCCCCACCGTCAGATAAAAAGATCTACTAATAATAAATTATTAATTAATCAGAACTAAAATTCTGTTATGCAAAGATTTTTCAATTTTATTGAAACAAGAAGATTATCTTATGTAAAATGAAGGCTTTAGGATCAAAGATCCAACGGTGGGAAATATTCCCAAATCAATCAGACAAAGATCTCTTAAAAATGATTTAACAAATCATTTGGCCTTATATAAAAGGCCCTAGACTTCAAGTCTAAAGGGGAGAGAAGACAGAAAAAAGAGAGAGAAAAACCCTCTGCAAAAAAGAGCAAGCTCTTAAAAAAAAGAAGATTTTTCTTCATCTTCAAGGTAAAAAAAAGAATTATGTTCTTGAAAAACAGAGATGAAACCATCTCGTAAAAAGAAGAACCATCTTATAAAAAGATCAGAGATCTAAGAAAAAGACCAAGGTCTTTAATAAAAAAGAAAAGATCAAAAAGATCTAATCATAAAAAAAACTAAAAGAAATATTTTACTTCATTCACAGATCTTTTGATCTATATAGGCAGAGCCTTTTATAAAAACAAGAACTTTTGTTCTCGGATCTTGAGGCAAAGCCTCCTTTGAAGAACATAAATTTGTTTTTTGATCTTAAAATTGATCAGATGCACTTTGCGCTATTGAAAAGTGCCTTGCACTCATGAAATGCACCTTTGCGCTCCTTGGATCGGCGCTCAGCGCCAAAACGGGCCACGTGTCAACCATAGACACCACTTGCGCTTTGCGCTTTTAAAACAGAGCGCTGCGCTCATAGACTGGCGCTCAGCGCCAAGCGTGCTACGTGTCGCTCGCTGGCGCACCAACAGACTAGCGCAAAGCGCTCATAAATGGAAAGCGCAATGCGCTAATGAATCAACGCTTAGCGCTAAGCACGACTCGTGTCACCTTCGTGTGCGCTAGCGCAGTGCGCTCTTTAATTGGCGCAAAGCGCCTGACGCGCCACGTGGCGCACTATCAGAACACACTCTGTTCTGATAAATGCTATAAGACAAAAATGTCAGAGCCCAATGCCTAGCATTATTAAAAGGGCCGAGCCCAAACAAAGGCTTAACAGCCAGAACAAAAACAAAATGTTAAACATTTTTTTTAATTGGACTTAGCCCAATTCTGGCCATAAGTCCTCAACTTAAATTGAACTGAGCACATCTGCTCACAAATATTCAACAGATCTTAGTCCCGAACCGGACTATAGATCTTTCAAACAATTCATACCGGTTTGAGGGTACATCTCGTTACTCCTTTAATATTTGTCGTTGTAATTCCTCAACGTCTTCAAAGAGGTGACGGGTCCCGACAACCACACATTTCATGGACTGTGGGGTCCTTAAACTCATGGACCATGATGTCCTTAACCTCGACCGTGATGTCTTAAAACTAACGTTGGACTGTGGAGTCCTTAAACCCATGGACTATGATGTCCTTAACCTCGACCGTGATGTCTTAAAACTAACATTGGACTGTGAGGTCCTTAAACTCATGGACTATGACGTCCTTAAAACTAACAATGGACTGTGAGGTCCTTAAACTCACGGACTATGTTGTCCTTAACCTCGACCGCGATGTTCTAAAACTAACATTGGACTGTAATGTCCTTAAACTAATTATCGACCGCAATGTCATTAAACTAAACAACAGAGCCCAATTGCTCTCTTGTCGGATCTAAATGATCCCGTTAAGTTGATCTTAGTCTAAAATTAGACTAACGTATCCTTAACAAACGTTTAAGTTGATCTTAGTCTCAAATGAGGCTAACGTATCCTTAAACTCAACCCCCCAAACCCAAATCTAAGAAAGATACGGATTTGGACTAGTCCACGCCCTACAGGCGACAACATAACTTAGTCTCCGTATACAATCCACGGGTAACCAAAAACAAAACAAGCTTCCACGGCACGAAGTGACCATCTGGAGAAGAAGAAAGTGGTTACCGCGATGCGGTAACACTTGCGCCTGCTGGGAAGAGCGTCCCCACAATCAAAACCCCCTCAAATGAGGGAGAATCTGACGAAGTCTGCTACATTGGCCGCATCCGTTTAAACCTTCGATACATGGTGTCATAAATCAACTTGGTATCTTTGGAGAGGTGGACGGATAGCACCAATTAACATCTGCCCTCGGAATTCAGGCCGGACATCCCAATGTCCCGGTCGCGTCTTTCGGCGGTAAACACCAACATTATGATAGAGATCATATACGTGGGAGCTGGGTGGTCTATAAGCACATCCTTAAATGTCCCTAGTTGAGAAAGTATCGAGACTGGGCATCGATACTTCGGAGTAGACTTGTGTATATTTTTCGAGACCCCGACGAGGAGCGGTGGCCGGTCTCACAAGTCATTGGTATCAGTGAGTCACCTAAGATAGTATACAGGTGCTCATTGGGTTATGAGTACACTGGACGGATTCGCCGGGAACATACTAGTTGGTATTATACCTATTGTCAGATAGCAGTTCTCTGGTGACATGTGTACAGGTTAGTCTGTCGACCAGAGATAGTCATTTGTCTCATGTGAGTTCCCACTGTGCTTTGATTACTATCCTACCACAGCTCAAATGAGTCATGCAAATAGGTTTTAGTTGGGTACAGTTCCGAGCCACATGGAGGCAGTGAGCGGATCGTCAGGGATTCGTTTCTCACGGTATTTGGGGTTGATACCGCGCAGTGCATAAGTGGCCATCACCAGAAATCCTTGGCCAAGGTAGTCGAGAATTACTGATTTGGATCGGTAGTTTCTCAGTTAGTGATGGGCTTCATACCGACACGAAATATCACGTTATTAGGGGTCTGACTTTATCTACCCCCTTAGACCCAATATATGATACTCTTAGACGAACAGACCAGACTGTACGGAGATTGTCACGGAAAAGCTCAGTAAGGGTTCGGATGAGTTTGCTCGTCGGCCTTCCTTTCGCTCAATACCTGGGTAGCCGTTACGTACAGCTAGTGCAGCTAACGTGCTTGTGGTTAAACCCATTGTCAGCGTATTGACGAGTCTTTAGAGTCCCACACAGAGGGTTTTGCTGGTTCTGGAAAAATGATGTAATAGCCGTATTGGATACGTGCAGGGTTCTGATTGAATGAGTGTACTAATTACCCGGACTTTCGATTGGACGGTTGATAATACTAGCCGGCTCGGATTTGAGCCGGATTATTAAATTGGGTATTGATTTAATAATTTACATATATATATTTCGATATGTATATTCTAGTATTATGTTCTTTGTGTTATTCTATCTCTTCGGGTATTTGTATTTTGGTACGAATACATGTATGTATATACAGTAGAGTGTAATCCGAATTTGTACAGATAACATTCTAGAAGTTGAACACCTTATTTATTCTTATCCATTTATCATAAATGGAAATGAGGTGGAAATAAAGAGAGGGGAGTATGGTGAGAGCCATGCTTGCTTAGTGTTGTACAAATGAATTGTTAATTCATTTGTGCAAACTATTCAAGCATGGGCTTGATTTTAAATTGGAGAAATATATTTTACAAAACCTTGGCTTCTCATTTTCTCTCACATGAGATGGTTCATAATTTTTGGTTGGCTTTCTTACCATCATGCTTCACTCTCCTCTCTAGTGTTTTTTTGATCTCCTCTACCTTCAACCTCAACCTCCTCTTTACAATCTCATGAGCTGAGAATCAAGAGAGGAGGTGAGATAAATAAACATATGGATCCATACACTACATCCCTAGACACTCTAGACTAGCAATTTAGAGTCCCTAGTTACTTCACTTGATCATTGGTGTGGAGCTAGAGCCAAGAGCTACATCCCTCGGGTGGATCATTTTCGACGGAGGAAGACCGGCAGCCAAGTTCAGTCGAGAACGCCTCAAGGAGCTTGGGAAGATGGTAGAAGATCGAAGGACTTAGTTCATTCGGTATAACCATTTTTATCTCAGTAGTTTAGCTCATTGTAGTTTGTTAGTATTGGTTTATGGTTCGATCTTGGGCGGGTTTTCATTAGTGCCAAGTTTTTAAACGTTATTTTTGTTCCGCATCGGCCACGGTAGTTTGTTAGTATTTTTGTTCCAGGGTCGTCGTCTACAGACGGCGCGCTACATCGGACCCCGGGTGTAGTGACAAATAAGCAAGGGTCGTCGTCCAGAGACGGCGCGCTACATCGGACCCCGGGTGTAGTGACAAATAAGCAAGGGTTTCATAGGATCCGTCTAGCTTCCTGGAATATAGGTTCCCTTACGGGTAGACTAACAGAATTAGTGGAGGTGATGGTTAGGAGGAGAGTTGGTATTATGTGTTTGCAAGAAACTAAGTGGGTAGGTGAAAAGAGTAGAGTCATAGAGCCTTGGGGTTATAAGCTTTGGTATACGGGTAGAGACAAAAATCGTAATGGGGTAGGTATAATCATAGATAGACGGTTGCTTGAGGATGTAGTTGAGATTAGGAGAAAAGGTGATAGAATTTTACTGGTTAAGCTTATTCTAGGTGGAGAGATCTTTAATGTTATTAGTGCTTATGCACCACAGATAGGTCTTGATGACGCTAGTAAGCGTCTATTCTGGGAGGATTTAGACGAGGTGGTGCAAAGTATACCTAGTGGAGAGAAGTTATTTATTGGTGGTGATCTTAATGGACATGTAGGTACTAGTCGTAGTGGGTTTGATACTATCCATGGAGGTTTTGGTTTCGGACAAAGGAATGAAGTAGGTGACTCGATTCTAGATTTCGCTTTATCTTATGACTTGATCTTAGCAAACACCTGGTTTAAGAAAAGAGAGTCCCACCTTATCACTTTTAGGAGCGGATCAAATGCTAGTCAAATAGACTTTTTTCTGACGAGAAGAATAGATAGAGGTTGTTGTATCGACTGTAAGGTAGTGCCAGGTGAGAGTGTAACTACTCAACATAGACTTTTAGTTCTAGATTTTCGATTTAGAAGAGAACCTAGGAAGATTAGACGTAAGGTAGAGCCTAAAATTAAATGGTGGCGATTGAAAGAAGGTAATCAAAAGGCTTTTATAGATCGTGTAGTACAAGAAGCGGATTGGCAGTCGGAAGATGATCCAGACAAAACATGGAACAAAATGGCTAGTTGTATCAAGAAAGTAGCTAGAGATCTACTTGGTGAGTCGAGAGGTGGTGCTCCACCATCTAAGGACATATCATGGTGGAATGAAGATGTAAAGGCTGCTATTAAAATTAAAAGGGATTCTTATAAAGATTTGAAGAAAAGTAGAGATGTTGAGAGATTTGAGAAGTACAAAATGGCTAAAAAGGAAGTTAAGAAAGCTGTTCGGGAAGCTAAATCTAAGGTCTACAAGGAGGTGTACGAGAAATTAGACACTAAAGAGGCTGCAAATGATATATACCGGATTGCTCGAATGCGGGAAAGGAAGACTAGAGACTTATGTGCGGTGAAGTGTGTCAAAAATGAAAATCAGAAGGTTTTAGTTCGAGATGAGGATATCAAGGAAAGATGGAGAGATTATTTTGACAAATTGTTCAATGAGAGCTTTACTAAGAATTTGGATGGACTTGTCATTCAATCTCAAGATATAAATCGTGATTTCATGCGTAAAATAAGACTTACTGAGGTTAAAGAAGCTTTGAACAGAATGGGTTTAAGAAAAGCGGTTGGTCCTGACGGGATTCCTATCGAGATTTGGAGATGCTTAGGCGAAATAGGCGTTAAATGGCTGACAGATCTGTTTAATAAGATTTGGCAGACAAAAAAGATGCCAAATGAATGGAGGAAAAGTATCCTTGTACCTATCTACAAGAATAAGGGTGACATTCAAAGTTGCTCAAACTACCGTGGAATAAAACTAATGTGTCACACCATGAAACTTTGGGAGAGGGTGATTGAACACAGGCTAAGGAAGGATATTAAGATAACAGAGAACCAATTTGGGTTCATGCTTGGACGATTGACGACAGAGGCGATTCATTTGCTTCGTCAACTTGTCGAGCGTTTTCGAGAGAGGAGAAGAGATTTGCATATGATATTTATTGATTTAGAAAAAGCGTACGACAAGGTACCTAGAGAGGTATTATGGGGGACAATGATGAAAAAGGGGGTCCCCGTCAAGTATATTGACATAATCAAGGATATGTACGACGGAGTAGTGGCAAATGTCAAAACTTGCGGTGGCTTAACAAGTGATTTTCCGATTACTATTGGTTTGCATCAAGGATCTGCATTAAGTCCTTTCCTGTTTACCATCGTGATGGATGAGCTTACTAGAACTATCCAAGATGAAGTCCTTTGGTGCATGCTATTCGCTGATGATATTGTTCTAGTAAATGAGATGAAAGCAGGGGTAAATGCCAAATTGAAATTATGGAGACAAACATTGGAATCTCGGGGATTCAGATTGAGCAGGTCCAAGACAGCATATATGCACTGCAAATTTAGTAGCCAGAGAAATCAAAACCATATTGGTATAACATTGGAATGGCAAGAGATATCACCGAGCGACCAGTTTAGATATCTAGGTTCCATCATCCAAAGGAATGGGGAGATCGATAGTGATGTTAATCAAAGGATCCAAGCTGGTTGGTTGAAATGGAGGAGTGCAACAGGGATTTTGTGTGATCGTAACTTTCCGTTAAAATTGAAAGGGAAGTTTTATCGGAGCGCTATTCGGCCTGCCTTATTATATGGTACAGAATGCTGGGCTCCTAAGAAGCATCATACACAGAAGATGCACGTAGCGGAGATGCGCATGCTTCGTTGGATGTGCGGTAACACTAGAAAAGACAAGGTACGAAATGAGGATATTCGTGCAAAAGTTGGTGTAGCACCCGTGGAGGAGAAGATGCGGGAAAACCGGCTTAGATGGTTTGGTCATGTGCGACGCAGACCTATGGAAGCACCGGTTCGACGAATAGATACTCTCGATATGGGTAATGGCAAAAGGGCAAAAGGGAGACCGAAGAAAACATGGATGGAGGCGATACGAAACGATATGGTTGCCAAAGGACTCAATGAAAGTATATTGTTCGATAGAAGTGAGTGGAGACAGAGGATTCATGTGTTGGACCCGGCGTGATTTTCATGTTGGTTCATGTAGCCTACCCCTTATGCTTGGGATAAAAGGCTCAGTTGTTGTTGTTGTGTATCGGCCACGGTAGATGGCTAGGACGCTATCATAACCCAACATGGTATTAAACCCACCCTATAAACCTTTACTAGCTAGTTTGTACAAGGTTAAAATCTCGATCGACCCAAATTTCCGAATCATTTTTCCAATTTGCATTGCTTGCTATCGATTTTAAAAGTTGTTCATAAAATCTTTCAGAGGGTCTTAAAAATACATGCAGGCACATTTAGAGCACCACAAGAAATTTGGGCACGTGAGCCTACAAAGTTGCTGCGAAACCGCCGCGTTTTATGCCTATTGGCAGAGGTTCCGCGGCTCTTTTGAGGCCACATTGTGCCAAATTTCTTCTGGCACTCTACAAGTTGGAAATATGATTTTTGGTATATATGTTTTTGGCCCAGATTTGTTTGAGTGCTGGATTGCATTTGGGGAAAATTTGGGAAAGTTTTAGTTGATCGAAATTTTAAGTACGTGTTTATCAGTGCATGTGAATATATTTGCGACCGTGAATATCATTGAGCGGTACAACCCGACTAGTTGCTATATGTTCAACTAGACGGGTTTGTGAATGTGATATTCACGTTGATGTTCTGTGATTGTGCTGATATTGTGGTTGGATTGTCGTGGTGGATAGCCTGCAGTGCAATGGTAGTAGTATAGTTCAGATTCATTTGTACATTTATTATTGCGGGGCGAGCGTCCGACATGTGGACCGCCAAATTGTATATTCTTTTATTGGGGCATGACTGGGTTGAGGTCGATGTCGATGTCGCTATTGTATATATATACTTTTCTTTTCTATACTAGGATTACCCCATGGTGGAGTGCACGAATAGCCGGGTTCTAGAGGGCAACGGGCCTGCATCTCATGGTGTTGAGACGGAGGGGGCCTTACTCTAGAATTGGCGGGCTATTAGTCGCACTCATAGGGGGTATAGGATGACCCACGGAGGGGTGCTCAAGTTACCGAATTTCGTGAAGTGCTGAGTGGCCCATTCACTTTTTTGATTGGGGTTGCCTCACTTCTGGGATTGGCGGGTAACTTGCCGTGCTCATAGAGGTCTAGATTTTCATTGCATAGGCTATCCACACGACCGGGAAAGTTGGGTCTCATTTGCGGCTCAAATGAAACTCGAGGCTCCAAGATTATCCACCATTCTGTGTTGCTTGTTGATGTTCTGTGATGTTGCTTATATCATGCCTGGGACGAATGTTATATATATATATTTATATATACTGGTAGATATTGTATATGTTTTGCACCCACACAAGTCCAGCCCCCACTCTGTCGTTAGTTAAGTAACCTAACGGTGCATGACGGGGCCCCACGGCGAATGTGGATGGCATATACGTACATTTTATTTTCGTTCCTTTTTCTGGTATGATATGGATTAATTGATGGGACTACATTAATTTTGATTAATGTAAGGAAAAATAAGCCCAAATGATATTGTTGGAACCAAATTTTCAAAAAACTGTTATTATAAACGTTTCTTCTTTCTTTGCACAACGGTATTCGGTTATGAATATCCAGCACCTCATTAGACGATGCAAGAGCCGAGATCCCTTCATAGGGAGTGACCTCTTGGGCAAAAGTTTGCGTCTTTGTAATAATTTCACTATAGTCGATTATTTTGCTTTGCATCATGGTATTCAGTTAGGAATATCATGCAACTCATTCGATGAGGAAAGAGCCGAGATCCCTTCACAGGGAGTGACCTCTTTAGCAAAAGTTTACCCACTATATATTTGTAAAACCACCCGAGTTCCTTCAACAATATCAAGTTTATTACGTTAAAGGTTTTTCGCCAAAAACCAGCCATAACCCTCCATCGTTTCGAATAAGTAGCACATAGTATTCGTGCGGTGTTTGTTGGCCAAAAGCAAGGCATCGTGAACGGTAGATGTGTATTGCTTATCCGTAGCATAGATAAATGTATTGGTTTAATACAGTCATACCACTTTGTTGGCCAAAGTCAAGGGTGTGTGCGGGTGGGTCTAAATCAATCTGGATAATGACGGGTAGAACTTGACTTGGTGTTATGATTTGTTAGCCAAAGTCAAGGTCATAAGTGCTTGGGGCGAAAACCACATCGGGAGTTTCAAATATACAGGAAACTTGTCAGGCATGCAGATACCTTCTGGAGTATGGTGACTTGAGTGGCTTCAATCAAGTTATCATGCGATGATAGTTGGGTTCCGATTCCCACTAATGAGTAGGTGTTACTCCTCGGGTGATTTTCAGATGATCCCGACTAATTCACCTTTTAGGGTTTGAAGGAGAATTCGAGAAAATAGTGGGAGCCATCCTGATTAGATAAAATGATTAACCAATCTAATCTAGGTTAAATGCACACTGAGTGTTTCTTTTCTCTCTCTCTCACTCTCTCTCTCTCTTTGGCAGCGACCATGACCCGACCTTAAACTAAAACTCATGAACCAAGTTAACCAAACCTTCTTGAAACAATTTGGCTTTTGGATTGTCATAGTCGCATATATCCCTGCCGCTCCTATTTTCCCTTTGCATTTCTCCGGAACACTCCGTATCACTACGAAGATCCACATTTATTGGATATGTCATCGTATAGTTACATACGAACTTGAAGAAACTTGTTCCAGTTCGAGAATGGATTCTGGTTCTGGAGAAATTGAATAAGATTATTCGGTTGTCTTTTCTCTTTACCTTCTCTCAAGTTGTGAGGGCTACTAGTATTAGGAGAGTACACCTATTGCGCTTATTGGATAGTCTTCTTCCAAGCCATAGGTAGGTGTCAAAAGGTAGGGAAGGATGAAAACCAATTAGCCTAAGTATGGTGTACAGAAGATAATAAGTAAAGACATATAAAGGGATTAGAATGAGGACAAAGAAAATTGTGACTGTATCATTCACGACGAAGCTGAGTATACCCCTGTCACTCCCATTTCACCTTTGCATTTCTCCAAAACACTCCGTATCACTACGAAGATCCATATTGATTGGATTTGCCATCATATAGTTACATAAGAACTCGAAGGAACTTATTTCAGTTCGATGATGGTTTCTGGTTTTGGAGAAATTGAATATCATTATTCGGATGTCTTTTCTCTTTGCCTTCTCTCAGATTGCGAGGGCTCCTGATATTAGGAGAGTACACATATTACGCTTATTGGATAGTCTTCTTCCAAACCATAGGCAGGTGCTGAAAGGTAGGGAAGGAAGAAAACCAATTAGCCTAAGTGTGGTGTACAGAAGGTAAGAAGTAAAGACATATAAAGAGATTAGAGTTAGGGCAAGGAAATACACGGTTACTGTCATGAATCTGTATAGTGAAAGAGGCATTACTAGGAATACCCGGTGAGGGGTGTTTTTCGTCACCCCATTGAGATGGGAATACGCGCGCACTTGTCAGGCGTACTACGGATTCCCCCTGCCTGGGGTAGGCCGGGGTTTTTTGATTGTGGGGATCTGAATCTCCGGGAACCGCGGACTAAGCTGCCATTAATTACCCCTCGCCTTTGGGGCGAGAGAACCTCCGATTAACGAGTTAAACTGGTCATGCGAACTCAATGTGCGGTGTGCGTGTGTTGTGTTTTGAAAGGGGTTTTTGGATATATCGGGATCCACGCAGAGTTTTTATGGGGGTCCCGCTACCCGGATAGCGGGCTGGGGGTCAAGGAGGCTAGCAACCCCCTTGCGGGGTGCGGGGCAGCGCCCCGTTAGAATTTTTTTTCTAACAGGGACAGTGTCGTGGAGCACGTGTGTGTGCAAATATGTATACATATGTATATGTATATGTATGTACATAAAAAGAGAGGGAAAAGGAAGAGTAAAACTCTTGATTTAATTCAAAGAAAGAAAAAGGTTCGAAACCTTCAGAAAACGGAAAGATGTACAAACCCTAGGTTTTTGAGAGAATGGAAAAAAATGTTTTTTTATTCATCATCATGTTGCCTTTTATAGGCTTACATATTTGCATATAGCCCCTTGGGCTTTACAAAATGGCATTTTGCCTATCCCATGGCTCATGTGCCATTTCATTTTTGCACATAAACCATGGGCTTACAAAATATTGGCTTTATGCCCATTTTGCATACATTCATGTATAAAAAATTACATAATAATTATTTATTACATGATTTTGTCGTTGCCATGGGGAGGCTGGCCGTGGGCTTGACTTGGGCATGGGTCCGCTTGACCTGGGCTTGGGGTTGACTTTGATTTTGACTTGGTCAACCGGGGTGTAAATTTTTACCCCAACACCCGGCTACCTCTTCGAAACATTTTCATGTTTCAGTTTTACTGTGTGGTGTTAATTGAAAACTGTCTTCCCAATTAAATTCTGATTCCAGGATATGTATTTACCAGATTTGATTCTCACATCTGTATGGCATTACAGATGATGAGTGGGAGTAAGATATTAGGAATTGGGTGATTAGATTCTCAATATATATCAGAATTCTTTGTAATTGGTGATATTTAAGGAAATCACCTGGGTTTTGCCTAACGGCAAATATTTGGTTTTGAATATCCGTTGTTATGCACCAATTTCAAACTGATATATCTGTACGTTTATTTTATAAAGTGAGATATAAATTTTTGAAATTATGTCTATGGCATTTACCTATATCAGTTGATGGTTAGGTAAGGAGCACTGAACAACGGTATAATTCTTCTTAACAATAGTATAGTTTTCAATCTACAACGCATAGGGTTTGAGTTGTTGAACTCAGAGGACTTATACAAAGTATTGTATGTTGTCTGATGTCCATTAGAACAAAGGGGTTGATACCCATACTAGTTTTAGACAAGTATTTCGTTGAAATACAAGGTCCAGATTTTGAGAAGTTATAGGTATAAGAATAAGATAGAGAACCATATGTTGCAAGTGTCAAGATTCTTCAAGGTGATCGAAGATGTAAATAATTGTGCTGGGTATTCTGTCGTAAGTAATAGTTTTGAGAACTTGCTTCTCTTTCAGGTTACTCATACGTGGGTGCATTCCTTGAAGAGTAATGTTGCTAGGTTTCTTCCATTTGGTTGATATGCACTGGAAATAGCTGCATAATATTTTGAATCTGGTTCCAATTAAATTAGTTTCTTTATTTCTATATTGAATATAGAATGGATTCATATCTTAACGATGTTAAGGTATATGGAGTAGTCCGGCTGATACTTAAATTCAGAATCTGGACAAACTCAAGGCACGTTTCAGTAATGACAGTTTGTGGGTTATCCCGGCCTTTGACGAGGGTTAACTTTCTACCATCTAGAAGATCAATACTTATATTGTTCTTGACTCGCTACCAGTTTTAGTAAAATGAATTCTTTTCAGAAAACATTAGTGGGAGTATGGTAGAACTGGAAGTGATTTCAGAACCGCAAACGATTAATGAAAATTTTGTAGGGTTACTAGGCACTCTAATAAGGTTCTACAATGCATTAACCATGCTCGTTTAAAATTTTAGCCGTGCCGAATAACCCTAAACAAGATCGTTGCTAGAAAATTAGGGTTTCATATGCTAGTAAACTACGTTTACGACTAAGTGAATACGAAATACAACCTTTGTAGATCGGTCCTTCACTTCTATAGCTTCTTGTTGAAGTCCCTTCGCTGCGATCGTAGTTCTCCCGGACCATTGCATGGCTTCACGAGGCGAAAGACGCGTCCTTGCTTGAAGTCTTCGAGGCCGAAGATGATCTACGTCGAGGGGATGCCAACTCAAGCTTCTACTTCAGTAAACTAAAGTGCTAGTCTAGTAGACGATGGAGAAATAGGAAGTGGGTTCTCTTTAGAATTTTATTTCTCACAATCTTTCTCACTTTGGATCAAACCCTAACAAGCTTTTTCTTTTTAACAAAGAAGAAGAAGATGAACAAAAGAAAGAGATGAGGATAATGATCAAGTGAGAAAGGTAACCATGGTGAGTGAGTATCATATACTAACTCATGTAGAGACATAACCATGGCTAATAGTTATGGTTGGGTTAAGAAATATCCATAGTAAAAACAAATTTAGTGGAATTAGTCAATGCATCCACAAGCTTCCACAAGCTTCATGCATTTATCTAATCCTCCACTAATTTTGTAATTACTTTGAATATTAAAATCCAACATAAATAAATAGCATAGTGTAAGTCTCATACACCCAAGTCATGTGTATCATCAACCATGATACAATAAAAGAAAACACAATTTTAATATATATCAAATATATATCAAAGTTGTGTACATGTGAGAAAAAACCTAGAGTGAACAAGTGTTAGTTAATGCAAACCAGTATATCAAATATACAATTATACAATAAATTATTAAATCAACACTTGACTTAATAATCCGGTCATATCACATATAGCCGACTAACATCCAATGTATCGACTTATCGAATCAACACTTGATTCGATAACCCGGCTATATCATATATAACCGACTGATACATAAAGTCGCGAGAATAGATTACGGTATCATATACACGCATTATTCTCGGTCCCACACATATCACATACGTGCTCCTATTTCGTTTTGCCTGAGCCAGTAAAACCTCTATGTAGGACTCTAAAGACTCGTCAATATGCCGGCAGTAGGTGATGATCACATCAAGCACCCACAAGCCGTCAGCGGTACTAGCTGGACGTAACGGCTACCCGGGTATTGAGCGATCAGAAGATCAGCAAGCAAGCCCACTCCAACTCCTGTAAAAGCCTGCCGGTAACACTTCCCGTACAGTCCGGTCTCCTCGTCTGATATGTCGCATATCAAGTCTAGGGGTGGTAAACGTCAGACACCAATAACCGATAAGTCGTGCCGATGTGAGGCTCATAAAGGGTCGAGAAACTACTGGTAACACTTACCAGTAAATCTCTAAATCATCCCTGGCCAGGGACTTCCCTGTTATGGCCAATCGAGCACAACGCAACATCAACCCCCAATACCGGGAGAGACGAAACCCCTCCTATTGCTCATTGCCTCCATGTGACTCAGGACTGTACCCAAAAACCACCGTTTTGCACATCCTCATGGTTGTGGTAAGGTGGAAATCAAAGAACAGTAGGAATCACACAAGACTCTATGACGATCTCGGGTCTACAGACTAACCTGCACAAGTGTCACCAGAGAACTGTCATCTGACGTGAGGTATAATACCATATGGGAGTTCTCGGCGAGTCCGTCCAGTGTACCCAATATCCACTGAGCACCCGTATACCATCTCTGATGTCAAACACCAATGGATATGGGATCATCCATCGCCCATTTCATGGGTTGAGAAGCGTATACGCTAGTCTACACTGGTATATCGATGCCCCGTCTCGATACACCCACGACTAGGGACCTTGAAGGATGTACTTATGGACTACCATGTCCACACTAGTATGATCCGCATCATAGTCCAGATAGTCAAGTATATATCCTAAGGGCTTTACCAACATGTAACTACAAAACAGTATAAAGAGACAAGTATACATGTTAAAGTAAAGTGCAACCAGATAGCATACTATCATATCGAGCAAGAAAGTCCTCTCTATATATGTCCAAGCATCCAATATGATATACATCATCTGTACAATACTGGCCTCTAGGGCATACATACAACTAACAAATTTAATAGAACCTAAACATTCAATTGGATTCGACAATATATTAGCCACTTCGCAGATTTGGTGGGTAACCTCAGGCACCCGATAGGTACTTCGGTCTCCTCAAAGACGGTGACAGGGAGGTTTTTGATTATTCAAACTTGTCACTACTGTTGTTCAAGACTATGAGATCTGGCAGGAGGATGAGTATAATGTCATTCTAAATTAGCTTTAGAAGTGCACGTATATATGACTCTGCCAGAGGGTTATTGTAGTCAGTGGGAGCAGTAGAAGCATAGTGGGAAAGTAGCTTATGTCTATTTATTGACTAAAGCAGGTATAGCGGAGATAGATCGTCTTGTTTTGATGTGACAGTCATAGAGTTTGACTTCATCAGGATAACAGATAGACCTGATAAGAAGGTAGTAAGGAGTGATGTCCTGGTATTTGGATGACATGCACTTAATAGGAATAGATCTTCCTATACTACGATCGGTTATACTGTGGTTGTCACAAGGTGTTTCTCCACATAGGATCTGGATAAAATATCAGGGATTCTGATTACTAGATCTATGGTTTTAGATCTAAATTTGGGAAGTGTCCCAATTTGGGTACTTTGAACCTATTCTAAAGTATTTTAGAATGGACAACTCCTGGCTTGGTGGTGTACCCGAAGGTGATGTAGTTACCCTCTCTAAAGAGATGTCTTCTAGACTGATGAAGAGAGGGATTTGCATGATTGACATATCTTTTGCTTAGGCAATTGATTCAATCATGAAATGTCAAGTACCATACCGGATATTGCTTTTGCTCTAACTGCAATAAGCATATATATTAATCCAATCCTGGAGAAATGTTGGGAAGTAGTTATGAATATAAGTAGATGTTCTTGGTATATGGTAACAACAACCTCTTTTAAGAGGCGGTTATCATTTTTGGCTTCCAAGGTGACCTAGATGACAGAGTGACTGTCAGAGTTATAGTTTTCCCTCTATTGAGGGGAAGTATATTGGATAGGTGATCCAAGCGGATACTGAGGAAAGGTATAGCGCTGGATACTGATTAAATTCAGTGGATGATACAGTCTAAGAAGTTTGTTGGATTTGGAGTTCATTTGTGAACTGGGTCTCATCAGATATCCAGACAAATTCTAAGACATGTATTGCTCATTTCGGGAGATAATCTTTCTCCGCGAAGTTGAAATATAGAGAGATAAAGATAGAAACATTGGAACAGATCCACTCACTGAGCCTATTTCTCGAACACAATAGTTTCACAAACGGGTTTTGCGAGACTGATTAGTTGAGAAGTCGGGTGTTCGGTATCACACGGGCTGTGAGTATGCGACATCGCAATAATTAGCCTTAAGTGAAAGTTGGAGATTGTTGGCTATAGTGCCCTCAAGTCAATTATTGTGATCGCAGGAACGTGATTGTGATGATTGAGGGAGGACCTATACGGGTAGGACAATCTTACTCAAAATGATAGTATGCTATCTGGTTTGCCTTTATCATCATGTACATGCATTATATCGGATTACAGATCACTATTACATGTTGATAGAGCCCATAGGATTCTTGCTTGACTACCAGCATTATAATGGTGGTCATATACGTGGGAGCTGAGTGGTCTATAAGCACATCCTTAAATGTCCCTAGTCGAGGGAGTACCGAGACTGGGCATCGATACTCCGGAGTAGACTGGTGTATACTTTTCAAGACCCCGACGAGGGGCGGTGGCCGGTCTTACAAGCCATTGGTGTCAGTCAGTCACCTAAGATAGTATACAGATGCTCATTGGATTATGAGTACACTGGACGGACTCGCCGGGAACATGCTAGTTAGTATTATACCTATTGTCGGATAGCAGTTCCTCGGTAACATGTGTACAGGTTAGTATGTCGACCTGAGATCGTCATTTTTCTCGTGTGAGTTCCCACTGTGCTTTGATTACTACTTTATCATGGCTCAAAGGAATCATGCAAACAGTTTTTAGTTGGGTACAGTCCTGAGCCACATAGAGCCAGTGAGCTGATCGTCGGGGATTCGTCTCTCCCAGTATTGGGGGTTGATGTTGCGCAGTGCACAGGTGGCCATCACCAGAAATCCTTGGCCAAGGTAGTCGAGATTACTGATTTGGATCAGTAGTTTCTCAGTTGGTGATGGGCTTCATACTGACAAGAAATATCGCGTTATTAGGGGTCTGAATTTATCCACCCCCTAGACCCGATATGCGATACTCTTAGACGAACAGACCGGACTATACGGAGATTGTCATGGATAGGCTCGGTAGGGGATCAGATGAGTTTGCTCGTCGACATTACTTTCAATCAATACCTGGGTTGCCGTTACGTACAGCTAGTGCCGCTGACGTGCTTGTGGTTAAACCCACTGCCAGCATATTGACGAGTCTTTAAAGTCCCATACGGAGGGTTTTCCTGGTTCTGGCGAAATGATGTAGTAGCCATATTGGATACGTGCAGGGTTGTGATCGAATGAGTGTACTAGTTACCCGGACTTTTGATCAGACGGTTGATAATACTAGCCAGCTCGGGTTTGAGACGAATTATTAAACCAGGTATTGATTTAATAATTTACGTATATATATTTCGATACGTATATTCTAGTATCATGTTCTTTGTGTTATTCTATCTCTTCGGGTATTTGTATTTCGGTACGAATATAGGTATGTATATACAGTAGAGTGTAATCCATATTTGTACAGATAACATTCTAGAAGGTGGACACCTCATTTAGTTTTTATACATTTATCATAAATGGAAATGAGGTAGAAATAAAGAAAGGGGAGTATAGTGAGAGCCGTGCTTGCATAGTGTTGCACAAATGGATTGTTAATTCATTTGTGAAAACTATTCAAGCATGGGCTTGATTTTAAATTGGAGAAATATATTTTACAAAACCTTGGCTTCTCATTTTCTCTCACATGAGATAGTTCATAATTTTTGGTTGGTTTTCTCACCATCATGCTTCACTCTCCTCTCTAGTGTTTTCTTGAGCTCCTCCACTTTCAACCTCAACCTCCTCTCTACAATCTCATGAGTTGAGAATCAAAAAAGGACGTGAGATAGATAAACATATGGATCCATACACTACATCCCTAGGCATTCTAGACTGGCAATCTAGAGTCCCTAGTTGCTTCACTTGATCATTGGTGTGGAGCTAGAGCCAAGAGCTACATCACTCGGGTGGATCATCTTTGACGGAGGAAGACCGGCATCCTAGTTCAGTCGAGGATGCCTCAAGGATCTTAGGAAGATGGTAGAAGACCGAAGGACTTGGTTCATTCGGTATAACCATTTTTATCTCAGTAGTTTAGCTCATTATAGTTTGGAAGTATTGGTTTATGGTTCGATCTTGGGCGGGTTTTCGTTAGCGCCAAGTTTTTAAACATCATTTTTGTTCCGCATCGGCCATGGTAGATGGCCAGGGCTCTATCATAACCCAACATTTTAAATATATAGACCGAATACCATGTCACTTCTCCACATCAAACTCACCCGTGACAACTATCTCTGATGGAAGATACAGTTTGAAGTCATCCTCAAGTCGCAAGGATACATAAGCATCATCGATGGTGCAAAAAATTTCCCGCCCATGAATGTTCCTGATGAACAAAATCCGTTTGTTTCGGCTTACAATCCAGCATATATTGTATCGATCCAAAAGGATCAATTGATCGTAAGTTGGATGTTAGGGTCTTTGACTGAGACTCTCGTTCCCTTGGTGGTCAGTCAAACTACAACACAAGCGGTATGGGAGACACTTGCCAAAACCTCCGCATCGCACTCTCACGCTCACATACTTCAACTGATGACATAACTTCAGAATATCAAACAAGCATCCTCTTCTATCATAGAGTACATTCAGAAGATCAAGACTATCTCCGAAAATTTTGCGATCATTGGGCATAGAATTTCCGATGTCGATCTTATCATGCATGTTTTGGCCGGCCTGGGATCGGCCTATCTTTATTACTGCTATCAAAACCCGCATAGATGATATCTCGCTTGAAGATCTGCATGGCATGCTACTTGTACACGAGAAGCTTTACCAGCACCAAGATAAGTCTATTGATACTACTCCATTTCCATCTGTCAACACCACAACCATGAGTCATAGAGGTTCCTCTTCAGATTCCTATCAGCGTAGCTATAACACCGAGTGCGGCAGTCGTAGGGGTCACACTTATAGCCGGGGTCATGTTCGAGGCCGCGGCCGTGGTCCGTCTCGATACCAAATCTGCATGACAACTGGCCACTATGACAATAGTTGCCCACGGCGCTTCAATTGGATTTTCTCTGGCGGTCCAAGGGGTGCTCCGCAATTTTCTGCCCCGCGGTCTCAGAATGGACGATCGGATGGATACTATCAAAGACCTGCACCATCTGCCATTCTGTCACAAATACCTCCACCATATTCCTCGAGTGGTCCAAGTGCTGCTTCTTCTGACTGGTACTATAACTCAGGGGAAAATCATCACATCATGCCAGACTACACTCAACTTCTCTCGGCAAGCCTTACAAAGGTACGGATACAGTATACATAAGCAATGGTACAGGTTTGTGTATTCTTTACTATGGTCACACATCAATTCCATCGTCTTCTCGATCACTTCAAATGCACAATGTTCTCCATATTCCTTCAATAACGAAAAATCTCTTATCTTTTCATAAATTTGCTAAACATAATAATGTTATTTTTGAGTTTCACCCATTTGATTGTTTTGTGAAGAATCCGAAGTCGGGGACAATTCTACTTCAAGGCCACCTCAAAAATGGATTGTACCAATTGCCTCTTCAAAATATCTCGACTTCCACCGCGCTTGTTGGCGAACGTACCTCTACTTCTTCATAGCACGCTCGATTAGGTCATCCTGTCTTAAAAACTGTAGTAAGGATTCTATCTAGTTTTCATTTACCAACTGTTAAGAGTCATAGAGAGTCGTTCTAGTTACATGAAAGCCAAAAGCCATAAACTATCTTTTAAATTGTCATCAACAGTGTTTTCGGCACCTTTAAATTTAATTTATTCTGATGTTTGGGGCCCTGCTCCTATTTTATCTTACACCAGTTTTCATTACTATGTTACATTTTTTTATGACTATAGAAAATTTACCTAGTTGTTTCTAATGCGTAATAAATCTGACTTGTTTGACATCTTTTGTCGCTTTCAACTTCATTTCAATAGGAAATTACATATGATTCATTCTGATTAGGGTGGTGAATATTAATCCCTCCATCGTCACCTAACCACGGAGGGCATCCTCCATCATGTTTCTTGCCCCCACACCCCCGAACATAATGGGGCAGCGGAACGCAAACACCATCACATTATAGAGACCACTCGTGCTCTTCTTGCTCATGCTTCCATCCCTTCTCTTTACTGGGATGAGGCCGTCCAAACCGCAGTCTTTCTAATTGATCGTCTCCCTACACCAGTCATTCGCAACGCCACCCCTCTTCATAAATTATTTGGTCACCATCCAAATTATACCTTCCTCTGCACATTTGGATGTGCATGTTATTCTTGGCTTCGTCCCTACGCCCCACATAAACTTTCTACTCGATCCGATCGTTGTGTGTTCATGGTTATAGTACTCAACATTATGGTTACTGTTGTCTTCATGTACAATCTGGCCGAATGTATGTGTCTAGACATGTTATTTTTGATGAAAATTGCTTCCCATTTTCAAGTTCAGATTCTCCTACAAGTTTGCTGCATAACACTGAGCCCCTTCCAGGAGCGGACATCCTTGGCTTTGGCCCGGTTCCGAGCCTAGCTTTACTACTAGTGTCGGCCACCACCTCCCCTCGTGCGGTTGCATCCTTAGACCTCCCTCACTCCAGTCACCGCAACTTGCTCTACCCAGCCGCTCATCTAGGGTCGCTCCTTCTCCAGCAAGCTCCCTACCATCAACCCCCAGTCCCGCTCACACTCGTGCTCCTTGATCGCCACCTACAGATGAACCTGGTCCCAAACTTTTAGAATAATCCTCCCCGGTTCTGGACTCCTCTTCTACCACCTCATCACGCACTTCCGACGAGTCCCCTATTCTTCGCATGCACTCTCTTGCCGACATCTATACCTCCACTGACCCGGTCGTTGATTCTCCACCACCTCGTGCGCTCACCAACAGTCACGCATTACCTTCAGCACTTCTTGCCACTATTTTTATCAAGCCCACCTGATTTACTCAGGCATCCAAGGACCCATCGTGGCATGCGGCTATGTCCTCTGAATTAGATGCTCTCTTTCGCAGTAGAACCTGGTCGCTCATCTCTCGCTAATCTCATTTCAATATTGTCGGGTGCAAATGGGTGTTTAAGTTGAAACATCGTGCTGATGGTTCGATTGAGAGTCACAATGCGTGGCTCGTGCACAAGGGGTTTCGGCAACAACCCGGTGTCGACTACTTCGACACTTTCAGTCCGGTTTTCAAGATCACCACGGTACGCTTGATTCTTGCAATTTCGATCAGATCGGGTTGGCCTGTGCGACAGTTGGATATATCAAATGCATTTTTATATGGCCATCTTAAGGAAGTGGTCTATATGAATCAGCCCCCGTGTAACATTCCAGAAAATATAAAATATTATTTTTGGGAATTTAATATTAAAATAATATTTTTCCCGAAAACTGCCGATTTACGAAATTGGGGGTTTCGAAAAAGGGTGTAAATATATACCAATAATTATGAAATAAATAGAAATTAAAATGATTTATTCATTTTATAATATAATTAAAGGATTTGGCATCTTTAAAATTTATTATACGCAGTTTCGATAAAAACCCGATTAGTGCACTGCTAATCGCGATTAAGCCAAATCCGCATTTTTACTGTTTCCATGGTTAGTGCACCATGGCATGCTCATTTTGTTACATGTTTCATTTCATTTGGGCATTTTATTAGGGTTTATTGGTGTAGAGAAAAGAGAAATGATTAAGGGAAAAGTCAAGAAGACATGATGATTAGGTTAGGTGAGCTTTGGAGAGAGAAAGAGAGTGTGAATTAGTTAGAGAAGGAAGGGGGCTACTGCCCATTCATTGCCCCATCTTTTTTCTTCTTCTCTCCTTCATCTCCTCAACTCCACAACCCTCCACAAAAATCCCTAGATCCATCTCCAACCATGCCCCAAAACCCTACACACCCTTCACAAAAATTAATCCCATCTTCAACCTCTACACGATGGACCGAGCAAAATGGGATTTTGACGACGTTGGGAAGTTAGTGCTACCTAGAGTGGATTAGATGAGGTATAATTTCTTCCCTTTAAATTATTTTTGTGAGATATCATGTTTAGATGTCGTTTTGTGAAGATTAGTGGACATTGGGAAACCCTAGTGAATGTTTGAGTGTTGGTTTGAATTGGGTGATACCTAGTAGCTGTTAACTGAACTTAGGTGCTGTTTAGTGACCTGGACCAGACCCTAGAAACCCCAAAACACGGATTAAGAAACCCGACATCGGATAAGTGTGTGATCTGTGAAGGTATTTTGGAATCTGGAAGAACCTGGGGACACTAGAAATTATTTTGGAATTACTGGGAGTCGTGCAGGCACCTAGGAAGCTACCACTGAGACCCGAGCCCCTAATTCAAACCTATGGCCGCAGATTTAATCATTATGGCCGTAATTTGCAGCCAGAGTAGAAGGGAATGGGTTCATTTTTGTTCCAGGGCTCATTTTACACTAAATTAGACCCCTCCTATATGCAGTTTTGGCTAATTGTCATCTGGGGAAAATCTGGAAGCATTTTGGTGTGTTTTAGGCGATGTTTTCCATATTTTTAAATGACCTTCTTCATATTTGTATTTGTATTTGGTTGCCGGGTGTTCGTACATCGACAACAGGGGTTGTTTGTTGGATTTGCATATTTAGGCCATAGGTTCTAACCTGTGAGCACACTGTGCGCTGTATCGGTTTTCTGCATCGATTTTAATACGTATTGCGATTGGTTATTATTGTAGGTACCCTCGTATGGATTCCGAGGTGAAGAAGTGTGGCGTCATCGATTTGGGCGAGCGAAGACCAGGTGAGTAGATCTATATCTACCGGGGAAGTCGGGTGGATGGCGTAAAGCACCCCCGCAAACTTCTGATGGTAACCGATTTATAGAGTATGGTTAGGAAACCTAGATTAGGAAACTTAGGTTAGAATATAGATAACTATGTAGTCATATTAGAAACTAGAGGATAGTTAATTGTGATATGTTACTACCGCCCTAGGATGACGTTTAGCGGTATTGCCGTTTAGGGTTCTGTTGGACTAGATAGCCGATGTAGATGCGTCATCCGAACCATACCTTTTTCTAAACTAAAGAATCGTATGCACCTTTTAAATGTATATCTTGAGGGATGTTATAGATTTTCAAATGATATCTTTTCCTTAAAAACACCGTAACCCCTGTTTTCAAAACGACGATTCACTTCTTTAAAAATCTGATTGTATGGTTCGGGTGTGTTTGTTAGATTAGATACTTATACATAGTAGAGATAGCATGTTTATGTAAACTCGACATGATATGAGACATAAATGCGATGAAAGAATACAAGACGAGTTTGATGATATGATGAGATGATGATATGATATGATGGTATACGGATGCGAGTCGATCGGGATGATTTATACCCTGCCGGTCCCCTGATATGAGATTATTGCAGATGCGACCTGGGACATAGGTATATAGGGTTATATATATATAGAATGTTGTGAATTATGGATGATAGGCCGTATGTGATATTAGGCCGTACCCTCATTTGTCGTATAGGATGATATGATCCTTTTTAGTATAATGCCGTCGCACGATGATATTTCGTGCGTGATGAGTTGACTTGATGGTTGATCCTTACCCTTGACTAGAGGTTTCCGTACGATGGATTATACCGTACGCGATGTTATTAGGCTAGATTCCGATTGATAGATTCACCGACTCGGACATACGATAGTTACGTATACCTTATAGCTGTTAGCTGATGATTTACTTGCTGCATTCATGATATTTTTGTTGCATCGCATATACCTGTGATAGTACACTTGCACCATTATTGATGATGCGTATATTACACGTACACATAATTGCTGGCTCACACACTTCATCATCGATAATTGCCATGTCACTACACAGTAGGGTTGCTGCATCATGACCTTTATATTGATATATTCATATTTGTGCACACATACATGGTACATCTATACTTGCGCATATACATATTGTACCTACATAAATAACCGATTTTATTGTAAAATTGGGAACCGCATGCTATACTTTAAAAACTGGAATCATTTTAAAAGTGCGGTTTTCCCCTTAATATGTCATATCACTATTCTATATTGAATGATACACGGATATGCTCGCATTTCTTTTTACATGTCACATACATCATGCTCTATTATTTTACACATTGAGATATGCTGTTTTTATGAGATTTCTGGATTTGAGAACCGTGGCTATTTCAAAAGGAAGCATGTACTATTTTAAAACCCGGTTTCTCTTGATATGATATTTCAGTGCGTCCACCATGCATTTTCTCGGTTCTAAGAGTGGCACATGAAACCCGATTCGAGGAGTGGTAGGCACCGATTGCGGGTACATGGTGGACTCGGTGAGGTACCCCGGGGCAAGAAGACTCGTATATGTTAGACGGTGATCCCGGCAGGGGGAGCACTACCTACTGGTGATAGTATGTAGACTCGGCGGTTATCCGGAGGATACCGACTGGAGTAGCGAGATGGATATGAGGGCCGACCAGGGAGTGTGGCGCCTGAGGGCCGATCTGAGGATGCGGCGCCTGAGATATATGAGGATTTACGTGCCGATGATGGGCACGGTTTTCATGATGTTTTCGAGTGTCGATGCTAGGCACTCAGGTTCCATGATTTGATGTGTCGGGAGGGACACTGTTGATATATATATACATCATCATACTTTCATGCACACTCTTTTATGATATTTACATGCATGATATTGTTGCGTCAGTGGCTGACGCGTGGACTGGATCCACATACATACATACATACACTGATGTTACTATGGGAGATTATACACATGCTTATAAATATTGATTTATGGGTGGACGAGATCCACATATCCGCATGCATTGATTATTACTGCTGGATGTTATCCACATGCATATAGATACTGACTATCTTGTTGCCACATATACGACCCGGTCACCCTAGATATTATAGTATCACCTTTTGATATAGTTGACCTAGGAGTCGTTGTTTATTCGATTTCTACTTGTAGATATATTTCTATTCACGAGTTGGCAACTCACCCCCGTTGTGCTACGGTTCTTGCAGGTTGACCGCGTGGATCAGTAGCGGCATCGCTGGCACAAGTTCTTTCGGGTGTTTTGCATTGGTAGGCGGGGCATTTGTATCGTACTCACTCTTGTATTATATTTCAGATTGTATCTAGTTAATTCCATCAATCAATCAAAATTAGAATTTGTATAAGTAATAAGACTTAGTGAGACTGGTAGTTGCGAGATTTGAGCGATGGGTTTTATTTTCCCTTTGGGGTTATATCTTGCTCTTTTCTTTATCTTTTTGTGGTGAACTTCGCCGTTGGGCGTCGTATACTTATTTATACTGTATTGCGTGGTTGTGATCTGCCGTTTGGCGAAGAGCTAGCTTCCGCTTGGGGATGCCATTATTCTTGTTATGTATTGTGGTTTTGGATCAAAATATACAAAGGAGGTGCTGCCAAAATTTTTCAAAAAGACGAAACATGTTTTCAAACTAGAAAATTTCATTTGCATCATTCATGTTTCTTTCTATGCATTAAGCACACATGATTTTATTATACCTTTATTTCAAAAACTCCATCTCCTTTATTTTCTTAAAAGGTTTAGATTTCTGGGTTTCAGCTTACTTGAATTCCGTTACGCCTTTAGACGTGGCGTGATTCAAGTGCTGGTCAAGAGCTAATATTTCGGGTCGTGACAAAGTTGGTATCAGGGCGCTAGGTTTAACCTTTGTTCGAGTCTATGTTTGACTATGCGGAGTCTAGGGCGGGTATATATTTCGGAACCTAGGCTTGACTTTACGGAACTTAGACTTGAACGGGGGGGGGGGGTATTAGACCCGAACTTTCATTTCATAGGCTGACCCTGATTGATGGAGTAGGTAGCTTGAGTAGAGTGACGTACCGTACGTATGTTCCGCAGAATATTTACGATACGATACTCCACTTAAGAAACCTTAGGATGTACACATTTTGAGACTTGTGATTCTCTTCATACCATGATTATACATCCCTTGGAGATCCTCGATTCTATTAGTTCCATGATCATACTTTCATTGATGCTGTTCCTTCTTATGATCATGTATCCATACTGGATTTGTCGTTTCCTCTCATGCCGTTGATCTGCTCTCTTCGATACTCGATTGAGGTACCTGTCACCATAGTTTGAGCGCAGTTTTAGCTGCTGCTAGTGTTGCGGTCAGGGCGAGCTCGTTTGATACGAGGGCCGACCATTGTGTTTTCTGGTGACATGGGAACTTCTCGAGTTAGTATTTTGTTGTGACCTCTTGTCGAGGCGAGTGCTTGGTTTTAGACCGGATGATCGGGCTATTGTTAGAGCTGCCAGTTACGAGAGGATTGTAGATGTACAGCATACCTCAGGGATTTTGATGTCGCCTACCGTGCAGACAGATGACCCAGCTGTTGCTGAGATTGATAGGATGTCGCTTCCGGAGCTTACGAGCTGAGATCGCCGGAGCTTCCAGGCAGATATGAGACAGATGATAGCTAGTCTATCCCGATTTGAGAGACGAAGGTGATTCGTCCGATTTATGCGCCGGAGTAAGCCCAGTTGAGTTGAAGATTTCCAGTGTGGAGAGTCTTACTCGGATCTAGAGCAACCGATTTAGAGATGACCGCCAATGTATCGCCTTTGCTGGAGGATTGAGGCGTTGTTTAGCGTACAGACGAATGAGCCAGTCGTTGCTGCAAATGACGAGGTATCGCCCAGAGGTTGGAGCTACTGCAGCATAAGTATATACTTAGAGATATGATGGAAGGTCGCTAGCCACCCAAGGGTGAAGGACCAGGACATGTGGTTCGTTCGCTACCCGATGCGAGGTCATCAGATAGATTGATTCCAGCTAGAGACGACTTCACGCAGATTCGTTGAGAGTCGATAGAGACGATCGAATGTCAGCAAACCATATTCCAAGTTTAAAGTATTCGGAAAGACATGCAAGCAATTCTATGAACCCTCTAGAAGATTGAAACCCTAACTCGACATAATGACCGTGTGAAAGCCTTTGAACTTTAGGGTTTGCGGCAGTTCCACGGTGCCATTAGTGAGGCTTGGGTTTGCCCTTCTACGGTTGGACCACCGATGCTGTGGCATGTACTCGATACTATTAAACTGTACCCAAGATATTGATCTCTTGAGGGATTATGATCTTTTGACCTATCGATCGGATGGTTCGACATCATTCGGATATCTTGTGATGGGATACATTGCTTGGGAGAATCCAGATATGAGCATAGCCGTTGGAGCGCAGTCCTTGCAGCCACGAGAAGACAAGTACGAATCAGTCGACATTAGGGCCGAGTGAAGTGGAGAGTTCGACGAGTAGTGAGTATTCCTCCGATGGACGGGACGAGCTCCCGAGGACGTGTTCGGCCAGACATCTTCTACAGAGTGATGAAGATACCGAGTTCGTGACTTCGAGTCCATGCGAGAGACTTCGGTTTGACCGTCGCCGAGAACAGTTGCAGTGCGCAGATAGCATAGTGTGACGTCATAGTGGACGATGATAAAGACGAGTGGAACCAAAAGTTCGTGCGAGACGCTGACGAGCTGTTATTACTCCCCATCGAGATCAGAGACCTGATATGCTTATAGAGGCATTGGGATACGACCAATTTCCGAGGAAATGTGTGCGGCACATGCAGATGTCCAGAAAACGAGAAAGGATTATATAAGAATACCAGCCTCAGTACAGTTCGATATAGGAGAGATCGGAAGAGACCCTGAGCAGGATTCCTTCCAGGACACTGCTGCAATGAGATTTATACCCAGGATCAGATGTGTCACGTATATTCAGAGAGCCAGAGGCCGACGCCAGTGACGTGCTACTTTACGAGTGGTCGTGATGATTGACCGAGAGATAACCAGAGAAGTGCCAGAACGGAATCGTCCCCGTTAGCACACCTGACAGGGCCGATGAGCCGATAGATTGCGAGATTGGTAATCCACAGAGAAGATAAGGACCCAGAGACCGAGGATGCCAGACCGTGAGCAGGAGGTAAGCGGATGTTCTTGTTCTGCCAGTTTCTAAGCGCACCGATTCATTTTCGACATTGTAGGAGGTGTACCTCGATGTCCTTTATTACGATTTGCGTTGTGATCTGAGTATCACACTTATATCGCTTGGATTTGAGTTTTGATGACGAGTTTCCTGATACTGATTTTGTGCACCATGGCTGCACCTACTGAGTATTTACATTTTGTGCATAGTTATTGCACTTGAGATATGTTTTATACACCATTGTATTGGTTTTTGATTTGTGCATATTTATCTCACTTGATATCGGTTTTGTGCCTTGGTAGCACATGTTTATGATTTCATGGATTTCATACGGCTGATTTGATTTTGTGCATATGGCACGCACTCGATTTGATGTTTGCACTCGGTATAGCTTATATGTGCTTGTAGTACATTGATATGCGTTTTGTGCACGCGGTTGCACACGTCTACGATTTTATACATCTTGGTGTACTCGGTGTTGCTGTTTATGCATTTGAGTTATTGATCGGTATTTTGTGCACAGGATGCACCGTATTTGTATTTCGTGCACTGGATGTACTGTATTTGTATTTCGTGCGTTTGCTGCACTAGATTGAATTTTTGCATTTGTTGCACCGGACGGGTACTTATGCGTTGTCGCACTGGATTTATACCCCGTACCTTGGTTGCACCCGATTTATATCCTTGAGCATTCGTTTTACTAGATTTGTATTTTCGTATGCATTGGCACTTGCCGTTCGTTTTCGTGCATGTTACTGCACTATATGCTTTTACGGACCTGATGCGTTTTGGTTGGATTTTTGCGCTTATTAGGCGCTTGATTTTGGATTTTGTGCACACCCGTTGCACTTAGTTTTCCCTTGTGCGTATTGTGGCACATGTACTTGGATTTTGTTTCCATGCGCACCAGACGCATGTGATTATTGGATACGCCTTTTGAGGCTGATTTTGCTTTTGAGCACTTTGTTTTCATGTTGGGCACTATATTGTGTAGTAGCCAAACAGGACTGATCTGAGGACAGTACTTGAGTACTTTGCATGCATTAAAGGATTACCAAAGGGTTTTCAAGAGGATCTATAGTCTCACTATTTTCTTAAGTGTCCGTGAGCGACATGAACGTTGTTAAAGGAAAACCTTTTGGCATATTTTGAAAACGATGGAACATGTATTTAAGAAAACATATATGGACATATATTATTATTTTAAAATGAGCACCCGTCAGTTATGCCAGGAGTTACGCATTCCCGCGGCGATTTATAAAAGATTTTGAATGTGTTTTATTCAGATTTTGGAGTTTTCAAAGATGCGTACTATACACGTATTATAGTATTTGACAAGCGTATATTGGATTTCAGTAGTGAATTTCGAGATCTGCATCTTTATTGTGACTCCGAGGATATGCGTGCAAATCCGATGATTTGCGTGATGCTTGACGGAGTTCGATTTTGAGATTTTACTCGTTTTCATGTGCACTCGACGCGATGTGTTGTGTTGTTGCTACGTTTTCCATGACTTCGGAGCCCCGTTGTTTTGAGCCGATTATTGAAATGTTTTAGGTTTTAGGGGTTTAAATTTAAATTCGGGGACTGAATTTATTTAAGGGGGGAAGATTGTAACATTCCAGAAAATATAAAATATTATTTTTGGGAATTTAATATTAAAATAATATTTTTCCCGAAAATTGCCGATTTGCGAAATTGGGGTTTTCGAAAAATGGTATAAATATATACCAATAATTATGAAATAAATAGAAATTAAAATGATTTATTCATTTAATAATATAATTAAAGGATATGGCATTTTTAAAATTTATTATACGCAGTTTCGATAAAAACACGATTAGTGCACTGCTAATCGCGATTAAGCCAAATCCACATTTTTACTGTTTCCATGGTTAGTGCACCATGACATGCTCATTTTGTTACATGTTTCATTTCATTTGGGCATTTTATTAGGGTTTATTGGTGTAGAGAAAAGAGAAATGATTAAGGGAAAAGTCAAGAAGACATGATGATTAGGTTAGGTGAGCTTTGGAGAGAGAAAGAGAGTGTGAATTAGTTAGAGAAGGAAGGGGGCTGCTGCCCATTCATTGCCCCATCTTTTTTCTTCTTCTCTCCTTCATCTCCTCAACTCCACAACCCTCCACAAAAATCCCTAGATCCATCTCCAACCATGCCCCAAAACCCTACACACCCTTCACAAAAATTAATCCCATCTTCAACCTCTACACGATGGACCGAGCAAAATGGGATTTTGACGACGTTGGGAAGTTAGTGCTACCTAGAGTGGATTAGATGAGGTATAATTTCTTTCCTTTAAATTATTTTTGTGAGATATCATGTTTAGATGTCGTTTTGTGAAGATTAGTGGACATTGGGAAACCCTAGTGAATGTTTGAGTGTTGGTTTGAATTGGGTGATACCTAGTAGCTGTTAACTGAACTTAGGTGCTGTTTAGTGACCTGGACCAGACCCTAGAAACCCCAAAACATGGATTAAGAAACCCGACATCGGATAAGTGTGTGATCTGTGAAGGTATTTTGGAATCTGGAAGAACCTGGGGACACTAGAAATTATTTTGGAATTACTGGGAGTCGTGCAGGCACCTAGGAAGCTACCACTGAGACCCGAGCCCCTAATTCAAACCTATGGCCGCAGATTTAATCATTATGGCCGTAATTTGCAGCCAGAGTAGAAGGGAATGGGTTCATTTTTGTTCCAGGGTTCATTTTGCTCTAAATTAAACCCCTCCTATATGCAGTTTTGGCTAATTGTCATCTGGGGAAAATATGGAAGCATTTTGGTGTGTTTTAGGCGATGTTTTCCGTATTTTTAAATGCACTTTCTTGATATTTGGATTTGTATTTGGTTGCCGGGTGTTCGTACATCGACAACAGGGGTTGTTTGTTGGATTTGCACGTTTAGGCCATAGGTTCTAACCTGTGAGCACACTGTGCGCTGTATCGGTTTTCTGCATCGATTTTAATACGTATTGCGATTGGTTATTATTGTAGGTACCCTCGCATGGATTCCGAGGCGAAGAAGCATGGCGTCATCGATTTGGGCGAGCGAAGACCAGGTGAGTAGATCTATATCTACCGGGGAAATCGGGTGGATGGCGTATAGCACCCCCGCAAACTTCTGATGGTAACCGATTTATAGAGTATGATTAGGAAACCTATATTAAGAAACTAAGGTTAGAATATAGATAGCTATGTAGTTATATTAGAAACTAGACGATAGTTGATTGTGATATGTTACTACCACCCTAGGATGACGTTTAGCGGTATTGCCGTTTATGGTTCTGTTGGACTAGATAGCCGATGTAGATGCGTCATCCGAACCATACCTTTTTCTAAACTAAAGAATCGTATGTATCTTTTAAATGTAAATCTTGAGGGATGTTACAGATTTTCAAATGATATCTTTTCCATAAAAACACCGTAACCCCTGTTTTCAAAACGATGATTCACTTCTTTAAAAATCTGATTGTGTGGTTCGGGTGTGTTCGTTAGATTAGATACTTATACATAGTTGTGATAGCATGTTTATGTAAACTCGACATGATATAAGACATAAATGCGATGAAAGAAAACAAGACGAGTTTGATGATATGATGAGATGATATGATAGTATACGGATGCGAGTCGATCGAGATGATTTATACCCTGCCGGTCACCTGATATGAGATTATTGCAGATGCGACCTGGGACATAGGTATATAGGGTTATATATATATAGAATGTTGTGAATCATGGATGATAGGCCGTATGTGATATTAGGTCGTACCCTCATTTGTCGTATAGGATGATAGGATCCTTTTTAGTATAATGCCGTCGCACGATGATATTCCGTGCGTGATGAGTTGACTTGATGGTTGATCCTTACCCTTGACTAGAGGTTTCCGTACGATGGATTATACCGTACGCGATGTTATTAGGCTAGATTCCGATTGATAGATTCACCAACTCAGACATACGATAGTTACGTATACCTTATAGCTGTTAGCTGATGATTTACTTGCTGCATTCATGATATTTTTGTTGCATCGCATATACCTGTGATAGTACACCTGCACCATTATCGATGATGCGTATGTTACACGTACACATAATTGCCGGCTCACACACTTCATCATCGATAATTGCTATGTCACTACACAGTAGGGTTGCTGCATCATGATATTTATATTGATATATTCATATTTGTGCACACATACATGGTACATCTATACTTGAGCATATACATATTGTACCTACATAAATAACCGGTTTATTGTAAAATTGGGAACCACATGCTATACTTTAAAAACTGGAATCATTTTAAAAGAGCGGTTTTCCCCTTAATATGTCATATCACTAGTCCATATTGCATGATACACGGATATGCTCGCATTTCTTTTCACATGTCACATACATCATGCTCTATTATTTTACACATTGAGATATGCTGTTTTTATGAGATTTCTGGATTTGAGAACCGTGGCTATTTCAAAAGGAAGCATGTACTATTTTAAAACCCGGTTTCTCTTGATATGATATTTCAGTGAGTCCACCATGCGTTTTCTCGGTTCTGAGAGTGGCATGTGAAACCCGATTCGAGGAGTGGTTGGCACCGATTGCGGGTACATGGTGGACCCAGTGAGGTACCCCGGGGCAAGAAACTCGTATATGTTAGACGGTGAGCACTACCTACCGGTGATAGTATGTAGACTCGGCGGTTATCCGGGGGATACCGACCGGAGTAGCGAGATGGATATGAGGGCCATCCAGGGTGTGCGGCGCCTGAGGGCCGATCTGAGGATGCGGCGCCTGAGATATATGAGGATTTACGTGCCGATGATGGGCACGGTTTTCATGATGTTTTCGAGTGTTGATGCTAGGCACTCAGGTTCCATGATTTGATGTGTCAGGAGGGATATTGTTGATATATATATATATATATGTATATATATATATATACATCCTCATACTTTCATGCACACTCTTTTATGATATTTACATGAACGATATTGTTGCGTCAGTGGTTGACGCGTGGACTGGATCCACATACATGTAAGTCCATGCTACCTCTCCCGGTACTTTCGGGAATGCGGAATTTGGTAAAAACAATTTTTACGGAGGTGGTAACATGGACCTATAACCCGGATCTTGGTTAAACATCTATCTAACAACCTAACCTGAGTTTCTAGCTACTCGGTTAGGGGGTTATACCTTGCTTGTCTTGAACTCCTTCGTCTTCAAACTCCGATGGTGGTCCGATTGGCTTCTTCTCGTCGTCTCCGTACGCCGAAGATAGATCCACCTGAAAGCTCCAACCTTTAGCTCCTTCTTCGTTCTTTGAAGAAACTAGTTCACTTGGTTTGCTAAACCTAGTGAACTAGAATGAGTAGAGAAGAAATAGAATGGGATTTTATCTATGGTTCTTGATTCTCAACTCATGAGAGATATGAACCATAGATTAAAGAGAGGGAGCAAGAGCAAGAGGGTGAGAGCAAAATGGAGAGCTCAAGAACAAGAGAGAGAATGAGCAAGAAAGAATGAGGCTCTCTTTTGTCTCTCACCCTCTCATAATCCAAAGTAATCATAACTCATCATATCAAAAAAGTCTTATGTGATGGTTGAAGCAACCATAACCATATCATATCATGCACTCATTTTACACAAATGAGCAAGCAAGTAAAAGTCTTTGCCATGAAATGATGGCTATGGTTATCATGATGGTCAACTAGTCAAGCCTAGTCAACCGGTCAACAAAGTCAACAAGTCAACAAAAGTCAACAAAAGTCAACAACCAAGTCACCATAATACTTAATTAATATAATAGTTAATTACATATCATATTCTCATTAGGGTTGAGCAAAAAGTCAAATAGTCAACGGTCAACTGTCAACAACCCTAATGAGAATCCGCTGCCTCTGCCTCCCTGTCAACTGTGCATACACACCCGCATCCGCGTTCCGAGGAACACGAATGCAAACTGGATAAATCCAATCCCATAAGGTACACTAGGATCTGGCTTAAACCAAAGCCCGCTAGTGTAAACTGTCCGGACACAGTACGTGCACAAGTGCACGGATGTGACCGAACCCTGTCGCAAAACCATGCGACCTGTCGCAATACCATGCGACCTCTTCTCTTTTGCCTAAAGGCGAAAAGCTTTCTGTGTGGGACTCTAAAGACTCGACACTACGCTGGCAGTGGGTTTAACCACAGACCGCAAGCGGCACTAGCTGTGCGTAACGGTCCCCAGGTAATGCCGACAAGAAGACCGACGAGGCGAAACCCATCTGAACTCCTACTGAGCCTGAGTGTGACATTCTCCGTACAGTCCGGTCTGTTCGTCTGATACATCGCATGGCGGGCCTAGGGGGCGGTAAACGTCAGTCCCCCAATAGCGGTACAAGTCGTGCCGGAGCGAAGCCCAAAACACCCTGAGATAACACTAGAAGCCTACCAGTATATCTCGTTTGCCCTGGCCAGGGACTACTCGTGTAATGGCTCTCCTAGACACAGCGCGATGTCAACCCCCAATACCGGAAGAGACGAATCCTGTCTAACCGTCACTGCCTCCAAGTGCTTCGGGACTGCACCCAACCACCACCTGTTTGCACGACTCCTTTGAGCCGTGGTAGGGTAGTGATCAAAGTACAGTGGGAACACACTCGAGGCGAAGTGACAGTGTCAAGTCAGCGGACTAAGCTGTACTCATGTCACCTGGGAACTGATAACTGACGATAGGCATAATACCAACTAGTCAGTTCCCGACGAGTCCTGTCCAGTGTACCCGTAACCTAACGAGCACCCGCATACTATCTCAAGTACGACGTACTGACGGCTGTGGGACAGACCGTCTCCCACACTGGGATGAGAAGCGCATGCGCTGGTCTACTCCGGAGTATCGATGCCCTGTCTCGATAGTCCTGCGACCAGGGACCTGCATAAGGATGTGCTTATAGATTACCCAGCCCCACTAGTGTGACGGCCATCACATCGCTGGTAATCAAGCAAAGATCCTAAGGGCTCCACTAATGTGTATAGGCGATATACAAAAATAAACACATGTACACATTGAAGTAGAAACAAACCAAGTAGCATAATACTATTTTGAGCAAGATTGTATATACAAGGTGAATATCCCAAGCATCCATTAAGTAATATACATACTAGTATGATACAGTAATGGCCTCTAGGGCATATACACTAACAATCTCCCACTTGCACTAAGGCCATGTACTGGCGTATCGAAGACCTATCATCTCGATCAGCCGCTCGAACTGAGTCTGGGGAAAGGCTTTGGTGAATGGATCTGCGTGTTGTCTTCTGAAGCGACTCTCCGAACCTCGATCTCCTGGCGATCCACGATCTCCCTGATCAGGTGATACCGCCTCAAGATGTGCCTGGATCTCTGATGGGACCTGGGTTCGTTCGCTAAAGCTATAGCCCCGTTGTTGTCGCAATACAGAGGTATTGGATCAACAATGGACGGAACCACCTGAAGTTCTTTCAAGAACTTCCTCATCCAGACAGCTTCTTTTGCGGCATCAGATGCAGCGATGTATTCCGCTTCCATCGTCGAGTCTGCAACGGTTTCTTGTTTGGAACTCTTCCAACACACCGCCCTTCCATTGAGGGTAAAGACAAAACCCGACATGGACTTGGAATCATCCTTGTCACTCTGGAAGCTGGAGTCAGCAAAGGCCTCGATCTGGAGGTCTTTTCCGCCATACACCAAGAACATCTCCTTAGTCCTTCTCAGATACTTGAGAATGTTCTTTACCGCTATCCAGTGTTTCTCCCCAGGGTTTGACTGATACCGGCTTACCACACTCAGTGCATAAGCTACATCCGGTCTGGTACACAACATCGCATACATTATAGAGCCTACCGCAGAAGCGTAGGGTATAATAGACATGCGATCTCTCTCCAAATCAGTCTTGGGAGACATCTCTTTAGAGAGGGTGATCCCGTGACAAGCCGGTAGGTTACCGCGCTTGGAATCTTCCATACTGAATCTCTTCAGTATGGTGTCGATGTACCTGGACTGTGAAAGTCCTAATATCCTCTTGGATCTGTCACGGTAGATCCGGATACCCAGAATGTACGAGGCATCACCCAGGTCTTTCATGGAGAACCTGTGTGACAAGAACCCCTTGACAGATTGTAGCATAGGAATGTCATTTCCTATTAAGAGAATGTCATCCACGTATAAAACGAGGAATACTACAGTTCTCGCTACAAATCTACTATAGATGCATGGTTCATCTGGATTTTTGATAAAGCCAAATTCTTTGACCGTCTCATCAAAGCAGATGTTCCAACTCCGCGATGCCTGCTTTAGTCCATAGATGGACTTAAGCAACTTGCACACCTTTCCGCTGCTCCCACTCTGAATGAAACCCTCTGGCTGGTCCATATAGACACACTCCTCTAAATTTCCATTTAGAAAAGCTGTCTTTACGTCCATTTGCCAAATCTCATAATCGTGGAAGGCAGCAATGGCAAGAAGGATCCGAATGGATTTCAGCATGGCTACTGGAGAGAAGGTTTCGTCATAGTCCAAGCCAGGTCTTTGACGAAAACCCTTTGCTACCAGCCTAGCTTTATAGGTCTCAACCTGTCCATCTACACCAATCTTCCTTTTGAAGATCCACTTGCATCCTACGGGTTTTACCCCGTCTGGAGCAATGTCCAACGTCCATACCTTGTTGGTGTATATGGACTCCATTTCGGTCCGCATTGCATCCAGCCATTTCACTGAGTCAACGCTCTGAACAGCCTGCTGGAAGCTAGTAGGCTCATCATAATCTATGATGCAATCCTCTCTATCCCCGTCTATGAGAAAACCGCAGTATCTCTCGGGCGGATGAGACTGCCTACTACTCCTGCGGAGCGGCGTAGGAATGTCCTGTTCTTCCGAACCCTCTGGTTCCACTAAACTTTCAGTATTAGTCCGTGGTTCTGGAATTTCTTCCAGTTCTACTGCGCTCCCACTAATTTCCTTTTCTAAGAACTGGTGTTCTAGAAAGTGGGCATTACGAGAAACAAGGACTTTTTGTTCCTCTGCGTAGTAGAAAAGATACCCCCTGGTGTTCTTTGGGTATCCCACAAACTTGCACAGTACTGAACGTGCCTCGAGCTTGTCCGCATGCTGCTTTTTGACAAATGCCGGACATCCCCAGATCTTCAGATATTGAAGATAGGGTTTCTTCCCACTCCACATTTCGTATGGTGTGGAAGGCACAGTCTTAGTCGGAACTCGGTTCAAAAGGTACGCAGCTGATTCTAGCGCATACCCCCAGAATGATCGCGGTAACTCAGTGTTACTCATCATGGACCGCACCATATCCAATAGGGTGCGGTTCCGTCTCTCCGATACACCGTTATGTTGCGGGGTGTATGGAGGAGTAAGCTGAGAGAGAATTCCGTTCTCTTTTAAATAGTCCAGGAACTCGGCACTTAAGTATTCTCCACCTCGATCCGATCTTAGAATCTTAATACTTTTGCCGGTCTGTTTCTCTACTTCATTCTTATACTCCTGGAATTTTCCAAAGGCCTCGGACTTATGTTTCATTAAGAAGACATAACCGTACCTCGAGAAGTCATCCGTAAAAGTAATGAAGTAAGAATGTCCGCTTCGGGCATGTGTAGACATTGGACCGCACACGTCACTGTGTACGAGTCCCAAGAGCTCGCTCTCTCTTACTCCATGTCCAGTAAACGGAGTCTTTGTCATCTTTCCTTTGAGACAGGATTGACAAGTGGCATACGACTGATATTCAAACGCATTCAAATACCCTTCTGTATGTAACTTCGTCAACCTTCTCTCATTGATGTGACCCAGTCTACAATGCCATAAGAAAGTCTGATTTATTTCTGGAGACTTTCTTTTGTGTGTATTCTGGACATTAAAAATCTGTGGTTGGTTTAACACGTATATACCATTACTCAATGTACCTGACCCAATCAAAACTTGATTAAGGTGAATGTTTACAACATTACTTACAAACACAAATTCATAACCTTCTTTAGAAACTAAAGATACAGAAATGATATTACAAGTTGCGTTGGGTACAAAAAAGCAATTACGCAAAACCAAAACATGTCCATCTGACATTCCCAGGTGATAGTCCCCCACGGCTTTAGCATCCATACTAGCTCCGTTCGCAACTTTGAGGGTCATGTCACCTGCTTTCAAAACACTACGGTTTCTCAACGCCTGCAAAGAATTACAGATATGAGATCCTGATTCGGTATCCAATACCCAGGAAGTAGAGTTTATTGAAAGACAGTTTTCAATAACATACACACCTGAAGCTGAAGCTGCAACCTGCTTCAATTCCTGTGTTCTGGCCTTCCAGGCCCTGCAATCATTCTTCCAGTGTCCTTTCTTATGACAATAGAAGCATTCTTCCTTATCCATAAGCTTTCCCGCCAACTTTGTTGCTTTTGCTTTTCCCTTCGTATCCACTTTACTAACACCGCCCCTTGGTTTGGCGGGGGCCTTCTTCTTCTTTCCCTTGGCTTTCACCTTGGACCTAGAAGAAGATGATCCTCCTACAAACAAAGTAGATGTATCCCTACCTTTCTGTAGGGTGCCCTCTGCGCTCCTCAGCATGTTGAGGAGCTCTGAAAGTTCAACCTCTTTTTCTTGTAAGTTGAAGTTCAGTATAAACTAGGCGTAAGTGGAAGGAAGGGACTGGAGAACTATATCCGTATATAGATCACTCTCCAATGTGATCCCTAGGTCCGCGAGCTCCTCAATGTAGCCGATCATCTTTAGCACGTGCTCGGCTACTGATGATCCGACGGCCATTCTTGTCGAAAATAAGTTTTTCGACGCTTCGTATCTTGCGATACGAGATTGCTCTCCATACAGTTCTTTTGTATGGAGCAATATGGATTCCAAGTCCATATTCTCGTGCCTCCTCTGATGTTCGTTGTCCATCGAGGCAAGCACGAGGCACTTGGCCTTCGCGCTATCAATCTCCCAAGCCTTGCGGATTTCCTTATCCGCGACACTGGAAGTTGGACCAGGGACAGGGGGAGGTTTGGTGGTAAGAAGATACCCCAGCTTGTCGTAAGTGATTGCTATCTTGACATTCCTGAGCCAATCTTTGTAGTTTGGCCATGTCAGTTTTTTTTTATCTAGGAGTAACTTAAGTCCAGTCATGTTGATTGGTCGCTGCAATTTGGAGAGAGATGAAGAAACACTCAGCATGATGCTCTTGCAAGTTTAGAGTGGTTTTTAATTTGTCTAAACAGGATGGCTCCCACTGTTTCTCGAATCCCTCCTCAAACCATAAAGGAAGAATTAGTCAGGATCAATCCCACCGTACAATACTTGCTTAACCGTTCGGCCAGGCTGGTGTCGGTACTTCGAGGGAGGTTTTCCAACGCTTTCGCGAAGTTCCTTAATTAAAGAACCTCTTTTCCCTGGGGGCGTAGCCCCGCTAACACCTTTCTAGGCACCTACTAGGTTTATAGCATTGATCGTTTAGCGAGAAATTTCCCGAGGAGTAGCATATACTCACAGTAGGATCGGGATCCAAATATCATCGCGTGACGAAACTGAAGGAATCCTACCAGAATCATCACACTCCAAATGGTATGCAAATCTAGCAAGTTTCAGTACTTATGAAACTCCCGATGTGGATTTTTGCCCCACGCTCTTATGACCTTGGCGTGAGGTCAAAATGTCATAAGTCACATGTCAAGTTCGTCCCATCATTATCCAGGTTAATTTGAATCCACCCGTACATACCCTTGACGTAGGCCAAAATGGCAGCACGACTGTCTCAAATCAACGCATTCTATCTATGCAACAGATAAATATCCGGCAGCTACCAATCACTATGCCTTGGCGTGAGGTCAAAATACATAGCTTGAATACTACCGAATATTTAACTGAAATGATGGAGGGCTACGGATGGTTTTGGCAAAACCGTGAACGTAGTGAACTTGATTTAGTCGATGGAACGAGATAGCTTTTAAATGGAGTGGCTCAAACTCCGTATTTTAAAAGTTTGTTTTGAAAAGAACCGAGTGGTTTTTCGAAAGTGTTCCAACGACTTTAACTTGGTTTATTATCTTGCATTAGTTCTTTTAATGCGTGATATTCTTGCATTAGTTCTTTTAATGCGTCCCATCATTTAATCCTACCATTGCAGAAAACAACCAAAATATGACGTACGCTTATGCCATTCGCATTCGCCACCGGGCCCCGTCATTACCCGTTAGGTTACTTAACTAACGACAGAGCGGGGGCTGGGCTAGCGCGTCTGTAAAACATAAGCAACGCCTAAATAATATCATATATAGATATACTGCAATGATAAACATTTCAGATCACAGATGAATACATTTGATATACTAGGAATCTGTAATTCGTACGAGCCTGTAACGAAAGACAGATTACACGGTCGCGGTGAATAGCCAATACCCCACCCAAGACCCCTACGAGTGCGGCAAACTACCCGCCAAGTACCCGAAGCGTAGTAACCTCCCTCATCCCCATGAGTAGGCCACTCGAAACTTCGGCATACCCGGTAGTTTGTGCACCCCCTCCATGGGTCTATCCTAGGAGCAAAAACAGTAAAAAGAAATTATACAATGACGGCTACAACCCCGACCCGGTTGTGCGGCCATACAAATAATTATTACATCAATTTACAAATTTTACAAGAATTGAAAGAAAAGAAAACTCTCGTCTCACAACCCCCGGCTATTCACCCGCGACAATCCAACATATTCATATACACATTCCAGCACATTACAGATCACAGATTTGTATAACCCCCACTAATCGACATATAGCGATTAGTAGACGTTCAATACAAATATCACATTACAGAAAACCCGTTAGCTTAAGTCTTTTAGAAGTTCGATCAAAAATACGGATTTTCGGGACCCCAAAATAAAATTTTCGTTCTAGAAAATCTGGGCAGAAAATATATATTCCAAAAATCCCAAAATACCCCAATGAGCAATCTGCAAAAAAGAAAACCCATGACCGAGTCAACTCGGCCGCGTTTCCGCGGCGCTTTGATCGAGTCATGGGCCCAAATTTTTGCAGTTTCTTTAAAAAAGCCTGAGTCGATTTTTGGTGTTTTTCAAAAAAGTTTTCCAGCACTTTTAAAATCGACAGAAAGTTTAAAATTCCGGGGTTCGTTTCGGGACTTTTTCGTTGATCGATCTTCTAGTTACTTGCTAACATGTTAGATAGAGTTTAACTAGGCTCTGATACCACTGTAAGTCCATGCTACCTCTCCCGGTACTTTCGGGAATGCGGAATTTGGTAAAAACAATTTTTACGGAGGTGGTAACATGGACCTATAACCCGGATCTTGGTTAAACATCTATCTAACAACCTAACCTGAGTTTCTAGCTACTCGGTTAGGGGGTTATACCTTGCTTGTCTTGAACTCCTTCGTCTTCAAACTCCGATGGTGGTCCGATTGGCTTCTTCTCGTCGTCTCCGTACGCCGAAGATAGATCCACCTGAAAGCTCCAACCTTTAGCTCCTTCTTCGTTCTTTGAAGAAACTAGTTCACTTGGTTTGCTAAACCTAGTGAACTAGAATGAGTAGAGAAGAAATAGAATGAGATTTTATCTATGGTTCTTGATTCTCAACTCATGAGAGATATGAACCATAGATTAAAGAGAGGGAGCAAGAGCAAGAGGGTGAGAGCAAAATGGAGAGCTCAAGAACAAGAGAGAGATTGAGCAAGAAAGAATGAGGCTCTCTTTTGTCTCTCACCCTCTCATAATCCAAAGTAATCATAACTCATCATATCAAAAAAGTCTTATGTGATGGTTGAAGCAACCATAACCATATCATATCATGCACTCATTTTACACAAATGAGCAAGCAAGTAAAAGTCTTTGCCATGAAATGATGGCTATGGTTATCATGATGGTCAACTAGTCAAGCCTAGTCAACCGGTCAACAAAGTCAACAAGTCAACAAAAGTCAACAAGTCAACAAAGTCAACAAAAGTCAACAACCAAGTCACCATAATACTTAATTAATATAATAGTTAATCACATATCATATTCTCATTAGGGTTGAGCAAAAAGTCAAATAGTCAACGGTCAACTGTCAACAACCCTAATGAGAATCCGCTGCCTCCGCCTCCCTGTCAACTGTGCATACACACCCGCATCCGCGTTCCGAGGAACACGAATGCAAACTGGATAAATCCAATCCCATAAGGTACACTAGGATCTGGCTTAAACCAAAGCCCGCTAGTGTAAACTGTCCGGACACAGTACGTGCACAAGTGCACGGATGTGACCGAACCCTGTCGCAAAACCATGCGACCTGTCGCAATACCATGCGACCTCTACTCTTTTGCCTAAAAGCGAAAAGCTTTCTGTGTGGGACTCTAAAGACTCGACACTACGCTGGCAGTGGGTTTAACCACAGACCGCAAGCGGCACTAGCTGTGCGTAACGGTCCCCAGGTAATGCCGACAAGAAGACCGACGAGGCGAAACCCATCTGAACTCCTACTGAGCCTGAGTGTGACATTCTCCGTACAGTCCGGTCTGTTCGTCTGATACATCGCATGGCGGGCCTAGGGGGCGGTAAACGTCAGTCCCCCAATAGCGGTATAAGTCGTGCCGGAGCGAAGCCCAAAACACCCTGAGATAACACTGGAAGCCTACCAGTATATCTCGTTTGCCCTGGCCAGGGACTACTCGTGTAATGGCTCTCCTAGACACAGCGCGATGTCAACCCCCAATACCGGGAGAGACGAATCCTGTCTAACCGTCACTGCCTCCAAGTGCTTCGGGACTGCACCCAACCACCACCTGTTTGCACGACTCCTTTGAGCCGTGGTAGGGTAGTGATCAAAGTACAGTGGGAACACACTCGAGGCGAAGTGACAGTGTCAAGTCAGCGGACTAAGCTGTACTCATGTCACCTGGGAACTGATAACTGACGATAGGCATAATACCAACTAGTCAGTTCCCGACGAGTCCTGTCCAGTGTACCCGTAACCTAACGAGCACCCGCATACTATCTTAAGTACGACGTACTGACGGCTGTGGGACAGACCGTCTCCCACACTGGGATGAGAAGCGCATGCGCTGGTCTACTCCGGAGTATCGATGCCCTGTCTCGATAGTCCTGCGACCAGGGACCTGCATAAGAATGTGCTTATAGATTACCCAGCCCCACTAGTGTGACGGCCATCACATCGCTGGTAATCAAGCAAAGATCCTAAGGGCTCCACTAATGTGTATCGGCGATATACAAAAATAAACACATGTACACATTGAAGTAGAAACAAACCAAGTAGCATACTACTATTTTGAGCAAGATTGTATATACAAGGTGAATATCCCAAGCATCCATTAAGTAATATACATACTAGTATGATACAGTAATGGCCTCTAGGGCATATACACTAACAATACATACATACATACATACACTGATGTTACTATGGGAGATTATACACATGCTTTTAGATATTGATTTATGGGTGGATGAGATCCACATATCCGCATGCATTGATTATTACTGTTGGATATTATCCACATGCATATAGATACTGACTACCTTGTTGGCACATATACGACCCGGTCACCCTAGATATCATAGTATCACCTTTTGATATAGTTGACCTAGGAGTCGTTGTTTATTCGATTTCTACTTGTAGGTATATTTCTATTCACGAGTTGGCAACTCACCCCCGTTGTGCCACAGTTCTTGCAGATTGTCTGCGTGGATCAGTAGCGGCATTGCTGGCACAAGTTCTTCCGGGTATTTTGCATTGGTAGGTGGGGCATTTGTATCGTACCCACTCTTGTATTATATTTCATATTGTATCTAGTTAACTCCATCAATCAATCAAAATTAGAATTTGTATAAGTAATGAGATTTAGTGAGACTGGTAGTTGCGAGATTTGAGCGATGGGTTTTATTTTCCCTTTGGGCTTATATCTTGCTCTTTTCTTTATCTTTTTGTGGTGAACTTCGCCGTTGGGCGTCGTATACTTATTTATACTGTATTGCGTGGTTGTGATCCGCCGTTTGGCGAAGAGCTAGCTCCCACTTGTGGATGCCATTATTCTTGTTATGTATTGTGGTTTTGGATCAAAATATACAAAGGAGGTGCTGCCAAAATTTTTCAAAAGACGAAACATGTTTTCAAACTAGAAAATTTCATTTGCATCATTCATGTTTCTTTCTATGCATTAAGCACACTTGATTTTATTATACCTTTATTTCAAAAACTCCATCTCCTTTATTTTCTTAAAAGGTTTAGATTTCTGGGTTTCAGCTTACTTGAATTCCGTTACGCCTTTAGACGTGGCGTGATTCAAGTGCTAGTCACGAGCTAATATTTCGGGTCGTGACACCCTGGGCTTTACTCACCCTCAATTTCCCAATCATGTCTGTCGACTGCATCGCTCTCTTTACGGACTTCATCGGGCTCCTCGTGCCTGGTTCAAATGTCTGATTACTTGAATCATTTAGGTCGGATTCCTTGGTTCCAAGACCGATACTTCACTGTTCTTTTGTTAGGAATGACACTCACGAATTTATGTCTTAATTTATGTTGATGATATTCTAATCACTGGTTCCAATCAAGGGGGCGTTATTGACCTTATTTCCTCTCTTCAACGGGAATTCTCCTTTCGTGACCTTGGCGCCACTCATTATTTCTTTAGAATTGAACTATGTCCTTACCCCGATGGCTGTCTTTTATCTCAATCTCAATATATTATGGATATTTTTAAGCACTCCAAAATGACTGCCGCACACCTAATATGCACACCCATGGCCATCGTCACGACTGCCGATGATCCTCTTTCCACTACCCTCGCCGATCCTTCTATGTACCACAACATTGTGGAAGCTCTTCAGAATGTCACCATCACTCACCCCGATGTCTCCTTCGCGGTCAATCGGGCCTTTCAGTATATGCATGCCACTACTAAGCAACATTGGTCCCTAATTAAGTGCATTATCCGTTATCTTCAAAGCCCGCGCTCCCATGGCCCTCTACCGAGATTCACTACGGCATCTTCATGCTTCCAGTAATTTTGACTGGGCTGGGAATATTGTGGATTGTCGTTCTACCAGTGGCTATATTATCTTCTTGGTTCGCAATCTCATTTCATGGAACTCCAAGAAACAAGCAACGGTCGCTCGCTCAAGCACAATGACTGAATACAAGGCGCTAGCAAATGCCACGACCGAGCTCATTTGGCTTCAATCCTTACTTCACGAGCTAGGTTTCAATCATTTCCTATATATGTTGTGGTGTGATAACATTGGCACTACGTACCTTGCCGCTAATCCTACTTTCCACGCTGGCACCAAACACGTTGAAATTGACATTCATTTTATTCGCGAACATGTCGCTGACAACCAACTTATTTTGTGCTACATCTCCACGCATGATCAACGTGTCGACGCACTTACCAAGCCACTCTCTCGACAACGCTTTGTCGAATCGCATTTCAAGCTCAACGTCGTCCAGCCACCATTCAGCTTGAGGGGGGCGTAATAATGAATTGAAGTTATCAAGAAAACAGCCGTCTCACCCATCAGGTCAGACGTCTGATCAAGACGACAGATGTCTGTCCTTTTAAGGTCAGACGTCTGGAATTGGTTAGTGCGACAACAGAATGCAGCCAGATGTCAGCACTTATAAGGGACAGACTTTTGGATTTGGTTTGCGCTCTCACAGAGCGTAGCCAGACGTCTGCACTTGTGCGGGGCCGACGTCCGGCCCTGCGCCATCATGTTAGTTTCCAAAGATTTCTTTATGGTTGTTTGGAAAGATTTTGAGAGATTAGATTGTAGGATATAATTGTAACAGAATATTTGAGAGATTGATTTGGTTGTAACAAATATTATATATGAAATAAAATATAAAAGAAAACCACAAAGAGAAGAATCTCTAAGGCTTCTTCTTCATCCTCCAATATCTTCTTCTTCCTCTATCTCTTACTACTTTATAAATATCAGTGACAGAAAGATCCCTCTACATTACAAGATAAGATCAAATAATATTGTTTGATACATGCTCACATGTGTCGCATGCATGATAATTACGATATTTATTTCTATAAATGTGTTCCGACCATGGTTTTCAATCTTGGCCGTCCTAATATAAGTCAGCCTATTTAGATTCCTAGATAACAGTCTGAGTTTCCATGCCAAGATTAATACTGAGATTTTAATTCTAGGTACTAGCTAGGTTTGGCAATAGACTAATGGAATTTATTAAATTTTATAAGAATTTATTAACGTGTTAAAAAAATTTAATATCCCAGTCCGAAATGGCCGATCCAGCCAATTGATCCTAAAAATGATCGAATGATACCACTATCAGTACCGGCAACGCTACCAAGATTTTAACCCTTATCATGGTTTGAAATCTACGACGATTCTAACCCGAGATGGACGATTCCGGTCCAAAATAAGATAGTATGACCTATATTGTCTAATACCAAGTTATTTTAGGTTTACCATTTGATTAATAGGGTACTAGTATCATGTTAATTAATTGGTTAGTGGGTTTATTAATAGATTATTGGGTTTTTTTTATTTGACATAACTATTTAGTAAAAAATATATCAGAAATATTATAATTATCTTTATGAAATATTAAAACAACCATGTTAAACATATTAAATGTTAATACATTTGTCATATATGTCATACAGTTGCTTTTGATTTTTAAGGGTAAATTGTTAAAAAGCCTCCGGTTATTTCAAACCTGTCTAAAAATCCCTGGTATTTTCCAAATGGATGGGAAGAGGCTACTGTTCAAAATCAATGTGAGAAAACCAATGGGTTGTATTTATGTCAGGCCTCCTATTATAATTTAGATAGAGTTCCAAAATTGCCCTTCTCCTTCTTCTCACGTGCCACTCTAAAAAAAACTCATCTTTCAGTCGCGCTCATCCGTTTACCCGGCACGAGTAAGGCTTTCTTTCTCGAAAAGGGGGAGAGGCGACGGAGATTGAACTTCTTTCTCTCTCTCTCTCTCTCTCTTTCTCTCTCACACACCCCTCCTCTGTTCCATCCCTCGTCACCGCCATCGCTAAGGATGATTCTCGCCGCCTCATCATCATTGCCTTCACCTCGATCTCCCGTCTCGGTCGTCGTCTGTGACCTCGATCCATCATTTTTTTCTTCTCTGCCCTCTTCGATCCCTCCGTTTTCGTCACTGACGTAGCCGAAATCCTAGGCAAACTATCATCATTCTCGTCGATTGCTCTCTATCTTTTAAATCCAATTGCTTGAGTGTATTTTGACGATCGAGTGTTTTCTACATTGCAAAGATAATTTTTGTATATTCTCTCAATTTTTGGAATAATAACTTCGATCTAAGCCTAATTTTAAGTTACGGGTTTTTCTTAATTTTCAGTTACAGTGTTATTTTTATTGTTGCACGGTAATTGTTTGATGAATTTCCCCAATGAGAATGTTGATTGAAGCGGCAATGAGAAATGCATGTTTTGTGAAATTTTTGAATAAAGATGCAATTTTAGTACTATTTTTGTTGTTACATAATTTCTTGTATTGTTGTGAGTTTTATTAAGTTGATTTTATAATAGATAAAGTGTTGTTAGAGGCTGAAATGGGATAGTTTGAAGGCCAATTCCAAGTAGATTACAGAAGGCAAAAAACTTATGGGCATTAAAATTATATTAAATAATAAGCTTAAATTTTTGTATATATGTATTTTGTCTGTGCCTGCAACTTGTAAGCACTTGCCTGTAAGCTCTAATAAGTTGCCTGTAATCTTTAAGCAGTTGCCTATAATTTCTAATAGGTTGCCTATAATATCTTATAACTTGATTATAATATATTGTGGTCTTCATTGATGCAGATTCTGAAAAAATGATTTGTTGAGAAGCCGGATGAGAAGAACAATGTGAAGGGCGTGTCTTTTGAAGTACAAGCAACGCATGGGAAGAATGTTTGTGCGAAAAGGGGGTGCACAAATTCTATTGGCGGACGAGAAAGAAATGGCTTGATATTGTTTTATTTTTTGTTTGGCCAAAATTTGAACTCTTTGTTATTAGAATATGTATTCATCTATTTGTATTTGACCGATATTCGCCGATATTATTATTTGTTTTGAGTAAGGATGACAAATTGCCTATATATTACCGGTTTGTCTAATGAATGTAAAAAAAATGGTTGACATATTTAGTTTAATATCGCCTATGTTGGCCGATATTGCGATACAAATAATATCTGATATTATCTGTTTTATATAGCCGATATTGGCCGATACTATGATATGAAGTTACATGCAATTAATCAGAAGTTACAAGAAAGTTGTTAGAAATTACAAGAAAGTGCTTACAAATTACAGGTAACTTATTAGAAGTTGCAGGCAACTAATTAGAAATTACAGGTAAGTGGTTAGAAATTAAAGACAAGTGCATAGAAATTACAGGCAACTGCTTACATGTTACAGGAAACTGCTTACAGGTTACAGACAATTTATCAGAAGTTACAGGCAAGTGTCTAGATGTTAATGCAAATAGTTAGAAATTTTCATGCAAGTTGTTAGAAATTAGAGGCAGGTGTTTATAAGTTACAGTCAACTAATTAGAACTTACAAGCAAATGATTAGAAGTTAAAGTCAACTGCATAGAATTTACACATGAACACATACTCATCATTCATCATTATCATAGCCACCTCATTTAAATATCCCAATCACACGTCAACACAATAAGGCCCAAAATAAACAAAAAAAAAACAAAAAACAAAAACAGAGAGCTCTTGTTATGCTACAGAGAAACAAAAACAACAAGAAAAAGAAGAAAAACATCTTAAAAGATCACGAGAGAAGAAAAGAGCAAAAATTATCAAAGAAAAAGCAAGGCGACACTTGAAGGGTATATTGAACCATTCGGTGGCTTCAATGATCAAGGCTCAGAAAATGGTGGCAACAATAACAATAATAATGTTGTAGGAAGAACTAGAGCTTGACTGATGAGGATTTAGATGAGTTGAAAGGCAACTTATTAGAAGTTGCATGAAAGTAATTAGAAGTTCGTTGCAAGTGCATAGAAGTTACAGGTTACTAATTAGAAGTTACAGACAACTTATCAGAAGTTACAGAAAAGTGTCCAGATGTTACTTGCCTTTTAACTTCTAATTGATATATTATTTTGTGCATATTTAAATGCTTTAGTTGACTTCTAATATCAAACTTTAATGGGATTTTCTTATCAGATTAGTCACTACTCATGCTATGAATTATTATTGTGAAATTCTCCATTTTCAAGAACTCTACAGCAATTCCTATTGTTTATCGACCGCTGCTTGTATTTTTATATGAGAATTACTATTCTTATTGTACATTTTGTTTGCTTATATCAAAATCTATTCATGAAATCTGTAGTTATATACTGTACAATCCTATAGCTTATGGTGATGTGTTTTTTCCTTGGGTTCTATTTGGTGAATATTATTCCCTAAAGTAAAAGTAATTTTACCAAGATATTCTTTGAGATTTTATTTTTTTGGCTTCTATCTAAAGCATTATTCGCATATAGTCTGTCCACTCTCCCAAAATACTCCTCTCTCTCTCTCTCAAAATATTGCCTATTCACTTGCCTGTAACTTCTGATAAATTACATGTAACTTCTAAAAAGTTGCCTATAACTTCTAATTGGTTGTATTTAACTTCTATATACTTGCCTTTAATTTCTAATCATTTTCTTGTAACTTCTAATTAGTTGCCTTTAATTTCTAATAATTGTCTGTAACTTCTAATTAGTTGTATGTAACTTCTAATAAGTTGCCTTTCAACTCAGCTAAATCCTCATTAGTCAAGCTCTTTGTTCTTCCCACAACATTATTATTATTATTGTTACCACCATTTTTTGAGCCTTGATCACTGATGCCACCGATGGATTCAATGTACCCTTCAAGTGTCGCCTTGCTTTTTCTTTGCCAATTTTGCTCTTTTCTTTTCACATGATCTTTTGAGATGCTTTTCTTCTTTTTCTTGTTGTTCATGTTTCTCTCTGTTTTACAACAAGAGCTCTCAATTTCTTTAATATTTTTTTAGTCCTTATTGTGTTGAAGTATGATTAGGGTATTTAAATGAGGTGGCTATGATAATGATGAATGATGAGTATGTGTTCATGTGTAACTTTTATGCACTTGTCTTTTAACTTCTAACCACACTTGTAACTTCTAATTAGTTGCATCTAATTTCTAACAACTTTCATGTAATTTTTAATTAGTTGCATTTAACATCTAGGCACTTATTTGTAACTTCTAATAAATTGTCTGTAAGTTCTAGGCTGTTTCCTGTAATTTATAAGCAGTTGCATGTAACTTCTAATTAGTTACATATAACTTTTGTTCACATACTTTTAACTTCTAACCACTTACCTGTTAGTTCTAATTAGTTACATGTAACTTATAATCACTTGCTTATAACTTCTAACAGCTTACCTGTAACTTCTAATTAGTTACATGTAATATCTAGGCACTTTCCGGTAACTTCTGATAAATTGCCTGTAACTTGTAAGCAGTTGCATGTAACTTATAATTAGTTGCATGTACCTTCTATACACTTGTCTTTAATCTCTAACCACTTTTTTGTAATTTCTAATTAGTTGCTTGGAACTTTTAATAAGTTGTCGGTAACTTATAAGCACTTGACTGTAACTTTTAACAACTTATTTGTAACTTCTGATTAGTTGCATGTAACTTCATATCACAGTATCGATCAAAATTGGCCTATATAAAACAGATAATATCAACAAAAATATCATTTTTATCACAACATTATCCAACATTAGCGATATTAAAGTAAATACGTCGACAATTTTTTACATTCTTTAGACAAACCAATAACATATAAGCAATTTGTCATTCTCACCGATTGGTATAATTTATTTCACATTTTTCAAACCTATTTATCATTTTATTATCATATATTATGCTATTCCGGGTATCTTTTGTGAATTATTACAGATAACAAGGTTTGGATGCAAAAAAACAGAAAATTGTCCTAAAATGAGGATTACGTGTGTATAATGGAGACTTAAGGGAATTATTAAGAAAATAAAAAGACAATTTGCAAATTTGGAACAAATTTGGGAATATCATTACAAATCAGGAAAGGTTGCAACAAATAGAGGCGAATTAATCATCACAATAACAAATCAGTTGGAGAAATCAAATCAAATCAAAAGTAACAAATCAACCTGCCAAATTATATGCCAAATTTAGGAACAATTCGGAGATCCAACGCAACTACAGAAATACAGAGAGATATGCAAGATTTTATGAGCTCCAAAAATAATCTAAATAGATGATAAAACCACAGAAAAAATTTGTAGCCATGAAGCCAAAATTCGACGGCGGATCAGCGGCAGATCAAGTCAATTAGAGGCGGATCAGCCGCCCAATCTTGGCCGTTTATCTTCAATTTTTATGGTCATGATCGTCTTTGCACATATATCGTTTCGAGCTACATCGTTTTATTTTTCAAGGACTCTGAAGGCTCGCAACAGTATCCAACAGAGCAATTAGATTAGATTATCATAGTTGTTAGCAAGTTGATTCTTTTGTATCTTTTATTACTTATTCTCCAAACTTCTTTAGACCTATATAAGCACATGAGTAGCCCTAGGGTTTCATATCTCTCTGATAGCATTCAAGTTACGGTTTTCAAGGAGAAAAGATCGAGTTCTATTGTAAGTTTTTTTAAGAATATTATTAAAATTTTAGTTTTCTTTAATATCATGAGAAACTAATTTTTCTTCATGTTCTTATTTCTCTTCTTTTCTATACTTTGATTTTGAATCTCTTATGTTTTTTATTATCATTTTTGTAGTTATGTATCTAATAAACTAATATAGTAATGAAAGATGACGTCTTGAATGAAATTAGAGAAATGTGATAACACCAATAATTTAATTAAGTTGATGATAATTGACACCTAGAAACTTGATTAAGGAAGATAAGATATTAATTTAAATATAAGAAATTCAATCTAGGTAACTTAAAGGGATCTAGATTAATCGATAAGATAATAATTGTAAACTCATGACCTATATATTTTTGTGGAAGATTAAACATAGGTTGCTTTTAATTAACTAGAACTAGGGTTTTAATATGATCTAGATGATATTATAATTTTGATTGACTATATTTATAATTTAAATATAACCTATCCTTAGTTATAATTTAAATATAACCTGTCTTTAGTTATAATTAATGGAAATATATTAGAACTGGATTAGAAAAGAAGATGAATCTTTTAAACCAACCATAAAAATAAAGCAAATAAAACCCCTAAATTTTTCTCTCTTTTAAAAACCAAATTTTATTTTATTTTGCATTTAAATTTTTAGATTTTAAAAACAACACAACTTTAACTTAATTTAAAAGTAGTTAACACACCTCATTGTGGGAACGATCCTCAAGTACGACTGCGATAATCTGTATACTTGCGGTTAAATTTGGAGACTAATAAAATTCATATCAAGTTTTTGTGCCGTTGACAGAGAGGTGTAGTTTAATTACATTTAAATTTAAGTTTTAGATTTTAGTTCTATATTAAATTAGATTTCCTTTAATGCATTTGATTCTGCAATATTTCTGTTTAAAAATTCAGGATTCGAGACAAATTTTCAGGAAGAGAAGATCGAGGCGAACAGACAGCAAATCTAGATAAGATCTCGTCCTTCCCAAAATCTCAATTTGATTCAAACTAACAGATTTTTGCAGGATTCTTTGCACCATTTAAAAAAAAATAATTTAGATTTTATGTTTTTGATTGTTTTAGATTGCATTGCATATTTAAAAAGATTCTAAGGGGCAACAACCCAAATTCAGATTAGACGAGAATTTCATCACCCTTCCTAGGCCCCACAAATCACAACTGAACATTCGTATTAACCTACATTAAATTAAAAAATATCTAGACTTCATCCCCCTAAGGATACATCGCACTCAATAAGAAAAGAGGAGGTTGTAGGTAATTTAATGGTTATCGGATTCAATTTTGTGGTATCTAGTGATGTGTGACTAGTTTTGGTTACTTACTTAAGGCCTGCTATTTCGGTGATTCGTATAGCGAAACCATCCCACTTAACTGGCACTCATCTGATTTCAAGGTTGTTAAAGAGCCGTTAGAGAATTTATCCCGCAATTTGTCTCTTGGCAGTTAGGAGCGGGTCTAGTAACTTGACTTAAATAACCCTAGATCTAGGTTGTTTGCGCATCTTCGTTTGTGATTTGTTAGGATCTTTAGTTAAAAAAAATGGATGACGAACATTCTAAACCAACTTTATATGAACTATATTATCTAGTTAACCCAACACTTGCTGATTGATTGGTAATGATTTTACGTGTCATATCTTAAGTTTTAAAGTAACCGCAATTGTAGGGTGTTTTTCGTCACCCTATTGAGATGGGAAATACGCGTCGCTTGTCAGGCGTATTACAGATTCTTCCTGCCCGGGGTAGGCTGGGGTTTATTAATTGTGGAGATCCGAATCTCCGACAGCCGCGGACTAAACTGCTGTTAATTACCCCTCTTTTTTGGAGTGAGAGAACCTCCGATTGACGGGTAAAACTGGTCATGTCAACTCAATGTGCAGTGTGTGTGTTGTGTTTTGAAGGGGACTTGACATATTGGGGGCCTCATAGAGTTTACGGGGGTCCCGCTATCCGGATAGAGGGTTGGAGGTTAAGGGGCTAGTACCCCCCTTGCGAGGTGCGGGGCAGCACCCTTTTAGAAATTTTTTCTAACGGGGGGTGTATTTTGAGTGTGTAGCGTGAGGGAAAAAGAGGGGTGAGGAGCGTCCTAAGGACACGTGAGTGGCGCATGGATGCTGGAAGCCCGCGGGTCACGTGAGTGGAGCATGGGCGCTGGGCGCCCACGGGTCATGTGTGTGGCGCTGGGCGCCAGCGGGTCACACGTGCGGTGTGCGACCGCTGGACGCCCGCGGGTCACGGGCGCGACATGCGACCGCTGGAAACACCAGCGAAAGGGGCTAAGCCCTTGGGTTTGGAGTTGAACTCCTGAACAGGAATTGGGCGTGGATTTGGAGTTAAACTCTAAGAGATTTGGATTTGGAGTTAAACTCCTAAAAGATCTAGATTATGAGTTAAACTCTTTTGAGGATTTGGGCCTTAGAGTGGAAATCCTCAAAGATCTTCAGAGTCAAAGGGGACCCCTTTCTTCTCCCTTGAGCCCTGGTTCTTCTCCTGAGCCTTGGATCTTCCCAAAGTAGGATTTTTGGAGATGGATCTCCTTCTTCCTCCTCTCTGTTGGCTGGATCTTAGAGAAAAGGGGGTGAGACTTAAAAATCTCCCATTTTAGAGATTTGATAGGAGATCCAAACTCCCCCTTCAAGGGTTTTATGATGGAAAACTATTTTTTTTTAGAAAAGAAAGAGTTAAACTCTCGATTTAATTCAAAAAAAAGAAGTGGGTTTAAAACCTTAAGGAAAGAGAAGGAGGCACAGAACCCTAATTTTTTAGGGGAATGAATTAATTCTCTTCATTTCATCATAATATTGCTTTATATAGACTTACAAGTTTACATATAGCCCCTTGGGCTTCACAAGTGCCATTTTTCCCATCCCATGCCTCATGTGCTTGTTTCTTTTTGCACATGAGCCATGGGCTTTACAAAAATTTGGCTCTTTGCCCATTTATTTTACATTTATGCATGAAAATTATATCAAACTTATTTATTACGTAATTTTCTTCTTGGCATGGGAAATGCTGGCCGCTTCATATTCGGGCTCGACTTGGGCATAGGCCCACTTGACCTAGGCTTGGGCCAACATGGCTTGGGCTTGACTTTGACTTTGACTTGGTCAACCGGGTGTAATTTTTAACCCCAACAGCAATCAAGACAGCGTCGCATGTAGCTAGCCGTGATGAGTACGGGTCGTCCACAGGGAGATGGTGCGTTTTATGTTCTTGTTCTCACGAGTTAAGCCAAAAGGTCCGAATAGTTCAATTCTAACCTATGTATTTTATATGTATGCAAAGGAAACGCTTGTTAGGGATAGAGATAGGTTGGTTTAAATTAGGAAAATCCATTCTTATCCCTTTGTGCCTCACATGACTATTGAAGCTAAAGTAATCGGCAACAACGTGGATTAGGGTGCTTAAGCACGGTATTTGCGAAATCCGGCTTATTGACCTTTGTCCTTCCGTTCTTATCTCTAAACTTTTGCCTCCGGCCAAACCAAACGTAACCTGTCACGTTTAGAAATCACCGCTATCTTGGTAGGGTATAGTGCTTAACAGAGCACTTGCATGAGGTTTGAGCGGGGTTCAATTAGTAAGTTTTAAACAAAAGAAATAAGTAAAGAGAATCTTAACTTCAACAAGCCTTCTTTTTCTCTAACAAGATCCACTACTCACTATCCATTACAAACATCAAAAGAGAATACAAGATAGAATAGATCAAAGAAAACAATATTGCAAGTAAGTAAATGCAAGAAAAGAAATTGCAAGTAAATAAAATCAAATAGATACTAAGAACCATGGTGCAAAAGTGAAAGCTTCATTTAAAGTTCAATATCCAATATACAAGCAATGGGTTCAATAACCCAAACCTAAACTTGCAAGCTCAATAAAGAGCTTGCAAGATCAGGAGAGGATAAGGAACTCAAAGTTACCTACTGTTATGTACATAGAGTTTAAACAAAATAAAAAAAATGAAAGAATGAAATGGAATGAAAGTAGTCTAAGTATTACTTCTGAGCTTGCTCTCTGTTCTGGTATATATAGGCACTTCATTAAAAAAAACAAACAAAAAAATTGAGATGATGTGATAGCTTAGAATGACCAGAAGAAAAATAGAGAAATTTGGTGGAGGTGGGACCGCCGGTGGTGGGGAAATGATGATTTCTGGCGGTTTCTCTTCAAGTGATGGGGCCCGTCTTCTTGTGGTGATTTTATGTCCTCTCCACTATCTCTCTGGGATTGTTTGATTCTTCTATAAACACTTGAGTTTTAATCTGTAGATTTGGAGGAAAATTGCAAATTTTAAATCACACCAACACTTTATCACACCAAGCCCACTTGCTTTAAACAACATGCCCACTTGCTCTACTTGACCGTGTCATCATCATGGCATCCTACCATGATTCATGCATCAAAAAGGTTGTGTTCACACTTGTAAGTAATCAAGTCTTGTTGGACCATTCTTGATAAAAATGCGTATACTTGAATTGTTTTGAAAAAATCTTCTTGAATAATGATCGGTATTCCGTTCCAGTTGCAGTGTCAGCTCACAAATGTCGTATCCGTGCATTTGAGTGTATTTCCAGTGCTTTGTCATAAATACCTGTAATCTGTACTTATTGAGCAGACATGGATTAATAGTACCGATATATCACAAAATTGATAATGATTGAGTGGTATTGAAATGCAGTTTTTCGTGATGAACAAGTACCCCCAAACATATCTTTTACTCGTCCCGAGCAAAACAAAATCCTAAACTCATTTTCGCAGGGAACGTGATTGCACTGAGCCCGTGCAACAAGCCGTTAAATCTCTAGGTGTCCCTAGTAGGAGGAGTTTTGTCTCCTGAGGGTTTTCAGCGGATTACATCCATAAAATCCCGTCAAACTAGTTTCGCGAAATAATTGTTGATTCTAACCCTAAGATTTAGCATCAAAGCTAGAAATTCTATTATCATAAATTAGAAATATCGAACCCTTGTTTTTCACACCTCACTTCTTATTTAACTTAAGATCCTATACTTCTTAACGTGCGGTGCAAATAGCGTCATTACGTTTCAAAAAGTTGGATTAAAGTCGTAATGTCAAAAATAAAGATCGGATAAAACTTCAAAAGGATCATACAAGTTTATAAAGAGTTAAGTTTTTCTCAAATTTCGTTTTCCAGCTAAATTTTAAATTCAAAATTTCTATCTTCCTTAACAGAAAACTAAGTTTTATTCTTCATTCCACTTTTTACTTGTTTTCGTTTCATACACACCTTCGTGAATATGCAATAGTTTTTATCATAGGATAAAACCATCATATCTCCGTTAAAATATTTTTATAAAAACTTGTTTTTAATCAAGATTATTCTCACACAAAAAACCGTTAGGAATTTTAACTCGGAGAGAACACATACTTGACTTTATTTTAAATTGGACTTTCTAAGTTTTTTAGCGAGTTTTGGGCCAATGCACCCAATCAGTTGGTTTTAGGGTATTAGGTGTAGAGACACCCCGGCGGACTTAATTGTCCAAGTTATTTAAGCCTTAAAACAAAAAGACTCATTTTAGCGTGAAAATCATAACAATTCAATATGAACAGAGTATAGCCAATTGTTCAATTCTTTTCAAGATATAAGACGTTTTTGTGTATATAAGGTGTGCAATCATTCCAATCAAGTTCCAGATGGGTTATTTTTCAAACTTAATTCTTATTAAGTTTTCAATAATATCTCTTCATATCCACTTTATTTTATAAACTATTCTTGATATTACTTATTTCAAAGCACACTTGTTTGATCCTGAAAAATAGTTTTTCAATTAAAAGTTTTAAAACATATCAGACTTTATTATCTAATTTTCAAAACTCACGACACGTGTAGTGTGACGAAAAGCCATATATTAGCTAAGGTCAAACTCAAAGAAGAATTATCTATCAGGTTTTCAAAATATAAAAATAGGATTTAGTTGGTCCTATCTTTTCAAATTAAACCATCGGTATTTTGAATCTAAATTTTCTCACTAGCTAATTTGATGATAAAGTTTTTATTTTTTTGGAAAATTTTCTGATTTTTATGGGTTTTCAAATATGTATGTAAATGCAGAATGTACACATGAATGCAAAATATAGAAATGCTTACCGAGCACACCCCCAAAGTTAAACTTGACAGTGCCCTCACGGTCATACTACACAAAGAGGATCAAAATTGTTGAGGGGTCAAAATATGTCAGTTCATAATTTTATATATATATATATATATATATATATATATATATATATATATATATATATATATATATATATAAGAAAAAGGAAACAAAATATATAGACAAAAAGGCCCCCCAAACTTAATTGAAACAGTGTTTCCACTGTTTAAACGTTTAAAGTTCAAAGTCAGGGGAGAGAACATCGTCAATTTATACAAGGCCTTATACAGACCAAAGGTTAACACCAATCTTTCAAAAATTCTATCGTGATGCGACCAGGGTTGGTGGAAGAACGCGGAGAGAAAGAAAATGAAGAATACGCGAGACCGTGGATGGATGCAAATGGTATATGGTCTCAGTAGATGAGAAGACGAATGAAGAGGAGAAAGAAATAGAGCACGAACTTGAGGTTGACAATTGATTGAGTAAATTAGTACAGTCTGTAATGATTTGAAATTGGAGTTTTCTAACTATACTAAATTATCAATACATTGAGAAATAGGGTCAAACCGTTCAAAATTCACGAGGAAACATGAGCTCGAACTTGGTGAATCAGGTGAAGGAAATGAAGGTATTAAGTGGTCTTGTAGTAGAGAAACAATGAGAACGACGGAGGGGGGTAACTGAGGAATGGTATCGGTTACAAACTCAAGAGGATATTCACAGTCAATGGAGGGGACATGATGAATCGGAAAATCCGACTCATCCAAAAAAATGTGTATATCCTCAAAGATATCCTCAAAATTCTCCACAAAATCAAGATCATCTATGCATTCATTCAAATCTTCATCAATAATATCCAGAAGTAAATAGGGTTCAGAAAAAATAGTTAAAGGTTCGGGATGATACCCACACGAATCTGAAGGAAAGTGTTGAATTGATGAGAGGAACTCATCCAAAACCGTGGGTTTATCATTAAAATTATCCCCAATATCGATATCGTCAATCAAGTCAAACGTAAAGTTCTCAAATATCTCAACAAAAGCATGGTTTTCAATTGGTTGGGTTTCTAGAGTGGAGACGTAAAGATCAAAATAAGTGGCATTGGTTTCACTAGAAAGGGACCATTCACAATCGAGTAAATCAAACACTACGTAGTCGCACAACTCATCAAATATTCTATCTTTAATTGGTGAATTATTCGGTCTACTTGATAGGCTTTTGGAACTGGAGTTGTGGAATTCAATTGGGAACGGGTAGCTTGATTTGGAAGGGTGGATTGCGCACTTTCACTACTCAACTCATCAACATATTCAATCGTCACATCGTACATTGTAAAATTTTGAGCTGGTTAGGAACTAGCTGCTGATTTGTAAGGTTGTATGAGTGTGGCCATGGATGCATCCAATTCTTCCATCTGTCGGTACGAAGCTATCCGAAACTCTTCCAATGTTCTTTCGAGACTAGACATGGGTTGTGAGGGGGTTTCAGTAAAAAATTCAAATTCGTTTAAATATGCGAAACTCCCAAATTGATATTCAGAAGAAATGTCTACGGAAGGTGTGAAAGTCGGGTAGGATTGATAGGAATCGAATGGTTGCGTGGAATGGGCAGGAATAGGATCAACATCTTGATAGAAAGATGGTTGGAATTGTTGTCTTAAGGAATTCGGAGTGGTGAAATACGTGAAAGATCGGCTACGGGATTGTGCAATATATTCAGCAACGGACATCGATTTAAGAGTCGCTACGTTACCCTCTGGAGGGGTATCAACATAAGAAGGGGTAAATGTTTGAAAATGTTGATATGACGTGGATTGTGGTGTCTAAGTGGTGTTTCTAGAAATGTATATCCGATCTTTCAAAGAGATTTTGGGCATGGATGGATCGTTTGAAATTCTACCGAAACAAGAGCCGTAGGAAGAAATATCTGGTTGAGGGTGCTAAAGTACGACAAGAGTTGGTCGATATGAGGTACCCATAATATGAAAAGAAGAAGAAGGAGGTGAAGTTTTTTTTATGTTGGTTATCAACAAAAGAAATGAAATATACATACAAAAGGTAAAGCAAAAATAATCACGACATAATACCACACACCTAATCGGTCTAGGGTTCACTAGATCAACTAGACCTGCTCAAGAACTTGATTGTCGAAGTAAAACTGTGTCGAGAAACGGGCTCAAGATATACTGATCACGAGGCCAGAAAAGTGCAAAGATAATGGAAGGTTTTCCAACACTTTCACGAGATTCCTTAATTAGAATAAGCTTTTCTCTTTTAGCGGTTGCGCCGTGAATAATTTGCCCTATCACGCCCCGCTTCCCAGTGTACGTTAAGGAGGCGCGACGAGGCCCACTACGTATTTACTCAGAAATAAACACACTAAATGTAACTAAGTAATATAAAGTAAATATGCACAACAAGACATGAATGTAAATGAACATCAACTTTTATTTATTAAACTTTTCTTTACAAGTACAACTGGAAATGTAAATACAGGAAAGGAAAGCAATGCCTAAACAATGGCATAACCGAAATGAAAGTGTATACAAGTGAAGCCTAGTGGTCTTGCTGCTCAATATCTCCTCCAAGTGCTCCTGGCTGGTCTCGAACTCCTCAGCATCGGGTCCTACTGACAACATTCCAAAGAAGAAGAGAAATAGGAATGTCGTTAGCGAACAATCGCTCGATAAGTCCTAAAGAAAGAGAAGAAATAGAATAGACAGAAAAAAGAATCTACTGATATAATGTTGATCGTTATGTTATCGCGGTTGTTTGTAACTTGGTACAGAATATGCCAGTTGTCACGCCCCGCTTTCCGGTGTACGGCGAAGGGGACGCGACGAGGCCCGCTACGTATATACTCAGAAGTACATACGCTAAGCGTATCTAAGCAATATAAAATAAGTACACAAGAGATAAGATATAAAAAGAACAACAACTTTTATTTATTAACATTCTTTGTACAATGCATGAAAGGAAATACAATTGAAATAAAAAGATACCTAAATAGTGGCATAACATGAAATGTAAAATACTGAATGGAAAAGTGTATAATGAACTAAAGTGTTGGATCTTCGGAAAACTGCTCCAAGTCTTCTGCAAATGGCTCGATCTCTGCCGGGTCCGAATCACCTGACGACATTCAAAGAAGAAAGAAATAGAATGTCGTCAGTAAACAGGTCGCTCGGTAAGTCCCAAAGATAAGAGGAAAGTAGAATAGACAGAATAAGAAGATATCTTTTAAAGTTGTATATTATTGTTGTAATTTTGTGTTAACGCTGTTGTTTTTAGCTTGGTACAGAAGGATACCAGTGTATACGAGAGGGGTCTCTATATGCTAGAGACCAGGGAAAACGGAATGTACAAGGAACCGTTAAGCCAACGTACAACAACAACGGAATATAGGTTAGGCGTCTTAATCTTACCACCTCGTGCCACTTTTAACACATTCCGTACCAATCTACCCCTTAAACCCCGCGATGTCTTGCTTTTATTGTTGTCTTATAAATTGTATTGGTTGTATGATTGGTTGACTGACCGAAACCATGATATCAGTAAACGGTTGTAACCGTAGAGTCATGTAAGTGGAATAACTGGAGAATCATGTAAAAGGAATATATATATCCATGGTTCGGTTCGGTCAAGTTGTATAGATTGATAATTGGATTCATGGTTTCTTGTGTTCACATTGAATTGGGATCTTGTAGATTATAGATTGACTTGAATCATATTCAAGTCAGATTAATCAGACTCAAACCCAAGTCAGACAATCAGAAATGTGAATCGAAGTCTTATAATTGCTAGGGTCCTTCGGGTAATTTATAAAACTTGAGGGGATTTTATGTAAAAATACTTTTATATACTTTTCCAAAATACACCTCAAGTATTCATTATTCGTCTTTAGAGTTGTAATGAATGTGGATTTTATATTGTGTCATTTCTAGTGAAAATATCCTAGTTTTATAAATAAAGGTATTTATCTGTAATATTGATTTATTTGAAGTTCATGGTATTTTAGTGTAAAATTTATTCTTGTGATTTTTAGAAAAAGGTAGAATATTTTTATCATAATAAAATAGTTATTTAAATGATAAAAATACATATATTTATACAAAAATAATTTTAATAAATATTTTATATTCTAAAACCCCATTTTCTTAAGATGTCGTATTTTAAACCTTTCGAGACCGAATGCTTCATGCGGAGGTCTGAATCTCGCACTACTAAGCCCGAGGATGTGCGATAATCCACACCATCCCGAACAGGTTCCCCAAAATGGGTTGTAGCGGCGCTTTGCAAAGATTGTAAAATACCAAATCTTTTAGAAAACGGTTTTATAAAGTAAAAGGTATTTATTTGTAAAAATGTCGATTTTCCGCATTTTAGATTCTAGGGTTTTCTAAGTCAACTAGCCTATTTCTAAATGGTCTAAACGACAAGTCGTTAGATGCCTCAAATCGCCTCTTCACCGCCAATTGTGGCCAGGTAAGTACAAGTGAGGAAAGGAGGGATCCGCTCACGAATCACTGTGAGACGGGCCTTTTAAAGTTACCTTTCTCACTTGCCTAGCCTAGACACCACAAAGTCAGGTTTAGATAAACGATCGATGTCCACAACTTATCGTGTTTTCCTAATAAGAGGTATTTGTTTTAAAAGTGTATCAAAGCAAAAACTTTTAGAAATGGTTTTATTAAGAATATGGTATTTAAATGAAAGTATTGTTTTATCGTAATCTAGGTTTTTGATGATATCGTTTAGGGTTGTATATGCGTGTGTGTGGAGGTAGGTCATTACCTCGTGCTCTACTTTAAATGTATAGCAAAATTAAGGGGGTTAAATATGAAATCGAAACATTGTGGTATTTAAGTGAAAAATACGATAATTTGAGAATGTTATCATTTCATGTGATAAAACTTGTTCAAATTGTTTGTTAAATGTTTAATAGTCAACATAAGAATGTTTAAGCATGAATGTATTGGTGAGAAGTGAAATTTTATAGAAAACCGAATCAGAAATCGGATTTGTTCCGATTCCGTCGGGTTTTGTAATTTCGTATTTTAGAAAATGAGAAAGAGAGATAGAATGGGACTTACGGGTTTCAATTAAATAAGGGAGTGAGGGGGAACTAAAGGGATTGACGATGCGTTGCGTCATCGCTGGTAGTTTCTAAAAACGTCGCCGGAATTTCCGCCGGAATTTCGTCGGAGCTTCGCTGCGAGCTTATTTTCAAAGTACATAACTCTTGGAAAATTTTGAGAGAGTGAACTTAGGATTTTGGGGGTGAGAGGGTAGTGTGTAGGGTTGGTATTTATAGAGTTAGGCTAGGGTTATGGTAGATGAAAAGTTTAAAATAAAAATGTGATAAAATGTAATAAAAATGTATTAAAAGTGGAGTAATTAGGGTTTTTAAAGAGCTCTGGAAGTGGTCTAAGGCTGAAATTTTGCAGGTGCATAAGAAATATGAAAAAACACAACTTTCATGTTGGGGACGTCGCTGGAATCGGCCGACTCAGGGGTGACTCGGCCGTGACTCGGTCGGAGCACTGAGTCGGCCGAGGCGAGGCCGAGTTGGCCGATTCCCGGCCGAGTCCGGCGGCCAGGATCCCCCCGACGGTTCATCTAACTCATGGAAGTGTTACATTTTTTGGTGTAGTGGGGTTTTTTGTGAGATATGCACGTGTAAACTCTTGGTATTCTAAAGGTTTTAAAAAAATCAATATTAAAAATAATGTGGGGTATGTGATTTGAACTCTGGTGGCTTGGTTCAGCAGTGCAAGATATTACCAATGAGCCACAAGCTCCTTCTTGTAATTATTGTGGGAAAATAGATACTTAAAGTGGTAACAGCAACATTAAATACCCCAAGTATACTTCAAATTTAAATCAATTTTATGTATACAAAAATTGGAGTTGTTACACCAGTGTATACGAGAGGAGCCCAACTTACACCATGCACTTTGGTAACCCGTAGTATAAGGCTTCGTCGATAATACCACGGAACAACGGCATGGATGTAATTACGTCTTTTAGTGACCACCTCGTGCCACCTTTAACATGTTCCGTATCAGTCTACCCATTTTTTAAACTCCATAATGATTTATTGTATTGGATTGTATTGATAAAATGAATGGTTGTATTCGACCTGCCGAAACCATGATATCGTATAACGGAATGGTTATAATTGGATATTCCTGTAATCAGAGTATATCCATGGTTCGGTTCGGTCGGTCAAGTTGATATAGATTGAATTCTGGTATTTATGGATTCATGTTGTATTGGGGTTGTACTTCAATCATATTCAAGAATAGATTGATTCCAAATTTGACTGAGACTTAATCTGAGTCAGACCTTTTAGACGGAATTGAATTCTTGAATTAGTTTTGGTGTTATCAGTAACTGCTGCACATGGACGGCAGGATTTGTGTCTTGTTCCAAGACAATTACCGTGTTGATAACACCGTTTTTAGTTTGTCTACCTTAAATAGACAAGCATCCACTGTCTCCGGCTCCCCGAGGCTCAAGAGAATTGGTCGCGCTTAAACCTATATATACTAGGGTTCTTATTGTAAATTATATAACTTGAGGGGGTTTTATGAAAAATAGTTATGGTATATTTTCAAAATAGACCACAAGTATTTATTTATCGTCTTTAGGGTTTTCATGGATTTATATTTTAAAATATGAATTTTTCTAGTGAATAGAACCTAGTTTGCACATGGTATTTTAATGTAATATTGACTTAAAATGATATTGGATGGTATTTTCATGAACTTTTTAGATTCTTCTCTTGATTTAGAAAACATGGAATAGGTTATATATTAAAAGTAGATATTTTGTTAATATTTACATAAATAATTATTTATTAAAAATATAATTTTATTTATTTATAGAAATCTCGTTTTTCTTAAAATTGTAATAAAAATTCCATCGAGACCGAATGCTCCTTGCGGAGGTCTGCATCTCGCTCTACTAGGCCCCTAGGATGTGCGATAACCCGCACCATCCCGATCGGGGTTCACCAAAATGGGTTGTAGAGGCGTATTTTGAAAGTAATTATATAATACACTTTTAAAGAAAACGGTTTTAGATAGTTTACGGTATTTTATTGCAACGTGTAAATTTTCCCACAAATATTGCCCAAAAGTAAATCGTGCTATGTCATGAATGAGTGTTGTGAGGAGGTAGATCATTAGCTCGTGTAAATCCCCGTTCCCATCTATAAAATTTTCTATTTTTCCTGGTTCCCCGATGTTTCCCCTTTTCCTCGTAATTTTGTGAAAAGTTGGTTGCCTAAGTTTTTGATAATTAATTTTCCTAAACCTTGACAAATAAAATTAAGCCCAAACCAACTTCATTAATCATATATTTTTCCCCACTGGCCCAAGCCCAGCCTTTCCCTCACTGTCGCCTGCGCCAACCATACCCAACTCCATTTCTTTCCCTTTTAAATTAACTTCCCCAGCCCAAGTTCCCTTCTCAGCCCACACTTCCTTTTTCTGGCCCAAACAAGTAAAACGTTTAATTAAAACTAAATATATGTATTACCCCGGCCCATCCCAAGCTCCCTAATGCCCGCGTCCACTCTCATACCTGACCCGTTGCATTCTTCTTCCTCAATACAATTCATTTTTCCCGCTCCTTTCCATAACCCACGTCGCCCCCACGACGCCCACGTCGCCAACGTCCCCGCGCTCGTCGCCCACGTCGTGCACCCCCTCGCGAGCTCATCAACCCACTCCTCGTCTCCAACTCCCTCCCTCATCACTCTCACTCTCAAACCTCTTCTCTCTCTCAAACAGAAAACCCACTGCCTTCATCCCCGACAACGACGACGACGACGACTCTCCTCGTCCCCCTTTCTTCTCTTTCGCTCTCACTCTCGTGCTCACTCCTCTCTTTCCTCAGAAAAATCCACTACCATCTTTCCCTGACTATATCCAAACCGCCACCACCGAACTCACTCCCCTGCACCCTCACGCCGGTGAGCTCCCCACTGCCCTGAACCACCTCGTCAACCTCTATACCCTCAATATCATCACCATCACCTCCAAACCGAGCCCCCACTACCTCTCTCTCTTTCACAAACCCAAACCATCAAGCTCCGAACCCCCGCTGCGCCATCGCCGGAGTGACCACCGCCGACCACCGCCGACCCCAGCGCACTCACAGGAAGTTCCCAGCACCACACTCCGCCTCCAGCGATCGTGAACCATCCCCGGACAACTCCGACGACGAACCCGAACGCGAGCCGAGGCCGTGAACCCTAGTCGTGCCTTTCGTAGTGCGTTCGTGCCGTTGCCGCTGCCGTGCGTCGCCAAAGCGCCTCCAGGCAAGTTACCTACTTGCTTCATGCTATTTGTTTTACTAGAACTTGAAATACCGTTAAATTCCACATGAACATTTAGTGCGAATTAAAACAGTGTAGTGTTCAATGCAAAACTCGAACAAAAACCTTTCTTTAAATTCACGGAACTCGATTGTATATGCTGTCCCGTCTGGCAATGAATATTGTGTAGAAATTTGACTGAAAAATGTGATTGTTACTGGCTTAAACGATCACCCCCAATTACACCCGTAAAAACTGGGAATTTCCCGCACCTAAAACTTGTTAAAATCATAATTAATTTCCTACACATTGAAATGATGCGTTCGAGGGCTCAAATCGAAGCCGACTCGACGGCCTGGAACCATATTTAAGTTTTGAATTGTTTCTGTACTGAAATTATGACGAGAATTGGTTCGGAGTGCGGCTCTGGACTGCAGTCCAGAGCAGCTCTGGATGTTTTTTTCTGTATCGTAATGTTTACTACCTTGCTGCCTGAACTCGTATGTTGCGGAACCCTACACCTTATTGAATATGAAACTGTTAGCTAAATAACGCAAGTGATTTCACCACATTTTATCGTCGTTTACTATTTAAACTGCAATTTAAAAGAATAGGACGTCTAGCAGTGATGCGATTGAGAATCCTTCTATTGCGTTGGAAACCCTATTGAAAAACCTATATTTCATTAAACTGTATAGTTGCTAAATTCCGATCCCAAATGGGTGAAAATTCTGCCGTGAAACGGACGTTCAGTTCAGAAACTGAATTTCCTGCAGCGAGCACTTAAATTGAAATGGCTGTAACTTGAATACCAGAAATCCGATTGTACTAAAACAAATTTTGCTGAACTTCCGACAGAGTGTACATGTTACCGTATTTGTATCGTTTCACTAAATTCTGAGCATATGAATTACTGTAATTTTTGTAAACTTATGACGTGCATAATAGTTCATATTACACATGACTTGTTAATTGCATAAATGTACATACCTTACCCAACTGCCATATACATAGTGATAGTGTGCGTTATTATTTAGTGGACATTGCATTATCGTGCATGAATGGTATTGGTTTAGGAGTGTCAAGTACGCCAATGGAAAAGTGAATGATTCGTGACAGTGATTAATACAGTGAACAGTGACAAAACCGTGCTATTGGTGCATACTTGTACACGACTAAATCATAATCATCAGTAGTGTAAATCTGGGGAAAAAGGGGAAATCGAAGTGGAAAGAGCATCGTATTTAACGGGACCGTGTTTTAGAGGATGATCATTCGAACATCGACTCTTATATATATTAGGTAGGATCTAGCGATCTGGCTGACATGGTTATGTCCCGGGCGTGTGGGTCGTTATCTCGGGTATGTACGAGACTCCAGTTAAACATGATCTTCCTTTCCACTGTTCGATTTCAAACATGATTTAGAGACTGATAGGGACACAGAACATACATTGCATCATTTAGTAAGATAGTGATTATCCGCATTTCACTTTCACTGTTATTATCTTATTTGCCTGTTTCATGTCATTATTATAATATTGCTATTATGTCGCTCTGACGACCTGAGTATGCATGCTCAATGTTAGAGGTGGATTCGCCTGACCTCGAAGAGACCGTGAAGAACCAGACTAGTGAACCGGTTACATTTCTACATTGATATTCCTGGTTAGTTGCCTTTTTGCTTACTTCCATTGAGCTCAGATTCCTTTATACTTGATAGTTTTAGTGACTGCATTCTCTTTACCCGCATTGCATTTTACTGATTACCATATAATACTAGAAGCCGAAATGTGACTACGACAGGATCTTTCCTTGATCGTAGGAGCATGGCTGGCCTTGTCACCCTCATATTCCGTATTTTAGGAAGTGGGGCGTGACATGGTTTTGTTGGTATCAGAGCGCCGGGTTTAGAATAAAATTGCAGTTCAATTTAGGGATCCCTTGAATCATACTTGGTTTCCTTACTGTCACTTCCATTTACTACATGTGCATCACCACTCAAGCTCATGTTTTGAATCTTGTCTACCTTATCTTTTCCTCATGTCCGCATCATTAATCGTTATTTTCCTTCGTGTTCCACTATCTGATCTTGACCCTTACTTTTCTGGCCAAGGCCAACCATGGGGCAGCACCGCTTCTTGAGGAGGACACTCGGTCTATCATTTCTTTCGACTGTATGTTAGCGAGTTCAGATGACGAGAGAATCGATGTCGTAACTCCAGAGATCAATATGATTAATGACTCTATCGACGAATAGGACCCAATAGGAGAGGATCCACATGGAAATGCGGTAGAGGAGGAACCCGATGAGGATCCAGAAGAGGACTCGGAGCAGGCAGCTATGACGCAATTCTCGGGATGGATTGGATGAGTACCTTCCATGCAGTTATTGATTGCCGAGCAAGGAATGTGACCCTCCGCATTCCCAATCACCCGGAATTTATTTTCTAAGGCGGGAGCGAATCTTTGGAGCCAGCCAAGTATAGAGCCAAGCCAAAGGAGCTGACAGCTATGGAGATTGATGAGAGCCCAGCCCCAGAGATTGTTCGGGATTTTCTGGACGTGTTTCCTAAAGATTTACTAGGTCTACCACCTCCACGCGTCTTGGAATTCTCGATCGATTTGACTCCAGGTACAGCACCAGTTTCCAAGGCCCCGTACAGAATGGCACCGGTTGAGTTGGCAGAATTGAAGAAGCAGATTGAAGAACTCTTAGAGAAGGGATTTATCCGGCCGAGCATTTCACCGTGGGGTGCACCAGTTCTGTTAGTGAAGAAGAAGGATGGATCGTTGCGGATGTGTATAGATTACTGGGAGCTGAACAAAGCCACAATAAAGAACAAATACCCAATTCCGCATATCGACGACTTATTCGATCAGTTAAGTGGGGCCAGGGTATTTTCGAAGTTGGATCTCCGTTCCGGATACCATCAAATCAGAGTAGCAGCCGAGGATATATGCAAGACGGCTTTCAGGACCCGATACGGACATTATGAGTTCCTTGTGATGCCGTTCGGTGTTACCAATGCACCAACGATATTCATGGACTTGATGAACATGGTGTTTGCAAAGTACTTGGACACGTTTTTCGTTATATTTATCGACGACATACTTGTCTACTCGAAGACCCGGGAGGAACATGTCGAGCATTTGCACACGGTTCTACAAATTCTTCGGGAAGAGAAGCTGTATGCGAAATTGAGCAAGTGTGAATTCTGGCTCGACAAGGTTCAATTCTTGGGACACATTGTTTCGGGGGAAGGCATCTCAGTGGACCCGACAAAGATAGAATCTGTCAGAGATTGGCCAACGCCGAAGTCTGTGGCCGAGATCAGAAGCTTTCTGGGATTGGCAGGTTATTATCGGAGGTTCGTCCAAGACTTTTCAAGAATCACTGAACCGTTGACGAGGCTGACATGGAAGGAGGTACCATTCGTATGGACAGAAGAGTGTACTCAGGCTTTTGACACACCGAAGTAGAAGTTAACTACGGCGCCAATTCTTACAGTACCAGATGATTCCGGTGGTTTGGTGATACATAGTGACGCCTCAGGGAAGGGATTAGGCTGTGTTCTGATGCAGCACGGTCGAGTGGTTGCCTACGCCTCTCGACAACTGAAAACTCACGAGAAGAACTATCCTACGCATGACTTGGAGTTAGTTGCAGTGGTTTTTGCGTTGAAGATTTGGAGGCACTATCTGTTGGGCGAGAAAGTAGAGGTGTACACGGATCATAAAAGTCTGAAGTACGTCTTCACTCAGAAGGAACTAAACATGAGGGAGCGCCGATGGCTAAAGCTGATGGTGGTTTACGACTTGGACCTTCAGTATCACCCGTGGAAAGTAAATGTTGTACCATATGTTCTCAGTCGCAAGCCAGCGGTCATGATGTTGACCAGTCAGAGGAGCATTATTGAGGATTTTCAGAGACTCGAGCTTGAAGTCGTTATACTGAGCGCACTCAGTCAATTCTGGCAACTACAGGTGCAGTCTTCCTTTGTGGATCGCATCAAGGCTGCACAAGCGGATGATCCTCGATTGCAAAAGTTCAGAGCGCAAGTAGAAGCCGGCCCGAGAACGGACTTAATCATACATGAAGACGGTTCTCTGAGATTCGGTAGCAGACTCTGCGTACCCAAGGGGAATGTTCGAGAAGAGGTATTGGCTGAGGTGCATAGATCAGCTTATTCTGTGCATCCGGGAGGTACGAAGATGTATCGAGATCTAAAGCAGCATTTTTGGTGGAACGGGATGAAGCGAGAAATTGCGCGGTTCATATCCAGATGCTTGGTATGCCAACAGGGAAAGGCGGAACATCAAAGGACAGCAGGATTGTTACAACCACTTCCGATACCAGAATGGAAGTGGGAGCACATTACTATGGATTTCTTGAAGGCCTTACCACGGAGCCCTAGGGGCAATAACGCCATTTGGGTTATCGTCGACCGCCTCACGAAAGATGCATACTTCTTACCATTCCGAGTGGGACAGTCGACAGAGTCACTGGCAGAGAGATACATGCAGGAGATAGTGCGACTTCACGGTGTTCCAGTCAGCATTGTGTCATATCGAGACACCAGATTTGTTTCGCACTTTTGGAGGAGCTTATAGGAGAGTTTGGGTACCCGCCTCAAGTTCAGTACAGCTTATCACCCGCAGACGGACGGACAATCCGAGTGTACGATTCAGACGCTCGAGGATATGTTGAAAGCCTGCATGTTGGATTTTCAGGGTTCCTGGGAAGACCATCTGCATCTAGTCGAGTTTTCTTATAACAACAGTTATCAGGCTAGCATCCAGAAGGCTCCTTTCGAAGCACTTTACGGGCGGAAGTGTCGATCCTCGGTTTGTTGGGATGATGTGGGAGAACGAAGATTACTGGGTCCCGAGCTTATCGTTCATACAGTCGACAAGGTCCAAATGATCAGGCAGCGTATTAAGACGGCTCAGGATCGACAGAAGAGTTGGGCAGATACCAGCAGGAGAGCACTAGAGTTTGAAGTCAGAGATCACGTGTTCCTGAAGATTTCCCCTACCCGTGGAGTTATCAGGTTTGGAGGTCGCGGGAAACTCAGTCCCCGTTTTATCGGACCTTTTGAGGTGCTAGAGTGAGTAGGAGAGGTGGCCTATCGACTTGCCTTGCCTCCATCGCTAGCTGGTGTGCACAATACCTTCTACGTGTCTCAGTTGCGGCATTATGTTCGGGATGAGAGCCATATTCTGGACTATTCGGAGTTAACTTTGGGTACCGACCTATCCTACGAGGAGCAGCCCACTACCATCCTAGACCACAGAGAGAAAGTGCTGAAGAATAAGGTCATTCCGTTACTCCGAGTGTCTTGGGGCGGTCGTTCCCCAGGAGAATCAACCTGGGAGCGGGAGGAAGACATCCGTGCATGTTTTCCACATCTCTTTGTTTAGTACTTTTGTTTCGTTGTCTCTTTTTAAATTTCGAGGACGAAATTTTTGTAAGGGGGTATGATGTAAATCCCCGTTCCCATCTATAAAATTTTCTATTTTTCCTGGTTCCCCGATGTTTCCCCTTTTCCTCGTAATTTTGTGAAAAGTTGGTTGCCTAAGTTTTTGATAATTAATTTTCCTAAACCTTGACAAATAAAATTAAGCCCAAACCAACTTCATTAATCATATATTTTTCCCCCAATTGGCCCAAGCCAAGCCTTTCTCTCACTGCCGCCTGCGCCAACCATACCCAACTCCATTTCTTTCCCTTTTAAATTAACTTCCCCAGCCCAAGTTCCCTTCTCAGCCCACACTTCCTTTTTCCGGCCCAAACAAGTAAAATGTTTAATTAAAACAAAATATATGTATTACCCCGGCCCAGCCCAAGCTCCCCAATGCCCGCACCTACTCCCATACCCGACCCGTTGCATTCTTCTTCCTCAATACAATTCATTTTTCCCGCTCCTTTCCACAACCCACGTCGCCCCTACGATGCCCATGTCGCCAACGTCCCCACGCTCGTCGCCCACGCCGCGCACCCCCTCACGAGCTCATCAACCCACTTCTCGTCTCCAACTCCCTCCCTCATCACTCCCGCTCTCAAACCTCTTCTCTCTCTCAAACAGAAAACCCGTTGCCTTCATCCCCGACGACGAAGACGACGACTCTCCTCCTCCCCCCTTCTTCTCTCTCCCTCTCACTCTCGTGTTCACTTATCTCTTTCCTCAGAAAAACCCACCACCATCTTTCCCTCACCATCTCCAAACCGCCACCACCGAACTCACTCCCCTGCAGCCTCATGCCGGCGAGTTCCCCACTGCCTGAACCACCTCGTCAACCTCTACACCCTCAGCAACATCACCATCACATCCAAACCGAGCCCCCACTACCTCTCTCTCTTTCACAAACCCAAACCACCAAGCTCCGAACCCCCACTGTGCCATCGCCGGAGCGACCACCGTCGATCCCAGTGCACTCACAGGAACTTCCCAGCACCACACTCCGCCTCCAGCGATCGCGAACCATCCCCGGACAACTCCGATGATGAACCCGAACGCGAGCCGAGGCCGTGAACCCTAATCGCGCCATTCGTAGTGCGTTCGTGCCATTGCCGCTGCCGTGCGTCGCCAAAGCGCCTCCAGGAAACTTACCTACTTGCTTCATGCTATTTGTTTTACTAGAACTTGAAATACCGTTAAATTCCACATAAATATTTGGTGCGACTTAAAATAGTGTATGTGTTCAATGCAAAACCCGAACAAAAACCTTTCTTTAAATTCACGGAACTCGATTGCATATGCTGACCCCTCTGGCAATGAATATTGTGTAGAAATTTGACTGAAAAATGTGATTGTTACTGACTTAAACGATCACCCCCAATTACACTCGTAAAAACTGGGAATTTTCCGCATCTGAAACTTGTTAAAATCATAATTAATTGCCTACACATTGAAATGATGCATTCGAGGGCTCAAATCGAAGCCGACTCGACGACATGGAACCATATTTAAGTTTTGAATTGTTTCTGTACTGAAATTATGACGAGAATTGGTTCGGAGAGCGGCTCTGGACTGCAGTCCAGAGCAGCTCTGGTTGTTGTTTTCTGTCTCGTAATGTTTACTACCTTGCTTCCTGAACTCATATGTTGAGGAAACCTACACATTATTGAAGATGAAACTTTTAGCTAAATAATGCAAGTTATTTCACCCCGTTTTATCATCGTTTACTATTTAAACTGCAATTTAAAAGAACATGACGTCTAGCAGTCCCAAACCAAAATAGAACTGATACCCTAGTGTTGAACAGTGCATAACTTCTGACATAGAGAGGCGATTGAGAATCCGTCTATTGCGTTGGAAACCTTATTGAAAAACCTATATTTAATTCAACTGTAGTGTCGCTAAATTCCGAACCCAAATGGGTGAAAATTGTGCCGCGAAACGGACATTCAGTTCAGAAACTGAATTTCCTGCAGCGAGCACTTAAATTGAAACGGCTATAACTTAAATACCAGAAATCCGATTGTACTGAAACAAATTTTACAGAACTTCCGACAGAGTGTACATGTTACCGTATTTGTATCAATTCATTAAATTCTGAGCATATGAATTACTGCAATTTTTGTAAACTTATGACGTGCATAATAGTTCATATTACACCTGACTTGTTAATTGCATAAATGTACATACCTTACCCAACTGCCATATACATAGTGATAGTGCGTGTTGTTATTCACTGGACATTGCATTATCGTGCATGAATGGTATTGGTTTAGGAGTGTCAAGTACGCCAATGGAAAAGTGAATGATTCGTGACAGTGATTAATACAGTGAACAGTGACAAAACCGTGCTATTGGTGCATATTTGTACATGACTAAATCATAATCATCAGTAGTGTAAATCTGGGGAAAAAGGGGAAATTGAAGTGGAAAGAGCATCGTATTTAGCGGGACCGTGTTTTAGAGGATGATCATTCGAACAACGACTCTTATATATATTAGGTAGGATCTAGCGATCCGGCTGACAGGGTTATGTCCCGGGCGTGTGGGCCGTTGTCTCGGGTATGTATGAGACTTCCATTAAACATGATCCTCCTTTCCACTATTCGATTTCAAACATGACTTAGAGACTGATAGGGACACAGATCATACTTTGCATCATTTAGTGACATAGTGATTATCCGCATTTCACATTCACTGTTATTACCTTATTTGCCTGTTTCATGTCATTATTATAATATTGCTGTTATGTCGCTCTGACGACCTAAGTATGCATGCTCAGTGATAGAGGTGGATTCGCCTGACCTCGAGGAAACCGTGAAGAACCAGACTAGTGAACCTGTTACATTTCTACATTGATATTCCTGGTTAGTTTCCTTTTTGCTTACTTCCATTGAGCTCAGATTCCTTTATACTTGATAGTTTTAGTGACTGCATTCTTTTTACCCGTCTTGCAATTTACTGATTACCATATAATGCTAGAAGCCGAAATGTGACTACGACAGGATCTTTCCTTGATCGTAGGAGCATGGCTGGCCTTGTCACCCTCATATTCCGTATTTTGGGAAGCGGGGCGTGACACCTCGTGAGTTTTCTAAAGGTAATATAAGGGAATATGTTGAATTATGTCAAAAGTAAAGTATATGGTATTTAACCGTAAAAATACGAGATAAGTTGCATAATAGATTTCTTTGAGATGAAACTTGTTTTAATGTGTTTGATAATGATTACTAAATAATCTATTAAAAATTTGTAGGTTTTTTATTCTGAAAAAATTAGATTTTTAAAGAAAAGAGGATCAGAAGCCGGAATAACTCCGCTTCCGACGAGTTTTGAAAAGGAGAAGTTTTAGAATAACAAAAGATGAGGGGAGAGGGGACTTACAGGTTATAAAGAAAGAGGAGAGGTAGGAGAAGACTTTGGGATCGCCGGGGAGTCATTTCGTCGCCGGATTCTTCTTCAAATGTCGCCGGAATTTCGAACTTTGCCAACTCCACTTGTACAACTTGGGACTTGAAAATTTTAGAGAGTTTTTGTAATAAAATTCTAAATGAGGAGGGGTGAAATATGGTGTGGTATTTATAGGGAAAATTAGGGTTTAGGATAATGAAGAATAGAATTAAAATGTGCATTAAAAATGAAATAAAGAGATGAATTATCACTCTCTGGATATTTTCAGAGTAAACAAACAATATGGAGTTAGTGGGGTAGGCGAAGGGGTGTTAGGGTTAGAGTTTGGAGAGTAATGAGGACGAGGGGCCTGGCGGTGCCGATCTTGGGATGAATCTCGCCGGCCCATGTCCGGTGGTGGGTGGTGGGATCTTGGACACGTGTCCATGTCGCTTTGTATAACTCAGTGCACGTGTTTGATTACTTTGTGACTTTTCATTTTACGACCTTTGAGCTTCTAAAAGTTTAAAAGAAAATAAAATAAAAATAATATGTAGCTGGGTGGATTCGAACACAGGGGCTACGTCACAGCAGTGTAAGGCTTTACCAATGAGCTACACGTGCTTTCTTGCTGTTCAAATGCAAATCAAATTTATAACTTGTGCCCAGGCTTAGGTATTCCTTTCTGGATTTTGAAAAAAAAATTCTGTACAGAAAGTTTAGGATTGTTACATTCTACCTTCCTTCTAAAAATTTCGTCCTCAAAATTTATAGAAGGAAAGTGTAACAGGTTCAAGAAAAGTTTGGTGAAAGAACTATTGATAGTGCATGAAAAATATTTGGAAGAACGAAAGAATGCAAAAGTTTTGGAAAGATGTGACGGAATTACCAGGGTTACCTTAGTCTACAGTCTCAGCTTCTACGGCCGGTAATGTGTAAGCCTGACGCCGGGGGTACATTCCTCCTAACTGGAGGCACATTCCTCTGTCCTTGGGGCTTATTCCTTAGTGCCTGTTGGAATTGGAGATTAGAATGTGCAGGAGGTCCACGCGGAGGTGGAGCTGGTAGAGCAAGTTGAGGTGCAGGAGACTGGATAGCTGGCCGTTGCGGATAAGTGTTGTGTGTTGGAACCGGGTTGCATTTATAAGGATATGTTCCAATTCCATGATTGGATGCGCCACAAACTAAGCACAGGCCTTTTGCGCGCATACAGTCCTTCCACAGATGTCCATCCCTCTTGCTGTCGAACCAAAAATATAGACTTGGCGGGTTAGTTGTTACTTCCGGTCTCCTGGGTGCAGAAGTTTGTATAGGAGGGTCCTCTCCTGCCATCTGGGTGGCAGGGCGCTTCATACTGGCAGATTGAGGTCTGCCCTTCTTCTTCACTACTGCTTCGTATCTTCGGGTAGCCTTCAAAGCTAGGTCGTGGGTTGGGAAATCCCCTGTAGTTAAGGCAGGTTAGATCTCCGGGTCTAACCCTTGTTGAAATCGTCTAGCTCAAATCTCAGCCATCGGTATCAAGTGTGTCGCGAACCTGCTCAACATAGTAAATTCAGCAACATACTCATCCACCGATCTACTCCACATAAAGCCTTGTTGTAGGTGGATAAACTGCTGCTCCATGTCGAATCGGGCAGTCTCTGGAAAATACTTCGCGTTGAACATTTCGCGAAAGGTTTTCCATTCGATAGGCTGGGCAAGACGGCTTTCTTCCGCTGTCCACCAAACTCGGGCGTTGTCGGTGAGTTGCAGCTTTGCAAGCTGAACCCAGGCAATCTCTGGCACTTGTGCTGCTGCCAGATCATCCTCCATGCTCTGAGCCCCTTCTTCAGCTTCTAAAGGGCTCTCTTTCCTGAAAAGTTCTTAGGGTGCAGTGCCCGGAATTGCTTCACTCCGGGTGCTTCCGCTTCTGGACGGTTCATCAAGATAGCGGTTTGCTGCTGCTGTCTCTCTAGGAGGCTCTTAATCGCCTTGAGCAATACCGTCTGCTCATTGATCGGAGCAGCAACGGTAGGTGTAAGTGGAAGAGGTGGTGGTGTGTTGTTGACATTGCTGCTGGTGTTGTTCGGAGAATCCATAACCTTGAAAGAAAAATAGGGTTAGGATAGATTCAAAGAATATGAAATTGTAAGATTCAAGTAATATAAAATGTAAAGAATGTTTTTAGTTGCTGATTTTTGTGTTATATTTCTTAGGACTTTATGCAGAATTGACCCTGCATGTCTATGCAGAACGGACCTCCATAGGCCATCAACAAAACCTGTCACACCCTGCTTCCTGGTATATGGTAAGGTGGCGCGACGATGCCCGCTACGTATTTACTCAGAAGTAAACACACTAAGCGTAACTAAGTAATATAAAGTAAATATACACAACAAGATATGAATGTAAATGAACAACAACTTTTATTTATTAAACGTTCATTTACAAGTACAACTGGAAATGTAAATACAGGAATGGAAAGCAATGCCTAAACAATGGCATAACTGAAATGAAAGTGTATACAAGTGAAGCCTAGTGGTCTTGCTGCTCAATGATCTGCTCCAAGTGCTCCTGGCTGGTCTCGAACTCCTCAGCGTCGGGTCCTCCTGACAACATTCTAAATAAGAAGAGAAATAGGAATGTCGTCAGCGAACAATCGCTCGGTAAGTCCAAGAGAAGAAATATAATAGACAGAAAAGAGAATATACTGATATAATATTGATCGTTATGTTATCGCGGTTATTTGTAGCTTGGTACAGAATATGCCAGTGTATACGAGAGGAGTCCAATTTACACTGTGGATTTTGGTAACCCGTAGTACAAGGCTCCGTCGATAATACTACGGAACAACGGCATGGATGTAATTACGTCTTTCAGTGACCACCTCGTGCCACCTTTAACATGTTCCGTACCAGTCTACCCATTTTTTAAACCCTGTAATGATTTATTGTATTGATTGTATTGGATTGTATTGATGTAATGAATGGTTGTATTAGACTTGCCGAAACCATGATATCGTATAACGGAATGGTTATAATTGGATATTCATGTAATCAGAGTATATCCATGGTTCGGTTCGGTCGGTCAAGTTGATATAGATTGAATTATGGTATTTATAGATTCATGTTACATTGGAGTTGTACTTGAATCATATTCAATAATAGATTGATTCCAAATTTGACCGAGACTCTGAGTCAGACCTTTTAGTCGGAATTGAAGTCTTGAATTAGTTTTGGTGTTATCGGTAACTGCTGCACATGGACGACAGGATTTGTGTCTTTTTCCAAGACAATTATCGTGTTGATAACACCGTTTTTAGTTTGTCTACCTTAAATAGACAAGCATCCACTGTCTCCGGCTCCCCGAGGCTCAAGAGAATTGGTCGCGCTTAAACCTATATTTACTAGGGTTCTTATTGTAAATTATATAACTTGAGGGGGTTTTATGAAAAATAGTTTTGGTATATTTTCAAAATAGACCTCAAGTATTTATTTATCGTCTTTAGGGTTTTCATGGATTTATATTTTAAAATATGAATTTTTCTAGTGAATAGAACCTAGTTTGCACATGGTATTTTAATGTAATATTGACTTAAAATGATATTGGATGGTATTTTCATGAACTTTTTGGATTCTTCTCTTGATTTAGAAAACATGGAATAGGTTATATATTAAAAGTATACATTTTGATAATATTTACATAAATAATTATATATTAAAAATATAATTTTATTTATTTTTAGAAATCTCGTTTTTCTTAAAATTGTAATAAAAATTCCATCGAGACCGAATGCTCCTTACAGAGGTCTGCATCTTCTCTACTAGCATTGAGAATGTGCGATAACCCGTACCATCCTGATCGGGGTTCCCCAAAATGGGTTGTAGAGACATATTTTGCAAGGAATTATATAATACACTTTTGAAGAAAACGGTTTTAGATAGTTTATGGTATTTTATTGCAACATGTAAATTTTCCCATAAATATTGCCCAAAAGTAAATCGTGTTATGTCATGAATGAGTGTTGTGAGGAGGTAGGTCATTACCTCGTGAGTTTTCTAAAGGTAATACGAGGGAATATGTTGAATTATGTCAAAAGTAAAGTATATGGTATTTAACCGTAAAAATGCGATAAAAGTTGCATAATAGATTCTTTTGAGATGAAACTTTTTTTAATGTGTTTGATAATGATAACTAAACAATCTATTAAAAATTTGTAGATTTGTTATTAAGAAAAAATTATATTTTTAAAGAAAAGTGGATCGGAAGCCAGAATAACTCCGCTTCCGACAAATTTTGAAAAGGAGAAGTTTTAGAATAGCAAAAGAGGAGGGGAGAGGGGATTCACAGGTTATGAAGAAAGAGGAGAGGTAGGAGAAGACTTTAGGATCGCCGGGGAGTCGTTTCGTCGCCGGATTCTTCTTGAAATGTCGTCGGAACTTCGACCTTTGCTAACTCCACTTGTACAACTTGGGACTTGAAAATTTTAGAGAGTTTTTATAATGAAATTCTGAATGAGGAGGGATGAAATGTGGTTTGGAATTTATAGGAAAAATTAGGGTTTAGGGTAATGAAGAATAGAATTAAATGTGCATTAAAAATGAAATAAAGAGAGGAATTATCACTCTCTGGATGTTTTCAGAGTAAACAAACAATATGGAGTTAGTGGGGGTAGGCGAAGGGGTGCTAGGGTTAGAGTTTGTAGAGTATCGGGGACGAGGGGCCCGGCGGTGCCGGTCTTGCGATGAATCTCACCGGACCAAGTCCGGTGGTGGGTGGTGGGAGCTTGGCCACGCGTCCCTGTCTCTTGGTATAACTCAGTGCACGTGTTTGATTACTTTGTGACTTTTCATTTTACGTGTAGTGCACGTGCAAACCTTTGAGCTTCTAAAAGTTTAATAGAAAATACAATAAAAATAATATGTGGCTGGGGGGATTCAAACACAGAGGCTACGTCACAGCAGTGCAAGGCTTTACCAATGAGCTACCAGTGCTTTCTTGCTGTTCAAAAGCAAATCAAATTTATAACTTGTGCCCAGGCTTAGGTATTCCTGTCTAGATTTTGAAAAAAAAATATGTACAGAAAGTTTAGGGTTGTTATAACCTAGACGCCCTATGAGCGATATAACGTTAAGCGATATTCTAAACACAGTTAATTTCTCCTAATGAGTGCGAAGTCCTTAAAAGCTTAAAATCTAGTTTCTTTTAAACTTTTATGCGGGTGAAATATGCTTGATTTCGTGACTTGTGGGCTACGGAAAAAATGATGAAATCATTTACCGTATGTTGTGGGTTTCGCTTGCCCTTAAGTCTGTATTAAATGGATGCAATGTGCAAATTAATGAAAAGGTTGTTCAAAATATCAAACAATCGTTTTTTTAAGCTTAAGCACGGCATTGCAACAAATATGGATTAGTCAATTTAGCTTTTGACAGCGAACTTGCAAAGAATCCTGCAAAGATAGAATAGTGCACGCGTCGGATTTGAGAAAGAAGGAGATAGGAAATACGTACCGATATGTTTTGGGTTAAGAAACCCCCGTTGAATTGTATCCGAGAGTGCTTGGATGTTCGCTTGTGCGGGTCAAACTAATCAGACTTTTGGCACTATACTTCACTATCACCTTGTACTTGAATGTACACTTTGCTTAGCACGATCGCAGTTCACAATTCCATAAAATCTGAAAATATTGGGACAACGGATATTTAGTGCGAAAAATTGATATATGTGCTCAAACTTCTACACACACAAAATTATGAAAATAAAACTATAAAAATGGGATAATAATAGAACAGTGGAGCCTACGGCAAAATATTGGAGCAAAAAGAGGATATTGGACCACCGGTAGCGAGGATTTGGCAATTTCCGGCGGTCGGTTTGAAGAATTGAGGCTCCAATTTCCTACCGTGTTCTCTATATTCTAATATTGTCCCAATTTATAGTTTAACTTTTCCAATTAGTCTCAGAGTGTCAGCAGGTTAAAATATCAGAGAACAAAATATTAGAAACGTTAATTTTTGTATTGGTTTTTGAATTTTTTTAAATTTTTAGTTTCGTTTTTCAGAATAGTGTTAGTTTTATAAACAAAATATACAGAGATTAACCTGAAATAACAAGAATAAAAACGTTACTGTCTACCCGGCTGTTGGGAATTCACCCCCGCGCACAAATGCGTATGTTTTGGAAATGGAAACGTTTTAAGGAAATGGATGCGCACACGAGCTCATTCTCACGTTGTAGCGAGCCGGCAAGTACGGGTCGGTCCGCAGGAAATTGTGTATTAGGTTTTGTTGTTTAAGGTTCAACAAATAACGAATTGGTTGATTTGTCACAAAAATAAAAAGAATACAAAAACAAGAAAACAAAGAAAACAAGTCGAGAAAGAAGTGGTTGTGGCTTTGGATCGGAAGGTCAAATCGCGAAGATTCCTTCGAAACTCCCTTGATCATGATTTGTCTGTCCTTACGTCGATCCCGGCATGAAGCATGACTTGTCAAGGCGGTTGCGGAGCACAAATCATCAAATTACGATATTTGCCGCAAAACAAGAAACGAGTCGGTTTTGTTCACTTACCGTTTGTATGTCCAAGCTTGAGATATCTACACTAAGCATGAGGGTTAGCAAGCACACCACAACATCAAAAACACAAATTAGAGAGGGAAAGCAAATGATTTTAGTGTTGGGTTTTCTAAGTGTTTGTGATAGTATATAGTATATAAAACCAAGAGATTTTTCAAGTCACTTAATCACAAAATACCATATCTAAACCTAGCACCCTTAACACTAAATTGATTTTAACTTAAACATTGAAATGAGGAAAGGGAGTGAATATGGTATATGAGGAGGTTACAAAGTAACCATGTTTCAAAATACCATATCACATCAATACATAAAAAATCTTTAAGTTAGAATCATATATATAAGCACATTAAACATTAACAGGAGGAGGAGGCAAATCCTTTCATCTCATTTCCTCACCATTACCACAACCAAACATATTAGTTAAGCATGATAAAAAGAAAAGCAAATAAGAAAAAGAAGCAAGTAATCAAAGAAACAACAATATTATTAACACTTGAAGAAATTTAGGTACAAGATATTGGTAATTTTTTTAACCTCCATAATGAAGCTCTCAAAAGAAAGCTTCAAGAGGGAAGAAGAAGAAGAAACCAAATTGAAGCCCACACAACTCTCAAGCTAAAACAAAAACAAAAGAAACGGAAATAGGTATAATATCTATGCACACTCTATGTGAGACCCCTTCCCTTGCTCACAGATCTGGATTTTATAGGCACCAAAAAAGATGAAAAAAGTAATAAAAATAAGGTGATGTGACTGCAAGGGAGGGACAGAAGAAAGATGGGGACAAATGGGGCAAGGGGGCCGGCGAGCTCGGATTTATGGGGTGTGTCGCCGGTCTTGGTCCGAGAAATGAGGGTCGTATTGATATGGTGGTCTTGTGTCTACTCTAACATTATCCTGGTGCTGTTTGATTTGTCTAAAATAACCTGGTTTGCATTCAGAGATTTGGAGGGAAACTTGAAGCAACGTATCACATCAAAACTTTTAGAATTTATCACACATGTCCCCCTCCCCCCACTTGCACAAGCAATCATTTGTGTGTGCCATGGGCAGCCTACCATGGTCCAAGCCATCAAAGAGTCATGTGCACACTTGTATGTGTTGGACCAAAATTGTGTGCATACATTTATTTTGCAAAAGCTCTTTAAATATCGGTCGATTTCCTGTTCTGCTTGCAGTGTCGGCTCCTAAACGTTATATCCGTGATTTTGAATATGTTTTCAGTATTTTATCACGAACACCTGTAATCTGTAATTACTGAGCAGACACTGGTTAAAAGTACCGATAAATCAAAATAGATCATGAATGAGGGTATTAAAAATGCAGTTTTCAGTGATGAACAAATACCCCCAAACCTATCTTTTGCTCGCCCCGAGCAAAACAAAATTCTAGCCTCACTTTCGCAGGGAACACGATTGCACTGAGCATGTGCAACAATCCGTTAAACCTCTAGGTGTCCCTAATAGGAGGAGTGTTGTCTTTAATGGTTTTCAGCGGATTACACCCATAAAATCCAGTCAAGTTAGCATCGTGGAGAAACTGTTGATTCTAATTTTAAGGTTAAGAATCAAAACTAGAAGTTCTATTACCCAAGTCAGAAACGTTAAACCATATTTTTTTCAATCCTCACAATTTGTTTAACATAAGCTTATATGCGTCTTTACGTGAGTGTGCGGATAGTGTCCATAAGTTTTTAAGAATTTGATTAGGGTCATCATGTCTTAAGTACGGACCATGATAAACTTCTAAAGGATCATACGAGTTTGAGTGGAGTTTAAGATTTTCTCAAATTTGATTCTCCAGTTAGGTTTCAAGTCAGAATATACATCATTTTTAATAGAGAACCTAAATCTTATTCTTCACTCCTACCTTTCACCTGTTTTTTTTCATATACACCCAAGTTATTGTGCAAAACGTCTTTATAAATATACCTTCATATCTCCGCGAAAAAATGTTTTAATAGAAAACTTGTCTCCGCCAAGATTATTCTCCCACAAAGAACCATGAGGACTTTTAACTTAGAGAGGACACTTGCTTAGCTTGTTTTATTTGGCGATTGGAAACTTAGCGAGCTTTGGGTCAATGACTCCCAAACCAGATGGTTTTAGGGCATTAGGTGTGGAAACACCTCAAGGACTTAATTACCCAAGTTACTAAGGCCACAAAACAAAAGACTCATTTTATTTAAAATATTCTGAACTCGGTGAAAACGGAGATATATCCAGCATTTCTTTTAAATCCGAAGACGTTACATGTGGATAAGGTGTGTAATTACTCCAACAAGGTTCCAGATGGGTTATTCTGTTAAAAGCTCTATAAAATTCTTCATATCTACTTCATTGTATGAATTACTCTTGATATTACTTAACTCAGAACAAACTTGTTTGATCCTAAAGATTTTTATCAATTTAAAAAGTTTTTCAGAGATGTCAGACTTTCATCAAATTCTCAAACACATACGACACATGTCAAGTGTTATAAAAGACGTATATCGGCTACGGGTAGACACAAAGGAGGGTTGTATTTTGGGTTTTCAATCTCTCGAAAAGGATTTAGTTGCTTCTATCTTATCAACGGAACCGTCGGACTTCGAATCTAAGTTCCCCTGCTAGCTAACATGAAAAAGTTTTTATATTTTGAAGATTTTTTTTAATTTTTATAAGTTTTTCAATACAATGCAATACAAAAGCAGATATGAAATGCGACTACATGCAAAGAAAAGAAAAATACATAATGTAAGTGCTGAAATGCAGGAAATATGCACATGCAAACTATATGCAGATACAAAATGCAACCAAAACAGATCCACCCCCAAACTGAATATGACGATGTCCTCATCGTCGTTTGGCCTTGCCCTTTGTTCTGCTACTCCCGCTTGCTTCTTCTTGGTTTGCTAAGATCTGGCTGAGTAGTTCTTTTATCTCCTTGTTCTGCCTGATCAAAGTTTTGATGCCACGGACCTCCATCCTGTGTAATTCATAGGGATCTTTCGGAAAGTCCTCTCCCAAGTAAATCTCTGAGGAAGTCTGTGGTGCCGCATGCTCGCTAGGGTCAGTGGGTGACCAAATCTGCTGCTCACTCCTGTCGTCCGTATAGCCTGATGAGATCCTCTCTATCTCTACCGGGACGGTGTCATACGTCGTGATGCAGGCTGCGAAATCATCGTATTCCATGTAGTAGCGACAAATTTGGGTGACGAGGATGGGAAGTAATGATTTGTGCACAGCAACACTTTCCTTGATTGTGGAAAATAGCATGCTCGCCATGCAAAATTGATAATCCTTGGTCATTAAACAATGAACCATATGTCCCACAATCGCTGGAAAAGATGAAACTCGAGTGATCCCCCTGACGTTACGGTAAGCCCAGCGACAAGCCGTATAGATGTTTCTATAAATCTGCTGGGAATTTATCCCAGCATCTCGTAATTCGCACCGTGTCCCCGTGATTATCCTATAATGGGCAAGCTCTAACGGTCTCTGAAAACCAGGTCGGATAGGGATGTCTGTGACATTGGATATCGTATCTGTTGAAAATACCCTCCGTCTACCGTGAAAGTGAAATCGAATGCGATCCTGGAGTATTTCACTATTTCTAAGAGCGTCATAGAACTCATCTACCAAATGTTCACAAGCACATAACCCTTCTTCCCCATATAACAAAAACTCCCACCCCAACTGTCGGATAGCATCATGAAAATAGCTCCCAAACACCTCACGGGTGAATACATCGACAAAATTTCTGTCTAATGCAAAAGTGGCCATGATCTGTAGGTTGGTGTAGTTTGCAGAAAATTTAAACAGTACAGGAGAGGGGGGAAGAGAAAATCTTACAGCTCTGACAAAGGAAAACGACGATCGGGGACTTCGAGACCGGTGGCGCCGGATTCTTCGATGATGTCGACGATCAGATTCCGAGTAAAGGGGCTAGGGTTTTGGAGGAAGGTTCGGGGAAAGCAAAGAAGGGATATGGTGCTGTTTGAGAACTGAGAATAAAGGGGTCGGGTCAAGGATGTTATGACTTTATAAAGGACATTTTACAATAAAACCCCCCAACAAATAGAATCCCCACTTCTTATAATTACTCAAACCAAAAGTTAAATTAGTGTGCTATCCCTAAACTTCAGCACTCATCCCCTAACGGGTGAGATCTTATTTTCAAAAAACTAAGAAAAACAAAAATTAATTATAGTATTCACAAGTTAAACGACATTGTTAGTTCAGAAATTAATACCAGCCACAAAAAAAGTTTATCGATATAATGCAAGGGCTGGTAAAAGAATACGTATATAAAAAAGAAAAAGAATGTGTTAGTTGTTAGTGAAGGGCATGTGTGTGTAAAAGTAGGGATCAGAAAACGTTGAAAGTGAAAATGATGTTTTGAAGAGGTCAAAGAATTGTTGCCCGGATGAATTGAATGTTCAAAAAGCACATGTCGAGTTTCGGAGTCAAGATTGTTTAAAAACTGGAGTTCATCTGCAAAAAAATTGGAAAAGGAAAGGTTCATAGGATGTTCCTGTTTAGTCGAAAATATTGCATTCTATAACATAACAATTTCCTCATTATTCTAATCATCTATGGATAGTTGATATAAATATAACACATATTACCAGTTTGTCTGGAAAATACTAATTACCCCGTGTTATATATATATATATATATATATATATATATATATATATATATATATATATATATTCAACATTCTTTAAAGGAAATTGTGTGTTTATTATTCCATGCATGATATTATATATCTCGACAATCTTCAGTGAGATTTTGTGCAGAAAATTATTCAGGTCAAAGAACTGGAATCGCAAAATTGCCGATAAAATGCAGCTAGTCAAAGACTTAAAATCTGGCAGAGATTTATAAGAGATTAAATGACTCCATACATCAAAAGAACATCCAAAGACCAACATCAGACTACCCCAGAAACATGAAGCAGTGATCTCATCAAATGGCCGCGTAACCGCGGCCTAGTTGGCCGAGTTGCCGCGGTTCCGCGGCCGAGTTAAGGTATCAAGTGACGTCGTCTCTCCAGAAGCTTCATCTCAACAACCTTGCTTACTTGAGACGCTTCATTACCACGTGGCTTCTTCTGGAAGGCTTTACATAACAACCTTCTTCTAGAAAGCTCCTTGTAACAACCTTATTCTAGAAGGCTCTCTCTAACAACCTAGCTTATGAGGGAAGCTTAATTTGAGATCTATAAAAGGGGATCTAGATCTAATTTTTGGGGTTACTCATTATTACACAATTGAGCCACAATTACAATTCAATTCAAGTTGAGTGACACAACTTGAGATCCAATTCAAATCCAATCAAATCAAGATCCATTGAGAGCAAAATCAAGCATCAATCGAAGATCCTTTATCGCAACACCGAATCGTCTGTTAGTTATATGTATGCCCTAGAGGCCATTACTGTACATATGATGTATATTGTAGTGGATGCTGGGATGTATATAGGGAGGACTTTCTTGCTCGACATGATAGTATGCTATCTGGTTACTCTTTACCTTAACGTGTATACTGATTATCTCTCTGTTACATGTTGGTAAAGCCCTTAGGATGTGTACTTTACCTGGACAATGATGCGGATCATACTAGTGGGGACATGGTAGTCTATAAGTACATCCTTCAAGGTCCCTAGTCGTGGGTGTATCGAGATGGGGCATCGATATACCAGAGTAGACTAGCGTATACCTTCTCGACCCATACAGATGGGCGATGGATGATCCCATATCCATTGGTGTTTGACATCGGAGATGATATACGGGTGCTCAGTAGAGACTGGGTACACTGGACGGACTCGCCGAGAACTCCCAGATGGTATTATACCTTACGTCAGATGGCAGTTCTCTGGTGACACTGGTACAGTGTAGTCTGTTGACCCGAGATCGTCATAGAGTCTTGTGTGGTTCCCACTGTGGTTTGATTTCCACCTTACCACGTCCAAGAGGGCGTGCAAAACGGTGGTTTTTGGGTACAGTCCCGAATCACATGGAGGCAATGAGCGATAGGAGGGGATTCGTCTCTCCCGGTATAGGGAGTTGATGTTGCACTGTGTTCGATTGGCTATAACCGGAAATCCCTGGCCAGGGTTGCTGAGATTTACTGGTAAGTGTTACCAGTAGTTTCTCGAACTGTTATAGACCTCATATCGACACGACTTATCGAGCTATTGGGGTCTGACGTTTACCACCCCTAGGCGAGATATGCGACATATCAGACGAACAGACCGGACTGTACGGTAGTGTTACTGGTTGGATTCACTGGAGTGTGAGCGGGCTTGCTCGTCGATCTTCTGATCGCTCAATATCTGGGTGGCCGTTACGTTTAGCAGACCGCTTGCGGCTTGTGGGTGCTTGATATGATCATCATCTGATGTCGGCGTATTGACGAGTCTTTAGAGTCCTACACAGAGGTTTCCTGGCTCAAGCGAAACGAAATAGGAGCGCATATGAGATATGTGCGGGACCGAGAATAATGCGTGTATGTGATACCGTATTTCATTCTCGCGATGAATGTGTCGATTGGTTGTATGCGATATAACCTAGTTATCGAATCAAGGATTGATTCGATAAATCGATACATTGAATACCAGTTGGTTATATGCGATATGACCGGATCATTGAATCAAGTGTTGATTTAATGATTTAATGTATAATTATATATTTGATATATTACTTTGCATTAACTAGTATTGGTTCATTTTAAATGGATTTTCTCACTTGGATGTACAAGTTGTATATGTGATATACTTTTTGTGCACTTGATTGTATCATGTTTGATGATACATGCTAACTTGGTTAAGTGTAAGATTAAACCATGGTTAAGTTTATGATTAGGGTTTTGTTTATTTGCTTATTTATTTATTTATTTTCTTATTCATTTTGGAAATGATAAGAAAAGAATGGTGGCTTTATTTGTAGTTTTGTTGAAGCTTCATGAAGCTTTGATCTTGTCCACCATTCTTGTCTCTTGCTTAACCCTAACCATCATAACTAACCATGGTCTATTCTCTACACTCAACTAAGGTTAGTATTATGATAAGTATTCATTTTCTTTTCTATTTTTTAAATGAACTTATCATAATATACTTCATCTTCTTCAAGAAGAAAAACTAGATTCCATCAATGGTGATTGATGAAAATGAGTGAGAAATCCAATTCTAAAGTGAACCCACTTCCTATTTCTTCATCCTCTACCTCTTTCCAAGTAGTATAGGGTGTTTCCTTCACAAGTTTTCATGGCTTGGTGAAGGTGGAGCTTGATCTAGTGATGCCTCGACGTAGATCATCTTCGGCATCGTCGTCGATGACCTAGCCCGCTTTTTCTCCGATGAAGCCGACGCTAGAGCCCAAGATCCGATTTGTACAGCGAGGAGACTTCATCGCAGAGCCATGGAGGTGGAGAACCGGATCTACAAAGGTTGTATTTCCGTTTACTTATAGTTAAGCAGTTAACTAGTTCTAGTTTCGCCTAAACTTCTAGCCAACGATCCGTATTAGGGTTTCTCGGCACGTGTAAACTTTGAAATTGGCATGGTTGATACCTTGTGAGACCTCACTAGGGTGCCTAGGAACCCTACAGTGGTATCAGAGCCTAGCTAGAGCCTTAGGCGATGCGTAGACGAAGTTTGAAACCCGATCGAACCCGAAACCCTAAAATTTCATGCTCTCTGGACTTTTTCTGAAAAAGTGGTTTTTTCCAGATTAAAAATTCTTAAAAAATTCAGCAGGGAATTCTAAGAATTACGTTGCAAAAATTACCCAAAGATGCCTCTAAAGTGCGGCGGAACCGCGGCAGAAGCAAGGGTTCTGCGGCGGTTCCGCGTCCGTATTGTCACATTACCCCATAATTTTTGCACAGTAATTCCTCATTTCTGGTGTTGGATTTTCTGGGATTTTTTAATATTTATTCAAGAGTTGAATAATCTGCGATGTTTTGGAGCTTCGATGATTCGATCGGATTATCAGACTTTGTCTATTTGGCTTTCCGGATATTTTTGAATATGTTAAAAAGTTCGACCGGATATAAATACCCACTTTTTCCCCTGCCGGGAAATTTCCAATTGTTGGACTTTTCCGTAGTTTAATGACGTTCTAAGTAGTGCAAGTAACGCGATGGTCCCTCTGGAAGACAACAAATCTTAACTCGATTATGTGACCGTCTTGAACTGCCCTTTGAACCTTCGGGTTTGGGGCAGTACGGCGTGCCACATGTGAGGCGTTGGCTTGACCCTTCTACGGCTGGACCGTTGGTACTGAGGCATGAACTGAATGTTTTTAGACTTTTTTCATGTGTTGAGCTGTATCGGGAAAACTTGGGTGTTCGATTGTTCGATCGGAAAGTTTAACATTTTCTATTTATCCGGAATGTGATACAATAATTGGAATTCACAATAAGTTATGAGATAACTGAATGAATATTATAAACATAGCAGTTTAGTCTCACTTGATCGGTTGCCACGGAATTTTGATGTGATCAAAAGTCCGTCGCAATCACGTAGCGTACGCGGATACTCGCCGGGTAAACTTAATAGACGGCCTCGCCCCATAGCCCCGACCAAGTGACTGTAGGAGAACCCCGTCGCCGAAAGCATCCGTTCGGGTGCTCGCGGTAGCGGTGTTCCTCCTTGGTGCACTTCGTCGACGGTATCGGGGGTGCAGCCGCCTACCAAAGTTTGCGACGAGCATTCGATCAGTTTTTCGGGAATCTTGTTGAATTACCCGACTTGATATTGAAAAGTGTTTTCGATAATGAGACTAAAATGCGGGGTTTATAATAGTTAGACATGTGATGTCTAAGGAATTCATTTGATTAGGCATGCGATGTCTATGCAGGTTGCGGATTCCAACTGTTGTAGTTTTACACTTTCTTTTCTGTGACCGTAAGTGTAATATGTGATATCGCCGGTTTCGTTGCTATATGTCAACGACAATTGGGATGCGCATATTTACTTACGTTGATGACATGTGATGTTATGTGTTGCTGGATATGTTATATTGGATTGTCGTGTTTGAATAGTCGGGGGTTTTTGTGTGAGATGAGTGTTTTTCATTTTCATTCATGTAAAAACTTGTATGTAATATTCTTTTATTGGGGCACTTCTAGGTTGCGGAAGTTGTCACCCGTTTGTATATTATTTACTTTTCCGCAGTAGGATAGACCCAAGGAGGGGAGCACAAGTAACCGGGTTCTAGGGTCCAGTGGGAGACCAACTCGAGGAGTCGAGTCCGGGTCTCCTAACTCTAGAATTGGTAGGGTTGCTTGCCGCTCTCGTAGGGGTCTAGGGGTGTGGGTTTGGCTATTCATCACGACCGTGGAATCCGTGTTTTATACTGGCTCGTATTGAAAACACGGACGTCCTATTATATCCAATATTTCATATGTTTCTTCTGCTGCGATATCTGTGATGTGATCATGGATGTTCTATGATAGATATTATATATAGTATATATGATATATTATATAGACGTTACTTATGTTTTACACCCGTGCTAGCCCTGCCCTGCTCTGTCGTTAGTTACCTAACCTAACGGTGCATGAGGGGACATCGAGGCGAATGCGGATGGCATAAGTGTACGTCGTATTTATCTGTGATGTTTAGGTACTTAAATGATGGGACTTCATTAATATGATTAATGAAAGTAAAAGGAACCTAAGATGTTGTGGAATCGAATTTCAAAATAAAACAGGTAGCTACAGTTCTTGCTTTGCACAGCGGTATATGTGATATATCCTGCACCTTATTCGATGAGGAAAGGACCGAGATCCCTTCACCGGGAGTGACTCCTTTAGCAATAACTGGCAGATGCTACACACTCGGTTTGTCTTTTGATTGCTTTTAAGAGTTTTGCTTTGCACAGTGATATATATGATATATCTCGCACCTCATTCGACGAGGAAAGGACCGACGATCCCTTCACCGGGAGTGACTCCTTTAGCAAAACTAGAAAAGCCTCAAAAACACTCCATTTCAAAATTCATTCGATCCTACAACGATATCAAGTTCATTACGCAATAGGTTTTCAGAAAAACCTGGCGTAGCCCTCTGTCATTTCAGATAAGTACTAGTTAGTATTCGTGCTACGTTTGTTGACTATGTTAAGGCGTAGTGTGCGGTAGCTAATTAGTGCTTATCTGTATAAGCATATGATGCGATTGGATTAGGGTAGTCGTACGACTTTGTTGACTATGTTAAGGGTCGTGCGGGTGGGTTTAATTCAATCAGGAAATGACGGGTTGAACTTGACTAGCACTTATGATTTGTTGACTATGTTAAGGTCATATAGCTGCTAGGGGCAAAATATTATCGGGAATTTCAAGTGTTGAAATTTGCAATGAGATTGCATACCTTCTATGAGATAGTTGGATCCCGATACCCACTGCGAGTAATTGTTACTCCTGGGAGAGTTTTACACATTACAATTAGCCGATCAAGTAGGTGTCTAGAAAGGTGTTAACGAGGTTACGCCTCTGGGAAAACGAGGTTTACATTAATTAGGTTCGTGCGAAAGCACGGAGGACCTCCCTCAAAGTACCGACACTGGCCTGGCTGAAAGATTGGCGAACTTGTAGTGTGTAATTAATCCCGGCTAGTCTTTCCTTTTAGGGTTTGAAGGAAGATTTGATAAAAAGCAGTGGGAGCCATCCTGATTAGATAAAATAATAACCAATCTGATCTTGCAAGAGCGCACGCTGAGTGTCTTCTTCTCTCTCTCTCCAGGTAGCGACCATATCACGCCTTAATCAAGATAATAATATGGATGTATTGACCGAACCCGCTTGTTATACTGAGCTGGGGAACGTTGGTCCCGCTCCAACTTATAATTATTATAAGATAGAGCAGGAAATATGGAATACCAGAATTCCTATGCCGCCCAAACGAAGAAAGTGCATATGATGCATCTCCTTCGGGTGTGTTCATTACAAAGAACTGTTTCTCAGTATCCTCTGAATCCTGGGTATTTGATACCGGGTCAGGATCCCAGATATGTAATCTGTTACATAGGGCTACAAAAAGGTAGAAAAACTGAGAACGGGTGATAAGTTTCATGAGACAGAAAACGGGGCAAGTGTTGCAGCCAAGTCTGTTGATCACTGTCACCCTGTATTACTTGAATACATTGATTCTGAACGAATGTTATTAGATACCGAACCTGATATACAAAATCATATCACTCTCTTTATTAGTAAAGAAATGATAAAATTTTGTATTGTTGGATAATGTTTTGAACATTTCCTATATCAAAAGTTGATTGGTTCAGGCACGTTATCTAAAAGCATTGACGTTCTAAATCAAACTACAGTTCTTAGTATACGGAACACACATAAGAGGAAGAGTTCAGAAATGAACAAAACCTTCTTGAGGTATTGTAGACTAGGTCATATCAATGCGACCCGACTGGCTAAAGTTACATTTAGATGCATATTTAAATTAGTTTGAATTTACATCTTGTGAAAACTTGCCAGTCATGTCACAAAGATAAGATGACCATAGCTCTGTTTAATGGAAACAGAGAAAGAGTTAGTAAACTCTTGGGATGATACATGTTGATGTATGTAAGGTCCCCTGTCTACAAATGCCAGGACCGGTTCTTTGTACTTCGTTACATTCTCTGATAATCTCTCAAGATTCAGACATATATTCCTGTTGAAACACAAGTCCGAACCTTTTGAGATATTCACAGAATATAAGCTAGAAGTAGAGAACCAATACGGGTATAAGTATTATGTCCTTTGATAAGATCAAAGAGGAGAATACTTGAGCATGGAAATCCTGGACTATTCTAAAGGAGAATAAGATTCTCTCTCAGCATTACTCCTCTGTATACACCATAGCACGATGGTATATCGGGGCGGAGCAATCAAACCCTATTTGATAAGGTGCGCTTTATGATGAGTATTATTGAGTTACATATTTCCTTTTAAGGAGTTATGCACTTGAGAAGTTGCATACCTATTGAATAGGGTTCCAATCAAATCAGTTGCCTACCACTCCATATGAGATATGGTAATGGAAGAGCCCATCTCTTAAGTCAGTTAAGATTTGGGGTTGTCTGGCCTATGTCTAAAGGCAAAATCCAGACAAGCTCGAGGCAAGGTCTGTTATGTAGAATTGGAAATGTTCCAGCTATACAAATTACAGCAGATGATTTGGTAGAACCGAAGGATTCAATAGTAACCAACGAACCTCAGCCTCTCCGCCGATCTAGCAGGGTTCCTCACCCACCTGAGAGATACTTCGGTTCCTCTATGACAGTGGGAGCGAGGATTGCATCATGAGATGATGACCCAACTAGTTTCGAGCTGGCCATCAGGAGTGGGACTCTGTAAGAATGGCTGGATGCTTAGAGATCTGAGATGGAATCCTTATACACCAACAAAGTATGGACTTTAGTTGCTATATCTGAAGGGTTAAATCCCCATCAGGAGCAAGTATATCTTGAGAAGATTACTTGGTGTACATGGAAAAGTTGAGACTTTCAAAGCTAGACTTATTAAAGGTTTGCATCATTGACCAGGTGTGGATCATGATGAAACCTTTTCTAAGGATCTATGCTTAAGTCCATCCAGATCCTACTTGCCACGGCTACATACCATGACTACGATATCTGGTGGTTGGGTGTCATGACTGCTTTTCTAAATGATGTTTTGGAAGAGAGCGTCTATAAGTACACAGCCAGAGGGCTTCGTAGACAATGGGAGTAGCGGAAACGTGTGCAAGATGCTTTATAGGATAAAGCAGGCATCGCGGAGTTGGAACATCTGTTTTGATGTTGTAGTCAAAAAGTTTGACTTCATTAAAATGGTAGATGAACCTTGTATATACAAAAAGGTAGTAGGGAGTATGGTGGTGATCCTCGTAGAGTACGTGGATGACATACTCTTGATATGAAAGGAGTTTCCTATACTGCGCTCGGTCAATCTCTGCTTATCACAATGATTCTCCATATAGGATTAAAGTGATACCTACTAAATCCTGGATTTTGGATCTATGAGATAGATCTAATTGGATATTAGGATACTCACTAGTTGTAGTGAGATGGTATCAATTGGTCCTGGGGAGAATCACTGGAAGGGTTCCAGGGTGATAAAGACGACTGAATGTCAGTCGCAGGCATTGTCTTTACCCTCCGTAAAGGGACAGTATGTTGGAAGAGTTCCAAGCTAGATACCGTGACATACTAGACGATAAAGGCTGGATACATCGCTACTTAAGATGCTACCAAAGAGAAAGTCTGGGTGTATATTGGTTCATGAGATGAACTTAGTTCCTCCCATTGTGTGACAATGGAGTTGTGGCTTTTGCCAAGGAACTTCCGTCCCATCAGTGATCCAGACATATTCTAAGGCAGTATCACCTGATCATGGAGATAGTTGATCTCCAGGGTGATCGAGGTTAGGAGAGAGGACTTAGAGGACAACACGGCGGATCCACTCACGAAGGCCTATTCCCAGAGAGAGACTTTTATGGGATGGTTGAGTATGAGATACTACAACCACTGCTATAAATGGCCCTAGTGCAAGTGGGAGATTGTTAGTTATATGTATGCCCTAGAGGCCATTACTGTACATATGATGTATATTGTAGTGGATCCTGGGACGTATATAGGGAGGACTTTCTTGCTCGACATGATAGTATGCTATCTGGTTACTCTTTACCTTAACGTGTATACTGATTGTCTCTCTGTTACATGTTGGTAAAGCCCTTAGGATGTGTACTTGACTACCTGGACTATGATGCGGATCATACTAGTGGGGACATGGTAGTCTATAAGTACATCCTTCAAGGTCCCTAGTCGTGGGTGTATCGAGATGGGGCATCGATATACCAGAGTAGACTAGCGTATACCTTCTCGATCCATACAGATGGGCGATGGATGATCCCATATCCATTGGTGTTTGACATCGGAGATGATATACGGGTGCTCAGTAGAGACTGGGTATACTGGACGGACTCGTCGAGAACTCCCAGATGGTATTATACCTTACGTCAGATGGCAGTTCTCTGGTGACATAGGTACAGAGTAGTCTGTTGACCCGAGATCGTCATAGAGTCTTGTGTGGTTCCCACTGTGCTTTGATTTCCACCTTACCACGTCTAAGAGGGCGTGCAAAACGGTGGGTTTTGGGTATAGTCCCGAATCACATGGAGGCAATGAGCGATAGGAGGGGATTCGTCTCTCCCGGTATAGGGAGTTGATGTTGCACTGTGTTCGATTGGCTATAACCGGAAATCCCTGGCCAGGGTTGCTGAGATTTACTGGTAAGTGTTACCAGTAGTTTCTCGAACTGTTATAGACCTCATATCGACACGACTTATCGAGCTATTGGGGTCTGACGTTTACCACCCCTAGGCGAGATATGCGACATATCAGACGAACAGACCGGACTGTACGGTAGTGTTACTGGTTGGATTCACTGGAGTGTGAGCGGGCTTGCTCGTCGATCTTCTGATCGCTCAATACCCGGGTGGCCGTTACGTTTAGCAGACCGCTTGCGGCTTGTGGGTGCTTGATATGATCATCATCTGCTGCCGGCGTATTGACGAGTCTTTAGAGTCCTACACAGAGGTTTCCTGGCTCAAGCGAAACGAAATAGGAGCGCATATGAGATATGTGCGGGACCGAGAATAATGCGTGTATGTGATACCGTATTTCATTCTCGCGATGAATGTGTCGATTGGTTGTATGCGATATAACCTAGTTATCAAATCAAGGATTGATTCGATAAATCGATACATTGAATACCAGTCGGTTATATGAGATATGACCGGATTATTGAATCAAGTGTTGATTTAATGATTTAATTTATAATTATATATTTGATATATTATTTTTCATTAACTAGTATTGGTTCATTTTAAATGGATTTTCTCACTTGGATGTACAAGTTGTATATGTGATATACTTTTTGTGCACTTGATTGTATCATGTTTGATGATACATGCTAACTTGGTTAAGTGTAAGATTAAACCATGGTTAAGTTTATGATTAGGGATTTGTTTATTTTCTTATTTATTTATTTATTTATTTTCTTATTCATTTTGGAAATGATAAGAAAAGAATGGTGGCTTTATTTGTAGTTTTGTTGAAGCTTCCTGAAGCTTTGACCTTGTCCACCATTCTTGTCTCTTGCTTAACCCTAACCATCATAACTAACCATGGTCTATTCTCTACACTCAACTAAAGTTAGTATTATGATAAGTATTCATTTTCTTTTCTATTTTTTAAATGAACTTATCATAATATACTTCATCTTCTTCAAGAAGAAAAACTAGATTCCATCAATGGTGATTGATGAAAATGAGTGAGAAATCCAATTCTAAAGTGAACCCACTTCCTATTTCTTCATCCTCTACCTCTTGCCAAGTAGTATAGGGTGTTTCCTTCACAAGTTTTCATGGCTTGGTGAAGGTGGAGCTTGATCTATTGATGCCTCGACGTAGATCATCTTCGGCATCGTCGTCGATGACCTAGCCCGCTTTTTCTCCGATGAAGCCGACGCTAGAGCCCAAGATCCGATTTGTACAGCGAGGAGACTTCATCGCGGAGCCATGGAGGTGGAGAACCGGATCTACAAAGGTTGTATTTTCGTTTACTTATAGTTAAGCAGTTAACTAGTTCTAGTTTCGCCTAAACTTCTAGCCAACGATCCGTATTAGGGTTTCTCGGCACGTGTAAACTTTGAAATTGGCATGGTTGATGCCTTGTGAGACCTCACTAGGGTTCCTAGGAACCCTACATCGTCATCAAGAGCAAGAGATCTGCATCCGATCCACGACTTACGCAATCGAGCCAAGCAAAGTTCGACGACAAATTCCCTTTCAAAGAAGCGATCGAGAGCCAGTCTTGTAAACTCAAATTGAGAGGTATAATTTGAAGGAGATTTAATAAAGGTGATAATTGCAATTCTTGCTTTCTTTACATTCTTGCATTATGAAATTTCTTGTTCTTGATTCTTTAATTTTTATGATGCGTGAGTGAAATCTCCGCTTGAAAAGGAATCGAGAGAATCGGTAGATCTAATGATGATGAAATCCTAATACTAATCTTAAGTCTTATGAGGATTGTGAACTTTAGGAAAAAAAATCATCAATGACCTAATTTGGATAGAGATCATGTTCTTGCTAATTTCGTTGCAAATTAGGAATTAAACAATTGATGATTTTCTTTGCTAAAAGCTAGATCCGTATGATGATCAATGAAAAGACAAGGGATGGTGAAGGAGAAACCCTAGTTTCTTCAATAGATCCCTGATCTTCATTCATCATCATTGATCTAGCTACAATTCATCAATAGATAATATTTGTAATTTTTAGTATTCATCATTGCTACTAATTCAATCGATTCCTACAAGCTATTCTTCATATTCTTGATAATTCAAATTGATATTGGACACTTTCTTGATTTCTAATTCTTGAATATATTCTTGATTTTCTTGAAATGACAACTCAATTAATTCTTGAATTACTTTCTTGAATTTTGTTTTATATTTTCATTTCGATTCATATAAAGAAAGATCGAATAAGTACACGTATCTCAGTGGACGATCCATATTCATTAACGAGCTACATCGACACCGTTAATTGATTGCGGTTATAAATTCTTTGGTTGTGATTACATTTCAAAACACGATCCGAAATTTTAGATCAATCAGTTCCCTAATTGATCCCGACTCAAACTCACTGAGGATATCAAGTTCATCCGCAAATAATTCTTCAAAACTCTGTATAAAAGACTGTTTTTCATGGCTGTCTTCCTCCTTATAATTCTGCACAATCCTACACTCACCTCTATAGCTCACAATTCCCAAAACAAGTTCTTCTTCATCACATTCATATCTGGGTAGGTTCATGTCATTTAAAAAGGTAGGTTCCCATCCTAACGTTTCTTCCGAAACAATATCACTAGGTGACACAAAAATTGTGGGTTCCTGATCATTGATCTCTTCTAACAATCTATCCAAACCATGCCCGTCAAAATCACAAGCTTCCTCCTCTAAAATTGTAATACAAAAATCAGTCGGAGGTTTTTCTTGTGTGTCCTGATAACACTTAGTCAATTCAATTGCATCGTCATCTATGAAATCACCAAAACTTAATTGATCGTTTATCTTACTTAGGTGACTTCCTAGATGACAGATATTAACACTATGTGGTTCTAATTGACTTTGTTCACTCTTTAGAATCACTACAGCTACATGCTCTTCAATTCTAGCCAAAGATTGAGCTTGAGTGTGAATCAATTGCTCAGACTGTTGTATAAGCAGGGCTAGCGTAGCAGCTGTTTGATTCTCGACCGCAATCATTATTTCAATACATATCTCTAAAGCGGTCAACCTAGCATCTATCTTACCATCGTTCCCTAAGGATGGGTCAGTTGTTTCAGGAAGAGAGGGTTGTGACGGTGGTGATGCTAAAGCAGTTACCCTGTCGACCCCTTTCTCTAAATTTTCAATCATTAGGTCTCTAATTGAAGTAGGACTGGGTTCAAGAGTGTTAGGTGGGTGACCATTATCAAAAATCTGGGACGGTTGGTCACCCCTAGAAAAGGACAATTTTCATGAATGTGGGAAGAATCGTGGCAATTTGAACAAAAGAATTGGGACTGGGTATAAACAGAGAAATAAGAATTGTGAAAAATTGAATTGAATCGTGTATCACCCATATCAACAAGAATTCACAAATGTCACAAAAATAAAGAATATCATACCCCTAGCAGTCTATGTTATGCTGAGTCAACTAGACCTGCTCAAGAACCTGATTGTCAAAGTATAACTGTATCGAGAAACGGGCTTAAGATATACGGATCATGAAGCCAGATAAGTGCAGAGATACGGGGGGGGGGGGGGGTTCCAACGCTTTCGCGAAGTTCCTTAATTAGATAACCTTTTCTCTTAAACACTTGCCTACACACCCCGTGAATGATATACCGTTAAGCGTTGTTCTAAACACAGTTAACTTCTCCTAATGAGTGTGAAGTACTTAAAGTAAAAGTTCTAGTTGATTTTAAATTACTATAGGTATGCAAGAATGCAGTTTTGGGATTTGTGGGCTACGGAAAAAGGTGATAAAATCATTTACCATATCTTGTTTGGTCGTTCCCTTAAATCCGTATTAAGATGCAAATGCGCAATCAATAAAAGAATTCAAGAAATCAAGAAATTAAGCAATTCTTTTTCTGTTTAGGCTTAAGCGCTGCAACAAATACGGGTTAGTTCTCTGTGCAATTGGTGGCAAAATTGTGCGAAGAATCCTGCAGAAGATAGAAATATTGGAATGCGTCGGATTCGAGAAGAATGTGTTAGGAAATACGTACCGATGCGATTTGGGTTAAGAAACCGCTTTGAAGTGATTACGGGTATCTGAAGGTTCGCTTGCGCGGGTCAAACTACCCGGATCTTTGGCATTGTACTTCACTAACGTTTTGCAATTGAATTAGATCCTTTCTCCGCACGATCGCTGGTCGTAATTCCTTAAAAACTGAAATGTCGGAAAATACAATATTTAGTGTCAAAAGCAATATATATGCCCCAATTCCTGCACACACCAAATTAAAAAATCAAACAATACCAATAGATTACTGACAAGGAACTGGAGATAACACAAGAAAAAAATCGCAAACACCCTGAATGGGCCGGCGAGATCGATATTTCATCAATGTCGCTGGCCAAATGCAGAGTATTTGTGCTCGAATTTTGTGTGACTCTTCCAGGCTATATTAGTAGTCTATTGGTATACTTTGATTTTTTAGTTTAAGTTCAGGGTGATTATAGATTTTAAGGACAGAGAACAAGTTAGAAAAAATTTCGTTTTGTTTGTTTTGAAAAGAATTGAGTTAAAAATTAGAGAGTTAGTACGAACCAGAAATAACAATTCCTAATAACTACCAACTCCCCGGCAACGGCGCCAAAAGCTTGTTGGGAATTCACCCGCACGCGCAAACGCGTATGTTTTGGAAATGGAAACGTTTTAAGGAAATGGATGCACACGCGAGCTCGTTCTCGTTTTAAAATTTTTAAACCGCAAGTGCACGGCGCATTGTAGCGAGCCAGCAAGTACGGATCGATCCGCAGGGAATTGTGTATTAGGTCTTGTTGTTTAAGGTTCAACAAATAAAGAATTTGTTGGTTTGTTACAAAAATAAAAAGAATACGAAAATAGGAAAACAAAGAAAACGAGTCAAAAAAGAAGTGGTTGTGGCTTTAGCTCGGAAGGTCGAATCACGACGATTCCTTCGATGCTCCCTTGATTATGAGTTATCCGTTCTTACGTCGATCCCGGCATGAAGCATGACTTGTCAAGACGGTTGCGGAGCACAAATCATCAAATTCCGATATTCGCCGCAAAACACGAAACAAGTCTGTTTTGTTCACTTACCGTTTGTATGTCCAAGCTTGAGATATCTACACTAAGCACGGGGGTTAGAAAGTATACCACAACATCAAAAACACAAATTAGATAGTGAAAGCAAATGATTTTAGTGTTGAGTTTGCTAAGTGTTTGTGATAGTATATAGTATATGAAACCAAGAGATTTGTCAAGTCACTTAATCACAAAATACCATATCTAAACCTAGCACCTTTAACACTAAATTGATTTTAACTTAAATATTGAAATGGGGAAAGGGAGTGAATATGGTATATGAGGAGGTTACAAAGTAACCATGTTTCAAAATACCATACCACATCAATAAATAAACAATCTTTAAGTTAAAATCATATATATAAGCACATTAAATATTAACAAGAGGAGGAGGAGGCACAGCCTTTCATCTCATTTCCTCACCATTACCACAACCAAACATATTAGTTAATAATGATAAAAAGAAAAGCAAATAAGAAAAAGAAGCAAGTAATCAAAGAAACAACAATATTATTAACACTTGAAGAAATTTAGGTACAAGATATTGGTAACTTGTTCAACCTCTGTTCCCTGATTAAAAATCAGGAAAGGACTCAGAAGAGGCATCACATGCTCACACGTGACCAATGGTCACGTATTGGCACGTGACGTTTAAAGCAGCGACACAAAGCGCATTCAAGAAAAAGCTCCAGAAAAGGTCACGTGCTCACACGTGACCAGTGGTCACGTGTTGGCACGTGACGGCTGAGCAGCGGCCAAAGAACAGAGCGCAGAAGAAGAGAAGCCCATTCCTGGGGTCACGTGCCTACACGTGACCAGGGGTCACGTGGCCACACGTGACCGGCTTTAAAAGCCTTATTCTTTAACAGAATTAAATCATGAGAAGAGATCATTCAAATCTTTCCAAAATAGAGAATGATTATTTGGAACCGTTGGATTGAAAATCTAAAGGTGATTAAATATCACCAATTTATGGAAAAATCTTGAACTTGGAAAGATTTCCCCCCTAAATCTAACCGAGATAACAAAGGGATATCTTTGGATTTAAAATCCAATGGTGAATAAAATTCACTTAACAATCTAAAGGCCCGGATTAATGATAAATATAAATCAAATCTCTCAACATACAAATCAAATCTCTCAATGAGAGATTTACTAAGCAAATTGATTCTCTTCCTTCTCCTATAAATAGGAGCAAAGAAAAGAAGAGAAAAACCTTTTTTTCGAAGACCTTTTCAAAAACCTTTTTTTCTGAAACCCTGAGACTTTTAGATCTTTTTCTTTTGATATATATATAGAGAGAGAGATAGAGCCTTTGATTCTCTGCAAAAGGAAAACCTTAGGTAAGAAAAGAAAAGGGAGGCTTAAAAAGAGAATTTAATTCTCAAAAGAGTTTAACTCTTATGTAAAGAAAAGAACTTAGTTCTTTCTCTGGTTGAGGATCTGCAAAGTGCACATCTTCCCATGAATTGAGAATTTAATTCTTATTGGGTTGAGATCTTGCTATGCAGATCCAAAACACAGAGGAGGAACTGAGTTCAGAGAATTTAATTCTTACAAAATGATAGGAATTCAATTCCTTTGAGAAAAAGTTAGGGTTTAACCCTATGTTATGGGAATTTAATTCCTTTAAAATGAACAGAACTAGGGTTTAACCTTAATTGAGAACATAATTCTTTCAAACTCACAGGAATTTAATTCCTTTAAGAAAAGAGATTAGGGTTTAACCTTATTAAGAATATAATTCTTCAGAAGAAAACAGGAATTCAATTCCTCTAAAGTTTAGGGTTTAACCCTATGAACAGAACTTTAAAAACATGCAGAGTCATATGCTACCACGCGACCCCTGCAAAGACCCACAGAATAGAACTCTGAAGCAAACACCTCACGTGTTACCACGTGACTCCTGCGAAGATATATAAAAGAGAACTTTGAGGCAATGCCTCACGTGCCACACGTGATCCCTGAAGCACATAAAGAAACAGCAAAATAAGCAGAGACTCTGGGGCGCCCTCACATGTCACCACGTGACCCCTAAGGAGTATTCTAATAAACCAGAGCATAAGCCCCCATCACGTGCCCGCACGTGATGGCTTTCAGAACTAAAAGTGTTAAACATTTTTCTGTAGAACAAAATGACGAGAAGAAGGGCGCTCTCACGTGTTACCACATGACCCCTCTTGCCTTAGTGTTTAACACTAAATTGAAAACTATGTATCCAGTGTTTAACACTGATTCTCCTTAGTGTTTAACACTAATTTGGAAAACTATATTTGCAGTGTTTAACACCGATTTGCTTAGTGTTTAATACTAATTTGAAAGCTCTTTTCCCAGTGTTCAACACCGATTATCTTTTAGTGTTTAACACTAACTTGTTAATCTTTTCCCAGTGTTCAACACTGTTGGTATCTCTTGTTTAACACTAGCTTTAGCCCAATTGGCTAAGTTTCCAGAGGTAAAGCCTCTCCTTCAATGAATCAACAGAGGGCCAATATCCCAAACATAATTGGACTTAGCCTAAGATGGCCATAAGTCCTCAATTCAAATTCAACTGGGTCAATGGGCTCATAATATAATAATTGATCCTAGTATCCAAATTGGACTACAGATCACTTAATCTACCTCGGTTTAAGGGTACATCTCTTCACTCCTTTGATACTTGTCGTTGTAATTCCTCAACGTCTTCAAAGAGGTGATGGGTCCCGATAACCACATACATTGATACGAACTGTGGGGTCCTTAAACTCATGGACTACGACGTCCTTAACCTTGACCGTAATGTCTTAAAACTAACATCGGACTGTGAAGTCCTTAAATCCATGAACTACGACGTCCTTAACCTTGACCGGAATGTCTTAAAACTAACAACGGACTATGACATCCTTAACCTTGACCGTGATGTCTTAAAACTAACATCGGACTGTGGAGTCCTTAAATCCACGGACTACGACGTCCTTAACCTTGACCGCAACGTCTTAAAACTAACAATGGACCGCAATATCCTTAAACTACCTATTGACCGCAATGTCACTAAACTAAACAACAGGGCTCCCCTAATTGCTCTCTTGTCGGATCTAAACGATCTCGTTAAGTTGATCTTAGTCTCAAACTAGACTAACGTATCCTTAACAAACGTTTAAGTAGATCTTAGTCTCAAATGAGACTAACGTATCCTTAAACACAAACACCCCCAAACCCAAATCTAAGAAAGATACGGATTTGGACTAGTCCACGCCCTACGGGCGACGATATAAATCAGTCTCCGTATACAATCCACGGGCAACCAATCACAAAACAAACACCCACGACACGAAGTGACCATCTGGAGAAGGAGAAAGTTGTTACCGCGATGCGGTAGCGTAATTAACTGCAGGGGCTTGCGCCTGCATGGAAGAGCATCCCCACAATCAAAAACCCCTCAAGCGAGGGGGAATCTGACGAAGTCTGCTACATCGGATGCATCCGTTTAAACCTTCGATACACGGTTCCATAAATCAACTTGGCATTTTCGGAGAGGTGGACGGATAGCACCAATTAGCATCTGCCCCGAATCTCAGGCAAGACGCCAGTCGCGCCGTCTTTCGGAGGGGAACAACCTCCATAATGAAGCTTTCAAAAGAAAGCTTCAAGGGGGAAGAAGAAGAAGAAACCAAGTTGAAGCCCACTCAACTCTCAAGCTAAACCAAAAACAAAAGAAATAGAAATAGGTATAATATCTATGCACACTCTATGTGAGACCCCTTCCCTTGCTCACTGATCTGGCTTTTATAGGCACCAAAAAAGATTAAATAAGTAATAAAAATAAGGTGATGTGACTGCAAGGGAGGGATAGAAGAAAGATGGGGACAAACGGGGCAAGGGGGTCCGGCGAGCTCGGATTTATGGGGTGTGTCGTCGGTCCTGATCTGAGAAATGAGGCTCGTATTGATGTGGTGGTCTTGTGTCTACTCCAAAATTATCCTGGTGCTGTTTGATTTGTCTAAAATAACCTGGTTTGCATTCAGAGATTTGGAGGGAAACTTGAAGAAATGTATCATATCAAAACTTTTAGCATTTATCACGCATGCCCCCCCCCCACTTGCACAAGCCATCATTTGTGTGTGCCATGGGAAGCCTCACTATGGTCCAAGCCATCAAAGAGTCATGTGCACACTTGTATGTGTTGGACCAAAATTGTGTGCATACATTTATTTTGCAAAAGCTCTTTAAATATCGGTCGATTTCCTGTTCTGCTTGCAGTATCGGCTCCCAAACGTTATATCCGTGATTTTGAATGTGTTTCCAGTATTTTATCACGAACACCTGTAATCTGTAATTACTGAGCAGACACTGGTTAAAAGTACCGATAAATCAAAATAGATCATGAATGAGAGTATTAAAATGCAGTTTTCAGTGATGATCACCGACAACGGCGCCATTTGATTGGTAATGATTTTACGTGTCGAATCTTAAGTTTTAAAGTAAATCAAGATAGCGTTGCGTGTAGCTAGCCGTAATGAATACTGGTTGTCCGCGGGGAGATAGTGTGTTTTATATTCTTGTTCTCACGAGTTAAGCCAAAAGGTCCGAATAGTTCAATTCTAACCTATATGTTTTGTATATATACAAACGAAACACTTGTTAGGGATAGAGATAGGTTGGTTTAAATTAGAAAAATCTGTACTTATCTCTTTGTGCCTCACTTGACTATTGAAGAGTAATCGGCAACAACGTGGATTAGGGTGCTTAAGCACGGTATTTGCGAAATTCGGCTTATTGACCCTTGTCATTCCGTTCTTGTCTCTAACCATTCGCCTCCGGCCAAACAAAACGCAACCTATCATGTTTAGGAATCATCGCTGTCTTGGTAGGATAGAGTGCCAAACAGAGCGCTTGCATGAGGTTTGAGAGGGGTTCAATTAGTAAGTTTTAAACAAAAGAAATGAGTAAAGAGAATCTTAACTTCAACAAGCCTTCTTTTTCTCTAACAAGATCCACTACTCACGATCCATTAAAAACATCAAAAGAGAATACAAGATAGAAGAGATCAAAGAAAACAACTTTACAAGTAAGTAAATGCAAGAAAAGAAATTGCAAGTAAATAAAATCAAATAAATACTAAGAACCATGGTGCAAAAGTGAAATATTCATTTAAAATTCAATATCCAATATACAAGCAATGAGTGTTTCCCCCATCAGAGCAATGCTCTGTTTGAATTTCAAAAATTCAAAAATTGAAGCAACGCTTCAGATTCCTTGCGCTGCGCGCATTGCGCCACGTGCCAAAAGCTGGCACGCCAGCGCAGCGCACCCAATCAGAGCAAGGCTCTGTTTAAAATTCAAATTTTAATAATAAAGGAAGCAACACTTCAGGCAACTTTAGCTCTGCGCTGCGCGACACATGTCAGCGCAGTTGCGCTGCGCGACACATGTCAACGCAGTTGTGCTGCGCTCTGCGCTGCGTGACATGTGTCAAGCGCAGGTGCGCTTGCGCCAAACAGAAAAATTCTGAAAGATCTTTCTGATCTTATTAAAACAATAAGATTCCATTCTGTAAAACAGAAGTCATTAAATCAAAGATCCAACGGTGGGGAAAAATCCCTAAATCACTCAGAGAAAGATCTCTTTAACTGATTTAACAAATCAATTGCCACTATAAAAAGGCGCCTAGACTCCAAGTCTAAAACACAGATATATTCAGAACTCCTCTAGAAAATTTTGAGAAGAGCTCAGAGAAAAAAAAAAGGTAAAAATGTTTCAATAAAAATAAGAATTTTCTTCTATAAAGATCAATGATCTAAGAACAAGATCAAGATCTTCAATTGAAAAGGAAAAAAAGTTTTAAAAAAATCCAATCACAAAAAGATAAAAAGAAGTATTACTTCACAGATCATTTGATCTACATAAAGGCTTTTCCTTTTTATGAACCACTGGTTCTCTGAAAACAAGAAAAATTGTTTTCTTTAATCTAAGTTTAATCAAAAGATTAAACAGTGCCCTGCACTTGTAAAATTTGCACTGTTGCGCTCTTGGGTTGGCGCAAGCCACCAGAGAGCGCCACGTGTCAGCCCCAGAGCAAATTGCGCCTTGCGCTTTGAAAAAACAGAGCACTGCTCTCTTAAATTGGCGCACTGCACCAGAGCGCGCCACGTGTCAGCAGCGCACTGGCGCAGTGCACTGGCACAGTGCACTGCGCTTGCGCTCACCAGAGCATGACACGTGTCACCATCACATGAGTTTGCGCCTTGCGCTCCTCAATTAGCGCAAAGCGCCTGACAAGCCACGTGGGGCGCTGTCAGAGCATTAATGCAATGCATTATCAAGGGTAGAGCCTAATAAAAAAAGGTCTATCAGACCAAACAAAGTGCTATGCACTATTACAAGGGGCAGAGTCCAATTAAGAGAAAAAAGTCTAAACAGAACAAAATAAAATGCTCTATAAAAGGGGGATAGAGCCCAATTAAAAGGGGCTAATAGGCTAGAAAAAATGCACTGCATTATTAAAAAGGGCAGAGCCCAATTAAAAGGCCTAAAAAGCCAAATGCAAATAAAAGGTTGAACATTTTCAACTGGACTTAGCCCAATTCTGGCCGTAAGTCCTTAAATTAAATTAACTGAGCACGATTTCTCCCTTCAATCAATTTACATCCGGTTCAAGGGTACATCTCTAAACTCCCCTGACATCCGTCGTTGTAATCCTTCAACGTCGTCAGGGAGGTGACGGGTCCCGACAACCACACATCGATACGGACTGTGGGGTCCTTAAACTCATGGACTTAAGCGTCCTTAAACCGATATACGGACTTAAGCGTCCTTAAACTCACGGACTGTGGGGTCCTTAAACTCATGGACTTAAGCGTCCTTAAACCGATATACGGACTTAAGCGTCCTTAAACTCATGGACTTATGCGTCCTTAAACCAACATTCGTCCCTAAAATGGGAATGATGGACCACCATGTCCCTGAACTGGCATTGGACCACTATGTCCCTAAACTGGCAATGGACCACTATGTCCCTAAACTGGAACAATAGAGCCCCCAAATGCTTTTTTTTCGGAACTAAACGATCCCGTTTAAGTTGATCTTAGCCTCAAAAATGGCTAACGTATCCTTAAACCCAAAACACCAAAACCAAATCTAAGAAAATACAGATTTGGACTAATCCACGTCCTACGGGCGACGACATAAATTAGTCTCCGTATACAATCCACGGGCGACCACAAACAAAACAAACACACACGACACGGAGTGAAATTCTGGAGAAGGAGAAAGTTGTTACCGCTATGCGGTAGCGTAATTAACTGCAGGGGCTTGCGCCTGCTGGGAAGAGCGTCCCCAAAATCAAAAACCCCTCAAGCGAGGGGGAATCTGACGAAGTCTGCTACATCGGCCGCGTCCATTTAAACCTCCGATACACGGTACCATAAATCAACTTGGCATCTTCGGAGAGGTAGACGGATAAAACGAAATAGCATCTGCCCCGAATCTCAGGCAAGACGTCCTCACGTCGTCTTGGCCGTCATTTGGAGAGGAACAGATTCTGGCACGCCCGGTAGGACCTTTTCCTCTTTCCACTCCACACTTCGAGTGTTGTCTTCACGAACGAATCGCGGTTTGTTAATGGTTGCCTTCGGGTTTCAAGTTACTAAGATTTGGTCTTTTGCCTGGCGCATAAATCAAGCATCAATGGCTTCCAACTGCTCAAACTGCTCCAAATGCAAATGCAACCGACGCTCCGTCTCACCTGGAGGTGTAGCCTATGGGACTCAAGTGGCCTCCATCCTTGCTATGCCGGTGGAACAAGTGACTCAGGCCACCACCGGTCTGTTTTTCGGGACCATGCTCCCGCCAGCAAGCTTCACCATTCCAGTGCCCATACCGGAAGCGCAAAAGAAGTCGGTCTTCGATCGGCTCACTACTACCACGACCCCTCTCAATGGGTCGTCCAATGTCAAGCCGGTAGCCTCGGTCTTTACCAGGCTGAACCTGAACTCTAATGAGCCTGCCAAAAAACCCATGACCCCTAACGTGGCCATCGCAAAGAAGACAGCCATCTCTATTCCTGAAGTCGTCAAGACGGCTTCTCCTGCTAAAGAGTTGGTCTTTTCAAGGCTGACTATTCCGGCTCCTGTTCCTGCTCGAGGGTCTGTCCTTGACAGATCGGACACCGCCACTCAAAAGACATCAGTCTTCAAGAGGGTGGAACCAGTGACGCCTCATCTAGATAAGGGGCAAGACAAAACCATCCCCATCGCCGAACCAGCCCCAACAGCTCGACACGCTCGATGTCGCCACTGGCGCCGAGTAAGGAAGGCCGGGGGCAACTCCCCCTTTGGGCTGACTCCACCAGCTCCAATGGTGGAAATCAATGCTGCTGTTCCGATTGGGAACGTCTTTGAACCTCTAAGGAGGGTACGCAAGAACTCTCCGACTGCCACGCTAAAAAGATCTCCTCCACCTGCGGAGAGTGTTACAGAAAAAAAGCCGGAGCAGCCCCCTCAACGGTTGTCCTCCAAAATTTACAAGGTCTGGTGGCGGGTTCAGGACTCAGTAATTGATCGAGATCACTCTCGTCGGCAGAAGAGGGTGAAAGTTCAAGAAGAAAAGAACCGTCCTGTCAAATCGCAAAAGACAACAACCACCTGGGTGCCCGCTGCAACGGCCCCCTCGACTTCGACGGCCCACAAGAGAAGAAGGCCGGAGAAAGTCCCCACGCCTGCGGAAATGTTAAAGGCGGTTTGCCCAAACGCCCTAAGTCCAGGGGCATTATAGTCCATACCGTCTACATGGCGTCCGGGAAAGAGGACAGCTGTACATCTACAGGTCATAGATCGCTTACGCGATCGGTGACTAAAGCTCAGGAGCAGCAGCAGAAGCTCCAGGAAATGATGAATGCGATGGCCGCACACACTGGGCCAAAAGAGAGCCCTGAAGCGTCCTCGGATCAACGCCAGGAGGAAGAAACTGACGCTGAATTCCTTCGCAGGATACTGGAGAAGAAGGAAAAAGAGGCTGCGGAACAAGCAGCTAATATAAAACGAATGGCCCTTCTGTTCCAGGATATGGTGGGTATGATGATCCAGCAAGATCCCCCAGCCGAAGATCCTCCGATTGTCCTTGAAGATGACAGGGGAGAGACGTCGAACCCTCCGCCGGCTCTTTCAACAGCCGAGGAGGAGACAATTTCTAAAGCTGCCCTAGATGAATATATAGCTCAGCAAATACGAGTTCACCAAGCAACTGAGGCAGCCGGTCAAGTTTTCAAGACGGGGAGACCATTTCCAAGCTGGTACGATCAGATAAAGTACCCGTCGGGCTACACCATCCCAAAATTCCACATCTACAAGGGGACGGGCAATCCCCACCAGCATGTCGCCCAGTTCAGGGCTCTATGTAGTAACACCGGGGGTGATGATAAGCTCCTGCTTCGCCAGTTTATCGGCAGCCTGTCGGAGACGGCGTTCGAATGGTATTCTGAACTTCCGAACGACTCCGTCAAAACATTCGCAGAGATGGAGCTGCTGTTTACACAAAGATTCGCAAGCGCCAGCGAACGGACCCCGATAACAGCATTAATTAATGCCAGGGTGAAGCCGGGCGAGATGTGGGTCCAATACGCGATACGGTGGAGGAACCTATGGTCGAAATGCGAACAACGCATAGAAGAGGCTCCTGCAGTAGGCATGTTTGTGGGAACCCTCGATCCGCAGGCGACCATATCCCAATTCATGATGTTCTTCAAGCCGACCACTTTCCAGGCCCTGATCGACAAGCTACCCCAAATGGACCAGATAGGCCATAGACCGTCTCCTCCAAAGCCGGATTCTCGAAATGAGAAAGGAAAGGGAAAATCGATCGTCGTCGCCAATGCTCAACAACAGCCAAGCAACCTGAAGTCGGTTGTCCGTCAAAACAACATGCGTCCACGCGTACCCCTCGAGGAGAGGCTGGGATGTCCTTACTCGTTTCCTCAAGATAAAACGAGAAGACTGTTCGAGCTGGCATTGCGCAACCGACTCATCAATTTGCCGGATCCAAGACGTCCTTTGCAGCCAAACGACGTCAATGATCCCAATTACTGCCCCTACCACCGAGTATTGGGTCATCTGATTGAAGATTGCTACGTCCTCAAAAACTGGATTGAAGACCAATACCAACAGGGCAAGTTCGCGTTGTCCGAAAGATGGAAGGTGAACCCGCCGCAGCCTCACACCCCTAAAATGGTGAATACGCGGGGGCAACGTGCTCCCTTGTTGAAGAAGCTCCGTGGGAGGTCGTGCTGTCAGCCAAAACCAAAAAGATGCTGAACGATCTCCAAACATGACCGGTGATCAGGTGGAAGAACCCGTTGGAACCTCATATCATTGAAGGGATGCTGAAGCCGCGCCTAACTCCAAAGATCGGTGCTGATGGCCCGAGCACTCACACCCAGCAGTCAAAATCTTTAAAGAAGAAGAAGAAGAAATCCAAGAAGCCCGTGAAGCCTGGCGACAAGCGCACGGACTTACAAAAACAGATTGACGCACTGGAGGAGTACAACCAGAGAGCACGGACTCTCATCACACTCCAAGAGTTCCTCAGCCACATCTTTCAAGAGGAAGATGAGGGAGAGAGCTCGTCGGATGAATACGAAGAATACGTGGCGAGTTGTCATATGATCTCCCACTCGTTTACAGACGATGAGGAAACTCCTTTCACTGAGAAGCTGGGGGCATATCCTAAACCGGAACTTCTGGGGCCATCGGATGAAACAATTGACGCATTCCTCAATGAAGCTCTTCTGAAAAGTAAAGCCAATCGGGAACGCGAAGTGGTCATATTTGAAAGGGCCAAGCGCCGGCGACTAGATAAAAGAGTCGAAACACTCCCGTTGGATCAAAGTACATCCACCGCAGATAAAAGAAAATTCAAGACGAGGAAAAGGTTTGCTAAAGCCATATCAATAGGTATGAAGCTACCACCCTCTGAAGGAAACATTGCTGGCAAAGCGGAAATGCACCCTTCCTACTGCTTGTATCATCGAAAGATTTCTCACCCCACCGAAGAGTCCAGAGCTTTCAATAAATGGTGGCAGGGGTATGTTGTTCACCGGCGACATTTTAAGCGAGAGAAGCGCAAAACTCGTCGGGAGCAGAAAGGTACGACCGAGGAGCTTAGAGGAACTACCGGCGATTGTCGCATGGTTAACGCCGGAGGATCGCAAGTTCTCACATTCGGGAGCGATTCTGACGAGGAGCTGGCTCTTAGACCTCTCTTTAAAGAGTCCACCTCGGGAAAAGAGGAAGAGCCGAAGGCCTGCAAAAATATCCGGCTGCATAATCGTACGCTACCCGAAAAGAATCTCGGACCCTCGAATAAAAAAGATAAGGGGAAAGAAAAGGTCTCAGAGGATATCGCCCTAGATGACCAAGTCATGGAAGTGCTAACCGCCAAGGACCCGCCAAGGAAAAATAAGGTGGATTACAACGTTCTAGTGCATCTGAGGAAGTTACCTTCTCAGCTCAGTATTCTTGACGCCCTCTTACAGTCAAAGGAAGAAAGAGATTCATTAATCAAAGCACTGCAAGAGCCTGAGCAATTCCAAGCTTTCCTTGCCAAAGAAAAGATGAAGGATGAGATGGAAGAAGTGCACACAGCCGATGTCATTTTCGGTGACGAAGATCTCCTCCTCGGGACGTTCGAGCACAACCGTCCCCTATATGTCTCAGGATACGGCCATGATATAAAGATAGGCAAAATCTTGGTTGACAATGGGTCCTCCGTCAATCTCCTCAATGTGCGGGTGTTGAAAGAAATCTGCATGAGCGTCCAGCACCTCACTCGGGATAAGAACGCCATCTCCGGGTTAGACTCTCAATCATCAAGAACTCTCGGGTCCGTGATACTGACGTTACGCTTTGGGCTACTCTTCACGAACATTAAATTCCACGTCATAGACGCCAAGACATGCTATAATGCTCTGCTCGGCCGACCATGGTTAGACGAGTACAATATCATCCCTTCTACACAGCATCAGTGTATGAAATATTTTAAGGATGGTCTCGAGTATACCGTAATGGGAGAGCTGAACCCATTCTCCATGAACGAAGTCCGTAAATATGAAGATGCAAAATACTTACCGAATTTTGAAGATACGGAGAGATGTCACAAGCCGAAGAACAAAGCTAACACCACCATCCCTGTCTTCGGGAGTGATACCGAGGAAGAAGATGAGATAGTTTATTCAGGTCCACCCCAACACAACAAGCCAGGACCGTCCGCTCCCATGTTGATCTTTGGCAGTGACTTGGAAGATGAGGTCCATGCTATATTCTCTGCTCGGCCTTCAATAAAAACATCTGCTGACAAAGAGCAAAGTCTGCAAGTCGCCATGGTTCCACTTAAACACCATAAAGAACTGGAAGCGCTTGATACCTACAGTGTAGAGGAGCTGCGGACGTTCTAAGTCCCTCCCAGGCAAGAAAGCGAAAATACAATTCTATTCTACTGCTCTAAAGAAACCAAGGTAGAGAAAGAAATCCGGCACGGTGCGGATCCTACGCTTGACAGGCTTCAGCCCATCCGTCTGCCTAGATATTATACAGAAGGCTTGAAAAGGCTGTTGAAGCGCCAGGCGATACCCTTCAAACAGACTGCTCGAAAAGCTAAGTTCTATGACAGGGTCTAAAACGTTCTCGGAACTCAGCACAAGTTTCCTAGTGGGAGGATGGAAACAATCGGGCTTGGATATGTTCGGCCCAAGAAACGGGAGCTCCTACGCGACTGTTATGTCGTACATGACTTCAATGAAGAAGGGGATACTCAATGGGAGGACGCTAATCCTGAACCGGAAAAACTTCCTGATGCAAAAGTGCCCAGTCTGTCATTCGAAGAACAAATGGACAAGCTTATAAGGGAAGCTGGTCAAAAAGTCCGAGACGACCACAACCGCGAAATGGCCATCTATGAGAAAGCCAGGACGCAGCGCCTCCTCCAATTAAAGACGAAAATGCCGCTCCCTGTCAACCTGTTGTTAAAAAGGCCCGACGCAGAGGCAGAAACAAGTCAAAAAGCGAAAAAGGCATTCAGCAAAGGCAAAGCGGGACCAAGAAGCTACGCAATCGGGAATCGAGCGGTTCTAATCTATCCCTTATGAAGAAAATGGGTCGAGCATACTCTTTTCCTCAAGACAAGACAAATAAGATACTTGACCTCGCTATAAGACATCAAATGCTTACACTGCCGGAGTCTAAACACCCCGAACAAGCAGGTGAAGTCTCACACCCAAACTATTGCTCTTATCACGGGGTAATAGGACACCCTCTCGAAGATTGCTTCACCTTCAAGAATTGGGTCGAAGATCAGTATCAGCTCGGCAAGGTCGCTCTATCTAACAGCAGGAGGGTAACGCCGCCACAGAAGCATGAACCCAAAGCCACGAAAGAAGAACCAGATCCACATAGGTCTTGGAAACGAGCCCGTACTTGTCATATGATAACAATATCAAAAGAAGAGCCCGAGAACATGGATAACCTTCCCTGGTGCTTTGAAAACAGCAATGAGGAGGTGATCTCGGAATTCCCACCAGCGCCAAAAGAGCTGGAAGATGGAATACATACTACTGCAGATAACCTCAAGAAAATTGAGTTGGGAACGGCGAACGACCCGCGACCGACATTCGTCTGCGAGCTATTATCTGAAGAAAGGGTGGCTGCGTTAAAAGACGTGCTTATGAAGCATAGAGATTGCTTCGCATGGAACTATTCCGAAATTCCAAGACTAGATCCAGAAATTGCTGTGCATAAATTGGCGATATCCCCGGACGTCAAGCCAGTCAAACAGGCGCCGAGAAGAATGCAGCTCGAGCTTGAGATGAGCATCAACGCCGAAGTCAAGAAGATGATCGACTCTGGGTTTATCCGGGAGGTTCAGTATCACGATTGGATCGCCAATATCGTCCCGGTGATGAAGAAAAATGGGACAGTGCGCATATGCGTGGACTTCCGGGATCTCAATAAAGCCTGCCCGAAGGACGATTTCCCAGTGCCAGTCACCGAGCTGATGATAGAAAATACGTCCACTCACGAGGTTTTCTCCTTCATAGACGGCTCATCAGGGTATTATCAGATAAAGATGCATCCCGAAGACCAGAAGCACACCGCTTTACGGACCTCTCTGGGAATATTCTGCTACAAGGTGATGCCCTTCGGTCTAAAGAATGCCGGTGCCACCTATCAAAGGGCCATGACAAAGATCTTCGATGACCTTATACATGAAATCGTCGAATGTTATATCGACGACCTCGTGGTTAAGAGCAAATCATACGAGGAGCATTTAGAGCATCTGAAGACCGTATTTCAACGCCTTCGATAATACAACTTGAAGATGAACCCTCTCAAGTGTGCATTTGGAGTTTCCTCGGGAAAATTCCTAGGATTCATCGTCCAACACCGGGGTATCGAAATAGATCCGTCAAAGATAAAGGCGATCATGGAAATGCCTCCGCCAAGGACTCTCAAGCAATTGCGGTCTCTCCAAGGGAAGCTCGCGTACATACGGCGATTTATAGCCAATCTTTCAGGAAAGTGTCGTCCTTATAGCCACTTGATGAAGAAGGGAACCCCTTTCGTTTGGGATCACAAATGCCAGAGCGCGCTGGACGAAATCAAGCAATACCTGCAGAATCCGCCAGTGTTGGCTGCTCCGATCAAGGGAAAGCCCCCCATTCTTTATACAACCGCCCTCGAAGGTTCTTTGGATGCATTATGGGCACAAGAGAACGACCAAGGGAAAGAAAGAGCTCTCTATTACTTAAGTCGAGTTCTGCTGGGGGCAGAAAGCAACTATTCTCCCATTGAAAAACACTGCCTAGCGTTGATCTTCGCGGAAACAAAGCTCAGGCACTATGCATTAGCACATGAAGTCCGTCTCATTTCGAAGGTAGACCCCCTTAAATATTTAATGTCGAAGGCCATATTGACAGGTCGGCTCGCTAAATGGGCCCTGCTCTTGATGGAGTTCTCGATAACCTATCAGCCTCTTAAGGCAGTGAAAGGTCAGGCCATCGCCGACTTCCTCGCTGAGCATCCGATACCTGCCAATTCTCCTCTGAATTGCGAGCTTCCAGACGAACATACGTTTGATGCGATCGACGACAGCGGTACCCGATGGGAGCTTTATTTTGATGGAGCGTCTTCCACGAAGAAGCGCAAACAAAGCACCCCTATAATCAAATCAGAGGTAAGCCTTATCTTCGTGACCCCACAAGGAGGGATAATGCGCTTTGCTTTCTCCTTAACAGAGCCGAGGACGAACAATGAAGCCGAATACGAAGCTTTGAAAGCAGGCCTCGAGATCGCCATCGACATGGGGATTGAAAACCTCCTCATATACGGAGACTCCCAACTGGTCGTCAGTCAAGTAAATGGTGACTACCAAACATGCAAACATGCAAGAAGGTGCAACAACTGTTGACCCGAATCCCCTCCTACATGTTGGAAAGCATACCGTGTGCAAAAAATAGCAAGACGGGTGCGTTAGCCAAACTCGCTAAAGAACTAGCCGACGAGAACCTCGATGACGTAAGAATCGTGGTACAAAGCCGTCGAGTTCTTGCTCCGGCCGAAATATCTTCAGAATCATCCGAAGAAAAGGAATCGACTGAGCAGACGGCCCTGCAAATAAAAGACCGGGAAAAGGCTGAGGATTGGAGAGAATTCTTTATAGACTACTTCAAATCATGTCAAATGCCTGAAGACGAGTCCTCAAGACATCAGCTTATGAAACGAGCTCTGTCTTTCGCCTTCGTCAATGATACTCTGTACAAGAGGTCGTTTGATTCTCTGTGGTTGAGATGTCTGAGACCTAAAGAGGCGAAAAGAGTCGTTCAGGAAGTTCACGACGGACTCTGCGGTTCTCACCAAGAAGGCCCGAAGATGAAGTTGAAGATTAAACAGATGGGCTACTATTGGCCCACGATGATCCAAGACTGCCTCGAATATGCGAGGCAATGCCACTCATGCCAAATCCACGGGGATTTCATCCACCAGCATCCAAATCCTCTACATCCAACGGTGGCTAGCTGGCCGTTCGAAATGTGGGGGACTGACATAGTCGGCCCTATTAAACCAGCATAGTCCAGGGGACATCGATTCATCTTTGCGACGACTGACTACTTATCTAAATGGGCAGAAGCAGTACCGCTGAGGGAAGTGAAGACGGAGAATGTCCTCCATTTCTTCAAGACACACGTCATTTATCGGTTTGGAACTCCGCGATGGATCATCTCCGATAACGGGCCAGCCTAAAGAAGCCACAAGATCATCCGCTTCGCGCAACAACACAACATAGACTGGAGATATTCCTCAGTTTATAATCCTCGAGCTAACGGTCTTGCGGAGGCTTTCAACAAGACCTTGACGAAGATCGTGAAGAAGACGGTGTCCCGAAATAAGAAGGACTGACACGAAAGACTGCAAGAAGCTCTCTGGGCGTATCGAACTACGTTCAAGACGGCCACGAACACAACGCCGTACGCGTTGGTATTCGGTACAGAAGCAGTACTCCCCCTCGAGATAGAGTTACCCTCTCTACGAGTGGCAGTCCACTACAAGCTGACGGACGAAGAAAATGTTCACTTTCGGCTTGAGGAGCTTGACGCCCTTGACGAAACTCGGCTCATAGCGCAATAAAATCTGGAGGCTTATAAAGCAAAGATGACGCGCTCATATGAAAGATTGACCAGGACAAGGACATTTCGCCAAGGCAAACTCGTGCTAGTGGTCAAAAGACCTATGATCCCCAATCGCGCCAAGCGGGGAAAATTCGAGCCGAACTATGAAGGCTCGTACATCATAGACAAAATCTACCAGAGTGGAGCCTATCTACTCGTGGATATGCACGGTGAAAGGCCTTTCAGGCTAATAAACGGTCGCTTCTTAAAGAAATATTATGCTTAATGAGTTACCGCCTAGGTCAATGATAGGTGACGACGACCATGTCCGCTCGCTATCTTCCTAAGCCCAAACTCTATAAGTAGTAGCCGACCTTCTTCAACAATGGACCGAAACGTCCTTAAACTAATGACGGACTACTATGTCCTAAAACTAGTTGTTGACCGAGATGTCGATAAACTACGGTGGATTGCAACATCTCAAAGCCGCAACCTCGTTAAAAAAAAGTAAAAAAAATAAAACGGTATATCCATAAGCAAAATGGGCACGGATGAAAACCCGAAAAGGATCCGTGAGTAAAAACAGCAGGGCTACCGGCGAGTGTTTGGTAAAACCTGAAAGTGCGCGACCTCGTTAAAAAAAATAATTAAAAGAATTAAAAAAAAACGGTATGTCCATAAGCAAAATGGGCACGGATGAAAACCCGAAAGGGCTCCGTGAGTAAAAACAGCAGGACTGCCGGCGAGTGTTTGTGAAAACCCGAAAGGGTGCAATCTCATTAAAGGACACTTGTAAGGTCCTCTCGACCCTGTAAGGAGAAACCACCCGCGTGAGATCCTTACGACTCACAAGGGAGAAACACACTTAGGAGTTCCCACGATTCCTAAGGAGAAAATACACTTGCGAGATCCTCACGACTCGTAAGGAGAACTCTCTTATGGGACCCTCACCGCTCATAAGATTTGAAAGTCTTAAGTTACAGAGACATAAACCTGTGCTTAAGCAACCCTCACAACCTTCGATATTGCCCTACAAGTGGCTCAGTACTGACCCTTGTATACAATCCACGGGCGCGAATAAACATTTCCCTAACAAAGTCCCACCCGTGACTAGGAATATGTCCATATGGTGAACAACCCTTATAAGTCCTCTCGACTTACAAGGAGAAAACCCTCTTGTAGGATCCTTACGACTTACAAAGGAACATGCACTTAGGAATCCTCACGATTCCTGAGAAGAAAACACACCTACAAGATCCTCACGACTTGTAGGGAGAAATACCTTTGTGAGACCCTTACGGCTCATGAAGTCAAAAGCCTTAGTCAACAGGATCTTAACCCTGTTTACTAAGCCACCTTTGTTCAACATCGACAGAGGCAAATGATGATTCGCTCCTGGCAACATCCCAGTTGTAGCGGTGCTGATGCCGAAATCGGTGTCTAATTCCAGGCTTACGGCGAGAAGCTAGCGAGCCACACATGCATGCGAAATAGCCGAAATGATGGGGCTACTTGTAACAAAATCGGCAAGTAAAAATGCATGCATGCAAAATAGCCAAAATGATTGGGCAACTCGCAATAAAAAACAGTGAGTAAAAATAAAAGAAATAGCCGAAATGATTGGGCACCGCGAAAAATAGCCGAAATGATTGGGCAATCGCGACCTTCACGATATAAAAGCTGAAATGATAGAGCATCGCGGAAATAAAACAATAATATAAAAAAATGATGAAACTTTTTGCCCTACAGATGAGATCACATCGATCCCTGTATACAATCCAAAGGCACAAACAAAGAGGTAACCATACCTTCCCAACAGGCTTCGCCAAAAAGCGAAGCCAAATCTCGATGGTTCACCAATAACCTAGAGACAACCACGACATTCGACTCGATACAGCAGACGCAGTGCCAGCAAATGAAGCAAATACCAAATTCCTAGCTTCACGGTCTTAACGGCAAAGTCATTTAAAGCCCGAAAGACAATCGGAGATCATCTCACCCCAGCGTGGAGTGATCACCACTTTGACGATTCGTCTCTACACAACAGACGAAATGTCACTACACCGTCCCTCCTCCAATAGGATTCGGATACACCACTGCAAGAGAAGCGAAGGCCAAATTCCTAGCTTCAGGGTCTTGACGGTAACTCATATAAAACCTGAAAGACCACCAGAGATCATCTCAACCCCAGGGAAATCAGTGTCCTTAGCAACCTCCTCGAATCAGGGCAACCAGTGTCCTTGACGAGAGCACCTCGATTCGCGTCGACCCGCAGAGAAACCAGTGTCTTTACATAAATACCTCGACTCGTCTCAACCCCAGGGAAATCAGTGTCCTTGGCAACCTCCTCGAGTCCGGGAAACCTGTGTCCTTGACGAGAGCATCTCGATTCGTGTCGACCCGCAGAGAAACCAGTGTCTTTGCAGGAATACCTCGACTCGTCTCAACCCCAGGGAAATCAGTGTCCTTGGTAACCTCCTCGAGTCAGGGAAACCAGTGTCCTTGACGAGAGCACCTTGATTCGCGTCGACCCGCAGAGAAATCAGCGTCTTTGCAGGAATACTTCGACTCGTCTCAACGCCGAGGAAATCAACATCCTTGGCAACCTCCTCGATTCAGGGAAATCAGCGTCCTTGACGAGAGCATCTCAATTCACGCCGATCTGCAGAGAAATCAGTGTCTCTACAGGAATATACGACGCCAGCAAAGCGGAGCCGCGGTGAATTTCCCAGCTCCATGACTCGACAGTACATCAATGACTGAGAGTCAAAAAAAACCTGACCCCGTGAAAGGCGGATAAGGGCAACCTCACCCATCACTTGTGAGTCCTCACGACTCGTAAGGGAGTAAATTCTCTTGTAAGATCCTTACGACTCTCAAGAGAAAACGCACTTAGGAATCCTCACGATTCCTAAGGAGAAAATACACCTATGAGATCCTCTCGATCCGTAGGGAGAAAATTCTCTATGAGACCCTCACGGCTCATAGAGTTGAAAGATCTTAGGTAGCAGATCTGAACCTGCCTCCTAAGCCATCGCTACCTCCTGAAGAAGCCAAGACAGGATGCTCGTTCTATCATCTGTTGACCGTGTTTACTAAGGTAACATGCTGATAATAAAAGAAGGAGAGGGCTAAGAAATGACACAAGACATTTTGAAGAATGTATATCTTTTATTCATAAATTTGAATGAGTACAATATACATCATGTTAAAGAATAAAAAAATATACATTTTTATTTACAAGTACAAATGATACAAAAAGTAGCTACTGAGAAGGAAGTGTCTTTAACAAATCCGCAAGCTGCTCTCGCACTTCCTTCAGCGCCTCCTCCTGAGCGGCTGCCGCGGCCACTTCCGCTTCCACCTGGGCCCGCTGCTGCAGGTAGGAGGAAAGTTTCCCCTCAGCTGCATGTCGGGCTGCCTCCTGATTAGGTGCATCCCGCTCAACGACGTCAAGCTACTGCCTCTGTGTTAACCCTTCGGAGAGGCATCGCAGAAGGCCTTCAAAGATAACCTTCAGCTGCGCAGCGTTTGCCTCCACCTGAGCATGCAGTTGGGCAGATTTGATTGAAGTCTCGCCACGCTCCTTACGCCTTGAAGAAACTTCTTGTTCAAGGTGGTGGAAGTAAGGAGCGCTCTGCTCGATCCATGCTTCCCGTCGAGCGCTCGCGGCCAAGATCTCGGGGGCAGGATGCATAGACTCCAGTTGATGCAGGCGGGCCTCGATTTCCCTGCAGTGAATAACATAAAACTCGACGACACCTTCATTATGAAAATTTACAAGCGTCGCCAGCATCGGATTAACCTCCGCAGTGAAATCTGCGGCAGATGGGGGAACGTCCGCGTCAAGCTCTTCAACATATCCGCTCAACATTCCCAAACTCATCGCAGCATTCTTTGAAGACGGACGTCTCAAGAAGGGGCCCGCCGGCATTATGATGCGAGACTCGAAGGGCGCCAGAACCAGAACGACAGCTGAAAATACAAAACACAATCAGATGACGGTTTAAGAAGTATAAGAAAGTCATCAATGAGGGAATTTACTATACCAGTTGCAGCAGACGGCAAAGCCGGGAGGGCCGGTGACGCGACCGATCTTTCATCTCCTCCTTCGATTTGTAGCACTGCAATCAGGGCGAAGAAAAATCAGAAACAAGTTCATTCTTTGGAAAGGGAAGAGTATTAATTGAAAACTATACTCACCAGCGCCACTGGAGGAAGCAAGCTCCAACGGGAAGGAGAAGTGTGGGCGCAGCACCTGATAAAGGTGATCAAAAAGTACTCCTGCAAAGACGCAATAGTACGACATTAGTACATAAATTGTGCGGCCGAAAGATAAAACTAAGGGGTCACGAATCCATACCTTCCAGCATCTGCGATGGTACGAGAGAAGGCTGAGAGGTGGCCACCGCCAAGGCAGTAGCTGACGGCGCTCCCTCGAGCAATGGAGCGTCAGCACTAGCCGGACCTACGTTAAAAACAAAGATAAACCTGTCAGGAAGGATTGCAAAATAAAAACAAAAGGACGATAACCCGAAATTTACCTGATGAGCCGCCAGCCGAAACGGAGGCGTCTCCCTCCTCCATCAACATGAGTCCACCTCCCGTGGCCTCATCACCAGACTCTACGAGGGCCGTCGTCGTGGTCGTGAGGCCAGGAGACGGCGGAGGACCGTAGACGGGGAGAGCAATGATTGGAGCATTGCCAGTCTCTTAAGAAAGAGCAGCTGGCTTATCTTCGGGAGTCATGCCCGTCTCACCCGCTACTCCCTCAGGCTCGGTGTTCGCTGCAGTCTCGTCCGCCGTCGCCATGGGGTCGCCGATCTCAGGCGCTCTGCCCGCTGTTTCCCTAGGCTCGGTTATAGCAGCCGTCTCATTTGCCGCTACCACGGGCTCGGCATCGACGGCCTTCTCTGGCACAGTTCTCAGCCCCTAGCTCAGGTCCAGCAACCCCGGCGACGTCCCATCGGCTCGGGTTCTGTCATGACCCGAAAGAGCACGTGACTGGCCCTTGAACCATATGAAGTCTATAGGACTCCATCTGATCCAAGTAAGCCAAAAGCCCAGAAATCTAAAACCATTTAAAGAGTAAATAAAGGAACTGGTTTTTAATAAGTAAAGAAAGTATGTTTGAAATCAAAGTTTTTCAAATAACTAAGCCGAAAATGCATTTTTAAAATGTGTAGTCTTTTCTGGAAATTTCGGCAGAGTTTCCTTTGTAAAAATTTGCCCCAAACGGGGTACAGCAAGAATAATATATATGAAATGATAAAAGGCATCCCTAAGCGGGAGCTAGCTCTTCTTCAATCGACGGTCACAACCACGCAAGCAATAATAATATACAACGCTAAAGGGCAAGGATCAAAACTCAAAAAGAAACTCAAAATAGCCAGAAAACCATAATACTACAAGCGCGACTCTAAGGTCAAAATAATACATCACTGTGTCTAAGTCTGAAACAATATACAAGTTTTTGGTTGACGGAATTTCTAGATACAACTGAAAAGTATATGTACAAGGGTGGTTCTGATGCAAAAGAACCCACCTACCAAAGCAAGTCACCCGTATGGAAACAGTGTGCCAGAAAAGCCGCTATGGAATCTGTAGGGCAAAAACCTGCAAGAACTGTGGCACAACGGGGGTGAGTTTCCAACTCGTGAATAGAAAATATCTACAAGCAGAGATCGAATGTATGACCCATCCTAGGTCAATACAATCAGATATAAATAAACCTCAATATGAATAAGTCTGAAGCATGCTAAACTGGAAATGTAATCTCTATACATGAGTGTAGTGCCAAGTGCTCCTGCCAGTGCCTCAGGTAATAGCATATCATAAATATGAGATATGATCAAAGTATCTGCATGTACGTGGATCCCGTCCACTCGTCACCCAATGACAATAACCATCATGCATGAAAATATCATCAGCATATGCATGGAAATATGAGGATATAAACCACCTGTGTCCATCGCGACACATCAAAATCATGGAACCGGAGTGTCCAGCACCGACATTCGAAAACATCATGAAAACTGTGCCCAGCATCGGAACGTAAATCCTCATATATCGGGTTCCGTCTGCGGAATCGGCCCTTGGCCCCAGCAGTACGCCCATATCCATCTATCGACTCTGATCGGTATCCTCCGGATAACCGCCAGGTCCAACCAATCACCGGTAAGTACTCGCCCACCTCCAGGCTCAATCGGCAAAGTCCTTCGATCATCTTGCCGAGGGGAACCATACCGGGTCCACCATGTACCCGCAATCGGCTCGTCCACTCCTCGAATCGGGTTTCACATGTCGCTCTCAGCACCGAGAAAACACATGGTGGACGCACTGAAATATCATATCAAGGATAACTGGGTTTTTAAAGCAATGACATATTCTCTTTTGAAATACCCACGGTTCCCAAAATCCAAAAATATCATGGAAACAACAACTCTCAATGCGTATAATCAGAAGCATGATGTATGTGACATGTAAAAGAAATGTAAGCACATCAGTCTGTCATGCAAGAATCATATCCTGAATGTAACAGTACTACAGTGTAGTGACATGGCAATTATCGATGATGAAGTGTGTGAGCCGGCAAACAAGTGTACGTGAAACATACGCATCATCGATAATGGTGCTGGTGTCCTAGCAGCATGACTGTAATATATCAATAAACACAAGCAACGCAATGCAAATAGCATGAGTATGCGGAATCGAATAATCAACACAACAGTACAGACTCTATCTCAATAAATATATCATGCAGCCTTGCCTTTTGAAATAAGACGAATCAGGGTTTTTGGTAAAATAAGGGCTACGGTGTTTTAAGAAAAGATTTGTCGTTTGAAAATATCCGTATAATCCCTTTTGTCTATCTTTAAAATATTCCCGATTCGTTAGTTTTGAAATGGGTATGACTCGGGTCTAGTCTAACGCCAACTATGCGAACTACGGACCCAACAATCAAGTCAATCGGGAGGGGTATGAAAACCACCTAAATCTGAGTCGATATACATATATATACACAACAGTCGGTGATCTCGCCTCAATAGTATCACGTACGATACAGTATATCATATAACATCCTCGAGTCATGAGTGCCGATCTAACATCAATATAAAGCTCGTACGGTAAATTGTCGTACGGCATCCCAATAGCTGGGCATGGGTCAATATCACATTCATCTCATCACATATCAGGTATCACTACCATCATATCACATAATCTAGGATACAAGTCTAAGTCTAGTACCATCGATACCATCTATATAAATATGAATGCAGGGTAAAACACATTCCCAAAGGCCCGCTAAAACCATCATGCCGCATCTCAAATACGAACTCTGTCATATCGCCGAATCTCACGGCCTCAATCAAACCTCATCGACTCATCTCAATCCCACGTATCATCCTCAAATCCCGTATATGAACACATAGTCACATACCCATGTGTAGATATACACACCTCCATATGAGCACAGGTAAAAGAAAGAATGTATGCAAGTATATGTATACGTGTATGTGTGGGTGCAACCACTACTCTGGGGTTTCGCACTATACTAAACCAATACATCCTTATCATCAATAATCTTAAACAACACAAAATAAATATACGTGTGTATACGTATTCGTATACATCACCACGGACTGCGGGGGTGCTATACGCCATCCACCCGACTTCTCCCAGTAGATATAAATGTACTCACCTTGCTTCTCATGTGCCAATGCCGATGTCGCCATCCTTAACTTCAACGCCTCGACGTCGCGTGGGGTACCTACAAGTATATCACAAATGCAAAAGCACATGAAAATCACATCGGAAAACTAAAACAGCACACGCTACTCGCATAGGTAAAAACCAATCGTCTCGCATGTAAACACGATCAATATCCACTTGTCGTTGACGTCCGAAAGCCACCTGACAGAAACGAATCACCAAATACCAAAATCCATGCTAAAACAAGTCGTAAATCATGCGCCAACATAGGAAAATCAACCCAGATTTCACCCTTGATAGAATCAGACAAAATTGCACATGCCATGGGTCAAGACTACTGGAAATAGGGTCATGCACCAAAAACGAACCAAATCCCTCCAGCTCTGGATGCAAATTGCGGCCAGAAGGATTAAATCTGCGGCCTGGGGAAGGAGGTAGGCGCTAGGGTTTGGTGTGGTGGTTCCAGGGTGCCTGCACATCTCACTGTCAACTCAATTTTATTTTAGGGGTCTCGGGGTGATAGCAGATTCCTAAATACGATCACAGATTCACTGTTTTTCCCGATATCGTCTCATAAATTTGTATTCTAGGTTTTAGCTTCAGGTTTGGTTCTAAAGTAACATCCCACTAGGGTTCTAAGGTCACCACAATCCTCAATTTCACTTTACAACTCAAATTTACCCTAATCCTCTCTAGGGTTGTCCAAGGTGTACAAAACTTCGTCGAAACGACATCAAACTTTAAAAGAGACTTAATCACTAGAAATGATACAACAATTGTGAAGGAATTACCTCAATAAAGACTCATGAATCCTCAACAGCGCCAATTCACAAACTTTCTTGGTCCAAATGGTTGCTTGAGGGCTTGTTGATTGAATTGATTTCCGATTGTGTAAGTAAATCAAATGATCCCCGGCAATAGCGCCATTTGATTGATACGATTTCGGATTGTGTAGTATGAAATTGTAAAGAAATCACAACCAAAAATATTTTGACCGCAATCAATAACGGTGTCGGATGTAGCGCGTTAGTAAGTGCGGATCGTCCACAGGGAAAGTGTAATCGTTCGTGTTTCGATTTAGATGAGTTGAAACTTTAAAGAAAAGAAAACAAACAACAATTCATGATTTGTAAAATGAAGTTCAAGAATTAGAAAATCTAGATCTAATAACATGAAAACGATAAAATCAAGAATTGAGAATTTGTGATGATTTCCAAACCAAATATCAAGAATCGAAGTGAGGCTCGTAGGAATCAATCGGATCTATAGATGTGATGAAATCTAGCGATTACGTATTGTTATCCATCGATGAATTGATACTAGATCGATGATGATCAATGAGAATTAGGGATTTCTTGTGAAACCAGGGTTTCATCATCTATCCCTTGTTCCTTCGTCGATATCATTCATATTCTAGCCTCTAGCAAATTCAAGAATCGATCGTGTATCCCTAGATTCGAGCAATCACAATCAAGAAAGCATCACAACGAAACTAGGTCGTCGATTCTTCAATTTGCTAGGGTTTACAAAACTCGTAGGACTTAAGAATCGTTTTAAGATTTGTTACATCATCATTCTATTGATCGTCTCGACTCCTTTACGAGTGGAGTTTTACTCAAACATCACAACAAGAACCACAATCACAAATTGAGATCGAATCATGATGCAAGAATTTAAAGAAAGCAAGATTAAAGAATTTCACCTTTTATTTATATCAACAATTCTGTTTACAATTCACTCAAGAATACAAGAGGAAGAACTCGATCGCCGACTTGGCTTCGCTCGTCTCCTTGAGTCGCTAATCGGCTTGGATCACTTGCTCGGTTGAAGATCGGCTCCGATCCTAAAAGGTTGAAGGCTTCTCGCTTGATTTAGTACTCGGGATCTTGAATTTGGCTTTGGATTAGGGTTAGGGTTTCGCACAAGTCATGTCACTCAACTTGTGTTAGAAATGGGGGAGATGGGATGAATTAGAGATTGAACCTTTTAACCCTAGATCTAGGCTATCTTTTATAGACCATCCAAAACCCTAGATCTAGGATTCAAAATTTGAATTTCCCTCCAAAAGTTTGTTAGCAAGAGAGGCTTCTAGAAGTAGTTTGTTGGAGGGAGCATCTAGAACTAGTTTGTTAGGAGCTTAATCATGATTAGCTTACTTAATGATCTTTGCTGATCTGGCAGAAGCTTCGAGGGTAATCTGGAATTTGACATGTCTTGATGTTGTACACACTGAGAGAGGAATTATGCACTGAAAATAGAGTGATGACGTGGCAACTCCACCACGGATCCACGGCATGTGCCTGCTCCTACCGCGGAACCGCGGTCACGTGAGGGGCTCAGTGCTTCAGATTTACAGAGGTGCTTCCTTATAACCTCATGGTATATTTCTGATATGTTTATTCTCACACTTCCTTCTAGATTGCTACCAGATCAACAATCTTAGACTCGGCGTAATTTTGATCAGCTCTTTTCCCAATTTTGGTCCGGTCCCTGAAATTTCCTGCACAGATCTTGAAACAAGTGTTGAGCTACACAAGAATAATGCGATGCCATGATAAACAGTCAATTTCTCTCGAAATGCCGGTTTTAAAGTATAACACATGTAATCTTGTATTTTGCAGCTGTTTTGCTAATATGTGCAATATGCAAACCGAACACCTCTAGATGAGTGCAAATGATAGGGAAATTGCCGTGTTAAAAATGCAGTATTTTCGACTGATCAAATTCCCCCAAACTTATTTTCGGTCGTCTCGAGAGAACTGTTTTATTAAAAAGAGAAGGAGAAAATAAAGAAAGAGAAAAACTAACTAGCACACTTTCGTAGGCAACACGATTGCACTGAGCACGTGCAACAAGCCTTTAAACCTCTAGGTGTCCCTAGTAGGAGGAGTGTTGTCTCCTGAGAGTTTTCAGCGGATTGCACCCACAAAATCCAATAATAAAAGGAAGATCATGAAATTTACATTTAAAGATAAGAATTGTAAAAGAAAAGCCTTGAAAATTAGGGTTTCCAACTAAGCTAGCTTTTCGATTGTCATGAGCCCTATCTTAATAGTCATGAAAAGATGTTAGAAATCACGTCCTCCCTCAATAAAACATCGTCTTATTATTCATTCCTATCTTTCTTCCAAACATCGATCATATCACCCTACGTATGTGTAATAAACATCCCTACACCCGGAGAATTCAATTCAAGCTATCATACTCTTGCCCATCCACCTCAGTACTTTTTAATTAATGAATATTTAGATGAGATTGCTCACACACTGTCATGCGACCGTTAATACTTCTTGAGGTACTAACCGACCGATTACTCATGTGCTTGCTTATTAGGTGTTTTTCCTCGTCCTGCACCACCTAAGGCTTAGCAGTGACTCCCAGACCAGTTGGCCTTGGGGCACTAGGTGAAGAGGCACCCTCGCTATATTTTTTTATTGCTGCCTTGGCGATAACAAAACCAGTGTTCATTTTCCTCACCATTTTATATTTTATTCATTTTTTTTATTTTATTTCCTTCATACTTTGGCTTTAAGACAAGAGCATTTCAAGGTATCTTCTACTATCCCGAGTTTCAAGATGTGTGTAAGTGCGAATAGCAGGGTATCAACGTTCAAAATGTTTGGCTTCCAGAATAGGAACTATTTTTCAGACTTATTTTTATTCTCAGATTAGTGACTTCCTTCATCTTACTAACCCTTAGGACAACGGCTCATAACTACTTATTACTAGTTCGTATAAGAAAACTTCTAATTTTCTTGGTTTTCTTAAATTTTTCTAATCTCATGGATGTAATTTTTCACTATCTAATCTTTTATTATCTTATTTATGTACAAAAATATTTTTATTTTTATTTTTGAAAATTTTTAAATTTTTATAGGTTTTCGAAAAAATATTTTGTGCTTATGCAAAGTATGATGCAAATGATGCGCAAATAAGCACAAACAGCCCACAAACTTGTTTTCAACAGTGTCCTCACTGTTTCCAACCGCTATATCTACAAAAACCTGTAAGCCTGGGAGGAATTTATTAATGGAAGCAAAATATTTAAGTGAAGAACCTCCCCCAAACTTATTCTTGGCTCATCATTTTGTAAAAATTTTCTTTTCAAGAGCCAGAAAAAATGTGCCCCCCAAACTTTATGCAATGTTAATCTTTTGAAAATCACATGAGGGGGTCAAGAATCATTGGTCGATGCCAAGCTTTGCAAAGACCGAAGGTTAACACCAACCATTCAAAAATTTTCTCAATGCAGTGCTCTGGTTGGTGGAAGAAAAAGTAGGGAAAGGGTAAAGGGTGGAAAAGAATATGTGTGCGTCTCATTTTGGAGAGACGATGCAGTGAATGCGATGGATTACTCGCATTCTCTTTACAGTTCAGAAGAAGGGGTGGAGGTTCAATTTCATTGATTGGGAAATGATTCATCTCAACACCCATGTCATTCAAAAATGCGAGTTCATTAGCGAAGATTTCCTCAAAAGTTCCATCAATACCCCGATGAATAATGTCGTCACAAAGTGCGTTGTGATCTTCAGACTCTAAAAACGGATCATAATCAGTGTTAGTTGTTGACCCGGACATCTCGGTGGAAGAGTCCGTATGTGTATGATACATAGTTGGGTCAAACAACAACGTATGAAAAGAGTCTAGATCGGTATCAGGAGGATCATCAAATTCGCTTCTGTCGACATCCATTAAGTCGACAGAATAGACTTGAGCAGTAGGTTCGGAGGGTACACTTCCCAACTTGTAAATGTTCAGCTCAATTGACCTATTCCCGAAGGATAGGGTCATAGAACCGTTACGACAGTTGATGATAGTATTGGAAGTGGCCAAAAAGGGACGACCTAATATCACCGGAATTTGATTCCGTGGGTTCGCTACAGGCTGTGTATCAAGTACAACAAAATCCACAGGGAATACAAATTCCCCGATTTTTATTAACACATCCTCAAGTTCACCCCTAGGTTTGGTGATTGATCGGTCAGCCATCTGGAGAGTTATGCTCGAGGGCTTTAACACTCCGATACCTAGTTGCTCGTAAACCGAGTATGGAAGCAACTTAACACTAGCGCCAAGGTCTAGTAGAGCGCGGTTGATGTGTTTTTCCCCAATAGAAATAGAAATAGTAGGACAGCCTGGGTCCTTACGTTTCCTCGGTAATTGCTGGGGAAAAGCTGTGTCTACTGTTTTTTCCATGAATATCTTCTTGGGCACTTGAGTCTTCCTCTTCCTAGTGCACAAATTCTTAAGAGTTTTTGCATAGGACGGAACTTGTTGGATGGCATCTAGGAGAGGGATGTTGATGTTAACTTGCTTAAACATGTCCATAATCTTCTCCATATATGGACTAGATTTGTTAGCCCTTAACCGATTAGGATAAAGTGCTTTAGCAATAAGCGCTGGGTCCATCATAGGAGAAGGAAGTGTGTGTGGAACCGATCCCAGAATAGAAGCGCGGATCGTCCGTGGAGAACTAGAAGAGTTGGGCTGAGGTGGCGAGCCTTGTGGGAAACGAAGAATAGGCTCGCAGAAAGATGGTGGGGGTAGAAGAACTGGGGTTAGAATTAGAAGTGGAAGTGGAAGGAAAGGTCTCAGCCGGGGTATCATTGATAGATTTTTCAGTGTCATCAAACTCTTCCCCAACGTGATTGTCAAGCACTCTTCCAGATCTCAACGTGATTGCATTCACATGATGTGAATAGCCAGGATTGGGTAAGGGTTGAGCTGGAAGTTTCCCTTTCTCTCTTGCACTCATTTCGGCTTTTAATTGTGCAATTTGTGCTTCCATCGATTTGATATTATCATTTTGAGAGACAATGATCTTCATCACATTCTCGACGGAAGATTGCAAACTTGTCGTCCCTTAGATGGATTGTTTCATGAAAGTATCCAAGGTTTGTGCTAGTGCAGAGGTATTATCTGTACCGGCCAATTGCAAAGAGTTTTCATGAGGTGCAAAAGTGTTGGCCGGATTTTGGAAGTTTTGTGATTGGTAGGGGTGCTGACTCAATTGGACTGGTTGCTGTTGTGGTGGAGGGACCCTTTGGAAATTGTTGTGGGTTGGAACCGTGTTTTGAGATTGTGATTGGTTCTAAGCAAAGTTAAGGTGATTCCTCCAACCCTGATTATATGTGGAAGAATATGGATAGTTCCTAGCTCTTTGAAATGCGGCATTGGTATGCTCATGACCTTGAAACGGAGAATTTAGTGGACATTCTTCCGTCAAATGAGAAGGATCAGAACAGCATCCACATACAGTTTTGGAGAGTGACATTTGATTTAGGGCGGCAGCTAAAAATTTGTTTTCCATATTGTCGAATTTCTTGTGTAAAGCTGAAATTTCAGCTTTAATTCCTATGGAAATATCATTGCCATCCCTAGACGATTGACTCACACCCTCCCACTGTAAGGATTTTTCAGCGAAATCTTCTAAGAATTTCCAGGCTTCCCCATCATCTTTGGTCATGAAGTTGCCTTGACACGTTAATTCAAGGGTCTGTTTTGTGTTAGGATTAATGCCCTCATAAATGATTCGGCACAGTTCCCATCTAGGGATTCCGTGATGTGGACATTGGATTAACAGATCCTTGAAGCGTTCAAGACATTTTGAAAATGGTTCATTTGGAAGCTGGGTGAATTGATTTATTTCACTACGGATTCGAGCTGTTTTATGATGTGGGTAGAATTTCTTAAGGAATGCTTTGACGAATTCTTCCCAATTTGAAATGGAATGTGCGGTTGTGTTATACAGCCACTTCTCGGCTATATCGCACGAGGTAAATGGGAGAAGACGTAGACGCATAGCATCCATAGAAAGCTGTGAGGTACCCATCATTGCGCATACATTTTCAAATCTGGTGATAAAGGCATATGCGTCTTCAGTCTCGAGACCGTGATATTTGGGTAGAAGGTTGATGTATTGGGGTTTTATTTGAAAATTGTCCCCGTTGGCTGGTGGAATGCAAAGACAGGTGGAAAGGGGACCTCGTGTAGGATAGCACCTCTCTTGGAGAGAGATGCGAGGTGGATTCTGCCCACGGACGGACGGCGGCAGAGTAGTGGTAAAGAAATTCGATGGAGACGGATCCATCGATGTGGGTGTGGTGGTGGGTAAAGGAAAGGTAAATGTAGAAATACCGACTCTAGGGTCGATGGGGGAAACGCGGACTAAACGGGCACTAGAATCCCGTGTCCAGCCTATCTTTCACTAAAAAGGGTTAGTACAAGTGGCAGCGTGACTTATAGGGGAAATAATAAATGCGGTATTTGTTTTGAAAAATATACGGATTTTTGAAAAAAATTATGCGATCACAACAAATGCAACAAGAAAAACCCTAATTCTAGGGGTCACCTAGGTCAAAGCTCTAGACCACTCCTAACTGCCAAAAGACAAGTCGCAGAATAAATCCTCCACTGCCTCTTTGTCTCTCCTGTGGCCAGGTAAATGCCAGGTAAGTGGGAGGTTCTCCACTACGTAAGTAATGGGCCTAATTAAGTAACCACTTGCCTTCGACACACTTGCCTTAGACACCACAAAAGAAACGCGGATAAGCAATGAATTACCCACGGCCTTCTCTTGTCCTAAGTGAGCGCGACGGTCCTTAGAGTCATCTCTAGATCTTTTTTAGTTAATGAGGGTAAATGCGGGTGCAAGTTTGTGATTTTTGGGGCTTAGGAAGGGTAATGAACTCCCCACCTAATTTGGATTTGGCCGTGCCCCTTAATTTCCGTATTAATATGCAAACAACCAAAAATCAAAAACACGCACAATTTATTTTGCTTTTTGCGGCGCTGCGATTTATTTGCAAAGAAACCTGCAGCAAATTGTTATTTGGAGCAGACAGAGGAGGAGATAAGAAAGTGTAGAATTCACCTGAGAAAAATTGCACAGAGAGGACACAGAACCGCCGCGTTTCCGCCGCGGGAGCTGGCTTAAACCGCGGAACCGCGGTGCTTCCAGGGGATCACTGCACAAATTTTCCTACAGATGCTCCTGTTCACATACACAGCTCTCTGGAATGCTCTGGAAATTTTTCTCAAGCTCCACAGAGTCCAGATTTCCTCGCAACAAATCACAACAACACGTTTAGGGTTTGTGCGAATTTAGATCTAAAAATATGGATGGAATAAACTTTTCAACTCAAATTTCAAAATACGAACAATTAGCGCACTATCCCCGGCAACGGCGCCATTTGATTGGAACGATTTCGGATTGTGTAGTATGAAATTGTAAAGAAATCACAACCAAAAATATTTTGACCGCAATCAATAACGGTGTCGAATGTAGCGCGTTAGTAAGTGCGGATCGTCCACAGGGAAAGTGTAATCGTTCGTGTTTCGATTTAGATGAGTTGAAACTTTAAAGAAAAGAAAACAAACAACAATTCATGATTTGTAAAATGAAGTTCAAGAATTAGAAAATCTAGATCTAATAACAAGAAAACGATAAAATCAAGAATTGAGAATTTGTGATGATTTCCAAACCAAATATCAAGAATCGAAGTGAGGCTCGTAGGAATCAATCGGATCTATAGATGTGATGAAATCTAGCGATTACGTATTCTTATTCATCGATGAATTGATACTAGATCGATGATGATCAACGAGAATTAGGGATTTCTTATGAAACTAGGGTTTCATCATCTATCCCTTGTTCCTTCGTCGATATCATTCATATTCTAGCCTCTAGCAAATTCAAGAATCGATCGTGTATCCCTAGATTCGAGCGATCACAATCAAGAAAGCATCACAACGAAACTAGGTCGTCGATTCTTCAATTTGCTAGGGTTTACAAAACTCGTAGGACTTAAGAATCGTTTTAAGATTTGTTACATCATCATTCTATTGATCGTCTCGACTCCTTTACGAGCGGAGTTTTACTCAAACATCACAACAAGAGCCACAATCACAAATTGAGATCGAATCATGATGCAAGAATTTAAAGAAAGCAAGATTAAAGAATTTCACCTTTTATTTATATCAACAATTCCGTTTACAATTCACTCAAGAATACAAGAGGAAGAACTCGATCGTCGACTTGGCTTCACTCGTCTCCTTGAGTCGCAGATCGGCTTGGATCACTTGCTCGGTTGAAGATCAGCTCCGCTCCTAAAAGGTTGAAGGCTTCTCGCTTGATTTGGTACTCGGGATCTTGAATTTGGCTTTGGATTAGGGTTAGGGTTTCGCACAAGTCGTGCCACTCAACTTGTGTTAGAAATGGGGGAGATGGGATGAATTAGAGATTGAACCTTTTAACCCTAGATCTAGCTTCTCTTTTATAGACCATCCAAAACCCTAGATCTAGGATTCAAAATTTGAATTTCCCTCCAAAAGTTTGTTAGCAAGAGAGGCTTCTAGAAGTAGTTTGCTGGAGGGAGCTTCTAGAACTAGTTTGTTAGGAGCTTAATCATGATTAGCTTGCTTAATGATCTTTGCTGATCTGGCAGAAGCTTCGAGGGTAATCTGGAATTTGACATGTCTTGATGAGGTGTACACACTGAGAGAGGAATTATGCACTGAAAATGGAGTGATGACGTGGCAACTCCACCGCGGATCCGCGGCATGTGCCTGCTCCTGCCGCGGAACCGCGGTCACGTAAGGGGCTCAGTGCTTCAGATTTACAGAGGTGCTTCCTTATAACCTCATGGTATATTTCTGATATGTTTATTCTCACAATTCCTTATAGATTGCTACCGGAGCAACAATCTTAGACTTGGCGTAATTTTGATCAGCTCTTTTCCCAATTTTGGTTCGATCCCTGAAATTTCCTGCACAGATCTCGAAACAAGTGTTGCGCTACACAAGAATAATGCGATGCCAAGATAAATAGTCAATTTCTCTCGAAATGCCGGTTTTAAAGTATAACACATGTAATCTTGTATTTTGCAGCTGTTTTGCTAATATGTGCAATATGCAAACCGAACACCTCTAGATGAGTGCAAATGATAGGGAAATTGCCGTGTTAAAATTGCAGTATTTTCGAATGATCACTTGTGCACATTTTTTGTGAAATGAGAGTGGTGTTTTGAGGTGATTAACATAGAGTTTTTAGAGGCTTGAAGAGGGGAGGGAGTGAGGGAAGAGGCAGCAGCAGCTGATGATGGAGGAGAAGGGGAAAAGAGATGAAGAAAATGAAGAGAGAAAAGAAGTCTCATGGTCAAATGACCCCCTCACCTCTCTCTCTCTCACTCACCTACTACCACATTAATCTAATCAATTCTTTTCTTTTCTAAAACCTTCTTACTCAAATAGTAAACCCAAAGTAAAGCCATGGTAAGAAAATGCAACACAAGTGTTGAAAAAAGATATGTGCATGTTTTGCACAAAAACGCCAAAAACCCGATTAGCGATTTTTAATCACGATTAGCACTAAATTAGCACATAACTAATCATAAAACTTAAAAATGGCATAATTCCATAAAATACCCTATTTTAGAATTTTCCATGATTTTTCCCCATTTATTTGTATTTAATTATACCGGAATATTAAAATATTCATTAAAATAATATTAAATTATAAAAATTCCCAAAAATAATATTTTATTATTTTGAAACGTTACAGGTTCAGCCGGTACCTCTTCCTCTGTCCCCTTAGGCTCGACGGTTTCCGCCTCCCCTTCGGTTGGACTTGGCCCTGCAGCACAAGATATATAAGAACCGATAGGTTTACAATTCTTGCAACAAAATCTTGAAAGACACATTATCTGAGGTGGATTGATCGTTAGTCTCCCGAGCAGCGCGCGCCGCCTGTCTGTGAGCGGTAGACAAGACGACCGGGGGCTCTTCCGAAGGAGTATCAGCACGAGGAACGGTGCTTGGGCCCGCTCCCACGGCCAAAGCAGCTCTGCGCTCCTTCGCCTCCCGCTTCAACCGCTTCCACTCATCCCGAGCCGTCAAGACGGACCTCTTCGAAGCTTCCTTCATCGAGGCGTCATCGTCCGCGTACAGAGATGCCTCCAAAGCCTTCAAGGCATCCCTCATCGGCTTTTCGAGTCGGGTCTCTCGCGGCAGCCCCGAAGAGGCCGGGATTTCAGTAGCTGGCCCGGGGAGAGTCCCCGCATCGGATGGCGCAGCCCCTGCAAAGAGACAAAGGAAGAGGTTAGGTTGGCCATAAGAAAAGAGAATCAAGACATAATGAGGCAATACGTACCAACGCCCGATAAAGCGCGCTTCCTTTCCTCCTCCTGGAAGGTTTTTAGAGAGGCAGCAATGGTTTCTTCAGTAGTGACACCTGTTAAAAAAACGGGGGGAAAGCATTAGTCAAAGATAATGATAAAAGTGCGATGAAATGACGAAGAGTGCAGCTAATGATTACCCGACTGGGTTTGTTTAGCCAACATCGCTTCGAGTCTGGCTGTTCGCTCAGAAGCCGCAATGGCGGCCGCCAGATCGGTGTCTGTTGGATCTACCGAGAAGCCCTCATTGCTGCCGTACTCGCTTATACCTTCGGTAAGAGGGGCCTGAGGCTCTAAGCCGAGGATAGCATCGAGAGAGAAGAGCAACTTCTTCTTCCTCTTCTGCCCACCAGCCCTGGGTGCACCCAAGATCAACTTGCGCTTTGCAGGCACCTTAGGACGGCGGGTCCCGATATCCGCGCCCACGCTGGACTCCGGCAAAACCACATTCCCCACTGGAGCATGAGGCGCTGGTGGAACGTCCGCGGTAGCACGAGGTAATCCGCGTGGAGGGCTCAACACGCGCGGTGGTCCAGATCCGGCATCTTTTAGTGGAGGCACGACAGGGGTCCTTGGCTTCAGGGGAGACTTGCGGTTGCCACCGGGAGGCGCACCCTTGCGGTCAACCAACATGCGCTTCTCCTCATGGATAACCGGACCCATTGCCTGCGCGTACCAAGCCACGTACGCGTGGAGGACCCGAGGGACGCAGCTCGGCTCGCTGATGAAGAAGTGGGAGCCCGTATTCAGCCGCATAAAATGGTGCATCGCGCTCTGTATCCCCTCCTTGCTGGCCGCGGGCTCTTCCAAAAATGCCTCCAGCGGGACCCCCTGGTTATAGCTGGATTGTTGGGCGAACCTGTAGGGGTTGTACCTCATAAAAAGCGTCATCTCGTTCTGCCTGAACACTAGGTAACCCGGCCGAATGGAGTAGAGGTGAAGAATCTCCCGGGCTTTCAGTACGGAGGCCCCGTCCTTGAAGCCGTCACACAGCGCCACCACCGCCCTGGAGGTTTCTGAGCCGATAGTTATGACTTTATCCAAGAAAGAAATCCTCGCTCCGACCAGGTGTGGATGAAGGAGCAACCCCCTAGCCTCCCGTGGGGGCGGATTCACAATCGAGGTGTCGATCAGCCGTATGACTCTTGGGAGTCTGCACCTCTCAAAAAACGAAGGGCTCCTGTGGATGCCGAATACCCCATGCACATGCATTTCCATCCATGAGGTGAAGTAGTGCATCGGGAAATTGGCAGGCTGCACCCCAGGTTTATTAGCGTCCGCCGCCATGCTGAGCCATTATATAGGTGAGCCAACCCGGCGATTCCTACTGACAACTGCAGGCCAGCCACCATCTGAAAGGGTCATCGAGCTTGGCGAACTTTTCACTCCGCCTCAATAGAATCTTCGGTCGAAGGAAGCGGGCGATAAAATCTGCAAAACTGACTCCCCGGACTCCTGATTCCAGATAGAGACCTTCGTATATGTTCAGCACCTTCACCAAACCCGGAAACTGGTGCTGAATTGCATTCTCCGGCGTCAAATCAAATACCAGCGGCATGGTGGCGAAGACGTACTCGTCATGAGGAAGTAGCTCCTCGTAATGCTCCCCCCTCACCGGCAAGCCCGAGATCTCGACGAACTCTTCCAGGGAGATGGAGACTTCCCTGTCCGTCATAAGGAAGGTGTGGGTGGGGATGTTCCATTGTTCGATGAAGGCCTTAACCCACCATGTTGGAGGAGCGGGATACTCAAACAGCGAGACGTAGATTGCGGAGTACAGACCTATCTTCATCAGATGCGTCCTCTATGCTAATAGGATATATTTGGCCTACTGCAGATATTCGGCCGGTTGTCGCGGGGTCAATCCAATATTGTAAGCCTGTCCCCAAGGGTGTGCTTCACCCTGACATATCCGCCGCCCCAAGATGTCTACGGCCGGCGGCGGCTACTTGGGAATGGCAGCAATCGAAGGCTGGAGAAGATCCTCCGAATTCCAGTTCTTGACCTCCACGGAATACTTCACCGGGGGTTCATCCGCATAGGGGATCGACGAGATGGGCTCAGACGGCGTCGCGGAACCGAAGCTTCGGCGACCCTTGATGATCTCATTATACCACCTACCCCACAGGTGAAGGTTCTTGTGCTCGGGGTCATGATCCTTAATCAGAGCAAATACCTCCCGGTCTACAGGCACCTCGGGAAATCCTTCCTCTGAGCGAACAAACGGGAATGACAGGTCAGCAGACATGTTTCCTGCGAAGGACAAAAATCAGCCGTCAGAGTTGTAATTCCAACGCTTGGCATTTTAAAATTTATACCATACTGCAATGCACTAGATAAGGGGCCAAAGGGGAACCCACAAAATCGAGACGACAATGCATCAGTTAATAAGACAACCCCATCATTGGATAAGACTGTCAATTAATGAGGAGATCCCCAAAAAAGAATATTCTTACTAATGAGAAATCCCTAGAGACAAGGAGAAAAGCTCCCCTTTCAGAGCAAAGCTCTGTCACAGAGTGACACTTGTCAAACTCTGGTCTCAAGGGAATAAAATTTCTTAAAAGATTAAGAGAGCCTAGCTCTGTGATAATGATGGAAATATCCATCAAAGGAAAATTAATTTCTAAAATTTTTATTAATTAAAAAATTTTGGGATCTTAAAGATCCATGAAAACTCTTAGGAGTTCCCCATCTTTAGATCAAAAAGATCTATATTTTATCCATGAGCAAAGCTCTATTCATGGGTTAAGAAACCCTGAAACAGATTCTTGAGAGCAAGGCTCTGTTGGTAAAACCACAAAGGGGTTTTCTTTAGATCAAAGATCTATGAGAGCAAGGCTCTGTCAAATTAAAATTAATTTAAGTTAATTTTACCTAAAAGTTTTCTATAGTTTAACTCTTAAGTTCTTGAAAGCAAGAGCAAGGCTCTGAAGTTTTGAGAATAAGATTCTTGAAGATGGTGATCATCTGTGAAGGGCCAAGGGTCCTATTTATAGGCGTTTGCGCCCTTTCAGCTCCTCAGTTGATCTGACGGTTGGGATCTTGCCACCGCTGCACTCACGTGTGCGCCACGTGAGCGCAACGGTGGGGGGGCATTTGTTTCCCCAATCAGAGCAAAACTCTGTTTGAATTTCAAAAATTCAAAAATTGAAGCAACGCTTCAGATTCCTTGCGCTGCGCGCATTACGCCACGTGTCAAAAGCTGACACGCCAGCGTAGCGCCCCCGGCAGCGCACCCAATCAGAGCAAGGCTCTGTTTAAAATTCAAATTTTCATAATAAAAGAAGCAACGCTTCAGGCAACTTGCGCTCTGTGCTGCGCGACACGTGTCCGCGCAGTTGCGCTAGCGCAGTTGCGCTGCGCGACACGTGTCCGCGCAGTTGCGCTGCGCTCTTCGCTGTGCGACACGTGTCAAGCGTAGGTGCGCTTGCACCAAACAGAAAAATTCTGAAAGATCTTTCTGATCTTATTAAAACAATAAGATTCCCTTCTGTAAAACAGAAGTCCTTGGATCAAAGATCCAACGGTGGGGAAAAATCCCTAAATCACTCAAAGAAAGATCCCTTTAACTGATTTAACAAATCAATTGGCACTATAAGGCCACTAGACTCCAAGTCTAAAACACAGAGATATTCAGAACTCCTTTAGAAAATTTTGAGAAGAGCTCGGAGAAAAAAAGGGTAAAACCTTTGAATAAAAAGAAGAATTTTCTTCTATAAAGATCAATGATCTAAGAACAAGATCAAGATCTTCAATTAAACAGGAAAAAAAGATTAAAAAAAAATCCAATCACAAAAAGATAAAAAGAAGTATTACTTCACAGATCATTTGATCTACATAAAGGCTTTGCTTTTTTATGAACCACTGGTTCTCTGAAAACAAGAAAAAATGTTTTCTTTAATCTAAGTTTAATCAAAAGATTAAACAGTGCCCTGCACTTGTAAAATTTGCACTGTTGCGCTCTTGGGTTGGCGCAAGCCACCAGAGAGCACCACGTGTCAGCCCCAGAACAAACTGCTCCTTGCGCTTTGAAAAAAAAGAGCACTGCTCTCTTAAATTGGCGCACTGCACTAGAGCACGCCACGTGTCAGCAGCGCACTGGCGCAGCGCACTGCGCTTGCGCTCACCAGAGCGTGACACGTGTCACCATCACATGAGTTTGCGCCTTGCGCTCCTCAATTGGCGCAAAGCGCCTGACAAGCCACGTTGGACGCTATCAGAGTATTTAATGCAATGCATTATCAAGGGCAGAGCCTAATAAAAAAAGGTCTATCAGACCAAACAAAAGTGCTATGCACTATTAAAAGGGGCAGAGCCCAATTAAGAGAAAAAAGTCTAAACAGACCAAAATAAAATGCTCTATAAAAAGAGGATAGAGCCCAATTAAAAGGGGCTAATAGGCTAGAAAAAATGCACTGCGTTATTAAAAAGGGCAGAGCCCAATTAAAAGGCCTAACAAGCCAAATGCAAATAAAAGGTTGAACATTTTCAACTGGACTTAGCCCAATTCTGGGCGTAAGTCCTCAAATTAAATTGACTGAGCACGATTGCTCCCTTCAATCAATTTACATTCGGTTCAAGGGTACATCTCTGAACTCCCCTAACATCCGTCGTTGTAATCCTTCAACGTCGTTAGAGAGGTGACGGGTCCCGACAACCACACATCGATACGGACTGTGGGGTCCTTAAACTCATGGACTTAAGCGTCCTTAAACCGATATATGGACTTAAGCGTCCTTAAACTCACGGACTGTGGGGTCCTTAAACTCATGGACTTAAGCGTCCTTAAACTGATATACGGACTTAAGAGTCCTTAAACTCACGGACTGTGGGGTCCTTAAACTCACGGACTGTGGGGTCCTTAAACCAACATTCGTCCCCAAAATAGGAATGATGGACCACCATGTCCCTAAACTGGCATTGAACCACCATGTCCCTAAACTGGCAATGGACCACTATGTCCCTAAACTGGAACAATAGAGCCCCCAAATGCTCTTTTGTCGGATCTAAACGATCCCGTTTAAGTTGATCTTAGCCTCAAAAATGGCTAACGTATCCTTAAACCCAAAACACCAAAACCAAATCTAAGAAAATAAAGATTTGGACTAATCCACGTCCTACGGGCGATGACATAAATTAGTATCCGTATACAATCCACGGGCAACCACAAACAAAACAAACGCACACGACACGAAGAGAAATTCTGGAGAAGGAGAAAGTTGTTACCGCTATGCGGTAGCGTAATTAACTACAGGGGCTTGCGCTTGCAGGGAAGAGCGTCCCCATAATCAAAAACCCCTCAAGCGTGGGGGAATCCGATGAAGTCTGCTACATCGGCCGCGTCCATCTAAACCTCCAATACACGGTGCCATAAATCAATTTTGGCATCTTCGGAGAGGTAGACGGATAAAACGAAATAGCATCTGCCCCGAATCTCAGGCAAGACGTCCTCACGTCGTCTCGACCGTCATTCGGAGGGGAACAGATTCTGGCACGCCCGGTGGGACCTTTTCCTCTTTCCACTCCACACTTCGAGTGTCGTCTTCGCGAACGAATCGTGGTTTGTTAATGGTTGCCTTCAGGTTTCAAGTTACTAAGATTTGGTCTTTTGCCTGGCGCAGAAATCAAGCATCAATGGCTTCCAACTGCTCGAACTGCTCCAAATGCAAATGCAACCGACGCTTCGCCTCACTTGGAGGTGTAGCCTATGGGCCTCAAGCGGCCTCCATCCTTACTATGCCGGTGGAACAAGTGACTCAGGCCACCACCGGTCTGTTTTTCGGGACCATGCACCCGCCAGCAAGCTTCACCATTCCAGTGCCCGTACCGGAAGCGCAAAAGAAGTCGGTCTTCGATCGGCTCACTACTACCACGGCCCCTCTCAACGGGTCGTCCAATGTCAAGACGGCAGCCTTGGTCTTTACCAGGCTGAACCTGAACTCTGATGGGCCTGCCAAAAAGCCCATGATCCCTGACGTGGCGATCGCAAAGAAGACAGCCATCTCTATTCTTGAAGTCGTCAAGACGGCTTCTCCTGCTAAAGAGTCGGTCTTTTCAAGGCTGACTATTCCGGCTCCTGTTCCTGCTCGGGGGTCTGTCTTTGACAGATTGGACACCGCCACTCAAAAGACATCAGTCTTCAAGAGGGTGGCACCAGTGGCGCCTCATCTAGATAGGGGCAAGACAAAACCATCCCCATCGCCGAACCAGCCCCAACAGCTCGACGTCTCCATTGGCGCCGAGTAAGGAAGGCCGGGGGTAACTCCCCCTCTGGGCTGACTCCACTAGCTCCAATGGTGGAAATCAATGCTGCTGTTCCGACTCGGAATAGCTTTGAACCGCTAAGGAGGGTATGCAAGAACTCTCCGACTGCCACGCTAAAAAGATCTCCTCCACCTGCGGAGAGTGTTACAGAAAAAAAGCCGGAGCAGCCCCCTCAACGGCTGTCCTCCAAAATTTACAAGGTCTGGCAGCGGGTTCAGGACTCAGTAATTGATCGAGATCACTCTCGTCGGCAGAAGAGGGTGAAAGTTCAAGAAGAAAAGAACCGTCCTGTCAAATCGCAAAGGACAACAACCACCTGGGTGCCCGCTGCAACGGGCCCCTCGACTTCGATGGCCCACAAGAGAAGAAGGCCGGAGAAAGTTCCCATGCCTGTGGCAAATGTTAAAGGCGGTGAGCCCAAACGCCCTAAGTCCGGGGGCATTATAGTCCATACCGTCTACATGGCGTCCGGGAAAGAGGACAGTCGTACATCTACAGGTCATAGACCGCTTACGCGATCGGTGACTAAAGCTCAGGAGCAGCAGCATAAGCTCCAGGAAATGATGAATGCGATGGCCGCACTCAATGGGCCAAAAGAGAGCCCCGAAGCGTCCTCGGATCAACGCCACGAGGAAGAAACTGACGCTGAATTCCTTCGCAGGATACTGGAGAAGAAGGACAAAGAGGCTACGGAACAAGCAGCTAATATAAAACGAATGGCCCTTCTGTTCCAGGATATGGTGGGTATGATGATCCAGCAAGATCCCCCAGCCGAAGATCCTCCGATTGTCCTTGAAGATGACAGGGGAGAGACGTCGAATCCTCCGCCGGCTCTTTCAATAGCCAAGGAGGAAACAATTTCTAAAGCTGCCCTAGATGAATATATAGCTCAGCAAATACGAGTTCACCAAACAACTGAGGCAGCCGGTCAAGTTGTCAAGACGGGGAGACCATATCCAAGATGGTACGATCAGATAAAATACCCGCCGGGATACACCATCCCAAAATTCCACGTTTACAAGGGGACGGCCAATCCTCACCAGCATGTCGCCCAGTTCAGGGCTCTATGTGGTAACACCGGGGGTGATGATAAGCTCATGCTTCGCCAGTTCGTCTGCAGACTGTCGGAGACGGCGTTCGAATGGTATTCTGAACTTCCGAACGACTCCGTCAAAACATTCGCAAAGATGGAGCTGTTATTTACACAAAGATTCGCAAGCGCCAGCGAACGCACCCCGATAACAGCATTGATTAATGCCAGGGTGAAGCCGGGCGAGACGTGGGTCCAATACGCGATACGGTGGAGGAACCTATGGTCAAAATGCGAACAACGCATAGAAGAGGCTCCTGCAGTAGGGATGTTTGTGGGAACCCTCGATCCGCAGGCGACCATATCCTAATTCATGATGTTCTTCAAGCCAACCACCTTCCAGGCCCTGATTGACAAGCTAGCCCAAATGGACCAGATGGGACATAGACCGTCTCCTCTAAAGCCGGATTCTCGAAATGAGAAGGGAAAGGGAAAAGCGATCGTCGTCGCCAATGCTCAACAACAGCCGAGCAACCTGAAGCCTGTTGTCCATCAAAACGACACGTGTACCCCTCGAGGAGAGGCTGGGACGTCCTTACTCGTTTCCTCAAGATAAAACGAGATGACAGTTCGAGCTGGCATTGCGCAACCGACTCATCAATTTGCCGGATCCAAGACATCCGTTGCAGCCAAACGACGTCAATTATCCCAATTACTGCCCCTACCACCGAGTATTGGGTCATCCGATTGAAGATTGCTACATCTTCAAAAACTGGATTGAAGACCAATACCAACAGGGCAAGTTCGCGTTGTCCGAAAGATGGAAGGTGAACCCGCCACAGCCTCACACCCCTAAAAAGGTGAATACGCCGGGGGCAACGTGCTCCCTTGTTGAAGAAGCTCCGTGGGAGGTCGTGCTGTCAGCCAAAACCAAAAAGATGCTGAACGATCTCCAAACATGCCCGGCGATCAGGTGGAAGAACCCGTTGGAACCTCAGATCATTGAAGGGATGCTGAAGCCGCGCCCAACTCCGAAGATCGGTGCTGATAGCCCGAGCACTCACACCCAGCAGTCAAAATCTTCAAAGAAGAAGAATAAGAAATCCAAGAAGCTCGTGAAGCCTGGCGACAAGCGCACGAACTTACAAAAACAGATTGACGCACTAGAGGAGTACAACCAGAAAGTACGGACTCCCATCACACTCCAAGAGTTCCTCAGCCACGTATTTCAAGAGGAAGATGAGGGAGAGAGCTCGTCGGATGAATCCGAAGAATACGTAGCGAGTTGTCATATGATCTCCCACTCGTTTACAGACGATGAGGAAACTCCTTTCACTGAGAAGCTGGGGGCAGATCCTAAACCGGAACTTCTGGGGCCATCGGATGAAACAATTGACGCATTCCTCAATGAAGCTCTTCTGAAAAGTAAAGATGATCGGGAACGCGAAGCGGTCATATTTGGAAGGGCCAAGCGCCGGCGACTAGATAAAAGGGTCGAAACACTCCCGTTGGATCAAAGTACGTCCACCGCAGATAAAAGCAAATTCAAGATGAGGAAAAGGTTTGCTAAAGCCATATCAATGGGTATGAAGGTACCACCCTCTGAAGGAAACATTACTGGAAAAGCGGAAATGCACCCTTCCTACTGCTTGTATCATCGGAAGATTTCGCACCCCACCGAAGAGTGCAGAGCTTTCAATAAATGGTGGCAGGGGTATGTTGTTCACCGGCAACATTTTAAGCGAGAGAAGCGCAAAACTCGTCGGGAGGCAGAAAGGTACGACCGAGGAGCTTAGAGGAACTACCGGCGATTGTCGCATGGTTAACGTCGGAGGATCGCAAGTTCTCTCGTTCGGGAGCGATTCTGACGAGGAGCTGGCTCTTAGCCCTCTCTTTAAAGAGTCCACCTCAGGAAAAGAGGAGGAGCCGAAGGCCTGCGAAAATATCCGGCTACGTGATCGTACGCTACGCGAAAAGAATCTCGGACCCTAGAATAAAAAAGATAAGGGAAAGAAAAGGTCTCTGAGGATATCGCCCTAGATGACCAAGTCATGGAAGAGCTAACCGCCAAGGTCCCGCCAAAGAAAAATAAGGTGGATTATAACGTTCTAGCGCATCTGAGGAAGTTACCCTCTCAACTCAGCATTCTTGACGCCCTCTTACTGTCAAAGGAAGCAAGAGATTCATTAATCAAAGCACTGCAAGAGCCCGAGCAATTCCAAGCTTTCCTTGCCGAAGAAAAGATGAAGGATGAGCTGGAAGAAGTGCACACAGCCGATGTCACTTTCGGTGACGAAGACCTCCTCCTCGGGACGTGCGAGCACAACCGTCCCCTATATGTCTCAGGATACTGCCATGATATAAAGATAGGCAAAATCTTGGTTGACAACGGGTCCTCCGTCAATCTCCTCAATGTGCGGGCGTTGAAAGAAATCTGCATGAGCGTCCAGCACCTCTCTCGGGATAAGATCACCATCTCCGGGTTCGACTCTAAATCATCAAGAACTCTCGGGTCCGAGATACTGACGTTATGCTTTGGATTACTCGTCATGGACATTAAATTCCATGTCATAGACGCCAAAATGCAATAATGCTCTGCTCGGCCGACCATGGTTACACGAGTACAACATCATCCTTCTACACAGCATCAGTGTATGAAATATTTTAAGGATGGTCTCGAGTATACTGTAACGGGAGAGCTAAACCCAGTCTCCGTGAACGAAGTCCGCAAATATGAAGATGCAAAATACTTCTTACCGAATTTTGAAGATACGGAGAGATGTCACAAGCCGGGAGAACAAAGCTAACACCACCATCCCTGTCTTCGGGAGTGATACCGAGGAGGAAGAGGAGTTAGTTTATTCAGGTCCACCCCAACACAACAAGCCAGGACCGTCCGCTCCTATGTTGATCTTTGGCAGTGACTCGGAAGATGAGGTCCATGCTATATTCTCTGCTCGGACTTCAATACAAGCATCCGCTGTCGAAGGGCAAAGTCTGCAAGTCGCCATGGTTCCAGTTAACACCATAAAGAACTGGATGCGCTCAATACCTACAGTGTAGAGGAGCTGCGGACGTTCTATGTCTCTCCCAGGCGAGAAGGCGAAAAGGAAATTCTATTCTACCGCTCTAAAGAAACCAAAGTGGAGAAAGAAATCTGGCACAGTGCGAATCCTACGCTTGACAGGCTTCAGCCCTTCCGTCTGCCTAGATATTATACAGAAGGCTTGAAAAGGCTGTTGAAGCGCCAAGGGATACCCTTCAAACAGACTGCTCGAAAAGCTAAGTTCTATGACAGGGTCTAGAACGTTCCCGGAACTCAGCATAAGTTGCCTAGTGGGAGGATGGAAACAATCGGGCTTGGATATGTTCGGCCCAAGAAATGGGAGCTCCTTCGCGACTGTTACGTCGTACATGACTTCAATGAAGAAGGGGATGCTCAATGGGAGGACGCTAATCCTGAACCGGAAAAACTTCTGATGCAAAAGTGCCCAGTCCGTCATTCGAAGAACAAATGGACAAGCTTATAAGGGAAGCTGGTCAAAAAGTCCGAGACGACCACAACCGTGAAATGGCCATCTACGAGAAAGCCAGGATGCAGCGCCTCCTCGAACAGGCTGTTAAAAATGAAAATGCCGCCCCCTGTCAACCTGTTGTTAAAAAGGCCCGACGCAGAGGCAGAAACAAGTCAAAAAGCGAAAAAGGCATTCAGCAAAGACAAAGCGGGACCAAGAAGCCACGCAGTCGGGAATCGAGCGGTTCTGATCTATCACTTATGAAGAAAGGGGTCGAGCATACTCTTTTCCTCGAGACAAGACAAATAAGATACTTGACCTCGCTATAAGACATCAAATGCTTACACTGCCGGAGTCTAAACACCCCGAACAAGCAAGCGAAGTATCACACCCAAACTATTGCTCTTATCACGGGGTAATAGGACACCCTCTCGAAGATTGCTTCACCTTCAAGAATTGGGTCGAAGATCAGTATCAGCTCGGCAAGTTCGCTCTATCTGACAGCTGGAGGGTAACGCCGCCACAGAAGCATGAACCCAAAGCCACGAAAGCAGAACCAGATCCACATAGGTCTTGGAAACGAGCCCGTACTTGTCATATGATAACAATATCAAAAGAAGAGCCCGAGAACATAGATAACCTTCCCTGGTGCTTCGAAAACAACAATGAGGAGGTGATCTCGGAATTCCCACCAGCGCCAAAAGAGCTGGAAGATGGAATACATACTACTGCAGATAACCTCAAGAAAATTGAGTTGGGAACGGCGAACGACCCGCGACCGACATTCGTCAGCGAGCTGCTATCTGAAGAAAGGGTGGTTGCATTAAAAGACGTACTTATGCAGCATAGAGATTGCTTCGCATGGAACTATTCCGAAATGCCAGGACTAGATCCAGAAATTGCTGTGCATAAATTGGCGATATCCCCGGACGTCAAGCCAGTCAAACAAGAGCTGAGAAGAATGCGGCTTGAGCTTGAGATGAGCATCAACGCCGAAGTCAAGAAGCTGATCAACTCTGGGTTTATCCGGGAGGTTCAGTATCCCGATTGGATCGCCAACATCATCCCGGTGATGAATAAAAATGGGACAGTGTGCATATGCGTGGACTTCCGGGATCTCAATAAAGCCTGCCCGAAGGACGATTTCCCAGTGCCAGTCACTGAGCTGATGATAGACAATACGTCCACTCACGAGGTTTTCTCCTTCACGGACGGCTCATCAGGGTATAATCAGATAAAGATGCATCCCGAAGACCAGAAGCACACCGCTTTCCGGACCCCTCTGGGAATATTCTGCTACAAGGTGATGCCCTTCGGTCTAAAGAATGCCGGTGCCACCTATCAAAGGGCTATGGCAAAGATCTTCGATGACCTTATACATGAAATCGTCGAATGCTATATCGACGACCTCGTGGTTAAGAGCAAATCATACGAGGAGCATTTAGAGCATCTGAAGACCATATTTCAACGCCTTCGACAATACAACTTGAAGATGAACCCTCTCAAGTGTGCATTTGGAGTTTCCTCGGGCAAATTCCTAGGATTCATTGTCCGACACCGGGGTATCGAAATAGATCCGTCAAAGATAAAAGCGATCATGGAAATGCCTCCGCCAAGGACCCTCAAGCAATTGCGGTCTCTCCAAGGGAAGCTCGCGTACATACGGCGATTTATAGCCAATCTTTCAGGCAAGTGTCGTCCTTATAACCACTTGATGAAGAAGGGAACCCCTTTCGTTTGGGATCACAAATGCCAGAGCGCGCTGGACGAAATCAATCAATACCTGCAGAATCCGCCAGTGTTGGCTGCTCCGGTCAAGGGAAAGCCCCTCATTCTTTATTCAACCACCCTCGAAGGTTCTTTGGGTGCATTATGGGCACAAGAGAATGACCAAGAAAAAGAAAGAGCTCTCTATTACTTAAGTCGAGTTCTGTTGGGGGCAGAAAGGAACTATTCTCCCATTGAAAAACACTGCTTAGCGTTGATCTTCGCGGTAACAAAGCTCAGGCACTATGCATTAGCACATGAAGTCCGTCTCATTTCGAAGGTAGACCCCCTTAAATATTTAATGTCGAAAGCCATATTGACAGGTCGGCTCGCTAAATGGGCCCTGCTTTTGATGGAGTTCTCGATAACCTATCAGCCTCTTAAGACAGTGAAAGACCAGGCCATCGCTGACTTCCTCGCTGAGCATCTGATAACTGCCGATTCTCCTCTGAATTGCGAGCTGCCAGACGAACATGCGTTTGATGTGATCGACGGCAGCGGTACCCGATGGGAGCTTTATTTTGATGGAGCTTCTTCCACGAAGAAGCGCAAACAAAGCACCCCTATAATCAAATCAGGGGTAGGCCTTATCTTCGTGACCCCACAAGAAGGGATAATGCGCTTTGCTTTCTCCTTAACAGAGACGAGGACGAACAATGAAGCCGAATACGAAGCTTTGATAGCAGGCCTCGAGATCTCCATCGACATGGGGATTGAAAACCTCCTCATATACGGAGACTCCTAACTGGTCATCAGTCAAGTAAATGGTGACTACCAAATATGCAAACCAGAGCTAGTAAAGTATGGCAAGAAGGTGCAGCAACTGTTGACCCGAATCCCCTCCTATATGCTGGAAAGCATACCATGTGCAGAAAATAGCAAGGCGGATGCGTTAGCCAAACTCGCTAAAGAACTAGCCGACGAGAACCTCGATGACGTAAGAATCGTGGTACAAAGCCGTCGAGTTCTTGCTCCGGAAGAAATATCTCCAGAATCATCCGAAGAAAAGGAATCGACTGAGCAGACGGCCCTGCAAATAAAAGACCGGGAAAAGGCTGAGGATTGGAGAGAAGTCTTTATAGACTACTTCAAATCACGTCAAACGCCTGAAGACGCGTCCTCAAGACATCAGCTTATGAAACGAGCTCTGTCTTTCGCCTTCGTCAATGATACTCTGTACAAGAGGTCGTTTGATTCTCTGTGGTTGAGATGTCTGGGACCTGAAGAGGCGAAAAGAGTCGTTCAGGAAGTTCACGACGGACTCTGCGGTTCTCATCAAGCAGGCCCGAAGATGAAGTTGAAGATTAAACGGATGGGCTACTATTGGCCCGCGATGATCCAAGACTGCCTCGAATATGCGAGGCAATGCCACCCATGCCAAATCCACGGGGACTTCATCCACCAGCATCTAAATCCTCTACATCCAACGGTGGCTAGCTGGCCGTTCGAAATGTGGGGGGCTGACATAGTCGGCCCTATCGAACCAGCATCATCCTGGGGACATCGATTCATCTTGGCGACGACTGACTACTTCTCTAAATGGGCAGAAGCAGTACCGCTGAGGGAAGTGAAGACGGAGAATGTCCTCCATTTCTTCAAGACGCACGTCATTTATCGGTTTGGAACTCCGCGACGGATCATCTCCGATAACGGGCCAGCCTACAGAAGCCACAAGATCAGCCACTTCGCGCAACAACATAACATAGACTGGAGATATTCCTCAGTTTATAATCCTCGAGCTAACGGTCTTGCGGAGGCTTTCAACAAGACCTTGACGAAGATCGTGAAGAAGACGGTGTCCCGAAATAAAAAGGACTGGCACGAAAGACTACAAGAAGCTCTCTGGGCGTATCGAACTACGTTCAAGACGGCTACGAACACAACGCCGTACGCGTTGGTATTCGGTACAGAAGCAGTACTCCCCCTCGAGATAGAGTTACCCTCTCTACGAGTGGCAGTCTACTACGAGCTGACGGACGAAGAAAATTCTCACCTTCGGCTTGAGGAGCTTGACGCCCTTGACAAAACTCGGCCTATAGCGCAACAAAATCTGGAGGCTTATAAAGCAAAGATGACGCGCTCATATGAAAGATTGACCAAGCCAAGGACATTTCGCCAAGGTGAACTCGTGCTAGTGGTCAAAAGTCCTATGATCCCCAATCGCGCCAAGCGGGGAAAATTCGAGCCGAACTATGAAGGCCCGTACATCATAGACAAGGTCTACCAGGGTGGAGCCTATCTACTCGTGGATATGCACGGTGAAAGGCCTTTCATGCCAATAAACGGTCGCTTCTTAAAGAAATATTATGCTTAATGAGTTACTGCCTAGGTCAATGATAGTTGACGACGACTATATCCACTCACTATCTTCCTAAGCCCAAACTCTATAAGTAGTAGCCGGCCTTCTTCAAAAATCGACCGAAACGTCCTTAAACTAATGACGGACCACTATGTCCTAAAACTAGCTGTTGAACGAGATGTCGATAAACTACGGTGGATTGCAACATCCCAAAGCCGCAACCTTGTTAAAAAAAAGAAAATAAAATAAAACGGTATGTCCATAAGCAAAATGGGCACGGATGAAAACCCGAAAGGGCTCCGTGAGTAAAAACAGCAGGGCTACCGGCGAGTGTTTGTGAAAACCTGAAACAGCGCGACCTCGTTAAAAAAAGAATAAAAAGAAAAAAACGGTATGTCCATAAGCAAAATAGGCACGGATGAAAACCTGAAAGGGCTCCGTGAGTAAAAACAGCAGGACTGCCAGCGAGTGTTTGTGAAAACCCGAAAGGGAGCAACCTCGTTAAAGGACACTTGCAAGGTCCTCTCGACCCTGTAAGGAGAAACCACCCGCGTGAGATCCTTACAACTCACAAGGGAGCAACACACTTAGGAGTCCCTACGATTCCTAAGGAGAAAATACACTTGCGAGATCCTCACGACTCGTAAGGAGAACTCTCTTATGGGACCCTCACGGCTCATAAGATTTGAAAGTCTTAAGTTACAGAGACCTAAACCTGTGCTTAAGAAACCCCCACAACCTTCGATATTGCCCTACAAGTGGCTCAGTACTGACCCTTGTATACAATCCACGGGCGCGAATAAACATTTCCCTAACAATGTCCTACCCGTGACTAGGGATATGTCCATATGGTGAACAACCCTTGTAAGTCCTCTCGACTTACAAGGAGAAAACCCTCTTGTAGGATCCTTACGACTTACAGAGGAACATGCACTTAGGAATCCTCACGATTCCTGAGGAGAAAACACACCTACAAGATCCTCACGACTTGTAGGGAGAAATACCTTTGTGAGACCCTTACGGCTCAGGAAGTCAAAAGCCTTAGTCAACAGGATCTTAACCCTATTTACTAAGCCACCTTTGTTCAATATCGACAGAGGCAAATGATGATTCGCTCCTGGCAACATCCCAGTTGCAGCGGTGCTGATGCCGAAATCGGTGTCTAATTCCAGGCTTACGGCGAGAAGCTAGCGAGCCACACATGCATGCGAAATAGCCGAAATGATGGGGCTACTTGCAAAAAAATCAGCAAGTAAAAATGCATGCATGCAAAATAGCCGAAATGATTGGGCAACTCGCAATAAAAAGCAGCGAGTAAAAATAAAAGAAATAGACGAAATGATTGGGCACCGCGAAAAATAACCGAAATGATTGGGCAATCGCGACCTTCGCGATATAAAAGCTGAAATGATAGAGCATCGTGGAAATAAAACAATAATATAAAAAAATGATGAAACTTTTTTCCCTACAGGTGAGATCACATCGATCCCTGTATACAATCCAAGGGCACAAATAAAAAGGTAACCATACCTTCCCAACAGGCTTCGCCAGAAAGCGAAGCCAAATCTCGACGGTTCACCAACAACCTAGAGACAACCACGACATTCGTCTCGATACAGCAGATGCAGTGCCAGCAAACGAAACAAAGACCAAATTCCTAGCTTCACAGTCTTAACGGCAAAGTCATATAAATCCCGAAAGACAATCGGAGATCATCTCACCCCAGCGTGGAGTGATCACCACTTCGACGATTCGTCTATACACAACAGACGAAATGTCACTATAGCGTCCCTCCTCCAACAGGATTCGGATACACCACTGCAAGCGAAGCGAAGGCCAAATTCCTAGCTTCAGGGTCTTGACGGTAACTCATATAAAACCCGAAAGACCACCAGAGATCATCTCAACCCCAGGGAAATCAGTGTCCATGGCAACCTCCTCGAATCAGGGAAACCAGTGTCCTTGACGAGAGCACCTCGATTCGCGTCGACCAGCAGAGAAACCAGTGTCTTTGCAGGAACACCTCGATTCGTCTCAACCCCAGGGAAATCAGTGTCCTTAGCAACCTCCTCAAGTCCGGTAAACCAGTGTCCTTGACGAGAGCATCTCGATTCGCGTCGACCCGCAGAGAAACCAGTGTCTTTGCAGGAATACCTTAACTCGTCTCAACCCCAGGGAATCCTTGGTAACCTCCTCGAGTCAGGGAAACCAGTGTCCTTAACGAGAGCACCTCGATTCGCGTCGACCCGCAGAGAAATCAGCGTCTTTGAAGGAATACTTCAACTTGTCTCAACGCCGAGGAAATCAGCGTCCTTGGCAACCTCCTCGATTCAGGGAAATCAGCGTCCTTGACGAGAGCATCTCAATTCGCGCCGATCTGCAGAGAAATCAGTGTCTCTACAGGAATATACGATGCCAGAAAAGCGGAGCCGCGGCGAATTTCCCAGCTCCATGACTCGATAGTACATCAATGACCGAGAGTCAAAAAAAACCTGACCTCGTGAAAGGCGGATAAGGGAAACCTCACCCATCACTTCCGAGTCCTCAAGACTCGTAAGGGAGTAAATTCTCTTGTGAGATCCTTACGACTCTCAAGAGAAAACGCACTTAGGAATCCTCACGATTCCTAAGGAGAAAATACACCTACGAGATCCTCTCAATCCGTAGGGAGAAAATTCTCTATGAGACCCTCACGGCTCATAGAGTTGAAAGGTCTTAGGCAGCAGATCTGAACCTGCCTCCTAAGCCATCGCTACCTCCTGAAGAAGCCAAGACAGGATGCTTGTTCTATCATCTGTTGACCGTGTTTACTAAGGTAACATGCTGATAATAAAAGAAGGAGAGGGCTAAGAAATGACACAAGACATTTTGAAGAATGTATATCTTTTATTCATAAATTTGATTGAGTACAAGATACATCGTGTTAAAGAATAAAAAAAAATATACATTTTTATTTACTACTACAAATGATACAAAAAGTAGCTACTGAGAAGGAAGTGTCTTTAACAAATCCGCGAGCTGCTCTCGCACTTCCTTCAGCGCCTCCTCCTGAGCGGCTGCCGCGGCCATTTCCGCTTCCACCTGGGCTCGCTACTAGAGGTAGGAGGAAAGTTGCTCCTCAACTGCCTGCTGGGCTGCCAACTGATTAGGTGCATCCCCCTCGACGACGTCAAGCTGCTGCCTCAGTGTTAACCCTTCGGAGAGGTATCGCAGAAGGCCTTCAAAGATAACCTTCAGCTGCGCAGCGTTTGCCTCCACCTGAGCATGTAGTTGGGCAGATTTGATCGAAGTCTCGCCACGCTCCTTACGCCTTGAAGAAACTTCTTGTTCAAGGTGGCGAAAGTAAGAAGCGCTCTGCTCGATCCATGCCGCCCGTTGAGCGCTCGCGGCCAAGATCTCGGGGGCAGGATGCATAGACTCCAGTTGATGCAGGCAGGCCTCGATTTCCCTGCAGTGATTAACCCAAAACTCGATGACGCCTTCATTATGAAAATTTACAAGCGTCGCCAGCATCAGATTAACCTCCGCAATGAAATCTGCGGCAGATGGGGGAACGTCCGCGTCAAGCTCTTCAACGTATCCGCTCAACATTTCCAAACTCATCGCAGCATTCTTTGAAGACGGACGTCTCAAGAAGGGGCCCGCCGGCATTATGATGCGAGACTCGAAGGGCGCCGGAACCAGAACGACAGCTGAAAAAACAAAACACAATCAGATGACGGTTTAAGAAGTATAAGAAAGTCATCAATGAGGGAATTTACTATACCATTTGCAGCAGACGGCGAAGCCGGGAGGGCCGGTGGCGCGACCGATCTTTCATCTCCTCCTTCGATTTGTAGCACTGCAATCAGGGCGAAGAAAAATCAGAAACAAGTTCATTCTTGGAAAAGGGAAGAGTATTAATTGAAAACTATACTCACCAGCGCCACTGGAGGAAGCAAGCTCCAACGGGAAGGAGAAGTGTGGGCGCAGCACCTGATAAAGGTGATCAAAAAATACTCCTGCAAAGACGCAATAGTACGACATTAGTACATAAATTGTGCGGCCGAAAGATAAAACTAAGGGGTCACGAATCCATACCTTCCAGCATCTGCGATGGTACGAGAGAAGGCTGAGAGGTGGCCACCGCCAAGGCAGTAGCTGACGGCGCTCCCTCGAGCAATAGAGCGTCAGCACTGGCCGCACCTGCGTTAAAAACAAAGATAACCCTGTCCGAAAGGATTGCAAAATAAAAACAAAAGGATGGTAACCCGAAATTTACCTGATGAGCCGCCAGCCGAAACGGAGGCGTCTCCCTCCTCCATCGACATGAGTCCACCTCCTATGGCCTCATCACCAGACTCTACGGGGGCCGTCGTCATGCTCACGAGTCCAGGAGACGGCGGAGGACCGTAGATGGGGAGAGCAATGATTGGAGCATTGCCAGACTCTTAAGAAAGAGCGGCTGGCTTATCCTCGGGGGTCATGCCCATCTCACCCGCTAGTCTCTCGGGCTCGGCGTTCGCTGTTGTCTCGTCCGCCGTCGCTATGGGGTCGCCGGTCTCAGGCGCTCCGCCCGCTGTTGCCCTAGGCTCGGTTATAGCAGCCGTCTCATTTGCCGCTACCTCGGTCTCGGCATCGACGACCTTCTCTGGCACAGTTTCCTTAGCCTCTAGCTCAGGTCCAGCAACCCCGGCGACGTCGCCGACCGTCGTCTCGGGTTCAGCCGGTATCTCTTCCTCTATCCCCTTAGGCTTTACGGTTTTCGTCTCCCCTTTGGTTGGACTTGGCCCTGCAGGACAAGATATATAAGAACCGATAGGTTTACAATTCTTACAACAAAATCTTGAAAGACACGTTACCTGAGGTAGACTGATCGTTAGCCTCCCGAGCTACGCACGCCGCCTGTCTGTGAGCGGTAGACAAGGCGACCGGGGGCTCTTCCGAAGGAGTATCAGCACGAGGAACGGTGCTTGGGCCCAGTCCCACGGCCAAAGCAGCTCTGCGCTCCTTCGCCTCGCGCCTCAACCGCTTCCTCTCCTCCCGAGCCGTCAAGATGGACCTCTTCGAAGCTTCCTTCATCGAGGCGTCATCGTCCACGTACAGAGATGCCTCCAGAGCCTTCAAGGCATCCTTCATCGGCTTTTCGAGTCGAGTCTCTCGCGGCAGCCCCGAAGAGGCCGGGATTTCAGTAGCTGGCCCGGGGAGAGTCCCCCGCATCAGCCGGCACAGCCCCTGTAAAGAGACAAAGGAAGAGGTTAGGTTGGCCATAAGAAAAGAGAATCAAGACTTAATGAGGCAAGGCGTACACCCGATAAAGCGCGCTTCCTTTCCTCCTCCTGGAAGGTTTTTAGAGAGGCAGCAATGGCTTCTTCAGTAGTGACACCTGTTAAAAAAAAGGGGAAAAGCATTAGTCAAAGATAATGATAAAAGTGCGATGAAATGACGAAGAGTACAGCTAATGATTACCTAACTGGGTGAGTTTAGACAACATCGCTTCGAGTCTGGCTGTTCGCTCAGAAGCCGCAATGGCGGCCGCCAGATCGGTGTCTGCTGGATCTACCGAGAAGCCCTCATTGCTGCTGTACTCGCTTATACCTTCGGTAAGAGGGGCCTGAGGCTCTAAGCCGAGGATAGCATCGAGAGAGAGGAGAGACTTCTTCTTCCTCTTCTGCCCGCCAGCCCTGGGTGCACCCAAGATCAACTTGCGCTTTGCAGGCACCTTAGGGTGGCGGGTCCCGATATCCGCGCCCACGCCGGACTCCGGCGAAACCACATTTACTGTCCCCACTGGAGCATGGGGCGTTGGTGGCACGTCCGCGGTAGCATGAGGTAATCCGCGCGGAGGGCTCAACACGCACGGTGGTCCAGCTCTGGCATCTTTCAGCGGAGGCACGACAGGGGTCCTTGGCTTCACGGGAGCCTTGCGGTCGCCGCCGGGAGGCGCACCCTTGTGGTCAACCAACATGCACTTCTCCTCATGGATAACTGGACCCATTGCGTGCATGTACCAAGCCACGTACGCGTGGAGGACCCGGGGGACGCAGCTCGGCTCGCTGATGAAGAAGTGGGAGCTCGTATTCAACCACATAAAATGGTGCATCGCGCCCCGTATCTCCTCCATGCTGGCCGCGGGCTCTTCCAAAAAACGCCTCCAGCAGGACCCCCTGGTTATAGCTGGATTGTTGGGCGAACCGGTGGGGGTTGTACCTCATAAAAAGCGTCATCTCGTTCTGCCTGAACACCAGGTAACCCGGCCGAATGGAGTAGAGGTGAAGAATCTCCCGGGCTTTCAGTACGGAGGTCCCGTCCTTGAAGCCGTCACGCAGCTCCACCGCCGCCTTGGAGGTTTCTGAGATGATAGTTATGACTTTATCCATGAAAGAAATCCTCGCTCCGACCAGGTGTGGATGAAGGAGCAACCCCCTAGCCTCCCACGGGGGTGGATTCACAATCGAGGCGCCGATCAGCCGCATGACTCTTGGGAGTCTGCACCTCTCAAAAATCGAAGGGCTCCCGTGGATGCCGAATACCCCATGCACATGCATTTCCATCCACGAGGTGAAGTAGTGCATCGGGAAATTGGCAGGCTGCACCCCAGGTTCATTAGCGTCCGCCACCACGCTGAGTCCATTATATAGGTGAGCCAACCCGGCGATTCCTACTAACAACTGCAGGCCAGCCACCATCCGATGCGCTGGGTAGAAAACGGACGGCCGCATGTAGCACGGGTGCATGGGGAGCGCGAAGCTGCACAGCCACAATCCCAGGAATCCCAAAAAGAAGGTCTCCTCATCAATGCCCGGGATGGCGATTTCTGACAAGGGCATGATGGCGGCGTCGGGGAGATAGAAATCCTTTTGATTGTCTTCCGATATTGGTCGACGATCTAAGCCGAAGCCGAAAGGGTCATCGAGCTTGGCGAACTTTTCACTCCGCCTCGATAGAATCTTCGGTCGAAGGAAGCGGGCGATAAAATCTGCGAAACTGACTCCCCGGACTCCTGATTCCAGATAGAGACCTTCGTATATGTTCAGCACCTTCACCAAGCCCGGAAACTGGTGCTGAATTGCATTCTCCGGCGTCAAATCAAATACCAGCGGCTTGGTGGCGAAGACGTACTCGTCATGAGGAAGCAGCTCTTATTAATGCTTCCCCCTCACCGGCAAGCCCGAGATCTCGACGAACTCTTCCAGGGAGATGGAGACTTCCCTGTCCGTCATAAGGAAGGTGTGGGTGGGGATGTTCTATTGTTCGATGAAGGCCTTAACCCACTATGTTGGAGGAGCGGGGTACTCAAACAGCGAGACGTAGATTGCGGAGTACAGACCGATCTTCATCAGATGCGTCCACTTCGCTGATAGGATATATCTGGCCCACTACAAATATCCGGCCGGTTGTCGCGGGGTCAATCCAATATTGTAAGCCTGTCCCCAAGGGCGTGCTTCACCCTGACATATGCGCCGCCCCAAGATGTCCACGGCCGGCGGCGGCTGCACGGGAATGGCAGCGATCGAAGGCTGGAGAAGATCCTCCGAATTCCAGTTCTTGACCTCCACGGCATACTTCACCATGGATTCATCCGCATAGGGGATCGACGAGATGGGCTTAGACGGTGTCGCGGAACCGAAGCTTCGGCGACCCTTGATGATCTCATTATACCACCTACCCCACAGGCGAAGGTTCTTGTGCTCGGGGTTATGATCCTTAATCAGAACAAATACCTCCCGGTCTACAGGCGCCTCAGGAAATCCTTCCTCTGAGCGAACAAACGGGAATGATAGGTCAGCAGACATGTTTCCTGTGGAGGACAAAAATCAGCCGTCGGTGTTGTAATTCCAACGCTTGGCATTTTAAAATTTATATTATACTGCAATGCAGTAGATAAGGGGCCAAAGGGGAACCCAAAAAATCTAGATGACAATGCATCAGTTAATAAGACAGCCCCATCATTGGATAAGACTGTCAATTAATGAGGAGATCCCCAAAAAAGAATATTCTCACTAATGAGAAATCCCTAGAGACAAGGAGAAAATCTCCCCTTTCAGAGTAAAGCTCTGTCACAGAGTGACACTTGTCAAACTCTGGTCTCAAGAGAATAAAATTCCTTAAAAGATTAAAAGAGCCTAGCTCTGTGATAATGATGGAAATATCCATTAAAGGAAAATTAATTTCTAAAATTTTTATTAATTAAAAATTTTTGGGATCTTAAAGATCCATGAAAACTCGTAGGAGTTCCTCATTTTCAGATCAAAAAGATCTATATTTTCTCCATGAGCAAAGCTCTGTTCATGTGTTAAGAAACTCTGAAACAGATTCTTAAGAGCAAGGCTCTATTGGTGAAACCCCAAAGGGGTTTTCTTTAGATCAAAGATCTATGAGAACAAGGCTCTGTCAAATTAAAATTAATTTAATTTAAGTTAAGTTTACCTAAAACTTTTCTAGAGTTCAACTCTTAAGTTCTTGAAAGCAAGAGCAAGGCTCTGAAGTTCTGAGAATAAGATTCTTGAAGATGGTGATCATCTGTGAAGGGCCAAGGGTCCTATTTATAGGCGCTTGCGCCCCTTCAACTCCTCAGTTGATCTGACGGTTGGGATCTTGCCGCCGCTGCACCCACGTGTGCGCCACGTGAGCGCAACGGTGGGGGGGCATTTGTTTCCCCAATCAGAGCAAAGCTCTGTTTGAATTTCAAAAATGCAAAAATTGAAGCAACGCTTCAGATTTCTTACGCTGCGCGCATTGCGCCACGTAGCAAAAGCTGACACGCCAGCGCAGCGCCCGAGGCAGCGCACCCAATCAGAGCAAGGCTCTGTTTAAAATTCAAATTTTAATAATAAAGGAAGAAACACTTCAGGCAACTTGCGCTCTGCGCTGCGCGATACGTGTCAGCGCAGTTGCGTTGCGCTCTGCGCTGCGCGACACGTGTCAGCGCAGTTGCGCTAGCGCTCTGCGCTGCGCGACACGTGTCAAGCGTAGGTGGGCTTGCGCCAAACAGAAAAATTCTGAACGATCTTTCTGATCTTATTAAAACAATAAGATTCCCTTCTATAAAACAGAAGTCCTTGGATCAAAGATCCAACGGTGGGGAAAAATGCCTAAATCACTCAGAGAAAGATCTCGTTAACTGATTTAACAAATCAATTAGCACTATAAAAAGGCCCCTAGACTCCATGTCTAAAACACAGAGATATTCAGAACTCCTCTAGAAAATTTTGAGAAGAGCTCAGAGAAGAAAAAAAGTAAAATCTTTGAATAAAAAGAAGAATTTTCTTCTATAAAGATCAATGATCTAAGAACAAGATCAAGATCTTCAATTAAAAAGGAAAAAAAGATTAAAAAAAAATTCCAATCACAAAAGATAAAAAGAAGTATTACTTCACAGATCATTTGATCTACATAAAGGCTTTGCCTTTTTATGAACCACTGTTCTCTAAAAACAAGAAAAATTGTTTTCTTTAATCTAAGTTTAATCAAAAGATTAAACAGTGCCCTGCACTTGTAAAATTTGCACTGTTGCGCTCTTGGGTTGGCGCAAGCCACCAGAGAGCGCCACGTGTCAGCTCCAGAACAAACTGCGCCTTGCGCTTTGAAAAAACAGAGCATTGCTCTCTTAAATTGGCGCACTGCACCAGAGCGCGCCACATGTCAGCAGTGCACTGCGCTTGCGCTCACCAGAGCGTGACATGTGTCACCATCATATGAGTTTGCGCCTTGCGCTCCTCAATTGGCGCAAAGCGCCTGACAAGCCATGCTGGACGCTGTCAGAGCATTTAATGCAATGCATTATCAAGGGCAGAACCCAATAAAAAAAGGTCTATCAGACCAAACAAAAGTGCTATGCACTATTAAAAGGGGCAGAGCCCAATTAAGAGAAAAATGTCTAAACAGACCAAAATAAAATGCTCTATAAAAAAGGGATAGAGCCCAATTAAAAGGGGCTAATAGGCTAGAAAAAATGCACTGCATTATTAAAAAGGGCAGAGCCCAATTAAAATTCCAAACAGGCCAAATGCAAATAAAAGGTTGAACATTTTCAACTGGACTTAGCCCAATTCTGGCCGTAAGTCCTCAAATTAAATTGACTGAGCACAATTGCTCCCTTCAATCAATTTACATCCAGTTCAAGGGTAGATCTCTGAACTCCCCTGACATCCGTCGTTGTAATCCTTCAACGTCGTCAGAGAGGTGACGAGTCCCGACAACCACACATCGATACGGACTGTGGGGTCCTTAAACTCATGGACTTAAGCGTCCTTAAACCGATATACGGACTTAAGCATCCTTAAACTCACGGACTGTGGGGTCCTTAAACTCATGGACTTAAGCGTCCTTAAACCGATATACGGATTTAAGCATCCTTAAACTCACGGACTGTGGGGTCATTAAACTCATGGACTTATACGTCCTTAAACCAACATTCGTCCCTAAAATGGGAATGATGGACCACCATGTCCCTAAACTGGCATTGGACCACCATGTCCCTAAACTGGCAATAGACCACTATGTCCCTAAACTGGAACAATAGAGCCCCCAAATGCTCTTTTGTCGGATCTAAACGATCCCGTTTAAGTTGATCTTAGCCTCAAAAATGGCGAACGTATCCTTAAACCCAAAACACCAAAATCAAATCTAAGAAAATACGGATTTGGACTAATCCACGTCCTGCGGGCGACGACATAAATTAGTCTCCGCATACAATCCACGGGCAACTTAAAACAAAACAAACACACACGACACGAAGTGAAATTCTGGAGAAGGAGAAAGTTGTTATCGCTATGCGGTAGCGTAATTAACTGCAGGGGGTTGCGCCTGTAGGGAAGAGCGTCCCCACAATCAAAAATCCCTCAAGCGAGGGCGAATCTGACGAAATCTGCTATATCGGCCGCGTCCGTCTAAACCTCGGATACACGGTGCCATAAATAAACTTGGCATCTTCGGAGAGGTAGACGGATAAAACCAAATAGCATCTGCCCTGAATCTCAGTCAAGACGTCCTCACGTCGTCTTGGCCGTCATTCGGAGGGGAACAATGAGTTCAATAACCCAAACCTAATCTTGCAAGCTCAATAAAGAGCTTGCAAGATCAGGAGAGGACAAGGAACTCAGAATTACCTATAGCTATGTACAAAGAGTTTAAACAAAATTACAAAATGAAAGAATGAAAATGGAATGAAAGTAGTCTAAGTATTACTCTTGAGCTTGCTCAATGTTCTGGTATATATAAGCACTTCATCACAAAAACAAAAAATAAAATTGAGATGATGTGACAACTTAGAATGACCAGAAGAAAATGGAGCAATTTGGTAGAGGTGGGACCGCCGATGGCGGGGAAATGATGATTTCTGGAGGTTTCTTTTCAAGTGGTGGGGCCCGTCTTCTTGTGGTGATCTTATGTCCTCTCCACTATCTCTCTGGCATTGTTTGATTCTTCTATAAACACTTGAGTTTTAATCTGTAGATTTTTAGGGAAATTGTAAAGTTTAAATCACATCAACACTTTATCATACCAAGCCCACTTGCTCCACTTGACCATGTCTTCATCATGGCAGCCCACCATGGTTCATGCATCAATAAGGTTATGTTCACACTTGTAAATAATTATGTCTTGTTGGACCATTCTTGATAAAAATGTGTACACTTGAATTGTTTTGCAAAAATCTTCTTGAATAATGATCGGTATTCTGTTCCGGTTGCAGTATCAGCTCATAAATGTCGTATCTGTTCATTTGAGTGTATTTCCAGTATTTTGTCACAAATACATGTAATATGTATTTATTGAGTAGACATGGATTAATAGTACCGATATATCACAAAGTTGATAATGAATGGACGGTATTGAAATGCAGTTTTTCGTGATGAATACCAATCATATTAGAATGAATAGATATATGAGCGGTTATAATTCACCTTACACCACAACCGATGTTGATAATGATGAGAAGACGAGACTTGTTAAAATTGAAATGCAGTCGTCAACTTTTATGAAAAACGTTAGTGCTATCAAGCAATCAATGACTAATATTGAAATTATTCATGGCCAGATAACTGCTGCAATCACGAATAAGAAAGAGCAAGAGACCATCCCAATGCAAACCCACATAAGCCCAATTGTTCCCAATAGCTTAGAACATCATAACAAACCTATTGAGGAAGTAATTGAGAATAACTATGGTTTGGATGTATAACCAAAGAATGTTTAAGTCATAAGTGTCCTATGTACGGGTGTGAATTTACGTCAAGAAAAATTGAGCGATATAAGGAGTGCCAAATTTGTGAATCCACGTTTAAATCTTGTGTCTTAGACGGGTCTAATTTATTGGTGCATGAAGAGTCTCTTTCTAATGAGTTTGAAACCTACCCTCAAAATTTTGAAATTCCGATTTGGCCTCAAACAACAAATTTATATGAAGATAATTTAATTGATGATACATTTGAAGTTAAAATGTTTGATTTAACCGATTGCAACATTTTTTAGGAACATATTTCTGACGAATTAACAGTTGCAGATATAAATTTTGAGAAAACTTTGGATATAGAAACCGCTTCTATAAAAAAAACTTGTGATTTTGATAGGGTTGGTCTAGATATAATATTTAAGGAAACTATTAATAGGGAACCACACTTTTAGTTGAAACAAATAATAAAATTTTTGAAGAAAATTTAGAGTGGGATCCTATATTTTTAGAAGATAAAAGTCAATCCATAAGTTAATTTAAGAAGGAAGTGAAAGAATTATTGGACGAGAGATTTGATGATATTTTTTAAGACGGTTCACTTATTATAATAGAAGAAGCGAATGATGATGATGAGGTGGTTAATTTTGAAGATGGTATTTTGATCAAAATTTTGAAGAAATTTTTAAGGATGAACTTAATTTTATAGATGAATTAGATTCATCAAACCATCCAATAAATTGTGAATATCCCTTTGAGCCTTTAACAGACAAATCAAACCCTCCACTACTTTCGCCCATTATTAAAACCAACTCTATTGAAAAGTAAGATGAAGTTGTGCCTTTAACACCTATAACTGGATCACTTATTTATACTCCGCATGTTCGTGTTTTAGAATTTGATCCAATTACCTAATTCTTCGACAAGGTGATACGGTTACATAATTTTTTGAGATTTTCATCATTTATTTTTGTACTAGGTTTTTCGGCAAAACACGGATTACAATTTTCTCCACCCACATATAAAAACACCATACCAATATTTTGCATATCCATTTTAGGGTGTTTATTAATGCTTATTGCTACAACTTATTTTACTATTCTTGCATGATTAAAGATAAAAATTTTGAATAGTTAATATAAACATATGCGTTAGCAAAAGCATTGGGTAAATTATTTTTTGAGTGGTTAATATTTCATGAATACGAAATAGAATAAAATAAGTGTGGGGTGGTTTTTGTACGTAGTTTTTAGCCTTTCAAAATAAGCTTAGAAAATTTTGAAAATGGAAATGAAAATGTGAAAAATATTTATAATAGAGAAAGAGATTTTAAGAAAAAGAGATGATTAAATGAATCTAGTTATAAGTTGTCATGAGTCTATTCCTAAAAGGCTGGTATCATGAAGGAGTTACTAGTTTTGAGAAAATATAAGTGAAGTCTATTTTTGAGTCCAAATATTTGAACGTTGATACCCTACAATACGCACATGCACATATCTTAAAACTTGGGATGGTAGAAGAGACATGGCATGCTCTTGTCTGTAATGCCCTAATATGGAAAAAAAAATTAATACCACAAGAAAAAATGAATACTGTTTTGCAATTATCAAGATAGAATAAAAAAATTCAGTAAGGGTGTTTCATCATCTAGTGATTTAGACAAACTGGTTTGGAATCATTTATTATGTCTTAGATATTGCTAGATTAGGATATTGTAATTTACACCCAATGAGTGATCACATTCGGTAATCGGTTGGTTAGTGCCTTACGCAACATTAACGGTCGCATGAAAAATATGGAAACAAATCCATCAATTTAATCATCAATTAAAAAGTAATAGGGAGTGAAGGGTAAGAGTATAGGAGCTTGAATTGAGTTCTTCAAGTATAGAGATGATTTTACACACACGTAGGGGTATATGATCATGTTTGGATGCAAGATAGGTAGAAAAGGTTGGAAGAATGACGAGTAAGTAATAATTTATTAAGGTATGGTTCATGACGACTGAAAATATAGTGAGTTTTTATTTTTTCTTATTTTTGTTTCCTTTATTTTCTTTTATAGGAGTAGGAGTAGGATTTAGTTAGATAATAGTTTAGTTTAGTTTAAAGTTTGAAACTCTAGATTTACTCGAGGGCTAGCAAAATGTAAGTGTAGAGGTATTTGGTTGGTGTAATTTATTGCATATTTTCAAACCCATTTATCATTTTATTATCATATATTATTCTGTTCCATGTATTTTTTGTGAATTATTACAGGTAACAGAGTTTGGATGTAAAAGAACGGAAAATTGTCCTAAAATAAGGATTACGTGCGTAAAATGGAGATTTAGTGGAATTATTCAGAAAATCAAAAGATAATTTGTAAATTTGGAACAAATTTGGGAATATCATTACAAATCAACAAAAATTGCAATAAATAGAGATAAATCAATCATCACAACAACAAATCAGTTGAAGAAATTAAATCAAATCAAATAAAAAATAACAAATCAACCCGCCCAATTATATACCAAATTTGGAAACAATTCGGAGATCCAACGCAACTACAGAAATATAGAGCGATATTCAAGATTTTATGAGCTCAAAAAATCATCTAAATTGACGATAAAACCACAGAAAAAATCTGTAGCCACAAAGCCAAAATTCGGCGGTGGATCAGCGGTGGATCAGCGGCAAATCAGTTCAATTAGGGGTGGATCAGTCGTCCAATCTTGACCGTTCATCTTCAATTTTTATGGACATGATCATCTTTGCACATATATTGTTTTAAGCTACATCGTTTTATTTTTCGAGAATTCTTAAGGCTTGCAACAATATCCAACAGAGCAATTAGATTAGATTATCATAGTTGTTAGCAGGTTTATTATTTTGTATCTTTTATTACTTGTTCTCCAAACTTCCTTAGCCGTATATAAGCACCTATATTGCCTTAGGGCTTCATATCTTTCTGATTGCATTCAAGTTAGGGTTTTCAAGGAAAAGAGATCAAGTTCTATTGTAAGTTTTCTTATGAATGTTAATAAAACTTTAGTTTTCTTTAATATCATGAGCAACTAATTTTTCTTCTAGATGTTTTTATTTGCAATTTCTATGAGTTGATGTTCTTATTTCTCTTCCTTTTTATGCTTTGATTTTGAATCACTTATGTTCTTTATTATTATCTTTGTAGTTATACATCTAATAAATTAATTTAGTAATGAAAGATGACATCTTGAACGAGATTAGAGAAAAGTGACAACACCGATAATTTAATTAATTTGATGATAATTGCACCTAGAAACTTAATTAAAGAAGTTAAGATATTAATTTAAATATTTCAACATAGGTAATTTAAAGGGATCTAGATTAATTGATAAGATAATAATTGTAGACTCATTACCTACATATTTTTGTGGAAGATTAAACCAAGGTTTCTTTTAATTAACTAGAACTAGGATTTTAATATGATCTAGATGATATTATAATTTTGATAGGCTGTATTTAAACTTTCGCCTCTAAACTTGATTGTAGACTCATTAAAAATGACTCTTGTCCTTCCGTTCTTGTCTCTAAACTTTCGCCTCCGACCAAACCAAACGCAACCTGTCACGTTTAGGAATCATCGCTATCTTGGTAGGATTGAATGCCTAACAGAGCTCTTGCATGAGGTTTGAGCGGGGTTCAATTAGTAAGTTTTAAACAAAAGAAATGAGTAAAGAGAATCTTAACTTCAACAAGCCTTCTTTTTCTCTAACAAGATCCACTACTCACTATCCATTACAAACATCAAAAGAGAATACAAGATAGAAGAGATCAAAGAAAACAACATTGCAAGTAAGTAAATGCAAGAAAAGAAATTGCAAGTAAATAAAATCAAATAAATACTAAGAACCATGGTGCAAAAGTGAAATATTCATTTAAAATTCAATATCCAATATACAAGCAATGAGTTCAATAACCCAAATCTAAAGCAAGATCAGGAGAGGACAAGGAACTCAGAATTACCTATTGCTATGTACAAAGAGTTTAAACAAAATTACAAAATGAAAGAATGAAAATAGAATGAACGTAGTCTAAGTATTACTCTTGAGCTTGCTCTCTGTTCTGGTATATATAAGCACTTCATCAACAAAAACAAACAATAAAATTGAGATGATGTGACAGCTTAGAATGACCAGAAGAAAATGGAGCAATTTGGTAGAGGCGGGACCGCCGATGGCGGGGAAATGATGATTTCTGGAGGTTTCTCTTCAAGTGGTGGGGCCCGTCTTCTTGTGGTGATCTTATGTCCTCTCCAATATCTCTCTGGTATTATTTGATTCTTCTATAAACACTTAAGTTTTAATCTGTAGATTTTGAGGGAAATTGTAAAGTTTAAATCACATTAACACTTTATCATACCAAGCCCACTTGCTCTACTTGACCATGTCTTCATCATGGCAGCCCACCATGGTTCATGCATCAAAAAGGTTATGTTCACACTTGTAAATAATTATGTCTTGTTGGACCATTCTTGATAAAAATGTGTACACTTGAATTGTTTTGCAAAAATCTTCTTGAATAATGATCGGTATTCCGTTCCGGTTGCAGTATCAGCTCATAAATGTCGTATCCATTCATTTGAGTGTGTTTCCAGTATTTTGTCACGAATACATGTAATATGTATTTATTGAGTAGACATGGATTAATAGTACCGATATATCACAAAATTGATAATGAATGAACGGTATTGAAATGCAGTTTTTCGTGATGAATACCAATCATATTAGAATGAATAAATATATGAGCGGTTATAATTCACCTTACACCACAACCGAACCAACATTCATTCTTTCCAATTTCATAGACCAACACCAATTCAATCATATCCATACTATGATGTTGTCCCTCCTTACGACAATATCCAATTAGATTATTATCAACCATATCAAACTTTTCCACTATTAGACGTTGATAATGATGAGAAGACGAGACTTGCTAAAATTGAAATGCAGTCGGCAACTTTTATGAAAAACGTTAGTGCTATCAAGCAATCAATGACTAATATTGAAATTATTCATGGCCAGATAACTACTGCAATCACGAATAAGAAAGAGCAAGAGACCATCCCAATGCAAACCCACCTAAGCCCGATTGTTCCCAATAGCTTAGAACATCATAACAAACCTATTGAGGAAGTAATTGAGAATAACTATGGTTTGGATGTATAACCGAAGAATGTTTAAGTCATAAGTGTCCTATGTACGGGTGTGAATTTACGTCAAGGAAAATTGAGCGATATAAGGAGTGCCAAATTTGTGAATCCACATTTGAATCTTGTGTCTTAGACGAGTCTAATTTATTGGTGCATGAAGAGTCTCTTTCTAATGAGTTTGAAACCTACCCTCAAAATTTTGAATTTCTGATTTGGCCTCAAACAACAAATTTATATGAATATAATTTAATTGATGATACGTTTGAAGTTAAGATGTTTGATTTAACCGATTGCAACATTTTTTAGGAACATATTTCTGACGAATTAACAGTTGCAGATATAAATTTTGAGAAAACTTTGGATATAAAAACCGCTTCTATGAAGTAAACTTGTGATTTTGATGGGGTTGGTCTAGATATAATATTTAAGGAAACTATTAATAGGGAACCCACACTTTTAGTTGAAACAAATAATAAAATTTTTGAAGAAAATTTAGAGTGGGATCCTATATTTTTAGAAGATAAAAGTCAACCCATAAGTTAATTTAAGAAGGAAGTGAAAGAATTTTTGGACGAGGGATTTGATGATATTTTTTTAAGACGGTTCACTTATTATAATAGAAGAAGCGAATGATGATGATGAGGTGGTTAATTTTGAAGATGATATTTTGATCAAAATTTTGAAGAATTTTTTAAGGATGAACTTAATTTTATAGATGAATTAGATTCACCAAACCATCCAATAAATTGTGAATATCCCTTTTAGCCTTTAACAAACAAATCAAACCCTCCACTACTTTCGCTCATTATTAAAACCAACTCTATTGAAAAGTAAGATGAAGATGTGTCTTTAACACCTATAACTGGATCACTTATTTATACTCCGCATGTTCGTGTTTTAGAATTTGATCCAATTACCTAATTCTTTGACAAGGTGATACGGTTACATAATTTTTTGAGATTTTCATCATTTATTTTTGTACTAGGTTTTTCGGCAAAACACGGATTACAATTTTCTTAACCCACATGTAAACACCATACCAATATTTTGCATATCCATTTTAGGGTGTTTATTAATGCTTATTGCTACAACTTATTTTACTATTCTTGCATGATTAAAGATAAAATTTTTGAATAGTTAATATAAACATATGCGTTAGCAAAAGCATTGGGTAAATTATTTTTTGAGTAGTTAATAATTTCATGAATACGAGATAGAATAAAATAATTGTGGGGTGGTTTTTGTACGTAGTTTTTAGTCTTTCAAAATAAGCTTAGAAAATTTTGAAAATGGAAATGAAAATGTGAAAAATATTTATAATAGAGAATGAGATTTTAAGAAAAATAAGAAAAAGAGATGATTAAATGGATCTAGTTATAAGTTGTCATGAGTCTATTCCTAAAAGGCTGGTATCATGAAGGAGTTACTAGTTTTGAGAAGATATAAGTGACGTCTATTTTTTAGTCCAAATATTAGAACGTTGATACCCTACAATACGCACATACACATATCTTGAAACTTGGGATGGTAGAAGAGACCTGTCATGCTCTTGTCTGTAATGCCCTAATATGGAAAAAAAATTAATACCACAAAAAAAAAATGAATACTGTTTTGCAATTATCAAGATAGAATAAAAAAATTCAGTAAGGGTATTTCATCATCTATTGACTTAGACTAGCTGGTTTGGAATCATTTATTATGTCTTAGATATTGCTAGATTAGGATATTGTAATTTACGCTCAATAAGTGATCACATTCGGTAATCGGTTGGTTAGTGCCTTACACAACATTAACGGTCGCATGAAAAATATGGAAACAAATCCATCAATTTAATCATCAATTAAAAAGTAATAGGGAGTGAAGGGTAAGAGTATGGGAGCTTGAATTGAGTTCATCAAGTATAGGGATGATTTTACACGCACGTAGGGGTATATGATCATGTTTGGATGCAAGATAGGTAGAAAAGGTTGGAAGAATGACGAGGAAGTAATAATTTATTAAGGTATGGTTCATGACGACTGAAAATTTAGTGGGTTTTTATTTTTTCTTATTTTTGTTTCCTTTATTTTCTTTTATAGGAGTAGGAGTAGGATTTAGTTAGATAATAGTTTAGTTTAGTTTAAAGTTTGAAACTCTAGATTTACTCGAGGGCTAGCAAAAGATAAGTGTATAGATATTTGGTTGGTGTAATTTATTGCATATTTTCAAACCCATTTATCATTTTATTATCATATATTATTCTGTTCCAGGTATTTTTTGTGAATTATTACAGATAACAGGGTTTGGATGTAAAAGAACGGAAAATTGTCCTAAAATAAGGATTACGTGCGTAAAATGGAGATTTAAGGGAATTATTCAGAAAATCAAAAGATAATTTGTAAATTTGGAACAAATTTGGGAATATCATTACAAATCAACAAAAATTGCGATAAATAGAGATGAATCAATCATCACAACAACAAATCAGTTGAAGAAATCAAATCAAATCAAATAAAAAATAACAAATCAACCCGCCTAATTATATACCAAATTTGGAAACAATTCGGAGATCCAACGCAACTACAGAAATACAGAGCGATATTCAAGATTTTATGAGCTCAAAAAACATCTAAATTGACGATAAAACCACAGAAAAAATCTGTAGCCACGAAGCCAAAATTCGGCTGTGGATCAGCGGCAAATCAATTCAATTAGGGGTGGATCAGTCGTCCAATCTTGACCGTTCATCTTCAATTTTTATGGGTACGATCATCTTTGCACATATAACGTTTCAAGCTACATCGTTTTATTTTTCGAGAATTCTGAAGGCTTGCAACAACATCCAACAGAGCAATTAGATTAGATTATCATAGTTGTTAGCAGGTTTATTATTTTGTATCTTCTATTACTTGTTCTCCAAACTTCCTTAGCCGTATATAAGCAACTATATTGCCTTAGGGTTTCATATCTTTCTGATTGCATTCAAGTTAGGGTTTTCAAGAAAAAGAGATCAAGTTCTATTGTAAGTTTTCTTATGAATATTAATAAAACTTTAGTTTTCCTTAATATCATGAGCAACTAATTTTTCTTCTAGATGTTTTTATTTGCAATTTCTATTAGTTGATGTTCTTATTTCTCTTCCTTTTTATGCTTTGATTTTGAATCACTTATGTTCTTTATTATTATCTTTGTAGTTATACATCTAATAAATTAATCTAGTAATGAAAGATGACGTCTTGAACGAGATTAGAGAAAAGTGATAACACCGATAATTTAATTAAGTTGATGATAATTGCACCTAGAAACTTAATTAAGGAAGGTAAGATATTAATTTAAATATTTCAACATAGGTAATTTAAAGGGATCTAGATTAATTGATAAGATAATAATTGTAGACTCGTTACCTGCATATTTTTGTGGAAGCTTAAACCAAGGTTTCTTTTAATTAACTAGAACTAGGATTTTAATATGATCTAGATGATATTATAATTTTGATAGACTGTGTTTATAAATATAAGCTATGCTTAGTTATAATTAATGGAAACATATTAAAACTAGATTAGAAAAGAAAATGACTTGTTATTTAATCTAATTTTAATGCCTATAAGTTTCTAGACTTCTGCAATCTACTTGGAGTTGGTCTTCAAAGTATTCATTTTCAGCCTCTGACAACACTTTGTCTATCATAAAACAACTTAATAAAACTCATAACAATACAAATAAATTATGTAACAACAAAAATGGCATTAAAATTGCATTTGGAAATCTACCATTCTTTGCTTAATTTGTGCCTAGCCTTGAATGGTCTCTGATTAACTTGGTACAGAGAAAAAGTTTACGGTTTTAGGAATTCAACATGCAAAGAAGTCATGAGTCTCATAAAGTAAAGATGGCCGCTCAAGACTTCAAAGTCATCTCCCCACACACAAATTGTCAAACATCAACATCAAATTTGAATTCGTCAAAATTCTCTAAATCTTCATAATGACAATGTTGCTCCCGATTACTTCTTAACTACACCAAGGAACTTATTCAAGCCTTCATTATTAATTGAATACCATATGCAATGAGAGCTAGCTATATCCAGCAAAGATCTCAAAAGAGACAGATACAAAATATAAATATATAAATAGTGCAAATTGTTTCAAATTTTCTCTATTCCTTGTCTGCAAATTTGAAGTCTTCTCAAAGACTTAGCATCATCCTTATATATTTATTTACGCTTTGGTATGCATGATTAGATAACAAGAAAGCATTTCCTAATGACTTCAAATAAGCTCCTTCTCCTTCATTATCTCTTTCTACTGCTCTGCGCGTTTTCTTTGCTCGCTTGTATATGTGCCGGTGATATTATAAAGTGTCTCCCTGATCAGAGAGCTTCGCTCCTTCGATTAAAACGACATTTCTCTTTCCCAGAAGGCGACTGGCCTGTTTCATGGATGCCCGGCTCCAATTGTTGCAGCTGGGTCGGGGTCACTTGCGACCCAGAGTCGAGCCACATCATCAAGCTTGAGCTCAAGGGCTGCAGTATCACCGGTAACATTAGCTTCAGCTTCTTTTACTTTACTTTACTTCACTGCAAAACTAGTTATTGCCCTTGTACCTATTAGAACATAAAACATAACTCTCAACCATCATCATAACTTCATGATGCATGGTATCAGAGCAACTTAGGTTCAAATTCCACCGGTTTGGGCCACAAAAGGAAGCTTACCTACAAAGGCTTTTTATGATATAAAAATATATTTTCTAAATCCTCACCGTGACTTCGAAGTTGTGGTGCGGTCGCTGGATAATTAAGAGTAAAAATTCTAATTTTGGATTTGCAGGAGGATTGCACAAGGACTTCTTTACATTGAAATATCTGAAGGTTCTGGACTTATCAGTGAATACAGGGATTTCAGGGGCTTTGCCAGATTTTCCAAAGAACGGTGCTTTGGAAAGTTTGCTTCTTACTAACACGAATTTATCAGGAAGCATACCTGATTCAATTGGCAATCTCAGATCCTTGACAGATTTTGAGATTTCGGGTTGCGGAGCAATGGCTGGAGTGATACCTGCATCTATAGGGAATCTTACTCGGCTTATTACCTTAGATCTCTCGTGGAATAAATTTACAGGTGTGATCCCGAGTTCAATTGGAAATTTATCCCGATTATCTTACTTGGATCTTTCAGTGAACAATCTTAACAGCGTGATCCCTGCTTCGATTGGAAATTTAGTCAAACTAGTTCATCTGGATCTTTCGTCTAATAATCTTACAGGCCGGATTCCTGCGTCTTTGTTCGGCTTGCCTACTTTAGTAAGGATGTATCTCTATGTTAACAAACTCAATGCTGAGCTAGAATAGTTGTACTTGAATCAAATTCAAAAGTAGATTGATTCCAAATTTGACTGAGACTTAATCTGAGTCAAACCTTTTAGACGGAATTGAAGTCTTGAATTAGTTTTGGTATTATCGGTAACTGTTGCACATGAACAACATGATTTGTGTCTTTTTCCAAGACAATTACCGTGTTGATAACACCGTTTTTAGTTTGTCTATCTTAAATAGGCAAGCACCCACTGTCTCCGGCTCCCCGAAGCTCAAGAGAATTGGTCCCGTTTAAACCTATATTTACCAGGGTCCTTATTGTAAATTATATAACTTGAGGGGGTTTTATGAAAAATAGTTTTGGTATATTTTAAAAACAGACCTCAAGTATTTATTTATCATCTTTAGGGTTTTCATGGATGTATATTTTAAAATATGAATTTTTCTAATGAATAGAACTTAGTTTGCATTGTGTATGGTATTTTAATGTAATATTGACTTAAAATGATATTGGATGGTATTTTCATGAACTTTTTGGATTCTTCTCTTGATTTAGAAAATATGGAATAGGTTATATATTAAAAGTAGATATTTTGATAATATTTACATAAATAATTATTTATTAAAAATATAATTGTATTTATTTCTAGAAATCTCGTTTTTCTTAAAATTGTAATAAAAATTCCATCGAGACCGAATACTCCTTGCGAAGGTCTGCATCTCGCTCTACTAGGCCCGAGAATGTGCGATAACCCGCACCATCCCGATCGGGATTCCCCAAAATGGGTTGTAGAGGCGTATTTTGCAAGGAATTATATAATACACTTTTAAAGAAAACGGTTTTAGATAGTTTATGGTATTTTATTGCAACGTGTAAATTTTCCCACAAATATTGCCCAAAAGTAAATCATGCTATGTCATGAATGAGTGTTATGAGGAGGTAGGTCATTATCTCGTGAGTTTTCTAAAGATAATACAAGGAAATATGTTGAATTATGTCAAAAGTAAAGTATATGGGATAACCGTAAAAATACGATAAAAGTTGCATAATAGATTCATTTGAGATGAAACTTGTTTTAATATGTTTGATAATGATTACTAAATAATCTATTAAAAATTTGTACGTTGTTATTAAGAAAAAATTATATTTTTAAATAAAAGAGGATTGGAAGCCGGAATAACTACGCTTCCGACGAGTTTTGAAATGGAGAAGTTTTAGAATAGCAAAAGAGAAGGGGAAAGGGGACATATTATAAAGAATGAGGAGAGGTGTATGGCAGATTAAATAAAAAAATATATTTTTTATTTAAATATAGCAGGTTAAATAAAAAAAAAAGCATTGCTGCAGGTTATAATCAGGTTTCGGCCACAAAAGGATGCTTACCTACAAGGGCTTTTTTAGGATATAAAAATATATTTTTTAAATCCTCACCATCACTTCGAAGTTGTGGTGCAGTCGCTAGATAATTAAGAGTAAAAATTCTACTTTTGGATCTGCAGGAGGATTGCACAAGTACTTCTTTACGTTGAAATATTTGAAGGTTCTGGACTTATCATGGAATACAGGGATTTCAGGGGCTTTGCCAGATTTTCCAAAGAACGGTGCTTTGGAAAGTTTGCTTCTTGGTGACACGAATTTATCAGGAAGCATACCTGCATCAATAGGGAATCTTACTCGGCTTATTACCTTGGATCTTTCGGGAAATAAATTTACAGGTGTGATCCCGAGTTCAATTGGAAATTTATCCTGATTATCTTACTTGGGTCTTGCATGGAACAATCTTTATGGACCGATTCCTGCGTCTTTGTTTGGCTTGCCTGCTTTAGTATATATGTATCTCTCTGGAAACAAACTCAATGGCGAGCTAGAAGAGTTTTCAAACCCGTCGCAGTCTCTACAGATGATCGATTTGTCGTACAATGCCCTTTATGGGGCAGTAGAGCTAGACATGGTAGCGCAAATGGGGAATCTGACAGCCCTGAAGCTCTCTCATAATAAGTTGTGGATCCGAGAAGCGAACAATGATTATTTCCAGAAATTTCCAATTTTATTTTCTTTGGGCCTGGCACACTGCAATCTTACAAAGGTGCCTGCGTTTTTGAGGTATCAGAATCGAATAATGTGGGTAGATCTCTCCGACAATGTGATTAGCGGTGATATACCAAAATGGATATGGAATCTCTCCAGCAATTTGGAGTACTTGAATCTCTCCAGCAACTTGTTCACACATGTGGAAGGTCCGGTTAATCTCTCTCTAAGTTCCATCCGGTTCCTAGATCTTCATTCCAACATGCTTCAGGGACCAATTCCACTTCCCCCGCTATCAATACATTTGCTCGATTACTCAAACAACAATTTCTCATCCGAAATTCCGCCTAACATCTCTCTCTACGTCTCGAACGCAGGTTTTGTTTCACTAGCCAATAACAGTCTCACGGGAGAAATTCCACCATCCATATGCAACGGAGCATACGTTCTCACAGTCCTGGACTTGTCTGAGAATAGTTTGAGTGGTTCAATCCCGCCTTGTATTTTCGAAAATCTAATTTCTCTCGCTGTAGTGAAACTGAAAGGGAACCGGCTTCAAGGAACTATACCGTCAAATATCAATAGTGGATGTCAATTAAAGGCGATATTTCTCAGTGACAACCATTTGAAAGGTCCATTGCCTAGATCGTTGGTCAACTGCAGCGCATTAGAACTTTTAGATCTTGGGAATAATCAGATTGCGGAACCTTTTCCCATTTGGCTGGGAAATATTGCAAGTCTTTCTGTCCTTATTCTTAGCAAAAATGCATTTTATGGGCCGGTCGGATCTTTAGAAAGGCACGAGGGTAACAACACATTTTCAAACCTGCAAATCTTTAATCTCTCTTCCAACAATTTCAAGGGCGCTTTGCCCTCAAAATTCTTCAACAATTTGAAATACATGATGAATTCTTCCACTATGGCATCGAGAGATGTTAGTGGCATGACATCAGGACATTTTGGTCTGGCCTTTGATTATGGTTACATACTTTCAGTAGTGAGTAAAGGGAACGAATTTACTCTTGGTAGAATCTTAAATATATTTTATACAGCGGTCGATTTTTCAAACAATGGCTTTGAAGGTGAAATTCCTGAAGTGATCGGCAAGATCCCTTCCGTAATGTTCTCACAGGCTAAACCTGTCGCATAATGTTCTCACAGGAAAGATCCCTTCCGTAATTGGAAACATGAAGCAGCTCGAATTCTTGGATCTTTCGGCAAACCATTTGTCAGGGGAAATTCCCAAAGAACTGACTTTTCTCACCTTTCTCGCGTTCTTAAACCTCTCAAACAACGATTTGAGTGGAAAAATCCCTCATCAGTTCCTTACATTCACAAACTCATCTTTCGATGCCAACCAAGGATTGTGTGGTAGCCCGCTGTCGAAGCAATGTGAAAGTCCATCTCCATCAAGCAAAGGCGGGATGCCACCTTCAGATCCCGACAGTTCTTCGTCGACCTACGTGATTGGTTTGGCGTTATTTATGGGGCTCGGATATGGATTCGGCATAGCGCTGTTTTTTCTGCTTCAAAACATGTCGTGGAATTTCTTGAAATTTTGGAAGAGGCCACATGCTACCAGGCATGTGGAGTTACAGGAAATTCATGAAAATTGATTCATGAGCTGAAATTAATGTACTGGAAAATTGTGATATCTAGGCTTTCTATATATGTTTTTAATAATTTTATATTGTCTCAGTTGAGGCTCTTTGCAAGCCAATGTGATTTTCTTTCCCTCAGAAGTATTTTATCTCAGAATGTGAACCTTCTTCCATGCATCCAAATCATGTTAAGTATCTTCAAATCCAATGCATGATGTTAGAAGAGGTATTATACTTAATGTTAATTAAAACATATGTTTTTAAAAAACAAGCAAACCAAAGCAGCAAGTTTAAATATCATCTCCACTATTTTTGGCACCTTGTTGTCTTTCAAAGGAGTAAATCCCAACCTTATATCACACTCCTAAAAGTTAAGATAGTTTCATACAGCACCCTCAAAACAGGAATAAATCCCAACATTATGCCACTGCATCCAATACCGAGTCACCGCGCATCGCGCCCGCATCGCGCCCGCATCGCGCACGTGTCCAGTATCGTATCGTCTTGTGTGTCGAGACGAAGTCCGTAAGCGGTGTCGCTTCTATATCAGCGACCGAAGGCAAGTGAAAACCCGATCACTTGCTTTACATGCTAGTATTCTTTTAAGTGGATCATTAGGTTTTAAATCGTAATGATATTATTGCATACGTATCTACATCGTTTAATAATCGTACACTAGTTAAGTGCTCGACACAAATTTCTAAATCAAAACTTAACTGTTATAACGGAACTTAAGCATAACGGTTTACCCTAACGATAACGAATATTGTGTTAAGAGTTGGTTTGAAAATACGGACTTTAACACCATGAAATGTCATCCCCATTTAGATCTGTCGAATCTGAAAATTTTCATACCTGAATTTTGTGAAAATCATAATAAATTGGTTACACACCGGAATATTATGTTCGAGGGCTCAAGCCGACTCGACGAACTAGAACCCCATATAAGTTACAATCTGTTTCTAGTTTATAACAATGATGGAAACTGTTCGGGAGTGCGGCTCTGGACTGCAGTCCAGAACAGCACTGCTTGCCAACACTTGATTGGAAATGATTTTACATCTCTGTGTGAAAATGGTATTATGCGGAACCCTATACCATAGTGATCAGATAAATATGTTAATTAATCATTGAAAGTGATTTCATTCGTTTTTATGATCGTTTGCTATTTTAATCACATTTTAAACCACCAGTACATACGGCTGTCCCAAGCAGGGACAGAATGCAGATCCCAATCTTAGATAATGCATAACTCCTAGCACACAGCGGATATTATCATAAAGGAATTATATCTAAAGTTCACTTTTTGAATGTAACACAGCGGATATTCTTGCAAGTTATATATGAATCTACGTAATCAAGGACAATGATGAAAAAGGAAGTCCCAGGTACATTGGCATAATGGAATTATATCTAAAGTTCACTTTTTCCCAATATCGTTACCTCTATTTTAGTATATAGGTAAGATTCATATATAACTTGCATTCTTATTTATGTATGTACCTATGAAATATTCTATAAAAAAAACTTGTTTCTAGTCCATGTTGCACTTAGGCGCAGAGATTTCAAAATTATTAGTGGATGAAATAATATAAAAATTAATAGAAATACAATAAAGCGAATTGTGTATTCAAATGCGAAGTGTGATTAAAAAAGAGGAAAATGAATCAAAATTTAGTGTGAAGCTGCTCTGTTATTTTTGGTAGTCAAAATATCAAGAATATGTGCTACATATGAATAATACTACAATCAAAGCAATAATACGCACTTATCGATCCTTATCTTTGACTAATAAAGTATCATCTAAGACTATTATATTTTATCAATATTGTCATGCATCTATAGTTATAATTCAGTTCATGAAATTAGATTTAAAAATGAACTAAATTTCCTCAAATATAGATGGTTCTTCCTTCTTTTCCTTCTTTCTTTCTTTTTTCTTCTATGGCCGTCTATCTGGACTCTCAGTCACTCTCTATTTCTCACGACTTAGGTAGAGGAGAATTAATCTTCCTCCCGACTGCACCACCTCTAACTGATCGAATATGGAATGAATGCGTATCCAGTATCTGGTAAAAGTCTGATACGGATACAAATATAAAATGAATATTGGAAAAATAAACCCAATAAAGCCCCACATATTCACTTTTTATATTAGATATGTTTTAGAAGATTAAGTATTTGCAGCCTTAGGCCTTTTTTTAGAGTACATGGGATTTTGATACATTTGGGGTTTTATCCAAAAGACTTAAGGCTTTTAGTGGGGGATCTATCTGTAGGGTTCCTAGGCACGCACAAGAGGTCTCACAAGGCATCCACCATGCCAATTTCAAATTTTACGGGTGCCGAGAAACCCTAATACGGATCGTTAACTAGATTTTAGGCGAAACAAGAACTAGTAAACTACTTTACAATGAGTGAACGAAAATACAACCTTTGTAGATCCGGTGCTCCACCTCCATAGCTCCGTGATGATGTCTCCTCGCTGCGATCATCGGATCCCGGGCTCTAGCGTCGGCTTCATCGGAGAAAAAGTGGGCTAGGTCATGACGACGATGCCGAAGATGATCTACGTCGGGACATCACAAGATCAAGCTCCACCTTCACCAAGCCATGAAAACTTGTGAAGGAAACACCCTATACTATTTGGCAAGAGGTAGAGGATGAAGAAATAGGAAGTGGGTTCACTTTAGAATTGGATTTCTCACATGATTTCATCACTTGCCATTGATGAGGCAAGCTTTTCTTTCTTGCTCATGAAGAAGAAGATGAAGAAAAAAAAGAAAGAATATTATGATAAGTTATCTTTAAAAAACAAAAAAAATCCACACTTATCATATCTTAACCAAGGTCAAGTGTAGAGAGTTAACTTGAGTTAGCTTGAATGGTTAGGGTTAGAGAAGAAGACAAGAATGGTTGCTTTGGTCAAAGCTTCATGAAAGAATGAAAGAAACCATTTTTGTTTTTCTTTTTCTTTTATCTATTTCTCAAAAATGAATAGATAAATAAATAATTGAATAAAACCAAAACCCTAACCATTAACATAACAATTGTATAAGTCTTTACACAAACCTTAGCTATCATGTATCATCAAACATGATACAATCAAATGCACAAAAATATATCACATATACAATGTGCACATCAAGTGAGAAAATCCATTTAAAGTGAACCGATACTAGTTAATGCAAAGTAATATATCAAATATATAATTATGCATTAAATCATTAAATCAACACTTGATTTAATGATCCGGTCATATCGCATATAACCGACTAATATCATCAGTAACAACTTATCGAATCAACACTTGATCCGATAACCCGGCTATATCGCATATAACCGATCAATGTCATAAATCGCGAGAATCGAATACAGTATCACATACTGGTATCATTCTCGGTCCCGCACATATCTCATATGCGCTCCTATTTCGTTTTGCTTGAGCCAGGAAACCTCTGTGTAGGACTCTAAAGACTCGTCAATACGCCGGCAGCAGGTGATGATCATATCAAACACCCACAAGCCGCAAGCGGTCTGCTAAACGTAACGGCCACCCGGGTATTGAGCGATCAGAAGATCGACGAGCAAGCCCGCTCACACTCCAGTGAATCCAACCAGTAACACTTACCGTACAGTCCGATCTCGTCGTCTGATATGTCGCATATCTCGCCTAGGGGTGGTAAACGTCAGACCCCAATAGCTCGATAAGTCATGCCGACGTGAGGTTCATAACATGTGTGAAACTACTGATAACACTTACCAGTAGATCACTGCAACCCTGGCCAGGGATTTCCTGTTATGGCCAGTCGAGCATAGAGCAACATCAACTCTTTATACCGGGAGAGACGAATCCCCTCCTATCGCTCATTGCCTCCATGTGATTCGGGACTGTACCCAAAAACCACCGTTTTGCACGCCCTCTTGGACGTGGTAAGGTGGAAATCAAAGCACAGTGGGAACCACATAATACTCTATGACGATCTCGGGTCAACAGACTACTCTGTACCAGTGTCACCAGAGAACTGCCATCTGACGTGAGGTATAATACCATCTGGGAGTTCTCGGTGTAAGTCCACGTTGCGACCCCCGGTTCTTACGGGGAGGCGGAAACGGTATAAAAGTCAAATTTTTAGCGCAAGGGGCAATATGGACTAACATAAGTCGGGATCTTTTCTAAACTAAACTAGCAAACATGCAAAGGAGAGTTAACTACTCGGCAAAGTGGTTATACCTAACTTGAACTCCTTCTTCTTGAAACCTAGTAGAGGTTGATGGTTCTCTTCTCGTCGCCTTCTTCCGTCGAAGATGGATCCACCTGAGGGTTCAACCTTCGGGCTCTTCCTCGAACTTGGAGTGAACTAGGATCTCCGGCTTGCTAAACCTTGAACCCTAGAGAGAGTAGAGTGTATCTATGGGGTGTTTTCTTTTCAAGGAGAGGGATTCTCAACACATGAGAAGGATTCTCTTTGAGCTTGAGGAAGAAGAAGATGAAGTGAGGAGAGAGAAGCTAAATGATAGAATGAGCTCTTTTCTTTTTGCAACCATAACATAAAGCAAAAGAATTATCAAATTAATAATAATAATGAAAATGAAAAGGTTGATGGAAGGTTTAGGAATGACCATTATCATTTCAAATATTAAATGAATTTGCTAGAATCAAAGAGCATCTTTCTTTTGTAATGATGATGGTCAAAACTTCAACCATGGTCAACAAGTCAACAAAAAAACCAACCATGACACAATTTCATTTTATTAATATTATTAATTGATATAACATAAATCCATTAGGGTTTGGAAAAAAACGACTGTCAACTGTGCATACGCACCCGTTCCGAAACCCTAATGAAAGTCATCTTCCTCCTCCTCAAATAACTGTGCATACACACCTGCATTCTTGTTCCGAGGAACATGAATACTAAGAGATAAAAGCAACCCCAAAACATATACCAGTATCTGACTCAAACCAGAGCCAGCCAGTAATATCCGTCCGGACTCCAAACGTGCACAAGTGCGCGGATGAGAACGAACCCTGTCGCAAAACCATGCGACCTCTACTATGTTTTGCCCAGAGGCGAATACCCTCTGTGTGGGACTCTAAAGACTCGACACTACGCTGGCAGTGGGTTTAACCACAGACCGCAAGCGGCACTAGCTGTGCGTAACGGTCCCTAGGTAGATGCCGACAAGAAGGCTGACGAGGTGAAACCCCATCTGAACTCCTACTGAGTCTGAATGTGACAGTCTCCGTACAGTTCGGTCTGTTCGTCTAATACATCGCATGTCGGGCCTAGGGGGCGGTAAAACGTCAGTCCCCTAATAGCGGTACAAGTCGTGTCGGAGTGAAGCCCAAAACACCCTGAGATAACACTGGAAGCCTACCAGTATATCTCGCTTGCCCTGGCCAGGGACTACTCGTGTAATGGCTCTCCTAGACACAGCGCGATGTCAACCCCCAATATCGGGAGAGACGAATCCTGTCTCACCGTCACTGCCTCCAAGTGCTTCGGGACTGCACCCAACCACCACCTGTTTGCACGACTCCTTTGAGCCGTGGTAGGGTAGTGATCAAAGTGCAGTGGGAACACACTCGAGGCGAAGTGTCAGTGTCAAGTCAGCGGACTAAGCTGTACTCATGTCACCTGGGAACTGATAACTGACGATAGGTATAATACCAACCTGTCAGTTCCCGATGAGTCCTGTCCAGTGTACTCGTAACCCAACGAGCACCCGTATACTATCCCCAGTACGACGTACTGATGGCTGTGGGACAGACCATCTCCCACACTGGGATGAGAAGCGCATAAGCTAGTCTACTCCGGAGTATCGATGCCCTTTCTCGATAGTCCTGCGACTAGGGACCTGTATAAGGATGTGCTTATAGATTACCCAGCCCCCACTAGTGTGACTGCCATCACAACGCTGGTAATCAAGCAAAGATCCTAAGGGCTCCACTAATGCGTATAAGTGATATACTAAAATAAACACAAGTACACATTGAAGTAGAAACAAACCAAGTAGCATACTACTATATTGAGCAAGATTGTTTATACAAGGTGAATATCCCAAGCTTCCATTAAGTAATATACAAACTAGTATGATACAGTAATGGCCTCTAGGGCATATACACTAACAATCCCCCACTTGCACTAAGGCCATGTACTGGCGTATCGAAGACCTATCATCTCGATCAGCCGCTCGAACTGAGTCTGGGGTAGGGCCTTGGTGAATGGATCTGCAGTGTTCTCTTCTGAAGCAACCCTCCGAATCTCGATCTCCTTGCGATCCACGATCTCCCTGATCAGGTGATACCGCCTCAAGATGTGCCTGGATCTCTGATGGGACCTGGGTTCCTTCGCTAAAGCTATAGCCCCGTTGTTGTCGCAATACAGAGGTATTGGGTCAACAATGGACGGAACCACCTGAAGTTCTTTCAAGAACTTCCTCATCCAGACAGCTTCTTTTGCGGCATCAGATGCAGCGATGTATTCCGCTTCCATCGTCGAGTCTGCAACGATTTCCTGTTTGGAACTCTTCCAACACACCGCCCCTCCATTGAGGGTAAAGACAAAACTCGACATGGACTTGGAATCATCCTTGTCACTCTGGAAGCTGGAGTCAGCAAAGGCCTCGATCTGGAGGTCTTTTCCGCCATACACCAAGAACATCTCCTTAGTCCTTCTCAGGTACTTGAGAATGTTCTTTACCGCTATCCAGTGTTTCTCCCCAGGGTTTGACTGATACCGGCTTACCACACTCAGTGCATAAGCTACATCCGGTCTGGTACACAACATCGCATACATTATAGAGCCTACCGCAGAAGCGTAGGGCATAATAGACATGCGATCCCTCTCCAAATCAGTCTTGGGGGACATCTCTTTAGAGAGGGCGATCCCGTGTGTAGGGTGTTTTTCGTCACCCCATTGAGATGGGAATACGCGCGCGCTTGTCAGGCGTACTACAGATTTCCCCTGCCTGGAGTAAGCCGGGGTTTAATGATTGTGGGGATCCGAATCTCCGGCAGCCGCGGACTAAGCTGCCGTTAATTACCCCTCGCCTTTGGGGCTAGAGAACCTCCGATTAACGGGTTAAAATGGTCATGCGAACTCAATGTGCAGTGTACGTGTGTTGTGTTTTGAAAGGGGGGGTTTGGATATATCGGGAGCCACGCAGAGTTTTGGAGGGGGAGAATGTTGCGGAATATGTGTATGTGTACATTTGTATACAAATGTATGTATATACATATATATATAAATAAAGGGGAAAAGGCATCCAAAGGATGCGTGGGGGGCCACGTGTCGGCACGCGAGCGCCTTGCGCACTTGCGCAGGTGCGCAAGCGCGCGCGCCATGTGTCGGCGCGCGGGCGCCTTGCGCACTTGCGCACTTACGCAAGCGCGCGCGCCACGTGTCGACGCGCGGGCGCCTTGCGCACTTGCGCAAGCGTGCAGGTGCGCACGCCACGTGTCGGCACGCGGGCGCCTTGCGCACTTGCGCAAGCGCGCGTGCCACGTGTCGGCACGCGGGCGCCTTATGCACTTGCGCTGCGCGCCGGAGAGGCACAAGAGGCTTTTAGCCTGAAAAATTTCTCAGAAGAGAATCAGAGAGGAGTTGGACTCCTGAATGTGTTTTTGGGGTTAATGGAAGGGGTTCTTCTTTTTCCTCCTGTTGCTTGCTGGATCTTGAAGATCAAGAGATGTGAAATCTCAAAATCTCTCCTTTTTAAGATCTGATGACAGATCCAAGTTCCCCTTTGTGGGTTTTGTGGTGGAAAACTATTTAGTTTTGAAAAAGGAAGAGTAAAACTCTTGATTTAATTCAAAAGAAAGAAGAAGCTTTTGGAACCTTGAAGAAGAAAGAAAGAGCTCAGCTCTGAAACTTTTTTTTGGAGAGAAAAAAAGTTGTTGGGATATTTCATTATCCTTGCCTTTATAGGCCATACATTTTACACATAGCCCCTTGGGCTTCACAAAATGGCATTTTGCCTATCCCATGGCTCATGTGCCATTTCTTTTTGCACATAAGCCATGGGCTTTACAAAAATTTGGCTTTATGCCTATTTTTTCTTACATTTATCCAAAAATAAAATAAAAGAAATACAACAAAATTATTTATTACAAAATTTTTATCTTGGCATTGGGAGGCCGGCCGCTTCATGTTCGGGCTCGACCCGGGCATGGGCCCACTGGATCTGGGCTTGGGCCCACTTGGCTTGGGGTTGACTTTGATTTTGACTTGGTCAACCAGGGTGTAAATTTTTACCCCAACAAATTGCCCCCCATCAATAAATGTACACCACATATGGGGGTCGTGTGCATGAAATTGATGGATCTTCTTTCACGTGGAGGCGACTTGGTTTGGTTCCCGCTTTTTGGGAAGCTGGCACTGCCCTTTTTACGACATGGACGGTCGTTGCTTGACATGTCTCCGAGACGGAGTGTCCGTGATAGGCGTTTTCCCTGGCCCGGAGCTATCTGGTTCCCGCTTTGTAGGAATCCTGCGCTGCCCTTTTTGCGACTTGGACGGTCGGTGCTGCCCTTTTAGCGACGTGGACGGTCGGTGCTGCCCTTTTAGCGACGTGGACGGTCGGTTCTGCCCTTTTTGCGACTTGGACGGTCGATGCTGCCATTTTAGCGACGTGGACGGTCGGTGCTGCCCTTTTAGCGACGTGGACGGTCGATGCTGCCCTTTTAGCGACGTGGACGGTCGGTGCTGCCCTTTTAGCGACGTGGACGGTCGGTGCTGCCCTTTTAGCGACGTGGACGGTCGGTGCTGCCCTTTTTGCGATTTGGACGGTCGATGCTGCCCTTTTAGCGACGTGGGCGGTCGGTGCTGCCCTTTTAGCGACGTGGAAGGTCGATGCTGCCCTTTTAGCGACTTGGACGGTCGACGCTGCCCTTTTAGCGACGTGGACGGTCGGTGCTGCCCTTTTAGCGACTTGGACGGTCGGTGCTGCCTTTTAGCGACTTGGACGGTCGATGCTTGGTTTGACTTGCTCTGCTTCTTGCAGTGTCAGGGGTAGACTTGACTTGCTCCGCTTCTTGCGGTGTCGGAGTGGAAGTTGACTTGTTGATTTTGATTTGGGTTGACATCAGCATCGCTATACTGGAATATGGTACCAGGACCGAATCATCATCTGTCATGGAGAGGATTTTGGGATTTTGGTTTTTGTTTGGCATCTGCATTGCTGCACTGGAATAATGCCAGGAGCAACTCATCATTTGCCCCAAGAGGATTTGGGAGAGATTGAGATTGTTTCACGCCCGTGGATTGTATACGGTTTTGCAGGATGTATGATCCAGACCGTAGGGCCGAAAAAATTTTTGGGACTTTGTCGGCGTCTGCATCGCTGCACTGGAACATGGTACCAGGAGCGACTCATCATTCGCCGTTGGGGTATGGGATTTGGAATTTATTTGGCGTCTGCATCGCTGCACTGGAATATGGTACCAGGAGCGACTCATCATTCGCCATTTGGGGATTGGGGAGCGATGGCTTAGGAGACAGGTTTAGATCCCTATCGCCTAAGGCTTTTCAATTTTATGGGCCGTGAGGGTCCCATAAAAGCATTTTCTCCCTACGAGTCGTAAGGATCCCGCAGGTGTATTTTCTCCTTAGGAGTCGTGAGGACTCCTAAGTGTGTTTTTCCTTTATGAGTCGTAAGGATCCCATAAAGGTTTGTTCTCCTCATATATCGTGAGGACACATGAGTGGGTCTTATCAATGGAGCATCATTCCCAAAGCGGAGACCGGCCGCGTAACTGGTGATTACGGTGGGGCATGGGTATGATGAGAATTATTTGAGCCCGTGGATTGTATACGATGGTCAATTTGGGGACCCACCGTAGGGCCGGGAGAATTTTTTAAAAATTGGATTTTGGTTGGCGTCTGCATCGCTGCACTGGAATGTGGTACCAGGAGCGACTCATCATTCGCCGTTTGGGGACTTGGAATTTGGATATTGTTTGGCATCAGCATTGCTGCACTGGAATAATGCCAGGAGCAACTCATCATTTGCCTCGGGAGGACTTGGGATTTGGATTTTCGGTCGGCATCAGCACCGCTAACACTGAAGCGAAATGCCAGGAGCGAATCATCATTTGCCATTGCCCGTTGGGGAACGATGGCTTAGGAGTTAGGTTTGGGTCCCTACCACCTAAGGCTTTTCAATTTTATGGGCCGTGAGGGTCCCATAAAAGCATTTTCTCCCTACGAGTCGAAAGGATCTCGTAGGTGTATTTTCTCCTTAGGAATCGTGAGGATTCCTAAGTGTGTTGCTCCTTTGTGAGTCGTAAGGATCTCACGCAGGGGTTTTCTCCTCACAAGGTCGAGAGGACTTTGAGAGTGTATTTCAACTCCTTTCCTTTTTACGAGTTTGCGCCCTTTCGGGTTTTCACAGACTCACCGGTAGTCCTGCTGTTTTTACTCACGGAGCCCTTTCGGGTTTTCATCCGTGCCCGTTTTGCTTGTGGACATACCGTTTTTTTTTTTTTTTGGCCGCTGGTGGGACTTTAAAGTAGTCTCACCGGCAGGATTTGGGAGAAATAGGGGTCATTTACGCCCGTGGATTGTATACGGTTTTGCAGGATGTCTGATCCAGACCGTAGGGCTGATGTGTTCAATTCGCCTGCGACTTGGAGCATTCACGTGTAGTATTTCTTGAGATATCGGCCATTGATGGATGGCATGGGCCTTTCTCCCTCGGCACTTATTAGTTGGTAGGATCCTCCGTCAAACACTTTCTCGATGACGTATGGTCCTTCCCAGTTTGGCTCGAATTTTCCCTTGGCATGTCGATTGGGGATAATCGGTCTTTTGAGGACCAACACCAATTCACCTTTCTTGAAGGCGCGGAGACGGGTTATCTTGTCATAAGCCCGTGACATTTGGGCTCGGTATAGCTCCAGATTTTGTTGCACCGCGAGCCTCTTTTCTTCGAGGGCATCGAGTTCTTCAAGTCGAAGGAGTACGTTTTCTTCCTCCGTCAACTCATGTTGGACGGCCATTCTTAAGCTCGGAACTTCAACTTCGAGGGGGAGGACCGCCTCCACTCCGAAGAGCAATGAGTATGGAGTGGACTGAGTTGGAGTACGGTGCGTGGTACGATATGCCCACAATGCCTCGTGAAGCTTGAGATTCCAGTCTCTCTTGTTGGCTGAAGCATTTTTCCTCAGAAGCTTGCATAGAGTCTTATTGAAGGCTTCGGCTAGCCCATTGGCTCTTGGATTATAAATGGAGGAATACCTCCAGTCTATCTTGTGCTGAGTAGCGAATCTTGAGACATTGAAGCTCTTGAAAGAAGGCCCGTTGTCAGAAATGATTCTTCTTGGTGTACCGAAGCGGTATAGAATATTATGCTGGAAGAATGTCAGAATATCCTTTGTCTTGACTTCTTTTAGCGGGACAGCTTCAGCCCAACTGGAGAAGTAGTCTGTCGCGGCCAGTATGAACCGGTGGCCTTTAGATGACGGAGGATCAATTGGGCCAACAATGTCGGTGCCCCAAACTTCGAAGGGCCACGACGCCACTGTAGGATGCAATGGGTTGGGATGCTTGTGAATAAAATCACCGTGAATTTGGCAGATATAACATTTCTTTGCATGCTCTCCGCAATCCCGTATCATGGTGGGCCAGTAATACCCAAGCCGTTTGATTTGAAGTCGCATCTTGGGGCCAGATTGGTGAGCACCGCAAACGCCCGAGTGAACATCCTTCATGACTTTTTGGGCTTCGGCCAATGACAGACACCTGAGCCAGAGTTGGTCATATGACCTGCGGTATAACGTGTCATTTACAAACACGTATCGGAGAGCTCTTTTCTTCAGCTGAATCCTCGCAGATTTTTCTTCGGGCAGCTTGTCGTATCGGAGGTACTCTATGAAGGGTTCTCTCCAATCGGGCTCGTCTTGGATGATCGAAGCTTCTTCGGCGGGACTGCTCTTCTGTTCCGCGCTTTCTTCTTCTCGTAGAGAAACTGGGGGTAGAATTTGCCGGCTCCTGACTGTGATCAGAATTTCGTCCATGTCAGGATCAGCCAGCTCTTTGGCCAAGCGAGCGAGTACGTCAGCCTTTCCGTTCAACGCTCTAGAGACTCTCGTTAGTTCAATATGAGTGAACCGTTTCATGAGTTCCACCACTCGACCTATGTACCGAGCTAACTCGGGTTTGTATATCTTATAGTCGCCGCTTACTTGGTTGACGACGAGCTGGGAGTCACCGTAAACTCGTAGCCGACGGATTTCCATTTCTATGGCGAGCTCCAAACCAGCTATCAGAGCTTCATACTCAGCTTCATTGTTTGTCCGAGGCTCGGTGAGAGCAAAAGAACGCCGTAGGGTTCCCATTGATGGTGTGATGAACACCAATCCTATCCCTGCTTTTATCTCCGGGACGCTTGATTTACTGGAAGTTCTTATCGATGAGGCCCCATCGAAGTAGAGCTCCCAACATGGCTCGTCATTCTCGAGATGCAGCACTTGTTCGTCGTGTAACTCACAATTTAGTGGCGACCCTTCTGGTATGGGATGAGCAGCGAGAAAGTCTGCAAGAGCTTGCCCTTTTACTGCTTTCTGAGGAGTGTAAACTATGTCAAACTCAAGTAGCATGACAGCCCATCTTGCCATTCTGCCGGCTAAGCTTGCTTTGGTCATCAAGTGTTTGAGCGGGTCGACCTTGGAGATCAGCATAACCCGATGAGCGAGCAGATAGTGCCTCAGCTTCTTCACAGCAAATATCAGAGCCAGGCATTGCTTTTCGATTGGGGAGTAGTTGTGTTCCGCCCCGACTAGAGTTCGACTGAGGTAGTAGAGGGCATTTTCTTTTCCTTCCTCGTTATTCTGGGCAAGGAGCGCACCGAGTGACTCGTCCAGCGCGGCAGTGTAGAGAATCAGCGGTTTATTTGGAATGGGAGCGGCCAGCACTGGAGGGTGCAACAAGTATTGTTTGATGCTTTCGAACGCTGCTTGACATTCGGCATCCCAGATAAAAGGAGCTCCTTTCTTCATGAGCTTTGAGAAGGGCCTACATCTCCCTGATAAATTTGAGATAAACCTCCGTATATAAGCAAGCTTGCCTTGAAAAGATCTTAGCTGCGTCAGACTCTTCGGAGGGGGCATCTCCATGATGGCCTTTATCTTTGATGGGTCAACTTCGATCCCTCGATGTCGGACTATGAAGCCCAGGAATTTTCCCGATGACACGCCAAAAGCGCACTTCAGAGGATTCATCTTCAGATCGTATTCTCTCAGTCTGGTGAGAACGGTCCTGAGATCTTGGATATGATCGGCCTTGGCTTTAGTCTTGACGACCAGATCATCAACATAGCATTCGACGACTTTATGGATTAGGTCATCAAAGATATTAGTCATCGCCCTTTGATATGAGGCTCCTGCGTTCTTCAGTCCGAATGGCATTACCTTGTAGCAATATATTCCGATCGGGGTTCGAAATGTCGTGTGCTTCTCATCCTCAGGCGACATCTTGATCTGATTATATCCAGATGAGCCGTCCATAAAGATGAACAGTTCGTAATTTGAGGTGTCATTGACCATCATTTCCATGACCGGTAGCGGGAAGTCGTCTTTAGGACATGCCTTGTTGAGGTCCCTGAAATCGACACAAACTCGGATCTGCCCATTTTTCTTCTTCACTGGGACTACGCATGCGATCCAGTCCGCATACTTCTCTTCCCTGATGAAGCCGGCATCGATGAGTTTCTTGGTTTCCTCGATGACCTTTTCTTCCAACTCCCTTCTCATTCTTCGAGGAGCTTGTTTGACTGGCTTAGCATCGGGAGATATAGCCAACTTATGTACGGCCACTTCAGGGGAAAGGCCAGGCATTTCTTTGTATGTCCACGCGAAGCAGTCGACGAACTCATACAGCAGGGCAATTATCTGCGCTTTCATTTCCTCTGACAAGAGCGAGCTGATGTAGGTCAGCCTTGGATTATCGGGCGTTCCTAAGTCAATCTCGGTTAGCTCATCAAAGGTTGCTTGTCCGCCATCTTCGAGCTCTTGAGGAGCTTCTTCTGGCTCGGCTATCTCGTCATCATCATTTGATCTTTCGCTGGTCTCACCAACATGGATCATGTAGCACGCTTTGGAATCAGGTTGAATGTAGCCTATGCCCCGTCTATCTGGAATCCGTCGATCGATGAGTGCTCGGACCTGGGGCGGATACCATAGCCCTTCGTAAAACTTTGCTTCAGACTCCGTTTGATATAACCGGCATCCGCACTTCTTAAAGTATTCCCGCATCTCGGGCGCATAGTATCTTGGATTGAGGACGGCTCTTATGCCTCTCTCATAAGGAAGGCACACGACAGAAAGGTCGTCCGGGTGCACAACGGGGTTTGACCCATAAAACAAGATGCCCTTCTGTCCACTTTTCCTCCCGGGAACGTAGAAAGTTTTCAGCTGGTCCACGGTGGAGATTGATAATGCATCGAGCTCTTTGCACATTTGCTCTGGTACCCTTGTAACGGCTAGGGACCCTTCTGCAACTTCGAAGGTCTCTCGTAGTTTCGCTTGTTGCGTGGGGGTCCAATCTGCACCGCTGTTGCACGACAGGTCCTCCTCCTCTGACTCTTCAGTGTCACTGCCAAGATGAGGGCGGACTTTGCTGCTAGATGGGCCTTCAGTAACAGATTCGTCCGTATCGCTGCCGAAATGAGGGCGAGTTTTGCGGAAGGACGGGCTTCCAGCGTCGGACTCATCAGAGTCGCTGCCGAAATGCGGGCGCACTTGGGTATTTTTGCTTTTGAAAGTGATAGCCGGCGAAGATTTGCTTTTGAGTCTTGGGGCCGTTCTATCCTCAGTCAGTTGTGGCTTGGCATTTTGGTGGTTCGTAAAGTACCGAGAATCTTCATATCGGACTTCATGCACACCGAACGGCTGGATGTCTCCGTCAATGCGTCTTTCTTCGCCATTTTTAGTGTACTTCATGCATTGATGGAGAGTTGACGGAATGATGCCGTAATCGTGGAGCCACGGCCGCCCTAAGAGAATCTTATAAGACGTGTCGGCGTCGATCACGTATATCTTAGCTTCAGTTTGCAGATCCCCAAATTTGATTGGCAGAGCTATAGACCCCAGAACTTGCTGGCAATTTTGGTTGAAGCCTTGAATGACAATCCTTTCCCTTGACAGGTGTCGGACGTCCATTGACAAACTCTTCAGAGTTCGCAAGTTCATGATGTTCACTGAAGACCCCGGATCAATCAATATGCGATTAATTCGATCTCCGTCGCTGTACCCGGTCACGTAAAGCGGCCGATTATGTTCAGCCGTTCCCAGTAGCAAGTCTTCATCCTTAAATGTGACTGCGGCGGCATACAAAGCATGCTGGGCTTCTTTCATGTTAATTTCCGCAAAGTGAGCCTGATACCGCTCGGGGTTTTGCAGAGCGTGGATGAGAACATCTCTAAGCTCCTTAGATAGGACCAAGGCGTCGTAGATGCTCAGGAGAGACGGAAGCTTCCGGAGATGCGCCAAGACATTATAGTCCACCGAGGAAGGACTTATGTTTTCATCAGCCGGTTCTCTGCCATCTTCTTCATTAGCGACTTGTTTTTCCTTCCCTTTTGGGGCGTTGCCCTGATTTTGCGGTAGAGCCCTGCCGCTTCTGAGCTGGATTTGATTGGCCTTTGTGGTGAGCTCCTCGTCCTCTTCCGGAAAACAGAGATCATCCTCAGAGTCGCTGCCAAGATGGATGGCGTAGCAGGTCACTACTGGAATTTCTTCATTGGAGTCTTTTTCTAACTCCTCCAGAATTTCAGCCGCTTGTACAGGGAAGAACTCCTTCAATTGAATCAATGTTCTTTCCTTTTGCTCATATTCTTCGAGGGAATCGATATACTTTTGAATGGTCGATCTCCCTGCAGACTCTTTTTCGCGCCGAGCTGCACTTTTCTTCTTCTTGAGCTTCTTGGATTTTGAGCCTGATGGAACCGCATTGGCAGCTGGACTGGTAGGCTTCTTCTGTCCTTCCCATTCCATCGTGGGTTCTTTCCGAAGTAGCTTTATCATCTTCTTCGTCTTATTAGATATGTGTGTACTCCACGGAGGCCACGATGAGTCAGTTTCGTTTGTCAGGGCAGCGGGTTCGGCTGTCTGCTCCCAGAAGGCTTCAGCTTCCGTCTGTATAAAGTTGGCGGTTGCAACTTGATTGTTCACCAACACGCTTTTGGACAGCTCGATCTCTCCAGCCTTGTACTGCTTCTCGACCCAATCCTTGAAGATATAGCAATCCTCGATCGCATGGCTCACTACTCGGTGGTACGGGCAATACAGGGGATTGTCGGTCATTTTTGCTTCTTGGGGTCTTTTCGACTCCGGCAGTTGTAGGCCATTGTTCAAGGCATCTTTAAATATCTTGCGGACCTTGTCCCTTCTGAAAGAGTAAACCTTGTTCTTTTTCTCCTCTAGGGAAGGCCCATCTCCTCCCAGCAATGGCTTTCGAGACCGGTTGGTTTTGGATTCGCCCGCCCTTCGCTTTTCTTCATTGTCGGAGGCATTGAAGACATTGGTACTGCTGGAACTCCCGCTTCTACGGTTGTCGTCCCGCTTGCTTTTCCAGGTTTTGTCTCTCTGAGAGTCCGGCGGGGACTCTTGCTTCGAGCGTTCCAGCATTTGGACTTTCTTGGTTAGCTCCTGAAACGTCTTAAGGCCCGCTGTACACAAGAAGGGGACCATCCAATTGCTGAGGTTTCCAATGAGAAGGCTGACGGACTGGTCCTGCTCCAGCGGCGGTTCGCACTTGACTGTGAGATTACGCCATCGGACGATAAAGTCGGTGTTGCATTCATTCTTCCCCGGCTTAGTCCTCACAAGGTCGGCAATGGAGATTTTATCACTGACGCTCATGAACCTTTGCCGGAACAGAGACTCCATTTGGGCAAAGGTAATGACGGACCCGTCCGGTATACTCGCATACCAGTCGAAGGCGACGCCGGTCAGGCTGTTGACAAACTGACGAAGAAGGAGCGCATCGTTGCCCCCTGTATTTCCGCACGATGCTTTGAAGTGGGCGACGTGCTGGTTTGCATTCCCCGTTCCATCAAATCTTCCGAACTCAGGAATGACGTAGCCGCTTGTGAACTCAATCAGATCGTACTGCGCGGGATATGGCCGCCCACTACTGCCGATTTCTTTCTGAGCTTCAGCTTCGGCTACCAATGTTTTAACCTTGCTGGTGACCAAATCCATTATCCGATCCTGTGTTAGCGGGATAGTGCTATCTGGGGCCAAGGCGTCCCCAGAAGCGGAATGTAGCCTGCTTTCATTCGGATCGACCAGTCTTGGTCCCAAAGGAACAGGCATTGGCTGCCTCGGATTGTCATCACCCGGCTGATTAGTAGCGGCTTGTGCTTGATTAGGAGGCGCTCGAGCAATTTGAGCCGTAAGCTGCATCACCACGTTCGTTAAGTCGTCAATCTTCGAATAGAGCTTGGCCATCTCTTTATCTTTGCTCCTGAGCTGTTTTCGAAGTTCTTGAAGCAGCTCTTGCTCCGCAGTCCTAGGGCGGAAAGTCGGCTCTTCCTCGCTGTCCGAGCTTGACTCTACATGGACCGAGGGGTCTATCTGCCTATCATCCTCATCGAGAGGGTTTTCTTCATCCAGCAGGGGCGGCTGTTCTTGGGCGGCGGCAACCACATTCAGGCTAGATTGGGCTTGGGATGTGGTGGCCCCGTCCTTGCTTTTGCTGCGAAGGTTGTCGCTGGGGCGCCCGCCCGCCATATAGACTGTATGGATGATATATCCGACCGTCTTTCTATCATTGGCGGCTGATTTCACGGATCGCTGTCTTGACCCCCTTGCTTCGGTAGCCGGTAGTCGATTGAAGGCGGCCGGCCTAACCAGGTTCTTGAATGGTGCTGGCGCTTCTTTTCTGGGTTTGCCCCGCTGCTTTCACGCGGAACGGAGTGCTTGATAGACTCTTGAAGAGACAGTGTCATACTTTTTCTGTTGGGGCCGGGACACATCTCTTTGTGGCACTGTTCGGACCGCTGTCTTCTTGATTCTGGCGGTCATGGCGTTTTTCTGAACCCACTTCAGAGGCTCGAAGGAATTGCTGATTCTTACATCCGACTCGGCCGTCGTCGCCGGGCAACCCTGCACTTGGAACTTCACACGATTCCATTTGGCCGAAGCCTTGGCCCTCTTGTTGGCTCGATACCTGAGCCGCTTCTGCCTTAACTTTTCTGTTCTAAGCACCTGGCAGACTTCGACTTTTTGGGAAGATGCCGCAGACCGGTTGATGGAGGGCCTTGGAGATACGCCCGATTGTGCATTTGTTGGAGTCATCGCCTGAGCTCGTCCGCAACTTTTAATGTTGCCCTTCACATCGGAAGTCTTGCCCCCAGCTAGAGCGCCAGGGACTCGTTCAGACACCATCTTAAGTTTCGGTTGTGGCGCCTTGGCGATCACGACATTCGGCCTCTTACCCCTTGAGACCGGCTTGGCCACCTGTTCCGCTGGGATCTCTGCCAAATGAGCGCTTCCGGCAGGGTAGATGATGACAGAGCCAAACTGGCGGGGCGGTTCCTCCCATTGTCGACTGAGGCTTGCGGGGAGAACCACACGAGCGTTGATCTTGACCACGTACGGAATCGGGGTCGCTTTGGAAGCTGAATTCGTCTGGGGAGACATTGTCGTCGAAGGTTGATTGCTGCACGGAAAAAAAACATCATTTCAGTATAGGCAATCGATATATATATTGATTGAGTTCGTATGAACGTTTAACCCGAAATATGGGAGGAGAGATTCGTCCCACCGGGCGTGCCAGAGTCTGTAGGGTGTTTTTCGTCACCCCATTGAGATGGGAATACGCGCGCGCTTGTCAGGCGTACTACAGATTTCCCCTGCCTGGAGTAAGCCGGGGTTTAATGATTGTGGGGATCCGAATCTCCGGCAGCCGCGGACTAAGCTGCCGTTAATTACCCCTCGCCTTTGGGGCGAGAGAACCTCCGATTAACGGGTTAAAATGGTCATGCGAACTCAATGTGCAGTGTACGTGTGTTGTGTTGTATTTGGAGGGGGAGAATATTGCGGAGTATGTGTATGTGTACATTTGTATACAAATGTATGTATATACATATATATATAAATAAAGGGGAAAAGGCATCCAAAGGATGCGTGGGGGGCCACGTGTCGGCACGCGAGCGCCTTGCGCACTTGCGCAGGTGCGCAAGCGCGCGCGCCACGTGTCGGCGCGCGGGCGCCTTGCGCACTTGCGCAAGCGCGCGCGCCACGTGTCGGCGCGCGGGCGCCTTGCGCACTTGCGCAAGCGCGCAGGTGCGCACGCCACGTGTCGGCGCGCGGGCGCCTTGCGCACTTGCGCAAGCGCGCGTGCCACGTGTCGGCACGCGGGCGCCTTGTGCACTTGCGCTGCGCGCCGGAGAGGCACAAGAGGCTTTTAGCCTGAAAAATTTCTCAGAAGAGAAATCAGAGAGGAGTTGGACTCCTGAATGTGTTTTTTGGGTTAATGGAAGGGGTTCTTCTTCTTCCTCCTGTTGCTTGCTGGATCTTGAAGATCAAGAGATGTGAAATCTCAAAATCTCTCCTTTTTAAGATCTGATGACAGATCCAAGTTCCCCTTTGTGGTTTTTGTGGTGGAAAACTATTTAGTTTTGAAAAAGGAAGAGTAAAACTCTTGATTTAATTCAAAAGAAAGAAGAAGTTTTTGGAACCTTGAAGAAGAAAGAAAGAGCTCAGCTCTGAAACTTTTTTTTGGAGAGAAAAAAAGTTGTTGGGATATTTCATTATCCTTGCCTTTATAGGCCATACATTTTACACATAGCCCCTTGGGCTTCACAAAATGGCATTTTGCCTATCCCATGGCTCATGTGCCATTTCTTTTTGCACATAAGCCATGGGCTTTACAAAAATTTGGCTTTATGCCTATTTTTTCTTACATTTATCCAAAAATAAAATAAAAGAAATACAACAAAATTATTTATTACAAAATTTTTATCTTGGCATTGGGAGGCCGGCCGCTTCATGTTCGGGCTCGACCCGGGCATGGGCCCACTGGATCTGGGCTTGGGCCCACTTGGCTTGGGGTTGACTTTGATTTTGACTTGGTCAACCAGGGTGTAAATTTTTACCCCAACACCGTGACAAGCCGGTAGGTTACCGCGCTTGGAATCTTCCATACTGAATCTTTTCAGTATGGTGTCGATGTACCTGGACTGAGAAAGTCTTAATATCCTCTTGGATCTATCACGATGGATCCGAATCCCCAGGATGTATGAGGCATCACCCAGGTCTTTCATGGAGAACCTGTGCGACAAGAACCCCTTGACAGATTGTAGCATAGGAATGTCATTTCCTATTAGGAGAATGTCATCCACGTATAAAACGAGGAATACTACAGTTCTCGCTACAAATCTACTATAGATGCATGGTTCATCTGGATTTTTGATAAAGCCAAATTCCTTGACCGTCTCATCAAAACAGATGTTCCAACTCCGCGATGCCTGCTTTAGTCCATAGATGGACTTAAGCAACTTGCACACCTTTCCGATGCTCCCACTCTGAATGAAACCCTCTGGCTGATCCATATAGACACTCCTCTAAATTTCCATTTAGAAAAGCGGTCTTTACGTCCATCTGCCAAATCTCATAATCGTGGAAGGCAGCAATGGCAAGAAGGATCCGAATGGATTTCAGCATAGCCACTGGAGAAAAGGTTTCGTCATAGTCCAAGCCAGGTCTTTGACGGAAACCCTTTGCTATAAGTCTAGCTTTATAGGTCTCAACCTGTCCATCTACACCAATCTTCCTTTTGAAGATCCACTTGCATCCTACGGGTTTTACCCCGTCTGGAGCAATGTCCAACGTCCATACTTTGTTGGTGTACATGGACTCTATTTCGGTCCGCATTGCATCCAGCCATTTTACCGAGTCAACGCTCTGAACGGCCTGCTGGAAGCTAGTAGGCTCATCATAATCTATGATGCAATCCTCTCTATCCCCGTCTATGAGAAAACCGTAGTATCTCTCGGGCGGATGAGACTGCCTACTACTCCTGCGGAGCGGCGTAGGAATGTCATGTTCTTTCGAACCCTCTGGTTCCTCTAATCTTTCAGTGATGGTTTGTGGTTCTGGAATTTCTTCCAGTTCTACTGTGCTCCCACTTATCTGGGTTTCCAAAAACTCAGTTTCCAAGAAGTAGGCATGACGAGAAACAAGAACTTTTTGTTCCTCTTCGCAGTAGAAGAAATATCCCTTGGAGTTCTTTGGATATCCCACGAACTTGCACTGTACTGAGCGTGCCTCGAGCTTGTCCGCATGCTGCTTTTTAACAAAAGCTGGACATCCCCATGTCTTAATGTGCTTAAGATAGGGTCTCTTCCCACTCCACATCTCATATGGAGTAGTAGGCACAGTCTTAGTAGGAACTCAGTTCAAAAGGTACGCAGCTGATTCTAGCGCATACCCCCAGAATGATAGCGGTAACTCAGCGTTACTCATCATGGACCGTACCATATCCAATAGGGTTCGGTTCCGTCTCTCCGATACACCGTTGTGTTGCGGAGTGGAGGAGTAAGCTGAGAGAGAATTCCGTTCTCTTTTAAATAATTCAGGAACTCGGCACTTAAGTATTCTCCACCTCGATCCGATCTTAGAATCTTGATACTTTTGCCGATCTGTTTCTCTACTTCATTCTTATATTCCAGGAACTTTTCAAAAGCTTCGGACTTATGTTTCATTAAGAAGACATAACCGTACCTTGAAAAATCATCCGTAAAAGTGATGAAGTAAGAGTAACCGCTTCGCGCATGTGTAGACATTGTACCGCACACGTCGCTGTGTACGAGTCCCAAGAGCTCGCTCGCTCTTTCTCCGTGTCCAGTGAACGGAGTCTTTGTCATCTTTCCCATGAGACAAGATTCACAAGTGGCATAAGACTGATACTCGAACGGATCCAAGTATCCTTCTTTATGTAACTTAGTCAACCGTGTCTCATTGATGTGACCCAGTCTACAATGCCATAAGAAAGCCTGATTAATATCTGGAGACTTTCTTTTATGTGTATTCTGGACATTGAAAATATGTGGTTGGTTTAACACGTATATACCATTGCTCAGTGTACCTGACCCAATCAGAACTTGATTAAGGTGAATGTTTACAACATTACTTACAAACGCAAATTCATAACCTTCTTTAGAAACCAAAGATACAGAAATGATATTACAAGTTGCGTTGGGTACAAAAAAGCAATTACGCAAAACCAAAACATGCCCATCTGACATTCCCAGGTGATAGTCCCCCACGGCTTTAGCATCCATGCTAGCTCCGTTCGCAACTCTGAGGGTCATGTCACCTGCCTTCAAAACCCTACGGTTTCTCAACGCCTGCAAAGAATTACAGATATGAGATCCTGATCCGGTATCCAATACCCAGGAAGTAGAGTTTATAGAAAGACAGTTTTCAATAACATACACACCTGAAGCTGAAGCCGCAACCTGCTTCAGTTCCTGTGTCCTGGCCTTCCAAGCCCTGCAATCTTTCTTCCAGTGTCCACTCTTATGACAATAGAAGCATTCCTCCTTTCCCACAAGCTTCCCCGCAATCTTTGTTGCCTTTTCCTTTCCCTTTGTACCCACTTTACTAACACCACCTCTTGGTTTGGCGGGGGCTTTCTTCCTCTTTCCCTTGGCTTTCGCCTTGGACTTAGAGGAAGAAGATCCTCCTACAAACAAAGCGGGTGTTTCCCTACCTTTCTGTAGGGTGCCCTCTGCGCTCCTCAGCATGTTGAGGAGTTGTGAAAGTTCAACTTCCTTTTCTTGTAAGTTGAAGTTCAGTATAAACTGGGCGTAAGTGGATGGAAGGGACTGGAGAATTAAATCCGTATAGAGTTCACTTTCTAACGTGGTCCTAAGTTCCGCGAGCTCCTCAATGTAGCCAATCATCTTAAGCACGTGGTCCGCTACCGATGATCCGACGGCCAACTTGGCCGAAAATAACTTCTTCGACACTTCGTATCTTGCGATACGAGACTGTTCTACATACAGATCTTTTGTATGAAGAAATATGGATTCCAAATCTATATTCTCGTGCCTCCTCTGGTGTTCGTTGTCCATAGAGGCAAGCACGAGGCACTTGGCCTTCGCGCAATCAATCCCCCAAGTCTTACGGATTTCCTTATCCGCGACGCTGGAGGTGGGACCTGGGACGGGGGGAGCTTTGGTGGTAAGAAGATACCCCAGCTTGTCGTAAGTGATTGCCATTTTGACATTCCTGAGCCAATCTTTGTAGTTTGGCCCTGTCAGTATGTTTTTATCTAGAAGTAACTTAAGTCCAGTCATGTCGAATAGTCGCTGCAATTAGGAGGGAGAGAAGAAACACTTTAGCACGATGCTCTTGCAAGTTTAGAATGGTTTTTAATTTGTCTAAACAGGATGGCTCCCACTGTCTCTCGAATCCCTCCTCAAACCATAAAGGAAGAATTAGTCGGGATTAATCCCACCGCACAATACTTGCTTAACCGTTCAGCCAGGCCAGTGTCGGTACTTCGAGGGAGGTTTTCCAACGCTTTCGCGAAGTTCCTTAATTAGAGAACCTCTTTTCCCTGGGGGCGTAGCCCCGCTAACACCTTTCTAGACACCTACTAGGTTTATAGCATTGATCGTTTAGTGAAAAATTTCCCGAGGAGTAGCATATACTCACAGTAGGATCGGGATCCAAATATCATCGCGTGACGAAACTGAAGGAATCCTACCAGAATCACCACACTCCAAATGGTATGCAAATCTAGCAAGTTTCAGTACTTATGAAACTCCCGATGTGGATTTTTGCCCCATGCTCTTATGACCTTGACTTTGGCCAACAAATCATAAGTCACATGTCAAGTTCTACCCGTCGTTCTCCAGGTTAATTTGAATCCACCCGTACCTACCCTTGACTTTGGCCAACAAGGCAGTACGACTGTTCCAAACCAACGCATCTATCTATGCTGCACATGAATACCCAATAGCTACCAATCACTATGCCTTGACTTTGGCCAACAAACACAGCTTGAATACTATTGACTATTCATGTGAAACGACGGAGGGCTACGAATGGTTTTGGCGAAACCGTGAACGTAGTGAACTTGATATAATCGATGGAACGAGATAGCTTTTAGAAGGAGTGGCTCAATCTCCGCATTTAAAAATTAGTTTTGAAAAGAACCGAGTGGTTTTTCGAAAGTGTTCCAACGATTTTAACTTGGTTTATTATCTTGCATTAGTTCTTTTAATGCGTGATATTCTTGCATTAGTTCTTTTAATGCGTCCCATCATTTAATCCTACCATTGCAGAAAACAACCAAAATATGACGTACGCTTATGCCATTCGCATTCGCCACGGGGCCCCGTCATCACCCGTTAGGTTACTTAACTAACGACAGAGCGGGGGCTGGGCTAGCGCGGCTATAAAACATAAGCAACGCCTAAATAGTTATAGATATAGCAATGATAGACATTACAGATCACAGATGAATACATTGGATATACTAGGAATCCGCAATCCGTTCGAGCCTGTAACGAAAAGCGGATTACACGGTCGCGGTGAATAGTCAATACCCCACCCAAGACCCCTACGGGTGCGGCAAACTACCCGCCAAGTACTCGGCAGTTTGTGCACCCCTCCATGGGTCTATCCTAGGAGCAAAAACAGTAAAAAGAATTATACAATGACGGCTACAACCCCGACCCGGTTGTGCGGCCAAACAAATAATAATATTACATCAATTTACATTTACAATGAATGAAAGAAAAACAAAAGCTCATCTCACATCCACCCCGGCTATTCACCCGCGACAGTCCAACACATTCATATACACATTCCAATATCAAACACAGATCACAGAGATGTATAACCCCGACTAATCGACTTATAGCGATTAGCCGACGTTCAATACATTCAAACATCACAGATATAACCAACATAGCCAAAGTGTAGCGAAGTTCGAAAAAAATACGGATTTATAGGACCCCAAAAGTAAATTTCTGTTCTGGAAAATCTGGGCACATATAACATATTTGAAAAATCCCAAAACCTGTTAGTGTATATGCCCTAGAGGCCATTACTGTATCATACTAGTATGTATATTACTTAATGGAAGCTTGGGATATTCACCTTGTATATACAATCTTGCTCAAAATAGTAGTATGCTACTTGGTTTATTTCTACTTCAATGTGTACATGTGTTTATCTTTGTATATTGCTTATACACATTAGTGGAGCCCTTAGGATCTTTGCTTGATTACCAGCGATGTGATGGCCGTCACACTAGTGGGGCTGGGTAATCTAGAAGCACATCCTTATGCAGGTCCCTGGTCGCAGGACTATCGAGACAGGGCATCGATACTCCGGAGTAGACCAGCGCATGCGCTTCTCATCCCAGTGTGGGAGACGGTCTGTCCCACAGCCGTCAGTACGTCGTGCTTGAGATAGTATGCGGGTGCCCGTTAGGTTACGGGTACACTGGACAGGACTCGTCGGGAACTGACCAGTTGGTATTATACCTATCGTCAGTTATCAGTTCCCAGGTGACATGAGTACAGCTTAGTCCGCTGACTTGACACTGTCACTTCGCCTCGGGTGTGTTCCCACTGTACTTTGATCACTACCCTACCACGGCTCAAAGGAGTCGTACAAACAGGTGGTGGTTGGGTGCAGTCCCGAAGCACTTGGAGGCAGTGACGGTTAGACAGGATTCGTCTCTCCCGGTATTGGGGGTTGACATCGCGCTGTGTCTAGGAGAGCCATTACACGAGTAGTCCCTGGCCAGGGCAAACGAGATATACTGGTAGGTTTCCAGCGTTATCTCAGGGTGTTTTGGGCTTCGCTCCGGCACGACTTGTACCGCTATTGGGGGACTGACGTTTACCGCCCCCTAGGCCCGCCATGCGATGTATCAGACGAACAGACCGGACTGTACGGAGAATGTCACATTCAGGCTCAGTAGGAGTTCAGATGGGTTTCGCCTCGTCGGTCTTCTTGTCGGCATTACCTGGGAACCGTTACGCACAGCTAGTGCCGCTTGCGGTCTGTGGTTAAACCCACTGCCAGCGTAGTGTCGAGTCTTTAGAGTCCCACACAGAAAGCTTTTCGCCTTTAGGCAAAAGAGTAGAGGTCGCATGGTATTGCGACAGGTCGCATGGTTTTGCGACAGGGTTCGGTCACATCCGTGCACTTGTGCACGTACAGTGTCCGGACAGTTTACACTAGCGGGCTTTGGTTTAAGCCAGATCCTAGTGTACCTTATGGGATTGGATTTATCCAGTTTGCATTCGTGTTCCTCGGAACGCGGATGCGGGTGTGTATGCACAGTTGACAGGGAGGCACGGACAGCGGATTCTCATTAGGGTTGTTGACAGTTGACCGTTGACTTTTTGACTTTTTGCTCAACCCTAATGAGAATATGATATGTGATTAACTATTATATTAATTAAGTATTATGGTGACTTGGTTGTTGACTTTGTTGACTTGTTGACTTTTGTTGACTTGTTGACTTTGTTGACCGGTTGACTAGGCTTGACTAGTTGACCATCATGATAACCATGGCTATCATTTCATGCCAAAGACTTTTACTTGCTTGTTCATTTAAGTAAAATGAGTGCATGACATGATAAGCTTATGGTTGCTTCTACCATCACATAAGACTTTTGTTAATATGATGAGTTATGATTACTTTGGATTATGAGAGGGTGAGAGTCAAAAGAGTTGCTCATTTTTTCTTGCTCATTCTCTCTCTTGTTCTTGAGCTCTCCTCTTGCTCTCACCCTCAACCTCTTGCTCCCTCTCTTGATCTATGGTTCTCTTGTCTCATGAGTTGAGAATCAAGAACCATAGATAAAATCCCATTCTAAATCATCTCTACTCATTCTAGTTCACTAGGTTTAGCAAACCAAGTGAACTAGTTTCTTCAAAGAACGAAGAAGGAGCTAAAGGTTGGAGCTTTCAAGTGGATCTATCTTCGGCGTACGGAGACAACGAGAAGGAGCCATCGAACCATCATCGGAGCTTGAAGAGAAGGAGTTCAAGTTTAGGTATAACCATCTTCATCCGAGTAGCTAAATATCTTTAGCTTAGTATGCTAGTTTTAGTTTAGGTAAAGATCCCGACCTAGCTTAGTCCATGTTGCCTCCTGCGTTAAAATTTTGATTTTATACCGTTTCCGCCTCCCCGTTAGAACCGGGGGTCACAACGTGGACTTACAGTGGTATCAGAGCCTAACTAAACTTAAACTAGCTTGGTAGCGAAGTGTAACGAAGTTCGGAACCGGAAAAATCCAAAAACCAAACTTTTACAAAAACTGAGTTTCTGTTGAAATTTTTTCTGGTCAAAATGAAAAACTTTATACTCCTAAATTCGGCTCAGGGTTTTGTTAGAACACCCATGAAAAACGGTTCACCAATTCGGTCAAACCGCCGCGCTTCCGCCGCACGAGGTAGGCATGTGCCGCGGAAGCGCCGCGGTTTGTCGTCTTCAGTGCATCGTTTTTCGTGCAGTGTGTGTCTGTGTTGGTTTTGGGATTTTTGAGATATATTATATGTGCCCAGATTTTCCAGAAAAGAAATTTCCTTTTGGGGTCCTATAATTCTGTATTTTTTCCGAACTTCACTGCACTTTGACTATGATGGTTATATCTGTGATGTTTGCATGTATTGAACGTCGGCTAATCGCTATAAGTCGATTAGTCGGGGTTATACATGATCTGTAATGTGCTGGAATGTGTATATAAATATGTTGGATTGTCGCGGGTGAATAGCCGGGGGTTGTGAGACGAGAGTTTACTTTTCTTGCAATTCATGTAAATTTGTAAATTGATGTAATAATTATTTGTATGGCCGCACAACCGGGTCGGGGTTGTAGCCGTCATTGTATAATTTCTTTTTACTGTTTTTGCTCCTAGGATAGACCCATGGAGGGGTGCACAAACTACCGGGTATGCCGAAGTGTCGAGTGGCCTACTCATGGTGATGAGGGAGGTCGCTACGCTTCGGGTACTTGGCGGGTAGTTTGCCGCACCCGTAGGGGTCTTGGGTGGGGTATTGGCTATTCACCGTGACCGTGTAATCTGTTTTTGTTACAGGCTCGTACAAATTACAGATTCCTAGTATATCCAATGTATTTATCTGTGATCTGAAATGTCTATCATTGCTTTCTATTTAGGCGTTGCTTATGTTTTACAGACGCGCTAGCCCAGCCCCCGCTCTGTCGTTAGTTAAGTAACCTAACGGGTAATGACGGGGCCCAGTGGCGAATGCGAATGGTATAAGCGTACGTCATATTTTGGTTGTTTTCTGCAATGGTAGGATTAAATGATGGGACGCATTAAAAGAACTAATGCAAGAATATCACGCATTAAAAGAACTAATGCAAGATAATAAACCAAGTTAAAGTCGTTGGAACACTTTCGAAAAACCACTCGGTTCTTTTCAAAACAAACTTTTAAAATACGGAGTTTGAGCCACTCCATTTAAAAGCTATCTCGTTCCATCGACTAAATCAAGTTCACTACGTTCACGGTTTTGCCAAAACCATTCGTAGCCCTCCGTCGTTTCGTATGAATATTCAATAGTATTCAAGCTGTGTTTGTTGACCTTCGTCAAGGCATAGTGATTGGTAGCTGTTGGGTATTCATATGTAGCATAGATAGATGCGTTGGTTTGGGACATTCGCATTACCTTGTTGACCTTCATCAAGGGTATATACGGGTGGATTCAAATTAACCTGGATAATGACGGGCAGAACTTGACATGTGACTTATGATTTGTTGACCTTCGTCAAGGTCATAAGAGCATGGGGCAAAAATCCACATCGGGAGTTTCATAAGTACTGAAACTTGCTAGATTTGCATACAATTTGGAGTGTGGTGATTCTGGTAGGATTCCTTCAGTTTCGTCACGCGATGATATTTGGATCCCGATCCTACTGTGAGTATATGCTACTCCTCGGGAAATTTCTCGCTTAACAATCAATGCTATAAACCTAGTAGGTGTCTAGAAAGGTGTTAGCGGGGCTACGCCCCCAGGGAAAAGAGGTTCTTTAATTAAGGAACTTCGCGAAAGCGTTGGAAAACCTCCCTCGAAGTACCGACACCAGCCTGGCCGAACGGTTAAGCAAGTATTGTACGGTGGGATTGATCCTGACTAATTCTTCCTTTGTGGTTTGAGGAGGGATTCGAGAAACAGTGGGAGCCATCCTGTTTAGACAAACTAAAAACCACTCTAAACTTGCAAGAGCATCATGCTGAGTGTTTTTCTCTTCTCTCCAAATTGCAGCGACCATTCAACATGACTGGACTTAAGTTACTCCTAGATAAAAACAAACTGACAGGGCCAAACTACAAAGATTGGCTCAGGAATGTCAAGATAGCAATCACTTATGACAAGCTGGGGTATCTTCTTACCACCAAAGCTCCCCCTGTCCCTGGTCCAACTTCCAGTGTCGCGGATAAGGAAATCCGCAAGACTTGGGAGATTGATAGCGCAAAGGCCAAGTGCCTCCTGCTTGCCTCGATGGACAACGAACATCAGAGGAGGCATGAGAATATGGACATGGAATCCATATTGCTCCATACAAAAGAACTGTATGGAGAGCAATCTCGTATCGCAAGATACGAAGCGTCGAAAAAGTTATTTTCGACAAGAATGGCCGTCGGATCATCAGTAGCCGAGCACGTGCTAAAGATGATCGGCTTCATTGAGGAGCTCGCTGACCTAGGGATCACATTGGAGAGTGAGCTATATACGGATATAGTTCTCCAGTCCCTTCCTTCCACTTACGCCCAGTTTATACTGAACTTCAACCTACAAGAAAAAGAGGTTGAACTATCAGAGCTCCTCAACATACTGAGGAGCGCAGAGGGCACCCTACAGAAAGGTAGGGATACATCCACTTTGTTTGTAGGAGGATCATCTTCTTCTAGGTCCAAGGCGAAAGCCAAGGGAAAGAAGAAGAAGGCCCCCGCCAAACCAAGGGGCGGTGTAAGTAAAGTGGATACGAAGGGAAAAGGTAAAGCAACAAAAATAGCGGGGAAGCTTGTGGATAAGGAAGAATGCTTCTATTGTCATAAGAAAGGACACTGGAAGAATGATTGCAGGGCCTGGAAGGCCAGAACACAGGAATTGAAGCAGGTTGCAGCTTCAGCTTCAGGTGTGTATGTTATTGAAAACTGTCTTTCAATAAACTCTACTTCCTGGGTATTGGATACCGGATCAGGATCTCATATCTGTAATTCTTTGCAGGCGTTGAGAAACCGTAGGGTTTTGAAGGCAGGTGACATGACCCTCAGAGTTGCGAACGGAGCTAGCATGGATGCTAAAGCCGTGGGGGACTATCACCTGGGAATGTCAGATGGACATGTTTTGGTTTTGCGTAATTGCTTTTTTGTACCCAACGCAACTTGTAATATCATTTCTGTATCTTTAGTTTCTAAAGAAGGTTATGAATTTGCGTTTGTAAGTAATGTTGTGAACATTCACCTTAATCAAGCTTTGATTGGGTCAGGTACTTTGAGTAATGGTATATACGTGTTAAACCAACCACAGATTTTTAATGTCCAGAATACACACAAAAGAAAGTCTCCAGAAATAAATCAGACTTTCTTGTGGCATTGTAGACTGGGTCACATCAATGAGAGAAGATTGACAAAGTTACATACAGAAGGGTATTTGAATGCGTTCGAATATCAGTCGTATGCCACTTGTCAATCCTGTCTCAAAGGAAAGATGACAAAGACTCCGTTTACTGGACATGGAGTAAGAGCAAGCGAGCTCTTGGGACTCGTACACAGTGACGTGTGCGGTCCAATGTCTACACATGCCCGAAGCGGACATTCTTACTTCATTACTTTTACGGATGACTTCTCAAGGTACGGCTATGTCTTCTTAATGAAACATAAGTCCGAGGCTTTTGGAAAATTCCAGGAGTATAAGAATGAAGTAGAGAAACAGACCGGCAAAAGTATTAAGATTCTAAGATCGGATCGAGGTGGAGAATACTTAAGTGCCGAATTCCTGAATTACTTAAAAGAGAATGGTATTCTCTCTCAGCTTACTCCTCCATACACTCCGCAACATAATGGTGTATCGGAGAGACGGAACCGAACCCTATTGGATATGGTTCGGTCCATGATGAGTAACGCTGAGTTACCGCGATCATTCTGGGGATATGCAATAGAAGCAGCTGCGTATCTCTTGAACAAGGCTCCCACCAAGACTGTGCCTACCACCCCATATGAGATGTGGACTGGGAAGAAACCCTGTCTTAAGTATCTTAAGGTATGGGGATGTCCAGCTTTTGTAAAAAAGCAGCATGCGGACAAGCTTGAGGCACGTTCAGTACAGTGTAAGTTTGTGGGATACCCAAGGAACTCCAGGGGGTATCTTTTCTATTCCGCTGAGGAACAAAAGGTTTTTGTTTCTCAGCATGCCCGCTTCTTGGAAACTGAGTTTTTGGAAACCCAGATAAGTGGGAGCATAATAGAACTGGAAGAAGTTCCAGAACCACAGACTGTTACTGAAAGCTTAGTGGAACCAGAGGGTTCAACAGGACAGGACATTCCTACGCCGCTCCGCAGGAGTAGTAGGCAGTCTCATCCGCCCGAGAGATACTACGGTTTTCTCATAGACGGGGATAGAGAGGATTGCATCATAGATTATGATGAGCCTACTAGCTTCCAGCAGACCGTTCAGAGCGTTGACTCAGTGAAATGGCTGGATGCAATGCGGACCGAAATGGAGTCCATGTACACCAACAAGGTATGGACGTTGGACATTGCTCCAGACGGGGTAAAACCCGTAGGATGCAAGTGGATCTTCAAAAGGAAGATTGGTGTAGATGGACAGGTTGAGACATATAAAGCTAGGCTGGTAGCAAAAGGTTTTCGTCAAAGACCTGGCTTGGACTATGACGAAACCTTCTCTCCAGTAGCCATGCTGAAATCCATTCGGATCCTTCTTGCCATTGCTGCCTTCCACGATTATGAGATTTGGCAAATGGACGTAAAGACAGCTTTTCTAAATGGAAATTTAGAGGAGTGTGTCTATATGGACCAGCCAGAGGGTTTCATTCAGAGTGGGAGCAGCGGAAAGGTGTGCAAGTTGCTTAAGTCTATCTATGGACTAAAGCAGGCATCGCGGAGTTGGAACATCTGCTTTGATGAGACGGTCAAAGAATTTGGCTTTATCAAAAATCCAGATGAACCATGCATCTATAGTAGATTTGTAGCGAGAACTGTAGTATTCCTCGTTTTATACGTGGATGACATTCTCTTAATAGGAAATGACATTCCTATGCTACAATCTGTCAAGGGGTTCTTGTCACACAAGTTCTCCATGAAAGACCTGGGTGATGCCTCGTACATTCTGGGTATCCGGATCTACCGTGACAGATCCAAGAGGATATTAGGACTTTCACAGTCCAGGTACATCGACACCATACTGAAGAGATTCAGTATGGAAGATTCCAAGCGCGGTAACCTACCGGCTTGTCACGGGATCACCCTCTCTAAAGAGATGTCTCCCAAGACTGATTTGGAGAGGGATCGCATGTCTATTATACCCTACGCTTCTGCGGTAGGCTCTATAATGTATGCGATATTGTGTACCAGACCGGATGTAACTTATGCACTGAGTGTGGTAAGCCGGTATCAGTCTAACCCTGGGGAGAAACACTGGCGAGCGGTAAAGAACATTCTCAAGTACCTGAGAAGGACTAAGGAGATGTTCTTGGTGTATGGCGGAAAAGACCTCCAGATCGAGGCCTTTGCTGACTCCAGCTTCCAGAGTGACAAGGATGATTCCAAGTCCATGTCGGGTTTTGTCTTTACCCTCAATGGAGGGGCGGTGTGTTGGAAGAGTTCCAAACAGGAAACCGTTGCAGACTCGACGATGGAAGCGGAATACATCGCTGCATCTGATGCCGCAAAAGAAGCTGTCTGGATAAGGAAGTTCTTGAAAGAACTTCAGGTGGTTCCGTCCATTGTTGATCCAATACCTTTGTATTGCGACAACAACGGGGCTATAGCTTTAGCGAAGGAACCCAGGTCCCATCAGAGATCCAGGCACATCTTGAGGCGGTATCACCTGATCAGAGAGATCGTGGATCGCCAGGAGATCGAGGTTCGGAGAGTCGCTTCGGAAGACAACACTGCAGATCCATTCACCAAGGCCCTACCCCAGACTCAGTTCGAGCGGCTGATCGAGATGATAGGTCTTCGATACGCCAGTACATGGCCTTAGTGCAAGTGGGAGATTGTTAGTGTATATGCCCTAGAGGCCATTACTGTATCATACTAGTATGTATATTACTTAATGGAAGCTTGGGATATTCACCTTGTATATACAATCTTGCTCAAAATAGTAGTATGCTACTTGGTTTATTTCTACTTCAATGTGTACATGTGTTTATCTTTGTATATTGCTTATACACATTAGTGGAGCCCTTAGGATCTTTGCTTGATTACCAGCGATGTGATGGTCGTCACACTAGTGGGGCTGGGTAATCTAGAAGCACATCCTTATGCAGGTCCCTGGTCGCAGGACTATCGAGACAGGGCATCGATACTCCGGAGTAGACCAGCGCATGCGCTTCTCATCCCAGTGTGGGAGACGGTCTGTCCCACAGCCGTCAGTACGTCGTGCTTGAGATAGTATGCGGGTGCCCGTTAGGTTACGGGTACACTGGACAGGACTCGTCGGGAACTGACCAGTTGGTATTATACCTATCGTCAGTTATCAGTTCCCAGGTGACATGAGTACAGCTTAGTCCGCTGACTTGACACTGTCACTTCGCCTCGGGTGTGTTCCCACTGTACTTTGATCACTACCCTACCACGGCTCAAAGGAGTCGTGCAAACAGGTGGTGGTTGGGTGCAGTCCCGAAGCACTTGGAGGCAGTGACGGTTAGACAGGATTCGTCTCTCCCGGTATTGGGGGTTGACATCGCGCTGTGTCTAGGAGAGCCATTACACGAGTAGTCCCTGGCCAGGGCAAACGAGATATACTGGTAGGTTTCCAGCGTTATCTCAGGGTGTTTTGGGCTTCGCTCCGGCACGACTTGTACCGCTATTGGGGGACTGACGTTTACCGCCCCCTAGGCCCGCCATGCGATATATCAGACGAACAGACCGGACTGTACGGAGAATGTCACATTCAGGCTCAGTAGGAGTTCAGATGGGTTTCGCCTCGTCGGTGTTCTTGTCGGCATTACCTGGGGACCGTTACGCACAGCTAGTGCCGCTTGCGGTCTGTGGTTAAACCCACTGCCAGCGTAGTGTCGAGTCTTTAGAGTCCCACACAGAAAGCTTTTCGCCTTTAGGCAAAAGAGTAGAGGTCGCATGGTATTGCGACAGGTCGCATGGTTTTGCGACAGGGTTCGGTCACATCCGTGCACTTGTGCACGTACAGTGTCCGGACAGTTTACACTAGCGGGCTTTGGTTTAAGCCAGATCCTAGTGTACCTTATGGGATTGGATTTATCCAGTTTGCATTCGTGTTCCTCGGAACGCGGATGCGGGTGTGTATGCACAGTTGACAGGGAGGCACGGACAGCGGATTCTCATTAGGGTTGTTGACAGTTGACCGTTGACTTTTTGACTTTTTGCTCAACCCTAATGAGAATATGATATGTGATTAACTATTATATTAATTAAGTATTATGGTGACTTGGTTGTTGACTTTGTTGACTTGTTGACTTTTGTTGACTTGTTGACTTTGTTGACCGGTTGACTAGGCTTGACTAGTTGACCATCATGATAACCATGGCTATCATTTCATGCCAAAGACTTTTACTTGCTTGTTCATTTAAGTAAAATGAGTGCATGACATGATAAGCTTATGGTTGCTTCTACCATCACATAAGACTTTTGTTAATATGATGAGTTATGATTACTTTGGATTATGAGAGGGTGAGAGTCAAAAGAGTTGCTCATTTTTTCTTGCTCATTCTCTCTCTTGTTCTTGAGCTCTCCTCTTGCTCTCACCCTCAACCTCTTGCTCCCTCTCTTGATCTATGGTTCTCTTGTCTCATGAGTTGAGAATCAAGAACTATAGATAAAATCCCATTCTAAATCATCTCTACTCATTCTAGTTCACTAGGTTTAGCAAACCAAGTGAACTAGTTTCTTCAAAGAACGAAGAAGGAGCTAAAGGTTGGAGCTTTCAAGTGGATCTATCTTCGGCGTACGGAGACAACGAGAAGGAGCCATCGAACCATCATCGGAGCTTGAAGAGAAGGAGTTCAAGTTTAGGTATAACCATCTTCATCCGAGTAGCTAAATATCTTTAGCTTAGTATGCTAGTTTTAGTTTAGGTAAAGATCCCGACCTAGCTTAGTCCATGTTGCCTCCTGCGTTAAAATTTTGATTTTATACCGTTTCCGCCTCCCCGTTAGAACCGGGGGTCGCAACGTGGACTTACAAAACCCTACCAGAAGAACATGCCCAGCCCAGCCTTTTGTAACTACTGCAAGAGAAATGGGCATCTGGCGAGAGATTGCCGGCGTGCGAACAACCTTTGCTTAATCTGTGGCTCAGCTGCTCATGGTATTGGGGCTTGTCCTCATAAACAAAATCCAATTGCTCAACCCAGGCCAGCAAACAATTATCCACAGCGCCCAGCCATCCAAGCCCCTGCTCCAAGACTTGCACTACCTGCACCACCCAGAGGACCACAAGCTGCACCACTTCCTCGTCAGTTCCATCAAACTCAAAGGAACGTTCCGAGGAATGCTCCTCAGGCCAGGAGGAATGTACCCAAGCGCCAGGCTTTCACGATATCTATGGAAGAAGCTGAGGCCACTGGCCAAGTCATTACTGGTAAATTTTCCTTCTCAAACTTATCCTTTAGTCTGGGTTATCTACACACTTTCCAGATACCTAAAACATATCCCATATAGCTAAGGTACAATCCTAGTAGCCTCACTACCTGCACTTGCACTGTTTGATACTGGAGCATCCCACTGCTTTATGTCGCAACGGTTTTTCCGAACCCATGCGATTCCAGTCTCACCGCTTGTATCCAGCTGGAATGTCAGTTCAGGAAATGGCGTTCTAAGGCAACTATGGGATACAGCATGTATCCAGTCGTCGTCTGCAGCCGAGAGTTTTATGCTGACTTCAAAGTACTGGACATACCGAACTTCGATGTGGTTCTAGGAATGGATTGGCTTGGAACTTTTTATGCTACCATTGACTGTCGTCAAAGGAGGGTAGTATTCGAGATTCCAGACCATCCGGTCTTCTATTTCAAAAGCGGAGACCGTACCCTGGAGCCAAGTACCTACAAAGTGAAGCTAAGGGAAGCAGTAGTTGCAGCAGCTCAAGCAGAAGAAGAATTAAGACCAGAGGTAGTTCGAGAGTTCGACGATGTATTTCCTGACGATATATCAGGTTTGCCTCCCGATCGAGCTCTTGAATTCAGTATTGATTTAGTACCAGGAGCACAACCGGTGATCAAAGCACCTTATAGACTAAGTCCGGAAGGTTTGAAGGAAGTCCGAACACAGTTGGACGAATTATTGGCGAAAGGATGGATTCGTCCCAGCACTTCAAGTTGGGGAGCACCTGTACTACTGGTGAAGAAGAAAGAAGGTTCATTCAGAATGTGCATCGATTATAGAGCCTTAAACGAAGTCACTATAAAGAACAAGTATCCACTCTCATTCATCGATGATTTATTCGATCAGCTAAGTGGATCTTGTGTTTTCTCTAAATTGGATCTTCGTTCAGGTTATCATCAAGTGAAGGTCAAGGAAGCTGATATTCACAAAACAGCTTTCAGAACTCGCTATGGACATTACGAATTTCTAGTGATGCTATTTGGAGTGACCAATGCACCAGCAATATTCATGAACCTAATGAATCAAGTTTTCCGGGAGTACTTAGACAGATTTGTTGTCATCTTCATCGACGATATCGTGTATTCTAAGAGTCGGAAAGAGTATGCAGAGCACTTACGAATTGTCCTGGAAACTCTTCGACAACATAAGCTCTATGCCAAGTACAGCAAGTGCGAGTTTTGGCTAAAGCTAGTTGGTTTTCTTGGACATATCGTATCAGGAGAAGGAATTTCTGTGGATCCAGCCAAAGTTTCAGCAGTTAGCGAATGGCCTACACCAAAGCCAGTGAAGGACATTCGGAGTTACATAGGCTTAGCTGGATATTGCAGAAGGTTCATTGAAGGATTCTCAAAGATAGCAACACCCCTGACCAAGCTCACTCGAAAAGATGAAGAATTTGTGTGGTCAGAAGCATGCGAACAAGCTTTCGTAGAACTCAAGTCAAGATTGACATCTGCACCTATTCTCGTAATACCGGATCAATCTGGAGGATTCGAAGTGCATTGTGATGGATCCGGTAAGGGATTAGGATGTGTTCTACATCAGCACGGTAAGGTTGTGGCTTATGCTTCAAGACAACTGAAGACTCATGAGCGCAATTATCCGACGCATGATCTGAAGTTGGCAGCCGTCATCTTCGCTCTCAAGATTTGGCGCCATTATTTACTTGGTGAACGAGTGAACATCTACATTGATCATAAAAGTCTGAAATACGTGTTTACTCAGAAGGAGTTAAATATGCGGCAGAGAAGATGGTTAGAACTCATGGCGGACTTTAACATCAACTTGCAATATCACCCAGGAAAGGTGAACGTAGTACCCGATACTCTTAGTCGCCAACCATTATCGATGAATCTCACCGCTCAGTGGAAACTTCAGCAAGACTTGCATCAGATGGAGATTGAAGTAGTCATGCCAGGTAATGCTTCAAGTTTGATGAATCTACAAGTTCAATTAACCATTGTCAATCAGATTAAAGTAGCTCAAGCAAGTGATGCTAAGTTGCAAAGGATCAGAGAACAAGTGGAGAATAGACTCATAACAGACTTCATCATCCATGAAGACGGATCTTTAAGATACGGCAGCAGATTGTGTGTACCAAAAGGTCCTGTTCGGGAAGAGTTAATGAAAGAAGCTCACAGCTCTCCGTACTCAGTACATCCTAGAGGTACCAAAATGTACAAAGATCTACGTCAGAATTATTGGTGGCATAGAATGAAGCGTGAAGTATCCAGAAGCGTCGCAAAATGTTTGGTGTGTCAGCAAGTAAAGGCTGAACATCACAGAACAGCTGGACTACTTCAACCGTTACCAATCCTAGAATGGAAGTGGCAACACATCATGATGGACTTTATGACTGCTCTTCCTCGCAACACAAAGGGTAATGATGCCATATGGGTCATTGTGGATCGACTCACAAAGTCGGCTCACTTCATCCCATTTCGAGTTGGCCAATCAACTGAGACACTAGCAAAGAAGTACATGGAGGTAATAATCTATTTAAGATTTAAACTCTTCATAATGTACTATCTCTGATATCCATGAACTCATACAGGAAATTGTGAGACTTCATGGAGTACCGGTCTGCATTGTCTCCGATCGTGACACCAGGTTCCGATCATAATTTTGGCAGAGTCTGCAAGCTAGCTTGGGAACAAGTCTGAACTTCAGCACGGCTTATCATCCACAAACAGATGGTCAGTCGGAATGAACTATTCAGATCTTGGAGGACATGCTCAGAGCGTGTATGCTAGACTTCAAAGGATCGTGGGAAGATCACCTGCATCTTGTGGAGTTCGCGTACAATAACAGCTACCAAGCAAGTATAGGAATGACACCTTTTGCAGCATTGTATGGAAGGAAATGTCGATCACCATTAAGTTAGGATGACATCGGAGATATGGAACTTCTTGGACCAGAGATGATAGTAGCGACCCTTGATGTGGTTCGTACTATCAATGAAAGAATGCGCATAGCTCAAGATCGACAGAAACACTGGGCCGATGCAAAGAAACAACACTTGGAGTTCCAGCCAGAAGACCATGTATTCTTGAAGATATCTCCGAACCGCGGAGTGATTCGATTTGGAAGACGGGGTAAATTGAGTCCGAGATACATTGGACCGTTCGACATACTTGAACGAGTCGGTGAAGTGGCATACCGCTTAGTGCTTCCACCCTTATTGGAAGGAGTGCATAACGTGTTCCACATATCCCAACTCAGAAAGTATGTGAGTGACCCCAGCCATGTTCTTGATCATTCCAAGCTCACTATACAGCCCGACTTGTCTTGTGAGCAACAGCCTGTGGAGATTCTGGACAGGAAAGTGAAGACACTTCGGAACAAGGAAGTTAACTTGGTCCGGGTAATGTGGAGGAAAGACACTCCAGAAGAATCCACTTGGGAAAGAGAAGATGAAATGCGTGCAAGATATCCTCACCTCTTTGTAAACTAGTCCTCAAATAAAAGTTGTAAATTTCGAGGACGAAATTTTTGTAAGGAGGGTAGATTGTAACAACTCCAATTTTTGTATACATAAAATTCATTTAAATTTGAAGTATAATTGAGGTATTTAATGTTGTTGTTACCACTTTAAGTATTTATTTTCCCACAATAATTACAAGAAAGAGCTTGCAGCTCATTGGTAACACCTTACACTGCTGAACCAAGCCACCAAAGTTCAAATCCCCTGCCCCATATTATTTTTAGATTATTTTTGTTTTAAATTTCTTGGAAGCCCAACGGTCCACAGGGCATAACTCCCAAAAGTTGAACTGAACATTAAAAAGTAAAAATACCAGAGCCTTAACCCGGAGACCCCCCACCTACCCACGCCTCGACTCAGCCCGACTCGGCCGAGTCGGCCGGCGGACCGGCCGACTCGGTCCGGCGCCACCGGCCGGACTCGGCCGGACGGCCGAGTCCCCAACATGAAAGTTAGGGCTCTTCATCAACCCAACCCCCCTGCATACACCATTTACTTGAATCGGTACACGAATTTTAAATACACCCCATTTACTACAATTTTAATGATTTTTCTATAATTTTTACAATTTTTTTTAAATAAAAATCTTTCACCTACCCTACCCTAGTCTACCCTATAAATACACCCCCTACCCTCTACCCTCTCATCCCAAAACCCTAGGCTCACTCTTTCAAATTTTTCCAAGAAGTGTATGCTTTGAAAACAAGTTCGCGGCGAAGCTCCGACGAAATTCCGGCGGGAATTCCGGCGACGTTTTTAGAAACAACCGGCGACGAAGCAACGCCTCGGCAGCTCCTTTAGTTCCCCTACACTCCTTAGTATAGATCGAAACCCGTAAGTCTCATTCTATCCCCTTTCTACTTCTCAAAAATACGAAATTACGAAACCCGACGGAATCAGAACAAATCCGATTTCCGACTCGGTTGTCTATAAAATTTCACTTCTAACCAATACATTCATGCTTAAACATCTTAATCTTGACTATTAAACTTTTAAAAATCAATTTGAACAAGTTTTCTCACATGAAATGATAACCTTTCTAATTTATCGTATTTTTCACTTTAATATCACAATGTTTCAATTTCACATTTAACCCCTTAACTTGCTAAACATTTAAAGTAAAGCACGAGGTAATGACCTACCTCCACACACACGCAAAATACAACCCTAAACGATATCATCAAAACTCAGAATACGATAAAACAATACTTTCACTTAAATACCATATTCTTAATAAAATCATTTCTTAAAAGTTTTAGATTTGTTACACTTTTAAATAAATACGTCTTATTAGGAAACACGATAAGTTGTGGACATCGATCGTTTATCTAAACCTGATTTTGTGGTGTCTAGGCTAGACAAGTGGGCAAAGGTAACTTTAAAAGGCCCGTCTCACGATTCGTGAGCGGATCCCTCCTTCCTCACTTGTACTTACCTGGCCACAATTGGCGGTGAAGAGGCGATTTGAGGCTTCTAACGACTTGTTGTTTAGACCATTTAGAAATATGCTAGTTGGCTTAGAAAACCCTAGAATCTAAAATACGGAAATTTACACCTTTGCAAATAAATACCTTTTACTTTATAAAACCGTTTTTTAAAGGATTAGTATTTTACAATCTTTGCAAAGCGCCGCTACAACCCACCTTTGGGGAACCCGTTAGGGATAGTACGGTTTATCGTGCACCCTCGGGCTAGTAGTGCGAGATTCAGACCTCCGCAAGGAGCATTCGGTCTCGAAAGGTTTAAAATACGACATCTTAAGAAAATGAGAATTTTGGAATATAAAATATTTATTAAAATTATTTTTGGTATAAACATAGGTATATTTATCATTTAAATACCTATTTGATTATAATATAAATATTCCACATTTTCGTAAAATCACAATACTAAATTTTACACTAAAATACCATGAACTTCAAATAATCAATATTACAGATAAATACCTAAAATTAGGATATTCTCACTAGAAATGTCACAATATAAAATCCACTCTCATTACAACTCTAAAGACGAATAATAAATACTTGAGGTGTATTTTGAAAAGCATATAAAAGTATTTTTACATAAAACCCCCTCATGTTTTATAAATTACCCTAAGGACCCTAGCAATTATAAGACTTCGATTCACGGTTCTGATTGTCTGACTCGGGTTTGAGTCTGATTAATCTGACTTGAATATGATTCAAGTCAATCTATAATCTACAAGTTACCACTTCAATATGAACACATGAATCTATGAATACAATTACCAATTTATACAACTTGACTGAACCGAGCCATGGATATAGATTCCTTTTACATGATTCTCAGTATTCCATTTACATGACTCTATGGTTATAACCGTCTCCTGATATCATGGTTTCGGTCAGTCAGTCAATCAATCATATAACCAATACAATTTTACAAGATAACAATACAAACAAGATATCGCGGGGTTTAAAGGGTAGATTGGTACGGAAGGTGTTAAAGGTGGCACGAGGTGGTCAGATTTAATACACCTAACATGAATCCAGTTGCTGTTGTACCGTGGCATAAACGGTTCCTTGTACTATACGTGCCCCTAGTCTCTGGCATATAGAGACTCCCCTCGTATACACTGGTATCCTTCTGTACCAAGCTACAAACAACAGCGTTAATACGACATTACTACAGGATAATACAACTTTAAAATATATCTTCTTATTCTGTCTTTTTCTACTTTCCTCTCACTTTTGGGACTTACCGAGCAACCTGTTCGCTGACGACATTTTGTTTCTTTCTTCTTTGAATGTCGTCAGGTGATTTGGACCCGGCAGAGATTGAGCTATCGCAAGAAGACTTGGAGCAGTTTGCTGAAGACCCTGCACTTTAGTTTCATTGTACACTTTTCCTCGCTGTACTTTTCATTTCATGTTATGCCACAGTTTAGGCATCTTTTTATTTCAGTTATATTTCCTTTCATGTATTGTACAAAGAATGTTAATAAATAAAATTTGCTGTTCTTTTTATTTCTTGTCTCTTGTGTATTTATTTTATATTGCTTAGATACGCTTAGCGTATGTACTTCTGAGTATGTACATAACGGACCTCGTCGCGTCCCCTTCACCGTACACTGGGAAGCGGGGCATGACAGGATCCAAACCCCTTGCAAGAGGCAACCGGGCACGCCCTTCCTCGGTTATCCCTGGCTAGTAGCTCCCTACCCCAACACCCAGGGATCAAAGCCCTCGCCAAGAGGCACCGAGCAGCTACCCTGCTCGGCCCCGTCCTTAATAGGCCATGTACGGCCCCTCCTGCGTAAGGATCAAAGCCCTCACAAGAGGCAACAGGGCCCTCCCTTGCTCGGTTATCCCTGGCTGGTAGCTTCATCGGTAATTGTGCTGGAGTCCTAACAGCATAATATCAACAATGCAATATGAAATAACAATGTAAGTATGCGATGCGGAGCAACAACAATAATATGCGGGAGCTGAATACTAGACATAACGATAACTAATCTGCATTACCCTAATATAAGTTCTACAATAGTGCCTTTTGAAATAACACGAATCACGGTGTTTTGAAAATAAGTGCTACGGTGTTTTTAAGAAAAGATACGTATTTTGAAATATCCGTAGAATCCTTTGACCTTTCTTTTAAAATACCCACGATTCGTTAGTTTTGAAATAGGTAGGAGTCTAATCTAGCCTAACAACTATACTAAACTATACGGCTGAACTAACAAGCTAAACTACAGGTAAGGAAACCGCCTAATATCTGAGTCGATACATATACATACATGTATATATATTAGTCGGTGATCCCGCCTCAATAATATCATATCCGATACCATATCTATAATCAGACATCCCAAGTCAAGAGTACAGATCAATCATCAATATATAGCTCGTATGTAAATCCGTCGTACGGCATCCCCAAATTTGGGTACGGGTCAATATCACATTCATCATACTATTCATTTGGTATCCTCTTTATCAAATATCATGATCGAGGTACTGATCTACGTCTAGTACAATACTGATACCGCCTAAGTATGCATGCACGGGTGTGAAAACTACGTCAAAGGACCCGCTAAAACATCAGGTTGTATATCAAATACGAACCCTGTCATATCACCGATCTCACGGTCTGAAATCAATCTCATCGACTCACCTCAAATCCCCAAATACTATCCTCAAATCCAGTATGTGAATACATAGTCCCATACCCATGTGAACACATAAATACATATTCCCGTATAAGCACAATGAAAGAAGAGGGTATGCAAGTATGGGTGTGTGTGTATGTGTGGTGCAACCTCTACTCTAGGGTCTCGCAACACTAAACCTATCCAACACACCACATATCCATCTTTAACATTAATAAACTCAAACAATATATAATCAATATATGTGTGTATACGTATTCGTATACATCACCACGAACTGCGGGGGTGCTATACGCCATCCACCCGACTTCTCCCCGTAAATATAAATCTACTCACCTGCTCCTTGTGTGCCGATGCCGATGTCACCCTCTTCATCTTCAACGTCTCGACATCACGTGGGGTACCTACACATATACATAATCGCAAATGTGCATTAAAATCACATTGGAAAACCAAATCGACACACCAAAGACCTATAGGTTAGAACCTATGGACCACGCTTTCAAAACCACCACCAACCCTCGATATCGTCGTACAAATGTCAGATCATCGAGTTAAAACCAAACATACCAATCATGGTTTCATAAATCACTTAAAATATATGAAATACGATGCAAATCATCAAAACCAATAAATTGATCAAATCGGTTTATTTCACAAAACCTAGAAAACACTTAATTACCGTTTTAATTCGAAACTTGACGTTTTAACAAAACTAATGGCCATAATATCCACTAAATATCGTAACTAAGTTATATAAACCATTTCCACAATTTAATCTCATTAAATTTCATTAACCCCCAAAAACCTAGTTTACAAATTATCCAATTTTAACAATTTTCAAGCAAAAATTCACAATTTAACAATTACGCTTAGTTTTGAATAACCTAAGGTATTAAACCACTCATTATAATGTTAATAACGCTATGAAACCATAATTAGAATTTTTATCTAACAATTTAACTTAAGTTTTAAAACCTAGTTTGCAATATTATGCAATTTGGACAATTTAAAAGTAGCAATTAGCAAGATGCAACAAGATTAAGTTTTACATAACAATAACATGTTAATCTACTCATTAGGACCACAATCTAATGATAACAACCATAATAAAAAAAATTAAACCCTTTTCTATAATTTAAACTTGCAATTTAAAAACCTAAATTAAACACCTAATTAAGTTGATTCAAAGAAATTAATCTACAACTAAACACTAGGGTTAGGATTTACCTCCACAATTTTAGAGATCTCCCATGCAAACTTGGCCTCCCAAATTGCTCTCTAGCTCCAAGATCCATGTTAGCTAAGGCAAAGAAATAATGGGTAGGAGTTGGATTTGGATTTTGCTTTGAAATTTTGTGGATTTTTAAGCATTTTTGTGGATTTTTTGAAGAATGTGAGATGAAGAAGTGAAGGGGCTGTTCTAAATGGGGGGGCTCGGCCAAATGCAGGTGGGGAGAGGAGAGAGAGGGTGTGGGGAGTTTGACCAAGTCAAAAACCCATACATTAAGTATATAAACCCATACCTCAATTACTATATTATAATCTACACTTCAATTCTTTTTATTTCTTTGTTTTGTGAGAAATGAAGTGGGCCAAAAGGGGTTTGGGGCAGCAAGGCTTGGCCAAGAGGTTAGGGTGAGGATTTGTGAAAATTTGCAAGGAAATTTTGTGCAAAAAGACCCTCTCAAGTTACCAAATTGCAAGTTTTCGCTAATTTCACCAAAAAAAAGTTTTTTTCTTCAATAATTTCTAAACCGTTTTGGCAAACGATTTCATTTCAGAAATAATATTTTACATGTTAGTTTAGTGTATCAATAATTATAAAATTTGTATCAACCCATTCCAATTTGTAATTTTCCCTAATTAAATGTATTAGTGACGGTTTAAAATAATATTAAAATAATTTTTTTCCAGAAAATTTGAAATTTCACCAGTGGCTCAATAAACACCAAATACTAGCAACTACATAGCTAGAATATGTATATTTAATTTTTATAATAAAGATATTTGTATTTTGACTTTTTACAGAAAACACCCTTATTTAACCGATTTTCCGAAATTTCACCGAAATGTTTTTCAAAACGTTACAGTGAAGGACTTCTTGAAGAGGTTAACATTGCTCCATACGAAATAGCGAGCTTTAGCTTGGAGACGACGGGCTTCTCCCCTATCTTCTGGGAGCGTACCTTCCCTCAGGAATTCCACGAGGGGCTTTCTCCAGTCCCGGTCTTCTTCTCGGGACATGTACACTTGAAGTGGCGTCGCCCCGTCTTCCATGTTGGGCTATGGCAAGACCTCGAAGAGAATGTTCCTCTTGTTGTTGGCCATAAAAGATGAAGCCAGCTTATTCAAGACGTCGGCCTGGGCGTTTAGCTGTCTGGGGATCTGCTCCACCTGGACTTCATAGATGTCCTTTCCCGGTCTTCTTACCTCGGCCAGATACTTCACCATCAGATGCTCCCGTGCCTCGAATCGGCCGGTCACTTGGCCAACGACTAGGGCGGAGTCGCTGCAGACCCGAATCGTTTTTAGCCCCAGCCCGAAGTCTATGCGCAGTCCAACCAGCAAGACCTCGTATTCCGCTGCGTTATTTGAGGCCTTGAACCCGAGCTTCAGAGAATACTCCATTTCTGCCTCTTTCGGGCCCCGAATGATGAGGCCGGCACCACAGCCTTCCTTGGTCGAGGACCCGTCAACGTAGAGGATCCAATCAGGAACGAAGTCGGGCTTCCCATCGATTGAGGGTTGAGCTGCAGGGGCCGACGTAGACTCCGGCTCTTTGCTGGGGATGGTGCACTCGACGATAAAATGACCAGGGCTTGTGCTTTAATAGCCTGCCTTGGGCGGTATTTTATGTCGAACTGGGACAACTCTCACCTTCATTTCTCCAAGCGGTCAGAGGACTCGGGGAAGGCGAAGATAGCCCCCAAAGGCCGCTCGGTAAGAACGAGGATGGTGTGCACCTGGAAATAGTGTCGTAGTTTCCTTGAGGCCACGATGAGTGCCAGGACGATCTTCTCTATGGATTGGTACCTCATTTCTGCATCCTTGAAGACGTGGCTCACATAGTATACCGGCCTCTGGACTCTCTCGACCTCTCGGACGAGCATCGAGCCTGCAGCTTGGTCGGATACCGCCAGATATAGCGATATCCCGTCCCCTTCAACTGGCCGGGTGAGCAGCGGGGGAGTCGCAAGGTGCCTCTTTAATTGCTCAAAGGCGGTCCGGCACTCCTCCGACCACTCGAATCTTGGTATCTTCCTTAGAGCTTTAAAGAACGGGAGGCACTTCTCCCCAGACCTTGACATAAAACGACTCAGAGCGGCTACCCACCCTGTCAGCCGCATGATTTCGACATTAGTCTTGAGCGCGGCCATAGTTAGGATGGCATTGATTTTCTCCGGGTTAGCTTCGATCCCATGGTGGGTGACCATGAAGCCGAGGAACTTTCCACCGGTGACCCCGAATGCGTACTTGGTGTCACGCCCCAATTCCCAGAGTACGCTAAGATGGGCACGTGACATAGCCAACCATGTTACCTGTGGGTAGGAAGTATCCATCCACAGTCACATTACGGCTGTAGAGATATCAAGAACAAAATAAAACTATCTAATACATGTCCATAAGCCAAAATAAAATGAGTCAAGAATAATAATAATGCGGAAGCAAAATATCCAATACAAGAATAACTGGAATGTATGTCCCATAATGCGGGCTCACATCAGGAATAAAATGCTGAAAGTAAAAGAACTAACTACTAGTGAATCCTCACTGCTCAGCCTGCTGGCTGAAGTACTCCTGCTCGGACTGCAACAAAGGTACGGAATCTGGGCCATGCAAAATCCAGACGTCAGCGCGTCATGTCATCAAGAAATAAGATATAAACAGGGTAACAAGACATGCAAGTGTAATCATAAGTGGCAAAGCAGGTGTAACAGCAATATGAAATCAGGGCAGTGAAGGGTAGTGTGCAGTGAGTGAGCTAAACTGGTCTATTGGGTTATCTACTCTCAAGTCTTTGAAATCAATTTGATGAATCGTCGATGTAACTCAATAGTATCCCATGCGTGCCCAGGACCACGGTCAAGATTCTCGGGCTAAATCCGAGACGTGTCGCTAGGCAGTAAAAGGTAGCATGTACAGATGAGTGATGTCAGCATCATCATCCCGGGGCTGGCCTAGCCCGTAAGACTGATCAGAACAGGTATCGAATTATCGAGTTACAAGTCAGGTTTCATCATTGATTTCCCCATACCCCCAAGTTATATGTGTTCAAGTCAGGTATTTAAGTAATCAAGAACTAATGCCAACACAGGAGCAGGTAGGTGCAGGTTTGTCTGGATAGACAACAGGAACGGTCCGTAAGGACTACATGTCAGGTTTGTTGGTATTAGACACAAGATCAGGTAACAGGTCAAGCCATGGTACATCAGGTCAAATCAAGTAGTGTATTTAGGTATCAGGTCATGTCAAGAGTGTACGATACCATGTCATATCAAGTAAGAAGTGCAACAGGTCATGTCAGGAAGCACAAAATGTTATATTGGTGCTCATAAAGCAAACTAATATAAACATGGTTATAAATAAAGAAGCACGGGTACTGTCAGAACAATAAACTGGAACATGATATGCAAATAGGTACAGAATAATTTATATCGAGGCTCGGTTATCATTACTTAACTACAGTATACAAATATGGATGTTAAAATCATGTTAACATGTATTACATAATCTAGAGATGCAATGATATGTATAATAGGTTCAAAGATGCCATATAACTAAAACAAGTCAAGGGTGCACACGGATGTCCAATAGGGTAAACTATAGAAAGGGTACCATAAGCTAGGTAATTATTTAGTATGTGATTAAAATATAAACGTGGTTAATAGGTTTAATAAAGTAAATGCAACGGGTAGTTTTCAAGTTTTGAAACTAAAATGATATAACGTGACATCGAACATGTAAAAGTGAAATCATGGTATTAAAGTTAAACTGCAGGTTTAATGTGCCATCAAATGTATATATAATAAATTAAGTAGCATGTAGCAAGGTAAACTTGCCTCGACGGATCGTGATACGGGAAACGGAATGTCTCACGTCGGTGAGAAAGGTCGCGACGCGTGCACGGTACACGGAAAGAGTCCAAACGACGAATAATGGAATCACACGGGTCAGAGGTCTTCGCTGGGTCGTCGAGATCGTCGCCGGCACGGTCGGATTCCGGCAAACCACGAGAACAGTAAACATAATATAATGGAATGGTGCATGGAAAAAAAAGAAGAAAGAATGGAAGGAGAAAGGAGAGGAGGGTGGAGACTTACTGTGGATTAGGAAGACGGTGTGATGTGTCGACGGTGGTGGTCGGCGAAGCTCCGGCGAGGGTGCAGGGTGCTCGGGAAAAGTGGGCCGCGGCTGCTGTAGGTGTGCAGGGTTAAGCAGAAAGAAAAAGAGGAAGGAGAAGAAGGGAAGGAAGATGAGGAGGAGAGGAGAGGGGGTGAGATCGGCGGTGAGTTGAGGGGGGAGGAGGTAGAGGATTAGGGTTAGCGTTACCGGGGTTTGGTGAAGGGTTTCTGGGTTTTGGAGGGAAGCAGAGGAGAGGAAGGAGATGAGGTCGAGGGAAGAGATGGTGGTGAGGGATGAGAGGCGACGAGGTCTGCAAAGGTGCCTTCGGCGCTAGGGCAACGACGAGAGGGGAGACGGCGGCCAGGGTTCAAAGGCGGTGGGTTACGTGAAAAAGAATAGTGAGGACGAAGATATATAGAGGGGGGAGAGATATATACGCGCGAGAGGAGAGAGAAACAGATCGAGAGGAGTGAGAGAGAGATAGAAGAACAGTAAGGAGAGATAATCTTGGACGTTAGCGTAGGGAATAGTGAGGAGAGAGAGAGAGAGAAAGAGAAAGAGAAAAGGGGAGAGAGAGATAGGCAGCAAAGGGATAGAGGGGATGTGGGCCCGGTACCAGGGAAAGAGAGGGCGGTGATTGGTTGGGGAAAAAGAATAGGTTGGGAAAAATATAAAAGATTTTTAAGTGGTTTTAAGAATATCCTCGTGTGAAATACTATAGTGTAATTTGTTTAGAAAAATATTTTCTAACTGATTTAAGAAATTCAAAATTAAATAGGATTTGGTGGGATACAAAAATATTTCAGAATTGCGCCCGGGTCGGGTCCAAAAATTTGGATTTGAAATATATAAATTATTGGCAAGCTCCAAAAATTAAAATGAAGGATTTTGTAATGAAAAAACATACCCCCAAGAACGGACGCACATTCGTGCGCGTAATCGTCCAAACAGGTCTGTTTCACTGAACGGGACGAGAACACGATGTAAGGACACTACCACAGGGTTAAGGGTATCAAGCAGGCCATGTCATGTATTTTTAAATTATTTTAAGTAACTTAAATTGTTATATGCAAGAATATGAAATGTTAGTGTAATCTACAATTAGGAAACAACGAGCTCAAGTAAACGGGTCGAATATAAAGTAAATTACCAATTTGCAACCAAACATGATAAATCAATTAGATACCATAAACAACACATGCAGTAACTGGAATTGGTATAACTGGACTCGGTTGTTACATTATACCCAACTACAAAAAGAATTTCATCCTCGAAATTCCAAAACAAGAAAGGATAAACAATCAATCAACTATAAGAAAAGGTGGGGAAACTTCTGCCGGATCTCATCTTCTCGTTCCCAAGTTGACTCTCCATGTGAGCGATTACCCCAAGAAACAACTACAAGAAGGATAATCTTGTTCTTAAGAACCTTTTCCCTTCGATCCACAATCGCAACCGGTCGCTCCTCAAAAGTCAAGTCTTCTCGTACAGTCAGCTCCGAATGATCCAACACATGCGTCTCATCTCGAACATACTTACGAAGTTGAGATACGTGGAACGCGTCATGAACATTCACCAAGGATTGCGGTAACGCCAAACGATACGCTACCTCACCAACACGCTCCAAAATCTCAAAGGGTCCAACGAATCGAGGACTGAGCTTTTCTCGACTTCCGAAACGAATCACCCCTCTAGTCGGTGATATCTTCAAGAATACCAAATCACCCACGGCGAACTCTAGAGGTCTTCTCGATGTATCAGCCCAACTCTTCTGTCTGTCTTGTGCTGCTTTCATATGATTCCTGATAGTGTTACCTTTCTCAACTGTCTGCACAACCAAATCTGGTCCCAACAATCTTCGTTCACCGATATTGTCCCAACAAACAGGTGAACGACACTTGCGACCATATAAAGCTTCGAATGGAGCCATTTGAATCGTTGCCTGAAAACTGTTGTTATAAGAAAACTCCACTAAATGTAAATGATCCTCCCATGAACCCTTGAAGTCCAACATGCAAGCTCTTAACATATCTTCAAGAGTTTGGATCGTTCTCTTCGACTGGCCATCTGTTTGAGGATGATAAGCTGTGCTAAATTTCAATCGAGTCTCCAAACTTTCCTGTAAGCTCCTCCAAAAGTGTGATAAGAACCGAGTGTCACGGTCGGACACGATGCTCACCGGTACTCCATGCAATCTTACAATCTCCTATATGTACCGTTCCGCCAAAGTTTCTGTTGATTGACCAACCCGAAAAGAAATGAAATGAGCTGCCTTGGTCAAACGATCAACAATCACCCATACTGCATTGTTGCCTTTTGGACTCCGCGGTAGAGCTGTCATGAAATCCATGGTTGTATGTTCCCACTTCCACTGAGGAATCGGAAGTGGTTGCAATAAACCAGCAACCATTTGATTTTCAGCCTTAACTTGCTGACACACCAAGCATTTTGCCATAAAGCGGGCAATCTCCCGTTTCATGCCTTCCCACCAGAAATGTTGTCGTATGTCTCGGTACATCTTCGTGCCTCTTGGATGTACGGAATAAGCTGAGCTGTGCGTCTCCTTCATAAGTTCTTCACGAATATCTCCCTTTGGCACACACAAACGGCTACCATATCTCAACGAACCATCTTCATGGATCAGTAAGTCAGTTCGAAGTCCAGCTTCAACCTGTTCTCGGAACTTTTGTAATCTAGGGTCCTGCGATTGCGTTGCTTTAATATTCTCGATCAGCGACGAATGTACCTGCAGCTGCATCAACTGTCCGAAGAATGCGGTAGCACAACCTCCAAATCAAATCTTCGAAAGTCTTCAATGAGATCCTTTTGTGCAGTCAACATCTGAATTGCTAGTAACCGACTGAGCGCATCCGGCACAACATTAACTTTTCCCAGATGGTACTTAAGATTAAGATCGTAGTCAGCCATCAGCTCCAACCATCTACGTTGCCTCATATTAAGCTACTTCTGCGTGAACACATACTTCAAGCTTTTATGATCAGTGAAAACCTCGACCCTTTCGCCCAAAAGGTAGTGTCTCCAAATCTTCAAAGCGAAGATCACAGCTTCAAGCTCCAAGTCGTGAGTTGGGTAATTCTTCTCATGGGTCTTCAACTGTCTTGATGCGTATGCTACAACCTTCCCATGCTGCATCAAAACACATCCTATTCCTTTCCCAGATGCGTCGCTGTGAATCACCAGTCCTCCGGAACTGTCTGGCACAGTCAGAATAGGAGCGGTTATCAATTTCTGCTTCAACGCCTCAAAAGCTGACGCACACCTATCTGTCCACACAAAAGGTACCTCCTTGCGCATAAGCTTGGTCAACGGCTCCGCCAGACGAGCAAAGTTCTCCACAAATCTTCTGTAATACCCGGCGAGTCCAAGAAAGCATCTTATCTCCGCAACATTCTTCGGAATTAGCCAATCACGAACTGCTGCAATCTTTTCAGGATCGACGGCGATTCCATCGCCAGACACAACATACCCCAAAAACTTTACTTCTTCCAGCCAAAACTCACACTTACTCATCTTTGCATATAATTTTTCTTGCCTCAGCGTCTGCAGTGCAATCTTCAAATGTTCAGCATGCTCTTCAATACTCTTCGAGTAGACCAGAATATCGTCAATGAACACCACAATAAACTGGTCCAAGAATGGTGAGAAGATTCGGTTCATCAAGTCCATGAATATCGCTGGTGCATTCGTAACTCCGAAGGGCATCACTAAGTACTCGTAATGTCCATACCGAGTTCGGAATACCGTCTTGCAAATATGCTCTGCTTTCGCTCGGACCTGATGATATCCGGATCGCAAATCCAGCTTCGAGAATACCCTCGCGCCACTAAGCTGCTCGAATAATTCGCCAATGCGAGGGATCGGGTACTTGTTCTTAATAGTCACCCGGTTTAATTCTCGATAATCAATGTACATCCTCCTCGTGGCATCTTTCTTCTTAACTAGAAGAACTGGAGCTCCCCAAGGCGAGTTACTGCATCGAATCCAACCCTTCTCAAGCAATTCAGTAACCTGCTTCTTGACTTCTTCCAACTCCACTGGTGCCATTGGATAATACGCTTTAGAAACTGGCGCTGCACCCGGAACAAGATCAATTGCGAACTCCACGTCTCGCCTCGGAGGTATACCTGATATGTCTTCAAACACAACCATGAAATCTCGAACAACAGCTGGCGCTTCACTTTTATCAATCTCCATTAATGCAAGAACAATAGTTGTCGGCTTAGCCCTAAACTCGACTGGCCCGACAGAACTGCTTCCTCCAATAAAGGTAAACTCGGGATGTCCGGGAATCTGGAAAATTACTTTCTTTGCCCTACAATCAATGTGACCATGGAAAGTGCCGAGAAAATCCATTCCCAAGACGACTTCATAGCTGCCTGTATCAATCACCAAGAAATCTGCAAAGAGCTCCCGTCTGCAAACAACAACTGCACAATCTTTACACTCTCTACTAGATATGATTTTCCCATTCCCAGTGTGTATGTCCCAGAAACTAGACAGGGTCGTGCAGGTAATCGAGTGTGTAGATATAAACTTGGACGACATAAAACAATAGGATGCACCAGAATCAAATAACACTAATGCGGGAAAACCATGAACGAGTAGAATACCTGAAACAACTTCTCCTGAAGCCTTAGCTTCCTCAGCCGTCAAGGTAAAAGCTCGAGCCTGATTAAGTCCTTGAGTCAGCAGCTTCTGTCCTGGAAACGGTTTCTGCGGTGGCTTCTGAATATTATCCCTGGTACGAAGCTTCGACGGACAAGCGTTGACAGTGTGATCTGCCGCTCCACAAACCAAACAGAGTCCCTGCCTTCTTCGACAATCCTTTTGCACGTGTCCAGGTAAATGGCAGTAGTCACAAATCACGCTCCTTCTTCGATCAACAACAATAGGCTTCTTTATCGGTGTTACACCACGACGGTTCACTGGAATACCCATGTGCCCATGTGCTCGGTTCGGTGCAAAAATCGGCTTCCGTACTGTAATTGCTGTCTGCGTGAACTCCCAGTCTTCCCAGATAAGCTCTGCTATTCTCGAGCTGCCGTAAGTACCTGCGAGAGAGTGGTCAAACCCAGGGAGACAATCTGCCTCTGGATGTCCACATCCAAACTGCGCATGAACCTCCTTGCCCTATCCGCATCGTTGGCAACTAAAGGTCCAGCGAACCTACTGAGCCGCGTCCACTCAGCTGCATGCACATCTATAGGTGCACCGTTCTGCTTTAGACTGATAAACTTCTCTTCCATTTCCTCCCGTACAGTCCGCGGGAAGAACTTCTCCAAGAAACTCTTTGAAAAATCCGCCCACTTGATCGGCTTTGGCAAGCCGGTCTCCTCCACAAGCCACCATTCATGGGCGTAATCTACCAACTGGATGCGTACTACATCTACCTTCTTATCGTCTGGGATCTGCGCCGCAATGAGTAAGTTCTCCGTGTCAACTAGCCACTGCTCTGCTGGCAACGGCTTCTCCAGGCCAGTAAAGACAGACGGACCCAGTCTCCTGAAATCTGCTACGGTCCCCACACGATCTACTGGTCTGGCCCCAACATTGTTCAAGGACTGCTGAACGGTCCGCAAACCTTCCTGAAACGATTCAGCTTGCTGCTGAATCGGCTCGATCTGCCGCTTTTGGTTCTCTAACATCCCACGTATTACTCCAAGCATAGCGGCTTCGTCAACACGCCTTTGGTACGTCTTCAGATTCTTGTCTGCCATATTCCTGAAATCAAAACACCCAAGGATTAGCATGATAACAGATTCAAAATGTAGATCAAGGCTAGAACTCCGAGTTACTTAAATAGAGTACAGTATTGTAACCATGCCGCGGTATCATAGCTACAATTACATAACTCTACCCAAGTCGCCTAAGTTCTAGAGATAACAAGGAAATAGGTTTCGAGTCGATATGCAAAGGAGGTCTGCATATCGTAAAAGTATAATCAGGAGGAGGTTAAGATTCAAGAACGGTAAAACGGCAAGGTGGCAGGACATGTTTCCTAATCACGAGTATTCTGATTCATGTATTGGGTCAATACCCAACTACAAAAAGAACCAAACCCGATTAACCTATGGCTCTGATACCAAAAGAACCATGTCACGCCCCGCTTCCCAGAGTACGCTAAGATGGGCACGTGACATAGCCAACCATGCTACCTGTAGGTAGGAAGTATCCATCCACAGTCACATTACGGCTGTAGAGATATCAAGAACAAAATAAAACTATCTAATACATGTCCATAAGCCAAAATAAAATGAGTCAAGAATAATAATAATGCGGAAGCAAAAGATCCAATACAAGAATAACTGGAATGTATGTCCCATAATGCGGGCTCACATCAGGAATAAAATGCTGAAAGTAAAAGAACTAACTACTATTGAATCCTCACTGCTCAGCCTGCTGGCTGAAGTACTCCTGCTCGGACTGCAACAAAGGTACGGAATCCGGTCCATGAAAAACCCAGACGTCAGCGCGTCATGTCATCAAGCAATAAGATATAAACAGGGTAACAAGACATGCAAGTATAATCATAAGTGGCAAAGCAGGTGTAAGAGCAATATGAAATCAGGGCAGTGAAGGGTAGTGTGCAGTGAGTAAGCTAAACTGGTCTATTGGGTTATCTACTCTCAAGTCTTTGAAATCAATTTGATGAATCGTCGATGTAACTCAATAGTATCCCGTGCGTGCCCATGACCATGGTCAAGATTCTCGGGCTGAATCCGAGACGTGCCGCTAGGCAGTAAAAGGTAGCATGTACAGATGAGTGATGTTAGCATCATCACCCAGGGCTGGCCTAGCCCGTAAGACTGATCAGAATAGGTATCGAACTATCGAGTTACAAGTCAGGTTTCATCATTGATTTCCCCATACCCCCAAGTTATATGTGTTCAAGTCAGGTATTTAAGTAATCAAGAACTAATGCCAATACAGGAGCAGGTAGGTGCAGGTTTGTCTGGATAGACAACAGGAACGGTCCGTAAGGACTACATGTCAGATTTGTTGGCATTAGACACAAGATCAGGTAACAGGTCAAGCCATGGTACATCAGGTCAGGTCAAGTAGTGTATTTAGGTGTCAGGTCATGTCAAGAGTGTAGGATACCATGTCATATCAAGTAGGAAGTGCAACAGGTCATGTCAGGAAGCACAAAATGTTATGTGGGTGCTCATAAAGCAAACTAATATAAACATGGTTATAAATAAAGAAGCACGGGTACTGTCAGAACAATAAACTGGAACATGATATGCAAATAGGTACAGAATAATTTATATTGAGGTCCGATTATCATTACTTAACTACAGTATACAAATATGGATGTTAGAATCATGTTAACATGTATTACATAATCTAGAGATGCAATGATATGTATAATAGGTTCAAAGATGCCATTATAACTAAAACAAGTCAAGGGTGCACACGGGTGTCCAATAGGGTAAACTATAGAAAGGGTACCATAAGCTAGGTAATTATTTAGTATGTGATTAAAATATAAACGTGGTTAATAGGTTTAATAAAGTAAATGCAACGGGTAGTTTTCAAGTTTTGAAACTAAAATGATATAACGTGACATCGAACATGTAAAATGGAAATCATGGTATTAAAGTTAAACTGCAGGTTTAATGTGCCATCAAATGTATATATAATAAATTAAGTAGCATGTAGCAAGGTAAACTTGCCTCGATGGATCGTGATACGGGAAACGGAACGTCTCACGTCGGCGAGAAAGGTCGCGACGCGTGCACGGTACACGGAAAGAGTACAAACGACGAACAGTGGAATCACACGGGTCAGAGGTCCTCGCTGGGTCGTCGAGATCGTCGCCGGCACGGTCGAATTCCGGCAAACCACGAGAACAGTAAACATAATATAATGGAAAGGTGCATGGAAAAAAGAGAAGAAAGAATGGAAGGAGAAAGGAGAGGAGGGTGGAGACTTACTGTGGTTTAGGAAGATGATGTGATGTGTCGACGGTGGTGGTCGGCGAAGCTCCGGCGAGGATGCAGGGTGCTCGGGAAAAGTGGGTCGCGGCTGCTGTAGATGTGCAGGGTTAAGCAGAAAGTAAAAGAGGAAGGAGAAGAAGGGAAGGAAGATGAGGAGGAGAGGAGAGGGGGTGAGATCGGCGGTGAGTTGAGGGAGGAGGAGGTAGAGGAGTAGGGTTAGGGTTACTGGGGTTTGGTGAAGGATTTCTGGGTTTTGGAGGGAAGCAGAGGAGAGGAAGGAGATGAGGTCGAGGGAAGAGATGGTGGTGAAGGATGAGAGGCGACGAGGTCTGCAAAGGTGCCGTCGGCGCTAGGGCAACCGCGAGAGGGGAGATGGCGGCTAGGGTTCAAAGGCGGTGGGTTACGTGAAAAAGAATAGTGAAGACGAAGATATATAGAGGGGGGGAGAGAGATATATACGTGCGAGAGGAGAGAGAAACAGATCGAGAGGAGTGAGAGAGAGATAGAGGAACAGTAAGGAGAGATAATCTTGGACGTTAGCATAGGGAATAGTGAGGAGAGAGAGAGAAAGAGAAAGAGAAAAGGGGAGAGAGAGATAGGCAGCAAAGGGAGAGAGGGGATGTGGGCCCGGTACCAGGGAAAGAGAGGGCGGTGATTGGCTGGGGAAAAAGAATAGGTTGGGAAAAATATAAAAGATTTTTAAGTGGTTTTAAGAATATCCTCGTGTGAAATACTATAGTGTAATTTGTTTAGAAAAATATTTTCTAACTGATTTAAGAAATTCAAAATTAAATAGGATTTGGCGGGATACAAAAATATTTCAGAATTGCGCCCGGGTCGGGTCCAAAAATTTGGATTTGAAATATATAAATTATTGGCAAGCTCCAAAAATTAAAATGAAGGATTTTGTAATGAAAAAGCATACCCCCAAGAACAGACGCACATTCGTGCGCGTAGTCGTCCAAACAGGTCCGTTTCACTGAACGGGACGAGAACACGATGTAAGGACACTACCACAGGGTTAGGGGTATCAAGCAGGCCATGTCATGTATTTTTAAATTATTTTAAGTAACTTAAATTGTTATATGCAAGAATATGAAATGTTAGTGTAATCTACAATTAGGAAACAACGAGCTCAAGTAAACGGGTCGAATATAAAGTAAATTACCAATTTGCAACCAAACATGATAAATGAACTAGATACCATAAACAACACATACAGTAACTGGAATTGGTATAACTGGACTCGGTTGTTACACTTGGCGGGATTCAGTTTCATCTTGTATTTGCGGAGTACGTCAAAGGCCTCGTCCAGATCCTTGGCGTGTTCATCCGATAAGATCGATTTGACGAGCATGTCGTTGACGTAAACTTCCATGTTCCTGCCGATCTTCGGCTTGAACATGTGATTGACCAAGCGTCGGTACGTAGCTCCGGCGTTTTTTAGGCCGGAAGGCATCACCTTGTAGCAGTATACCTCCGGTCCTTTGTGAATGCGGTGAGATCTTCGTCTGTGGGATTCATATAGATCTGGTTGTAGCCGGAGAAAGCATCCATGAAGCTAAGTAGCTCGTGGCCTGCCGAGCTGTCGATGGGCTGATCTATCCGAGGGAGAGGATAGTTGTCTTTCGGGCAAGCCTTGTTGAGGTCGGTAAAGTCGACGCACATGTGCCACTTCCCGGTTGATTTTTTAACCATGACTACGTTCACCAACCATTCCGAGTAAGGGACGTTCCGAATGAAGTTGGTGGCGAGAAGCTTGTCTACCTCGTCCTCGATCATCTTTTGCTTGATCGGGTCGAAGCTTCGTTTTTTCTGCCGGACGGGTCAGACCGTAGGGTCCACCCCGAGCTTATGAGATATGATTTTGGGTTCGATCTCAGGCACGTCGGCAGGCGCCCAAGCGAACACGTCAGAGTTGTTTCTGAGAAAGTGAACCAGGTCGTTTCGCCGAGTCCCCCCAAAAGCGACCCGATCTGAATGGTTCGTTCGTCATCCCCTTCTATGAGGGGGACCTCTGTTAGTGGCTCCACCGGGGTCCCTCAGACCTCTTTTTGCTCGTCTCGAGTGTCTAGAGAGCCTTTGATGTCACCCTCGCCCTCAACGTCATTGCTTGGCCACTCAGACGTAGATGTTGCGATGAAGCAAACCTTCGTGGTTCGTTGGTCCCCGTAGGCCCGACCTATCCCGCCTTGGTTAAGCGGGGATTTCATCGCTAGGTGGTAGGTCGATATCTGGGCCCGGAGGAAGTTCAGTGTCGGGCGACCGAGGAGGACGTTGTAGGCTGATGGGATTCTCGCAACGATAAACTCCACAGGCATGGTGCACGTATGGCCCGCCTCCCCGATGTTAAATTGGAGAGTGATTACCCCTTCCGCCGAGATGGAGTGGTTAGTGAACCCTGATAGGACGTAGGCGGTCGGCCTTAGGTCTGACGGGGTGAGTCCCATATACAGGAAGAAGTCATAAAAGAGAATGTCTGCCGAGCTTCCCGAGTTGACCAGTATCCTCTACACCTCGTAGCGGTGGACCCGGGCTGTGATCACCAGCGGGTCATTGTGAGGCAGGGATATACCGTGGAGGTCCTCGTCAGTAAAAATGATCGGCTCGGCAGATTTGGCTTTCTTCCTCGGGTGGCTTCCAGTCCCCTCGAACGGTGAGGGACGCTGAGTCTCGTCGGTCTTTGCCATAACCCTCACTGATATGGCCATGATTTGGCCGATTGTCAATTTGTCGGGAGGGGGACGTTGCTCTTGCTCACGGTCGGCCTGCCGCTTGTCTCGCAAGTACGTTGCGAGGTGCTCCGAGCAGATTAGCTCCTCGATGTAGTCTCAAAGCTTCTTGCAGTTCTCAGTGGAGTGGCCCTACGACCTGTTGAAACCGCAGTAGGGGCCCCGGGTGCGCTCTGCCGCCTTATTCGAGACTGGGGAAGTTTGAAGAACCTCTCGCCCTTAGCATCCTCCAACAGTACCGTCTGGGACACGTTGAGCGAGGTGTACTCCTGGAACTTCGTGGAGTAGGGCTTTGGCCGCTCAATCTTCCTTTTCTCTTCCCGGGCCCTTTTGTTCTGATCAGCTTGTTCTGCCCGGGACAGGTTGGCGTTCACCTTGGACTCAAGCTAGATCTCATGTTTGGTCCAGGCCTTTACCTCAGCCATGGTCTTAGGTTGCACTAATGCAAAGGAGCGTAGCCACTCCTTGTGCCTAAGAGCCGACCTAAGTGCCGTAATGACCATTTAGTCCCAGTGTTCTAGGACCTCAAGGAGGGCGTTGTAGAAGCGGGTGACGTATCCTTTGAAGGATTCTTTGTCCCCGCTCTTTATGATGAAGAGATGGTCGACGGTCCTCTTCTGCCGTCTATTCCCGATGAAGTGGCCGAGGAATTGGGTGGCCATCTCGTCAAAGGTAGAGATCGAGCGCGGCGTGAGTCCTCAGAACCAGCCTCTTCCGGAGAGGATGAGAGTGGCGGGGAAAGCGCGGCATTATGCGGCGTCGGAACAGTCCTGGAAACTCATCTCGGCCGTGAATGCGTCCAAATGGTCCTTCAGGTCGGATTTCCCGTCGAAAAGGGAGACCTTTGGGGGCTTATTCCGGGAGTAGACGTGGATGGCGAGTAGTTCTTTGGTGAAGGGCTTCGTGAGCAAGTCGGCGGCATACTTAGCCCCGTCGCTCGAAGGACGATTCTCCTGATGCATGCCTTCGATCTTCTTTTCAAGGGCGTTGAGTTGGCCTTGGTACCCTGATGATTTGGCACATTCTAATTTTTGGCCCCTGCTGCAGGAGACCTCTGCCTGGCCACGGCCCCAGTTCCGTTCGATGAGGTTCCTCAGGTCCCCTGGCGAGGTCGTCTTCGAGTTGTCGTGGCGAGTCCCGTGCGCGCGACCCCATCGAGGGAGGGGGTGCCGGTCATGCCTAGGCGCAAGCGAGCTGACCGACACCTCCTCGGGAGGGACAGGGGAGCGATGGGGCTCGGGGCGAGGCGCTCTGGCGTAAGACCTCGGTGTTAAGCTGTGCGGATCCTAGCGGGTCATTGAATATGTTGGCCCGAGGGATCTGCGGCCGCCGGAGACAGCGAAGTGGTGTTCAGTCGTGCCAACGCGGGAAGAGACTTCTCTCCCTCTGTAGGGGTCCCGGTCCCGAGGTGGGGGAGCGGCGACCTAGGGAGCTTGCTCGACCGTTTGGACACGGACGACTGCGTCCACGACAGACGCGAGGCGATCTATCCGAGCAGATAGAGCGTGAATGGCGTTCGGGGGAGGAAGGGCTTCTCCCTCGCCTCCACTGCGGGAAGGCCGACACGGATTCCAAATCAACCTATTGAAGAGTGGGACCTCATCTACGTGGAAAAAGTCAGGAAGAGGGCCTGGAACAGCACTTATGTAATACGCAATTGGATCATCGCGGTGACCGCTCGCTATGAAGTCGGGATCGGAAGACGAACTTTCGTTGAGTGGAACTAAGTTTTCCCACAGACGGCACCAACTGATGGATCTCTAGATCTCCTTCAGATGTTATCTTCCGTTGATCTGCTGCGAGCGCTGATGGATGGCTGAGATTGAGTTGGAGGGTTTCCTCCTTGAGCGTGTGGATCTCAATGGGTTTTATGTGGTTGAGGCCGAGCTACCTGCAAAGAAGTCCCGGGGCGGTTGTGCCACCGAGAACCCACCGATGATCAAGTTAGACGGGGTATTTTGGCAGAGTAACGGCCTATTGGGGTAAAATTGGCTTATCTGAGTCGTCTGAGAGAGGGGTTTGTATAGTGGCAGCCATGGGCAGGCGGCGCGAGATTCACGCCGGCTGTTACGTCCCTGGCGTCACGCCCTCTTGATAGGCGACATCCCCCATTAATGACGAGACATGCTCGTTAATGGGGGATCGTGATGGCGTGGAACGCGGGATCATGGGCGGCGGATATCTCGCGCCTGGCGAGATTCACGGAGCCGTGGCGGAGACGCTTGTGATCGGTGTCGTGGGTCGGTCGGTGATACCGAGGAGGATGAGCTCGGCGGGAGGCCCGGGAACGGGCGGGAGGCCGAGACATCTTGGTTCTGTGATAGCTCGGAGGCGAGCTGGGGGGTGGCCTAGAAGACCACCGAAGGTCGGGAACATCCTCAGGTCGGAGGCCTGGGGTTTGCTTCCAACGTAACGTTCTTGATCCTTCCTTGTAAGCTCTAGGACATGTCATCTGCCACGTGTCATGATCTGGGAAGCCACCGACATCGAGTATCATCAGCTTCTGAGAATACCTTGGAAATTTTGGAAAAAAGAAGCATTCCAATAGAGAATTAAACCTAAACATTCATGAGTTGTTAATAGAAAAGGCTGTGTAGCTTCATTTGCATTCTCAAGTTGTATCACATTGTCAGATCTATTGTTTTTGCTTGTATAGCTAGCTTACAATTCATGTAAGAGCTATTGCATTATATAGTTCTGTTTTTTAAAAATATTATTGTAACTGCATATTTAGTTGGGAATGTATTTGGAAATCTACCATTCTTGGCTTAATTTGTGCCTAGCCTTGATTCGTCTCTGATTTATACTATTTCAGTTTTCTTGCTAGAACATTATTTGCACCGCCATTTTGGAGAAATTTTTCATGGCACTTGATCATGTTAGAATCTTTTTAAAGTTTCAATTCATACTACACTGCCATTTTGGAGAAATTTTTCTTGGCTAAAATGCGGGAAACCCCTCTGACTGAAAAACAGGAAACCCACTTAAACTTGAAAAACATGTACTTTACCCCTGAAACCCTAACGGTGTTAATTTTTCCATCCATAAGACTTTTTATGTCAAAAATGCCCCACTAATATATTTAACTGACCAACCTAATATTTTCTTTTATTTCTTTCAAATTCATACTTTTGAATCATTTCTTTCAAATTCATAATTTAGAATCATTCAAAGAAGATAGATCATATTTTGAATTAGAGATTTAATGAAAAAATGATTTAAAAAAGTTTGAAAAAATTATAGGGAAGAAAGATAGAATTTGGAGATGAATGGCTTCAAGGGCAATTTGGATAGTATACACCTAAAAAACTAACTGTGTTAAATTTTTGAGGCGAAATCTATAATGTTTAAATTCAGAAGGGTTTTCTGCTTTTCAGGCAAAACTGACGACAGTTTCCCACATTTTAGCCACTTTTCTTTATCTTTTTACCGGAAGTACGGGCCCAGAGAAAAAGTTTATGGATTTTCGGAATTCAACATACAAAGAAGTCATGAGTCTCATAAAGCAAAGATGGCTCCTCAAGACTTCAAAGTCATCTCCCCACAACCAAATTGTCAAACATCAACATCAAATTTGAATTCGTCAAAATTCTCTAAATCTTCATAGTGACCATGTTGCTTCCGATTACTTCTTAACTGCACCAAGTTCATATTAATCGTTTTCACTAGTCAACAACATAAAGTAACTCATTCAAGTCTACATTATTAATTGAATACCACATGCAGTGAGAGCTAGCTATATCCAGCAAAGATCTCAAAGAGACAGATACAAAATATAAATATATAGATAGTGCCAAAGACTTAGCATCATCCTTATATATTTATTTACGCTTTGGTATGCATGATTAGATAACAAGAAAGCATTTCCTAATGACTTCAAATAAGCTCCTTCTCCTTCATTATCTGTTTCTACTGCTCTGCGCGTTTTCTTTGCTCGCTTGTATATGTGCCGGTGATATTATAAAGTGTCTCCCTGATCAGAGAGCTTCGCTCCTTCGATTAAAACGACATTTCTCTTTCCCAGAAGGCGACTCGGTTGTTTCATGGATGCCCGGCTCCAATTGTTGCAGCTGGGTCGGGGTCACTTGCGACCCAGAGTCGAGCCACATCATCAAGCTTGAGCTCAATGGCTGCGATATCACCGGTAACATTAGCTTCAGCTTCTTTTACTTTACTTCACTGCAAAACTAGTTATTTCCTTGTACCTATCAGAACATAAAACATAAAACATAACTCTCAACCATCATCATAACTTCAGAATTGTGGTGCATGGTATCAGAGCAACTTCGGTTCAAATTCCACCGGTTTCGGCCACAAAAGGAAGCTTACCTACAAGGGCTTTTTAATGATATAAAAATATATTTTTAAAATTGTAACATTCCAAAAAATACATGAGCTGCAACAGCAGCTGATGTAAACATCAGCCCCCAATGTCAAACTTCAACCCTCCATGGAGACTTATCAGCCCCCTAGCTGATAACACTCTCCCATCATCATTTTTCAGCCCCCAATGGCTGACTTTTGCTACCAATCAGCCCAAATTCTGCCTAACTTCATCCACCAGAACAGCCCCCTACGCCTACAGCTATATTAGTTGCTGAAACCATGCATTTCAGCCAATGGTTTCAACAAAAAACAGCGGCAACATCAGTCACAACACCCATCAGCCTTTAACCAACCCACACGCTCATCACACCACATCAAAATTCACTACAAATAACACTTCTTCAAATGTTGCAGCTGCTACTGCAACACACAGAGAAGAAAAAAGAAAAAGAAAAGAAAGAAAGAAAAGCAAGAGAAGGAAAGAGAGAGTTGCAGCAACAGCTGCAAAAACATTTTCTTTTGGAGCAATAGGGCAACTCCTCAACAGCACAACCCTTCCTTCTTCCCTTCTCCTTCCTCCTAGGACCCCCTCGAGGTATAATCTCGCAATCCAAACTCTTTTCTTACCAAGTTATAGTTGTTTAGCGGAAATATCGTGTTACTACGTGAATTAGTGCTAGTTTAGGAAATTTGAGCGAGACTTGACAAAGTATTAGTTTGGAATGTTGGTATAACCTTATTAGGAGTTGTTGATATCAGTTAAGCATAGATCTAACCCAGATTGGACACATTTCAAACATGGAACCCAAAACAGAACTTTTCATGTCGGTTTGTGAGGATATATGGCGTGCAGGTGAATCTGGAGTGATCCGGGGTCATTACGGGGAAAATAAACAATACCACGAGCCTATTTAGACCACTAGGAGACCACCCACTGAAGACGAGAGCCTAAATCCATGTTAGGGCCGGCCTCGCCGGGTTTTAGGGGGATGTCGCCGGCCCCACTGTTAAGTTAGGTGCCTAATTTGCTTCGGTAGGTCATATATATCCTGTACATCACCCCAGAGTTGTTTAATTGCCATGCTTTGACCTGAACAGAAATCTGGGACCACTTTTCTGGGTTGCTGCCATGTTTTTCATAATGTTTATAGATTTAAGTTTTGTTATTTGGTGATTCGTTTCTGTCGGGTGGCGTTTGGACGTCAACGACAGTGGATTTTGGCAGTGTTTGCACACAAGGTCACAGGTTTTTACCTATGGGCGTAGTGTGCACCATTTTGGTTTCCGATGTGATTTTTATGAGTTTTAGCATGTGATATCCTTGTAGGTACTCACGCGACGTCGAAGCGTTGGAGATGCAAATGGCGACATCGGCACCGGAACACATAACTAGGTGAGTAGATTTATATCTACGGGGAGAAGTCGGGTGGATGGCGTATAGCACCCCCGCAGTCCGTGGTGATGTATACGGATGCGTATACACACTTTCAATCATTTTATGTTGTTTAGGAAATTACTGATGTTTAGGATGGATAATTGGTGGACTTGATGATTTAGTATTGCGGACCCTAGATAGTGGGAGCACTACACATACCTATACACACTCATACTTGCAAACATCCTTATTTCATATGTGTTTATGGGATCCTATATAGATATGTGTTCACAAGAGTATGTGACTATGTGTTCACATGCAGATTTGAGGATGATACATGGGATTGAGATGGGTCGTTAATATTTGATCAAAGGTTATGATATCGGGGATATGGTAGAATTCATATCTGAGATACGTCGGGATGCTTCAGCGGATTTCGGGATAATGATGTCACAGGAATAGTGATATATATAAATGATCGACATGTACGAGATAGGATATGATATGACAGGATAATTATAATAGGCCGCCTTGGGCGGGGTACACTCCTTATGATGATATATGATGATGATATCGATTTATACGAGACTGTCGATCAGTAGTCAAATCATAACTATAGTGATGATGTTAGCATTGTACTAAACACAGGTCAGTACCCAGATTACGATATTTGATAAAGTGAATACCGGATGAATGATAGGACGAATGTGATATTGACCCGTACTCAGATTGGGGAGGCCGTACGACGGATTTACGTACGAGCTATATTTTGATGTTTGATCCGCCTACTTGACTTGGGAATAACCAATTATAGAGATATGGTATCGGATGTGATATGATCGAGGCGGGATCACCGACTATATATGTATATTTATATGTATCGACTCAGAGGTTAGGCGGTTTCCCTTACCTACTATTAGCTTTAGCTCAGCCTTGTAGTAGGGTAGCTATATGACCTTTATGACATTAGATGCAGTTTAACGAACATGGTGTTCAGTATTTCAGCTCCCGCTTATTTTTATTGTTGCTCTGCATCGCATACTGTTATGATTCATATTCTATTATTGATATCATGCTGGTAGGACACCAGCACCATTACCGATGATGCGTATGTACCACGTACACTTATTTGCTGTCGCACACACATCTTCATCGGTAATTGCCATGTCACGTACACTTAGAGAATATTATTGCCTGATTTAGCTTGTTAGCTAGTAGTGACATGATATTAGTGTACTTGCCATATATACCAGCTTGACATTGTAGTTATTACCTGTCACTTCATGCATGCTGTTATTCATTATATGATGCATTCATGGATTCCCATGCTTATATTCATGATTTCACATGCTATTGATGATTGGATTCGAGTTTCCATGAGATTTTCTGGATTTGGAGGAAAACCGCAAAACATATATATAAACTGCTTTCTCTTTTTAATAAAAATGCGGTTTTTCCTTGATGTTCGAGTCGTCCACCATGAGTTTTGCTGATGGATTTCGAGACCCGATTCGAGGAGGCGGATGAACCGTTTCGGGTACATGGTGGGCCCGGTGCGGTACCCCGGAGCAAGAAGATCGCAGATGATGGCGTTGAGCCTGTGCAGGGGAGCACTACCTACCGGTGATATTACCCGACACGTCGGATATCCGGAGGATACCGTCGTAGTCATGAGATGGATGGTAGGGGCCGATCTGGACTGACGGCGTCCTAGATTTTGTGATTGAGACATTGAGATTTCGAGATATTGAGGTACAGAGATTGTGGTACAGAGGTATCGAGATACTGAGACTTATGTTTTGTGCCGATGCTGGGCACTGTTTATGCTGATTTCATTTATGATACCTCATTTTAAAAGTACAGAAATCTCACAAATTATGAAAGCAGTTTTCTTCAGTATATGCATTCTGTTTCATGCATTCATACATCATTCATATGATATATTGCCACCTGATGCACTGGCACGGACATATGGGATTACATTTGGGTTAGATATTTACACTAGCCATGGTTAGAGATTACTGGTTATATATTTGAGGATTATATATATTATGATCGTATGACCTAGGTTGCGTCATACATGCGATTTGCTGTTCGTAGATCTTTTTCTACCCACGAGTTGGCAACTCACCCCCGTTGTGCCCCAGTTTCATGCAGGTGTTGCCGTACGGATTTCATTACGGCTTTGCGGGCACATCTTCTTCTGGTGACTTGCTAGTAGGTGGGTTTATTGTATCTTACCCATCATTATACATTGTATATTATATTTCAGTTGTATCTAGAAGTTCCATCAACCAAAACTTGTACTTATTTGAGATAGAGACCAGCGATATTTATTATTTCGACCTTAGAGTCACGCGTTATAGTTCCATGAGTTCTTGCTGGTTGAGTTTCATTTCTGTTGTGATCCTCGCCTTTAGGCGTTGTATATTATGTGCATACAGGTTGATTTGATATGGTTTTTCCTATTCTCTACTACTTCTCTTGGTTTGGATTTCTGGGTTTCGGCTTACTTAGCATACGTACGTCTTGAGACGTTCATAGTCTAAGTGCCGGTCATGTTCCGTACTTTCGGGTCGTGACAAAGTTGGTATCGGAGCGTTAGGTTTTACCTTCGGAGTATAGGATGACCCTTGGTTGATGGAATAGGTAACTAAAGTAGTGTGACGTACCGTGGTATGTCCGCGGCATATTTACGATGCGCCACTCCACTTAAGAAGCCTTAGGATGTGCATTTCCTTGTTCAGTATCATATTCATTCCTGATCTAGCTTCATCGGTACGAGTTATGGTTTTGCTGCCACGATTACGGGCAGGGAGAGCTACGGCTAAGAGTTGCGGTCAGCATGAGCTCGTTACGAACGAGGACTGACCGGGGCGTGAGCCTGGCGACACATTATTGTAGAGATGTGTCTTTTGATTGTGCTTTGTGCCACGAGCGTTGGATGGATCGCTGTATGAGATTACTCGGACGTGCGGATTGGCACCAGAGGATTGAGCCACTGATAGAGGACAGCCAGATTTTGATGACCGTTGATGTATTGCTCATTCATGATGATTGAGGCACGGCGCAACGTGCAGACGAGCGAGCTAGTTTTGCTGCAAACGACAGGATATCGCCCAGATATTGGAGCTATTGCAGTACGAGTGGTACTAAGAGATGATAGAAGATCGCTAGTCCCCGAGGGTGAATGACTAGGACATGTGGATCATTCGCTACCCCGATACGAGATCATCAGATAGATTGATTCCAGCTAGAGACGACTTCACGTGGAGACGTTGAGAGTCGACAGAGACGATCGAATGATAGTAACCTATTATTCCAAGTTTAAAGTGTCAGGAAGAAATATGCAGGCAATTCTATGGTCCCTCTAGAAGAATGAAACCCTAACTCGACATAATGACCGTGTGAAAGCCTTTTGACCTTAGGGTTTGCCGCAGTTCTACGACGCCATTAGTGAGGCTTGGGTTTGCCCTTCTACGGCTGGACCACCGATGCTGTGGTATGTACGCGATAATATTATACTATACCCAAGATGTTGAGCTCTTGGGGGATTATGAGGTTTTGACGACTTGATCGGATGGCTCGATTTAATTCGGATGCTAGATAGTGAGATGCATTTCTTGGGAGACTCCAGATACGATGATAGCCGTTGGAGCTCAGTCCATGCAGCCACGACGAGACAAGTCCGAAGCGGTCAACATTAGAAAAAGTGGAGTAAGAGGTTCGTACAAGATCTGGATATGATGACGTTCCACTCCGCCGACATCAGAGATGCGATGCGCATGCCGAGGCAGAGTACTGGATATACCTTCCAGAAGGAGTCGCGATGAGTATGCAGCCGTTCCGGAACAAGAACCGGATATAGAAAAGGACGATGATTTCCGGACAATTGGCAGAGATGAGACTGGAAGAGACCTTGAGTAAGATTCCTTCCAGGACACTGCTGCAATGATACTTGCACCCAGGATCAGATGTGTCACGTACATTCAGAGAGCCAGAGGACGACGCCAGTGACATGTTGCTTTACAAGTGGTCGTGAGGATTGACCGAGAAATGACCAGAGAAGTGCCAGAACGGAATCGACCCCGTTAGCACACCTGACAAGGCCGATGTGCCGATGGATCATGAGATTTTGTAATCCACAGAAAAGATTTGGACCCAGGAGTGGTCATGTTATGCACACCAGCAGGCCAGAGTTCAAGATCGTCGACGAGTTATGCTATGAGTAACCACGACAATTGGCCCGAAATTCTTCGAGGATGCGCTTGGGCGGTACTATTCCGCCATATTTGATTTCGATGTTTTGGGGGATTTTATAGCCTGATTTGATTTTGATGATTGAGTAGTTACGATTTTCGCAAAGTCGCTGCACTTGATATCGTTTTCGAGCCTTGGTTTCACATGTTTGTGATTTTATGGGTTCTTAGACATTTGAGTTGATTTTGTGCGTATGCACACACACGATTTGGTTCATGCACTCTGTATAGTTTACATATGCTTGCAGTGCAGTGACATATATTTCGTGCACTTGGATGCACTGGACTTCGAGTTCGATGGTGATGCTCGATATTTGATTTCATGATTTCGTTCATGGTGAATGCACCGGATTTGGATTTTTAGCACATGTTGGGCGCATGTTATGAGATGCGATTTGGTGCACACCAGATGCACTAAACCGAGATTCTTCGTGCATGTCAAATGCACCTGTTTGTGCTGTCAGGCACACCTGTTGCTATGACAGATGCTGCGTGCACACCCGTTGCACCTTGATGTCGTTTTGTGCACCTTTTTGGCACATTCATGGATTTTGATTTCCGTGCGCACCGGACGCACAGAGTTTTTATATGCACATTTTGGGATTGATTTCTATGGAGCAGTATGTTTATATGATATTTGCTATGTGTTTTCGTACTGAGCAGGACTGATCAGATGACAGTGCCTGGGTATATTTTTCATGCATAATAGATTTCAAGGGGATTTCCAAAAGCGATCTATAGTCTCACTATTTGCATACGTGTCTGACATGACACGAAACGTTTAAAACGAGGAAAACCCTTCTAAAATTAATTTCAAAACGGCGGTACGTGCATATTAAACAAAAGAGATATACATATATGATTATTTTTTTATAGAGACGTCCGCCGCTTTGCAGTGTTATGTGTATTGCACATCGACTTTAAAGAATTTGGCATGCATTCCTTTCAGATATTTACATGTACGGATTTGGTATTTACATGTATAATTCCGATTTCTAGCATATCGGTTTTGCTTTGGATTTGGCATTCGTGTTTTCATCTTGACTCCGATGATTGCGAGATGCTTGACGGAGTTTTGACTTCGAGTTATCTGCTCGTTACTCATGCGCATGTATTGCGCTATGATGCCTTTTATGGATTGATGATTTCGGAGCCCCATTGGTTTGGACATTTTATTGAAATGTTTTAGAATTGGGAGGTTTAAATTTAAATTCGGGGACCGAATTTCTTTAAGCGGGGAAGACTGTAACATTCCAAAAAATACATGAGCTGCAACAGCAGCTGATGTAATCATCAGCCCCCAATGTCAAACTTCAACCCTCCATGGAGACTTATCAGCCCCCTAGCTGATAACACTCTCCCATCATCATTTTTCAGCCCCCAATGGCTGACTTTTGCTACCAATCAGCCCAAATTCTGCCTAACTTCATCCACCAGAACAGCCCCCTACGCCTACAGCTATATTAGTTGCTGAAACCATGCATTTCAGCCAATGGTTTCAACAAAAAACAGCGGCAACATCAGTCACAACACCCACCAGCCTTTAACCAACCCACACCCTCATCACACCACATCAAAATTCACTACAAATAACACTTCTTCAAGTGTTGCAGCTGCTACTGCAACACACAGAGAAGAAAAAAGAAAAAGAAAAGAAAGAAAGAAAGAAAGAAAAGCAAGAGAAGGAAAGAGAGAGTTGCAGCAACAGCTGCAAAAACATTTTCTTTTGGAGCAATGGGGCAACTCCTCAACAGCACAACCCTTCCTTCTTCCCTTCTCCTTCCTCCTAGGACCCCCTCGAGGTATAATCTCGCAATCCAAACTCTTTTCTTACCAAGTTATAGTTGTTTAGCGGAAATATCGTGTTACTACGTGAATTAGTGCTAGTTTAGGAAATTTGAGCGAGACTTGACAAAGTATTAGTTTGGAATGTTGGTATAACCTTATTAGGAGTTGTTGATATCAGTTAAGCATAGATCTAACCCAGATTGGACACATTTCAAACATGGAACCCAAAACAGAACTTTTCATGTCGGTTTGTGAGGATATATGGCGTGCAGGTGAATCTGGAGTGATCCGGGGTCATTACGGGGAAAATAAACAATACCACGAGCCTATTTAGACCACTAGGAGACCACCCACTGAAGACGAGAGCCTAAATCCATGTTAGGGCCGGCCTCGCCGGGTTTTAGGGGGATGTCGCCGGCCCCACTGTTAAGTTAGGTGCCTAATTTGCTTCGGTAGGTCATATATATCCTGTACATCACCCCAGAGTTGTTTAATTGCCATGCTTTGACCTGAACAGAAATCTGGGACCACTTTTCTGGGTTGCTGCCATGTTTTTCATAATGTTTATAGATTTAAGTTTTGTTATTTGGTGATTCGTTTCTGTCGGGTGGCGTTTGGACGTCAACGACAGTGGATTTTGGCAGTGTTTGCACACAAGGTCACAGGTTTTTACCTATGGGCGTAGTGTGCACCATTTTGGTTTCCGATGTGATTTTTATGAGTTTTAGCATGTGATATCCTTGTAGGTACTCACGCGACGTCGAAGCGTTGGAGATGCAAATGGCGACATCGGCACCGGAACACATAACTAGGTGAGTAGATTTATATCTACGGGGAGAAGTCGGGTGGATGGCGTATAGCACCCCCGCAGTCCGTGGTGATGTATACGGATGCGTATACACACTTTCAATCATTTTATGTTGTTTAGGAAATTACTGATGTTTAGGATGGATAATTGGTGGACTTGATGATTTAGTATTGCGGACCCTAGATAGTGGGAGCACTACACATACCTATACACACTCATACTTGCAAACATCCTTATTTCATATGTGTTTATGGGATCCTATATAGATATGTGTTCACAAGAGTATGTGACTATGTGTTCACATGCAGATTTGAGGATGATACATGGGATTGAGATGGGTCGTTAATATTTGATCCAAGGTTATGATATCGGGGATATGGTAGAATTCATATCTGAGATACGTCGGGATGCTTCAGCGGATTTCGGGATAATGATGTCACAGGAATAGTGATATATATAAATCATCGACATGTACGAGATAGGATATGATATGACAGGATAATTATAATAGGCCGCCTTGGGCGGGGTACACTCCTTGTGATGATATATGATGATGATATCGATTTATACGAGACTGTCGATCAGTAGTCAAATCATAACTATAGTGATGATGTTAGCATTGTACTAGACACAGGTCAGTACCCAGATTACGATATTTGATAAAGTGAATACCGGATGAATGATAGGACGAATGTGATATCCGTACCCAGATTGGGGAGGCCGTACGACGGATTTACGTACGAGCTATATTTTGATGTTTGATCCGCCTACTTGACTTGGGAATAACCAATTATAGAGATATGGTATCGGATGTGATATGATCGAGGCGGGATCACCGACTATATATGTATATTTATATGTATCGACTCAGAGGTTAGGCGGTTTCCCTTACCTACTATTAGCTTTAGCTCAGCCTTGTAGTAGGGTAGCTATATGACCTTTATGACATTAGATGCAGTTTAACGAACATGGTGTTCAGTATTTCAGCTCCCGCTTATTTTTATTGTTGCTCTGCATCGCATACTGTTATGATTCATATTCTATTATTGATATCATGCTGGTAGGACACCAGCACCATTACCGATGATGCGTATGTACCACGTACACTTATTTGCTGTCGCACACACATCTTCATCGGTAATTGCCATGTCACATACACTTAGAGAATATTATTGCCTGATTTAGCTTGTTAGCTAGTAGTGACATGATATTAGTGTACTTGCCATATATACCAGCTTGACATTGTAGTTATTACCTGTCACTTCATGCATGCTGTTATTCACTATATGATGCATTCATGGATTCCCATGCTTATATTCATGATTTCACATGCTATTGATGATTGGATTCGAGTTTCCATGAGATTTTCTGGATTTGGAGGAAAACCGCAAAACATATATATAAACTGCTTTCTCTTTTTAATAAAAATGCGGTTTTTCCTTGATGTTCGAGTCGTCCACCATGAGTTTTGCTGATGGATTTCGAGACCCGATTCGAGGAGGCGGATGAACCGTTTCGGGTACATGGTGGGCCCGGTGCGGTACCCCGGGGCAAGAAGATCGCAGATGATGGCGTTGAGCCTGTGCAGGGGAGCACTACCTACCGGTGATATTACCCGACACGTCGGATATCCGGAGGATACCGTCGTAGTCATGAGATGGATGGTAGGGGCCGATCTGGACTGACGGCGCCCTAGATTTTGTGATTGAGACATTGAGATTTCGAGATATTGAGGTACAGAGATTGTGGTACAGAGGTATCGAGATACTGAGACTTATGTTTTGTGCCGATGCTGGGCACTGTTTATGCTGATTTCATTTATGATACCTCATTTTAAAAGTACAGAAATCTCACAAATTATGAAAGCAGTTTTTTTCAGTATATGCATTCTGTTTCATGCATTCATACATCATTCATATGATATATTGCCACCTGATGCACTGGCACGGATATATGGGATTACATTTGGGTTAGATATTTACACTAGCCATGGTTAGAGATTACTGGTTATATATTTGAGGATTATATATATTATGATCGTATGACCTAGGTTGCGTCATACATGCGATTTGCTGTTCGTAGATCTTTTTCTACCCACGAGTTGGCAACTCACCCCCGTTGTGCCCCAGTTTCATGCAGGTGTTGCCGTACGGATTTCATTACGGCTTTGCGGGCACATCTTCTTCTGGTGACTTGCTAGTAGGTGGGTTTATTGTATCTTACCCATCATTATACATTGTATATTATATTTCAGTTGTATCTAGAAGTTCCATCAACCAAAACTTGTACTTATTTGAGATAGAGACCAGTGATATTTATTATTTCGACCTTAGAGTCGCGCGTTATAGTTCCATGAGTTCTTGCTGGTTGAGTTTCATTTCTGTTGTGATCCTCGCCTTTAGGCGTTGTATATTATGTGCATACAGGTTGATTTGATATGGTTTTTCCTATTCTCTACTACTTCTCTTGGTTTGGATTTCTGGGTTTCGGCTTACTTAGCATACGTACGTCTTGAGACGTTCGTAGTCTAAGTGCCGGTCATGTTCCGTACTTTCGGGTCGTGACAAAAATCCTCACCGTGACTTCGAAGTTGTGGTGCAGTCGCTGGATAATTAAGAGTAAAAATTCTAATTTTGGATTTGCAGGAGGATTGCACAAGGACTTCTTTACATTGAAATATTTGAAGGTTCTGGACTTATCAGTGAATACAGGGATTTCAGGGGCTTTGCCAGATTTTCCAAAGAACGGTGCTTTGGAAAGTTTGCTTCTTACTAACACGAATTTATCAGGAAGCATACCTGATTCAATTGGCAATCTCAGATCCTTGACAGATTTTGAGATTTCGGGTTGCGGAGCGATGGCTGGAGTGATACCTGCATCTATAGGGAACCTTACTCGGCTTATTACCTTAGATCTCTCGGGAAATAAATTTACAGGTGTGATCCCGAGTTCAATTGGAAATTTATCCCGATTATCTTACTTGGATCTTTCAGCGAACAATCTTAACGGCGTGATCCCTGCTTCGATTGGAAATTTAGTCAAACTAGTTCATCTGGATCTTTCGTCTAATAATCTTACAGGCGTGATTCCGACTTCAACTGGAAATTTAACCCATTTAAACTATATGAATTTGGTGGATAACTCCCTTTATGGGCCGATTCCTGCGTCTTTGTTCGGCTTGCCTGCTTTAGCAACGATGTATCTCTCTGATAACAAACTCAATGGTGAGCTAGAAGAGTTTTCAAACCTGTCGCCGTCTCTAGGGTTGATCGATTTGAGAAATAATCAATTGCATGGACAAATTCCAAGGTCATTGTTTGAGCTCCCATCCCTTCAAACGCTTTACATTACATCGAACGACTTTAATGGGACTGACATGGTAGCGCAAATGGGGAATCTGACAACCCTGGAGCTCTCTCATAATAAGTTGTGGATCCGAGAAGCGAACAATGATTATTTCCAGAAATTTCCAATTTTATTTTCTTTGGGCCTGGCACACTGCAATCTTACAAAAGTGCCTGCGTTTTTGAGGTATCAGAATCGAATAACGTGGGTAGATCTCTCCCGCAATGCAATTAGCGGTGAAATACCAAAATGGATATGGACTCTTGGCAATGTGGACTACTTGGATCTCTCTAGCAATTTGTTCACACATATGGAAGGTCCGGTTAATCTCTCTCTAAGTTCCATCTCGTTCCTCGATCTTCATTCCAACATGCTTCAGGGACCAATTCCACTTCCCCCGCTATCAATAAATTACCTCGATTACTCAAACAACAATTTCTCATCCGAAATTCCGCCTAACATCTCTCTCTATTTCTCGAACGCAGGTTTTGTTTCACTAGCCAATAACAGTCTCACGGGAGAAATTCCACCATCCATATGCAACGGAACATACTTTCTCACGGTCCTGGACTTGTCTGAGAATAGTTTGAGTGGTTCAATCCCGCCTTGTATTTTCAAAAATCTAACTTATCTCCTTGTAGTGAAACTGAAAGGGAACCGGCTTCAAGGAACTATACCGTCAAATATCAATAGTGGATGTCAATTAAAGGTGATATCTCTCAGTGACAACCATTTGAAAGGACCGTTGCCTAGATCGTTGGTCAATTGCAGCGCATTAGAACTTTTAGACCTCGGGAATAATCAGATTGCGAAACCTTTTCCCATTTGGCTGGGAAATATTGCAAATCTTTCTGTCCTTATTCTTAGCGAAAATGCATTTTATGGGCCGGTCGGATCTTTAGAAAGGCACGAGGGTGACAACACATTTTCAAACCTGCAAATCTTTGATCTCTCTTCCAACAATTTCGAGGGCGGTTTGCCCTCGAAATTCTTCAGCAATTTGAAATCCATGATGAATTCTTCCACTATGGCTATGCCATCGAGAGATGTTAGTGGCATGACATCAGTATATTTTGTTGGGGCCTCGCCAAATCCTGCATTCATTGATTATGGTTACTTACTTTCAGTAGTGAGTAAAGGGAATGAATTTACGCTTGGTAGAATCTTAAATATATTGTATACAGCCGTCGATTTTTCAAACAATGGCTTCGAAGGTGAAATTCCTGAAGTGATCGGCAAGCTTCAAGGCCTTCACATGCTAAACCTGTCGCATAATGTTCTCACAGGAAAGATCCCTTCCGCAATTGGAAACATGAAGCAGCTCGAATTCTTGGATCTTTCGGCAAACCATTTGTCAGGGGAAATTCCCAAAGACCTGACTTTTCTCACCTTTCTCTCGTTCTTAAACCTCTCAAACAACGATTTGAGTGGAAAAATCCCTCAAGGAAATCAGTTCCTTACATTCACAAACTCTTCTTTCGATGCCAACCAAGGATTGTGTGGTAGCCCGCTGTCCAAGCAATGTGAAAGTCCATCTCCATCAAGCGAAGGCGGGATGCCACCTTCAGATCCCGACAGTTCTTCGTCGACCTACATGATTGGTTTGGCGTTATTTACGGGGCTCGGATATGGATTCGGCATAGCGCTGTTTTTTCTGCTTCAAAACATGTCGTGGAATTTCTTGAAATTTTGGAAGAGGCCACATGCTACCAGGCATGTGGAGTTACAGGAAATTCATGAAAATTGATTCATAAGCTGAAATTAATGTACTGGAAAATTGTGATATCTAGGCTTTCTATATATGTTTTTAATAATTTTATATTGTCTCAGTTGAGGCTCTTTGCAAGCCAATGTGATTTTCTTTCCCTCAGAAGTATTTTATCTCAGAATGTGAACCTTCTTCCATGCATCCAAATCATGTTAAGTATCTTCAAATCCAATGCATGATGTTAGAAGAGGTATTATACTTGATGTAAATTAAAACATATTTTTTTGAAAAACAAGCAAACCAAAGCAGCAAGTTTAAATATCATCTCCACTATTATTGGCACCTTGTTGTCTTTCAAAGGAGTAAATCCCAACCTTATATCACACTCCTAAAAGTTAAGATAGTTTCATACAGCACCCTCAAAACAGGAATAAATCCCAACATTATGCCACTGCATCCAGTACCGAGTCACCGCGCATCGCGCCCGCATCGCGCACGTGTCCAGTATCGTATCGTCTTGTGTGTCGAGACGAAGTCCGCAAGCGGTGTCGCTTCTATATCAGCGACCGAAGGCAAGTGAAAACCCGATCACTTGCTTTACATGCTAGTATTCTTTTAAGTGGATCATTAGGTTTTAAATCGTAATGATATTATTGCATACGTATCTACATCGTTTAATAATCGTACACTAGTTAAGTGCTCGACACAAATTTCTAAATCAAAACTTAACTGTTATAACGGAACTTAAGCATAACGGTTTACCCTAACGATAACGAATATTGTGTTAAGAGTTGGTTTGAAAATACGGACTTTAACACCATGAAATGTCATCCCCATTTAGATCTGTCGAATCTGAAAATTTTCATACCTGAATTTTGTGAAAATCATAATAAATTGGTTACACACCGGAATATTATGTTCAAGGGCTCAAGCCGACTCGACGAACTAGAACCCCATATAAGTTACAATCTGTTTCTAGTTTATAACGATGATGGAAACTGTTTGGGAGTGCGGCTCTGGACTGCAGTCCAGAACAGCACTGCTTGCCAACAGTTGATTGGAAATGCTTTTACATCTCTGTGTGAAAATGGTATTATGCGGAACCCTATACCATAGTGATCAGATAAATATGTTAACTAATCATTGAAAGTGATTTCATTCGTTTTTATGATCGTTTGCTATTTTAATCACATTTTAAACCACCAGTACATACGGCTGTCCCAAGCAGGGACAGAATGCAGATCCCGATCTTAGATAATGCATAACTCATAGCACACAGCGGATATTATCATAATGGAATTATATCTAAAGTTCACTTTTTGAATGTAACACAGAGCGGATATTCTCGCAAGTTATATATGAATCTACGTAATCAAGGACAATGATGAAAAAGGAAGTCCCAATCAGGTACATTGACATAATGTAATTATATCTAAAGTTCACTTTTTCCCAATATCGTTACCTCTATTTTAGTATATAGGTAAGATTCATATATAACTTGCATTCTTATTATGTATGTACCTATGAAATATTCTATAAAAAAAAACTTGTTTCTAGTCCATGTTGCACTTAGGTGCAGAGATTTCAAAATTATTAGTGGATGAAATAATATAAAAATTAATAGAAATACAATAAAGCGAATTGTGTATTCAAATGCGAAGTGTGATTAAAAAAGAGGAAAATGAATCAAAATTTAGTATGAAGCTGCTCTGTTATTTTTGGTAGTCAAAATATCAAGAATATGTGCTACATATGAATAATACTATAATCAAAGCAATAATACGCTCTTATCGATCCTTATCTTTGACTAATAAAGTATCATCTAAGACTATTATATTTTATCAATATTGTCATGCGTCTATAGTTATAATTCAGTTCATGAAATTAGATTAAAAAATGAACTAAATTTCCTCAAATATAGATGGTTCTTCCTTCTTTTCCTTCTTTCTTTCTTTTTTCTTCTATGGCCGTCTATCTGGACTCTCAGTCACTCTCTATTTCTCACGACTTAGGTAGAGGAGAATTAATCTTCCTCCCGACTGCACCACCTCTAACTGATCGAATATGGAATGAATGCGTATCCAGTATCTGGTAAAAGTCTGCTACGGATACAAATATAAAATGAATATTGGAAAAATAAACCCAATAAAGCCCCACATATTCACTTTTTATATTAGATATGTTTTAGAAGATTAAGTATTTGCAGCCTTAGGCCTTTTTTTAGAGTACATGGGATTTTGATACATTTGGGGTTCTATCCAAAAGACTTAAGGCTTTTAGTGGGGGACCTATCTGTAGGGTTCCTAGGCATGCACAAGAGGTCTCACAAGGCATCAACCATGCCAATTTCAAATTTTACGGGTGCCGAGAAACCCTAATACGGATCGTTAACTAGATTTTAGGCGAAACAAGAACTAGTAAACTACTTTACAATGAGTGAAAGGAAATACAACCTTTGTAGATCCGGTGCTCCACCTCCATAGCTCCGTGATGATGTCTCCTCGCTGTGATCATCGGATCCCGGGCTCTAGCGTCGGCTTCATCGGAGAAAAGGCGGGCTAGGTCATCGACGACGATGCCGAAGATGATCTACGTCGGGGCATCACAAGATCAAGCTCCACCTTCACCAAGCCATGAAAACTTGTGAAGGAAACACCCTATACTACTTGGCAAGAGGTAGAGGATGAAGAAATAGGAAGTGGGTTCACTTTAGAATTGGAGTTCTCACATGATTTCATCACTTGCCATTGATGATGCAAGCTTTTCTTTCTTGCTCATGAAGAAGAAGATGAAGGAAAAAAAAGAAAGAATATTATGATAAGTTATCTTTAAAAAACAAAAAAAAATCCACACTTATCATATCTTAACCAAGGTCAAGTGTAGAGAGTTAACTTGAGTTAGGTTGAATGGTTAGGGTTAGAGAAGAAGACAAGAATGGTTGCTTTGGTCAAAGCTTCATGAAGTTTCAACAAGCTTCATGAAAGAATGAAAGAAACCATTTTTGTTTTTCTTTTATCTATTTCTCAAAAATGAATAGATAAATAAATAATTGAATAAAACCAAAACCCTAACCATTAACATAACAATGGTATAAGTCTTTACACAAACCTTAGCTATCATGTATCATCAAACATGATACAATCAAATGCACAAAAATATATCACATATACAATGTGCACATCAAGTGAGAAAATCCATTTAAAGTGAACCGATACTAGTTAATGCAAGGTAATATATCAAATATATAATTATGCATTAAATCATTAAATCAACACTTGATTTAATGATCCGGTCATATCGCATATAACCGACTAATATCATCAGTAACAACTTATCGAATCAACACTTGATCCGATAATCCGGCTATATCGCATATAACCGATCAATGTCACAAATCGCGAGAATCGAATACAGTATCACATACTGGTATCATTCTCGGTCCCGCACATATCTCATATGCGCTCCTATTTCGTTTTGCTTGAGCCAGGAAACCTCTGTGTAGGACTCTAAAGACTCGTCAATACGCCGGCAGCAGGTGATGATCATATCAAACACCCACAAGCCGCAAGCGGTCTGCTAAACGTAACGGCTACCCGGGTATTGAGCGATCAGAAGATCGACGAGCAAGCCCGCTCACACTCCAGTGAATCCAACCAGTAACACTTACCGTACAGTCCGGTCTCGTCGTCTGATATGTCGCATATCTCGCCTAGGGGTGGTAAACGTCAGACCCCAATAGCTCGATAAGTCATGCCAACGTGAGGTTCATAACATGTGTGAAACTACTGATAACACTTACCAGTAGATCACTGCAACCCTGGCCAGGGATTTCCTGTTATGGCCAGTCGAGCATAGCGCAACATCAACTCCCTATACCGGGAGAGACGAATCCCCTCCTATCGCTCATTGCCTCCATGTGATTCGGGACTGTACCCAAAAACCACCGTTTTGCATGCCCTCTTGGACGTGGTAAGGTGGAAATCAAAGCACAGTGGGAACCACACAAGACTCTATGACGATCTCGGGTCAACAGACTACTCTGTACCAGTGTCACCAGAGAACTGCCATCTGACGTGAGGTATAATACCATCTGGGAGTTCTCGGCGAGTCCGTCCAGTGTACCCAGTCTCCACTGAGCACCCGTATATCATCTCTGATGTCAAACACCAATGGATATGAGATCATCCATCGCCCATCTGTATTGGTCGAGAAGGTATACGCTAGTCTACTCTGGTATATCGATGCCCCGTCTTGATACACCCACGACTAGGGACCTTGAAGGATGTACTTATGGACTACCATGTCCCCACTAGTATGATCTGCATCATAGTCCAGGTAGTCAAGTACATATCCTAAGGGCTTTACCAACATGTAACAGAGAGACAATCAGTATACACGTTAAGGTAAAGAGTGACCAGATAGCATACTATCATGTCGAGCAAGAAAGTCCTTCCTATATACGTCCCAGCATCCACTACAATATACATCCTATGTACAGTAATGGCCTCTAGGGCATACATATAACTAACACTATCTATATCTTATACTCATATACCTCTTTGATTTTTTTCCGATGCAAGACTATTCCAACACTATTGTTATTTCCTTCTGGGGCTTAGTCTAACATTGCCTCGTTCCCATGTGAGGCAATCACATTCCTCTCTCTCTACCTTCTTTATCTTTTCTTACCTTTCTTTTTAAATTTTTGGTACATCTAATCTCTTATAGACACTCGTTACACTCTGTGCTTGTAGACCGCTCTTTAAAAGGTACCGTTGATCTGCACTTTAATACCATATTATAAGATTTGGATTTTGAAATGTTGTGCATTTATGAAAGTAAATAGGCTTTCGATATATTTATGGTTCCGATCAAAAGACATAAGCCTTTTGGTGGAGGCCATTTATGAGATGTTCTAACACTTTTCTTATTTTCCTTTTGTGATTAGTCTAACAATTAACAATTGATCCAAAACGAATACAGATGTTGCCATATCAACATACGATGGTTGTTGGTAGATGAAAATGCGGATAGTCATCGAAAACATAATTTGCTATCAATATTCGATTAAATTTAAATACGAATACAGAGTGGACTCGGTAAATTTATTTGTATCTAATTCAATGGGGGCCCATGGGCACACTTGTGCTCACAGTAGAAGTCCTCTTCTCTTATCATCTTTCACAAAAAACCCTTCAGACTTTCTATAATTGTACTTTCTCAACATCCCCTCTGTTGTTACACACAGTGCTATGGAATGCGATATGCGTTTTCATGCATCCAAAGATCACATAGGGTATAAGCGATTATATCTTGCATATGCGATTTGCATTATTTAAATTTTAAAATATATATTAATGATAAAAATGGGGGATGCTAAAATGTGTTTAAAATAATGTGTACATGTACACGTAATTTTAATGAAATGAATATTATCGAATTATTAAGTAATCAATTTTTTATTGAGAAAAAAAGATCAAAATACATAAAGTTTTAGGAATTCTAAAATATAAACATGAAAAATGAAGAAAAAACACTTTTTTTTATGAGAAGCTAAAGAGCTTTCTCAAATTTCTTGCCCAAAAAGACGATGTTTCCTCAGAGTTATGCCGGAGTTTTCATCGAAGAGCAAAGGCAAAGAGGTTGGAGGAATTTGATATGGGAGAGAAAATAAGGAATAAGTAAAAATAAGTTATTTGGCTTTTGGAAAGGTGTTGTAGATGTACTTAAGTTATTGGGTTTGGGCTTTATATACGGGTATAATAAAAAAAACCTACCCGTTTCATAACCCAACTCAAGCTTAAGTTTCTATGCGTTTTATGCGGCCGCAAAATAATTTCTATATATATTATGACAAACCTTTCCACCACATATACCAAGAAAACCATCCGTTTTCATAGGCCGAGAGAGCACATTCGCATATGCGAAGGCATTTCCAACAATGGTTACACAAACCTCTTGCTCAAATTCATATCTGTATTCACTATATGTGCATCTCTTCTAATAGCATATAAACCCTCATCAATTCATATTATTTCAAAATCATATCTCAGGAAACTATATGGATGGCACAAAAATTAAATAATACTTCGTTGAATTGGTCTTCGCAGAACGAGACGCTAGTGAAAGTTAGTAAACTTTCTAGAACAACGAAGGACTTTGACCAGCAGCTGCTCAAATCGTTGGATTAAGTGAAGTGGGCATAAAACTTTTAGCAGCTCCATATCAGTGGGTGCATGCTTAGTGCTTTAGAATGCGACTCCAACATCGGTGGTCGTGATGGTGACAGCCACAACGTATCGAAGTAATTATCAAACAAATCGAGAATTTTGTTGATAGCAACCCGAGCCTCATCGGGGTAAGGTAAGAAATCTTCAACTGTACTATTTTTTGGAATCCAAATTTCATAATCCTGCATCCATTCAGCCCTTTTGGGATTTCCTTGCATTAGTATTTGATAGAAACTAATCTAACTGACAAATGAAGATTCCACTGGGCACCATCGTTTAGACAAACAATCAAGCCTTCGTTAAGCATATTGCAGGTCAATCACACCACATGGAGGACAAAGACCCTGGGAAGTAATTTCTCCCATGACTATAATCAATCCTTCATGATTTTTTTCGGCCATCCTCGTCTTTTATATCCATCTTCATAGTTTACGATATAGATACACCAAATTTCATAAAATTCTAACATCTTTTCACGGTTAATTTAGTGGGTTCAAATTAACGGTTTTTCGATAACAGAATATTCTTCATCGCTATATCAATGGTGAAAATGTGTTAGAATTACATGAAATTTGATATAACTACATCTTAGATGATTGAGATCAAGATAGATAATATCAATTGCCAGAAAAAACAATGGGAGGTTAACTTTTCACCACGCCATATAAGGGATTCCCTCCTATGACCTTTGTCCTCCATTATTCTCTCTTTCTTCTCTCTATGCGCGTGTGTGTACTGAATATCAGCCCAAAAACTTTCATATCTTAATTCTTGTGAATCAAATATTTGTTTTATCAGTTCTAATGCAGATCGCATCAAAATAAAATCAGTGATCGGTTCTTTCTTATTTTATCTTCTAGTGGAACAACATTTAACTTGCTACATATTCTCATTTTTAATCCTATCTTCTAATAAATTACCAGCCATCCATCTCAATATTCTCATTTCTGCCATACTCATCTAACCCAACATACTAAACATATATAATCCACGATGTTCACATGAAAACAAATCAGTCTTAGAGATGATATAATATAGTATACTACTCAAGAGATTCCCTCATACATGAAGACTTCCTCATCGATGTTATCCAACAGGGCAACTATAAGTTTTACCTAAATAAGACCTCTCATACCTGATGGTGTACAATATGAGGTACCAATCACTCATCATGTACTCTCCAGAGTTCGATGTCTCCATAACGATCCCATCGCCCAGGTTCCATGTAATCAAATCTTTGGTTGTCAAGATAGGTTCTGATGATGCTCGATATCGGTGATCTTCCAGTTCATGACGCGTGGCAGATGACGTGTTCCAAAGCATGCAAGAAAGGACCTACAGTGGCTGACCAGACCACTGTTGTGCCCGTCCTACCGACCAATGCTGGCTCGCCTTCGAGCCCCCAGCACAACTGGCATCCTCGGCCCCACAGCTCGCCTCCTGGCTACCGCAGAACCAAGATACATCGGCTCTCCCGCTCGTTCGCGAGCTCTCCCGCCGAAGTCATCTTCCTCGGTCTCATCGACCGACCAACGGCACCGCTCACAGGCGCAACCGTCATCCTGCGAATCTCGTCATGCGCGAGATATCCGCCGGCCACATCCCATGTTCCACACCACCACGATCCCCATTAACGAGCCTGTCTCACCATTAATGGGAGATCCCGCTCATCACGCGGGCGTGACGTCGGGAGCGTAACTGCCGGCATGATTCTCGCGCCTGCCCTGCCTGCTGCCACCGCTATATAAACCCCTCTTCCAGACGGATCAAGTAAGTCATTTTTACTCCACTAAGCTGTTACTCTGCTCGGATCTCTAGACTAACTTGACCGTCGGAAGGTCCTCGGTGGTACAACCACCCCGGGACTTCCTTGCAGGTAGCTCGGCGCAAACAACATCACACCCATTAAGATCCACACGCTCGAGGGAGCGACAGCCTCCAGATCCAATCTCAGCCACCCATCGCTCGCCACCAGCGGATCGACGGAAAGTAACGCATCGACGCGATCCTGGTCGCGTCAGCTGGCGCCGTCTGTGGGAACGTCTTGATTCCACAAAAACCAAAGTTCATCTTCCGATCCCGACCCAATGGCGAGCGATCATCACGAAGATCCAAGCACTAAACGCCGCCTCCCCCTCAACGAAGGCGCAGACGAACCTCCTCCGCCGAATGCCAACAGCGCCCTCGCCGGCTGTATAGACCGACTCGCATCTTTCGTCGAGGCGCTCATCTGCGTCCAAACGGCAGGGCAGGATCCCAAGGTCGCCGCTCCCCCACCTCAGGACCGAGACGCCCACAGGGGGAGAAAAGACTCCGTCCGCATCGGCACTGCCGACCACCGCCCCACTACCTCCCACGGCCGCAAGTCTCCCAGTCCAATACGTTCTGAGGCCCGCTGGGCGCCTCATAGTTCAACGTCGAGGTCCGTCGCCAGAGCGCCTCGTCCCGAGATCCTCCGCGCGCCTGCCCCCCGAAGAGATGTCTATCAGCTCGCCTGTTACCAGGCATGACCGACACCCCCTCCCCCGACGGGGGCGCGCGGATGAGAATCGCCACAACGGTTCGAAGACTACCTCGCCGGGGGATCTAAGGAACCTCATCGAGAGGAACCGGAGCCGAGGTCAGACGCAAGCTTCCAACAGCAGAGGTTTGGGTTCAGAATATGCCGAGTCGTCGGGGTACCACGGCCGACTCGACGCCCTCGAGAAGAAGATCGAGGGTACGCATCGGGAGGGGCACCGCTCGAGCGACGGGGCTAAGTACGCCGCCGACTCTCTCACCAAACCGTTTCACCAAGGAGCTGCTCGCCGCCCACGTCTCCTTCCGCAATAAACCCTCAAAGGTCTCCCTCTTCGATGGAAAATCCGACCCGAAGAACCATTTGGCTACGTTCACCGCGGTGATGAGCTTCCAAGATTACTCCGACGCCGCCCAGTGCCGAGCTTTCCCGACCACTCTCATCCGTTCCGGACGAGACTGGTTCCGAGGACTCGAGCCGCACTCGATCTCAACTTTCGACGAGCTGGCCACCCAATTCCTCAGCCACTTCGTCGGGAACAGGCGGCAAAAACGCACAGTTGACCACCTCTTCACGATCAAGAGCGGAGACAGGGAGACGTTCAAGGCCTACGTCACCCGCTTCTACAACACCCTTCTCGAGGTCCCAGAGCACCGGGACGAGACGGTCATCACAGCACCAAGGTCTGGTCTTAGGCACAAGAAGTGGTTACACTCCTTTGCATTAGCGCAACCTAAGACCATGGCCGAGGTAAAGGCCTGGACGGAGTGCGAGGTCCAGCTCGAATCCGAGGTGAACGCAAATCTCTCCCGGACAGAGCAAACCGACCAAATGAAGAGGGCCCGAGAAGAGAGAAGGGGACCAGAGCGGCCAAAGCCCTATCTCCCGAAGTTTCAGGAGTATACCTCGCTCAACGTCTCCCAGACAGTGCTACTAGAAGAAACTAAGGGCGAGGGGTTCTTTAAGTTTCCCCCGATCCCACGCACAGCCTCAAAGCGAACCCAGGGCCCCTACTGTGGTTTTCACAGGTCGCTGGGCCACTCCACGGAGAGCTGTAAGCAGCTCCGGGACTGCATCGAGGAGCTCATCCGTTCGGGGCACCTCGCAGCGTACTTGAGGGACAAGCGGCAAGCCGACCGCGAGCAGGAGCAGCGTCCCCCTCCCGCCGAGCTGACCATCGGCCAGATCATGGTAGTGTCATGGGAGGATACGTCTGGTGCCCACGAAGCTCGGTACCATACGCCGGGCATGGGTGCCAACAGACATCCGAGGGGCTCAAGCTGCACGAATGAGAACATCTACTGGCATGCATTTCCTTTTCAGAGCAATGTACCTCTTTCTTGAGATCTTTTGTTTATATAATAAAAGGATAAATAAAGCATTGCAGAAAAGAAAAGGAATCTTATTCATTCAAAAGGTACTATAGGCTCCTCAGTCGTACATGAAAAAAATTACAACAGCGGGGGAATGGGGTGCAGAGAGCATTGCTCATGGTACTCTGACGATATTTCCGCCAGCCGAGCCCTCGCAGCATCTAACTGCTGCCTTCGCTGCCCCCCGCTAGCATCGACATCGAGCCTCAATTGGTAGCACTCAAGGACGAGAGCCTCCGAGCGGTTTAGCCGGCTAGCGGAGATCAGACAGAAACGCCTTAGAGACCTTAGCTTGCCGACGGTCTCATCCTTCAGCTACTCGGATAAGGAGTTGTAGAGCCCCGGCGACGCCCTCCAGATGTAGTACATCAGCAGCTGGAGTGGGAGGGAGCGCCGGAGGAGCAACTGGCCGAAATGATCCTTGATCCGGCCAATCACCAACTGCACCGTGTCATCAGTACAGTACTGATCGTAAAGGTACACGTCCTCGAAGTTAAAAATCTCAGGGATGGCGAGAGGGAAGCCCTCCATTCTTGCGTTTTAGGTGTGAGGAAGGGAGTGATCAACAATCCCTCCATTTTATAGCCCACAACACCCCCGGAGTTCAACAGTCGCCCCTTTCACCCGCAACTATTCCGCCACGCGGAAGACATCGCGCCGCTCGATGCGAAATCGAAACGATGCGGCTCTGGCACTTCGCCTTCTCCACACGTTCGTGCCACGTGTCACTCGCGACTGCCCTTCGTCCCAGAGTCCTCACCCAGGGGGCACCCGAGCAGCTACCCTGCTCGACCATCTTTAGAGATCAAAGCCCTTACTAAGAGGCAGCCGAGCAGCTTCACTGCTCAGACCACCCTTAGCAGGCCTCCCACGGCTCCTCCAGCACTAAGGATCTAAGCCCTCGCCAAGAGGCAGCCGAGTAGCTACCCTGCTCGGACCATCCTTAGCAGGCCTCCCACGGCTCCTCCAGCGCTAAGGATCTAAGCCCTCGCCCAGAGGCAGCCCAGCGGCTACTCTGCTCGGCTATCCCTGGACGATAGCCTCCCTACCTCGCAGCGCCAGGGATCAAAGCCCTCACTAAGAGGCAGCTCAGCAGCTACCCTACTCGGTTATCCCTGGCTGGTAGCTTCCCTACCTCACAACGCCAGGGACCAAGGCCCTCACTAAGAAGCAGCCCAGCAGCTACCCTGCTCGGCCCCGTCCTTAATAGGCCATGTACGGCCCCACCGCGTTAAGGATCAAAGCCATCGCAAGAGGCAACCGGGCCCGCCCTTACTCGGTTATCCCTGGCTGGTAGCTTCCCTACCTCACAACACCAGGGATCAAGGCCCTCACTAAGAGGCAACCCAGCAGCTACCCTGCTCGGCCCCGTCCTTAATTGGCCATGTACGGCCCCTCCCGTGTTAAGGATCTGTAACAACTCCAAATTTTGTATACATAAAATTAATTTAAATTTGAAGTATACTTGGGGTATTTAATGTTGCTGTTACCACTTTAAGTATTTATTTTCCCACAATAATTACAAGAAAGAGCTTGTAGCTCATTGGTAACACCTTGCACTGCTGAACCAAGCCACCAGAGTTCAAATTCCCTGCCCCACATTATTTTTAGATTATTTTTGTTTAAAATTTCTTGGAAGCCCAACAGTCCACAGGCCATAACTCCCAAAAGTTGAACTGAACATTAAAAAGTAAAAATACCAGAGCCTTAACCCGGAGACCCCCCACATATCCACGCCCCGACTCAGCCCAACTCGGCCGAGTCTGCCAGCGGACCGGCCGACTCGGTCCGGCACCGCCGGCCGGACTCGGCCGGACGGCCGAGTCCCCAACATGAAAGTTGGGGCTCTTCGTCTCCCCAAACCCCCTGCATACACCATTTACTTGAATCGGTTCCCGAATCTTAAATACACCCCATTTACTACAATTTTAATGTTTTTTCTATAATTTTTACAATTTTTTTAAATAAAAACCTTTCACCTACCCTACCCTAGTCTACCCTATAAATACACCCCCTACCCTCTACCCTCTCATCCCAAAACCCTAGGCTCACTCTCTCAAAATTTTCCAAGAAATATGTGCTTTGAAAACAAGTTCGCGGCGAAGCTCCGACGAAATTCCGGCGGGAATTCCGGCGACGTTTTTAGAAACAACCGGCGACGAAGCAACGCCTCGGCGGCTCCTTTAGTTCCCCTACACTCCTTAGTATAGATCGAAACCCGTAAGTCCCATTCTATCCCCCTTTCTACTTCTCAAAAATACGAAATTACGAAACCCGACGGAATCGGAACAAATCCGATTTCCGACTCGGTTTTCTATAAAATTTCACTTCTAACCAATACATTCATGCCTAAACATCTTAATCTTGACTATTAAACTTTTAAAAATCAATTTGAACAAGTTTTCTCACATGAAATGATAACCTTTCCAATTTATCGTATTTTTCACTTTAATACCACAATGTTTCAATTTCACATTTAGCCCCTTAACTTGCTAAACATTTAAAGTAGAGCACGAGGTAATGACCTACCTCCACACACACGCAAAATACAATCCTAAACGATATCATCAAAACTCAGAATACGATAAAACAATACTTTCACTTAAATACCATATTCTTAATAAAATCATTTCTTAAAAGTTTTAGATTTGTAACACTTTTAAATAAATACGTCTTATTAGGAAATACGATAAGTTGTGGACATCGATCGTTTATCTAAACCTGACTTTGTGGTGTCTAGGCTAGACAAGTGGGCAAAGGTAACTTTAAAATGCCCGTCTCACGATTCGTGAGCGGATCCCTCCTTCCTCACTTGTACTTACCTGGCCACAATTGGCGGTGAAGAGGCGATTTGAGGCTTCTAACGACTTGTCGTTTAGACCATTTAGAAATATGTTAGTTGGCTTAGGAAACCCTGGAATCTAAAATACGGAAATTTACACCTTTGCAAATAAATACCTTTTACTTTATAAAACCGTTTTCTAAAGGATTAGTATTTTACAATCTTTGCAAAGCGCCGCTACAACCCACCTTTGGGGAACCCGTTAGGGATAGTACGGTTTATCGTGCACCCTCGGGCTAGTAGTGTGAGATTCAGACCTCCGCAAGGAGCATTCGGTCTCGAAAGGTTTAAAATACGACATCTTAAAAAAATGAGAATTTTGGAATATAAAATATTTATTAAAATTATTTTTGGTATAAACATAGGTATATTTATCATTTAAATACCTATTTGATTATAATATAAATTTTCCACATTTTCCTAAAATCACAATACTAAATTTTACACTAAAATACCATGAACTTCAAATAATCGATATTACAGATAAATACCTAAAATTAGGATATTCTCACTAAAAATGTCACAATATAAAATCCACCCTCATTACAACTCTAAAGACGAATAATAAATACTTGAGGTGTATTTTGAAAAGCATATAAAATTATTTTTACATAAAACCCTCTCAAGTTTTATAAATTACCCTAAGGACTCTAGCAATTATAAGACTTCAATTCACAGTTCTGATTATCTGACTCGGGTTTGGGTCGGATTAATCTGACTTGAATATGATTCAAGTCAATCTATAATCTACAAGTTACCACTTCAATATGAACACATGAATCCATGAATACAATTACCAATTTATACAACTTGACTGAACCGAACCATGAATATATATTCCTTTTACATGATTCTCAGTATTCCATTTACATGACTCTACGGTTATAACCGTCTCTTGATATCATGGTTTCGGTCAGTCAGTCAGTCAATCATATAACCAATACAATTTTACAAGATAACAATACAAATAAGACATCGCGGGGTTTAAGGGGTAGATTGGTACGGAAGGTGTTAAAGGTGGCACGAGATGGTCAGATTTAATACACCAAACATGAATCCAGTTGCTGTTGTACCGTGACATAAACGGTTTCTTGTACTATACGTGCCCCTAGTCTCTGGCATATAGAGACTCCCCTCGTATACACTAGCATCCTTCTGTACCAAGCAACAAACAACAGCGTTAATACGACATTACTACAGGATAATACAACTTTAAAATATATCTTCTTATTCTGTCTTTTTCTACTTTCCTCTCACCTTTGGGACTTACCGAGCGACATGTTCGCTGACGACATTCTGTTTCTTTCTTCTTTGAATGTCGTCAGGTGATTTGGACCCGGCAGAGATCGAGCCATCGCAAGAAGACTTGGAGCAGTTTGCTGAAGACCATGTACTTTAGTTTTATTGTACATTTTTCCTCTCTGTACTTTTCATTTCCTGTTATGCCACTGTTTATGCATCTTTTTATTTCAGTTATATTTTCTTTCATGTATTGTACAAAAAATGTTTATAAATAAAAGTTGATGTTCTTTTTATTTCTTGTCTCTTGTGTATTTATTTTACATTGCTTAGATACGCTTAGCGTATGTACTTCTGAGTATGTACGTAGCGGACCTCGTCGCGTTCCCTTCGCCGTACACTGGGAAGCGGGGCGTGACAGGTTTTGTTGGTGGCCCATGCAGGTTAGAGCCGTATGAAACCCTATCATGCAGTTCTGTTCTGCGTGAACAACCTAAGTAATATAACATAAGAACCAGCAACTAAAACATTCTTTACAATTCATGTTCCTCGAATCCTGCAATTTCATATTTCTTGAATCTTATCATTTCATGTACTTGAATCTGTCCTAACCCAAATTTTTTTCGGGGTTATGGATTCTCCGAACAACACCAGCACCAACGTCAACAACATACCTCCAGCACTACCTCTCACACCAGCTGTTCCTGCGCCACCTACCGAACAAACAGTGCTACTTGAGGCGATCCGCAGCCTTCTCGAGGGACAGCAACAACTCCTGAACCGTCCCGAGACTGACGCTCCAGGGGTAAAGCAATTCAGGGCTTTACATCCAAAGCAGTTCTCAGGAAAGGGGAGCCCACTGGAAGCTGAGGAATGGGCTCAAAGTATCGAGGACGATCTGGCAGCAGCTCAAGTGCCAGACATAGGTTGGGTCCGTATGGCTAAACTACAGCTCACGGACAATGCTCGCAACTGGTGGAAGGCGGAAGAAAACCGTCTTGCACAGCCTATTGAATGGAAGACTTTTCGCGAGAAGTTCGACGCGAAATACTTCTCTGTGACTGCCAAGTTTGCCATGGAGCAGCAGTTCATTCATCTACAGTAAAGATCGATGTTGGACAAATCAGTAGATGAATACGACGCTGAATTCATCATGTTAAGCCGGCAAGATATGTCGCAATAGTTCAATTTTTAAATATCACATACTACACTGCTAACACAATCCTTAAACAGATTCGCGGCACACTTGATACCGACGGACGAGATCAGAGCCCGTCGCTTTCAACAAGGACTGGACACGGAGATTCAGGCTGCTTTAGCCACGGGAAAATTTTTGACTCATGGGGATGCTCTGCAAGCTGCCCGCAGTTATGAGACGGTGATAAAAGCAAGGGGCAATCCTCAGTCTGCAGAAGTCAAGCGCCCTGCCAACCAGATGGCAGGTGGAGCCTCGTCCAGACCACCTTTTGTGCCAAGACGTCCTGGAGCACCAATCAACAGGCCCAGCCCAGCCTTTTGTAACTACTACAAGAGAAATGGGCATCTGGAGAGAGATTGCCGGCGTGCGAACAACCTATGTTTGATCTGTGGCTCAGCTGCTCATGGTATTGGGGCTTGTCCTCATAAACAAAATCCAATTGCTGCACCCAGGCCAGCAAACAATTATCCACAGCGCCCAGCCATCCAAGCCCCTGCTCGAAGACTTGCACTACCTGCACCACCCAGAGGACCACAAGCTGCACCACCTCCTCGTCAGTTCCATCAAGCTCAAAGGAACGTTCCGAGGAATGCTCCTCAGGCCAGGAGGAATGTACCCAAGCGCCAGGCTTTCACGATGTCTGTGGAAGAAGCTGAGGCCACTGGCCAAGTCATTACTGGTAAATTTTCCTTCTCAAACTTATCCTTTAGTCTTGGTTATCTACACACTTTCCAGATACCTAAAACATATCCCATATACCTTAGGTACAATCCTAGTAGCCTTACTACCTGCACTTGCACTGTTTGATACTGGAGCATCCCACTGCTTTATGTCGCAACGGTTTTTCCGAACCCATGCGATTCCAGTCTCACCGCTTGTATCCAGCTGGAATGTCAGTTCAGGAAATGGCGTTCTAAGGCAACTATGGGATACAGCATGTGTCCAGTCGTCGTCTGCAGCCGAGAGTTTTATGCTGACTTCAAAGTACTGGACATACCGAACTTCGATGTGGTTCTAGGAATGGATTGGCTTGGAACTTTTTATGCTACCATTGACTGTCGTCAAAGGAGGGTAGTATTCGAGATTCCAGACCATCCGGTCTTCTATTTCAAAAGCGGAGACCGTACCCTGGAGCCAAGTACCTATAAAGTGAAGCCAAGGGAAGCAGTAGTTGCAGCAGCTCAAGCAGAAGAAGAATTAAGACCAGAGGTAGTTCGAGAGTTCGACGATGTATTTCCTGACGATATATCAGGTTTGCCTCCCGATCTTGCTCTTGAATTCAGTATTGATTTAGTACCAGGAGCACAACCGGTGATCAAAGCACCTTATAGACTAAGTCCGGAAGGTTTGAAGGAAGTCCGAACACAGTTGGACGAATTATTGGCGAAAGGATGGATTCGTCCCAGCACTTCAAGTTGGGAAGCACCTGTACTACTGGTGAAGAAGAAGGAAGGTTCATACAGAATGTGCATCGATTATAGAGCCTTGAACGAAGTCACTATAAAGAACAAGTATCCACTCCCACTCATCGATGATTTATTCGATCAGCTAAGTGGATCTTGTGTTTTCTCTAAATTGGATCTTCGTTCAGGTTATCATCAAGTGAAGGTCAAGGAAGCTGATATTCACAAAAGAGCTTTCAGAACTCGCTATGGACATTACGAATTTCTAGTGATGCCATTTGGAGTGACCAATGCACCAGCAATATTCATGAACCTAATGAATCAAGTTTTCCGGGAGTACTTAGACAGATTTGTTGTCATCTTCATCGACGACATCGTGTATTCTAAGAGTCGGAAAGAGTATGCAGAGCACTTACGAATTGTCCTGGAAACTCTTCGACAACATAAGCTTTATGCCAAGTACAGCAAGTGCGAGTTTTGGCTAAAGCAAGTTAGTTTTCTTGGACATATCGTATCAGGAGAAGGAATTTTTGTGGATCCAGCCAAAGTTTCAGCAGTTAGCGAATGGCCTACACCAAAGTCAGTGAAGGACATTCGGAGTTACTTGGGCTTAGCTGGATATTACAGAAGGTTCATTGAAGGATTCTCAAAGATAGCAACACCCCTGACCAAGCTCACACGAAAAGATGAAGAATTTGTGTGGTCAGAAGCATGTGAACAAGCTTTCGTAGAACTCAAGTCAAGATTGACATCTGCACCTATTCTCGTAATACCGGATCAATCTGGAGGATTCGAAGTGCATTGTGATGCATCCGGTAAGGGATTAGAATGTGTTCTACATCAACACGGTAAGGTTGTGGCTTATGCTTCAAGACAACTGAAGACTCATGAGCGCAATTATCCGACGCATGATCTGGAGTTGGCAGCCGTCATCTTCGCTCTCAAGATTTGGCACCATTATTTACTTGGTGAACGAGTGAACATCTACACAGATCATAAAAGTCTGAAATACGTGTTTACTCAGAAGGAGTTAAATATGCAGCAGAGAAGATGGTTAGAACTCATGGCGGACTTTGACATCAACTTGCAATATCACCCAGGGAAGGTGAACGTAGTACCCGATACTCTTAGTCGCCAACCATTATCGATGAATCTCACCGCTCAGTGGAAGCTTCAGCAAGACTTGCATCAGATGGAGATTGAAGTAGTCATGCCAGGTAATGCTTCAAGTTTGATGAATCTACAAATTTGATGAATCTACAAGTTCAATCAACCATTGTCAATCAGATCAAAGCAGCTCAAGCAAGTGATGCTAAGTTGCAAAGGATCAGAGAACAAGTGGAGAATGGACTCAGAACAGACTTCATCATCCATGAAGACGGATCTTTAAGATACGGCAGCAGATTGTGTGTACCAAAAGGTCCTGTTCGGGAAGAGTTAATGAAAGAAGCTCACAGGTCTCCCTACTCAGTACATCCTAGAGATACCAAAATGTACAAAGATCTACGTCAGAATTATTGGTGGCATGGAATGAAGCGTGAAGTATCCAGAAGCGTCGCAAAATGTTTGGTGTGTCAGCAAGTAAAGGCTGAACATCACAGGACAGCTGGACTACTTCAACCATTACCAATCCTAGAATGGAAGTGGCAGCACATCACGATGGACTTTGTGACTGCTCTTCCTCGCAGCACAAAGGATAACGATGCCATATGGGTCATTGTGGATCGACTCATAAAGTCGGCTCACTTCATCCCATTTTGAGTTGGCCAATCAACTGAGACACTAGCAAAGAAGTACATGGAGGTAATAATCTATTTAAGATTTAAACTCTTCATAATGTACTATCTCTGATACCCATGAACTCATACAGGAAATTGTGAGACTTCATGGAGTACCGGTCTGCATTGTCTCTGATCGTGACATCGGGTTCCGATCATAATTTTGGCAGAGTCTGCAAGCTAGCTTGGGAACAAGTCTGAACTTCAGCACGGCTTATCATCCACAAACAGATGGTCAGTCGGAACGAACTATTCAGATCTTGGAGGACATGCTCAGAGCGTGTATGCTAGACTTCAAAGGATCGTGGGAAGATCACCTGCATCTTGTGGAGTTCGCGTACAATAACAGCTACCAAGCAAGCATAGGAATGGCACCTTTTGCAGTATTGTATGGAAGAAAATGTCGATCACCATTAAGTTGGGATGACATCGGAGATAGGGAACTTCTTGGACCAGAGATGATAGTAGCGACCCTTGATGTGGTTCGTACTATCAATGAAAGAATGCGCATAGCTCAAGATCGACAGAAACACTGGGCCGATGCAAAGAGACGACACTTGGAGTTCCAGCCAGAAGACCATGTATTCTTGGAGATATCTCCGAACCGCGGAGTGATCCGATTTGGAAGACAGGGTAAATTGAGTCCGAGATACATTGGACCGTTCGACATACTCGAACGAGTCGGTGAAGTGGCATACCGCTTAGCGCTTCCACCCTCATTGGAAGGAGTGCATAACGTGTTCCACATATCCCAACTCAGAAAGTATGTGAGTGACCTCAGCCATGTTCTTGATCATTCCGAGCTCACTATACAGCCCGACTTGTCTTGTGAGCAACAGCCTGTGGAGATCCTGGACAGGAATGTGAAGACACTTCGGAACAAGCAAGTTAACTTGGTCCGGGTAATGTGGAGGAAAGACACTCCAGGAGAATCCACTTGGGAAAGAGAAGATGAAATGCGTGCAAGATATCCTCATCTCTTTGTAAACTAGTCCTCAAATAAAAGTTGTAAATTTCGAGGACGAAATTTTTGTAAAAAGGGTAGATTGTAACAACTCCAATTTTTGTATACATAAAATTCATTTAAATTTGAAGTATAATTGAGGTATTTAATGTTGCTGTTACCACTTTAAGTATTTATTTTCCCACAATAATTACAAAAAAGAAGTTGCAGCTCATTGGTAACACCTTGCACTGCTGAACCAAGCCACCAAAGTTCAAATCCCCTGCCCCACATTATTTTTAGATTATTTTTGTTTTAAATTTCTTGGAAGCCCAACGGTCCACATGCCATAACTCCCAAAAGTTGAACTGAACATTAAAAAGTAAAAATACCAGAGCCTTAACCCGGAGACCCCCCACCTACCCACGCCTCGACTCAACCCGACTCGGCCGAGTCGGCCGGCGGACCGGCCGACTCGGTCCGGCGCCGCCGGCCGGACTCGGCCGGACGGCCGAGTCCCCAACATGAAAGTTAGGGCTCTTCGTCTCCCCAACCCCCCTGCATGCACCATTTACTTGGATCGGTACCCGAATCTTAAATACACCCCATTTACTACAATTTTAATGATTTTTCTATAATTTTTACAATTTTTTTTAAATAAAAACCTTTCACCTACCCTACCCTAGTCTACCCTATAAATACACCCCTTACCCTCTACCCTCTCATCCCAAAACCCTAGGCTCACTCTCTCAAAATTTTCCAAGAAGTGTGTGCTTTGAAAACAAGTTCGCGGCGAAGCTCCGACGAAATTCCGGCGGGAATTCCGGCGACGTTTTTAGAAACAACCGGCGACGAAGCAACGCCTCGACAGCTCCTTTAGCTCCCCTACACTCCTTAGTATAGATCGAAACCCGTAAGTCCCATTCTATCCCCTTTCTACTTCTCAAAAATACGAAATTACGAAACCCGACGGAATCGGAACAAATCCGATTTCCGACTCGGTTGTCTATAAAATTTCACTTCTAACCAATACATTCATGCCTAAACATCTTAATCTTGACTATTAAACTTTTAAAAATCAATTTGAACAAGTTTTCTCACATGAAATGATAACCTTTCCAATTTATCGTATTTTTCACTTTAATACCACAATGTTTCAATTTCACATTTAACCCCTTAACTTGCTAAACATTTAAAGTAGAGCACGAGGTAATGACCTACCTCCACACACACGCAAAATACAACCCTAAACGATATCATCAAAACTCAGAATACGATAAAACAATACTTTCACTTAAATATCATATTCTTAATAAAATCATTTCTTAAAAGTTTTAGATTTGTTACACTTTTAAATAAATACGTCTTATTAGGAAACACGATAAGTTGTGGACATCGATCGTTTATCTAAACCTGACTTTGTGGTGTCTAGGCTAGACAAGTGGGCAAAGGTAACTTTAAAAGGCCCGTCTCACGATTCGTGAGCGGATCCCTCCTTCTTCACTTGTACTTACCTGGCCACAATTGGCGGTGAAGAGGCGATTTGAGGCTTCTAACGACTTGTCGTTTAGACCATTTAGAAATATGCTAGTTGGCTTAGGAAACCCTAGAATCTAAAATACGGAAATTTACACCTTTGCAAATAAATACCTTTTACTTTATAAAACCGTTTTCTAAAAGATTAGTATTTTACAATCTTTGCAAAGCGCCGCTACAACCCACCTTTGGGAAACCCGTTAGGGATAGTACGGTTTATCGTGCACCCTCGGGCTAGTAGTGCGAGATTCAGACATCCGCAAAGAGCATTCGGTCTCGAAAGGTTTAAAATACGACATCTTAAGAAAATTAGAATTTTGGAATATAAAATATTTATTAAAATTATTTTTGGTATAAACATAGGTATATTTATCATTTAAATACCTATTTGATTATAATATAAATTTTCCACATTTTCCGAAAATCACAATACTAAATTTTACACTAAAATACCATGAACTTCAAATAATCAATATTACAGATAAATACCTAAAATTAGGATATTCTCACTAGAAATGCCACAATATAAAATCCACCCTCATTACAACTCTAAAGACGAATAATAAATACTTGAGGTGTATTTTGAAAAGCATATAAAAGTATTTTTACATAAAACCCCCTCAAGTTTTATAAATTACCCTAAGGACCCTAGCAATTATAAGACTTCGATTCACAGTTCTGATTGTCTGACTCGGGTTTGAGTCTGATTAATCTGACTTGAATATGATTCAAGTCAATCTATAATCTACAAGTTACCACTTCAATATGAACACATGAATCCATGAATACAATTACCAATTTATACAACTTGACTGAAGCGAGCCATGGATATAGATTCCTTTTACATGATTCTCAGTATTCCATTTACATGACTCTACGGTTATAACTGTCTCCTGATATCATGGTTTCGGTCAGTCAGTCAATCAATCATATAACCAATACAATTTTACAAGATAACAATACAAACAAGACATCGCGGGGTTTAAGGGGTAGATTGGTACGGAAGGTGTTAAAGGTGGCATGAAGTGGTCAGATTTAATACACCTAACATGAATCCAGTTGCTGTTGTACCGTGGCATAAACGGTTCCTTGTACTATACGTGCCCCTAGTCTCTGGCATATAGAGACTCCCCTCGTATACACTGGCATTCTTCTGTACCAAGCTACAAACAACAGCGTTAATACGACATTACTACAGGATAATACAACTTTAAAATATATCTTCTTATTCTGTCTTTTTCTACTTTCCTCTCACTTTTGGGACTTACCGAGCAACCTGTTCGCCGACGACATTCTGTTTCTTTCTTCTTTGAATGTCGTCAGGTGATTTGGACCCGGCAGAGATCGAACCATCGCAAGAAGACTTGGAGCAGTTTGCTGAAGACCCTGCACTTTAGTTTCATTGTACACTTTTCCTCTCTGTACTTTTCATTTCCTGTTATGCCACAGTTTAGGCATCTTTTTATTTCAGTTATATTTCCTTTCATGTATTGTACAAAGAATGTTAATAAATAAAAGTTGCTGTTCTTTTTATTTCTTGCCTCTTGTGTATTTATTTTATATTGCTTAGATACGCTTAGCGTATGTACTTCTGAGTATGTACGTAGCGGACCTCGTCGCGTCCCCTTCGCCGTACACTGACAAGCGGGGCATGACAGGATCCAAACCCCTTGCAAGAGGCAACCGTGCACGCCCTTGCTCGGTTATCCCTGGCTAGCAGCTCCCTACCCCAACACACCAGGGATTAAAGCCCTCGCCAAGAGGCACCGAGCAGCTACCCTGCTCGGCCCCGTCCTTAATAGGCCATGTACGGCCCCTCCTGCGTTAAGGATCAAAGCCCTCACAAGAGGCAACAGGGCCCTCGCTTGCTCGGTTATCCCTGGCTGGTAGCTTCTCTACCTCACAATGCCAGGGATCAAGGCCCTCACTAAGAGACAGCCCAGCAGCTACCCTGCTCAGCCATTCCTGGCTGGTAGCTCCCTACCCCAACACGCCAGGGATCAAAACCCTCGCCAAGAGGCAAACAGAGCAGCTTCACTGCTCGGCACGTCCCTAGCAGGCCCTCTACGGCCCTTACAATGCAAGGGATCGAAGCCCTCGCCTAATGACACCAAGCAGCTATCCTGCTCGGCCCATCCTTCGTAGGCCTCTTACGGCCCCTCCGACAACTAAGGAACATGGCCTCACCAAGAGGCATCCTTGCTATCTACGTCTACGCGATCTCCACCTCGACTTCGGGACCATGAAGATACCGTCTTCCCACCGATCTCTGCAAACTTGGCAAGAGAACAGATTCAACTCGACGCGTAATCGCTAGACGAAGAACCAATGCTACACAAAGGCAGTATGATGTAAATACAATGTTGTAGACAAAACAAAAATCTTTATTCACAAAATCAAAACTTTTACAAGGGTATTGTGGGCTCCCCGGCCTTACAAAATGCCCGGAGGCCTACAAAATACCCAGTGCAACGAAAAGAAAAAATAAGAAGACAGGGGGCTTCTGGCCTCGGGGCCAGGCGCAGCCCCGGGAAGCTCAGCGCTCACCAAAGGAGCCCCCGTGTCTCCTTCGCCGGGAACCTCTTCCCTGACCTCATCCCCGGGTCCGTCCCCCTGCTTGTCATCCCCGCGGGGATATTCGGCTCGGAGCTCTTCATCAGCGAACTCCGGCATCCGAGCATTGACGGCGTCGAGGGCCTCGTGCCAAATAGCGGTGGTGGCCGAGGCTAGGACAGTGTAGAACTGTTCCGATTTCTGAAAGTTCTCCACCGCCTTCGCCGCCCTGAGGTCGGCCCGCTTCGCGGCCTCTACCGCGGCCTCCAACTCCTTCCGGAGGGTGCTCGTTGACTTCCTCATGGTGCCGACGAGCACCTTGGAGTCCAGAAGCTTGGCCTAGGCGGCCTGGGCGACCTCGCGGAACTTGGCAACCTCCCGCTTCGCGGCCGCCGCCTCCTGCCTCCCTGCCGCCGCCTCGACCTCAAGGGCAGCGACGCTCGCCATTGCCGCCTCCATCTCCCGCTTCAAGCTCTCCTCCAGCGAGGAGAGCTCGCCCGCGGCTCGCATCGCCGGGGCTATTTCGTCATCCTCCATCCGGACGAGGAAAGCGACGTGCTACAGGACCTGAAGAAATCAGAAGAGGTCAGAGAGAAGGAGCACAAAAACTGACGAATGATAAGACGCTAAGTGAAAAATCGAGTGAGGTACGAGCACCAACCTGCACGACCTCTTGGGCGATGGACGCCATCTGCCCCTTCAGAGTCACCCCATGGACCTTGCCCCCGGCCGACCTCTCAATATCGGACAGCAAGCCGTCGGCGACAGAGAGCCCCGAGGGCACCTCGAAGCGTAGCTCCCCCTCGTCCAGCAAGATCGGGGAGGCCAGGGTCCGCGGAACCATTCTGGGGAACCGCTTAAGAGCCGCCGGCGGAGAGCTGGCCTCTGCATCCGAAGCCGGGGCCTGCTGCTCCCGAACCCGCTTTCGGCTCGGTGTCTTGCTGGGCTCCGGGGCGCAATCCGCACTCGAGCGCTGGGGCGGGGCAACTGCTGGGGGAGCCGGGATCAACGTCTGACGAGAAGAGCTGGCCCCTCCAGCCCTCGATCCTTTCTTCGGCTTGCACATGGCCGCTCGAAGGTAGCTCAAGTCCATGGGTTCTGCACAAGGCAAAGTACAATGAAGTTAGCAACACAAACAAAAATGAAAATAAACGCAAGCTTAACAAAACGCCTATGAGCTCCTAACTTACCGACGAACTGTACGGGGTTAAGTCCGGCCCAGCTCAGGGCCCGCTCAGAAAGCAACACGTCAGCCCGGGGAATGGGCTCCCACTCCGCCACTCTCACCGCGTCGGGATCGTTGGACGGGCTTCTCCGCCGGCACCTATCCTAAGACCACTAGGTGGGCACGGGCCAGTCATCACCTTCCGGCGGCCCGACGAAGAAAAACTACTTCCAATCATGGATGGAAGAAGGCATGGCGACAACGCCCGACCCGGGTGCACTCCCCCGTCGCTTCCTAAAGGAGAGATAAACCCACCTCGGGTCGCCCGCGCGGGTGCCGGGATGGCCCTTATAAACAAGAGAGGAGGCAAGGATGGACAGACCAAAAGGAATCGTCTGCAACTTCAAGCGGACCAGGAACCCAAGAAGAATCCTCCATGAGTTCGGCACTAGCTGGCCCGGGGCTAGCCCAAAGTAATTTAGCGCCCTAACAACCTCGTGAGAGAAGGGCAGGCGCATTCCGGCCCAAAAGGATTCCAAGAACAAAACAATCTTTTTACCTCGTACCTGATCTGCCCTCTCTCCTTCCTCGGTCAAACGTAGAGTGTAGCTAGAAGGGATATGGAAATGAGCCCGAGCGGTGTCAAGCTCGTTCTCGTACCTCACCAAGGATGGCACGCCAGGGGCATTCGCCACCTCCGCCCTAAGATCCGCTCCTGACGCGCGACCTCGGGAAGAAGATCTGACCCTAACTCCCCGGGAAGACTCCGACTCGATGGAAGAACCTTTAGGTCCTACCCCAACTGTTCCCCTCCGAAAGGCGGCGCACAGGACCGCGATGTCCTGACGCTGAGATTCTGGGCAGATGCTATTTGGTTTTATCCGTCTACCTCTCCGAAAATGCCAAGTTGATTTATGGCACCGTATATCGGAGGTTTAGACGATGCGGCCGATGTAGCAGACTTCGTCAGATTCCCCCTCAGGGTGAGGGGTTTTTGATTGTGGGGACGCTCTTCCCTGCAGGCGCAAGCCCCTGCAGTTAATTACGCTACCGCATCGCGGTAACAACTTTCTCCTTCTCCAGAATTTCACTTCGTGTCGTGTATGTTTGTTTTGTTTGTGGTTGCCCGTGGATTGTATACGGAGACTGAGTAATACCGTCGCCCGTAGGACGTGGGTTAGTCCAAATCCGTATTTACTTAGATTTGAGTTTGGTGTTTTTAGTTTAAGGATGCATTAGTCGCGTTGCGGCTAAGATCAACTTAAACGTTCGTTAAGGATACGATAGTCCTGTTTGAGACTAAGATCAACTTAACGTGATAATCCATTTAATATCTGGCCATCGGGACTCGTCACCTCTCTAACGTCGTTGAAGGATTACAACGATAGGTGTCAGGAGAGTTCAGAGATGTACCCTTGAACCAAAGTCGATTTGTAGTTTTATCATTCATTTAAATGTTTAAGGATACGTTAGCCGTATTTGGGGCTAAGATCAACTTAAACGGGACCGTTTAGATCCAGCAAAAGAGAATTTGGAGGCTCTATTGTTCCAGTTTAGGGACGTGGTGGTCCATACTCCAGTTTAGGGACGTGGTGGTCCATCGCCAGTTTAGGAACGTGGTGGTCCATATTCCAGTTTAGGGACGTGGTGGTCCATCGCCAGTTTAGAGACGTGGTGGCCCATATTCCAGTTTAGGGACGTGGTGGTCCATCGCCAGTTTAGAGACGTGGTGGTCCATATTCCAGTTTAGGGACATGGGGGTCCATGATTAGTTTAAGGACGTTTCGGTCCAATATTAGTTTAGGGACGTTTCGGTCCAATATTAGTTTAAGGACGTTTCGGTCCAATATTAGTTTAGGGACATCTCGGTCCGATATTAGTTTAGGGACGTCTCGGTCCGATATTAGTTTGTGGTCGTTGGGACCCGTCGCCTCTCTGACGTCGTTGAAGGATTACAACGATAGATGTCAGAGGAGTTCGGAGATGTACCCTCGAACCGGAGATAAATCGATTTAAGAGAGCAATCTTGCTCGGTCAATTTAATTTAAGGACTTATGGCCAAAATTGGGCTAAGTCCAGTTTCAACACTTTTTTTTTGTCTTTAGCCTGTGCTAGGGCTTTACCCTTTTTTAGTAATGCACTGCATTATTCTTGTTCTGATTGGGCTTTGCCCTTTTATAAATGATGCAGAGCATCTATTTTTTTGTTTGGGCTTTGCCCTCCCCCCCTTTTTTTTAAAAATGCATAGCATTTTTATCAGGCCTGTTAGGCCTTTTAATTGGGCTATGTCCCTTTTCTTTAATAATGCAGAGCATTAAATACTCTGGCAGTGCCCCACGTGGCTTGTCAAGCGCTTTGCGCTAAGTAATGAGCGCAGACTCATATGGTGGTGACACGTGTCACGCTCTGGTGAGCGCAAGCGCACTAGCGCAGTGCGCTGCGCTGTTGCGCTGCTGACACGTGGCGCGTTCTGGTGAGTTGCGCCAATTCCAAAGAGCAAAGCTCTATTTCAATAGCGCGTAGCGCAAATGGTTCTATAGCTGACACGTGGCACCCTCTTAAGAGCGCAACAGCGCAGTTTGCAAGTGCAGAGCACTAAGAATCTTTTAGATTCAAGAACAGAAGTGCAAAGCACTGTTTAATTTCTTGATCTAAATTTAGATCAAAGAAAAAATAATTCTTTTCTTTATTTTTTTTTGTTTCAAGAACCAGAGGTTCATAAAAGTGCAAAGCACTATTTTTTTTTATTTTCTTGTTTTCTTGTTTTAAAGAACCAAAGGTTCATAAGAAGTGCAAAGCACTGTTTTTTTTTATGTAAAGATCATTGATCTTGTTTTTAGATCAATGATCTATTAGAAGAAATTTCTTCTTCTATTTTATGAAGGTTCTTTACCTTTTTCTTGGAATTTTCTCAGAGTTCTCTCTGTTTGAAGCTCTTGACCCTTTTTTTAAGAAATGTTCCTCCCTTTGAATTGAGGCCTAGGGTCCTTTTTATAGTGCCCATAAATTAGTTAGATTTGTTACATAAATCTTTTTCTGAGTGATTTGGGGAATTTTCCCCACCGTTGGATCTTTGATCCAAAGGCCCTCTGCCTTGTACAAGAAAATCTTCTTGTTTTAACAAGAACAGAAAGATTTCTTTAGAATCTTAATTCAGTTTGGCGCAAATGCCCCAGCGCGTGACATGTGTCGCGCAGCGCACAGCGCAGCGCAACTCCGCTAGCGCATCTGCGCTGACACGTGTCGCGCAGCGCAGAGCGCAGCGCAACTGTGCTGACACGTGTCGTGCAGCGCACAGCGCATCTGCGCTGACACGTGTCGCGCAGCGCACAGCGCAGCGCAACAGCGCAAGCGCATCTGCGCTGACACGTGTCGCGCAGCGCAGTGCATGCGCAACTGAAGCGTTGCTTCCTCTAAACAGAGCTTTGCTCTGATTGGGCGCGCCTTCTTGGGCGCTGCGCTGACGTATCAGCGCTGGACACGTGGCGCGTTGCGCCCGAGATTTGAAGCGTTGCTTCAAAATTTGAATTTTGAATTTCCAGCAGAGCTTTGCTCTGATTGGGGGAAACAAATGCCCCCCCACCGTTGCGCTCACGTGCGCGCACGTGAGTGCAACGGTGGCGGAATTCCAACCGCCGTGACAATTTTTGGAAGTCGAAGTGGCACTTAATGCCTATAAATAGGACCTTTGGTCCCCCACAAATGCTTATAATCTTTCCGATTTTTATTTTCAAAAAATTTCAGAGCTTTGCTCTTGCCTTCAAGAACTCTAGAGCTTTGCTCTTCTTTCCAAAGTTTTTAGAAAAAATTTTAGGTAAAATTGAATCTTAGATTAAATTAATTTTAATTAATCTTAAACAGCAGAGCTTTGCTCTCATAGATCTTTTGATCTAAAGAGATCCCCATTGGGGTTTCACTAGCAGAGCTTTGCTCAATTTCAAAGTTAGAAACTTTAGGTAAAATTAATATAAATCAAATTAACTTAAATTAATCTCAATCAAAGAGCTTTGCTCTCACAGATCTTTTGATCTAAAGAGATCCCCATTGGGGTTTCACTAGCAGAGCTTTGCTCATTTTCAAAATTAGAAACTTTAGGTAAAATTAATATAAATCAAATTAATTTAAATTAATCTCAGTCAAAGAGCTTTGCTCTCACAGATCTTTTGATCTAAAGAGATCCCCACTGGGGTTTCATTAAGCTTTTGTTCATGGGTTTTAATCCCTGAACAGAGCTTTGCTCTCTAGGAATTTAGCCCTCTATGTATATTATTTTTCTTCTATCACTAATCTTCCTGTGGTATTTCCTCCAGGCATAATGGCGGTGCATCTATACAGTTTGCATGAGTTCATCACCTATGACGATATCCGCGCACAGGGTCGTCAACAAAACCAGGAGTTTACAGACGCTCAATGTGCAGAGGTCATGGGTCGTCTGAACGCAAGCGGTGGTTGGCTGCTGCCCCGTCGTTCGGCTCTTTTGAAAGTCGTGCTGGGAGCAATATGGAGAGCACTTCCGGTTCTTCACGAGGCCCTACCGCTCAATGCGCTGGATGATGCCGAGGACAAGGTGCATTCAGTGTACTTGACGGGGCTGATCTCGAAGAAACGGCGAGACAGCCTCATTGACATCCTACATCAAATCTTCCAGCAGACGATGATAGTTGCTGCTTATCGAAGGCCGGGAGGGCTTGCCGATGATCTTGACACAGAGGAGCGCGAGAGGCTGCGCATAAGAATAATCAGAAAGGCCAAAAGAACTCTGGAGGGCCTTACTTTTGACTTTCTCAATCCGTGCCCTGGATCTGAAGTTATTCCATTGTAATAATATTTTTCGTTCACTGCTTTTTATGATTGTAAGAATTTTTGGCAATATGAATGGAAACTTTTTATTTCAGCTTGTCTTATTTCTCGTCCTGAGTCTTCTGCCCATGCATGAATGAGTGTGTCTCGAATGCTCGATTAAATGTAAATCGGATGTTCTTTCTGTCATTTTCTCCGTCTTTTCTTTCTTTTACTATCAGCATATCACCTCAGCAAACATGGTTAACGGATGATTAGAACAAGTATCCTGACTTTCTCAAGAAATAGCGATGGCTTAGGTCGCAGGTTCAGATCTGCTGCCTAAGACTTTTCAACTCTATAAGCCGTGAGGGTCTCATAGAGAATTTTCTCCCTACGGATCGAGAGGATCTCGTAGGTGGGTTTTCTCCTTAGGAATCGTGAGGATTCCTAAGTGTGGTTTTCTCTTATAAGTCGTAAGGATCCTACAAGAGAGATTTTCCCTCTTACAAGTCGAGAGGACTCGCAAGCGGTTGTTTCCCTCCTCGTCGAAATTCGACTTTGGAGAGTGAGACCCATGAATAGTATGCAAGAGACCATTTTGGATTGACTTGCAGGGTCCCATGGTCCAGGAAGCAAGTTTTTTAGTCCCTGCCGCCTGAGGCTTCATTTGCAAGTTGAGACGAATCGGGAATTTCCCGCGGAGGCAATGGTTTCTCTGCGAGCCGACGTGAATCAGGAGGCTCTCGTCAAGGAGTGTTTGTATCCGTGAGTCGAGGAGTTTGCTAGGGATTATTTGTTTCCCAAGCGCCAAGGATTATTTGTTTCCTTGGGGTTTGAAACGAGTCGGGGATTCCCACGGAGGCACTGGTGGCTCTGCGAGTCGACGCGGATCAGGAGGCTCTCGTCAAGGAGTGTTTGTATCCGTGAGTCGAGGATTTTGCTAGGGATTATTTGTTTCCCAAGCGCCAAGGATTATTTGTTTCCTTGGGGTTTGAAACGAGTCGAGGATTCCCATAGAGGCTCTGGTGGCTCTGCGAGTCGACGCGGATCAGGAGGCTCTCGTCAAGGAGTGTTTGTATCCGTGAGTCGAGGATTTTGCTAGGGATTATTTGTTTCCCAAGCGCCAAGGATTATTTGTTTCCTTGGGGTTTGAAACGAGTCGAGGATTCCCATAGAGGCTCCGGTGGCTCTGCGAATCGACGCGAATCAGAAGGCTCTCGTCAAGGAGTGTTTGTATCCGTGAGTCGAGGAGGTTGCTGAGGATTATTTGTTTCCCAAGCGCCAAGGATTATTTGTTTCCTTGGGGTTTGAAACGAGTCGAGGGTTCCTACAGAGGCTCTGGTGGCTCTGCGAGTCGACGCGGATCAGGAGGCTCTCATCAAGGAGTGTTTGTATCCGTGAGTCGAGGATTTTGCTAGGGATTATTTGTTTCCCAAGCGCCAAGGATTATTTGTTTCCTTGGGGTTTGAAACGAGTCGAGGATTCCCATAGAGGCTCTGGTGGCTCTGCGAGTCGACGCGAATCAGAAGGCTCTCGTCAAGGAGTGTTTGTATCCGTGAGTCGAGGAGGTTGCTGGGGATTATTTGTTTCCCAAGCGCCAAGGATTATTTGTTTCTTTGGGGTTTGAAACGAGTCGAGGGTTCCCACAGAGACTCTGGTGGCTCTGCGAGTCGACGCGAATCAGAAGGCTCTCGTCAAGGAGTGTTTGTATCCGTGAGTCGAGGAGTTTTGCTGAAGTCACTGGCTTCTTCGGTTGAAATGAACCGTTGAAGTTTGGCTTCGTCGTCTGACGGAGTCCGCTGGGAAAGTATGGTTCCCTCTTTGTTTACGCCCTTGGATTGTATAAAGGGATCGATGTGATCTTAACTGTAGGGCCAAAGTTTTATCATTTCTTCTTTTTATTTTATTTTATTTCCGCGATGCTCTATCATTTCAGCTTTTATATCGCGAAGGTCGCGACTGCCCAATCATTTCGGCTATTTTTCGCGGTGCCCAATCATTTCGGCTATTTATTTTATTTTTACTCGCTGCTTTTTTTTGCGAGCTGCCCTATCATTTCGGCTATTTTGCATGCATACATTTTTACTTGCTGCTTTTTATTGCAAGTTGCCCTATCATTTCGGCCATCTCGTATGCATGTGCGGTCTATCGGCTTTTCGCCGTAAACCTGAAATTAGACACTGATTTCGGCATCAGCACTGCTACAACTGGGATATCGCCAGGAGCGAACCATCATTTGCCTCTGTCATTATTGAACAAAGGAGGCTTAGCGACAAGGGTTAGGGTCCTGTCGGCTAAGGCTTTTGATCTTATGAGCCATAAGGGTCTCACAAAGCTATTTCTCCCTACAAGTCGTGAGGATCTCATAGGTGTATTTTCTCCCTAGGAATCATGAGGGTTCCTAAGTGTATTGTTCCGCTGTAAGTCGTAAGGCTCCTACAGAAGGGTTTTCTCCTTGTAAGTCGAGAGGATTTACAAGGGTTGTTTACCATGCAAACATATCCCTGGTCTCGGATGGGACTTAGTTAGGGAAATGTTTATTCGCGCCCGTGGATTGTATACAAGGGTCAGTATTGAGCCACTTGTAGGACAGTATTGGAAGTTGTGGGGGTTGCTTAAGCACAGGTTTAGGTCTTTGTGACTTAAGACTTTCAACTCTTATAAGCCGTGAGGGTCCCATAAGAGAATTCTCCTTACGAGTCGTAAGGATCTCGCAAGTGTATTTTCTCCTTAGGAATCATGAGGATCCCTAAGTGTGTTGCTCCTTTGTGAGTCGTAAGGATCTCACGCGGGTGGTTTCTCCTTACAAGGTCGAGAGGACCCTGTAAGTGTCTTTTAACGAGGTTGCGCCCTTTCGGGTTTTCACAAACACTCGCCGGTAGTCCTGCTGTTTTTACTCACGGAGCCCTTTCAGGTTTTCATCCGTGCCCATTTTGCTTATGGACATACCATTTTTTTATTATATATTTTTTTTATTTATATTTTTTTTTATTCATCTCGTCAGCCTAAGGATGCTGCGGTATTAGTTTAAAGACATTTCGGTCTGTTATTAGTTTAAGGACATTTCGGTCCGTCGTTAGTTTAAGGACGTTTCGGTCCGTCGTTAGTTTAAGGACATTTCGGTCCGATATTGAGAAGGTTGGGTACTGCTTATAGAGCTTGAGCTTAGGAAGACAGAGAGCGGACATAGTCGTCGTTATCTATCATTGACCTAGGCTGTGGCTCATTAAGCATTATATTTCTTTAGGAAGCGACCGTTTATTGGCCTAAAAGGCCTTTCACCGTGCATGTCCATGAGTAGATAGGCCCCACCCTGGTAAACTTTATCTATGATGTACGGGCCTTCATAGTTTGGCTCGAATTTTCCTCGCTTGGCGCGATTGGGGATCATAGGCCTTTTGACCACTAGCACGAGTTCGCCTTGGCGGAATGTCCTCGGTCGAGTCAATCTTTCATATGAGCGCGTCATCTTTGCTTTATAAGCTTCCAGATTTTGCTGTGCTATGAGCCGGGTTTCATCAAGGGCGTCAAGCTCCTCAAGCCGAAGGTGAGCATTTTCTTCGTCCGTCAGCTCGTAGTGGACTGCCACTCGTAGAGAGGGTAACTCTATCTCGAGGGGGAGTATTGCTTCAGTACCGAACACCAACGCGTACGGCGTTGTGTTCGTGGCCGTCTTGAATGTAGTTCGATATGCCCAAAGAGCTTCTTGCAGTCTTTCGTGCCAGTCTTTCTTATTTCGGGACACTGTTTTCTTTATGATCTTTGTCAAGGTCTTGTTGAAGGCTTCAGCCAGTCCGTTGGCTCGCGGATTATAAACCGAGGAATATCTCCAGTCTATATTATACTGTTGCGCGAAGCGACTGATCTTGTGGCTTCTGTAGGCTGGCCCGTTATCGGAGATGATCCGTCGTGGAGTTCCAAACCGATATATGACATGCGTTTTGAAGAAGTGGAGGATATTTTTCGTCTTCACTTCTCTTAACGGTACTGCTTCTGCCCATTTAGAGAAGTAGTCAGTCGTTGCTAGGATGAAACGATGCCCTCTAGACGATGCTGGTTCGATGGGGCCGACTATATCAGTCCCCCACATTTCGAATGGCCAGCTAGCTATCGTTGGATGTAGTGGATTTGGGTGCTGGTGGATGAAGTCCCCATGGATCTGACACGAGTGACACTGCTTCACATATTCGAGGCAGTCTTGAATCATCGTGGGCCAATAGTAGCCCATCCGTTTTATCTTCAACTTCATCTTTGGGCCCGCTTGGTGGGAACCGCAGAGTCCGTCGTGAACTTCCTGGACGACTCTTTTCGCTTCGTCAGGTCCTAAGCATCTCAGCCACAAAGAATCAAATGACCTCTTGTAGAGAGTATTGTTGACGAAGGCGAAAGACAGGGCTCGTTTCACGAGCTGATGTCTTGTGGACGCTTCTTCAGGCATTCGGTGGGACTTGAAGTAATCTATGAAGATTTCTCTCCAATCCTTGGTATTTTCCCAATCTTTTACTTGCAGGGTTGTTTGCTCGTTCGCTCCTTTTTCTTCGGATGATTCCAGAGATATTTCTGCTGGGGCAAGCACTCGACGGCTTTGTACCACGATTCTAACGTCATCGAGGTTCTCGTTAGCCAATTCTTTAGCAAGTTTGGCCAGTGCGTCCGCTTTGCTGTTTTCCGCGCGCGGTATGCTCTCCAAAGTATAGGAGGGAATTTGGGTTAGCAGTTGTTGCACTTTTTCACCGTATTTTACCAATTCCGGTTTGCATGTTTGGTAATCGCCGTTCACTTGACTAACGACTAGCTGGGAGTCCCCATATATGAGGAGGCTTTTAATTCCCATGTCAATGGCGATCTCGAGGCCTGCTATCAAAGCTTCATATTCAGCTTCATTATTCGTTCTCGGCTCTGTTAAGGAGAAGGCGAAGCGCATTATTCCTCCTTGTGGGGTCACGAAGATAAGGCCTACTCCCGATTTGATCATTGACGTACTTTGTTTGTGCTTTTTCATGGAAGATGCTCCATCGAAATAAAGTTCCCAACGGGTATCACCACCGTCGATTGCGTCAAACGCATGCTTGTCTGGCAAATCGCAATTCAGGGGAGAATCGTCAGGTATCGGGTGCTCAGCAAGGAAGTCGGCTATGGCCTGACCCTTCACTGCCTTGAGGGGTCGATATGTTATCGAGAACTCCATTAAGAGCAGGGCCTATTTAGCGAGTCGTCCCGTCAATATGGCCTTCGACATCAAGTATTTAAGGGGGTCCACCTTTGAAATGAGACGGACTTCATGCGCCAACGCATAGTGTCTAAGCTTTGTTATCGCAAAAATCAACGCCAGGCAATGTTTTTCAATGGGAGAGTAGTTGCTTTCCGCCCCCAGCAGAACTCGACTTAAGTAGTAGAGTGCTCTTTCTTTCCCTTGATCGTTCTCTTGTGCCCATAATGCGCCTAAGGAACCTTCGAGGGCGGTTGTATAAAGAATGAGGGGTTTTCCCTTGACCGGAGCAGCCAACACCGGCGGGTTCTGCAGGTATTGCTTGATCTCGTCCAGTGCGCCTTGGCATTTGTAATCCCAAACGAATGGGGTTCCCTTCTTCATCAGGTGACTGTAAGGACGGCACTTTCCTGAAAGATTAGCGATAAACCGCCGAATGTATGCGAGCTTTCCTTGGAGAGATCGTAGCTGTTTAAGAGTTCTCGGTGGAGGCATTTCCATGATCGCCTTGATTTTAGTCGGATCTATCTCAATACCTCGGTGTCGGACGATGAATCCCAGGAATTTGCCCGAGGAAACCCCGAACGCACATTTAAGAGGATTCATCTTCAAATTGTATTGCCGAAGGCGTTGAAATACGGTCTTCAAATGCTCGAGATGTTCTTCGTATGATTTGCTTTTAACCACGAGATCGTCGATATAGCATTCGACGATTTCGTGTATAAGGTCATCGAAGATCTTTGTCATGGCCCTTTGATAAGTGGCACCGGCATTCTTTAAACCGAAGGGCATCACTTTATAACAGAATATACCTAGAGGGGTCCTGAAGGCGGTGTGTTTCTGGTCTTCGGGATGCATCTTTATCTGATTATACCCTGATGAGCCATCCATGAAGGAGAAAACCTCATGAGTGGATGTATTGTCTATCATCAGTTCGGTGACTGGCACTGGGAAATCATCCTTCGGGCAAGCTTTATTAAGATCTCGGAAGTCTACGCATATGCGCACTGTCCCATTTTTCTTCATCACTGGGCCGATGTTGGCGATCCATTCAGGGTATTGAACTTCCTGGATGAAACCAGAGTCGATTAACTTTTTGACCTCGGTATTGATGCTCATCTCAAGCTCGAGTCGCATTCTTCTCGGCACCTGTTTGACTGGCTTGATGTTCGGGGATATTGCTAGTCTATGTACAGCAACTTCTGGATCTAGTCCCGGCATCTCGGAGTAGTTCCATGCGAAGCAATCTTTATGCTGCACCAGGACGTCCTTTAACGCAGCCGCCCTCTCTTCAGACAGCAGCTCGCTGACGAATGTCGGTCGCGGATTGTTTACCGTCCCCAACTAGATTTTCTTGAGGTTATCTGCAGTGGTATGTATTCCATCCTCCAGTTCTTTCGGAGCTGGGGGAAATTCTGAGATTACCTCGTCATTGCTGTTTTCGAGGCACCAAGGAAGGCTGTCCATGCTCTCGGGTTCTCCTTTTAGTACTGTTATCATGTGACAGGTACGAATTCGCTTCCAGTCCCAATGTGGAACTGTTTTTTCTTTCGTGGCCTTGGGTTCGTGCTTTTGTGGTGGTGCTACCCTCCAGTTGTCGGACAGAGCGAATTTACCAAGCTGATACTGATCCTCGACCCAATTCTTGAAGGTGAAGCAATTTTCGAGAGAATGACCTATCACTCGATGGTAAGAGCAATAGTCTGGGAGTGAGGCTTCGCCCGCTTGTTCGGGGTGTTTAGACTCCGGCAATGTAAGCATTTGGTGCTTTAGGGCAAGATCGAGTATCTTCTTCGTCTTTTCCCGAGGAAACGAGTATGCTCGACCCATTTTCTTCATAAGGGATAGGTCAATAACGCTCGATTCCCGCTTGTGTGGCTTCTTAGCCCTGCTTTGTTGTTGTTGAGCGCCTCTTTGGCCTTTCGACTTGTTTCTGCCTCCGCGTCGAGCCCTTTTTGTATCAGGTTGACATGGGGCAGCATCTTCGTCTTTTACTGCCTGTTGAAGAAGGCGCTGCGTTTTGGATTTCTCATAGATTGCCATTTTACGATTGTGATCATCTCGGACTTTTTGACCCGCTTCCCTTATAAGTTTGCCCATCTGGTCTTCAAATGATGGACTGGACGATTTTTTATCAGGAACTTTTACTGGTTCAGGATTAGCGTCTTTCCCTTGAGCGTCTGCTTCTTCATCAAAATTATGCACGACGTAACAGTCGCAGAGCAGCTCTCGTTTCCTGGAGCGAATGTATCCGAGCCCGATCGTCTCCATCCTCCCATTAGGTAGCTTGTGCTGAGTTCCGGGGACGTTCCAAACCCTGTCATAGAATTTGGCCTTCCTGACGGTCTGTTCGAAGGGTATCCCCTGGCGTTTCAGCAGCCTCCTCAAGCCCTCTGTATAATATCGGGGTAGACGGATGGGCTGAAGTCTGTCCAGCATTGGATCTGCTCCATACCAGATCTCTTTCTCCACTTTATTTTCTTCAGAGCGGTAAAGCAAAATTGCTTTCTCTCTCTTTCTCCTGGGAGGGATATAGAATGTCCGCAACTCTTCTACACTGTAGATATTAAGTGCATCCAGTTCTTTATGGTGTCTAGGCGGCACCATGGCTATCTGTAGACTTCGCTCTTCATCAGCAGAAGTTCGTATTGACAGCCGAGCAGGGAATACAGCATGAACTTCATCCTCCGAATCACTACCGAAGATCAATGAAGGAACGGATGGTCCCAGTTTGGCGTATTGGGGCGGACCCGAATAAGTTATATCCTCTTCCTCCTCGGTATCGCTGCCGAAGACAGGGATGGTGGCGTTAGTTTTGTTCTCCGGCCTGTGACACCTTTCCGTGTCTTCGAAACTCGGCAAGAAGTATTTGGCATCTTCATACTTACGAACTTCATTCACGGAAAACGGATTCAATTCTCCTGCCACAGTGTACTCGAGGCCATCCCTACAATACTTCATACACTGATGTTGTGTAGAAGGGATGATATTGTACTCGTGTAGCCATGGTCGGCCGAGCAGAGCATTGTAGCACGTCTTGGCATCTATAACATGGAATTTGATATCTGTGACGAGCAACCCGAAGCGTAGCGTCAATATCACAGATCCAAGAGTTTTTGATGATTGGGAGTCGAATCCGGAGATGGTGATTTTGTCTCGGGCGAGGTGTTGGACACTCATGCAAATTTCCTTTAACACCCGCACATTGAGCAAATTAACAGACGATCCGTTATCGACCAAGATTTTACCTATCTTTATGTCATGGCAGTATCCTGAGATATAAAGGGGACGATTATGTTCGCATGTCCCGAGGAGAAGGTCTTCATCACCAAAAGCAACGTCGACCGTGTGCACCTCTTCTAGTTCATCCTTCATCTTTTCTTCGGCTAGGAAGGCTTGGAACTGGTCCTGATCTTGTAGTGCCTTAATCAAAGAATCCCTCGCCTCTTTTGATAGTAACAGGGCATCAAGAATGCTGAGTTGTGAGGGCAGCTTCCTCAGATGCGCCAAGACATTGTAATCCACCTTATTTCTCTTCGGCGGATTTTTGGCGGTTAGCTCTTCCGCAACTTGGTCATCTATAGTAATATCCTCAGAGACCTTTTCTTTCCCTTTATCTTTCTTGTTTAAGGGTCCGAGATTCTTTTCAGGTAGTGTCCGATTGCGTAGCTGGATATTTTCGCAAACCTTTGGCTCTTCTTCTTTTCCCGAAGTTGACTCTTTAAAGAGAGGGGCGAGTTCCAGCTCCTCATCAGAATCGCTCCCGAATGTAGGCACTTGTGGCCCGCCAGTGTTAACCATGCGACAATCGCCGGTAGTTCTTTCAAGCTCTTCGGTCGGATCTCTTTGCTCTCGACGAGTTTTACGCTTTTCCCGCTTGAAGCGTTGTTGACGAGCAACATATCCTTGCCACCATTTATCGAAAGCTTTGCATTCTTGAGTGGGGTGCGAAACCTTCTGATGATATAAGCAAAAGGAGGGGTGCATTTCTATTTCACCAGTAATTTTTCCTTCAGAGGATGGTAGCTTCATGCACATTGATATGGCCTTAGCGAACCTTTTCCTCATCTTGAATTGGCTTTTGTCAACGGCGGAGGCATTTCGCTCCAGCAGGATTATCTCAGCTCTTTCATCAAGTCGCCGGCGCTTGGCCCTTTCAAATATAGACATTTCGCGTTCTCGATCAGCTTTACTTTTCAGTCGAGCTTTGTTAAGGAACGCGTCAATCATTTCGACTGATAGCTCCGGGATTTTTGATTCGGTATCTGCCCTCAGCGTTTTAGTGCCAGAAGTCTCTTCATCGTTCGTGATCGAATGGGAGATCATATGACAGCTCGCTACATTTTCCTCGGATTCATCCGATGAACTTTCTCCCTCATCTTCCTCTTGAAAGACGTGATTGAGGAACTCTTGGAGCGTGATGGGAGTCCGCGCCTTTTGGTTGTATTCATCTAGCGCGTCAATTTGCTTTTGTAAGTCCGTGCGCTTGTCGCCAGGCTTCACGGGTTTCTTAGATTTCTTCTTCTTCTTTTTCGAAGATTTCGACGGCTGGTTGCGCGTGTTTGAGCCACCACCATCAGTCTTTGGAGTTGTACGTAGTTTCAACATCCTTTCAATGACCTGCGGTTCCAATGGGTTCTTCCATTTCATTGTTGGACATGTCTGAAGATCATTTAGCATCCTCTTCGTTTTAGATGATAATACAACCTCCCAAGGAGCTTCTTCAACGACGGAGCATGTTTCCCCCGGCGTGTTCGTCCCTTTAGAGGTGTGGGGCTGCGGGGGATTCACCTTCCATTTGTCAGATAACGCAAATTTGCCCTGTCGGTACTGGTTTTCAAGCCAATTTTTGAAAACGTAGCAATCTTCGATCGGATGGCCCAGTACTCGATGATAAGGAAAGTAGTTGGGCTCGTTGACATCACTTGGTTGCAACGGACGTTTTGGATCTGGCAGGTTTATGAGTCTGTTGCGTAACGCCAGCTCAAATAACCTCCTCGTTTTATCGCGGGGAAAGGAATAAGGACGTCCCATCCTATCCTCAAGGGGTACGTACGGGCGCATATTGTTTGGACGAGCAACCGGCTTCGAGTCGCTCGGTTGTTGTTGAGCATTAGCGACGACGATCGCTTTTCCCTTCCCTTTGTCATTTCGGGAGTCCGGCCTTGGAAGAGGGGGTTTATGGCCCATTTGATCCATTTGCGCTAGTTTGTCAATCAACGCCTGGAAGGTAGTTGGCTTGAAAAACATCATAAATTGTGAGATGGTTGCTTGTGGATCGAGGGTTCCCACAAACATACCAACTGCGGGAGCTTCTTCAATGCGCTGCTCGCACTTTGACCATAAATTCCGCCATCGTATAGCGTACTGAACCCACGTCTCGCCGGGTTTTACCCTGGCGTTAATCAGTGCCGTCATCGGGGTACGCTCACTGGCACATGCAAAACGCTGAGTGAACAGCAGCTCCATCTCCGCGAAGGTTTTAATAGAGTCGTTTGGGAGTTCAGAATACCACTCGAACGCCGTATCTGATAAGCTTCCAACAAACTGGCGAAGCAACAGCTTGTCGGCACCGCCGGTGTTGCCGCAGAGTGCCCTGAACTGGGCAACATGCTGATGAGGATTGCCCGTCCCCTTGTAGACATGGAACTTAGGAATTGTATAACCTGGCGGGTACTTAATCTGATCGTACCAACCCGGATATGGCCGCCCCGTCTTTACGACCTGACCGGCTGCTTCAGTCGCCTGATGCACCCGTATTTGCTGGGCGATGTATTCATCCAAATCAGCTTTTGATATGGTATCCTCTTTAGCTGTGGATAGAGCCGGTGGAGGATTCGATGTCTCTCCCCTATCGTCTTCAAGAATGATCGAGGGATCTTCAGCAGGTGGATCTTGTTGAATCATCATACCCACCATATCGTGGAACAGGAGGGCCATTTTCTTTATGTTGGCTGCCTGCTCCGCAGCTTCTTTATCTTTCTTCTCTAGCACGCGCCGAAGGAATTCGGCGTCCGTTTCTTGTTCTTGACGTTCTTCTGAGGATGTTTCCGGGGTTTCTTTCGGCCCTGTAAGTGCGGCCATAGCGTTCATCATCTCCTGGAGCTTCTGTTGCTGCTCCTGAGCCTTGGTCACTGACCGTGTAAGCGGTCTATGACCCGTGGATGTACGGCTGTCTTCTTTTCCCGATGCCATGTAAACCGTATGAACTGTTATGCCCCCTGACTTGGGGCGTTTAGGTTCACCATTTTTAACTTTTGCCGCTGACACAGGGGTTTTATCTGGCCTCCTTCTTTTGTGGGCCGTTGAGGTTAAAGGAACCATTGAAGGGGGCACCCTAGCAGCTGCTGTCCCCTACTGTTTAATGGGACAATCCTTGTCTTTTTCCACCTTCGCCTTTTTCTGGCGACGAGAGTGACCTGGGTCAATCACAGAGTCTTGAACTCTTCGCCAAACTTTATAAATTCTTGAAGACAGCCGTTGAGGGGGCTGTTCTCGCTTCGTTTCTGGAACTCTCTCCGCGGGTGGAGGAGATCTCTTCAATGTAGCGATTGGAGAGTTCTTCCGTACCCTCCTCAGCAGTTCAAAGCTGTTCCCAGTTGGAACAGCAGCGTTGACTTCCACCGCTGGAGCCGGTGGAGTTATCCCTGAGGGGAAGTTGCCCCCTGCCTTCCTCACTCGTTGCCAATGGCGACGTCGAGCACGACGAGCCGTTGGGATTGGCTCAGAGATAGAGATAACTTCTTTTTGCCCCCTGTCTGAATGAGGAGCCGCCGGTGTTAACCTCTTAAAGACTGAGGTTGTTCCTTGCGGGGTAATATCCAATCTGTCAAATACAGATCTTCGTGCAGGGGCAGGAGCGGGAATCATCAGTCTTGAAAAGACTGACTCTTTAGCGGGAGAAGCCGCCTTAACGACTTCCGGAACAGCGGCCGTTGCCCTCTTTGGGACAGCCAATTTAGAGTTCTGATTTAGCCTGGTGAAAACAGAGGCTGTCGGTTTGGTAGCGGGCGACCCGTTAATAGGGGCCGTGGTGGCAGTGAGCCGGTTGAGGACCGACTTCTTGTTCACCTCCGGTGCAAGTATTGGCATGGAGCAGCTTGTCGGTGGGATCATGGTCCCGAAGAATAAGCCAGTGGTGGCTTGGGTCACCTGGTCTACTGGCAGAGTGAGGAAGGAAGCCGCTTGGGGCCCATATGCTACACCTCCGGGGGAGGTGGAGCATCCATTGCAGTGGTACTTCGCGCAGTTGGTGCAGTTAGAATCCATAGATGCTTGAGTTCTGCGCCAGAGAAAAGACCAAATCTTAGCAACTTGAAATCCGAAGGCAACCATTTAACAAACTGCGATTGGTTCGCGAAGACGACACACGAAGTGTGGAGTGGAAAGAGGAAAAGGTCCCACCGGGCGTGCCAGAATCTGTTCCACTCCGAAATGCGGCGCACAGGACCGCGATGTCCTGACGCTGAGATTCGGGGCAGATGCTATTTGGTTTTATCCGTCTACCTCTCCGAAGATGCCAAGTTGATTTATGGCACCGTATATCGGAGGTTTAGACGGATGCGGCCGATGTAGCAGACTTCGTCAGATTCCCCCTCAGGGTGAGGGGTTTTTGATTGTGGGGACGCTCTTCCCTGCAGGCGCAAGCCCCTGCAGTTAATTACGCTACCGCATCGCGGCAACAACTTTCTCCTTCTCCAGAATTTCACTTCGTGTCGTGTATGTTTGTTTTGTTTGTGGTTGCCCGTGGATTGTATACGGAGACTGAGTAATACCGTCGCCCGTAGGACGTGGGTTAGTCCAAATCCGTATTTACTTAGATTTGGGTTTGGTGTTTTTAGTTTAAGGATGCATTAGTCGCGTTGCGGCTAAGATCAACTTAAACGTTCGTTAAGGATACGATAGTCCTGTTTGAGACTAAGATCAACTTAACGTGATAATCCATTTAATATCTGGCCATCGGGACTCGTCACCTCTCTAACGTCGTTGAAGGATTACAACGATAGGTGTCAGGGGAGTTCAGAGATGTACCCTTGAACCAAAGTCGATTTGTAGTTTTATCGTTCATTTAAATGTTTAAGGATACGTTAGCCGTATTTGGGGCTAAGATCAACTTAAACGGGACCGTTTAGATCCAGCAAAAGAGAATTTGGAGGCTCTATTGTTCCAGTTTAGGGACGTGGTGGTCCATACTCCAGTTTAGGGACGTGGTGGTCCATTTTCTAGTTTAGGGACGTGGTGGTCCATCGCCAGTTTAGGAACGTGGTGGTCCATATTCCAGTTTAGGGACGTGGTGGTCCATCGCCAGTTTAGAGACGTGGTGGTCCATACTCCAGTTTAGGGACGTGGTGGTCCATCGCCAGTTTAGAGACGTGGTGGTCCATATTCCAGTTTAGGGACGTGGGGGTCCATGATTAGTTTAAGGACGTTTCGGTCCAATATTAGTTTAGGGACGTTTCGGTCCAATATTAGTTTAGGGACATCTCGGTCCGATATTAGTTTAGGGACGTCTCGGTCCGATATTAGTTTGTGGTCATTGGGACCCGTCGCCTCTCTGACATCGTTGAAGGATTACAACGATAGATGTCAGAGGAGTTCGGAGATGTACCCTCGAACCGGAGATAAATCGATTTAAGAGAGCAATCTTGCTCGGTCAATTTAATTTAAGGACTTATGGCCAAAATTGGGCTAAGTCCAGTTTCAACACTTTTTTTTTGTCTTTAGCCTGTGCTAGGGCTTTACCCTTTTTTAGTAATGCACTGCATTATTCTTGTTCTGATTGGGCTTTGCCCTTTTATAAATGATGCAGAGCATCTATTTTTTTGTTTGGGCTTTGCCCTCCCCCCCTTTTTTTAAAAATGCATAGCATTTTTATCAGGCCTGATAGGCCTTTTAATTGGGCTATGTCCCTTTTCTTTAATAATGCAGAGCATTAAATACTTTGGCAGTGCCCCACGTGGCTTGTCAAGCGCTTTGCGCTAAGTAATGAGCGCAGACTCATATGGTGGTGACACGTGTCACGCTCTGGTGAGCGCACTAGCGCAGTGCGCTGCGCTGTTGCGCTGCTGACACGTGGCGCGTTCTGGTGAGTTGCGCCAATTCCAAAGAGCAAAGCTCTATTTCAATAGCGCGTAGCGTAAATGGTTCTATAGCTGACACGTGGCGCCCTCTTAAGAGCGCAACAGCGCAGTTTGCAAGTGCAGAGCACTAAGAATCTTTTAGATTCAAGAATAGAAGTGCAAAGCACTGTTTAATTTCTTGATCTAAATTTAGATCAAAGAAAAAAAAATTCTTTTTTTTTTGTTTCAAGAACCAGAGGTTCATAAAAGTGCAAAGCACTATTTTTTTTCTTCTTGTTTTAAAGAACCAAAGGTTCATAAGAAGTGCAAAGCACTGTTTTTTTTATGTAAAGATCACTGATCTTGTTTTTAGATCAATGATCTATTAGAAGAAATTTCTTCTTCTATTTTATGAAGGTTCTTTACCTTTTTCTTGGAATTTTCTCAGAGTTCTCTCTGTTTGAAGCTCTTGACCTTTTTTTTAAGAAATGTTCCTCCCTTTGAATTGAGGCCCAGGGTCCTTTTTATAGTGCCCATAAATTAGTTAGATTTGTTACATAAATCTTTTTCTGAGTGATTTGGGGAATTTTCCCCGCCGTTGGATCTTTGATCCAAAGGCCCCCTGCCTTGTACAAGAAAATCTTCTTGTTTTAACAAGAACAGAAAGATTTCTTTAGAATCTTAATTCAGTTTGGCCCAAATGCCCCAGCACGTGACACGTGTCGCGCAGCGCAACTGCGCTAGCGCATCTGCGCTGACACGTGTCGCATAGCGCACAGCGCAGCGCAACTCCGCTAGCGCATCTGCGCTGACACGTGTCGCGCAGCGCAGAGCGCAGCGCATCTGTGCTGACACGTGTCGCGCAGCGCACAGCGCAGCGCAACTCCGCTAGCGCATCTGCGCTGACACGTGTCGCGCAGCGCAGTGCATGCGCAACTGAAGCGTTGCTTCCTCTAAGCAGAGCTTTGCTCTGATTGGGCGCGCCTTCTTGGGCGCTGCGCTGACGTATCAGCGCCGGACTCGTGGCGCGTTGCGCCCGAGATTTGAAGCGTTGCTTCAAAATTTGAATTTTGAATTTCCAGCAGAGCTTTGATCTGATTGGGGGAAACACCAACGACATCTACAAACTCCCTAAAGGAAGACATCTAACCTGATGGGGACGTCCTCAGGAACGCAGAGATTCGACCTGAAGAGGAGAGCACCGAGCTAACCAGATCAAGAATGAGGAAAATATGAAGAGAGATGGGCCCTGAAATGGGCCCCACCTCTATTTATAGCCACCGGCGTCCTCATCCAGCGGCGACAGTCGACTCCCGCCAAAACGACTCTTCGCATTCGACGACCACGATCTCTCCACCTGTCGCACGCACATTGGTCGTATCCCATCAAACGCCAGAGGTCTGCGGCCCGTTACCTCAGCCAACCAGCATCCGACACGTGGGCCGTCGCTTCAGTAAATTTACACACGATCCGGCGCACCCTCTTTAATGCAAAAGATCTCGCCCTGATTCGCTGGCGTTGTAACAACCCTAATTTTTCCTATATACTTTCTATACAATTTTTTTTAAAATTTTTAAAAATCCATAAAGGAGTATTTTAACCTGAGCACTATATATAAATATAAGTAATTATTTTGTTTTTAAATAACTCCATTTTTAGTGTACACAAAATTGTTTTAAAATTAAAGTATACGTGGGTATTTATTGTTGCTGTTACCACTTTAAGTAGTTATTTTCCCACAATAATTACAAGAAGGAGCTTGTAGCTCATTGGTAATACCTTGCATTGCTGAACCAAAGCCACCAGAGTTCAAATCCCATGCCCCACATTATTTTTGTAATTATTTTGTTTCAAATTTTTGGAAAGTCAACAGTCAAAACGTCATAACTCACAAAACTTGAACTGAACATAAAAAAATAAATATACCATAAATCCTCCCAGGAGACCCCCTACCCAACGGTACCCCGACTCGGCCGAGTCGGCCGGCGGACCGTCCGACTCGGGCCGGCGCCGCTGGCCGGACTGCCGAGTCGTTAACGCGGAAAAATTCCGTGTTGACCTGGTCTTCTCACCTGCATACTTTAAATTTTTTTATCAGTTATCAATTTCTCAATAAATCCCTTTTAATCCAAAAATTTAATGATTTTTAATGTTTTTTTATATATATTTTTTAATTAAAACCCTAACCCTAGCCTGACCCTATATAAACACCCCTACCCTCTACCCTCTCATCCTAAATTCCTAAGTCCACTCTCCCAAAATCACAAGAGAACTTGGTACGTCGGAAAACGAGCGAAAGGCGAAGCGCTGACGAAATCGACGGCGAATTCCGGCGATCATGCTAGGACCTCTCAACGACGATTCAACGCCCGGCAAACCCTCTACCTCCCTCTCACTCTCTAGCGTTGTCCAAACCCGTAAGTCCCCCTCTTTCTATCTTTCTTTTCTCTCAAGAAAAATACGACTTTTCAAATCCGACGGAAATCGAAACAAACCGATTTCCGATTCGGTTTTTCTATCAAATCTCACTTATCACCAATTCCATAATGCTTAAACATATTCATGTTGACTACTAATCACATAACAACTAATTTGGATAAAGTTTCTCACATGAAATGATAACGTTTCCATTTATCGTATTTCTTTCACTTAAATACCATAATCTTTGATTCTCACATTTAACCCTTTAACATTGCTATACCTTAAAATAGATCACGAGGTAATGACCTACCTCCACACACACTCATATGTAATCATAACACGCTACCTTGAAAACTTAGAATACGATAAAACAAGATTTTACATTAAAATACCGTTTTCTTTATAAACCTTTTCTAAAAGTTCTAAGTTATATACAATTTTAAAACAATATCTTTTAATAGAAAATACGATAAGTTGGGACATCGATCGTTTATCTAAACCTGACTTTATGGTGTCTAGGCAAGTGTATCTAAGACGAGTGGTTACTTAATTAGGTCCACTACTTATAGTGGAGAGCTTCCCACTCACCTGGCACTTACCTGGCCGCAATTGACGGTGAAGAGACGATTTGAGGCTTCTAATGACTTTTCGTTTAGACCATTTAGAAATAGGTTAGTTGACTTAGGAAACCCTAGAATCTAAATACGGAAAATCAACTTTTGCAAATAAATACCTTTTACTTTAATAAAACCGTATTCTAAGGACTGGTATTTATAAATCTTTGCAAAGCGCCACTACAACCCACATTTGGGGAACCCGTTAGGGATAGTACGGTTTATCGTGCACTCTCGGCCTAATAGTGCGAGATTCAGACCTCCACAAGGAGTATTCGGTCTCGAAAGGTTTAAAATACGACATCTTAAGAAAATGAGAGTTTTGGAATATAAAATATTTATTAAAATTATTTTTGTATAAATATATGTATATTATCATTAAAAGATCTATTTTGTTATAATATAAATATTCCACTTTTTCTAAAAAATCACAAGAATAAATTTTACATTAAAATACCATGAATTTCAAATAAATCAATATTACAGATAAATACCTTATTTTCACTAGAAATGTCACAATATAAAATCCACCCTCATTATAACTTTAAAGACGAATAATAAATACTTGGGGTGTATCTTGAAAACTATACAAAAGTATTTTTACATAAAACCCCCTCAAGTTTTATAAATTACAATAATGACCCTAACAAATATAGAACTTCGACTTACATATCTTTTGGTCTGACTCGGATTTGAGTCTGATTATTTCTGACTTGAATATATTTCAAGTCAATATATATTCTTTAATATTCCAATTCAAAATGAACACATGAATCCCTGAATCCAGTTATCAATCTATTCAACTTGACTGAATCAAACCATGGATATACATCCGTTATTCCGTTAATCCATTTACCTGATTATGCAGTTACAATCTGTTTACTGATATCAAGGTTTTGGTCAGTCATCCAACTTACACAATACAATACAACAATAATATCAAAACACTATGGGATTTAAGGGGTAGATTGGTACGGAAGGTGTTAAAGGTGGCACGAGGCGGTAAGATTAAGACACCTAACATGAATCCAATTGCCGTTGTTCCGGGTTGTATAACGGAGCCTTGTACTCTATTTTCCGTTTGCCCTGGTCTCTAGCATATAGAAACCCCTCTCGTATACACTGGCATTCTTCTGTACCAAGCTACAAACAACAGCGTTAATACAACATTACAACAATTAGTATACAACTTTTGAAGATACCTCTTATTCTGTCTTTCTAATTCCTCCTTATCTTTGGGACTTACCGAGCGACCTGTTCGCTGACGACATTCTATTTCCTTCTTCTTTGAATGTCGTCAGGTGCTTTGGACCCGTCAGAAATCGAGCCCACCGGTGAAGACTTGGATCAGTTTCACGAAGTCCCCGAGCTCTAGACATTGTACCTTGTTCTATTCAGTATTTTCATTTCCTGTTATGCCATTGTTTAGGCATCGCTTTTCATTCCCGTTGTATTTACTTTTCATGCATTGTACAAAAGAATGTTATTAATAAAGTTGCTGTTTATTCTATATCTCTTGTCTCTTGTGATTTACTTTTATATTGCTTAGATACGCTTAGCGTATTTACTTCATGGTAAATACGCAGCGGACCTCGTCGCGTCCTCTTCGCCGTAGACCGGGAAGCGGGGCATGACAGGTTTTGTTGGTGGCTCATGCAGGTCCGAGCTGTATGAATCCCTATCATGCAGTTCTGGTCTGCGTGAACAACCTAAGCAATATAACACAAGAACCAGCAACTTAAACATTCTTTACAATTCATGTTTCTTGAATCTTACAAATTTCTATTTCTTGAATCTTATCATTTCATGTATTTGAATCTGTCCTAACCCAAAATTTTCTTCAAGGTTATGGATTCCCAGAACAACACCAGCACCAATGTCAGCAACACACCTCCAGCACTACCTCTCACACCAGCTGTTCCTACGTCACCCACCAAGCAAACAGTGCTACTTGAGGCGATCCGCAGCTTTCTTGAAGGACAGCAACAACTTCTGAACCGTCCTGATACCGACGCACCGGGAGTAAAGCAATTCAGAGCTTTACATCCCAAGCAGTTCTCTGGAAAAGGATGCCCTCTTGAAGCGGAAGAATGGGCACAAAGCATAGAAGATGATCTGGCAGCAGCTCAAGTGCCAGACCTAGCTTGGGTCCGTGTGGCGAAACTACAGCTCACGGATAATGCTCGCAACAGGTGGAAGGCGGAAGAAAGCCGTCTGGTACAGCCGATTGAATGGAAGACTTTTCGCGAGAAGTTCGATGCGAAATACTTCCCGGTGACTGTCAGGTTTGCAATGGAGCAGCAGTTCATTCATCTACAACAGGGTTCAATGTGGGACAAATCAGTAGATGAGTACGATGCTGAATTCACTATGCTAAACCGATTCACGGCACACTTGATACTGACGGACGAGATCAGAGCCCGTCGCTTTCAACAAGGTTTGGACACAGAGATTCAGGCTGCTCTAGCCACATGAAAATTTCTGACTCATGAGGATGCTTTGGAAGCTGCCCGCAGTTATGAAGCGGTGATAAAAGCAAGGGGCAGACCTCAATCTGCCGGTTTGAAATGCCCTGCCACTCAAATGGCAGGAGGAGCCTCTCCAAGGCCATCATTTGAACCCAAGAGACCAGAAGAAAACAATAACCAGTCAAGTCCAGCTTTCTGCTACTACTGCAGAAGAAAGAGACACTTGTGGAAGAACTGTAAACGCGCAAAAGGCTTGTGTCTAATTTGTGGCGCATTCAACCACGGAATTAGGAATTGTCCTTACAATAACAACTCAACTCACACATCCACCAACTACCCACAGCGGCCAGCTAACCAGGCTCCTGCACCTCGTTATGCACTACCTGCTCCACCACCTGCACAGCCTACTCGCCAATTTCAACAAGCAATGAGGGACATGCCTAGAGGACAGAGAAAGAGGCCCCAAAGGCAGAATGTGCCTCCAACTAGAAGGAATGTACCACGGCGGCAGGCATTCACATTAGAAGCCATAGAAACCAAGACTGTAGGTCAAGGTAGCACCGGTAAGCCTTTTTCACCCTTGTATCCCTTTGTCATTTTTATACACTATCAATACTACAGTCATCAGACTTTCCTTGAAACTGTTACACTTTCCTTTTTCAAATTTCGAGGACGAAATTTTTTCAGGAGGGTAGAATGTAACAACCCTAATTTTTCCTATATACTTTCTATACAAATTTTTTAAAATTTTTAAAAATCCATAAAGGAGTATTTTAACCTGAGCACAATATATAAATATAAGTAATTATTTTGTTTTTAAATAACTCCATTTTTAGTGTACATAAAATTGTTTTAAAATTAAAGTATACGTGGGGTATTTATTGTTGCTGTTACCACTTTAATTAGTTATTTTCCCACAATAATTATAAGAAGGAGCTTGTAGCTTATTGGTAATACCTTGCATTGCTGAACCAAGCCACCAGAGTTCAAATCCCATGCCCCACATTATTTTTGTAATTATTTTGTTTCAAATTTTTGGAAAGTCAACAGTCAAAACGTCATAACTCACAAAACTTGAACTGAACATAAAAAAAATAAATATACCATAAACCTCCCAGGAGACCCCCTACCCAACGGTACCCCGACTCGGGCCGGCGCCGCCGGCCGGACTCGGCCGGACTGCCGAGTCGTCAACGCGGAAAAATTCCGTGTTGACCTGGTCTTCTCACCTGCATACTTTAAATTTTTTTATCAGTTATCAATTTCTCAATAAATCCCTTTTACTCCAAAAATTTAATGATTTTTAATGTTTTTTTATATATTTTTTTTAATTAAAACCCTAACCCTATATAAACACCCCTACTCTCTACTCTCTCATCGTAAATTCCTAAGTCCACTCTCCCAAAATCACAAGAGAACTTGCTACGTCGGAAAACGAGCGAAAGACGAAGCGCTGACGAAATCGACGGCGAATTCCGGCGATCATGCTAGGACCTCTCAACGACGATTCGACGCCCGGCAAACCCTCTACCTCACTCTCACTCTCTAGCGTTGTCCAAACCCGTAAGTCCCCCTCTTTCTATCTTTCTTTTCTCTCAAGAAAAATACGACTTTTCAAACCCGGCGGAAATCGGAACAAACCGATTTCCGATTCAGTTTTTCTATCAAATCTCACTTATCACCAATTCCATAATGCTTAAACATATTCATGTTGACTACTAATCACATAACAACTAATTTGGATAAAGTTTCTCAAATGAAATGATAACGTTTCCATTTATCGTATTTCTTTCACTTAAATACCACAATTTTTAATTCTCACATTTAACCCTTTAACATTGTTATACCTTAAAATAGATCACGAGGTAATGACCTACCTCCATACACACTCATATGTAATCATAACGCGCTACCTTGAAAACTTAGAATACGATAAAACAAGATTTTACATTAAAATACCATTTTCTTTATAAACCTTTTCTAAAAGTTCTAAATTATATACAATTTTAAAACAATATCTTTTAATAGGAAATACGATAAGTTGGGACATCGATCGTTTATCTAAACCTGACTTTGTGGTGTCTAGACAAGTGTGTCTAAGGCGAGTGGTTATTTAATTAGGTCCACTACTTATAGTGGAGAGCCTCCCACTCACCTGGCACTTACCTGGCCGTAATTGGCGGTGAAGAGACGATTTGAGGCTTCTAATGACTTTTCGTTTAGACCATTTAGAAATAGGTTAGTTGGCTTAGGAAACCCTAGAATCTAAAATACGGAAAATCAACTTTTGCAAATAAATACCTTTTACTTTAATAAAATCGTATTCTAAAGACTAGTATTTATAAATCTTTGCAAAGCGCCACTACAACCCACATTTGGGGAACCCGTTAGGGATAGTACGGTTTATCGTGCACTCTCGGCCTAGTAGTGCGAGATTCAGACCTCCGCAAGGAGTATTCGGTCTCGAAAGGTTTAAAATACGACATCTTAAGAAAATGAGAGTTTTGGAATATAAAATAATTATTAAAATTATTTTTGTATAAATATATGTATATTATCATTAAAAGATTTATTTTGTTATAATATAAATATTCCACTTTTTCTAAAAATCACAAGAATAAATTTTACATTAAAATACCATGAATTTCAAATAAATCAATATTACAGATAAATACCTTATTTTCACTAGAAATGTCACAATATAAAATCCACCCTCATTATAACTTTAAAGACGAATAATAAATACTTGGTGTGTATCTTGAAAACTATACAAAAGTATTTTTACATAAAATCCCCTCAAGTTTTATAAATTACAATAATGACCCTAACAAATATAGAACTTCGACTTACATATCTTTTGGTCTGACTCGGGTTTGAGTCTGATTATTTCTGACTTGAATATGTTTCAAGTCAATCTATATTCTTTAATATTCCAATTCAAAATGAACACATGAATCCCTGAATCCAGTTATCAATCTATTCAACTTGACTGAATCAAAACATGGATATACATCCATTATTCCGTTATTCCATTTACCTGATTATGCAGTTACAATCTGTTTACTGATATCATGGTTTTGGTCAGTCATCCAACTTACACAATACAATACAACAATAATATCAAAACACTACGGGGTTTAAGGGGTAGATTGGTACGGAAGGTGTTAAAGGTGGCACGAGGCGGTAAGATTAAGACACCTAACATGAATCCAATTGCCGTTGTTCCGGGTTGTATAACGGAGCCTTGTACTCTATTTTCCGTTTGTCCTGGTCTCTAGCATAAAGAGACCCCTCTCGTATACACTGGCATTTTTCTATACCAAGCTACAAACAACAGCGTTAATACAACATTACAACAATTAGTATACAACTTTTGAAGATACCTCTTATTCTGTCTTTCTAATTCCTCCTTATCTTTGGGACTTACCGAGCGACCTGTTCGCTGACGACATTCTATTTCCTTCTTCTTTGAATGCCGTCAGGTGCTTTGGACCTGTCAGAAATCGAGCCCACCGGTGAAGACTTGGATTAGTTTCACGAAGATCCCGAGCTCTAGACATTATACCTTGTTCTATTCAGTATTTTCATTTCCTGTTATGCCATTGTTTAGGCATCGCTTTTCATTCCCGTTGTATTTACTTTTCATGCATTGTACAAAAGAATGTAATTAATAAAGTTGTTGTTTATTCTATATCTCTTGTCTCTTGTGATTTACTTTTATATTGCTTAGATACGCTTAGCGTATTTACTTCACAGTAAATACGTAGCGGACCTCGTTGCGTCATCTTCGCCGTACACCGGGAAGCGGGGCGTGACAGGCGTCATCCAGAAAATACAACAGATTACCCGGGGACACGCCCGACGATATCTTCGAAAAGGAGCTCACCTCGGATGATCCGGCAAACCACTTTCGACCCAACCCATCAGCTGGTCGGGACGAGAGTGGGGGGCTAATGATGATGCTCGATATCGGTGATCTCCCAGATCATGACACGTGGCAAATGACGTGACCTGGAGTATGCAAGAAAGGACCTACAGTGGCCGACCAGACCACTGCTATACCCGTCCTACCGACCAACGCTGGCTCGCCTTCGAGCCCCCAGCACAACTGGCCTCCTCGGCCCCACAGCTCGTCTTCTGGCTACCATAGAACCAAGATACCTCGGCTCTCCTGCTCGTCCGCGAGCTCTCCCGCCGAGGTCATCTTCCCCATTATCATCGACCGACCAACGGCACCGCTCACAGGCGCAACCGCCATCCCGCGAAACTCGCCATGCGCGAGATATCCGCCGGCCACATCCCACGTTCAAGGCCACCACAATCCCCATTAACGAGCATGTCTCGCCATTAATGGGAGATCCCGCTCATCATGCGGGCGTGACGTCGGAAACGTAACTGCCGGCGTGATTCTCATGCCTGCCCTGCCTGCTGCTACCGCTATATAAATCTCTCTTCCAGACGGATCAAGTAAGCCATTTTTACTCCACTAAGCCGTTACTCTGCTAGGATCTCTAGACTAACTTGACCGTCGGAGGGTCCTCGGTGGTACAACCATCCCGGGACTTCCTTGCAGGTAGCTCGGCGCAAACAACATCACACCCATTGAGATCCACACGCTCAAGGGAGCGACGGCCTCCAGATTCAATCTCAGCCATCCATCGCTCGCCACCAGCGGATCGACGGAAGGTAACGCATCGGCTCGATCCCATCATGTCAGGTTCAAAAGTGTGTATGTGGCTACAGTCTTGGATATAATCACGTACTAAATAGTTTTCAAGGTAGTATTGCACGCAATCACTTGCCAAACAATTTTCAATGTACGATTTTGTAACATCAGTAAAAAACATGCTTTTAAGTTTGGAGTGTACACTTGTAAATTGAAATCAAATGCATATTTTCAAATAATAATTAAAGAATGACACACAAGGTTAATCCGATAACTATAGGTTTTTGAATAATATAAGTACAAGATTCAATGTTCACCCCTAAGCATTATTCATTTAGTTAGAAAATAATTTGTTTATCATGAAACAATTTCAACAAAATGTAATACATATGAATAATACTATAAAGCAATAATACGCTAATAAAACATCATCTAAGACTATCATACTCTATCAATATTGTCATGCATCTATAGTTATAATTCAGTTCATGAAATTAGATTAAAAAAAACTAAATTTCCTTAAATATAGACGGCTTTTATATCCCTTTGCAGTTTCAAAATACACATGTGCCCATGTCTTTAAGTTTTCTCTACAGCATAAGCATCATATAAGTTATTTCCCCACAATTTGATGATTTCATAATCTCCATGATAATCTAAGGAACAACGATGGTAATTATATTGGTAACATATGACAAGAATCCATAAAGAAAAGAAATATGATATAATCATTGTTTAATTATTGTTCTTCATGTAGAAATTTCATTAGGAACTAGGAAGATTAGACGTAAGGTAGAATCTAGAATTAAATGGTGGCGATTGAAAGAAGGTAACCAAAAGGCTTTTATAGATCGTGTAGTCCAAGAAGCAGATTGGCAGTCGGAAGATGATTCAGACAAAACATGGAACAAAATAGTCAGTTGTATCAAGAAGGTAGCTAGAGATCTACTTGGTGAGTCGAGAGATGGTGCTCCATTATCTAAGGACATATCATGGTGGAATGAAGAAGTAAAGGCTGCTATTAAAATTTAAAGGGATTCTTATAAAGATTTGAAGAAAAGTAGAGATGTGGAGAGATTTGAGAAGTATAAAATGGCTAAAAAGGAAGTTAAGAAAGCTGTTCGGGAAGCTAAATCTAAGGTCTACAAGGAGGTGTACGAGAAATTAGACACTAAAGAGGCTGAAAATGATATATACCGGATTGCTCGGATGCTGAAAAAGAAGACTAGAGACTTATATGCGGTGAAGTGTGTCAAAAATGAAAATCAGAAGGTTTGAGTTCGAGATAAGGATATCAAGAAAAGATGGAAAGATTATTTTGACAAATTGTTCAATTAGAGCTTTACTAAGAATTTGGATGGACTTGTCATTCAATCTCAAGATATAAACCGTGATTTCATGCGTAAAATAAGACTACGTGAGATTAAAGAAGTTTTGAACAGAATGAGTTTAAGAAAAGCGGTTGGTCCGGACGGGATTCCTATCAAGATTTGGAGATGCTTAGGAGAAATAGGCGTTAAATGGCTGATAGATCTGTTTAATAAGATTTGGCAGACAAAAAAGATGCCAAATGAATGGAGAAAAATTATCCTTGTACTTATATATAAGAATAAGGATGACATTTAAAGTTGCTCAAACTACCGTGGAATAAAACTTATGTGTCACACCATGAAAGTTTGAGAGAAAGTGATTGAACACAGGCTAAGGAAGGATATTAAGATAGCAGAGAACCAATTTTGGTTCATGCCTGGATGATCGACGACAGAGGATATTCATTTGCTTCGTCAACTTGCCGAGCGTTTTCGAGAGAGGAGAAGAGATTTGCATATGATATTTATTGATTTAGAAAAAGCGTGCGACAAGGTACCTAGAGAGGTATTATAGGGAACAATGATGAAGAAAGGGGTCCCCGTCAAGTATATTGACATAATCAAGAATATGTACGATAGAGTAGTGACAAATGTTAAAACTTGCGGCGGCTTAACGAGTGATTTTCCGATTATAATTGGTTTACATAAAGGATTTGCATTAAGTCCATTCCTGTTTACCATCGTGATGGATGAGCTTATTAGAACTATCCAAGATGGGATACCTTGGTGTATGCTATTCGCTGATAATATTGTTTTAGTAAATGAGACGAAAGCAGGGGTTAATGCCAAAGTGGAATTATGGAGGCAAACATTGGAATCTCGGGGATTCAGATTGAGCAGGTCCAAGACAGCATATATGCATTGCAAATTTAGTAACCGGCGAAGTCAAAACCATATTGGTATAACATTGGAAGGGCAAGAGATATCACCGAGCGACCGGTTTGGATATCTAGGTTCCATCATCCAAAAGAATGGGGAGATCGATAGTGATGTTAATCAAAAGATCCAAGCTGGTTGGTTGAAATGGAGGAGTGCAACAGGGATTTTGTGTGATCGTAACTTTCAGTTAAAATTGAAAGGGAAGTTTTATCGGAGCGCTATTCGGCATGTCTTATTATATGGTACAGAATACTGGGCTCTTAAGAAGTATCATACATAGAAGATGCACGCAGCGGAGATGCGCATGCTTCGTTGGATGTGCGGTAACACTAGAAAAAATAAGGTGCGAAATGAGGATATTCGTGCAAAAGTTGGTGTAGCACCTGTGGCGAAGAAGATGCGGGAAAACCGGCTAAGATTGTTTAGTCATATGCGACGCAGACCTATAGAAACACCGGTTCGACGAATGGATACTCTCGATATGGGCAATGGCAAAAGGGCAAAAAGAAGGCCGAAGAAAACATCGATGGAGGTGATACGAGACGATATACTTGCCAAAGGACTCAATGAAAGTATATTGTTCGATAGGAGTGAGTGGAGGCGGAGGATTCATGTGCTGGACCCGGCGTGACTCTCATGTTGGTTCATGTAGCCTACCCCATATGCTTGGGATAAAAGGCTCAGTTGTTTTTGTTATATGTAGAAATTTCATTAAATTCAACAGCAAAATATTATGGCATCTACAAAAATTCCTCTAGATATAATGAGAATGAAAGAGATACTTGCTTGCCTCAGAAATTTCCCCAAATTCTCTTCTCCTTTTCTTATATTCTTCCTTCATTTCCTTCTTTCTTTTTTCTTCTCTGGCCTGCTATCTGAACACTCAATTACCCTCTATTTCTCACAACTGAGGGAGAGGTGAATTAATCTCCCTCCCGACCGCACCACCTCCAACAGATCGAATATGGATCGAATGCGTATGCAGTAGTTGTAGACAGATTCAAATACAGATAGTTATCTGAAATGAAAATTACTATCCGTATCTTGTAAAAGTCAGATACAAATATGAAATGAATATTGGAAAAATAAACCCAATAAAGTTCAACGTATTCACTTTTTATATTAGATATGTTTTAGAAGATTAAGTATTTGTAGTGTTAGGCTTTTTAGGAGAGATTTCAATATATTTGGGGTTTTATCCAAAAGACTCCCGCCTTTCAGTGGGGGACCTATCTATATCTTATACTCATTCACTGATATACATCTCTTATTTTTGCTAAAGTAGAGAACTATTCCAACACTCTTTTATTTCCTTTTTGGGATTAGTTTAACACTGTCCCTTTCCCGCGTGCAACCACGTTCCTTTCTCTCACTACACCCTTTTTTTATTTTTTGTGCAACTAATCTCTTAGAGACACTCATTACATTTGCTGCTTGGAGACTCCTTGTTTAGAGGTACTGTTGATCTAACTCTTACAGCACATTAGAAGATATAGTATTTGAAGTGTTGGGCTTTTCATGAAGGTGCATGGGCTTTAAATATATTTTGGGGTTCCATTTAAAAGACTCAAGCCTTTTGGTGTGGGGGCCATTTATATCTTATACTCATTTATCTCACTTATTTTCTCCGGATGTGACATTATTCCAACAATCTTGTTATTTCCCTTTCGTAATTAATCTAACAATTGATCCAAAAAGGATATAGATGCTACCATATAAATATTCGGTGGTTATTGGCGATGCAATGTGGGCATGGACAGTCCTCGGAAATGAAATTTGCTATCTATATTTGATTAAATTTAGAGGCAGATACAGAGTCAGCTTGGGAAATTTATTTGTATCTAATTTGATGGGGGACACATGGGGCCCACTTGTGCTCGCCCTAGAAGTAGTCCTCTTCTCTTATCATCTTTCACAAAAACCCTACAGACTTTCTATAATTGTGTTCACTATCTCAACATCCCTTCTATTGTCACACAAACCTCTTGATCAAATTCATATCTACATTCACTATATTTATCTCTCTTCTAACATCATATACGCCCTCATCAATTCATGTTATTTCAAAATCATAGCTTATGAAACTATATGGATGGCACAAAAATTAAATAATACGTCTTTAAATCAATGACCACAGAACGTGACGCTAGTAAAAGCAGTAAACTATCTAGAACAATGAAATTTACATAAATTCTCCAATACAGGGGCACGGGTGATACAAATTAAGTCGCAAAGAGTTACCCTATCAAACTATGTTCTGCAGCAGTGATGGTCTTCTAACACCAAAGATTATACATGCTACTCAGTAGAGCTTTGCTTCTCAACAATGTGACTCCAACGGCGGCGGCGGCGGCGGCGGCGGCCCCAGCGGAGGTGCAATTCTCGCCTTATCACCATGTGACCGCCAAAAGCAACCCCCACTTACAATTTAAACCAGTTGTATTCACAACAAAACACTTAACTACTGCGAACAGCAAGTCCTGTTATGATCCCATTTGACAATCCCTCCACTGCGTTAGTTCTCCCCTCCACTCACACAGAATTTCTCCAATATGCCCATTAGTACTACATCTCTCTTCACATCCAAAAAATGCACGAAGAACTACAGTTGATGGAACACCAATCCAAAGAAGAAGGATGGCAGCAGCACCAATCGATTAAAAAGAGACGAATGGAGTGAAGAAGAATGCTTATTACAAGTGTAGAATTCCAAATGGATTCTCAGCAATTCAGATCAAGGGTGAAGACGGGGAAGACGTTTCTCATCAAGTATCAACAAGACGGAACTGCAGCAAGTCAACTGGGGCGGCTATACAGTGCAAGAACACGACAGAATCGATGGAAAAGTGGTAAAGAAATGATGTGATGGATGGGAGTAGCGTATCAAGATGGCCATTGTCTTCAAAGATTTATGGGTTGGTTAGGTGCAGGGCTTCAAGTGCTTTAATGATTGTTGATAAAAAAAAAGCCTACTAATTTGCTCAGCTTGATCAGGTTGCTGCTGAGACTCAAGGCTCACAGTCACGGACTTCAAAGCAAAATGGGGTTGCAGCAGCAGCTCAGGTAATTTGGTACTTTATCTATATATCTATCTATTCGGTACTAGATGAAACTACATAACAACTTGACTCGATGTCATATGCTTGAGCTACAAGTTCAAGCAAATAATGCATTTCTTCAAAATACATTATAATTAAATATTTCAAGAATATGCCGAGACCAATATTTAGCGAAACCTAGAACTTGATTCACCACATCGGAATGCCAGATTAGAGTAACAGCTTCTGATAGCTAGCCGTATATTTATAATCCGTAACTCACTGCTACTAATTCCATCAAATGCATTTCTCAAAATATTTCAAGAATATGCTTAAAACCAATATTGATTGCAAAAATAGAATACCCTACAGCACCTCAGACTGCTAGATTAGGATCAAAATAAATATTTATAATGAATCGTCTAAGAGATGAGGCAACACTGTTTATTATGATCTTCCGGTTGATCACGAAACTTTCAATTAATAATTGAAGAAATAAGACAATTTAATCGAGAGTGGAAAATTAGTTAGATAACAGGAATTGTTTTATAAAACTATTTTAGGAAATGGAGATAACAATTACATGTATGGATAACCAATCCAAGTATAGACTGAAATGCGTTTACTGACTCTTGACCTGATGTTTCGTCTCAGGATGATCATACAGAAGAAGCAAACGAGAACATACCGAAACAGGCAAATAGTTTGATCATGCACCATCATACATCGCGTCTAAATAAAAGCAAGAGAGATATAAAGAAGTAAAAAGGAAAGAGAGAAAAAGAAGAAGGAAATTGTGAGGTTGAGGAGAGCGTTTAATGGCATGGTGAAATAATTTTGAGGGTGGAGCGAACAAAATGGAAGAAATGAGAGAAGTAGAGAAAATAAGAGCAGAAATTTAGGCAGGAAAGGAAGGGATGGACTTCAAAAGGACTGAGATCATTGCCAACGCTCAGCTTCGGGTTACTTCAAAAGGACTGAGATCTTTGTAGAAGTAGGAGTGATTAGATGATAGTTTTGCAAAATGGGGTTCGGTAAGCTCAAGCCTCTTGTGACAACGAATGTCTCCAACAATAATTTCATGTGGTTTTAAAGTAAACATGGAACTTAAAAAAGAAAACATTTTTTAGTCCATGTTAGCTCTCGAGTTAAGATGAGCAGAGTTTTCTTAATTTATCTGGCTAAACTCCAAAATCACAACTAACAACTTGCTTGAATTTGCAATGGAGTTACGATAACTGTAATTATTCCGATAACAAATTGACTGCATGTGTTGGAATACCAATCCTCACCCTTTTTATCTTGAACTTCAAAGTTGTGTTTAATTGTGCATGGCTTTTGAGGTAAGGCTTTAGACATCCACTTAATACAAATCCACTTATCCCAACTTCAAAGCGAAACAGAGCTGTTAATATTACTTGATATCAATTTAGATACTTCTATGGATTTCTAGCACTCCATAAATTTGACTATAATACAAGCCATGAAGTAATCCTAAGTGTAAAGGTGATACATAAGCAGAAAAAATACTAAAAGGAAGCAAAAAAAAAAAGCAGAAAAGGAAGAGTATATCAATATTAATAACAATATGGGTTGGGCCTACCAATTTGACAAAGGTGATTTGCAATTGCATGCAAGCTTGTTAAAAGTATTTGGCTCGAGATTGACTTGATAAAATCTTATTCGATCTTCCGACAACTTAATTTGCGCCAAACATGTAAACCCAATAAATCCGGTTCCAGCAAGGATATGCGGCTCAATAAAACCGAGAAAAATCGGGCATGAGTCGGGTCGGGTCTGGTCTGGGTTAGACTATGGGCGACAGCATATTAATTTGCATAATCATCATGTCACCAGTCTCAGAGGCATATCAACAAATAGATAGCATACTACTACTCAAAAAATTACAATGCAACAATTAATTCCTACAAAGTGCATTTCCTTACAAAATTAAAGTTGCTTGAAAAATACAGCTTACATTGCTCGCTCAAGTTGGGGTCTTGGGGCCCCCTGCAGCCTCCTCAACACTTCATCAGCATTCAGAATTTCTCAGCGTATCGACGCAATAGTCGGCAAAATCAAGATCTTCGTTGACAGTAGCTCGAGCCTTAGAAGCGATCCATGTACTCGCGATAAGCCGCGACATTAGAGCTCACCTCGTCCAGCTTCGCGCCTACTCCATCATCCTTCTTCCTTTCTTGAGGCAGAGCTAGGACACCATCGAGAATCTCCGTGAACCTGCGGATCATCTTCACCGCGATGATCCGTTCGATCATGGGGATCCAGAGCTTGGAAACGCACCTGAATTTGGCTAGGGATTTGAGAGGAAGGCACTTCAGGATTTCTATCACGATCTCGATGGGAATGTGTGGGAGATTTTCGACAATCGCCTCCATGATTTGGGGGGAGAGAGACGAGCCCCAAGGCATCTGGGGTTTTTTTTCCCTCGTACATGTACTGGTATTTTACACGTGGGATACACGTCAGTAATTAAGAAAAATCTATGAAGTTGGTTATTGAAAAAACAATAGAGAGGCTGGGGAGAGAGACAAAGAGTGACTAGGTAGCATATTATATTTTATTTCTTATTGTCCGAAAAAAGGAGGATTGTTTTTAGACATTTTATAGCAATTTCTAAAGTCTGTCTCAATTTTAAAACGCTTTCCTTCTAACACTATAATAGTAGATATCACGCTCTATCTCAAATACAGAGAGTATTGTTCACTCTGTCCGAAACCATACGGAGGGATTTCCATGAAAAATCACCACATATACCAAGAAAATCATCCGTTTTCATGCGCCGAGAGAGCACATTCGCATACGCGATCGCATAGAAGGCATTTACAACAATGGTTACACAAACCTCTTGCTCAAATTCATATCTATATTCACTATATGTACATCTCTTCTAATAGCATATAAACCCTCATCAATTCATATTATTTCAAAATCAAATCTCAGGGATCTATATGGATGACACAAAAATTAAATAATACTTCTTTGAATTGGTCTTCGCAGACCGAGACGCTAGTGAAAGTTAGTAAACTTTCTAGAACAACGAAGGACTTTGACCTGCAGCTGCTCAAATCGTTGGATTCCTCCTCTTAAAGTGAAGTGGGCATAAAACTTTTAGCAGCTCCATATCAGTGGGTGCATGCTCAGTGCCAGACAATGCGACTTCAACAACCACGGCGGCAGCGGTGGTGGTGATGCCAGCCACAGTGGATGTGCTATTCTCTCCTTATCACCACAAGTAACCACCAAAAGCAATCCCCACTTACCATCTAAACTAGCCATATATATTCACAACAAAATGTACGCTAAACTGCTGCGAAAAAGAAGTCCCGCCATATATGATCCAATTTCTATATATATTATGGCAAACAGATGTCTGACTCTTCAGATCAGACGTTTGTCCTTTCAAGGTCAGACGTCTGGAATTTGTTAGTGCGACAACAGCACGCAGCCAGACGTCTGCACCAGATGTATGGATTTGGCTTGCACTCTCACAGAGCGTAGTCAGACGTCTGCACTTGTACGGGGCAGACGTCTGTCCTTGCACGATCATGTTAGTTTCCAAAGATTTCTTTGTAACCGTTTGAAAAGATTTTAAGAGATTAGATTGTGGGATTTAATAGTAACAGAATATTTGAGAGATTGATTTGATTGTAACAAATATTATATATGAAATAATATATAAAAGGAAACCACAAAGAGAAGAATCTCTAAGGCTTTTTCTTCCTTCAATATCTTTTTCTTCCTCTATCTCTTGCTATTTCTTTATGGTATCAGAGACATAAAGGATAACGTCATTAAAAAATTTCTCCTCTCTATAATTCTACTACTACAACGACAATCAACCAAATCCTCCGTCTCATCAACCCCGTTTCTCGCCCAACACCAATTCTTAACCCTAATGCATCGTCGCCCTTTTCCGTTGGCTATAATGCTCTCAAGTCAATTATTGTAATCGCAGGCACGCGATTGTGATGATTGAGGGAGGACCTATACGGGTAGAAAAGTCTTACTCAAAATGATAGTATGCTATCTGGTTGCCTTTATCATCATGCACATGTATTATGTGGTATTATAGATCACTATTACATATTGATAGAACCCATAAGATTCTTTCTTAACTACCAGCTGTTTCCCCCAATCAGAGCAAACCTTTGTTTTGAATTTCAAAATTCAAAAAAAAATGGAAGCAACGCTTCAGATCCTGCGCGCTGCGCGCCACGTGTCAAGCGCAGAAGCGCTGGCGCCAGGTGCGCTGCGCCCTCAGCAGCGCACCCCAATCAGAGCAAAACTCTGTTTCAAAATTCAAAATTTAAATTGGAGCAACGCTTCAGATTCTGCGCGTTGTGCCACGTGTCTAACACATGTGCGCTAGCTCAGTTGCGCTGCGCGTTACGTGTCAAACACAGGTGCGCTAGCGCAGTTGCACTGCTCTGTGCACCACGTGTCGAACGTATGTGCGCTCACGCAAGGTGCGCCAGCGCTGGAATTAAAAATTCCCCACCGTCGGATCAAAAGATCTACTAATAATATATTATTAATTAATCAGAACTAAAACTCTGTTATGGAAAGATTTTTCAATCTTATTGAAATAAGAAGATTATCTTATGTAAAATGGAGGCCTTAGGATCAAAGATCCAACGGTGGCAAATATTTCCAAATCAATCAGAGAAAAATCTCTTAAAACTGATTTAACAAATTATTTGGCCCTATATAAAGGACCCTAGACTTCAAGTCTAAAGGGGAGAGAAGACAGAAAAAAGAGAGAGAAACCCTCTGCAAAAAAGAGCAAGCTCTTAGAAAAAAGAAGATTTTTCTTCATCTTCAAGGTAAAAAAAAGAACTATGTTCTTGAACAACAGAGATGAAACTATCTCGTAAAAAGAAGAACCATCTTCTAAAAAGATCAGAGATCTAAGAAAAAGACCAAGGACTTTAATAAAAAAGAAAAGATCAAAAAGATCTAATCATAAAAAAAAACGAAAAGAAGTATTTTACTTCATTCACAGATCTTTTGATCTATAAAGGCAGAGCTTTTTATAAAAACAAGAACTTTTGTCCTCGGATCTTGAGGCAAAGCCTCTTTTGAAGAACATAAATTTGTTCTTAAAATTGATCAGATGCGCTTTGTGTAAGTCGATGTACAACACCCCAATACATGTGGGGAGACGGAAATATGAAAAACGATCTTGTTCTATGGTTAAACATCGACTAACCGCATGAATCGTTTGCTAAACAATACTTAACAAAACCTATAGAGTTCTAAACTACTATGTTAAAAGATTATACCAAACGATTCTAGTCCTTCGTCTTTACGATCTCTATGGCCTCTTTGGATCTCCACGTCCTCCTTGGCTTCCTTCCGTGATAGATGATCCACCCGAGAACCCTAATCCAAGCTATAACCTCTAAACTTGAGGTTACTTAGCTTCTCCAGTTGCTAATTAGAGTAGCTAAGATGATGTAGAGATAGGTTATGGAATGATTAGACTTTCCTAATCCTTGTTCTCAACTCATGAGGGGTAGGATTAGGGTTTGGTGAAGGAGAGAGAACTTGAAGAGAGAGAGTGAGAAGATGATAATGATAATAATAATAATAATAATGAAATAGCTTCTCACTTGATATATGAAACATAATGAATTAAAAAGAAATGAATAATATGAGATTATTCATTATGTTTCATTAATGCAAGTGGGTGATTCATTATGTGAGTCATTAAGCATTTAATAATGCATTAATGACATGATGAATCACTCACAATGAGTCACTAAATCATTAAATGAAAATGCCACCTCTCCCTCTAAGTCTCATCCTTCTAGAAGCTTTTCGGAAAATTACGAGAACGCCCCTCTCATCCGTGAAAACACGGAAAAACTTTAGACTGTATAAATCCAATAACCTGATACTAGAATCTGGCTTAAACCAAAGCCTGCTAGTAAAAACTGTCTGAATGTCGTACGTGCGTTCAAACACGTATGCGTCCGAACCTTTGTCGTAAAACCATACGACCTCTATATCTTTTCGCCTGGTTTTGGGAAATCTCTGTGTGGGACTCTAAAGACTCGACTACTACGCTGGCAGTGGGTTTAACCACAGACCGTAAGCGGCACTAGCTGTATGTAACGATCCCCAGGTAGTTGTCGATAAGAAAGCCGATGAGGTAACCCATCTGAAATCCTACTGAGCCTGTTCGTGACAATATCCGTGCAGTCCGGTCTGTTCGTCTAAGAGTATCGCATGTATGGTCTAGGGAGGTGGTGGACGTCAGACCCCTAATAACCGTACAAGTCGTGTCGGTATGGCTCTATTACCATCCGAGAATCTACTGATCAATCTATCAGTAATTCTCAATCAGCCCTGGCCAGGGACTTATGGTAATGACCAACCGATCACTGTGCGATATCAACTCCCTATACTGGGATAGACGAATCCCTAACAGTCACTCACTGCCTCCACGTGGCTCGGGACTGTGCCCAAATAAAACCTGTTTACACGACTCCTTTGAATCGTGGTAGGGTAATAATCAAAGCACAATGAGAACTCACACGAGACAAATGATGACCTTAAGTCAACGGACTATCTGCACACATGTCACCTGAGAACTGCTATCTGACGTTAGGTATAATACCATCCAGTCAGTTCTCGGCGAGTCCTGTCCGGTGTACTCACACCCAGTGAGCATCTGTATACAATCTTAGGTGCACTCCACCAATGGCTGCGGGACCAGTCCATCGCCCCTTCTCAGGGTCTAGATATGTATACACTAGTCTACTCCGGAGTATCGATGCCCAATCTCTATACTCCTGCGACCAGGGACATCTAAGGGTGTGCCTATTGACTATCCATCTCCCACTAGTATGACTGCCATCACAACGCCGGTAGTCAGACAAACACCCTATGGGCTTTATCAACATATATATATATATATATATATATATATATATAAATACCAAGTAAAATATATCATACGTTAAGACAAAGACAAACCAAATAGCGTACTATCATATCAAGCAAGACTGTCATGTACATACATATCCCAAGCATCCTATACAATGTAGGCCTCTAGGGCATATATATCCAACAATCTCCCACTTGCACTAAGGCCTATAATTGGTGCAATGAGTACCTACTGTCTCTACCAGATCCAGTTGCTGGTGTACCGCATGCCCAACATCTCAAATAGCCTCTCGAACTGTACTCGAGGAATGGCCTTGGTGAATGGATCTGCCGTGTTGTCTTTTGTGTCCACTCTCTGTATCTCGATCTCCCGACAATCCACGATCTCCCTGATCAGGTGAAACCGCCTTAAGATATGCCTGGATTTTTGATGGGACCTTGGTTCCTTCGCTAAAGCTACAGCGCCATTGTTATCGCAATACAAAGGTATTGGATTGGTAATGGACGGAACCACCTGAAGTTCAGAAATGAACTTCCTCATCCAGACAGCCTCTTTTGCGGCTTCACTAGCAGCTATATACTCAGCCTCCATAGTTGAGTCTGCGACGGTATCCTGTTTGGAACTCCTCCAACATACCGCCCCTCCATTGAGGGTAAACACAAAACCCGAAATGGATTTAGAATCATCTTTGTCACTTTGGAAGTCGGAGTCGGTAAAAGCCTCTACCTGGAGGTCCCCATTACCGTAAATCAAGAACATCTCCTTAGTCCTTCTCAGGTACTTGAGAATGTTCTTCACTGCTATCCAATGTTTCTCACCTGGGTCAGACTGATACCTGCTTACCACACTAAGTGCGTAAGCTACATCCGGTCTGGTACATAACATCGCATACATTATTGATCCTACCGCCGAAGTGTAGGGTATAATGCCCATGCGAGCCCTCTCTTCATCAGTCTTTGGAGACATCTCTTTGGAGAGGGTGATTCCGTGACATGCGGGCATATTGCCGCGCTTGGAATCTTCCATACTAAATCTCTTTAGTATGGTGTCAATATACCTGGACTGTGAAAGTCCCAACATTCTATTAGATCTATCACGATGGATCTTAATGCCCAAAATGTGTGATGCATCTCCCAAGTCTTTCATAGAGAATTTCTGTGACAAAAAAAGCTTTACTGATTGTATCATAGGGATATCATTCCCTATCAGTAGTATGTCGTCGACGTATAAAACGAGGAAGACTACTGCTCTTTCTACAATCTTCCTATAAATACATGGTTCATCTACATTTTTGATAAAGTCAAATTCTTTGACTGTCTCATCAAAGCAGATGTTCCAACTCCACGATACTTGCTTTAATCCATAAATGGATTTAAGCAATTTGCACACTCTTCCGCTGCTCCCACTGTCTAAGAAACCTTCTGGTTGATCCATGTAAACACTCTCTTCTAAATGTCCATTTAGAAAAGCTGTTTTTACATCCATTTGCCAGATTTCATAGTCATGGAAGGCAGCAATGGCAAGCATGATCCGAATGAATTTAAGCATAGCTACTGGTGAAAAAGTTTCATCATAGTCCAATCCTGGTCTTTGACGAAAACCTTTTGCAACTAGTCTAGTTTTGTAGGTTTCCACTTGTCCAAATGCACCAATCTTCTTTTTGAAGATCCATTTGCACCCAACTGGTTTTACCCCAGGAGGAGCAACTTCTAAAGTCCATACTTTATTGGTGTACATGGATTCCATTTCGGATCTCATAGCATCCAGCCACTTCATTGAGTCTCTACTCGTGATAGCCTGCTGAAAACTAGTAGGCTCATCATCATCGATGATGCAATCCTCTCGATCCCCATCAAGAAGAAAACCATAGTATCTTTCAGAAGGATGAGAAAGCCTACTAGATCTGCGGAGTGGCGTTGGTTCGTCATGTTCTATTGAAATCTGAGATTCTTCTAAGTCCTCGGTAGCAGTTTGAGGTTCTGGAATTTCTTCCAGTTCTACCGCGCTCCCACTAATTTCTTTTGCAAGAAATTCGCTTTCTAAGAAGACAATGTGACGAGCGACTAACACCTTTTGTTCTTCAGTGTGGTAGACCATGTACCCCCTTGAATGCTTGGGGTATCCTACAAACTTGCATAAAACCGATCGTGCCTCGAACTTGTCCGGATTATGCTTTTTAACATATACCAGACACCCCCATATCTTGATATACTTGAGATATGGTCTCTTCCCACACCACATTTCATATGGAGTGGTTGGTACAGACTTAGTTGGAACTCTATTCAATAGGTATGCGGCTGATTCTAGAGCAAATCCCCAGAAGGAAAGTGGCAACTCAGCACTACTCATCATTGAACGCACCATATCTAATAGCGTGCGATTCCTCCTTTCTGATACACCATTATGCTGAGGTGTATAAGGTGGAGTAAGCTGAGAGAGAATTCCATTCTCTTTTAAGTATTCAAGGAAACTGGTACTTAAGTATTCTCCACCTCGATCAGATCGAAGTGTCTTGATGCTTTTACCGGTTTGTTTCTCTACTTCATTTTTATACTCCTTAAACTTCTCAAAAGCCTTGGATTTATACTTTATTAAGAACACATGTCCATACCTAGAGAAGTCATCAGTAAAAGTGATGAAGTAGGAGTGACCACTTCGAGCTTGTATAGACATCGGACCACATACATCACTGTGTACTAGTCCCAAGCGTTCAGTGGCTCTTTCTCCGTGTCCGGTGAACGGAGATTTGGTCATTTTTCCTTTGATACATGATTGACAAGTTGCATATGATGAATATTCAAACGGATCTAGATATCCATCTTTATGTAACTTAGTCAACCTTATTTCATTTATATGACCAAGTCTATAATGCCATAGGAAGGCTTGATTCGAATCTGGAGCCTTTCTTTTACGCGTGTTTTGAATATTGAAAATTTGAGGTTGATTAAGTATGTATATGCCGTTTTCCAGTATGCCATACCCAATCAGTTCTTGATTCAGGTGAATGTTCATAACATTTTTTTCAAGCGCAAAACTATATCCTTCATTCGATAACAAAGATACTGATATAATATTATACAACATACTGGGAATACAAAAACAGCTGTACAACACCAAAATGTGTCCACTAGTCAACCCTAAGTGATATTCCCCTATTGCAATTGCATCTACATGCATTCCATTGCCCATCCGGAGAGTCATATCACCTGTCCCCAGCACTCTACTATTTCTCAGATCCTGCAATGAATTACAGATGTGAGAACCAGAACCGGTATCAAGTACCCATGATGTAGAGTTAACTGAAAGACAATTTTCGATTACAAACACACCTGAAGTTGAAGCAACTACTTGCTTCATGTCCTTGGCTTTAAAGGCCTGACAATCCTTCTTCCAGTGCCCTTGCTTGTGACAATAGAAGCACTCGTTCTTTTCTGTCTTCACCCTTCCTGCCTTGTTTGTTCCCTGCACCTTCTTGACCCCACCTTTCGGTTTGGTGGCTTTCATCTTCTTCTTCCCTTTAGCTTTCGCTTTAGATTTAGAAGAAGATGATTGGCCAACATACAGAACGGGGGTCTTCTCCTTTTTCAAGGAGGTCTCTGCTACCCTCAACATATTGAGGAGCTTTGGAAGATCCGCTTCCATTTCGTGCATGTTGAAGTTCAGCACGAACTGAGAGAAGGTGTGGGGAAGGGACTGCAAAATCAAGTCGATATACAAATCGTTCTCTAGCACGCATCCCAGGTTTGCGAGTTCCTCAATGAGGATGATCATTTTGAGGACGTGCTCTCCTACAGGCGATCCTGGAGCTAACCTCATCTGGAAGAGTTTCCTTGAGGTTTTGTACCTCGCGATACGTGAGTGCTCTCCATACAACTCTTTGACATGGAGAAAGATGGATACAATATTCATACTCTCGTGCTGTTTCTGGAGTTCATTGTTCATGGACGCCAGCACGATACACTTAGCTCGCTCACAATCTAGATCTCAGGTTTTGCGGACTTCCCTGTCCACAACTGAGGAATCTGGTCCAGGGATAAGGGGAGAAACAACGGTGATAACATATGCTACTTTGTCATAAGTCAGCGCAATATTGACGTTCCTTAGCCAATTTTTATAGTTCTGCCCGGTCAGTATATTCTTTTCAAGTAATAGTTTAAGTCCTGTCATGGTAGCTCCCAGAGAGAGAGAAAAGAAACACTCAGCATATGCTCTTGCAATTTTAGATTGGTTTATTAATTTATCTAAACAGGATGGCTCCCACTGTTTCCTTAAATCCTTCTTCAAAATCTAAAAGAAGAACTAGTCAGGATTTAATCACACGTCACAATTCTTGCTTAACCTTTCAGCCAAGCTGGTGTTGGTACTTCGAGGGAGGTTTTCCAACGCTTTCGCGAAGTTCCTTAATTAAAGAATCTCTTTTCCCTGGAGGCGTAGCCCCTCTAACACCTTTCTAGGCACCTACTTGGTTTATAGCATTGATTGTTAAGTGAGAGAAATTCCCGAGAGTAATCCTACTCATCAGTGGGATCGGGATCCAACTATTATTCAATGATGCCCTAGATGGAAGCCACTCTAGTCACCGTACTCCAGAAGGTAAGCTAAATCTGCAAGTTTCCTTTATGTTTGAAACTCCCGATGTGATTTTTACCCCAAGCTCTTATAGACCTTGACGTAGGCCAACAAGTCATAAGACGCAAGTCAAGTTCTACCCGTCGTTGTCCTGATCAATTTAAATACATCGTACAAGCCCTTGACGTAGGCCAACAAGGTGTACGTCTGTATTAAACTAATGCATCTATCTATGCAACAAATAGGCACACACACTGCTACCATACACTATGCCTTGACGTAGGCCAACAAGCATAGCATGAATACGATGTGCTGTCTATCTGAAACGACGGAGGGTTACGGTTGGTTTTTGGCAAAAAAACGTTAACGTAATGAACTTGATATGATCGAAGGAACAGTGATAGCTTTTATTTAAAAGGAGTGGTTTAAGCTCCGCATTTAAAATTTGCTTTTTCAAGAAAACCGAGTGGTTTTTAGAAATTGTTCCAACGATTCGGTTTAGGTTTTATTTTCTTTGCATTAATAATAATGCGTCCCATCATTAACCTATCATTACAGATAACAACGAAAATACAACGTCCTCTTATGCCATCCGCATTCGCCACGGGGTCCCGTCATCACCCGTTAGGTTACTTAACTAATGACAGAGCGGGGGCTGGGCTAGCGCGGGTGTAAAACATAAGTGACGTCTAAATAGCTATCATATATAGATATTGTACATTCGTCAGACGCAATAATAGGCATTCCAGATCACAGATAAACAATATTGGATTTGCAAGCAATCCGCATTTCTTTTGAGCCTGCAATGAAAGACGGATTACACAGTTGTGATGAATAGCCAATTTACCCCACCCCAGACCTTTACGGGTACGGCAAACTACCCGTCAAGTACCAGAAGTGAAGCGGTCTACCTCAACACTTCAAAATACCCGGTAGTTTGTGTACCCCACCTTGGGTCTATCCTAGGAGCAAAAAAAAATAGTAAAAAGAATAATACAACGGTGGCTACAACCGCAACCTGGATGTGCCCCGCAAAATAATGTTACAACTTATTACGATTACATCGAATGAATTAATACAATAACCCATCGCAAAACCCGGCTAATCACCACAACAGTCCAATACAGTTTATATACACAAACAGTTATATATAACATCACAGATATGTGCAACCCCTGCCAACCGACATACTAGCAGTTAGGGGAGGTTTACGAACACATAAAACATTTCACAGATATAATCAAACATGAAAACACCGTATAATTTCGATCGATTAAACACTTTTAATTTTGCTCCAATACTTCTCTGTAAATCTGAAACCTGAGCAAAAATTAAAAATACCAGAAAATCCTAAATATCACAAAGAAGGCACAGAAGAAAAATGGGCTGAATCGGCCCCAACTCGGCGGCGGAACCGCGGCGGATCGGTGGGATCCGCCGCGGTTCCGTGGCGCTTTGGTCGATTCAGGAGACCATTTTTCTTGTGTGTTCTTATATTATCATGCTGGTCATTCTGGAGGTCCCTGAAAAATTTTTGGACCTCATTTAAAAATCGACAGAAACTACAAGATATCGGGGTTTTTCCGGTTTGTTTTTCCGTTCGAAATTCATACAATTTTGCAAGTGTGTTAATTATTGTTTAGTTAGGTTCTGATACCACTGTAAGTCGATGCACAACACCCCAATACATGTGGGGAGACGGAAATATGAAAAACGATCTTGTTCTATGGTTAAACATCGACTAACCGCATGAATCGTTTGCTAAACAATACTTAACAAAACCTATAGAGTTCTAAACTACTATGTTAAAAGATTATACCAAACGATTCTAGTCCTTCGTCTTTACGATCTCTATGGCCTCTTTGGATCTCCACGTCATCCTTGGCTTCCTTCCGTGATAGATGATCCACCCGAGAACCCTAATCCAAGCTATAACCTTTAAACTCGAGGTTACTTAGCTTCTCTAGTTGCTAATTAGAGTAGCTAAGGTGATGTAGAGATAGGTTATGGAGTGATTAGTCTTTCATAATCCTTGTTCTTAACTCATGAGGGGTAGGATTAGGGTTTGGTGAAGGAGAGAGAACTTGAAGAGAGAGAGTGAGAAGATGATAATGATAATAATAATAATAATGAAATAGCTTCTCACTTGATATATGAAACATAATGAATTAAAAAGAAATGAATAATATGAGATTATTCATCATGTTTCATTAATGCAAGTGGGTGATTCATTATGTGAGTCATTAAGCATTTAATAATGCATTAATGACATGATGAATCACTCACAATGAGTCACTAAATCATTAAATGAAAATGCCACCTCTCCCTCCAAGTCACATCCTTCTAGAAGCTTCTCGGAAAATTACGAGAATGCCCCTCTCATCCGTGAAAACACGAAAAAACTTTAGACTGTATAAATCTAATAACCTGATACTAGAATCTGGCTTAAACCAAAGCCTGCTAGTAAAAAATGTCCGAATGTCGTACGTGCGTTCAAACACGTATGCGTCCGAACCTTTGTCGTAAAACCATACGACCTCTATATCTTTCCGCCTGGGTTTGGGAAATCTCTGTGTGGGACTCTAAAGACTCGACTACTACGCTGGCAGTGGGTTTAACCACAGACCGCAAGCGGCACTAGCTGTACGTAACGGTCCCCAAGTAGTTGTCGATAAGAAAGCCGATGAGGTAACCCATCTGAAATCCTACCGAGCCTGTCTATGACAATATCCGCGCAGTCCGGTCTGTTCGTCTAAGAGTATCGCATGTATGGTCTAGGGAGGTGGTGGACGTCAGACCCCTAATAACCGTACAAGTCGTGTCGGTATGGCTCTATCACCATCCGAGAATCTACTGATCAATCTATCAGTAATTCTCAATCAGCCCTGGCCAGGGACTTATGGTAATGACCAACCGATCACCGTGCGATATCAACTCCCTATACCGGGAGAGACGAATCCCTAACAGTCACTCACTGCCTCCACGTGGCTCGGGACTGTGCCCAACTAAAACCTGTTTGCACGACTCCTTTGAATCGTGGTAGGGTAATAATCAAAGCACAGTGGGAACTCACACGAGACAAATGATGACCTTAAGTCAACGGACTATCTGCACACATGTCACCTGAGAACTGCTATCTGACGTTAGGTATAATACCATCCAGTCAGTTCTCACCGAGTCCTGTCTGGTGTACTCACACCCAGTGAGCATCTGTATACAATCTTAGGTGCACTCCACCAATGGCTGCGGGACCAGTCCATCGCCCCTCCTCAGGGTCTAGATATGTATACACTAGTCTACTCCGGAGTATCGATGCCTAATCTCTATACTCCTGCGACCAGGGACATCTAAGGGTGTGCCTATTGACTATCCAGCTCCCACTAGTATGACTGCCATCACAACGCCGGTAGTCAGACAAACACCCTATGGGCTTTATCAACATATATATATATATATATATATATATATAAATACCAAGTAAAATATATCATACGTTAAGACAAAGAAAAACCAAATAGCGTACTATCATATCAAGCAAGACTGTCATGTACATACATATCCCAAGCATCCTATACAATGTAGGCCTCTAGGGCATATATATCCAACACTTTGCGCTACTGAAAAGTGCCTTGCACTCATGAACTGCGCCTTTGTGCTCCTTGGATCGGTGCTCAGCGCCAAAACGTGCCACGTGTCAACCATAGACACCACTTGCGCTTTGCGCTTTTAAAACAGAGTGCTGTACTCATAGACTGACGCTCAGTGCCAAGCGCGCCACGTGTCGCTCGCTGGCGCACCAACAGACTAGCGCAAAGCGCTCATAAATGGAAAGCGCAATGCGCTTATGAATCAGCGCTTAGCGCTTAGCGCGACACTTGTCACTTTCGTGTGCGCTGGCGCAATGCGCTCTTTAATTGGCGCAAAGCGCCTAACGCGCCACGTGGCGCACTGTCAGAACACACTCTGTTCTGATAAATGCTATAAGAAAAAAATGTCAGAGCCCAATGCCTAGCATTATTAAAAGGGCCGAGCCCAAACAAAGGCTTAACAGCCAGAACAAAAATAAAATGTTAAACATTTTTTTAATTGGACTTAGCCCAATTCTGGCCATAAGTCCTCAACTTAAATTGAACTGAGCACATCTGCTCACAAATATTCAACAGATCTTAGTCCTAAATTGGACTACAGATCTTTCAAACAATTCACACCGGTTTGAGGATACATCTCGTTACTCCTTTGATATTTGTCGTTGTAATTTCTCAACGTCTTCAAAGGGGTGACGGGTCCCGACAACCACACATTTCATGAACTGTGGGGTCCTTAAACTCATGGACTATGATGTCCTTAATCTCGACCGTGATGTCTTAAACCTATTGTTGGACTGTGGAATCTTTAAACTCATGGACTATGATGTCCTTAACCTCGACCGTGATGTCTTAAAACTAATATCGGACTGTGGGGTCCTTAAACTCATGGACTATAATGTCCTTAACCTCGACCGTGATGTATTAAAACTAACATCGGACTGTGTGGTCCTTAAACTCATGGACTATGATGTCCTTAACCTCGACCGTGATGTCTTAAAACTAACATCGGACTGTGGGGTCCTTAAACTCATGGACTATGATGTCCTTAACCTCGACCGTGATGTCTTAAAACTAACATCGGACTGTGGCGTTCTTAAACTCATGGACTATGATGTCCTTAATCTCGACCGTGATGTCTTAAAACTAATATCGGACTGTGGGGTCCTTAAACTCATGGACTATGATGTTCTTAACCTCGACCGTGAAGTCTTAAAACTAATATCAGACTGTGGGGTCCTTAAACCCATGGACTATGATGTCCTTAACCTCGACCGTGATGTCTTTAAACTAACATTCATGGACTATGATGTCCTTAATCTCGACCGTGATGTCTTTAAACTAACATTGGATTGTGGGGTCCTTAAACCCACGAACTATGATGTCCTTAACCTCGACCGTGATATCTTTAAACTAACATCGGACAGTGGAGTCCTTAAATCCACGGACTATGATGTCTTTAACCTCAACCGTGATGTCTTTAAACTAACATCGGACTGTGGAGTCCTTAAATCCATGGACTATGATGTCCTTAACCTCGACCGTGATATCTTAAAGCTAACATTGGACTGTGAGGTCCTTAAACTCATGGACTGTGACGTCCTTAAAACTAACAATGGACTGTGGGGTCCTTAAACTCACGGACTATGATGTCCTTAACCTCGACCGCAATGTCCTAAAACTAACATTGGACCGTAATGTCCTTAAACTAATTATCGACCGCAATGTCATTAAACTAAACAACCGAGCCCAATTGCTCTCTTGTCGGATCTAAATGATCCCATTAAGTTGATCTTAGTCTAAAATTAGACTAGCGTATCCTTAACAAACGTTTAAGTTGATCTTACTCTCAAATGAGGCTAACGTATCCTTAAACTCAACCCCCCAAACCCAAATATAAGAAAGATACGGATTTGGACTAGTCCACGCCCTACGGGCGACAACATAACTTAGTTTCCGTATACAATCCACGGGCAACCAAAAACAAAAAAAAACATCCACGACACGAAGTGACCATATGGAGAAGGAGAAAGTGGTTACCGCGATGCGGTAACATAATTAACTGCAGGGGTTTGCGCCTGCAGGGAAGAGCGTCCCCACAATCAAAACCCCTCAAATGAGTGGGAATCTGACGAAGTCTGCTACATCGGCCGCATCCGTTTAAACCTTCGATACATGGTGTCATAAATCAACTTGGCATCTTCGGAGATATGGACGGATAGCACTAATTAGCATCTGCCCTCAGAATTCAGGCAGGACGTCCCAACGTCCCGGTCACGTCTTTCGGCGGTAAACAGATTCTGGCACGCCCGGCGGGACCTCTTCCTCTTTCCACTCCACACTTCGTGTGTCGTGTTTCGCGAACGAATCGCGATTTGATATGGTTGCCCTTGGGTTCGAGATACTTAGATTTGATGTCTTGCTCCGTGCAGAAAACGAAAGATCAATGGCGTCTACTTGCACGAAGTGTTCCGGCTGCAACTGCAACTCACATTCCGCTTCATCTGGAGGCATAGCTTACGGGCCCCAGGCAGCCTCCCTGTTCACAATGCCGATAGAGCAGGTAACACAAGCTACCACCGGTTTGTTCTTTGGGACCATGCTCCCACCAGTGAACATTAATATCCCGCCGCCGCAAGAAGTGCAAAAGAAGTCGGTCTTTGATCGGCTCACTACTACCACGGCCCCTCTCAACGGGTCGTCCGATGTCAAGCCAATGGCGTCAGTCTTCGATAGGCTGAGCCTGAACTCCAATGGGCCTATCAAGAAGCACACGATACCTGAAGCGGCCATTCCAAAACGGATAGCCATTCCTGCTCTTGAGGTCACTAAAGAAGCTTCTCCTGTCAAGGGATCGGTCTTTACGACGTTGGCCACCCAGGCTCTCGTTCCTACTCAAAAGTCTGTCTTTGACAGATTAAATACTACTACTCAACGGACATCGGTCTTCAAGAGGCTGACGCCAGCAATAGCGTCTCACCTGAACAGGGGACATGACGAAGTCACCCCTCAAGCTGAAACCATCCCAATAGCTCGACGCGCTCGACGTCGCCATTGGCGCCGAGTAAGGAAGGCTGGGGGCAACTCTCCCTCTGGACTAACTTCACCAGCCCCAACCGTGGAAGTTAATGTTGCTGTTCCAACTGGGAACAACTTTGAATGGCTGAACAGGGTGCGCTGGAATTCTCCTACCGCCGTACTGAAAAGATCTTCACCATCCATGGAGAATGTTGCGGAAGTTAAGCCAGAACAGTCCCCACAGAGCTTTCTTCCAAAATTTACAAAGTCTGGCAACGGGTTCATGACTCAGTAATTGATCAAGATTACTCTCGCTAGCAGAAAAAGGTGAAGGTTCAGCAGGAAGAGGACCGTCCTGTCAAGCCACAAAAGGCGACAGCTACTTGGGTGCCCACTGCAACGGCCCCCTCAACTTCGACTGCTCACAAGAAAAGAAGGCTGGAGAAAATCCCTGAATCTACGACGAATCACAAAACCACTGAACCTAAACGCCCCAAGTCTGGAGGCATGGTGGTGCACACTGTCTATATGGCGTCCGGAAAAGAGGATGGCCGTATCTCCACAGGTCATCGACCGCTTACGCGATCGGTAACAAGGGCCCAGGAGCAACAACAGAAGCTCCAGGAAATGTTGACGCAGATGGCCATACTCACAGGGCCAAAAAAGAGCCCGGAAACGTCATCAGAGCAACGTCAAGAAGAAGAAACTGATGCTGAGTTCCTTCGCAGAATCCTCGAAAAGAAGGACAAAGAGGCAGCGGAACGAGCTACCAACATAAAACGAATGGCGTTCTTATTTCAAGACATGGTCGGGATGATGTTACAGCCGGATCCTCCAGTTGAAGATCCTCCGATTATCCTCGAAGATGACCGAGGGGAGACATCAAATCCTCCTCCGGCTCTTTCAGCAGCCAAGGAGGAGATTATCTCCAAGGCTACTCTGGATGATTACATCGCTCAGCAAATACGAGCTCACCAGACGAATGAAGCGGCTGGGCAGATCGTTAAAACGGGACGACCCTATCCGGGCTAGTATGATCAAATAAGGTACCCGCCGGGATATACGATCCCTAAATTTCATGTATATAAAGGGACGGGAAATCCGTATCAGCATGTTGCCCAGTTCAGAGCCTTGTGCGGCAACACCGGGGGTAATGATAAACTGCTACTTCGCCAGTTCGTCGGCAGCTTGTCGGAGACGGCGTTCGAATGGTACTCTGAACTTCCGAACGACTCTGTCAAAACTTTTGCGGAGATGGAGCTATTATTTACACAGTGTTTCGCGAGTGCTAGTGAACGCACCCCAATAACAGCATTGATCAACGCCAGGGTGAATCCAGGTGAAACATGGGTGCAATACGCAATACGATGGCGAAATTTATGGTCAAAATGTGAGCAGCACATCAAAGAAGCGCCGGCAGTGGGCATGTTCGTGGGTACTCTCGACCCTCAAGCGACCATCTCGTAATTCATGATGTTCTTCAAGCCGAACACCTTCCAGGCCTTGATTGACAAGCTGGCCCAAATGGACCAGATGGGCCATATGCCTTCTTCTTCAAAGACGGAGCCTTGGAATGAAAAGGGCAAAGGGAAAGCAACCTTCGTTGCCAACGCTTAACAATAGCCGAGCAACTCAAAGCCGGTTGTTCGCCAAAATAACGTGCGTACACACCCATCCCTCGAGGAGAGACTGGGACGTCCTTACTCGTTTCCCCGAGATAAAACGAGGAGACCGTTCGAGCTGGCAGTGCGCAATAGGCTCATCAATCTGCCGGACCCTAAACGTCCGTTGCAGCTAGGCGATGTCAACAATCCTAATTACTACCCTTACCACCAAGCAGTAAGCCATCCAATCGAAGATTGCTTCGTCTTCAAAGGCTGGATTGAAGACCAATACCAACAAAGCAAGTTCACATTATCCGAAAATTTGAAGGTGGACCCACCACAATCTCACACCCCTAAAAAGGTAGACATGCCGGGGGTATCATGCTCATTCATAGAGAAATTCCCTTGGACCGAAAAGTCCGTAAACTAGAAACTCGCCTCAAATGCGGCAACGATGGACCGAAAAGTCCGTAAACTAGAAACTCGCCTCAAATATGGCAACGGATGACCGAAATGTCGTTAAACTAATGATGGACCACTATGTCCTAAAACTAGCTGTTGACCGAAACGTTGATAAACTACTGTAGACTGCAGCATCCTAAGGCTGACGCAAAGAAAAAGAAGATCAAAAATAATAAAAAATAATTAAAAAAATAAATATAAAATATAAAAAAAAATGGCATGTCCATAAGAAAAATGAGCACGGATGAAAACCTGAAAGGGCTCCGTGAGTAAAAACAGCAGGGCTACGGGTGGGTTTTGTGAAAACCCGAAAGGGCACAACCTCGTTAAAAGACACTTGCAGGGCCCTCTCAACCATGTGAGGAGAAACCACCCGCGTGAGATCCTTACGACTCACAAGGGAGCAACACACTTAGGGATCCCCACGATTCCTAAGGAGAAATTACGCTTGCGAGATCCTCACGACTCGTAAGGAGAACCCTCTTGTTGGATCCTCACGGCTCATAGGATTCAAAAGTCTTAAGCTACAGGGATCTGAACCTGTTCTTAAGCAGCCCCCCACAACCTCCGATACTGCCCTGCAAACGACTCAATACTGTCCCTTGTATACAATCTACGGGCGCGAATAAACATTTCCCTAACAAAGTCCCACCAGCGACTTGGGATTTGTCTACACGGTGAACAACCCTTGTAAGTTCTCTCGACTTATAAGGAGAAAACACTCTTGTAAGATCCTTACGACTTATAAGAGAACATGCACTTAGGAATCCTCACGATTCTTAAAGAGAAAACGCACCTACGAGATCCTCACGACTCGCAGGGAGAAATACCTTTATGAGACCCTTACGGCTCATGAAGTCAAAGGCCTTAGTCGACGGGATCCTAACCCTGTTTGCTAAGCCACATTTGTTCGACATCGACAGAGGCAGATGATGATTCGCTCCTGGCAATATCCCAGTTGTAGCGATGCTGATGCCTAAATCGGTATCAAATTCCAAGTCCCTTCATGGCTAATGATGATTCGCTCCTGGCAATATTCCAGTCGCAGCGATGCTGATGCTGAGATTGGCACCGGATTCCAAGTTCCACACTCGCGATAAAAAATCAGCGAGCCAAAAATGCATATGAAATAGCCGAAATGATGGGGCAACTTGCAACGAAATCAGCAAGTAAAAATATATGCATACAAAATATCCGAAATGGTTGGGCGACTCGCAATAAAAAGCAGCGAGTAAAAATAAAACAAATAGCCAAAATGATTGGGCACTGCGAAGAATAGCCGAAATGATTGGGTAATCGCGACCTTCGCGATATAAAAAGCTGAAATGATAGAGCATCGCGGAAAGAATTAAAAAAATGATAAAAGAATGAAACTTTTTGCCCTACAGGTGAGATCATATCGATCCCTGTATACAATCCAGGGGCACAAACAAAGAGGAAACCATACCTTTCCCCAGGCTCCATCCGAAAGAGAGCCAAGTCTCGACGGTTCACAGACAACCTGGAGACCACCTCGACATTCGTCTTATTACAAAAGACGCAATGTCAACAACGGCGTTCCTTCGCAGTCCAGCAGGATGTAGATGCAACGTCAACGAAAGACCCCATGGTCAGCAAAGCGGAGTGACGGCAAAATCCTAGCTCCACCTCAGCATTCGTCTCTTTACAGAAGACGCAATGTCAACAGCGGCGTTCCTTCGCAGTCCATAAGGATGTAGATGCAACGTCAACAAAAGACCTCATGGTTAAAACAAAGCGGAGTGACGGCAAAATCCCAACACCACCGCAGAATTCGTCTCGTTACAGCAGACGCAATGTCAACAACGGCGTCCTTCCTCCAACAGGATTCGGACACGCCAAAGCAAACAAAGCGAAGGACAAATCCCTAGCTTCAGGGTCTTGACGGTAACTCATATAAAACCTGAAAGACTACCAGAGATCATCCTACATGGAGTGGTCACCACCTCGACGTTCGTCTCGATACAGCAGACGCAACGCCAAAGTAAACGAAGCGAAGGCCAAATTCCTAGCTTCAGGGTCTTGACGGTAACTCATATAAAACCTAAAAGACTACTGGAGATCATCCCACATGGAGTGGTCACCACCTCGACGTTCGTCTTGATACAACAGATAAGATGTCACCACAACGTTCTTCTTCCAGCAGGATTCAGACGCGACAATCAAACAACGGAGCCACGACAAAATCCCTAGTTCCAAGCCTCGACGGTTCACCCGCAACCTAGAGATAACCGTGACATTCGTCTCGTTACAGCAGACGCAATGCCAGCAAAACGAAGCAAAGTCCAAATTCCTAGCTTCAGGGTCTTGACGGCAACTCATATATAATCTTAAAGACTATCGGAGATCATCCCACACCAGCGCGGAGTGGTTATGACTCATCGGGGCTCTTCAAAATGAGCCTAACCTCAAGTAAAAAGCGGCATGGCAAAATTCCTAACGCTTGCTCTTCTGATGATCAAACTGCCTAAGAAGATTGCTTGAAGACTTCTTGTCCAGCCCCCGAAGGGATCAGAGAAACGACAGTCGCAAGGCTACTCGAACAACAAGATTTCCTATCGAGGGATACATCAGCCAACGCGACGGTACGACGGGCAAAACCCTAGTACCACAAACCCTAACGGACCTCTGTCGTAAAGAGTAAAGGTTAACTATGACGTTAGGACATTCTTGCGAGAACTTCTCGATTCGTCTCGACTCGTAAAGCAAAGCCTTAGGCAGTGGGGATTAAAAAAACCTGTTTCCTAAGCACTGGGGCCCTGCAAGTCGGTCCAAAACAGACTCTTGCATACTATTCACGGACCACACTCTCCAAAGTCGAATCTCGACAAGGAGGGAAACAACTACTTACGAGTCCTCTCGACTTGTAAGAGGGAAAATTCTCTTGTGAGATCCTTATGACTCTCAAGAGAAAACACTCTTAGGAATCCTCACGATTCTTAAAGAGAAATTACACCTACGGGATCCTCTCGACCGGTAGGGAGAAAATTCTTTATGAAACCCTCACGACTCATAAAGTTGAAAAGTCTTAGGTGACAGATCCTGACCCTGTTTTCTAAGCCATCACCACCTTACAAAAGAGCACAAGGTTGACAGCTATATACTATCTACAGACCGCACTTGCTAAAATCGCATGGCAAACAACACAGCAAGGAGAAGAAAGCAATAGTATAACAAAAAAATGTGTATCTTTTATTCATGAATTCAATTGAGTACAAGGCGAATCGTATAAAAGAGTAAAAAAATGGATACATGTTGTCCAAAGATTACAAGTGTTCAATCTATACAAAAGCAGTTATTGGGAGGGAGGCGCCTTCAATAGACCAGTTAGCTGCTCGCGCACTCTTCTCAACTCTTCTTTACGATCAGCCGTCGCGGCCAGCTCTGCTTCAATTTGGGCCCGTTGCTGCAAGCATGATGAAAGTTTCTGATCAACTTCCTGCTGGGCAGCCTTCTGACTCGGCACGACCTGCTCATTAAGATTAAGCTTCTCCCTCAACACCAGCCCGTCAGAGATGCATCGTTGAAGGTTTTCAAAAATGGTGTTCAGCTGGGCAGCATTAGCTGCAACCTCAGCGCGCAGTCGGGCAGATTCAGTAGAAGTCGCCTCACGTTCCTTCCGCATAAGGGTTGCCTCTCGTTCGAAATGGTGAAGGAACGGAACACTCTGCTCAACCTATGCGGCCAGCTGGGAGTTCAAGGCCTGAGTCTCAGGGGCTAGACGCATAAGTTCAAGCTCATGCAGACAGGCATCAATCTTCTTGCAATGGTTAACCCAAGACTCGACGACGCCATCACTATGGAAGTTCACAAGCGTCGCCAGCATTGGATTAACCTCGGCAGCGAAATCTGCGGCAGATGTAGGAGCCTCCGCGTCAAGCTCCTCGACGTATTCGCTCAGCATACGCAGACTGGTCACAACACCTTTTGAGGAGGGACGTCTGGAAAAGGGCCCGGCCAGCATCATGATGCGAGATTCGAAAGAAGCCTGAGTCGAAGCGGCCGCTGCAAAACAAATCACAATCAGATGATGGTTTAAGAAGAATAAGAGGTTCATGAACAATGGGATTTACTATACCAGCTGCAGCAGGTGGCAAAGCCGGAAGGACCAATGGCACAACTGCTCTTTCGTCTCCCCCTTCAATCTGTAGTGCTGTAATCAAGGCAAAGAAGAATCAGAAATGATTTCACTGGTAAAAGAAAGAACATTAACTGAAGGCTGTATTCACCAGCGCCACTGGATGAAGCAATCTCCGACAGGAAGGAGAAGTGGGGGTGCAGCACCTGGTACAGGTGGTCAAAAATGACTCCTACAAAGATGCAACGTCAGTATATGAATTATACAGCCTAGAGATAAGGCTGATGAGTCACAAATACATACCTTCCAGCATCTGAGACGGTGCGAGAGAAGGCAGAGAGGTGGTAATCGTCAGGGCGGTAACTGACGGCGCTGCCTCGGGTAGCGCGACATCAGCACTAGCCACACCTGCATAGAAACAAGATAAACCCTGTCATGAAAGATTGAAAAAGATTGCGGAATAAAAAAGGGGCGGTGACCTAAAATCTACCTGATGGGTCATCAACCGGAGCCATGACGAAGGCGTCACTTGATACAACAACGGCGTCTCCCTCCTCCATCAGGGTGGTCTCACCTCCCATCGCCTCATCCCCTGACTCCACGAAAGCCGTCGTCACACTTGCGACGCCAGGAGACGGTAAAGAACCGTATGTAGGAAGAGCAATGATCGGGGCGGTGCCCAACACTTGAGAAAGAGCGGCCATCTCGGGCCCAGCAATCGTACCCATTTCGCTCGCCACCACCTCGGGCTCAGTAATTGTAGCCGTGTCATCCACCGCCACCTTAGGCTCGGCTTTGATAGCCGTCTCGTCAGCCACTACCTCGAGCCCGGCAATTGCGGCCACCTCGCCTACTACTACCCCGGGTTCGGAAATAGCAGCTACCTCCTCCACCGCTACCTCAGGCTCAGCGTTCGCCGCCACTTCTTCGGTAAGGCTCGGCCCTACAAGATAAGGTATATGAGAACTGATAATTTAAAACTTTGACAACGGAACCTCATGACACTTTACCTAGAGTTGAGTTACCGTCTGCTTCCTGAGTCGTACGTGCCGCCCGTCTGTGAGCAGTAGACAAGGCAACCGGAGACTCCTCTGAAGGAGTAGCAGCAGGGGTAGAGACGCTCGAACCCGCTCCCGCAGCTAAAGCAGCGCTACGCTCCCTTACCGCGCGCCTCCGGTGCTTCCTTTCCTCCCGGGCCGTCAAAGCAGGCCTTCTAGAAGCCTCTTTCAACAGGACGTCATCGTCCGCATCCAGGGTTACCTCTGGAGCCGTCAAGTCTTCCGTCATTGGTCGTTTAAGTAAGGCCTCTTTCGGCAGTGCCGAAGAGGCCGGGACTTCGGTAGCTGGCCTGGGGAGAATTTCCGCATCAGCTCGCAGGATCGGCATTATGGTCTCTGCGATAAGACAAAGAAAGGGTCAGATTACTCATAAGAAACGGGAGCAGGAACATGGTAAAGCGAAATGTACCAATGCCTAAGGATGCTCGAAGTCGTTCCTCTTCCTCAAAAGTCTTGAGAGAGGCAGCGAGAGCTTCTTCGGTAGAAATGCCTGTTAAAGAAGAAAAATGTCAGTCATACCACAATAATAGAAATATGATGCAATGACGAAAAATACGGCTAATGGTTACCTGATTGAAAGAGGATAGCCAGTCCCGCTTTATGGATCGCCAATCGCTCAGAAGATGCAATGGCAGCCGCCAGATTAGTGTCATCTGGTGGCATAAATAGGCCGTCGTTGGTCCCGTACTCACTCAAGCCCTCGCTGTAAGGAGCATGAGGTTCCTGACCAAATACAACGTCAGCAGAGAGGATCGACTTCTTCTTCCTCTTCTGCGCGCGAACTCCAGTAGCAGCAAGTACAAGCTTACGCTTGGTGGGCACTTTGGGGCGACGAGTCCCGATATCTGAGCCCACACCAGACTTGGGGGAAGCTACATTTACCGTCTCCGCAGGAGCACGGAGCACCGATGGCGCATCCACCATTTCCACCAGAGCATGGGGCAATCCACGCGTGGGGTTTAGCACACGTGGAGGCTCAACTGCAGCAACCCTTCTTACCGAAGGGGGAACAACGATCCGTCGCTTTAAAGGGATGTTGCGATCGCTGGCAGGGCGCGGACTCTTGCGATCGAGCAGCAGCCACCTCTCTTTCCAGATAATAGCGCCCATCACGTGTTGATACCAGGCCCCGTGTACGTTAAGGGCCCTCGGAATGCAACTCGGCTCGCTAATAAAGAAGTGGGAGCCCGTATTCAAGCGCATAAAGTGATGCAGCGCACCCCATATTCCTTCTCTAGTGACAGCAGGCTCTTCCAAAAACGCCTCCAGTGGAACCCCCTGGTTATAACTCAGTTGCTGGGCAAAATGATGGGGATTGTATCTCATAAAAAGCGCCGTATCATTTTTCCTGAATACAAGAAAGCCCGGCCTGATGGAGTATAGATGTAGAATCTCCCGGGCTTTCAAAACGGAGGCCCCATCCTTAAAGGTGTCACGCAATGCCAACACCGTCTTGGAAGTTTCCTGACCGATCGTCAGGACTTTGTCCGTAAAAGACATACCAGCTCCGACCGTGCGCGGATGAAGAAGCAACCCCCTAGCCTCCCGATGAGATGGATTCACGATGGAAGCGTTAACCAGCCACATAATTCTTGGGAATTTGCACTTCTCGAAAAACGAGGGTCTTTTATGAATGCCAAATACCCCGAACACGTGCATTTCCATCCACGAAGTAAAATAATGCATCGGGAAGTTGGCAGCATGCATCCCTGGTTCAGTTGTATCCACCGCCACGCTAAGACCATGATACAGATGGGATAACCCAGCAATCCCAATAGCCACTTGTATCCCGGCCACCATTCGATGCGCTGGGTAGAAGACGGACAGCCTCATATAGCGAGGGTGCATGGGGAGCACGAATCAACACAACCACAGCCCCAGAAACCCAAGAAAGAAAGCCTCTTCGTCAATGCCCGGAGCGGCGATTTCTGACAGAGGAATGATTGCGATATCGGGAAGAAAAAAGCCCTTTTGATCGTCTTCCAGTACTGGTCGACGGTCCAAGCCGAAGCCGAAGGGGTCGTCGAGTTTGGCAAACTTTTCGCCTCGTTGCGATAAGATCTCCGGGCGAAGAAACCGAGCAATGAAGTCTGTGAAACTGACCCCCCGGCCTCCAGATTCTAAGAAAAGGCTCTCGTACATGTTCAACACCTTTATCAGACTGGGAAACTGGTGCTGGATGGCGTTCTCCGGCGTTAGGCCTATCACCACTGGCTTGGTGGCGAAAATGTAGTCATCCGGAGGAAGCAGCTCCTCATAGTGCTCTCCCTTAACCGGCAGATCGGAAATCTCAGCAAATTCTTCTAAGGAAATGGAGACTTCTCTGTCCAGTAGAAAAAATGTATGGGTTCGGATGTTCCATTGCTCCAAGAACGCCTTAATCCACCATGTCGGAGGAGCAGAATAATGGAACAACAAAGCATAAACCGCAGGATATAGACCGAGCTTCAGCAGTTGCGTTTTCTTCGCCGACAAAATGTACCTGGCCCACTGCAAATAGCCGGTCGAATGTCGGGGAGTCAACCCGATGTTGTAGGGTTATCCCCAAGGGCGCGACTCACCCTGGCATATGCGTCGCCCCAAGGTATCCAAAGCTGCCGGCAGCTGCATGGGTATGGCGGCAATCGAAGGCTGAAGAAGACCCTCCGAAGTCCAATTGACAACCTCCACGTCATAGTTCACCGGGGGTGCATCTGCATACGAAATCGATGAGATCGGCTTCGACGGCGTCACACAAGAGAAGCTTTGACGACCTTTGATGATCTGGTCATACCTCCTTCCCCACAAGTGAAGGTTTTTGTGTTCCGGGTCATAGTCTATAATGACCGCGAGAACCTCCCGGTCCACAGGTGCTTCAGGGAATCCTCCCTCTGAACGGAAAAACGGGAAAGAGAGATCGGAAGACATGTCGCCTGCAAGAAAGAACAGAATTCGATTTTCAGTACTATAATTTAATTTCAAGATTCTGACACTCGGCACTTTAAAATTTGTACCGCACTGCAATGCAGTGGAAAAGGGACCAAAGGTGGACCCACAAAATCCAGACGACAATGCATCAATTAATAAAACAGCCTCATCATTGGATGAGACTGTCAATTAATGAGGAAATCCTCAAGGAATATTCTCATTAAATGAGAAATCCCTTAGGAAAAGGAGAAAATCACCCTTTGAGAGCAAAGCTCTATGACAGAGTGACACTTGTCACACTCTGATCATGAAGGAATAAAATTCCTTAAAGAGCCTAGCTCTGTAATGATGATGGAAAATCCATCAAAGATTAATTAAAATTAATTCTTGAGAATTAAAAATTCTGGGATCTTCAAGATCCATGAAAAACTCTTAAGTGTTCTTCATCAAAGATCAAAAGATCTACATATTATCAAAAGAGTAGAGCTCTAATTCATGGGCTAAGAAACCCCAAGAAAGATCTCTTTAGATGTATGGGTTCATGAAAGCAAGGCTCTATTAATGAACCCCTAAAAGGGTTTTTCTTTAGGTCAAAGATCTATGAAGAGTAAGGCTCTGTTAATGGGTAAAAACCCTAATTTGTTAAAATTAAAATTTTTAATTTTACCTAAGAGTTCTGACTCTTGAAAGTTCTTAACAAAAGAGCAAGGCTCTGAGCAAAAATTCTCAAGAAGAAAATGATAATCATCTAAAGGACCGAAGGTCTTATTTATAGGCACTGAACCGCCTCTTCAACTTCTGAGTTGATCCAAGGGCTCAGATATTGCCACCGCTACATTCATGTGTGCGCCACGTGAGCGCAATGGTGGGGGGGGCATTTGTTTCCCCAAATCAGAGCAAAGATCTGTTTTGAATTTCAAAATTCAGAAAAAATGGAAGCAATGCTTCAGATCTTGTGCGCTGTGCGCTGCGCGCCACGTGTCAAGCGCAGACGCGCTGGCGCCAGGTACGCTGAGCCCTAGGCAGCACACCCCATCAGAGCAAAGCTCTGTTTCAAAATTCAAAATTTAAATTGAAGCAAAGTTTCAGATTCTGCGCGCTGCGCGCCACGTGTCTAACACAGGTACGCTAGCGCAGTTGAGCTGCGCTCTGCGCTGCGCGCCACGTGTCAAACACAGGTGCGCTAGCGCAGTTGCGCTGCGCGCCACGTGTCGAACGTATGTGCGCTAGCGCAAGGTGCGCCAGCGCTGGAATTAAAAATTCCCCACCGTCAGATCAAAAGATCTACCAATAATAAATTATTAATTAATCAGAACTAAAATTCTGTTATGCAAAGATTTTTCAATCTTATTGAAACAAGAAAATTATCATATGTAAAATGAAGGCCTTAGGATCAAAGATCCAACGGTGGCAAATATTCCTAAATCAATCAGATAAAGATCTCTTAAAACTGATTTAACAAATCATTTGTCCTTATATTAAAGGCCCTAGACTTCAAGTCTAAAGGGGAGAGAAGACAGAAGAAAGAGAGAGAGAAACCCTCTGCAAAAAAGAGCAAGCTCTTAGAAAAAAGAAGATTTTTCTTCATCTTCAAGGTAAAAAAAAGAACTATGTTCTTGAACAACAGAGATGAAACCATCTCGTAAAAAGAAGAACCATCTTCTGAAAAGATCAGAGATCTAAGAAAAAGACCAAGGTCTTTAATAAAAAAGAAAAGTTCAAAAAGATCTAATCATAAAAAAAACTAAAAGAAATATTTTACTTCATTCACAGATCTTTTGATCTATAAAGGCAGAGCCTTTTATAAAAACAAGAACTTTTGTTCTCGGATCTTGAGGCAAAGCCTCCTTTGAAGAACATAAATTTGTTCTTTGATCTTAAAATTGATCAGATGCGCTTTGCGCTACTGAAAAGTGTCTTGCACTCATGAACTGCACCTTTGCGCTCCTTGGATCGGCGCTCAGCGCCAAAACGGGCCACGTGTCAACCATAGACACCACTTGCGCTTTGCGCTTTTAAAACAAAGCGCCGCGCTCATAGATTGGCGCTCAGCGCCAAGCGCGCTATGTGTCGCTCGCTGGCGCACAAACAAACTAGCGCGAAGCGCTCATAAATGGAAAGCGCAATGCGCTAATGAATCAGCGCTAAGCGCGACACGTGTCACCTTCGTGTGCGCTAGCGCAATGCGCTCTTTAATTGGCGCTAAGCGCCCGACGCGCCACGTGGCGCACTGTCAGAACACACTTTGTTCTGATAAATGCTATAAGACAAAAATGTCAGAGCCCAATGCCTAGCATTATTAAAAGGGCTGAGCCCAAACAAAGGCTTAACAGCCATAACAAAAATAAAATGTTAAACATTTTTTTAATTGGACTTAGCCCAATTCTGGCCATAAGTCCTCAACTTAAATTGAACTGAGCACATCTGCTCACAAATATTCAACAGATCTTAGTCCCAAACCGGACTATAGATCTTTCAAACAATTCACACCGGTTTGAGGGTACATCTCGTTACTCCTTTAATATTTGTCGTTGTAATTCCTCAATGTCTTCAAAGAGGTGACGGGTCCCGACAACCACACATTTCATGGACTGTTGGGTCCTTAAACTCATGGACTATGATGTCCTTAACCTCGACCGTGATGTCTTAAAACTAACGTTGGACTGTGGAGTCCATAAATCCATGGACTATGATGTCCTTAACCTCGACCGTGATGTCTTAAAACTAACATTGGACTGTGAGGTCCTTAAACTCATAGACTATGATGTCCTTAAAACTAACAATGGACTGTGAGGTCCTTAAACTCACGGACTATGATGTCCTTAACCTCGACCGCGATGTCCTAAAACTAACATTGGACCGTAATGTCCTTAAACTAATTATCGACCACAATGTCATTAAACTAAACAACAGAGCCTAATTGCTCTCTTGTCGGATCTAAATGATCCCGTTAAGTTGATCTTAGTCTAAAATTAGACTAACGTATCCTTAACAAACCTTTAAGTTGATCTTAGTCTCAAATGAGGCTAACGTATCCTTAAACTCAACCCCCCAAACCCAAATCTAAGAAAGATACGGATTTGGACTAGTCCACGCCCTATGGGCGACAACATAACTTAGTCTCCGTATACAATCCACGGGCAACCAAAAACAAAACAAGCATCCACGGCATGAAGTGACCATCTGGAGAAGAAGAAAGTGGTTACCGCGATGCGGTAACACTTGCGCCTGCAGGGAAGAGCGTCCCCACAATCAAAACCCCCTCAAATGAGGGAGAATCTGACGAAGTCTGCTACATCGGCCGCATCCGTTTAAACCTTCGATACATGGTGTCATAAATCAACTTGGTATCTTTGGAGAGATGGACGGATAGCACCAATTAGCATCTGCCCTCGGAATTCAGGCCGGACATCCCAACATCCCGGTCGTGTCTTTCGGCGGTAAACACCAACATTATGATAGAGATCATATACGTGGGAGCTGGGTGGTCTATAAGCACATCCTTAAATGTCCCTAGTCGAGAAAGTATCGAGACTGGGCATCGATACTTCGGAGTAGACTTGTGTATATTTTTCGAGACCCCGACGAGGGGCGGTGGCCGGTCTTACAAGTTATTGGTATCAGTGAGTCACCTAAGATAGTATACAGGTGCTCATTGGGTTATGAGTACACTGGACGGATTCGCCGGGAACATACTAGTTGGTATTATACCTATTGTCAGATAGCAGTTCTCAGGTGACATGTGTACAGGTTAGTCTGTCGACCAGAGATCGTCATTTGTCTCATGTGAGTTCCCACTGTGCTTTGATTACTATCCTACCACGGCTCAAATGAGTCATGTAAATAGGTTTTAGTTGGGTACAGTTCCGAGCCACATGGAGGCAGTGAGCGGATCGTCAGGGATTCGTTTTTCCCGGTATTTGGGGTTGATACCGCGCAGTGCATGAGTGGCCATCACCAGAAATCCTTGGCCAAGGTAGTCGAGAATTACTGATTTGGATCAGTAGTTTCTCAGTTAGTGATGGGCTTCATACCGACACGAAATATCGCGTTATTAGGGGTCTGATTTTATCTACCCCCTTAGACCCAATATGTGATACTCTTAGACGAACAGACCGGACTGTACGGAGATTGTCACGGACAAGCTCAGTAGGGGTTCGGATGAGTTTGCTCGTCGGCCTTCCTTTCGCTCAATACCTGGGTAGCCGTTACGTACAGCTAGTGCTGCTGACGTGCTTGTGGTTAAACCCATTGTCAGCGTATTGACGAGTCTTTAGAGTCCCACACAGAGGGTTTTTCCTGGTTCTGGAAAAATGATGTAATAGCCGTATTAGATACATGCAGGGTTCTGATTGAATGAGTGTACTAATTACCCGGACTTTCGATTGGACGGTTGATAATACTAGCCGGCTCGAATTTGAGCCGGATTATTAAATTGGGTATTGATTTAATAATTTACATATATATATTTCGATATGTATATTCTAGTATTATGTTCTTTGTGTTATTCTATCTCTTCGGGTATTTGTATTTTGGTACGAATACATGTATGTATATACAGTAGAGTGTAATCCGAATTTGTACAGATAACATTCTAGAAGGTGGACACCTCATTTAGTCTTTATCCATTTATCATAAATGGAAATGAGGTGGAAATAAAGAGAGGGGAGTATGGTGAGAGCCATGCTTGCATAGTGTTGCACAAATGAATTGTTAATTCATTTGTGTAAACTATTCAAGCATGGGCTTGATTTTAAATTGGAGAAATATATTGTACAAAACCTTGGCTTCTCATTTTCTCTCACATGAGATGGTTCATAATTTTTGGTTGGCTTTCTCACCATCATGCTTCACTCTCCTCTCTAGTGTTTTCTTGATCTCCTCTACCTTCAACCTCAACCTCCTCTTTACAATCTCATGAGCTGAGAATCAAGAGAGGAGATGAGATAGATAAACATATGGATCCATACACTACATCCCTAGGCACTCTAGACTAGCAATTTAGAGTCCCTAGTTACTTCACTTGATCATTGGTGTGGAGCTAGAGCCAAGAGCTATATCCCTCGGGTAGATCATCTTCGACGGAGGAAGACCGGCAGCCAAGTTCAGTCGAGAACGCCTCAAGGAGCTTGGGAAGATGGTAGAAGATCGAAGGACTTAGTTCATTCGGTATAACCATTTTTATCTCAGTAGTTTAGCTTATTGTAGTTTGTTAGTATTGGTTTATGGTTCGATCTTGGGCGGGTTTTCATTAGTGCCAAGTTTTTAAACGTTATTTTTGTTCCGCATCGGCCACGGTAGATGGCCAGGGCGCTATCGTAACCCAACATGGTATTAAACCCACCCTATAAACCCTTACTAGCTAGTTTGCACAAGGTTAAAATCTCGATCGACCCAAATTTCCGAATCATTTTTCCAATTTGCATTGCTTGCTATCGATTTTAAAAGTTGTTCATAAAATCTTTCAGAGGGTCTTAAAAATACATGCAGGCACATTTAGAGCACCACAAGAAATTTAGGCACGTGAGCCTATAAAGTTGCTGCGAAACCGCCGCGTCTTATGCCTATTGGCAGGGGTTCCGCGGCTCTTTTGAGGCTACATCGTGCCAAAATTTCTTCTGACACTCTACAAGTTGGAAATATGATTTTTGGTATATATGTTTTTGGCCCAGATTTGTTTGAGTGCTGGATTGCATTTGGGGACAATTTTGGAAAGTTTTAGTCGATCGAAATTTTAAGTACGTGTTTATCAGTGCATGTGAATATATTTGCGACCGTGAATATCATTGAGCGGTACAACCCGACTATTTGCTATATGTTTAACTAGACGGGTTTGCGAATGTGATATTCACGTTGATGTTCTGTGATTGTGCTGATATTGTGGTTGGATTGTCGAGGTGGATAGCCTGCAGTGCAATGGTAGTAGTATAGTTCAGATTCATTTGTACATTTATTATTGCGGGGCGAGCGTCCGACATGTGGACCGCCAAATTGTATATTCTTTTATTGGGGCACGACTGGGTTGAGGTCGATGTCGCTATTGTATATATACTTTTCTTTTCTATACTAGGATTACCCCATGGTGGAGTGCACGAATAGCCGGGTTCTAGAGGGCAACGGGCCTGCATCTCATGGTGTTGAGACGGAGGGGGCCTTACTCTAGAATTGGCGGGCTATTAGTCGCACTCATAAGGGGGTATAGGATGGCCCACGGAGGGGTGCTCAAGTTACCGGATTTCGTGAAGTGCTGGGTGGCCCATTCACTTTTTTGATTGGGGTTGCCTCACTTATGAGATTGGCGGGTAACTTGCCATGCTCATAGAGGTCTAGATTTTCATTGCATAGGCTATCCACACGACCGGGAAAGTCGGGTCTCATTTGCGGCTCAAATGAAACTCGAGACTCCAAGATTATCCACCATTCTGTGTTGCTTGTTGATGTTCTGTGATGTTGCTTATATCGTGCCTGGGACGAATGTTATATATATATTTATATATACTGGTAGATATTGTATATGTTTTGCACCCACACAAGTCCAGCCCCCGCTCTGTCGTTAGTTAAGTAACCTAACGGTGAATGACGGGGCCCCATGGCGAATGTGGATGGCATATACGTACATTTTATTTTCGTTCCTTTTTCTGGTATGATATGGATTAATTGATGGGACTGCATTAATTTTGATTAATGCAAGGAAAAATAAACCCAAATGATATTGTTGGAACCAAATTTTCAAAAAACTGTTATTATAAACGTTTCTTCTTTCTTTACACAACGGTATTCGGTTATGAATATCCAGCACCTCATTAGACGAGGCAAGAGCCGAGATCCCTTCATAGGGAGTGACCTCTTGGGCAAAAATTTGCGTCTTTGTAATAATTTCACTATAGTCGATTATTTTGCTTTGCTTCATGGTATTCAGTTAGGAATATCATGCAACTCATTCGATGAGGAAAGAGCCGAGATCCCTCCACAGAGAGTGACCTCTTTAGGAAAAGTTTATACCACTATATATTTGTAAAACCACCCGAGTTCCTTCAACAATATCAAGTTTATTACGTTAAAGGTTTTTCGCCAAAAACCAGCCATAACCCTCCGTCGTTTCGAATAAGTAGCACATAGTATTCGTGCGGTGTTTGTTGGCCAAAAGCAAGGCATCGTGAACAGTAGCTGTGTATTGCTTATCCGTAGCATAGATAAATGTATTGGTTTAAGACAGTCATACCACTTTGTTGGCCAAAGTCAAGGGTGTGTGCGGGTGGGTCTAAATCAATCTGGATAATGACGGGTAGAACTTGACTTGGTGTTATGATTTGTTAGCCAAAGTCAAGGTCATAAGTGCTTGGGGCGAAAACCACATCGGGAGTTTCAAATATACAGGAAACTTATCAGGCATGAAGATACCTTCTGGAGTATGGTGACTTGAGTGGCTTCAATCAAGTTATCATGCGATGATAGTTGGGTTCCGATTCCCACTAATGAGTAGGTGTTACTCCTCGGGTGATTTTCAGATGATCCCGACTAATTCTCCTTTTAGGGTTTGAAGGAGAATTCGAGAAAATAGTGGGAGCCATCCTGATTAGATAAAATGATTAACCAATCTAATTTAGGTTAGAATGCACACTGAGTGTTTCTTTTCTCTCTCTCTCTCTCTCTCTGGCAGCGACCATGACCCGACCTTAAACTAAAACTCATGAGCCAAGTTAACCAAACCTTCTTGAAACAATTTGGCTTTTGGATTGTCATAGTCGCATATATCCCTGCCGCTCCTATTTTCCCTTTGCATTTCTCCGGAACACTCCGTATCACTACGAAGATCCACATTTATTGGATATGTCATCGTATAGTTACATACGAACTTGAAGAAACTTGTTCCAGTTCGAGAATGGATTCTGGTTCTGGAGAAATTGAATAAGATTATTCGGTTTTCTTTTCTCTTTACCTTCTCTCAAGTTGTGAGGGCTACTAGTATTAGGAGAGTACACCTATTGCGCTTATTGGATAGTCTTCTTCCAAACCATAGGTAGGTGCTGAAAGGTAGGGAAGGATGAAAACCAATTAGCCTAAGTATGGTGTACAGAAGATAATAAGTAAAGACATATAAAGGGATTAGAATGAGGACAAAGAAAATTGTGACTGTATCATTCACGACGAAGCTGAGTATACCCCTGCCACTCCCATTTCACCTTTGCATTTCTCCAAAACACTCCGTATCACTACGAAGATCCATATTGATTGGATTTGCCATCATATAGTTACATAAGAACTCGAAGGAACTTATTTCAGTTCGATGATGGTTTCTGGTTTTGGAGAAATTGAATATGATTATTCGGACGTCTTTTCTCTTTGCCTTCTCTCAGATTACGAGGGCTCCTGATATTAGAAGAGTACACATATTACGCTTATTGGATAGTCTTCTTCCAAACCATAGGCAGGTGCTGAAAGGTAGGGAGGAAGAAAACCAATTAGCCTAAGTGTGGTGTACAGAAGGTAAGAAGTAAAGACATATAAAGGGATTGGAGTGAGGGCAAGGAAATACACGGTTACTGTCATGAATCTGTATAGTGAAAGAGGCATTACTAAGAATACCAGGTGTAGGGTGTTTTTCGTCACCCCATTGAGATGGGAATGTTAGTTATGTGTATGCCCTAGAGGCCATTACTGTACATTGGATGTATATTGTAGTGGATGCTGGGACATATATAGATAGGACTTTCTTGCTCGACATGATAGTACGCTATCTGGTTGCTCTTTATCTTAACATGTATACTTTCTGTCTCTCTGATTACATGTTGATAAAGCCCTTAGGATGTGTACCCGACTTCCAGGACTGTGATGCAGATCATACTAGTGGGGCCTGGGTAGTCAATGAGTACATCCTTCATTGTTCCTAGTCGAGGGAATATCGAGACGGGGCATCGATATTCCAGAGTAGACTAGCGTATATCTTCTCGACCCATGCGATGGGCGATGGATGATCCCATATCCATTGGTGTTTGACATCGGAGAGGGTATGCGGGTGCTCAGTGGAGACTGGGTACACTGAACGGACTCGCCGAGAACTCCCAGATGGTATTATACCTCACGTCAGATGGCAGTTCTCTGGTGACACTGGTACAACTTAGTCTGTTGACCCGAGATCGTCATAGAGTCTTGTGTGTCTCCCACTATGCTTTGATTTCCACCCTACCACGGCTCTACTGAGCCATGCAAACAGGTGGTTTTTGGGTACAGTCCCGATTCACATGGAGGCAATGAGCGATAGGAGGGGATTCGTCTCTCCCGGTATTGGGGGTTGATGTTGCGCTATGCTCGACTGGCCATAACAGGAAATCCCTGGCCAGGGTTGCAGTGATATACTGGTAAGAGTTATCAGTAGTTTCACACATTTCATGGACTTCACGTCGGCATGACTTATCAAGCTATTGGGGTCTGATGTTTACCACCCCTAGGCGAGATATGCGACATATTAGACGAACAGACCGGACTGTAGGGTAAGTGTTACTGGTTGGATTCGCAGGAGTGTGAGCGGGCTTGCTCGTCGATCTTCTGATCGCTCAATACCCGGGTGGCCGTTACGTTTAGCAGACCGCTTGCGGCTTGTGGATGCTTGATATGATCATCATCTGCTGCCGACGTATTGACGAGTCTTTAGAGTCCTACACAGAGGTTTCCTGGCTCAAGCGAAACGAAATAGGAGCGCATATGAGATATGTGCGGGACCGAGAATAATTCGAGTATGTGATACCGTATTCCATTCTCGCGATCAATGTATCGATTGGTTATATGCGATATAACCTAGTTATCGAATCAATGCTTGATTCGATAAGCCGATACATATGATACTAGTCGGTTATATCCGATATGACCGGATCGTTAAATCAAGTGTTGATTTAGTGCATATTTATATATTTGATATATTACTTTGCGTTAACTAGTATTGGTTCACTTTAAAAGGATTTTCTCACTTGAATTGTACACATTGTATATGCGATATAGTTTTGTGCACATGTTTGTATCATGTTTGATGATATATGGTTACTTGGTTAAGTGTAAAGAATCAAACCATGGTTTAAGTTAATGATTAGGGTTTTGATTATTTATTCATTTATCTTTCTTATTTATTCATTTTGGAAAAAGAAAAGGATAAATGAATGGTTGAATGTTTTGTTTTTAGTTGAAGTTTCTTGAAACTTTGACTAAGTCACTCTTTTGTTCTTATGCTTAACCCTAACCATCCTTTTAACCATGGTATTTTCTCTACACCTAACTAAGGTTGAAAGTATGATAAGATTTAATTCTTTTTCATTTAAAAATATAAGATTTATCATATCTTTCTTCTTCTTCTTCAAGAGCTAGAAAAAGAAAAGCTTTCTAGTTAAATGGCAACTTGAGAAAACAAGTGAGAAATCCAATTCTAAAGTGAACCCACTTCCTATTTCTTCATCCTCTACCTCTTGCCAAGTAGTATAGGGTGTTCTCTTCACAAGTTTCATGACTTGTTGAGGTGAGAGTTTGATCTTGTGGAACTTCGACGTAGATCATATTCGACATCGAAGCCGACGACCAATTCCGCTCATTTTTCCGATGAAGCCGATGCTAGAGTCCGGGATTCAGTTTGGACAGCAAGGGGACTTCATCACTGAGCTTGGGAGGTGGAGGACCGGATCTACAAAGGTTGTAGCCCCTTTCCATAGCATTTAATTCGTTTACTTGCTTGTTTCGCCTAGATATCTAGTAGACGATCCGTATTAGGGTTTGTAGGCACCCGTAAAATTTGATTTGTGCATGTTTGATCACTTGTGAGACCTCACTAGGGTGCCTAGGAACCCTACAGTGGTATCAGAGCCTAGCTAGAGCCTTAGGCGATGCGTAGACGGAGTTTGAAGTCCGATCGACCCGAAACCCCGACTTGAAAGTGCTCTCTGGACATTTTCTGTTTTCGTGGATTTTTGAGAATTAAAAATATGAAGAAAAATCAGTAGGAAATTCTAAGAATTAAGGTGCAAAAAGTAACTAATGATCCCTCAAAAGTGCGGCGGAACCGCGGCATTAGCATGCTAATGCGGCGGTTCCGCGGCCGTTTTGTCTTATTAGGCATTCAATTTTGCACAGTAATTCCTATTTTGCAGTGCTGGTTTTCCTGGGAATTTTTTTTATCTGAAATCAAGAGTTGAGTTTTTTGGGTTGTATTAGGAGTTCGTACATTCGATCGGATTGTCTAATTTTGTCTATGTGTTTTTCGGATATTTTAGAATAAGTTAAAAATTTCGACCGGACATAAATACTCACTTTTTCCCATGCCGGGAAATTTTCAATTGTTGGATTTTTTCGTAGTTTAACGACGTTCTAAGTAGTGCAAGTAACGCGATGGACCCTCTAGAAGACAACAAATCTTAACTCGATTATGTGACCGTCTTGAACTGCCCTTTGAACCTTCGGGTTTGGGGCAGTACGGCGTGCCACATGTGAGGCGTTGGCTTGACCCTTCTACGGCTGGACCGTTGGTACTGAGGCACGAACTGAATGTTGTTAGACTTATTTCATGTGTTGAGCTGTATCGGAAAACTTGGGTGTTCGATTGTTCGATCGAAAAGTTTAGCATTTTCTATTTATCCGGAATGTGATACAATAATTGGAATTCACAAGTAGTTATGAGATAACTGAATGAATGTTATAAACATAGCAGTTTAGTCTCACTTGATCGGTTGCCACGGAATTTTGATGTGATCAAAAGTCCGTCGCAATCACGTAGCGTACGCGGATACTCGCCGGGTAAACTTAATAGACAGCCTCACTCCATAGCCCCGACCAAGTGACTGTAGGAGAACCCCGTCGCCGAAAGCATCCGTTCGGGTGCTCGCGGCAGCGGTGTTCCGCCTTGGTGCACTTCGTCGACGGTATCGGGGGTGCGGCCGCCTACTAAAGTTTGCGACGAGCATTCGATCAGAATGTCGGGAATCTTGTTGAATTGCCTGACTCGATATTGAAAAGTGTTTTCGATAATGAGACTGAAATGCGGGGTTTATAATTGTTAGGCATGTGATGTCTAAGTAATTCATTTGGTCAGGCATGCGATGTCTGAGATGGTTGCGGATTCCAACTGTTGTAGTTTTACACTTTCTTTTCTGTGACCGTAAGTGTAATATGCGATATCGCCGATTTTGTTGCTATATGTCAACGACAATTGGGATGGACATATTTACTTACGTTGATGACATGTGATGTTATGTGTTGCTGGATATGTTATATTGGATCGTCGTGTTTTGATTGCCGGGTTTTTTTTTTATGTGAGATGAGTGTTTTTCATTTTCATTCATGTAAAAACTTGTATGTAATATTCTTTTATTGGGGCACTTCCAGGTTGCGGAAGATGTCACCGTTGATGTATATTATTTACTTTTCTGCACTAGGATAGACCCAAGGAGGGGAGCACAAGTAACCGGGTTCTGGGGTCCAGTGGGAGACCAACTCGAGGAGTCGAGTCCGGGTCTCCTAACCCTAGAATTGTTAGGGTTGCTTGTCGCTCTCGTAGGGGTCTTGGGGTGTGGGATTGGCTATTCATCACGACCGTGGAATCCGTGTTTTATACTGGCTCGTATTGAAAACACGGACGTCCTAATATATCCAATATTTCATATGTTTCTTCTGTTGTGCTTTATCTGTGATGTGATCATGCGATGTTCTGTGCTCTGTTCAGATAGATGTAGTATATAGTATATATGATATATTATATAGACGTTACTTATGTTTTACACCCGCGCTAGCCCTGCCCCGCTCTGCCGTTAGTTACTTAACCTAACGGTGCACGAGGGGACATCGAGGCGAATGCGGATGGCATAAGTGTACGTCATATTTATCTGTGATGTTTAGGTAATTTAAATGATGGGATATTCATTAATGAGATTAATGAATGAAAATAAACCTAATTGATATTGTGGAATCGAATTTCAAAATAAAACAGGTAGGTACAGTTCTTGCTTTGCATCGTGGTGTTCCTTGTAGAACATCCTGCACCTTATTCGATAAGGAAAGGACCGAGATCCCTTCACCGGGAGTGACTCCTTTAGCAATAACTGGCAGATGCTACAACCCTCGGTTTGTCTTTTGATCGCTTCTATAGTTTCTGCTTTGCACAGTGATATATATGATATATCTCGCACCTCATTCGACGAGGAAAGGGCCGACGATCCCTTCACCGGGAGTGACCCCTTTAGCAAAACTAGAAAAGCCTAAAAAACATTCCATTTAAAAACCATTTGATTCCACAACGAGATCAAGTTCAAAGCGTTAAAGGTTTTCACAAAAACCAGCCGCAACCCTCCGTCATTTTAGGAAGTAGAGTACTTAGTATTCGTGCTGTGTTTGTTTACCATAGTCAAGGCACAGTGTACGGTAGCTAAGTGATGTCTTCCTACACCGCATATGATGCGATTAGTTAGGACAGTCGCGTGACTTTGTTGACCTTAGTTAAGGGTCATGTGGGTGGGTCTAATTAATCACGAAATGACGGGTAGAACTTGACTAGTACTTATGATTTGTTGACCATAGTTAAGGTCATAGGTGCTAGGGGTAAAAACCTTTATCGGGAGTTTCAAGTGTTGAAATTTGCAATGAGATTGCATACCTTCTATATGATAGTTGGATCCCGATACCCACTGCGAGTAATTGTTACTCCTGGAAGAGTTTTGCACTTTGCAATTAGCCGATCAAGTAGGTGTCTAGAAAGGTGTCAACGGGGTTACGCCTCTGGGAAAACGAGGTTTACAGTAATTAGGTCCGTGCGAAAGCACGGGGAACCTCCCTCAAAGTACCGACACTGGCCTGGCTGAAAGATTGGCGAACTTGTAGAGTGTAATTAATCCCGGCTAGTCTTTCCTTTTAAGATTTGAAGGAAGATTTGATAAAAACAGTGGGAGCCATCCTGATTAGATAAAATAAATTGCCAATCTGATCTTGCAAGAGCGCACGCAGAGTGTTTTCTTCTCTCTCTCTCCAGGTAGCGACCATATCATGCCTTAATCAAGATAATAACATGGATATATTGACCGAACCCGCTTGTTATACTGAGCTGGGGAACGTTGGTCCCGCTCCAACTTATAATTGTTATAAGACAGAGCAGGAAATAGGGAAATGTCAGAATTCCTATGCCGCCCAAACGAAGAAAGTGCATATGATGCATCTTCTTCGGGTGTGTTCGTTAAACAGAACTGTTTCTCAGTATCCTCTGTATCTTGGGTATATGATACCGGATCAGGATCCCAGATATGTAAGCTGTTACATAGGGCTACACAAGGGTAGAAAAACTGAGAACAAGTGATAAGTTTCATGAGACAGAAACCGGGGCAAGTGTTGCAGCCAAGTTTGTTGGTCACTGTCACCCTGTATTACCAGTACATTGATTCTGAACAAATGCTATTAGATACCGAACCTGATATACAAAATCATATCAGTCTCTTTATTAGTAAAGAAGGATATAATTTTGTATTGTTAGATAATGTTTTGAACATTTCCTATATCAAAAGTTGATCGGTTCAGGCACGTTATCTAAAAGCATTGATGTTCTAAATCAAACTATAGTTCTTACTATACGGAACACACACAAGAGGAAGAGTTCAGAAATGAACGGATCCTTCTTGTGGTATTGTAGACTAGGTCACATCAATGCAACCCGACTGGCTGAAGTTATATTTTAGATGCATATTTAAATCAGTTTGAATTTACATCTTATGAAACTTGCCAGTCATGTCACAAAGATTAGATGACCATAGCTCCGTTTACTGGAAACAGAGAAAGAGTTAGTAAACTCTTGGGACTGATACATTATGATGTATGTAAAGTCTCCTGTCTACACATGCCAGGACTGGTTCTTTATACTTCATTATATTCTCTGATGATCTCTCAAGATTCAGTCATATGTTCCTGTTGAAACATAAGTCCGAACCTTTTGAGGTATTCACAGAATATAAGTTAGAAGTAGAGAACCAATAACCGGGTATAAGTATTATGTCCTATGATGAGATCAGAGAGGAGAATACTTGTGCATGGCATTCCTGGACCATTCTAAAGGAGAATGAGATTCTCTCTCCGTACTACTCCTCTGAATACACCACAGCACAACGGTGTATCAGGGCGGAGCAATTGCACTGTATTAGATATGGTGTGCTCTATGATGAGTATTACTGAGTTACCTATTTCCTTTTGGGGTTATGCGCTTAAGAAGCTGCATACCTATTGAATAGGGTTCCAATCAAATCAGTTGCCTACCATTTCATATGTAATATGGAAAGGGAAGAGCCCATGTCTTAAGCTAGTTAAGATTTCGGGTTGACCGGCCTATGTCTAAAAGCAAAATCCGGACAAGCTCGAGGCAAGGTCTGTAATGTAGAACTGGAAAGGTTCCAGCTATACAAACTATAGCAGACAATTTGGTAGAACCAAAGGATTCAGTAGATTCCAACGAACCTCAACCTCTCCGCCGATCTAGTACGGTTCCTCACCCACCTGAGAGATACTTCGGTTTCTCGATGACAGTGGGAGCGAGGATTGCATCATAAGATGATGACCCAACTAGTTTCGAGCTGGCCTTCGGGGGTAGAACTCTGTAAGAATGGCTGGATGCTTAGCGATCTGAGATGGAATCCTTATACACCAACAAAGTATGGACTTTGGTTGCTATATCTGAAGGGTTAAATCCCCATCAGGAGCAAGTATATCTTGAGAAGATTACTTGGTGTAGATGGAAAAGTTGAGACTTTCAAAGCTAGACTTGTTAAAGGTTTTCGTCATCGACCAGACGTGGATAATGATGAAACCTTTTCCAGTAACTATGCTTAAGTCCATCCAGATCCTACTTACCACGGCTACATACCATGACTACGATATCTGGCGGTTGGGTGCCATGACTGTTTTTCTAAATACTGATTTAGAAGAGAACGTCTATAAGAACACAGCCAGAGGGCTTCGTAAACAGTGGGAGCAGCGGAAACGTGTGCAAGTTGCTTTACATAATGAAGCAGGCACCGCGGAGTTGGAACGTCTGTTTTGATGTGATAGTCAAAGTGTTTGACTTCATCAAAATGGTAGACGAACCTTGTATGTACAAAAGGGTAGTAGAGAGTAAGGTGGTCATCTTTGTTAGTGTTTATGCCCTAGAAGGCCATTACTGTATCATACTAGTTTGTATATTACTTAATGGAAGCTTGGGATATTCGCATGTATATAACAGTCTTGCTAAACATGGTAGTATGCTACTTGGTTTTTCTATCTTAATATGTGAGTATACGTATTGATAGAGCTCTTAGGATCTTGCTTGACTACCAGCGTTGTGATGGCAGTCACACTAGTGGGGGCTGGGTAGTCTACAAGCACATCCTTATTCAGGTCCCTGGTCGTTGGATTATCGAGACAGAGCATCGATACTCCGGAGTAGACTAGTGTGTACGCTTCTCATCCCAGTTGGGGAGATGGTCTGTCCCACAGCCGTCAGTACGTCGTACTGGAGATAGTATACAGGTGCTCGTTGGGTTACGGGTACACCGGACAGGACTCACAGGGAACTGTTGGTTGGTTTTATACCAGTCGTCAGTGAACAGTTCCCAGGTGACATGAGTACAGCATAGTCCGCAGACTTGACACTGCTACTTCGCCTCGAGTGTGTCCCACTGTTCTTAGATTGCTACCCTACCACGGCTCAAAGGAGTCGTGCAAACAGGTAGCAGTTGGGTGCAGTCCCGAGCACTTGGAGGCAGTGGCGGTTAGACAGGATTCGTCCCTCCCGGTATTGGGAGTAGATATCGCGCTGTGTCAGAGAGCCATTACGCAAAGTCCCTGGCCAGGGCAAGCGAGATTTGCTGGTAGGTTCCAGTAGTTTCTCAGGGTGTAATGGGCTTCCCTCCGACACGACTTATACCGCTATTAGGGGACTGACGCTTGCCGCCCCCTAGGCCGGATATGCGATAGTCTTGGACGAACGGACCGGACTGTATGGAGATTGTCATATCAGACTCGGTAGGAGTTCGGATGGGTTTACTCATCGGCCTTCTTATCGACAACTACCTGGGGACCGTTACGTACAGCTAGTGCCGCTTGCGGTCTGTGGTTAAACCCACTGCCAGCGTAGTAGTCGAGTCTCTAGAGTCCCACACAGAGAGTTTCCTACTCCAGGCGAAACGATATAGAGGTCGCATGGTTTTGCGACAAAGGGTTCGGACGCATACGTGCGTTTACGCGCGTACGACTTTCGGACAGTTTTTACCAGTCGGCTTTGGTTTAAGCCAGTTACTGGTATCCGGTTATTGGATTTTTACAGTATAAAGTTTTTCTGTATTTTCACGGATCGGAGGGGCGTTCTCGTAATTGTGCGAGAAGCTTCTAGAAGATGGTGACTAAGGAGGGTTATGTGTCATATACATTGAATGAGTTATATGAGTCATGAGGGTGATTCATTCATCTCATTAATGCACATTTATTGCTTAATGACTCATGCTAATGAATCACCACTTGATATTTTATGAAGCATGATTATTCATCACTCTTTATTCTTTTCTTCTTATTAGAAAATGCTTCATATCTATTATGATACTCATAACTTTATTCTAATTATCATTCTCACATTCTCTCTCCTCAAGCTCTCCCTCTTCAAAAGACTAATCCTCCCCTCTCATGAGTTGAGTACAAGGGTTAGTAAGACTAATTAATCCATAACCATCTCTATATTACACCTAGCTTCTTTGATTAGCAATCCAAGAAGGTTAGTTGCCTCAAGTTTAGAGGTTTAGCTTGGAGTTTTGCTCTCGGGTGGATCGTCTACTACCTAGAGAAGGCCGAGGAGGACAAGGAGATCGTAAAGACGAAGGAGTTGGTTCATTAGGTATAATCCCTAAACACAGTAGTTTAGAAACACTTTGTGTTTGGTTATTTATAGTTTAGCTTCGATTCAAGGGGTTAGTCGATGTTCGTTTACTAAACAAGATCGTTTTTGAAAATTCCGCCTCCCCACAAGTTCTGGGGTGTAGTACATCGACTTACAATCTTCGTATTGTACGTAGACAACATACTCTTGATAGGAAAAGAGTTTCCTATACTACGATCGATCAATCTCCTATTATCACAAGGATTCTCCAAATAGGATAAAGATGATACCTCCAAAATCCTGAGATTTGGACCTATGAGATAGATCTAAAGGGATATTAGGGTTCTCACTAGGTATAGTGAGATTGTATCAATCGATCCTGGGGAGAATCACTGGAAGTGTTCCAGGGTGATAAAGACGACTGAATGTCAGTCACAGGCACTGTCTTTACCCTCAGTAAAGGGACGGTGTGTTGGAAGAGTTCCAAGCTAGATATCGTGGCAAACTAGACGATAAAGGCTGGTAACATCGCTATTGAAGATACTACCAAAGAGGAAGTTTGGGTGTATATTGGTTCATAAGATGAACTAGGTTCTTGCCATTGTATGACAATGGAAGTGTGGCTTTGGCCCTGGAACCCTGGTCCCATCAGTGACCCAGACAAATTCTGAGGCAGCATCACCTGATCATGGAGATAGTTGATCTCCAGGGTGATCGAGGTTAGGAGAGAAGACTCAGAGGACAACACGGCGGATCCACTCACGAAGGCCTTTTTCCAGAGAGAGACTCATATGGGATGGTTGAGTATTAGATACTGCGACCACTGCTACAGATGGCCCTAGTGCAAGTGGGAGATTGTTAGTTATGTGTATGCCCTAGAGGCCATTACTGTACATTGGATGTATATTGTAGTGGATGCTGGGACATATATAGATAGGACTTTCTTGCTCGACATGATAGTACGCTATCTGGTTGCTCTTTATCTTAACATGTATACTTTCTGTCTCTCTGATTACATGTTGATAAAGCCCTTAGGATGTGTACCCGACTTCCAGGACTGTGATGCAGATCATACTAGTGGGGCCTGGGTAGTCAATGAGTACATCCTTCATTGTTCCTAGTCGAGGGAATATCGAGACGGGGCATCGATATTCCAGAGTAGACTAGCATATATCTTCTCGACCCATGCGATGGGCGATGGATGATCCCATATCCATTGGTGTTTGACATCGGAGATGGTATGCGGGTGCTCAGTGGAGACTGGGTACACTGAACGGACTCGCCGAGAACTCCCAGATGGTATTATACCTCACGTCAGATGGCAGTTCTCTGGTGACACTGGTACAACTTAGTCTGTTGACCCGAGATCGTCATAGAGTCTTGTGTGTCTCCCACTGTGCTTTGATTTCCACCCTACCACGGCTCTACTGAGTCGTGCAAACAGGTGGTTTTTGGGTACAGTCCCGATTCACATGGAGGCAATGAGCGATAGGAGGGGATTCGTCTCTCCCGGTATTGGGGGTTGATGTTGCGCTATGCTCGACTGGCCATAACAAGAAATCCCTGGCCAGGGTTGCAGTGATATACTGGTAAGAGTTATCAGTAGTTTCACACATGTCATGGACTTCACGTCGGCATGACTTATCAAGCTATTGGGGTCTGACGTTTACCACCCCTAGGCGAGATATGCGACATATTAGATGAACAGACCGGACTGTAGGGTAAGTGTTACTGGTTGGATTCGCAGGAGTGTGAGCGGGCTTGCTCGTCGATCTTCTGATCGCTCAATACCCGGGTGGCCGTTACGTTTAGCAGACCGCTTGCGGCTTGTGGATGCTTGATATGATCATCATCTGCTGCCGACGTATTGACGAGTCTTTAGAGTCCTACACAGAGGTTTCCTGGCTCAAGCGAAACGAAATAGGAGCGCATATGAGATATGTGCGGGACCGAGAATAATTCGAGTATGTGATACCGTATTCCATTCTCGCGATCAATGTATCGATTGGTTATATGCGATATAACCTAGTTATCGAATCAAGGATTGATTCGATAAGCCGATACATATGATACTAGTCGGTTATATCCGATATGACCGGATCGTTAAATCAAGTGTTGATTTAATGATTTAGTGCATATTTATATATTTGATATATTACTTTGCGTTAACTAGTATCGGTTCACTTTAAAAGGATTTTCTCACTTGAATTGTACACATTGTATATGCGATATAGTTTTGTGCACATGTTTGTATCATGTTTGATGATACATGCTTACTTGGTTAAGTGTAAAGAATTAAACCATGGTTTAAGTTAATGATTAGGGTTTTGATTATTTATTCATTTATCTTTCTTATTTATTCATTTTGGAAAAAGAAAAGGATAAATGAATGGTTGAATGTTTTGTTTTTAGTTGAAGTTTCTTGAAACTTTGACTAAGTCACTCTTTTGTTCTTATGCTTAACCCTAACCATCCTTTTAACCATGGTCTTTTCTCTACACCTAACTAAGGTTGAAAGTATGATAAGATTTAATTCTTTTTCATTTAAAAATATAAGATTTATCATATCTTTCTTCTTCTTCTTCAAGAGCTAGAAAAAGAAAAGCTTTCTAGTTAAATGGCAACTTGAGAAAACAAGTGAGAAATCCAATTCTAAAGTGAACCCACTTCCTATTTCTTCATCCTCTACCTCTTGCCAAGTAGTATAGGGTGTTCTCTTCACAAGTTTCATGACTTGTTGAGGTGAGAGTTTGATCTTGTGGAACTTCGACGTTGATCATCTTCGACATCGAAGCCGACGACCAATTCCGCTCATTTTTCCGATGAAGCCGATGCTGGAGTCCGGGATTCAGTTTGGACAGCAAGGGGACTTCATCACTGAGCTTGGGAGGTGGAGGACCGGATCTACAAAGGTTGTAGCCCCTTTCCATAGCATTTAATTCGTTTACTTGCTTGTTTCACCTAGATATCTAGTAAACGATCCGTATTAGGGTTTGTAGGCACCCGTAAAATTTGATTTGTGCATGTTTGATCACTTGTGAGACCTCACTAGGGTGCCTAGGAACCCTACAGGGAATACGCGCGCGCTTGTCAGGCGTACTACAGATTCCCCCTGCCTGGAGTAGGCCGGGGTTTATTGATTGTGGGGATCCGAATCTCCGGGAGCCGCGGACTAAGCTGCAGTTAATTACCCCTCGCCTTTGGGGCGAGGGAACCTTCGATTAACGGGTTAAACTGGTCATGCAAACTCAATGTGCGGTGTGCGTGTGTTGTGTTTTGAAAGGGGTTTTTTGATATATCGGGAGCCACGCAGAGTTTTTACGGGGTCCCACTACCCGGATAGCGGGTTGGGGGTCAAGGGGGCTAGCAGCCCCCTTGCGGGGTGCGGGGCAGCGCCCCGTTAGAAATTTTTTTCTAACAGGGACAGTATCGTGGAGCACGTGTGTGTGAAAATATGTATACATATGTATATGTATATGTATGTACATAAAAAGAGGGGGAAAAGGAAGAATAAAACTCTTGATTTAATTCAAAGAAAGAAAAAGGTTTGAAACCTTCAGAAAAGGGAAAGATGTACAAACCCTAGGTTTTTGAGAGAATGGAAAAAAATGTTTTTTATTCATCATCATGTTGTCTTTTATAGGCTTACATATTTGCATATATCCCCTTGGGCTTTACAAAATGGCATTTTGCCTATCCCATGGCTCATGTGCTATTTCATTTTTGCACATAAGCCATGGGCTTACAAAATATTGGCTTTATGCCCATTTTGCATACATTCATGTATAAAAAATTACATAATAATTATTTATTACATGATTTTGTCGTTGCCATGGGGAGGCTGGCCGTGGGCTTGACTTGGGCATGGGTCCGCTTGACCTGGGCTTGGGCCCACCTGGCTTGGGGTTGACTTTGATTTTGACTTGGTCAACCGGGGTATAAATTTTTACCCCAACACCCGGCTACCTCTTCGAAACATTTTCATGTTTCAGTTTTACTGTGTGGTGTTAATTGAAAACTGTCTTCCCAATTAAATTCTGACTCCAGGATATGTATTTACCAGATTTGATTCTCACATCTGTATGGCATTACAGATGATGAGTGGGAGTAAGATATTAGGAATTGGATGATTAGATTCTCAATATATATCAGAATTCTTTGTAATTGGTGATATTTGAGGAAATCACCTGGGTTTTGCCTAACGGCAAATATTTGGTTTTGAATATCCGTTGTTATGCACCAATTTCAAACTGATATATCTGTACGTTTATTTTATAAAGTGAGATATAAATTTTTGAAATTATGTCTATGGCATTTACCTATATTAGTTGATGGTTAGGTAAGGAGCACTGAACAACGGTATAATTCTTCTTAACCATAGTATAGTTTTCAATCTACAACGCATAGGGTTTGAGTTATTGAACTCAGAGGACTTATACAAAGTATTGTATGTTGTCCGATGTCCGTTAGAACAAAGGGGTTGATACTCATACTAGTTTTAGACAAGTATTTCGTTGAAATACAAGGTCCAGATTTTGAGAAGTTATAGGTATAAGAATAATGTAGAGAACCATATGTTGCAAGTGTCAAGATTCTTTAAGGTGATCGAAGACGTAAATAATTGTGCTGGGTATTCTGTCGTAAGTAATAGTTTTGAGAACTTGCTTCTCTTTCAGGTTACTCATACGTGGGTCCATTCCTTGAAGAGTAATGTTGCTTGGCTTTCTTCCATTTGGTTGATATGCACTGGAAATAGCTGCATAATATTTTGAATCTGGTTTCAATTAAATTAGTTCCTTTATTTCTATATTGAATATAGAATGGATTCATATCTTAACGATGTTAAGGTATATGGAGTAGTCCGGCTGATACTTAAATTCAGAATCTGGACAAACTCAAGGCACGTTTCAGTAATGACAGTTTGTGGGTTATCCCGGCCTTTGACGAGGGTTAACTTTCTACTATCTAGAAGATCAATAATTATATTGTTCTTGACTCGCTAACAGTTTTAGTAAAATGAATTCTTTTCAGAAAACATTAGTGGGAGTATGGTAGAACTGGAAGTGATTTCAGAACAGCAAACGATTAATGAAAATTTTGTAGGGTTACTAGGCACTCTAATAAGGTTCTACAATGCATCAACCATACCCGTTTAAAATTTAAGCCGTGCCGAATAACCCTAAACAAGATCGTTGCTAGAAAATTAGGGTTTCATATGCTAGTAAACTACGTTTACGACTAAGTGAATACGAAATACAACCTTTGTAGATCGGTCCTTCGCTTCTATAGCTCCTTGTTGAAGTCCCTTCATTGCGATCGTAGTTCTCCCGGACCCTTGCATGGCTTCACGAGGCGAAAGACGCGTCCTTGCTTGAAGTCTTCGAGGCCGAAGATGATCTACGTCGAGGGGATGCCAACTCAAGCTTCTACTACACTAACTTGAGAACTAGTGAAGCAAACACTCTAAACTAAAGTGCTAGTCTAGTAGAGGATGGAGAAATAGGAAGTGGGTTCTCTTTAGAATTTTATTTCTCACAATCTTTCTCACTTTGGATCAAACCCTAGCAAGCTTTTTCTTTTTACCAAAGAAGAAGAAGATGAACAAAAGAAAGAGATGAGGATAATGATCAAGTGAGAAAGGTAACCATGGTGAGTGAGTATCATATACTAACTCATGTAGAGACATAACCATGGCTAATAGTTATGGTCGGGTTAAGAAATATCCATAGTAAAAACAAATTTAGTGGAATTAGTCAATGCATCCACAAGCTTCCACAAGCTTCATGCATTTAGCTAATCCTCCACTAATTTTGTAATTACTTTGAATATTAAAATCCAACATAAATAAATAGCATGGTGTAAGTCTCATACACCCAAGTCATGTGTATCATCAACCATGATACAATAAAAGAAAACACAATTTTAATATATATCACATATATATCAAAGTTGTGTACATGTGAGAAAAAACCTAGAGTGAACAAGTGTTAGTTAATGCAAACTAGTATATCAAATATACAATTATACAATAAATTATTAAATCAACACTTGACTTAATAATCCGGTCATATCACATATAACCGACTAACATCCAATGTATCGACTTATCAAATCAACACTTGATTCGATAACCGGGCTATATCATATATAACCGACTGATACATAAAGTCGCAAGAATAGAATACGGTATCACATACACGCATTATTCTCGGTCCCGCACATATCACATACGTGCTCCTATTTCGTTTTGCCTGAGCTAGTAAAACCTCTATGTAGGACTCTAAAGACTCGTCAATACGCCGGCAGTAGGTGATGATCGCATCAAGCACCCACAAGCCGTCAGCGGTACTAGCTGGACGTAACGGCTACCCGGGTATTGAGCGATCAGAAGATCAGCAAGCAAGCCCGCTCCAACTCCTGTAAAAGCCTGTCGGTAACACTTCCCGTACAGTCCGGTCTCTTCGTCTGATATGTCGCATATCAAGTCTAGGGGTGGTAAACGTCAGACCCCAATAACCGATAAGTCGTGCCGATGTGAGGCTCATAACGGGTCGAGAAACTACTGGTAACACTTACCAGTAAATCTCTAAATCAGGCCTAGCTAGGGACTTCCCTGCTATGGCCAATCGAGCACAGCGCAACATCAACCCCCAATACCGGGAGAGACGAAACCCTTCCTATCGCTCATTGCCTCCATGTGACTCGGGACTGTACCCAAAAACCACCGTTTTGCACGCCCTCATGGACGTAGTAAGGTGGAAATCAAAGCACAGTGGGAATCACACAAGACTCTATGACGATCTCGGGTCTACAGACTAACCTGCACAAGTGTCACCAGAGAACTGCCATCTGACGTGAGCTATAATACCATCTGGGAGTTCTCGGCGAGTCCGTCCAGTGTACCCAGTCTCCACTGAGCACACGTATACCATCTCTGATGTCAAACACCAATGGATATGGGATCATCCATCGCCCATCTCATGGGTCGAGAAGCGTATACGCTAGTCTACACTGGTATATCGATGCCCCGTCTCGATACACCCATGACTAGGGACCTTGAAGGATGTACTTATGGACTACCATGTCCCCACTAGTATGATCCGCATCATAGTCCAGGTAGTCAAGTACACATCCTAAGGGCTTTACCAACATGTAACTACAAAATAGTAGAAAGAGACAAGTATACATGTTAAAGTAAAGTGCAACCAGATAGCATACTATCATATCGAGCAAGAAAGTCCTCTCTATATATGTCCAAGCATCCAATATAATATACATCATCTGTACAATACTGGCCTCTAGGGCATACATACAACTAACAATCTCCCACTTGCACTAGGGCCAGCTGCTGTAGTATCGCATACCAAGCATCCCAAAGAGTCTCTCAAACTGTATCTGGGGAATGGCCTTCATGAGTGGATCCGCTGTGTTGTTCTTCGTGTCAACCCTCCTGACCTCGATCTCCCAGCGATCAACTATCTCCCAGATCGGGTGATACCGCCTCAGAATATGCCTGGATCGCTGATGGGACCTGGGTTCCTTGGCCAAATCCACCGCTCCATTGTTATCGCAATACAAAGGTATTGGATGCTCAATGGATGGAACCACTCCAAGTTCAGTAATGAACTTCTTGATCCAGACAACCTCTTTGGCAGCATCGTTGGCAGCGATGTATTCAGCCTCTATCGTCGAGTCTGCCACGGTTTCCTGCTTGGAACTCTTCCAGCTAACCGCCCCTCCGTAAAGGGTAAAGACAAATCCCGACTATGACTTAGAGTCGTCCTTATCACTCTGGAAGCTCGAATCGGTAAAGGACTCCACTTGGAGTTCTCCGTTACCATACACCAAGAGCATCTCTTTAGTCCTTCGTAAGTACTTAAGAATGCTCTTCACAGCTGTCCAGTGACTCTCTCCAGGATCAGCTTGATACCTACTCACTACACTTAGTGAGTATGCTACATCGGGTCTGGTACATAACATCGCGTACATGATAGAGTCTACAGCCGAAGCACAGGGTATCCCTTGCATGCGAGCTCTCTCCAAATCAGTCTTTGGAGACATCTCTTTGGAGAGAGTGAGCCCTAAGATCATGGGTAAAAACCCACTTTTGGACTCTTTCATACTAAACCTCTTTAGCATGGTGTCAATGTACCTGGATTGGGACAATCCCAATATCCTTTTAGATCTATCTCTATAGATCATAATTCCCAGTATGCAGGAGGCATCACCTAGATCTTTCATTGAGAATCTTTATGATAAGAAGAGCTTGACCGATTGCAGCATATGAATGTCATTTCCTATCAAGAGTATGTCGTCCACGTACAATACGAGAAAGACAACCTTACTCTCTGCCACCTTCTTGTAGATACAAGGTTCATCTACGTTTTTGACGAAATCAAACTCTTTGATAACGACGTCAAAGCAGATGTTCCTACTCCGCGATGCTTGCTTTAATCCATAAATGGATTTAAGCAGCTTGCACACCTTCCTGCTATTCCCACTATCTACGAAGCCCTCTGGCTGAGTCATGTACACGCACTCTTCTAAATCACCGTTTAGAAAGGCGGTCTTAACATCCATTTGCCAGATTTCGTAGTCATGATATGCAGCGATGGCAAGCATGATCTAGATGGATTTAAGCATAGCCACTGGAGAAAAGGTTTCGTCATAGTTCACACCTGGTCTTTGATGAAAACCCTTTGCAACAAGCCTAGATTTGAAAGTCTCCACTTTCCCATCTACACCAAGTTTTTTCTTGAAGATCCACTTGCTCCCAATGGGTTTTACCCCTTCAGGAGCATCTTCCAAAGTCCATACTTTGTTGGTGTAAATGGATTCCATCTCGGACCGCATTGTATCTAGCCATTTCACTGAGTCCCTACTCGTGATGGCCTGCTCGAAGCTAGTTGGGTCATCATCAACCATGATGCAATCCTCACTCCCACCATCCATTAAAAAAATCATAGTATCTCTCAGGTGGGTGAGGAACCCTACTAGATCGGCAGAGAGGCTGAGGTTCGTTGGGAACTACCGAATCCTCCGGTTCAACCAAATCTTCTGTCGTAGTCTGTATTGCTGGAACCTCTTCCAGTTCTACCTCCATGCCACTAATCTCTTTTTCAAGAAATTCCTTTTCTAAAAAGGTGGCATGTTGAGAAACAAACACTTTTTGTTCCTCGGTTTGGTAGAAGATATACCCGCGCGAATGTTTGGGATATCCAATAAACTTACACAGAATGGACCTTGCCGCGAGTTTGTCCAGATTTTGCGTTTTTACGTAGGCCGGACAACCCCATATCTTAACATAATTAAGACACGGTCTCTTTCCTTTCCATATCTCATATGGAGTGGTTGGCATAGATTTGGTGGGAACCATATTCAATAGGTCTGCATCTGTTTCCAGTGCATACCCCTAGAAGGAAATAGGTAACTCAGCTGTGCTCATCATAGAGCGCACCATATCTAATAGGGTGCGGTTCCTCCGTTCCGATACACTATTGTGCTGTGGTGTATATGGAGGAGTTAGCTGAGAGAGAATCACATTCTCTTTTAGGAAGTCCAGGAATTCATTGCTCAAGTATTCTCCTCCTCGATCAGATCGAAGGATTTTAATACTTTTTCCGGTTTGGTTCTCGACTTCTTGTTTATATTCTTTAAATTTCTCAAAAGCTTCTAATTTGTGTTTCATTAGGAACACATATCCGAATCTAGAGATCGTCAGTGAATGTAATGAAGTACGCAGAACCATTCCTGGCATGTGTAGACATAGGGCAACATACATCACTATATATTAGTCCCAAGAGTTCCGTAACTCTTTCTCCGTGTCCCGTAAACGGAGTTTTGGTCATCTTGCATTTGAGACATGTCTGGCAAGTGTCATAAGATGAAAATTCAAACGGATTTAAATATCCATCCTTATGCAACTTAGCTAGTCGTATCGCATTGATGTGACCCAGTCTACAATGCCACAAAAAGGATTCGTTCATTTCTGAACTCTTCCACTTGTGTGTGTTTGTTATGCTTAGAACCGTTGATTGATTTAGAACATAAATGCCATTGCCCAACGTGCCTGATCCAACCAACTTTTGGTTAAGGAAAATGTTCATAACATTATCCTGTAATACAAAATTATATCCCTCTTTACTCAACAAAGAAACCGATATAATGTTGCATATCAGGTTCGGCATGTAATAACATTCGTTCAGAATAATGTATTACCAGTTGGTAATACAAGGTGTTATTCCCCGACGGTTTTAGCTACAACAATTGCACCATTTCCAACCCTTATTTCTTTATCACCTTCTCCAAGTTCTCTACCTTTCCTAAGCCCATGTAACTGATTACATATATGGGATCCTGACCCGGTATCTAATACCCAGGACGTAGAGCAAATGGAGAAACAGTTCTCTGTAACGAACACACCCGAAGAAAATGCATCAACATGTACTTTCTTCATTCGGGTGGCATGGGAATCCTGGTATTCTCCTATATCCTGTTCACTCTTATAACTTTATAAGAAAGAACAGAACCAACGTTCCCCAGCACAGTATAACATGCGGGTTCGGTCAATACATCCATATTATTATCTTGATTAAGGCATGATATGGTCGCTACCTGGAGAGAGAGAGAGAGAAGAAAACACTTTAGCATATGCTCTTGCAAGATCAGATTGGTTATTATTTTATCTAATCAGGATGGCTCCCACTGTTTTTATCAAATCTTCCTTCAAACCCTAAAAGGAAAGAGTAGCCGGGATTAATTACACCCTACAACTTCGCCGATCTTTCAGCCAGGCCAGTGTTGGTACTTTGAGGGAGGTTCCCCGTGCTTTCGCATGGACCTAATTAAAGCAAACCACATTTTCCCAGAGGCGTAACCCCATTGACACCTTTCTAGACACCTACTTGATCGGCTAATTGTCCTGTGTAAAACTCTCCCGGGAGTAACAATTACTCGCAGTGGGTATCGGGATCCAACTATCTCATAGAAGGTATGCAATCTCATTGCAAATTTCAACACTTGAAATTCCCGATAATATTTTGCCCCTAGCGTCCCATGACCTTGACGCAGGCCAACAAACCATAGTGTGCTAGTCAAATTCAACCCGTCATTTCTTGATTGAATTAAACCCACCCGTACGACCCTTGACGCAGGCCAACAAAGTCGCACGACTATCCTAATCCAATCTGCATCATATGCATAAGCAGATAAATACTAGTTAGCTACCGCACACTACGCCTTGACGCAGACCAACAAACGTAGCACGAATACTAAGTAGGACTTATCTGAAATGACGGAGGGCTACGACAGGTTTTTCTGAAAACCTATTGCATAATGAACTTGATATCGTTGTAGAATCTAGTGAATTTTGAAATGGAGTGATTTTGAGGCTTTCATTAGTTTTGCTAAAGAGGTCACTCCCGGTGAAGGGATCTCGGCTCTTTCCTTATGGAATAAGGTGCAGGATATATCATATACATCACTATGCAAAGTAAAACTCCAAAAACAATCAAAAGCAAACCGAGTGTTGTAGCATCTGCCAGTCTTGCTAAAGAGGTCACTCCCGGTGAAGGGATCTCGGCTCTTTCCCCATTGAATAAGGTGCAGGATATATCATATATATCGCTATGCAAAGCAAAACTGTAGCTACCCTTTTTGAAAAATTTGATTCTACAACATCTTTTAGGTTTCTTTTCTTTCATTAATCACATTAATGAAGTCCCATCATTTAAGTCACCTAAACATCACAGATAAATACGACGTACACTTATGCCAACCGCATTCGCCTCGATGTCCCCTCATGCACCGTTAGGTTAGGTAACTAACGGCAGAGCGGGGCAGGGCTAGCGCGGGTGTAAAACATAAGTAACGCCTATATAATATATCATATATACTATATACAGTATTTATCACAGCACATCAAATGATCACATCACAAATATCGCAGCAGAAGAAACATATGAAACATTGGATAAACTAGGACGTCCGTGTTTTATTTTGAGCCTCTATAAAACACGGATTCCACGGTCGCGACGAATAGCCAAACCCACACCCCTAGACCCCTACGAGAGCGGCAAGCAACCCTACCAATTCTAGAGTTAGGAGACCCGGACTCGACTCCTCGAGTTGGTCTCCCACTGGACTCTAGAACCCGGTTACTTGTGCTCTCCTCCTTGGGTCTATCCTAGTGCGGAAAAGTAAATAATATACAAATGATGACATCGACCTCATCCCGGAAGTGCCCCAATAAAAGAATATTACATATATTTAATTTTACATGAATGAAAATAAAAACTCTCATCTCACATAAAAAACCTCGGCTATTCAGAACGCGACGATCCAATATAACATATCCAGCAACACATAACATCACATGTCATCAACATAAGTAAATATGCGCATCCCAATTGTCGTTGACATATAGCAACGAAACCGACGATATCACATATTACACTTACGGTCGCAGAAAAGAAAGTGTAAAACTACAACATTTGGAATCCACAATCTCTTTAGACATCGTAAATCCGAAATATCACATACTTCGCATTTCATGCCTAACTATATGAATTCCATATATTGTATCACATTCCAGATAAATAGACAGTATTAAACTTTCCGATCGAATAATCAAATACCCAAGATTTCCTAAATAGCTCAACACTTGAGCGGAGTTCAAAAATTCCAGAATACGTCACAGTAGCAACGGTCCAGCCGTAGAAGGGTCAAGCCAACGCCTCACATGTGGCACGCCGAACTGCCCCAAACTCTAAGATTCAAAAGGCAGTTCAAGACGGTCACATAATCGAGTTAAAGTTAGTTGTCTTCTAGAGGGTCCATCGCATTACATGCACATTTTTCCGAAAGATTTAAACTCAAGAAAAATTCAACACTTGAATGTTTTTCGTGCCGGGAAAAATTGAGTTAATGATATCCGTTCGAACATTTTAATACTTTCTAAATTATCCGAAATAATAAAACAAAATTAAATTCTCCGATCGAATCGACGATTACAAAATAAACCCCAAAATACTCAACACTTGAGTCAGATTAAAAATACCCAGAAAATATAAATCACAGAAATAGAAATAACAGTGTAAAAACGAGTACATATGTCCCCTGTACTGCCGCGGTTCCGCGGCCCAAGCGCGGTACGGCCGCGGTTCCGCGGTAGTATTATGTGTTCGTTTTTCACCACAATTCTTAGAAAACCCGGCTGAATTTTTTAGGTATTTTTAATATTGAAAATACACAGTTTTGAAAAAATGTACAAAGAGGGGGTTAACTTTGACGTATTCAGGTTCGTTCGGAGTTTTAACTTTGTTAACACATCGCCTAATGCTCTAGCTAGGCTCTGATACCACTGTAGGGTTACTAGGCACTCTAATAAGGTTCTACAATGCATCAACCATGCCCGTTTAAAATTTTAGCCATGCCGAATAACCCTAAACAAGATCGTTGCTAGAAAATTAGGGTTTCATATGCTAGTAAACTACGTTTACGACTAAGTGAATACGAAATACAACCTTTGTAGATTGGTCCTTCACTTCTATAGCTCCTTGTTGAAGTCCATTCGCTGCGATCGTAGTTCTCCCGGACCCTTGCATGGCTTCACGAGGCGAAAGACGCGTCCTTGCTTGAAGTCTTCGAGGCCGAAGATGATCTACGTCGAGGGGATGCCAACTCAAGCTTCTACTTCACTAACTTGAGAATTAGTGAAGCAAACACCCTAAACTAAAGTGCTAGTCTAGTAGAGGATGGAGAAATAGGAAGTGGGTTCTCTTTAGAATTTTATTTCTCACAATCTTTCTCACTTTGGATCAAACCCTAGCAAGCTTTTTCTTTTTAACAAAGAAGAAGAAGATGAACAAAAGAAAGAGATGAGGATAATGATCAAGTGAGAAAGGTAACCATGGTGAGTGAGTATCATATACTAACTCATGTAGAGACATAACCATGGCTAATAGTTATGGTTGGGTTAAGAAATATCCATAGTAAAAACAAATTTAGTGGAATTAGTCAATGCATCCACAAGCTTCCACAAGCTTCATAGATTTAGCTAATCCTCCACTAATTTTGTAATTACTTTGAATATTAAAATCCAACATAAATAAATAGTATGGTGTAAATCTCATACACCCAAGTCATGTGTATCATCAACCATGATACAATAAAAGAAAACACAATTTTAATATATATTACATATATATCAAAGTTGTGTACATGTGAGAAAAAACCTAGAGTGAACAAGTGTTAGTTAATGCAAACTAGTATATCAAATATACAATTATACAATAAATTATTAAATCAACACTTGACTTAATAATCCGGTCATATCACATATAACCGACTAACATCCAATGTATCGACTTATCGAATCAACACTTGATTCGATAACCGGGCTATATCATATATAACCGACTGATACATAAAGTCGCAAGAATAGAATACGGTATCACATACACGCATTATTCTCGGTCCCGCACATATCACATACGTGCTCCTATTTCATTTTGCCTGAGCCAGTAAAACCTCTATGTAGGACTCTAAAGACTCGTCAATACGCCGGTAGTAGGTGATGATCACATCAAGCACCCACAAGCCGTCAGCGGTACTAGCTGGACGTAACGGCTACCCGGGTATTGAGCGATCAGAAGATCAGCAAGCAAGCCCGCTCCAACTCCTGTAAAAGCCTGCCGGTAACACTTCCCGTACAGTCCGATCTCCTCGTCTGATATGTCGCATATCAAGTCTAGGGGTGGTAAATGTCAGACCCCAATAACCGATAAGTCGTGCCGATGTGAGGCTCATAACGGGTCGAGAAACTACTGGTAACACTTACCAGTAAATCTCTAAATCAGCCCTGGCCAGGGACTTCCCTGTTATGGCCAATCGAGCACAGCGCAACATCCACCCCCAATACCGGGAGAGACGAAACTCCTCCTATCGCTCATTGCCTCCATGTGACTCAGGACTGTACCCAAAAACCACCGTTTTGCACGCCCTCATGGACGTGGTAAGGTGGAAATCAAAGCACAGTGGGAATCACACAAGACTCTATGACGATCTCGGGTCTACAGACTAACCTGCACAAGTGTCACCAGAGAACTGCCATCTGACGTGAGGTATAATACCATATAGGAGTTCTCGGCGAGTTCGTCCAGTGTACCCAGTCTCCACTGAGCACCCGTATACCATCTCTGATGTCAAACACCAATGGATATGGGATCATCCATCACCCATCTCATGGGTCGAGAAGCATATACGCTAGTCTACACTGGTATATCGATGCCCCGTCTCGATACACCTATGACTAGGGACCTTGAAGGATGTACTTATGGACTGCCATGTCCCCACTAGTATGATCCGCATCATAGTCCAGGTAGTCAAGTACACATCCTAAGGGCTTTACCAGCATGTAACTACAAAACAATATAAAGAGATAAGTATACATGTTAAAGTAAAGTGCAACCAGATAGCATACTATCATATCGAGCAAGAAAGTCCTCTCTATATATGTCCAAGCATCCAATATAATATACAACATCTATACAATACTGGCCTCTAGGGCATACATACAACTAACAAATTTAATAGAACCTAAACATTCAATTGAATTCGACAATATATTAGCCACTTCGCAGATTTGGTGGGTAACCTCAGGCACCCGATAGGTACTTCGGTCTCCTCAAAGACGGTGACAGGGAGGTTTTTGATTATTCAAACTTGTCACTACTGCTGTTCTAGACTATGAGATCTGGCAGGAGGATGAGTATAATGTCATTCTAAATTAGCTTTAGAAGTGCACATATATATGACTCTGCCAGAGGTTTATTGTAGTCAGTGGGAGCAGTAGAAGCATAGTGGGAAAGTAGCTTATGTCTATTTATTGACTAAAGCAGGTATAGTGGAGATAGATCGTCTTGTTTTGATGTGACAGTCATAGAGTTTGACTTCATCAGGATAACAGCTGGACCTGATAAGAAGGTAGTAAGGAGTGATGTCCTGGTATTTGGATGGCATGCACTTAATTGGAAGAGATCTTCCTATACTACAATCGGTTATACTGTGGTTGTCACAAGGTGTTTCTCCACATAGGATCTGGATAAAATATCAGGGATTCTGATTACTAGATTTATGGTTTTAGATCTAAATTTGGGAAGTGTCCCAATTTGGGTACTTTAAACCTATTCTAAAGTATTTTAGAATGGACAACTCCTGGCTTGGTGGTGTACCCGAAGGTGATGTAGTTACCCTCTCTAAAGAGATGTATTCTAGACTGATGAGGAGAGGGATTTGCATGATTGACATATCTCTTGCTTAGTCAATTGATTCAATCATGAAATGTCAAGTACCATACCAGATACTGCTTTTGCTCTAACTGCAATAAGCATATATATTAATCCAATCCTGGAGAAACGTTAGGAAGTAGTTATGAATATAAGTAGATGTTCTTGGTATATGGTAACGACAGCCTCTTTCAAGAGGCGGTTATCATTTCTGGCTTCCAAGGTGACCTAGATGACAGAGTGACTGTCAGGGTTATAGTTTTCCCTCTATTGAGGGGAAGTATATTGGATAGGTGGTCCAAGCGGATACTGAGGAAAGGTATGGCGCTGGATACTGATTAAATTCAGTGGACGATACAGTCTAAGAAGTTTGTTGGATTTGGAGTTCATTTGTGAACTGGGTCTCATCAGATATCCAGACAAATTCTAAGACATGTATTGCTCATTTCGGGAGATAATCTTTCTCCGCGAAGTTGAAATATAGAGAGATAAAGATAGAAACATTGGAACGGATCCACTCACTGAGGCTATTTCTCGAACGCAATAGTTTCACAAACGAGTTTTGCGAGACTGATTAGTAGAGAAGTCGGGTGTTCGGTATCACACGGGCTGTGAGTATGCGACACCGCAATAATTAGCCTTAAGTGAAAGTTGGAGATTGTTGGCTATAGTGCCCTCAAGTCAATTATTGTGATCGCAGGCACGTGATTATGATGATTGAGGGAGGACCTATACGGGTAGGACAGTCTTACTCAAAATGATAGTATGCTATCTTGTTTGCCTTTATCATCATGTACATGCATTATATCGTATTACAGATCACTATTACATGTTGATAGAGCCTATAGGATTCTTGCTTGACTAACAGCATATAATGATGATCATATACGTGGGAGCTGAGTGGTCTATAACCACATCCTTCAATGTCCCTAGTCGAGGGAGTATCGAGACTGGGCATCGATACTCCAGAGTAGACTAGTGTATACTTTTCAAGACCCCGACGAGGGGCGGTGGCCGGTCTTACAAGCCATTGGTATCAGTCAGTCACCTAAGATAGTATACAGGTGCTCATTGGGTTATGAGTAGACTGGATGGACTCGCCGGGAACATGCTAGGTAGTATTATACCTATTGTCGGATAGCAGTTCCTAGGTGACATGTGTACAGGTTAGTATGTCGACCTGAGATCGTCATTTGTCTCGTGTGAGTTCCCACTGTGCTTTGATTACTACCCTATCATGGCTCAAAGGAATCATGCAAACAGTTTTTAGTTGGGTACAGTCCCGAGCCACATAGAGCCAGTGAGCTGATCGTCGGGGATTCGTCTCTCCCAGTATTGGGGGTTGATGTTGCGCAGTGCACAGGTGGCCATACCAGAAATCCTTGTCCAAGGTAGTCGAGATTACTGATTTGGATCAGTAGTTTCTCAGTTGGTGATGGGCTTCATACTGACAAGAAATATCGCGTTATTAGGGGTCTGACTTTATCCACCCCTAGACCCGATATGCGATACTCTTAGACGAACAGACCGGACTATACGGAGATTGTCATGGACAGGCTCAGTAGGGGATCAGATGAGTTTGCTCGTCGACATTCCTTTCAATCAATACCTGGGTAGCCGTTAAGTACAGCTAGTGCCGCTGACATGCTTGTGGTTAAACCCACTGGCAGCATATTGACGAGTCTTTAGAGTCCCACACAGAAGGTTTTCCTGATTCTGGCGAAATGATGTAGTAGCCATATTGGATATGTGCAGGGTTGTGATCGATTGAGTGTACTAGTTACCCGGACTTTTGATCAGACGATTGATTATACTAGCCAGCTCGGGTTTGAGACGAATTATTAAACCAGGTATTGATTTAATAATTTACGTATATATATTTCGATACGTATATTCTAGTATCACGTTCTTTGTGTTATTCTATCTCTTCGGGTATTTGTATTTCGGTACGAATACAGGTATGTATATACAGTAGAGTGTAATCCATATTTGTACAGATAACATTCTAGAAGGTGGACACCTCATTTAGTTTTTATACATTTATCATAAATGGAAATGAGGTAGAAATAAAGAAAGGGGAGTATAGTGAGAGCCATGCTTGCATAGTGTTGCACAAATAAATTGTTAATTCATTTGTGAAAACTATTCAAGTATGGGCTTGATTTTAAATTGGAGAAATATATTTTACAAAACCTTGGCTTCTCATTTTCTCTCACATGAGATGGTTCATAATTTTTGGTTGGCTTTCTCACCATCATGCTTCACTCTCCTCTCTAGTGTTTTCTTGAGCTCCTCCACTTTCAACCTCAACCTCCTCTCTACAATCTCATGAGTTGAGAATCAAAAAAGGTGGTGAGATAGATAAACATATGGATCCATACACTACATCCCTAGGCATTCTAGACTAACAATCTAGAGTCCTTAGTTGCTTCACTTGATCATTGGTGTGGAGCTAAAGCCTAGAGCCAAGAGCTACATCACTCGGGTGGATCATCTTCGACGGAGGAAGACCGGCAGCCAAGTTCAGTCGAGGATGCTTCAAGGAGCTTGGGAAGATGGTAGAAAACTGAAGGACTTGGTTCATTCGGTATAACCATTTTTATCTCAGTAGTTTAGCTCATTGTAGTTTGGCAGTATTGGTTTATGGTTCGATCTTGGGCGGGTTTTCGTTAGCGCCAAGTTTTTAAAAGTCATTTTTGTTCCGCATCGGCCATGGTAGATGGCCAGAGCGCTATCATAACCCAACATTTTAAATATATAGACCGAATACCATGTCAGTTCTCCACATCAAACTCACCCGCGACAACTATCTCAGCTGGAAGATACAGTTTGAAGTCATCCTCAAGTCGCAAGGATACATAAGCATCATCGATGGTGCAAAAAATTTCCTGCCCATGAATGTTCCTGATGAACAAAATCCGTTTGTTTCGGCCTACAATCCAGCATATATTGTATCGATCCAAAAGGATCAATTGATCGTAAGTTGGATGTTAGGGTCTTTGACTGAGACTCTCATTCCTTTGGTGGTCAGTAAAACTACAACACAAGCGGTATGGGAGACACTTGCCAAAACCTCCGCATCGCACTCTCACGCTCACATACTTCAACTGATGACATAACTTCAGAATATCAAACAAGCATCCTCTTCTATCATAGAGTACATTCAGATGATTAAGACTATCTCCAAAAATTTTGCGATCATTGGGCATAGAATTTCCGATGTCGATCTTATCATTCATGTTTTGGCCGGCCTGGGATCGGTCTATCTTTATTACTGCTATCAAAACCCGCATAGATGATATCTCGCTTGAAGATCTGCATGGCATGCTACTTGCACACGAGAACCTTTACCAGCACCAAGATAAATCTATTGATACTACTCCATTTCCATCTGTCAACACCACAACCATGAGTCATAGAGGTTCCTCTTCAGATTCCTATCAGCGTAGCTATAACACCGAGTGCGGCAGTCGTGGGGGTCACACTTATAGCCGGGGTCATGTTCGAGGCTGCGGCCGTGGTCCGTCTCGATACCAAATCTCCATGACAACTGGCCACTATGACAATAGTTGCCCACGGCGCTTCAATTGGATTTTCTCTGGCGATCTAAGGGGTGCTCCACAATTTTCTGCCCCGCGGTCTCAGAATGGACGATCGGATGGATACTATCAAAGACCTGCGCCATCTGTCATTCTGTCACAAATACCTCCACCATATTCCTCGAGTGGTCCAAGTGCTTCTTCTTCTGACTGGTACTATAACTCGGGGGAAACTCATCATATCATGCCAGACTACACTCAACTTCTCTTGACAAGCCTTACAAAGGTATGGATACAGTATGCATAAGTAATGGTACAGGTTTGTGTATTCTTTACTATGGTCACACATTAATTCCATCGTCTTCTCGATCACTTCAAATGCATAATGTTCTCCATATTCCTTCAATAACGAAAAATCTCTTATCTTTTCATAAATTTGCTAAACATAATAATGTTATTTTTGAGTTTCACCCATTTGATTGTTTTGTGAAGAATCCGAAGTCGGGGACAATTCTACTTCAAGGCCACCTCAAAAATGGATTGTACCAATTGCCTCTTCAAAATATCTCGACTTCTACCGCGCTTGTTGGCGAACGTACCTCTACTTCTTCATAGCACGCTCGATTAGGTCATCCTGTCTTAAAAACTGTAGTCAGGATTCTATCTAGTTTTCATTTACCAACTGTTAAGAGTCATAGAGAGTCGTTCTAGTTGCATGAAAGCTAAAAGCCATAAACTATCTTTTAAATTGTCATCAACAGTGTTTTCGGCACCTTTAAATTTAATTTATTCTGATGTTTGGGGCCCTGCTCCTATTTTATCTTACACCAGTTTTCATTACTATGTTACATTATTTTATGACTATAGAAAATTTACCTAGTTGTTTCTAATGCGTAATAAATCTGACTTGTTTGACATCTTTTGTCGCTTTCAATGTCATTTCAATATGAAATTACATATGATTCATTCTGATTAGGGTGGTGAATATTAATCCCTCCATCGTCAGCTAACCACGGAGGGCATCCTCCATCATGTTTCCTGCCCCCTCACTCCCGAACATAATGGGGCAGCGGAACGCAAACACCGTCATATTATAGAGACCACTCATGCTCTTCTTGCTCATGCTTCCATCCCTTCTCTTTACTGGGATGAGGCCGTCCAAACTGCAGTCTTTCTAATTGATCGTCTCCCTACACCAGTCATTCGCAACGCCACCCCTCTTCATAAATTATTTGGTCACCATCCTAATTATACCTTCCTCTGCACATTTGGATGTGCATGTTATCCTTGGCTTCGTCCTTACGCCCCACATAAACTTTCTACTCGATCCGATCGTTGTGTGTTCATGGTTATAGTACTCAACATTATGGTTACTGTTGTCTTCATGTACAATCTGGCCGAATGTATGTGTCTAGACATGTTATTTTTGATGAAAATTGCTTCCCATTTTCAAGTTCAGATTCTCCTACAAGTTTGCCGCATAACACTGAGCCCCTTCCAGGAGCGGACATCCTTGGCTTTGGCCCGGTTCCGAGCCTAGATTTACTACTAGTGTCGGCCACCGCCTCCCCTCGTGCGGTTGCATCCTTAGACCTCCCTCACTCCAGTCACCGCAACTTGCTCCACCCAGCCGCTCATCTACGGTCGCTCCTTCTCCAGCAAGCTCCCTACCATCAACTCCCAGTCCCGCTCACACTCGTGCTCCTCGATCACCACCTGCAGATGAACCTGGTCCCCGACTTTTAGAATAATCCTCCCCGGTTCTGGACTCCTCTTCTACCACCTCATCACGCACTTCCGACGAGTCCCCTATTCTTTGCATGCACTCTCTTGCCGACATCTATACCTCCACTGACCCGGTCGTTGATTCTCCACCACCTTGTGCGCTCACCAACAGTCACGCATTACCTTCAGCACTTCTTGCCACTATTTTTATCAAGCCCACCTGATTTACTCAGGCATCCAAGGACCCATCATGGCATGCGGCTATGTCCTCTGAATTAGATGCTCTCTTTCGCAGTGGAACCTGGTCGCTCATCTCTCGCCAATCTCATTTCAATATCGTCGGGTGCAAATGGGTGTTTAAGCCGAAACATCGTGCTGATGGTTCGATTGAGCGTCACAATGCGTGGCTCGTGCACAAGGGGTTTCGGCAACAACCCGGTGTCGACTACTTCGACACTTTCGGTCCGGTTTTCAAGATCACCACGGTACGCTTGATTCTTGCAATTTCGATAAGATCGGGTTGGCCAGTGCGATAGTTGGATATATCAAATGCATTTTTATATGGTCATCTTAAGGAAGTGGTCTATATGAATCAGCCCCCGTGTAACATTCCAGAAAATATAAAATATTATTTTTAGGAATTTAATATTAAAATAATATTTTTCCCGAAAACTGCCGATTTGCGAAATTGGGGTTTTCGAAAAAGGGTATAAATATATACCAATAATTATGAAATAAATAGAAATTAAAATGATTTATTCATTTAATAATATAATTAAAGGATTTGGCATTTTTAAAATTTATTATACGCAGTTTCGATAAAAATCCGATTAGTGCACTGCTAATCGCGATTAAGCCAAATCCACATTTTTACAGTTTCCATGGTTAGTGCACCATGACATGCTCATTTTGTTACATGTTTCATTTCATTTGGGCTTTTTATTAGAGTTTATTGGTATAGAGAAAAGAGAAATGATTAAGGGAAAATTCAAGGAGACATGATGATTAGGTTAGGTGAGCTTTGGAGAGAGAAAGAGAGTGTGAATTAGTGAGAGAGGGAAGGGGGCTGCTGCCCATTCATTGCCCCATCTTTTTCTTCTTCTCTCCTTCATCTCCTCAACTCCACAACCTCCACAAAAATCCCTAGATCCATCTCCAACCATGCCCCAAAACCCTACACACCCTTCACAAAAATAAATCCCCTCTTCAACCTCTACACAATGGACCGAGCAAAATGGGATTTTGACGATGTTGGGAAGTTAGTGCTGCCTAGAGTGGACTAGATGAGGTATAATTTCTTCCCTTTAGATCAGTTTTGTGAGATATCATGTTTAGATGTCGTTTTGTGAAGATTAGTGGAAATTGGGAAACCCTAGTGAATGTTTGAGTGTTGGTTTGAATTGGGTGATACCTAGTAGCTGTTAACTGAACTTAGGTGCTGTTTAGTGACCTGGACCAGACCCTAGAAACCCCAAAACACGGATTAAGAAACCCGACATCGGATAAGTGTGTGATCTATGAAGGTATTTTGGAATCTGGAGCAACCCGGGGACACTAGAAATTATTTTGGAATTACTGGGAGTCGTGCAGGCACCTAGGAAGCTACCACTGAGACCCGAACCCCTAATTCAAACCTATGGCCGCAGATTTAATCATTCTGGCTACAATTTGCGGCCAGAGTAGAAGGGAATGGGTTCATTTTTGTTCCAGGGATCATTTTGCATTAAATTAGACCCCTCCTATATGCAGTTTTGGCTAATTGTCATCTGGGGAAAATCTGGAATCATTTTGGTGTGTTTTAGGCGATGTTTTCCGTATTTTTAAATGCGCTTTCTTGATATTTGGATTTGTATTTGGTTGCCGGGTGTTCGTACATCGACAACAGGGGTTGTTTGTTGGATTTGCACGTTTAGGCCATAGGTTCTAACCTATGAGCACACTGTGCGCTGTATCGGTTTTCTGCATCGATTTTAATATGTATTGAGATTGGTTATTATTGTAGGTACCCTCGCATGGATTCCGAGGCAAAGAAGCGTGGCGTCATCGATTTGGGCGAGCGAAGACTAGGTGAGTAGATCTATATCTACCGGGGAAGTCAGGTGGATGGCGTATAGCACCCTCGCAAACTTCTGATGGTAACCGATTTATAGAGTATGGTTAGGAAACCTAGATTAGGAAACTAAGGTTAGAATATAGATAGCTATGTAGTCATATTACAAACTAGAGGATAGTTAATTGTGATATGTTACTACCACCCTAGGATGACGTTTAGCGGTATTGCCGTTTAGGGTTCTGTTGGACTAGATAGCCGATGTAGATGCGTCATCCGAACCATACCTTTTTCTAAACTAAAGAATCGTATGTACCTTTTAAATGTATATCTTGAGGGATGTTACAGATTTTCAAATGATATCTTTTCCTCAAAAACACTGTAACCCCTGTTTTCAAAACGACGATTCACTTCTTTAAAAATCTGATTGTATGGTACGGGTGTGTTTGTTAGATTAGATACTTATACATAGTAGAGATAGCATGTTTATGTAAACTCGATATTGATATGAGACATAAATGAGATGAAAGAATACAAGACGAGTTTGATGATATGATGAGATGATGATATGATATGATGGTATACGGATGCGAGTCGATCGAGATGATTTATACCCTGCCGGTCCCCTGATATGAGATTATTGCAGATGTGACCTGGGACATAGGTATATAGGGTTATATATATATAGAATGTTGTGAATCATGGATGATAGGCCGTATGTGATATTAGGTCGTACCATCATTTGTCGTATAGGATGATAGGATCCTTTTTAGTATAATGCCGTCGCACGATGATATTCCGTGCGTGATGAGTTGACTTGATGGTTGATCCTTACCCTTGACTAGAGGTTTCCGTACGATGGATTATACCGTACGCGATATTATTATGCTAGATTCTGATTGATAGATTCACCGACTCGGACATACGATAGTTACGTATACCTTATAGCTGTTAGCTGATGATTTACTTGCTGCATTCATGATATTTTTGTTGCATCGCATATACCTGTGATAGTGCACCAACACCGTTATCGATGATGCGTATGTTACACGTACACATAATTGCCGGCTCACCCACTTCATCATCGATAATTGCCATGTCACTACATAGTAGGGTTGCTGCATCATGACATTTATATTGATATATTCATATTTGTGCACACATACATGGTACATCTATACTTGCGCATATACATATTGTACCTACATAAATAAACGGTTTTATTGTAAAATTAGGAACTGCATGCTATACTTTAAAAACTGGAATCATTTTAAAAGAGCGGTTTTCCCCTTAATATGTCATATCACTATTCCATATTGCATGATATACGGACATGCTCGCATTTCTTTTTACATGTCACATACATCATGCTCTATTATTTTACACATTGAGATATGCTGTTTTTATGAGATTTCTGGATTTGAGAACCGTGGGTATTTCAAAAGGAAGCATGTACTATTTTAAAACCCGGTTTCTCTTGATATGATATTTCAGTGCGTCCACCATGCGTTTTCTCGGTTCTGAGAGTGTCATGTGAAACCCGATTCGAGAAGTGGTAGGCACCGATTGCGGGAACATGGTGGACCCGGTGAGGTATCCCGGGGCAAGAAGACTCGTATATGTTAGACGGTAAGCCCGGCAGGGGGAGCACTACCTGCCGGTGATAGTATGTAGACTCGACGGTTATCCGGAGGATACCGACCGGAGTAGCGAGATGGATATGAGGGCCGACCAGGGAGTGCGGCGCCTGAGGGCCGATCTGAGGATGCGGCGCCTGAGATATATAAGGATTTACGTGCCGATGATGGGCACGGTTTTCATGATATTTTCGAGTGTCGATGCTAGGCACTCAGGTTCCATGATTTGATGTGTCGGGAGGGACACTGTTGATATATACACACACACACACACACACACACACACACACACACATCCTCATACTTTCATGCACACTCTTTTATGATATTTTCATGTATGATATTGTTGCGTCAGTGGTTGACGCGTGGACTGGATCCACCTACATACATACATACATACATACATACATACATACATACACTGATGTTACTATGGGAGATTATACACATGCTTATAGATATCGATTTATGGGTGGACGAGATCCACGTATCCGCATGCATTGATTATTACTGTTGGATGTTCTCCACATGCATATAGATACTGACTACCTTGTTGGCACAAATACGACCCGGTCACCCTAGATATTATAGTATCATCTTTTGATATAGTTGACCTAGGAGTCGTTGTTTATTCGATTTCTACTTGTAGATATATTTCTATTCACGAGTTGGCAACTCACCCCCGTTGTGCCACAGTTCTTGCAGGTTGACCGCGTGGATCAGTAGCGGCATCGCTGGCATAAGTTCTTTCGGGTGTTTTGCATTGGTAGGTGGGGCATTTGTATCGTACCCACTCTTGTATTATATTTCATATTGTATCTAGTTAATTCCATCAATCAATCAAAATTAGAATTTGTATAAGTAATGATACTTAGTGAGACTGGTAGTTGCGAGATTTGAGCGATGGGTTTTATTTTCCCTTTAGGGTTATATCTTGCTCTTTTCATTATCTTTTTGTGGTGAACTTCGCCGTTGGGCGTCGTATACTTATTTATACTGTATTACGTGGTTGTGATCCTCCGTTTGGCGAAGAGCTAGCTCCCGCTTGGGGATGCCATTATTCTTGTTATGTATTGTGGTTTTGGATCAAAATATACAAAGGAGGTGCTGCCAAAATTTTTCAAAAAGACGAAACATGTTTTCAAACTAGAAAATTTCATTTGCATCATTCATGTTTCTTTCTATGCATTAAGCACACTTGATTTTATTATACCTTTATTTCAAAAACTCCATCTCCTTTATTTTCTTAAAAGGTTTAGATTTCTGGGTTTCAGCTTACTTGAATTCCGTTACGCCTTTAGACGTGGCGTGATTCAAGTGCCGGTAACGAGCTAATATTTCGGGTCATGACAAAGTTGGTATCAGAGCGCTAAGTTTAACCTTTGTTCGAGTCTATGTTTGACTATGCGGAGTCTAGGGCGGGTATGTATTTCGGAACCTAGGCTTGACCTTACGGAACTTAGACTTAAACGGGGGGTATTAGACCCGAACTTTCGTTTCATAGGCTGACCCTGATTGATGGAGTAGGTAGCTTGAGTAGAGTGACGTACCGTACGTATGTTCCGCGGCATATTTACGATACGATACTCCACTTAAGAAACCTTAGGATGTACACATTTTGAGACTTGTGATTCTCTTCATACCATGATTATACATCCCTTGGAGATCCTCGATTGTATTAGTTCCATGATCATACTTTCATTGATGTTGTTCCTTCTTATGATCATGTATCCATACTGGATTTGTCGTTTCCTCTCATGCCGTTGATCTGCTCTCTTCGATACTCAATTGAGGTACCTGTCACCATAGTTTGAGTGCAGTTTTAGCTGCTGCCAGTGTTGCGGTCAGGGCGAGCTCGTTTGTTACAAGGGCTGACCATTGTGTTTTCTGGTGACATGGGAACGTCTCGAGTTAGTATTTTGTTATGACCTCTTGTCGAGGCAAGTGCTTGGTTTTAGACCGGATGATCGGGCCATTGTTAGAGCTGCCAGTTGCGAGTGGACTGTAGATGTATAACATACCTCAGGGATTTTGATGTCGCCTACCGTGCAGACAGATGACCCAGCTGTTGCTGAGATTGATAGGATGTCGCTTCCGGAGCTTACGAGATGAGATCGCCGGAGCTTCCAGGCAGATATGAGACAGATGATAGCTAGTCTACCCCGATTTGAGAGACGAAGGTGATTCGTCCGATTTATGCGCCGGAGCAGGCCCAGTTGAGTTGAAGATTTCCAGTGTGGAGAGGCTTACTCGGATCTAGAGCAGACCGATTTAGAGATGACCGCCAATGTATCGCCTTTCCTGGAGGATTGAGGCGCTGTTCAGCATACAGACGAATGAGCCCGTCGTTGCTGCAAATGACGAGGTATCGCCCAAAGGTTGGAGCTACTGCAGCATAAGTATATACTTAGAGATATGATGGAAGGTCGCTAGCCACCCAAGGGTGAAGGACTAGGACATGTGGTTCGTTCGCTACCCGATGCGAGGTCATCAGATAGATTGATTCCAGCTAGAGACAACTTCACGCAGATTCGTTGAGAGTCAATAGAGACGATCGAATGTCAGCAAACCATATTCCAAGTTTAAATTATTCGGAAAGACATGCAAGCAATTCTATGGACCCTCTAGAAGAATGAAACCCTAACTCGACATAATGACCGTGTGAAAGCCTTTGAACTTTAGGGTTTACGGAAGTTCCACGGCGCCATTAGTGAGGCTTGGGTTTGCCCTTCTACGGCTGGACCACCGATGCTGTGGCATGTACTCGATACTATTAAACTGTACCCAAGATGTTGATCTCTTGAGGGATTATGAGGTTTTGACCTATCGATCGGATGGTTCGACATCATCCGGATATCTTGTGATAGGATACATTGCTTGGGAGACTCCAGATATGAGCATAGCCGTTGGAGAGCAGTCCTTACAGCCACGAGAAGACAAGTCCGAATCAGTCGACATTAGGGCCGAGTGAAGTGGAGAGTTCGACGAGTAGTGAGTATTCCTCCGATGGACGGGACGAGCTCCCGAGGATGTGTTTGGCCAGACATCTTCTATAGAGTGATGAAGATATCGAGTTCGTGACTTCGAGTCCATGCGAGAGACTTCGGTTTGACCGTCGCCGAGAATAGTTGCAGTGCGCAGATAGTATGGTGTGACGTCATAGTGGATGATGATAAAGACGAGTGGAACCAAAAGTTCGTGCGAGACGCTGATGAGCTGTTTATACTCCCCGTCAAGATCAGAGACCTGATATGCTTATAGAGGCATTGGGATACGACCAGTTTCCGAGGAAATGTGTGCGGCACATGTAGATGTCCAGAAAACGAGAAAGGATTATATAAGAATACCGGCCTCCGTACAGTACGGTATAGGCGAGATCGGAAGAGCCCTTGAGCAGGATTCCTTCCAGGACACTGCTGCAATGAGATTTGTACCCAGGATCAGATGTGTCACGTATATTCAAAGAGCCAGAGGCCGACGCCAGTGATGTGCTGCTTTACGAGTGGTCATGATGATTGACCGAGAGATAACCAGAGAAGTGCCAGAACGGAATCGTCCCCGTTAGCACACCTGACAGGGCCGATGAGCCGATAGATTGCGAGATTGGTAATCCGCAGAGAAGATAAGTACCCAGAGACCGAGGATGCCAGACCATGAGCAGGAGACAAGCGGATGTTCTTGTTTTGCCAGTTTCTAAGCGCACCGATTCATTTTTCAACATTGTAGGAGGTGTACCTCGATGTCCTTTATTGCGATTTGCATTGTGATCTGAGTATCACACTTATATCGCTTGGATTTGAGTTTTGATGACGAGTTTCCTGATACTGATTTTGTGCACCATGGCTGCACCTACTGGGTATTTACATTTTGTGCATAGTTATTGCACTTGAGATATGTTTTATACAGCATTGTATTAATTTTTGATTTGTGCATATTTATCGCACTTGATATCGGTTTTTTGCCTTGGTAGCACATGTTTATGATTTCATGGATTTCATACGGCTGATTTGATTTTGTGCGTATGGCACGCACTCGATTTGATGTTTGCACTCAGTATAGCTTATATGTGCTTGTAGTGCATTGATATGCATTTTGTGCACGCGGTTGCACACGTCTACGATTTTATACATCTTGGTGTACTCGGTGTTGCTGTTTATGCATTTGAGTTATTGATCGGTATTTTGTGCACTGGATGCACTGTATTTGTATTTCGTGCACTGGATACACTGTATTTGTATTTCGTGCGTTTGCTGCACTAGATTGAATTTTTGCATTTGTTGCACCGGACGGGTACTTATGCATTGTCGCACTGGATTTATACCCCGTACCTTGGTTGCACCCGATTTATATCCTTGAGCATTCGTTTTACTAGATTTGTATTTTCGTACGCATTGGCACTTGCCGTTCGTTTTCGGGCATGTTACTGCACTATATGCTTTTACGGACCTGATGCGTTTTGGTTTGATTTTTGCGCTTATTAGGTGCTTGATTTTGGATTTTGTACACACCCGTTGCACTTAGTTTTCCCTTGTGGGTATTGTGGCACCTGTATTTGGATTTGGTTTCCATGCGCACCAGATGCATGTGATTATTGGATACGCCTTTTGAGGCTGATTTTGCTTTTGAGCACTTTATTTTCATGTTGGGCACTATATTGTGTAGTAGCCAAACAAGACTGATCTGAGGACAGTACCTGAGTACTTTGCATGCATTAAAGGATTACCAAAGGGTTTTCAAGAGGAGCTATAGTCTCGCTATTTTCTTAAGTGTCCGTGAGCGACATGAACGTTGTTAAAGGAAAACCTTTTGGCATATTTTGAAAACGACGGAACATGTATTTAAGAAAACATATATAGACATATATTATTATTTTAAAATGAGCGTCCGTCAGTTATGCTAGGAGTTACGCATTCCCGCGGCGATTTAGAAAAGATTTTGAATGTGTTTTATTCAGATTTTGGAGTTTTCAAAGATGCGTACTATACACGTATTATAGTATTTGACCAGCGTATATTGGATTTCAGTAGTGAATTTCGAGATCTGCATCTCTATTGTGCCTCCGAGGATATGCGTGCAAATCCGATGATTTGCGTGACACTTGACGGAGTTCGATTTTGAGTTTTTACTCATTTTCATGCGCACTCGACGCGATGTGTTGTGTTGTTGCTACGTTTTCCATGATTTCGGAGCCCCGTTGTTTTGAGCCGATTATTGAAATGTTTTAGATTTTGGGGGTTTAAATTTAAATTGGGAGACCGAATTTATTTAAGGGGGGAAGATTGTAACATTCCAGAAAATATAAAATATTATTTTTGGGAATTTAATATTAAAATAATATTTTCCCGAAAACTGCCGATTTGCGAAATTGGGGTTTACGAAAAAGGGTATAAATATATACCAATAATTAAGAAATAAATACAAATTAAAATGATTTATTTATTTAATAATATAATTAAAGGATTTGGCATTTTTAAAATTTATTATACGCAGTTTCGATAAAAACCCGATTAGTGCATTGCTAATCGCGATTAAGCCAAATCCGCATTTTTACAGTTTCCATGGTTAGTGCACCATGACATGCTCATTTTATTACATGTTTCATTTCATTTAGGCTTTTTATTAGGGTTTATTGGTGTAGAGAAAAGAGAAATGATTAAGGGAAAAGTCAAGGAGACATGATGATTATGTTAGGTGAGCTTTGGAGAGAGAAAGAGAGTGTGAATTAGTGAGAGAGGGAAGGGGGCTGCTGCCCATTCATTGCCCCATCTTTTTTCTTCTTCTCTCCTTCATCTCCTCAACTCCACAACCCTCCACAAAAATCCCTAGATCCATCTCCAACCATGCCCCAAAACCCTACACACCCTTCACAAAAATTAATCCCCTCTTCAACCTCTACACGATGGACCGAGCAAAATGGGATTTTGACGACGTTGGGAAGTTAGTGCTGCCTAGAGTGGACTAGATGAGGTATAATTTCTTCCCTTTAGATCAGTTTTGTGAGATATCATGTTTAGATGTCGTTTTGTGAAGATTAATGGACATTAGGAAACCCTAGTGAATGTTTGAGTGTTGGTTTGAATTGGGTGATACCTAGTAGCTGTTAACTGAACTTAGGTGCTATTTAGTGACCAGGCCCAGACCCTAGAAACCCCAAAACACGGATTAAGAAACCCGACATCGGATAAGTGTGTGATCTGTGAAGGTATTTTGGAATCTGGAGCAACCCGGGGACATTAGAAATTATATTGGAATTACTGGGAGTCGTGCAGGCACCTAGGAAGCTACCACTGAGACCCGAGCCCCTAATTCAAACCTATGGCCGCAGATTTAATCATTCTGGCCGTAATTTGCGGCCAGAGTAGAAGGGAATGGGTTCATTTTTGTTCCAGGGCTCATTTTGCACTAAATTAGACCCCTCCTATATGCAGTTTTGGCTAATTGTCATCTGGGAAAAATCTGTAAGCATTTTGGTGTGTTTTTGGCGATATTTTCCGTATTTTTAAATGCACTTTCTTGATATTTGGATTTGTATTTGGTTTCCGTGTGTTCGTACATCGACAACAGGGGTTGTTTGTTGGATTTGCACGTTTAGGCCATAGGTTTTAACCTGTGAGCACACTGTGCGCTGTATCGGTTTTCTGCATCGATTTTAATACGTATTGCGATTGGTTATTATTGTAGATACCCTCGCATGGATTCCGAGGCGAAGAAGCGTGGCGTCATCGATTTGGGCGAGCGAAGACCAGGTGAGTAGATCTATATCTACCGGGGAAGTCGGGTGGATGGCGTATAGCACCCCCGCAAACTTCTGATGGTAACCGATTTATAGAGTATGGTTAGGAAACCTAGATTAGGAAACTAAGGTTAGAATATAGATAGCTATGTAGTCATATTAGAAACTAGAGGATAGTTAATTGTGATATGTTACTACCACCCTAGGATGACGTTTAGCGGTATTGCCGTTTAGGGTTCTGTTGGACTAGATAGCCGATGTAGATGCGTCATCCGAACCATACCTTTTTCTAAACTAAAGAATCGTATGTACCTTTTAAATGTATATCTTGAGGGATGTTACAGATTTTCAAATGATATATTTTCCTTAAAAACATTGTAACCCCTGTTTTCAAAACGACGATTCACTTCTTTAAAAATCTGATTGTATGGTTCGGGTGTGTTTGTTAGATTAGATACTTATACATAGTAGAGATAGCATGTTTATGTAAACTCGACATTGATATGAGACATAAATGAGATGAAAGAATACAAGACGAGTTTGATGATATGATGAGATGATGATATGATATGATGGTATACGGATGCGAGTCGATCGTGATGATTTATACCCTGCCGGTCCCCTGATATGAGATTATTGCAGATGCGACCTGGGATATAGGTTTTTAGGGATATATATATATAGAATGTTGTGAATCATGGATGATAGGCCGTATGTGATATTAGGCCGTACCCTCATTTGTCGTATAGGATGATAGGATCCTTTTTAGTATAATGCCGTCGCACGATGATATTCCGTGAGTGATGAGTCGACTTAATGGTTGATCCTTACCCTTGACTAGAGGTTTCCGTACGATGGATTATACCGTACGCGATGTTATTAGGCTAGATTTCGATTGATCGATTCACCGACTCGGACATACGATAGTTACGTATACCTTATAGCTGTTAGCTGATGATTTACTTGTTGCATTCATGATATTTTTGTTGCATCGCATATACCTGTGATAGTACACCTGCACCATTATCGATGATGCGTATGTTACACGTACACATAATTGCCGGCTCACACACTTCATCATCGATAATTGCCATGTCACTACACAGTAGGGTTGCTGCATCATGACATTTATATTGATATATTCATATTTGTGCACACATACATGGTACATCTATACTTACGCATATACATATTGTGCCTACATAAATAACCGGTTTTATTGTAAAATTGGGAACCGCATGCTATACTTTAAAAACTGGAATCATTTTAAAAGAGCGGTTTTCCCCTTAATATGTCATATCACTATTCCATATTGCATGATACACGGATATGCTCGCATTTCTTTTTAAATGTCACATACATCATGCTCTATTATTTTACACATTGAGATATGCTGTTTTTATGAGATTTCTGGATTTGAGAACCGTGGCTATTTCAAAAGGAAGCATGTACTATTTTAAAACCCGGTTTCTCTTGATATGATATTTCAGTGCGTCCACCATGCGTTTTCTCGGTTCTGAGAGTGGCATGTGAAACCCGATTCGAGGAGTGGTAGGCACCGATTGCGGGTACATGGTGGACCCGGTGAGGTACCCCGGGGCAAGAAGACTCGTATATGTTAGACGGTGAGCCCGGCAGGGGGAGCACTACCTATCGGTGATAGTATGCAGACTCGGCGGTTATCCGGAGGATACCGACCGGAGTAGCGAGATGGATATGAGGGCCGACCAGGGAGTGCGGCGCCCGAGGGCCGATCTGAGGATACGGGGCCTGAGATATATGAGGATTTACGTGCCGATGATGGGCACGGTTTTCATGATGTTTTCGAGTGTCGATGCTAGGCACTCAGGTTCCATGATTTGATGTGTCGGGAGGGACACTGTTGATATATATATATATATATATATATATACACACACACACACACACACACACACATCCTCATACTTTCATGCACACTCTTTTATGATATTTACATGCATGATATTGTTGCGTCAGTGGTTGACGCGTGGACTGGATCCACATACATACACTGATGTTACTATGGGAGATTATATACATACTTATAGATATTGATTTATGGGTGGACGAGATCCACATATCCGCATGCATTGATTATTACTGTTGGATGTTATCCACATGCATATAGATACTGACTACCTTGTTGGCACATATACGACCCGGTCATCCTAGATATCATAGTATCACCTTTTGATATAGTTGACCTAGGAGTCGTTGTTTATTCGATTTCTACTTGTAGATATATTTCTATTCACGAGTTGGCAACTCACTTCCGTTGTGCCACAGTTCTTGCAGGTTGACCGCGTGGATCAGTAGCAGCATCGCTGGCATAAGTTCTTTCGGGTGTTTTGCATTGGTAGGTGGGGCATTTGTATCATAACCACTCTTGTATTATATTTCATATTGTATCTAGTTAACTCCATCAATCAATCAAAATTAGAATTTGTATAAGTAATGAGACTTAGTGAGACTGGTAGTTGCGAGATTTGAGCGATGGGTTTTATTTTCCCTTTGGGGTTATATCTTGCTCTTTTCATTGTCTTTTTGTAGTGAACTTCGCCGTTGGACGTCGTATACTTATTTATACTGTATTGCGTGGTTGTGATCCGTCGTTTAGCGAAGAGCTAGCTCCCGCTTGGGGATGCCATTATTCTTGTTATGTATTATGGTTTTGGATCAAAATATACAAAGGAGGTGCTGCCAAATTTTTTCAAAAGATGAAACATGTTTTCAAATTAGAAAATTTCATTTGCATCATTCATGTTTCTTTCTATGCATTAAGCACACTTGATTTTATTATACCTTTATTTCAAAAACTCCATCTCCTTTATTTTCTTAAAAGGTTTAGATTTCTGGGTTTCAGCTTACTTGAATTCCATTACGCCATTAGACGTGGCGTGATTCAAGTGCTGGTCACGAGCTAATATTTCGGGTTGTGACACCCCGGGCTTTACTCACCCTCAATTTCACAATCATGTCTGTCGACTGCATCGCTCTCTTTACGGACTTCATCAGGCTCCTCGTGCCTGGTTCAAATGTCTGAGTACTTGAATCATTTAGCTCGGATTCCTTGGTTCCAAGACCGATACTTCACTGTTCTTTTGTTGGGAACGACGCTCACGAATTTATGTCTTAATTTATGTTGATGATATTCTAATCACTGGTTCCGATCAAGGGGGCGTTATTGACCTTATTTCCTCTCTTCAACGGGAATTCTCCTTTCATGACCTTGGCGCCACTCATTATTTCTTTAGAATTGAACTATGTCCTTACCCCGATGGCTGTCTTTTATCTCAATCTCAATATATTATGGATATTTTTAAGCACTCCAAAATGACTGTCGCACGCCTAATATGCACACCCATGGCCATCGTCACGACTGCCGATGATCCTCTTTCCACTCCCCTCGCCGATCTTTCTATGTACCACAACATTGTAGAAGCTCTTCAGAATGTCACCATCACTCACCCCGATGTATCCTTCGCGGTCAATCAGGCCTTTCAGTATATGCATGTCACTACTAAGCAACATTGGTCCCTAATTAAGCGCATTATCCGTTATCTTCAAGGCACGCGCTCCCATGGCCCTCTACCGAGATTCACTACGGCATCTTCATGCTTCCAGTAATTCTGACTGGGCTGGGAATACTGTGGATCGTAGTTCTACCAGTGGCTATATTATCTTCTTGGTTCGCAATCTCATTTCATGGAACTCCAAGAAACAAGCAACGGTCGCTCGCTCAAGCACAATGACTGAATACAAGGCGCTAGCAAATGCCACAACCGAGCTCATTTGGCTTCAATCCTTACTTCACGAGCTAGGTTTTAATCATTTCCTATATATGTTGTGGTGTGATAACATTGGCACCACGTACCTTGCCGCTAATCCTACTTTCCACACTGGCACCAAACACGTTGAAATTGACATTCATTTTATTCGCGAACATGTCGCTGACAACCAACTTATTTTGTGTTACATCTCCACGCATGATCAACGTGTCGACGCTCTTACCAAGCCACTCTCTCGACAACGCTTTGTCGAATCGCATTTCAGGCTCAACGTCGTCCAGCCACCGTTCAGCTTGAGGGGGGGGCGTAATAATGAATTGAAGTTATCAAGAAAACAGACGTCTCACCCATCAGGCCAGACGTCTGATCAAGACGACAGACGTCTGTCCTTTTAAAGTCAGACGTCTGGAATTGGTTAGTGCGACAATAGAATGCAGCCAGATGTCTGCACTTATAAGGGACAGACGTCTGGATTTGGTTTGCGCTCTCACAGAGCGTAGCCAGACGTCTGCACTTGTGCGGGGCAGACGTCCGGCCCTGCGCCATCATGTTAGTTTCCAAAGATTTCTTTATGGTTGTTTGGAAAGATTTTGAGAGATTAGATTGTAGGATATAATTGTAACAGAATATTTGAGAGAGTGATTTGGCTGTAACAAATATTATATATGAAATAAAATATAAAAGAAAACCACAAAGAGAAGAATCTCTAAGGCTTCTTCTTCATCCTCCAATATCTTCTTCTTCCTCTATCTCTTACTACTTTATAAATATCAGTGACAGAAAGATCCCTCTACATTACAAGATAAGATCAAATAATATTGTTTGGTACATGCTCACATGTGTCGCATGCATGATAATTACGATATTTATTTCTATAAATGTGTTCCGACCATGGTTTTCAATCTTGGCCGTCCTAATATAAGTCAGCCTATTTAGATTCCAAGATAATAGTCTGAGTTTCCATACCAAGATTAATACTGAGATTTTAATTCTAGGTACTAGCTAGGTTTGGCAATAGACTAATGGAATTTATTAAATTTTATAAGAATTTATTAACGTGTTTAAAAAATTTAATATCCCAGTCCGAAATGGCCGATCCAGCCAATTGATCCTAAAAATGATCGAATGATACCACTATCAGTATCGGCAACGCTACCAAGATTTTAACCCTTATCATGGTTTGAAATCTACGACGATTCCAACCCGAGATGGCCGATTCCGGTCCAAAATAAGATAGTATGACCTATATTGTCTAATACCAAGTTATTTTAGGTTTACCATTTGATTAATAGGGTACTAGTATCATGTTAATTAATTGGTTAGTGGGTTTATTAATAGATTATTGGGTTTTGTTTTATTTGACATAACTATTTAGTAAAAAATATATCAGAAATATTATAATTATCTTTATGAAATATTAAAACAACCATGTTAAACATATTAAATGTTAATACATTTGTCATATATGTCATACAGTTGCTTTTGATTTTTAAGGGTAAATTGTTAAAAAGCCTCCGGTTATTTCAAACTTGTCTAAAAATCCCTGGTATTTTCCAAATGGATGGGAAGAGGCTACTGTTCAAAATCAATGTGAGAAAACCAATGGGTTGTATTTATGTCAGGCCTCCTATTATAATTTAGATAGAGTTCCAAAATTGCCCTTCTCCTTCTTCTCACGTGCCACTCTAAAACAAACTCATCTTTCTTTCTCTCTCTCTCTCTCTCTTTCTCTCACACACACCCCTCCTCTATTCCATCCCTCGTCACCGCCATCGCTAAGGATGATTCTCGCCGCCTCATCATCGTTGCCTTCACCTCGATCTCCCGTCTCGGTCGTCGCCCGTGACCTCGATCCATCATTTTCTTCTTCTCTCCCTTCTTCGATCCCTCCGTTTTTGTCACTGACGTAGCCGAAATCCTAGGCAAACTATCATCATTCTCGTCGATTGCTCTCTATCTTTTAAATCCAATTGCTTGAGTGTATTTTGACGATCGAGTGTTTTCTACATTGCAAAGATAATTTTTGTATATTCTCTTAATTTTTGGAATAATAATTTCGATCTAAGCGTAATTTTAAGTTACGGGTTTTTCTTAATTTTCAGTTACAGTGTTATTTTTATTGTTACACGGTAATTGTTTGATGAATTTCCCTAATGAGAATGTTGATTGAAGCGGCAAAAAGAAATGCAAGTTTTGTGGAATTTTTGAATAAAGATGCAATTTTAGTACTATTTTTTTTGTTACATAATTTCTTGTATTGTTGTGAGTTTTATTAAGTTGATTTTATAATAGATAAAGTGTTGTTAGAGGCTGAAATGGGATAGTTTGAAGGCCAATTCCAAGTAGATTACAGAAGGCAAAAATCTTATGGGCATTAAAATTATATTAAATATAAGCTTAAATTTTTGTATATATGCATTTTGTGTGTGCCTGCAACTTGTAAGCACTTGCCTGTAAGCTCTAATAAGTTGCCTGTAATCTCTAAGCAGTTGCCTATAATTTCTAATAGGTTGCCTATAATATCTTATAACTTGATTATAATATATTGTGGTCTTCATTGATGCAGATTCTGAAAAAACGATTTGCTGAGAAGCCGGATGAGAAGAACAATGTGAAGGGCGTGTCTTTTGAAGTACAAGCAACGCATGGGAAGAATGTTTGTGCGAAAAGGGGGTGCACAAATTCTATTGGCGGACGAGAAAAAAATGGCTTGATATTGTTTCATTTTTTGTTTGGCCAAAATTTGAACACTTTGTTATTAGCATATGTATTCATCTATTTGTATTTGACCGATATTCGCCGATATTATTATTTGTTTTGAGTGAGGATGACAAATTGCCTATATGTTACCGGTTTGTCTAATGAATGTAAAAAAATGGTTGACATATTTAGTTTAATATCGCCTATGTTGGCCGATATTGCGATACAAATAATATTTGATATTATCTGTTTTATATAGCCGATATTGGCCGATACTATGATATGAAGTTACATGCAAATAATCAGAAATTACAAGCAAGTTGTTAGAAATTACAAGAAAGTGCTTACAAATTACAGGTAACTTATTAGAAGTTGCAGGCAACTAATTAGAAATTACAGGTAAGTGGTTAGAAATTAAAGGCAAGTGCATAGAAATTACAGGCAACTGCTTACATGTTACAGGAAACTGCTTACAAGTTACAGACAATTTATCAGAAGTTACAGGCAAGTGTCTAGATGTTACATGCAAATAGTTAGAAATTTTCATGCAAGTTGTTAGAAATTAGAGGCAGGTGTTTATAAGTTACAGTCAACTAATTAGAACTTACAGGTAAATGGTTAGAAGTTAAAGTCAACTGCATAGAATTTACACATGAACACATACTCATCATTCATCATTATCATAGCCACCTCATTTAAATATCCCAATCACACCTCAACACAATAAAGCCCAAAATAACCAAAAAAAAAACGGAGAGCTCTTGTTATGATACAGAGAAACAGAAACAACAAGAAAAAGAAGAAAAGCATCTTAAAAGATCACGAGAGAAGAAAAGAGCAAAAATTATCAAAGAAAAAGCAAGGCGACACTTGAAGGGTATATTGAACCATTCGGTGGCTTCAATGATCAAGGCTCAGAAAATGGTGGCAACAATAACAATAATAATGTTGTAGGAAGAACAAAGAGCTTGACTGATGAGGATTTAGATGAGTTGAAAGGCAACTTATTAGAAGTTGCATGAAAGTAATTAGAAGTTCGTTGCAAGTGCATAGAAATTACAGGTTAATAATTAGAAGTTACAGACAACTTATCAGAAGTTACAGAAAAGTGCCCCGATGTTACTTGCTTTTTAAATTCTAATTGATATATTATTTTGTGTATATTTAAATGCTTCAGTTGACTTCTAATATCAAACTTTGATGGGATTTTCTTATCGGATTAGTCACTACTCATGCTATGAATTATTATTGTGAAATTCTCCATTTTCAAGAACTCTACAGCAATTCCTATTGTTTATCGACCGCTTCTTGTATTTTTATATGAGAATTACTATTCTTATTGTACATTTTGTTTGCTTATATCAAAATCTATTCATGAAATCTGTAGTTATATACTGTGCAATCCTATAGCTTATGGTGATGTGTTTTTTCCTTGGGTTCTATTTGGTGAATATTATTCTCTAAAGTAAAAGTAATTTTACCAAAATATTCTTTGAGATTTTATTTTTTTGGCTTCTATCTAAAGCATTATTCGCATATAGTCTGTCCACTCTCCCAAAATACTCCTCTCTCTCTCTCAAAATATTGCCTATGCATTTGGCTGTAACTTCTGATAAATTGCATGTAACTTCTAAAAAGTTGCCTATAACTTCTAATTAGTTGTATTTAACTTTTATATACTTGCATTTAATTTCTAATCATTTTCTTGTAACTTCTAATTAGTTGCCTTTAATTTCTAATAATTGTCTGTAACTTCTAAATAGTTGTATGTAACTTCTAATAAGTTGCCTTTCAACTTAGCTAAATCCTCATTAGTCAAGATCTTTGTTCTTCCCACAACATTATTATTATTATTATTGTTACCACCATTTTTTGAGCCTTGATCACTGATGCCACCGATGGATTCAATGTACCCTTTAAGTGTCGCCTTGCTTTTTCTTTGCCAATTTTGCTCTTTTCTTTTCACATGATCTTTTGAGATGCTTTTCTTCTTTTTCTTGTTGTTCATGTTTCTCTCTGTTTCACAACAAGAGCTCTCAATTTTTTAAATATTTTTTTAGTCCTTATTGTGTTGAAGTATGATTGGGGTATTTAAATGAGGTGGCTATGATAATGATGAATGATGAGTATGTGTTCATATGTAACTTTTATGCACTTGTCTTTTAACTTCTAACCACACTTGTAACTTCTAATTAGTTGCATCTAATTTCTAACAACTTTCCTGTAATTTTTAATTAGTTGCATTTAACATCTAGGCACTTATTTGTAACTTCTAATAAATTGTCTGTAAGTTCTAGGCAGTTTCCTGTAATTTATAAGAAGTTGCATGTAACTTCTAATTAGTTACATATAACTTTTGTTCACATACTTTTATCTTCTAACCACTTACCTGTTAGTTCTAATTAGTTACATGTAACTTATAATCACTTGCCTATAACTTTTAACAACTTACCTGTAACTTCTAATTAGTTACATGTAATATCTAGGCACTTTCCGGTAACTTCTGATAAGTTGCCTGTAACTTGTAAGCAGTTGCATATAACTTATAATTAGTTGCATGTACCTTCTATACACTTGTCTTTAATCTCTAACCACTTTCTTGTAATTTCTAATTAGTTGCTTGGAACTTCTAATAAGTTGTCGGTAACTTATAAGCACTTGTCTGTAACTTCTAACAACTTATGTGTAACTTCTGATTAGTTGCATGTAACTTCATATCACAGTATCGATCAAAATTGGCCTATATAAAACAGATAATATCAACAAAAATATCATTTTTATCACAACATTAGCGATATTAAAGTAAATACGTCGACAATTTTTTACATTCATTAGACAAACCAATAACATATAAGCAATTTGTCATTCTCACCGATTGGTATAATTTATTTCACATTTTTCAAACCTATTTATCATTTTATTATCATATATTATGCTATTCCGGGCATCTTTTGTGAATTATTACAGATAACAAGGTTTGGATGCAAAAAAACAGAAAATTGTCCTAAAATGAGGATTACGTGTGTATAATGGAGACTTAAGGGAATTATTAAGAAAATAAAAAGACAATCTGCAAATTTGGAACAAATTTGGGAATATCATTACGAAAGGTTGCAACAAATAGAGGCGAATTAATCATCACAATAACAAATCAGTTAGAGACATCAAATCAAATCAAAAGTAACAAATCAACCTGCCAAATTATATGCCAAATTTAGGAACAATTCGGAGATCCAACGCAACTACAGAAATACAGAGAGATATGCAAGATTTTATTAGCTCCAAAAATTATCTAAATAGATGATAAAACCAATGAAAAAATTTGTAGCCACAAAGCCAAAATTCGACGACGGATCAGCGGCAGATCAAGTCAATTAGAGGCGGATCAGCCGCCCAATCTTGGCCGTTTATCTTCAATTTTTATGGACATGATCGTCTTTGCACATATATCGTTTCGAGCTACATCGTTTTATTTTTCAAGGACTCTGAAGGCTCGCAACAGTATCCAACAGAGCAATTAGATTAGATTATCATAGTTGTTAGCAAGTTGATTCTTTTATATCTTTTATTACTTATTCTCCAAACTTCTTTAGACTTATATAAGCACATGAGTAGCCCTAGGGTTTCATATCTCTCTGATAGCATTCAAGTTATGGTTTTCTAGGAGAAAAGATCGAGTTCTATTGTATGTTTTTTTATGAATATTATTAAATTTTTAGTTTTCTTTAATATCATGAAAAACTAATTTTTCTTCATGTTCTTATTTCTCTTCTTTTCTATACTTTGATTTTGAATCTCTTATGTTTTTTATTATCATTTTTGTAGTAATGTATCTAATAAACTAATCTAGTAATGAAAGATGACGTCTTGAATGAAATTAGAGAAAGGTGATAACACCAATAATTTAATTAAGTTGATGATAATTGACACCTGGAAACTTGATTAAGGAAGATAAGATATTAATTTAAATATAAAAAATTCAATCTAGGTAACTTAAAGGGATCTAGATTAATCGATAAGATAATAATTGTAGACTCATGACCTATATATTTTTGTGGAAGATTAAACATAGGTTGCTTTTAATTAACTAGAACTAGGGTTTTAATATGATCTAGATGATATTATAATTTTGATTGACTATATTTATAATTTAAATATAACCTATCCTTAGTTATAATTTAAATATAACCTGTTTTTAGTTATAATTAATGGAAATATATTAGAACTGGATTAGAAAAGAAGATGAATCTTTTAAACCAACCATAAAACTAAAGCAAATAAAACCCCTAAATTTTTCTCTCTTTTAAAAACCAAATTTTATTTTATTTTGCATTTAAATTTTTAGATTTTAAAAACAACACAACTTTAACTTAATTTAAAAGTAGTTAACACACCTCACTGTGGGAACGATCCTCAAGTACGACTGCGATAATCTGTATACTTGCGGTTAAATTTGGAGACTAATAAAATTCTTATCAAGTTTTTGTGCCGTTGCCAGAGAGGTGTAGTTTAATTACATTTAAATTTAAGTTTTAGATTTTAGTTCTATATTAAATTAGATTTCCTTTAATGCATTTGATTCTGCAATATTTCTGTTTAAAAATTCAGGATTCGAGACAAATTTTCAGGAAGAGAAGATCGAGGCGAACAGATAGCAAATCTAGATAAGATCTTGTTCTTCCCAAAATCTCAATTTGATTCAAACTAACAGATTTTTGCAGGATTCTTTGCGCCATTTAAAAAAAATAATTTAGATTTTATATTTTTGATTGTTTTAGATTGCATTGCATATTTAAAAAGATTCTAAGGGGCAACAACCCAAATTCAGATTAGGCGAGAATTTCATCACCCTTCCTAGGCCCCACAAATCACAACTGAGCATCCGTATTAACCTACATTAAATTAAAAAATATCTAGACTTCATCCCCCTAAGGATATATCGCACTCAATAAGAAAAGAGGAGGTTGTAGGTAATTTAATGGTTATCGGATTCAATTTTGTGGTATCTAGTGATGTGTGACTAGTTTTGGTTACTTACTTAAGGCCTGCTATTTCGGTGAATCGTATAGCGAAACCATCCCACTTAACTGGCACTGATCTGATTTCAAGGTTGTTAAAGAGCCGTTAGAGAATTTATCCCGCAATTTGTCTCTTGGCAGTTAGGAGCGGGTCTAGTAACTTGACCTAAATAACCCTAGATCTAGGTTGTTTGCGCATCTTCGTTTGTGATTTGTTAGAATCTTTAGTTAAAAAAAATGGATGACGAACATGCTAAACCAACTTTATATCAACTATATTATCCAGTTAACCCAACACTTGCTGATTGATTGGTAATGATTTTACGTGTCATATCTTAAGTTTTAAAGTAACCGCAATTGTAGGGTGTTTTTCGTCACCCTATTGAGATGGGAAATACGCGTCGCTTGTCAGGCGTATTACAGATTCTCCCTGCCCGGGGTAGGCTGGGGTTTATTAATTGTGGGGATCCGAATCTCCGACAGCCACGGACTAAACTGCCGTTAATTACCCCTCTTTTTTGGAGTGAGAGAACCTCCGATTGACGGGTAAAACTGGTCATGTGAACTCAATGTGCAGTGTGTTTGTGTTGTGTTTTGAAGGGGACTTGACATATCGGGGGCCTCGTTGAGTTTACGGGGGTCCCGTTACCCGGATAGAGGGTTGGAGGTTAAGGGGCTAGTACCCCCCTTGCGAGGTGCGGAGAAGCACCCTTTTAGAAATTTTTTCTAACGGGGGATGTATTTTGAGTGTGTAGCGTGAGGGAAAAAGAGGGGTGAGGAGCATCCTAAGGACGCGTGAGTGGCGCATGGACGCTGGAAGCCCGCGGGTCACGTGAGTGGCGCATTGGCGCCGGGCGCCCACGGGTCATGTATGTGGCGCTGGGCGCCCGTGGGTCACACGTGTGGTGTGCGACCGCTGGATGCCCGCGGGTCACGGGCGCGGCATGCGACCGCTGGAAACACCAGCGAAAGGGGCTAAGCCCTTGGGTTTGGAGTTGAACTCCTGAACAGGAATTGGACGTGGATTTGGAGTTAAAGTCTAAGAGATTTGGATTTGGAGTTAAACTCCTAAAAGATCTAGATTATGAGTTAAACTCTTTTGAGGATTTGGGCCTTGGAGTGGAAATCCTCAAAGATCTTCAGAGTCAAAGGGGACCCCTTTCTTCTCCCTTGAGCCCTGGTTCTTCTCCTGAGCCTTGGATCTTCCCAAAGTGGGATTTTTGGAGATGGATCTCCTTCTTCCTCCTCTCTGTTGGCTGGATCTTAGAGAAAAGGGGGTGAGATTTAAAAATCTCCCATTTTAGATATTTGATAGGAGATCCAAACTCCCCCTTCAAGGGTTTTATGATGGAAAACTATTTTTTTTTAGAAAAGAAAGAGTTAAACTCTCGATTTAATTCAAAAAAAAGAAGTAGGTTTAAAACCTTAAGGAAAGAGAAGGAGGCACAGAACCCTAATTTTTTAGGGGAATGAATTAATTCTCTTCATTTCATCATAATATTGCTTTATATAGACTTACAAGTTTACATATAGCCCCTTGGGCTTTACAAATGCCATTTTTCCCATCCCATGCCTCATGTGCTTGTTTCTTTTTGCACATGAGCCATGGGCTTTACAAAAATTTGGCTCTTTGCCCATTTATTTTACATTTATGCATGAAAATTATATAAAACATATTTATTACGTAATTTTCTTCTTGGCATGGGAAATGCTGGCCGCTTCATGTTCGGGCTCGACTTGGGCATAGGCCCACTTGACCTAGGCTTGGGCCAACATGGCTTGGGCTTGACTTTGACTTTGACTTGGTCAACCGGGTGTAATTTTTAACCCCCACAGCAATCAAGACAGCGTCGTGTGTAGCTAGCCGTGATGAGTACGGGTCGTCCGCAGGAAGATGGTGCGTTTTATGTTCTTGTTCTCACGAGTTAAGCCAAAAGGTCCGAATAGTTCAATTCTAACCTATGTATTTTATATGTATGCAAAGGAAATGCTTGTTTGGGATAGAGATAGGTTGGTTTAAATTAGGAAAATCCATTCTTATCCCTTTGTCTCTCACATGACTATTGAAGCTAGAGTAATCGGCAACAACGTGGATTAAGGTGTTTAAGCACGGTATTTGCGAAATCCAGCTTATTGACCTTTGTCCTTTCGTTCTTATCTCTAAACTTTTGCCTCCGGCCAAACCAAACGTAACCTGTCACGTTTAGAAATCACCGCTATCTTGGTAGGATAGAGTGCCTAACAGAGCGCTTGCATGAGGTTTGAGCGGGGTTCAATTAGTAAGTTTTAAACAAAAGAAATGAGTAAAGAGAATTTTAACTTCAACAAGCCTTCTTTTTCTCTAACAAGATCCACTACTCACTATCCATTACAAACATCAAAAGAGAATACAAGATAGAATAGATCAAAGAAAACAATATTGCAAGTAAGTAAATGCAAGAAAAGAAATTGCAAGTAAATAAAATCAAATAGATACTAAGAACCATGGTGCAAAAGTGAAAGCTTCATTTAAAGTTCAATATCCAATATACAAGCAATGGGTTCAATAACCCAAACCTAAACTTGCAAGCTCAATAAAGAGCTTGCAAGATCAGGAGAGGATAAGAAACTCAAAGTTACCTACTGTTATGTACATAGAGTTTAAACAAAATTAAAAAATGAAAGAATGAAATAGAATGAAAGTAGTCTAAGTATTACTCTTGAGCTTGCTCTCTGTTCTGGTATATATAGGCACTTCATTAACAAAAACAAACAAAAAAATTGAGATGATGTGATAGCTTAGAATGACCAGAAGAAAAATAAAGAAATTTGGTGGAGGTGGGACCGCCGGTGGTGGGGAAATGATGATTTCTGGCGGTTTCTCTTCAAGTGATGGGGCCCGTCTTCTTGTGGTGATCTTATATCCTCTCCACTATCTCTCTGGGATTGTTTGATTCTTCTATAAACACTTGAGTTTTAATCTGTAGATTTGGAGGAAAATTGCAAATTTTAAATCACACCAAGCCCACTTGCTTTAAACAACATGCTCACTTGCTCCACTTGACCGTGTCATCATCATGGCATCCCACCATGATTCATGCATCAAAAAGGTTGTGTTCACACTTGTAAGTAATCAAGTCTTGTTGGACCATTCTTGATAAAAATGCGTATACTTGAATTGTTTTGAAAAAATCTTCTTGAATAATGATCGGTATTCCTTTCCAGTTGCAGTGTCAGCTCACAAATGTCGTATCCGTGCATTTGAGTGTGTTTACAGTGCTTTGTCATAAATACCTGTAATCTGTACTTATTGAGCAGACATGGATTAATAGTACCGATATATCACAAAATTGATAATGATTGAGTGGTATTGAAATGCAGTTTTTTGTGATGAACAAGTACCCCCAAACATATCTTTTACTCGTCCCGAGCAAAACAAAATCCTAAACTCATTTTCGCAGGGAACGTGATTGCACTGAGCCCGTGCAACAAGCCGTTAAATCTTTAGGTGTCCCTAGTAGTAAGAGTTTTTTCTCCTGAGGGTTTTCAGCGGATTACATCTATAAAATCCCGTCAAACTAGTTTCGCGAAATAATTGTTGATTCTAACCCTAAGATTTAGCATCAAAGCTAGAAATTTTATTATCATAAATTAGAAATATCGAACCCTTATTTTTCACACCTCACTTCTTATTTAACTTAAGATCCTATACGTCTTAAAGTGCGGTGCAAATAGCGTCATTACGTTTCAAAAAGTTCGATTAAAGTCGTAATGTCATAAAATAAAGATCGGATAAAACTTCAAAAGGATCATACACTAAAGAGTTAAGTTTTTCTCAAATTTCGTTTTCCAACTAAATTTTAAATTCAAAATTTCTATCTTCCTTAACAGAAAACTAAGTCTTATTCTTCACTCCACTTTTTACTTGTTTTCGTTTCATACACACCTTCGTGAATATGCAATAGTTTTTATCATAGGATAAAACCATCATATCTCCGTTAAAATATTTTTATAAAAACTTGTTTTTAATCAAGATTATTCTCACACAAAAAACCGTTAGGAATTTTAACTCGGAGAGAACACTTACTTGACTTTATTTTAAATTGGACTTTCTAAGTTTCTTAGCGAGTTTTGGGCCAATGCACCCAATCAGTTGGTTTTAGGGTATTAGGTGTAGAGACACCCCGACGGACTTAATTGTCCAAGTTATTTAGGCCTTAAAACAAAAGGACTCATTTTAGCGTGAAAATCATAACAATTCAATGTGAACGGAGTATAGCCAATTGTTCAATTCTTTTCAAGATATAAGACGTTTTTGTGTAGATAAGGAGTGCAATCACTCCAATCAAGTTCCAGATGGGTTATTTTTCAGACTTAATTCTTATTAAGCGTTCAATAATATCTCTTCATATCCACTTCATTTTATAAACTATTCTTGATATTACTTATTTCAAAACAGACTTGTTTGATCCTGAAAAATAGTTTTTCAATTAAAAGTTTTAAAACATATCAGACTTTATTATCTAATTTTCAAAACTCACGACACGTGTAGTGTGATGAAAAGCCATATATTAGCTAATGTCAAACTCAAAGAAGGATTATCTTTCAGGTTTTCAAAATCTAAAAATAGGATTTAGTTTGTCCTATCTTTTCAAACTAAACCATCGGTATTTTGAATCTAAATTTTCCCACTAGCTAATTTGATGATAAAGTTTTTATTTTTTTGGAAAATTTTCTGATTTTTATGGGTTTTCAAATATGTATGTAAATGCAGAATGTACACATGAATGCAAAATATAGAAATGCTTACCGAGCACACCCCCAAAGTTAAACTTGACAGTGCCCTCACGGTCATACTACACAAAGAGGATCAAAATTGTTGAGGGGCCAAAATATGTCAGTTCGCAATTATATATATATATATATATATATATATATATATATATATATATATATATATAAGAAAAAGGAAACAAAATATATAGACAAAAAGGCCCCCCAAACTTAAGTGAAACAATGTTTCCACTGTTTAAACGTTTAAAGTTCAAGGTCAGGGGAGAGAACATCATCAATTTATACAAGGCCTTATACAGACCAAAGGTTAACACCAATCTTTCAAAAATTCTATCGTGATGCGACCAGGGTTGGTGGAAGAACGCGGAGAGAAAGAAAATGAAGAATACGCGAGACCGTGGATGGATGCAAATGGTATATGGTCTCAGTAGATGAGAAGACGAATGAAGAGGAGAAAGAAATAGAGCACGAACTTGAGGTTGACAATTGATTGAGTAAATTAGTACAGTCTGTAATGATTTGAAATTGGAGTTTTCTAACTAAACTAAATTATCAATACGTTGAGAAATAGGGTCAAACCGTTCAAAATTCACGAGGAAACATGAGCTTGAACTTGGTGAATCAGGTGAAGGAAATGAAGGTATTAAGTAGTCTTGTAGTAGAGAAACAATGAGAACGACGGAGGGGGGTAACTGAGGAATGGTATCGGTTACAAACTCAAGAGGATATTCACAGTCAATGGAGGGGACATGATAAATCAGAAAATCCGACTCATCCAAAAAAATGTGTATATCCTCAAAGATATCCTCAAAATTCTCCACAAAATCAAGATCATCTATGCATTCATTCAAATCTTCATCAATAATATCCAGAAGTAAATAGGGTTCAGAAAAAATAGTTAAAGGTTCAGGATGATACCCACACGAATCTGAAGGAAAGTGTTGAATTGATGAGAGGAACTCATCCAAAACTGTGGGTTTATCATTAAAATTATCCCCAATATCGATAGCCTCAATCAAGTCAAACGTAAAGTTCTCAAATATCTCAACAAAAGCATGATTTTCAATTGGTTGGGTTTCTAGAGTGGAGACGTAAAGATCAAAAGAAGTGGCATTGGTTTCACTAGAAAGGGACTATTCACAATCGAGTAAATCAAACACTACGTAGTCGCACAACTCATCAAATATTCTATCTTTAATTGGTGAATTATTCGGTCTACTTGATAGGCTTTTGGAACTGGAGTTGTGGAATTCAATTGGGAACGGGTAGCTTGATTTGGAAGGGTGGATTGCGCACTTTCACTACTCAACTCATCAACATATTCAATCATCACATCATATATTGTAAAATTTTGAGCTAGTTAGGAACTAGCTGCTGATTTGTAAGGTTGTATGAGTGTGGCCATGGATGCATCCAATTCTTCCATCTGTCGGTACGAAGCTATCCGAAACTCTCCCAATGTTCTTTCGAGACTAGACATGGGTTGTGAGGGGGTTTCAGTAAAAAAATCAAATTCGTTTAAATACGCGAAACTCCCAAATTGATATTCAGAAGAAATGTCTACGGAAGGTGTGAAAGTCGGGTAGGATTGATAGGAGTCGAATGGTTGCGTGGAATGGGCAGGAATAGGATCAACATCTTGATAGAAAGATGGTTGGAATTGTTGTCTTAAGGAATTCGGAGTGGTGAAATACATGAAAGATCGGCTACGGGATTGTGCAATATATTCAGCAACGGACATCGATTTAAGAGTCGCTACGTTACCCTCGGGAGGGGTATCAACATAAGAAGGGATAAATGTTTGAAAATGTTGATATGACGTGGATTGCGGTGTCTAAGTGGTGTTTCTAGAAATGTATATCCGATCTTTCAAAGAGATTTTAGGCATGGATGGATCGTTTGAAATTCTACCGAAACAAGAGCCGTAGGAAGAAATATCTGGTTGAGGGTGCTAAAGTACGGCAAGAGTTGGTCGATATGAGGTACCCATAATATGAAAAGAAGAAAAAGGGATGAAAAAGGAGGTGAAGTTTTTTTTTATGTTGGTTATCAACAAAAGAAATGAAATATACATACAAAAGGTAAAGCAAAAATAATCACGACACAATACCACACACATAATCAGTCTAGGGTTCACTAGATCAACTAGACCTGCTCAAGAACTTGATTATCGAAGTAAAACTGTGTCGAGAAACGGGCTTAAGATATACTGATCACGAGGCCAGAAAAGTGCAAAGATAATGGAAGGTTTTCCAACACTTTCACGAGATTCCTTAATTATAATAAGCTTTTCTCTTTTAGCGGTTGCGCCGTGAATAATTTGCCCTGTCACGCCCCGCTTCCCAGTGTACGTTAAAGAGGCGCGACGAGGCCCGCTACGTATTTACTCAGAAATAAACATACTAAGTGTAACTAAGCAATATAAAGTAAATACGCACAACAAGACATGAATGTAAATGAACATCAACTTTTATTTATTAAACATTTCTTTACAAGTACAACTGGAAATGTAAATACAGGAATGGAAAGCAATGCCTAAACAATGGCATAACTGAAATGAAAGTGTATATAAGTGAAGCCTAGTGGTCTTGCTGCTCAATATCTGCTCCAAGTGCTCCTGGCTGGTCTCGAACTCCTCAGCGTCGGGTCCTACTGACAACATTCCAAAAAAGAAGAGAAATAGGAATGTCGTCAGCGAACAATCTCTCGGTAAGTCCTAAAGAAAGAGAAGAAATAGAATAGACAGAAAAAAGAATCTACTGATATAATGTTGATCGTTATGTTATCGTGGTTGTTTGTAACTTGGTACAGAATATGCCAGTTGTCATGCCCCGCTTCCCGGTGTACGGCGAAGGGGACGCGACGAGGCCCGCTACGTATATACTCAGAAGTACATACGCTAAGCGTATCTAAGCAATATAAAATAAGTATACAAGAGATAAGATATAAAAAGAACAGCAACTTTTATTTATTAACATTCTTTGTACAACGCATGAAAGGAAATACAACTGAAATAAAAAGATACCTAAACAGTGGCATAACAGGAAATGTAAAATACTGAATGGAAAAGTGTATAATGAACTAAAGTGTTGGATCTTCGGAAAACTGCTCCAAGTCTTCTGCAAATGGCTCGATCTCTGTCGGGTCTGAATCACCCGACGACATTCAAAGAAGAAAGAAATAGAATGTCGTCAGCGAACAGGTCGTTCGGTAAGTCCCAAAGATAAGAGGAAAGTAGAATAGACAGAATAAGAAGATATCTTTTAAAGTTGTATATTATTGTTATAATTTTGTGTTAACGCTGTTGTTTGTAGCTTGGTATAGAAGGATACCAGTGTATACGAGAGGGGTCTCTATATGCTAGAGACCAGGGCAAACAGAATGTACAAGGAACCGTTAAGCCACGGTACAACAGCAACGGAATATAGGTTAGGTGTCTTAATCTTACCATCTTGTGCCACTTTTAACACATTCCGTACCAATCTACCCCTTAAACCCCGCGATGTCTTACTTTTGTTGTTGTCTTGTAAATTGTATTGGTTGTATGATTGGTTGACTGACCGAAACCATGATATCAGTAAACGGTTGTAACCGTAGAGTCATGTAAGTGGAATAACTGGAGAATCATGTAAAAGGAATATATATATCCATGGTTCGGTTCGGTCAAGTTGTATAGATTGATAATTGGATTCATGGTTTCTTGTGTTTACATTGAATTGGGATCTTGTAGATTATAGATTGACTTGAATCATATTCAAGTCAGAATAATCAGACTCAAACCCAAGTCAGACAATCAGAAATGTGAATCGAAGTCTTATAATTGCTAGGGTCCTTCGGGTAATTTATAAAACTTGAGGGGGTTTTATGTAAAAATACTTTTATATACTTTTCCAAAATACACCTCAAGTATTCATTATTCATCTTTAGAGTTGTAATGAATGTGGATTTTATATTATGTCATTTCTAGTGAAAATATCCTAGTTTTATAAATAAAGGTATTTATCTGTAATATTGATTTATTTGAAGTTCATGGTATTTTAGTGTAAAATTTATTCTTGTGATTTTTAGAAAAAGGTGGAATATTTATATCATAATAAAATAGATATTTAAATGATAAAAATACATATATTTATACAAAAATAATTTTAATAAATATTTTATATTCTAAAACCCCATTTTCTTAAGATGTCGTATTTTAAACCTTTCGAGACCGAATGCTTCTTGCAGAGGTCTGAATCTCGCACTACTAAGCCCGAGGATGTGCGATAATCCGTACCATCCCGAACAGGTTCCCCAAAAATGGGTTGTAGCGGTGCTTTGCAAAGATTGTAAAATACCAAATCCTTTAGAAAACGGTTTTATAAAGTAAAAGGTATTTATTTGTAAAAATATCAATTTTCCGTATTTTAGATTCTAGGGTTTTCTAAGTCAACTAGCCTATTTCTAAATGGTCTAAACGACAAGTCGTTAGATGCCTCAAATCGCCTCTTCACCGCCAATTGTGGCCAGGTAAGTACAAGTGAGGAAAGGAGGGATCCGCTCACGAATCACAGTGAGACAGGCCTTTTAAAGTTACCTTTCTCACTTGCCTAGCCTAGACACCACAAAGCCAGGTTTAGATAAACGATCGATGTCCACAACTTATCGTGTTTTCCTAATAAGAGGTATTTGTTTTAAAAGTGTATCAAAGCAAAAACTTTTAGAAATGGTTTTACTAAAAATATGGTATTTAAATGAAAGTATTGTTTTATCGTATTCTAGGTTTTTGATAATATTGTTTAGGGTTGTATATGCGTGTGTGTGGAGGTAGGTCATTACCTCATGCTCTACTTTAAATGTATAGCAAAATTAAGGGGGTTAAATATGAAATCGAAACATTGTGGTATTTAAGTGAAAAATACGACAATTTGAGAACGTTATCATTTCATGTGATAAAACTTGTTCAAATTGTTTGTTAAATGTTTAATAATCAACATAAGAATGTTTAAGCATGAATGTATTGGTGAGAAGTGAAATTTTATAGAAAACCGAATCGGAAATCGGATTTGTTCGATTCCGTCGGGTTTTGTAATTTCGTATTTTAGAGAATGAGAAAGAGAGATAGAATGGGACTTATGGGTTTCAATTAAACAAGGGAGTGAGGGGGAACTAAAGGGATTGACGTTGCGTCGCGTCGTCGCCGGTAGTTCCTAAAAACGCCGCCGGAATTTCCGCCGGAATTTCGTCGGAGCTTCGCTGCGAGCTTATTTTCAAAGTACACAACTCTTGGAAAATTTTGAGAGAGTGAGCTTAGGATTTTGGGGGTGAGAGGGTAGTGTGTAGGGTTGGTATTTATAGAGTTAGGCTAGGGTTATGGTAGATGAAAAGTTTAAAATAAAAATATGATAAAATGTAATAAAAATGTATTAAAACTGGAGTAATTATGGTTTTTAAATAGCTCTGGAAGTGGTCTGAGACTGAAATTTTGCAGGTGCATAGAGAATATGAAAAGACACAACTTTCATGTTGGGGACGTCGCTGGAATCGGCCGACTCAGGGGTGACTCAGCCGCGACTCGGTCGGAGCACTGAGTCGGCCGAGGCGAGGCCGAGTTGGCCGATTCCCGGCCGAGTCCGGCGGCCAGGATCCCCCCGACGGTTCATCTAACTCATGGAAGTGTTACATCTTTTGGTGTAGTGGGGTTTTTTATGAGATATGCACGTGTAAACTCTTGGTATTCTAAAGGTTTTAAAAAAATCAATATTAAAAATAATGTGGGGTATGTGATTTGAACTCTGGTGGCTAGGTTCAGCAGTGCAAGGTATTATCAATGAGCCACAAGCTCCTTCTTGTAATTATTGTGGGAAAAATAGATACTTAAAGTGGTAACAACAACATTAAATACCCTAAGTATACTTCAAATTTAAATCAATTTTATTTATACAAAAATTGGAGTTGTTACACCAGTGTATACGAGAGGAGCCCAACTTATACCGTGGACTTTGGTAACCCGTAGTATAAGGCTTCGTCGATAATACCACGGAATAACGGCATGAATGTAATTACTTCTTTTAGTGACCACCTCGTGCCACCTTTAACATGTTCCGTACCAGTCTACCCATTTTTTAAACCCCATAATGATTTATTGTATTGGATTGTATTGATATAATGAATGGTTGTATTCGACCTGCCGAAACCATGATATCGTATAACGGAATGGTTATAATTGGATATTCATGTAATCGGAGTATATCCATGGTTCGGTTCGGTTGGTCAAGTTGATATAGATTGAATTCTGGTATTTATGGATTCATGTTGTATTGGAGTTGTACTTCAATCATATTCAAGAATAGATTGATTCCAAATTTGACTGAGACTTAATCTGAGTCAGACCTTTTAGACGGAATTGAAGTCTTGAATTAGTTTTGGTGTTATCGGTAACTGCTGCACATGGACGGCAGGATTTGTGTCTTTTTCCAAGACAATTACTGTGTTGATAACACCGTTTTTAGTTTGTCTACCTTAAATAGACAAGTATCCACTGTCTCCGGCTCCCCGAGGCTCAAGAGAATTGGTCGCGCTTAAACCTATATTTACTAGGTTTCTTATTGTAAATTATATACCTGGAGGGGGTTTTATGAAAAATAGTTATGATGTATTTTCAAAATAGACCACAAGTATTTATTTATCGTCTTTAGGGTTTTCATGGATTTATATTTTAAAATATGAATTTTTCTAGTAAATAGAACCTAGTTTGCACATGGTATTTTAATGTAATATTGACTTAAAATGATATTGGATGGTATTTTCATGAACTTTTTGGATTCTTCTCTTGATTTAGAAAACATGGAATAGGTTATATATTAAAAGTAGATATTTTGATAATATTTACATAAATAATTATTTATTAAAAATATAATTTTATTTATTTATAGAAATCTCGTTTTTCTTAAAATTGTAATAAAAATTCCATCGGGACTGAATGCTCCTTGCGGAGGTCTGCATCTCGCTCTACTAGGCCCCTAGGATGTGCGATAACCCGCACCATCCCGATCGGAGTTCACCAAAATGGGTTGTAGAGGCGTATTTTGCAAGGAATTATATAATACACCTTTAAAGAAAATGGCTTTAGATAGTTTACGGTATTTTATTGCAACGTGTAAATTTTCCCACAAATATTGCCCAAAAGTAAATCGTGCTATGTCATGAATGAGTGTTGTGAGGAGGTAGGTCATTACCTCGTGTAAATCCCCGTTCCCATCTATAAAATTTTCTATTTTTCCTGGTTCCCCGATGTTTCCCATTTTCCTCGTAATTTTGTGAAAAGTTGGTTGCCTATGTTTTTGATGATTAATTTTCCTAAACCTTGACAAATAAAATTAAGCCCAAACCAGCTTCATTAATCATATATTTTTCCCCACTGGCCCAAGCCCAGCCTTTCCCTCACTGTCGCCTGCGCCAACCATACCCAACTCCATTTTTTTCCCTTTTAAATTAACTTCCCCAGCCCAAGTTCCCTTCTCAGCCCACACTTCCTTTTTCCGGCCCAAACAAGTAAAACGTTTAATTAAAACTAAATATATGTATTACCCCGGCCCATCCCAAGCTCCCTAATGCCCGCGCCCACTCTCATACCCGACCCGTTGCATTCTTCTTCCTCAATACAATTCATTTTTCTCGCTCCTTTCCATAACCCACGTCGCCCCCACGACGCCCATGTCGCCAACGTCCCCGTGCTCGTCGCCCATGCCGTGCACCCCCTCGCGAGCTCATCAACCCACTCCTCATCTCCAACTCCCTCCCTCATCACTCTCGCTCTCAAACCTCCTCTATCTCTCAAACAGAAAACCCACTGCCTTCATCCCCAACAACGACAATGACGACGACAACTCTCCTCGTCCCCCCTTTCTTCTCTCTCGCTCTCACTCTCGTGCCCACTCCTCTCTTTCCTCAGAAAAACCCACTACCATCTTTCCCTGACCATATCCAAATCGCCACCACCGAACTCACTCCCCTGCACCCTCACGCCGGCGAGCTCCCCACTGCCCTGAACCACCTCATCAACCTCTACACCCTCAACAACATCACCATCACCTCCAAACCGAGCCCCCACTACTTCTCTCTCTTTCACAAACCCAAACCATCAAGCTCCGAACCCCCGCTGCGCCATCGCCGGAGTGACCACCGTCGACCACCGTCGACCCCAGCGCACTCACAGGAAGTTCCCAGCACCACACTCCGCCTCCAGCGATCGTGAACCATCCCCGGACAACTCCGACGACGAACCCGAACGCGAGTCGAGGCCGTGAACCCTAGCCGTGCCGTTCGTAGTGCGTTCGTGCCATTGCCGCTGCCGTGCGTCGCCAAAGTGCCTCCAGGCAAGTTACCTACTTGCTTCATGCTATTTGTTTTACTGGAACTTGAAATACCGTTAAATTCCACATGAACATTTAGTGCGAATTAAAACAGTGTAGTGTTCGATACAAAACTCGAACAAAAACCTTTCTTTAAATTGACGGAACTCGATTGCATATGCTGTCCCGTCTGGCAATGAATATTGTGTAGAAATTTGACTGAAAAATGTGATTGTTACTGGCTTAAACGATCACCCCCAATTACACCCATAAAAACTGGGAATTTCCCGCACCTGAAACTTGTTAAAATCATAATTAATTTCCTACACATTGAAATGATGAGTTCGAGGGCTCAAATCGAAGCCGACTCGACGACCTGGAACCATATTTAAATTTTTAATTGTTTCTGTACTGAAATTATGACGAGAATTGGTTCGGAGAGCGGCTCTGGACTGCAGTCCAGAGCAGCTCTGGTTGTTGTTTTCTGTATCGTAATGTTTTCTACCTTGCTGCCTGAACTCGTATGTTGCGAAACCCTACACCTTATTGAATATGAAACTGTTAGATAAATAACGCAAGTTATTTCACCCCGTTTTATCGTCGTTTAATCTTTAAACTGCAATTTAAAAGAACAGGACGTCTAGCAGTCCCAAACAGAAACAGAACAGATACCCTAGTGTTGAACAGTGCATAACTTCTGACGTAGAGATGCGATTGAGAATACATCTATTGCATTGGAAACCCTATTGAAAAACCTATATTTCATTCAACTGTAGAGTTGCTAAATTCCGATCCCAACTGGGTGAAAATTGTTCCGCGAAACGGACGTTCAGTTCAGAAACTGAATTTCCTGCAGCGAGCACTTAAATTGAAACGGCTGTAACTTGAATACCAGAAATCCGATTGTACTGAAACAAATTTTGCTGAGCTTCCGACAGAGTGTAGATGTTACCATATTTGTATCGTTTCACTAAATTCTGAGCATATGAATTACTGCAATTTTTGTAAACTTATGACGTGCATAATAGTTCATATTACACATGACTTGTTAATTGCATAAATGTACATACCTTACCCAACTGCCATATACATAGTGATAGTGTGCGTTATTATTTAGTGGACATTGCATTATCGTGTGTGAATGGTATTGGTTTAGGAGTGTCAAATACGCCAATGGAAAAGTGAATGATTCGTGACAGTGATTAATACAGTGAACAGTGACAAAACCGTGCTATTGGTGCATACTTGTACACGACTAAATCATAATCATCAGTAGTGTAAACCTGGGGAAAAAGGGGAAATCGAAGTGGAAAGAGCATCGTATTTAACGGGACCGTGTTTTAGAGGATGATCATTCGAACAGCGACTCTTATATATATTAGGTAGGATCTAGCGATCCGGCTGACATGGTTATGTCCCGGGCGTGTGGGCCGTTATCTCGGGTATGTACGAGACTCCAGTTAAACATGATCTTCCTTTCCACTGTTCGATTTCAAACATGATTTAGAGACTGATAGGGACACAGAACATACTTTGCATCATTTAGTGACATAGTGATTATCCGCATTTCACTTTCACTGTTATTACCTTATTTTCCTGTTTCATGTCATTATTATAATATTGCTATTATGTCGCTCTGACGACCTCAGTATGCATGCTCAATGATAGAGGTGGATTCGCCTGACCTCGAAGAGACCGTGAAGAACCAGACTAGTGAACCAGTTACATTTCTATATTGATATTCCTGGTTAGTTGCCTTTTTGCTTACTTCCATTGAGCTCAGATTCCTTTATACTTGATAGTTTTAGTGACTGCATTCTCTTTACCCGTATTGCATTTTACTGATTACCATATAATGCTAGAAACCGAAATGTGACTACGACAGGATCTTTCCTTGATCGTAGGAGCATGGCTGGCCTTGTCACCCTCATATTCCGTATTTTAGGAAGCGGGGCGTGACATGGTTTTGTTGGTATCAGAGCATCGGGTTTAGAATAAAATTGCAGTTCAATTTAGGGATCCCTTGAATCATACTAGGTTTCCTTACTGTCACTTCCATATACTACATGTGCATCACCACTCAAGCTCATGTTTTGAATCTTATCTACCTTATCTTTTCCTCATGTCCGCATCATTAATCGTTATTTTCCTTCGTGTTCCACTATCTGATCATGACCCTTACTTTTCTGGCCATGGCCAACCATGGGGCAACACCGCTTCTTGAGGAGGACACTCGGTCTGTCGTTTCTTTCGACTGTATGTTAGCGAGTTCAGATGACGAGGGAATCGATGTCTTAACTCCAGAGATCAATATGATTAATGACTCTATCGACGAAGAGGACCCAATAGGAGAGGATCCACATGGAAATGCGGTAGAGGAGGAACCCGATGAGGATCCAGAAGAGGACTCGGAGCAGGCAGCTATGACACAATTCTCGGGATGGATTGGATGAGTACCTTCCATGAAGTTATTGATTGCCGAGCAAGGAATGTGACCCTCCGTATTCCCAATCACCCGGTGTTTATTTTCGAAGGCGGGAGCGAATCTTTGGAGCCAGCCAAATATAGAGCCAAGCCAAAGGAGCTGACAGCTATGGAGATTGATGAGAGCCCAGCCCCAGAGATTGTTCGAGACTTTCTGGACGTGTTTCCTGAAGATTTACCAGGTCTACCACCTCCACACGTCTTGGAATTCTCGATCGATTTGACTCCAGGTACAACACCAGTTTCCAAGGCCCCGTACAGAATGGCACCGGTTGAGTTGGCAGAATTGAAGAAGCAGATTGAAAAACTCTTAGAGAAGGGATTTATCTGGCTGAGTGTTTCACCGTGGGGTGCACCAGTTCTGTTAGTGAAGAAGAAGGATGGATCGCTGCGGATGTGTATAGATTACTGGGAGCTGAACAAAGTCACAATAAAGAACAAATACCCAATTCCGCGCATCGACGACTTATTCGATCAGTTAAGTAGGGCCAGGGTATTTTTGAAGTTGGATCTCTGTTCTAGATATCATCAAATCAGAGTAGCAGCCGAGGATATATGCAAGACGGCTTTCAGGACCCGATACGGACATTATGAGTTCCTTGTGATGCCGTTGGTGTTACCAATGCACCAGCGATATTCATGGACTTGATGAACAGGGTGTTTGCAAAGTACTTGGACACGTTTGTCGTTGTATTTATCGACGACATACTTGTCTACTCGAAGACCCGGGAGGAACATGTCGAGCATTTGCGCACGGTTCTACAAATTCTTCGGGAAGAGAAGCTGTATGCGAAATTGAGCAAGTGTGAATTCTGGCTTGACAAGGTTCAGTTCTTGGGACACATTGTTTCGGGCGAAGGCATCTAAGTGGACCCGGCAAAGATAGAATCTGTCAGAGATTGGCCAACGCCGAAGTCTGTGGCAGAGATCAGAAGCTTTCTGGGATTGGCAGGTTATTATCGGAGGTTCGTCCAAGACTTTTCAAGAATCACTGAACCGTTGACGAGGCTGACACGAAAGGAGGTACCGTTCGCATGGACAGAAGAGTGTACTCGGGCTTTTGACACACCGAAGTAGAAGTTAACTACGGCGCCCATTCTTACAGTACCAGATGATTCCGGTAGTTTGGTGATACATAGTGACGCCTCAGGGAAGGGATTAGGCTGTGTTCTGATGCAGCACGGTCGAGTGGTTGCCTACGCCTCTCGACAACTGAGAACTCACGAGAAAAGCTATCCTACGCATGACTTGGAGTTAGCTGCAGTGGTTTTTGCGTTGAAGATTTGGAGACACTATCTGTTGGGCGAGAAAGTAGAGGTGTACACGGATCATAAAAGTCTGAAGTACGTCTTCACTCAGAAGGAACTAAATATGAGGCAGCGCCGATGGCTAAAGCTGATGGCGGTTTACGACTTGGACCTTCAGTATCACCCGGGGAAAGTAAATGTTGTACCAGATGTTCTCAGTCGCAAGCCAGCGGTTATGATGTTGACCAGTCAGAGGAGCATTATTGAGGATTTTCAGAGACTCGAGCTTGAAGTCGTTATACCAAGCGCACTCAGTCAATTCTGGCAACTACAGGTGCAATCTTCCTTTGTGGATCGCATCAAGGCTGCACAAGCGGATGATCCTCGATTGCAAAAGTTCAGAGCGCAAGTAGAAGCCGGCCTGAGAACGGACTTAATCATACATGAAGACGGTTCTCTGAGATTCGGTAGCAGACTCTGCGTACCCAAGGGGAATGTTCGAGAAGAGGAATTGGCTGAGGTGCATAGTTCAGCATATTCTGTGCATCCGGGAGGTACGAAGATGTATCGAGATCTAAAGCAGCATTTTTGGTGGAACGGGATGAAGCGAGAAATTGCGCGGTTCATATCCAGATGCTTGGTATGCCAACAGGGAAAGGCGGAACATCAAAGGACAGCAGGATTGTTATAACTACTTTCGATACCAGAATGGAAGTGGGAGCACATTACTATGGATTTCATGACGGCCTTACCACGGAGCCCTAGGGGCAATAACGCCATTTGGGTTTTCGTCGACCGCCTCACGAAAGATGCACACTTCTTACCATTCCGAGTGGGACAGTCGATAGAGTCACTGGCGGAGAGATACATGCAAGAGATAGTGTGACTTTACGGTGTTCCAGTCAGCATTGTGTCAGATCGAGACACCAGATTTGTTTCGCACTTTTGGAGGAGCTTACAGGAGAGTTTGGGTACCCGCATCAAGTTCAGTAGAGCTTATCATCCGCAGACGGACGGACAATCCGAGCGTACGATTCAGACGCTCGAGGATATGTTGAGAGCCTGCATGTTGGATTTTCAGGGTTCCTGGGAAGACCATAGGCATCTAGTCGAGTTTTCTTATAACAACAATTATCAGGCTAGCATCCAGATTGCTCCTTTCGAAGCACTTTACGGGTGGAAGTGTCGATCCTCAGTTTGTTGGGATGATGTGGGAGAACGAAGATTACTGGGTCCCGAGCTTATTGTTCAGACAGTCGACAAGGTCCAAATGATCAGGCAGCGTATTAAGACGGCTCAGGATCGACAGAAGAGTTGGGCAGATACCAGCAGGAGAGCACTAGAGTTTGAAGTCGGAGATCACGTGTTCCTGAAGATTTCCCCTACCCGTGAAGTTATCAGGTTTGGAGGTCGTGGGAAATTCAGTCCCCGTTTCATCGGACCTTTTGAGGTGCTAGAGCGAGTAGGAGAGGTGGCCTATCGACTTGCCTTGCCTCCATCGCCAGCTGGTGTGCACAATACCTTCCACATGTCTTAGTTGCGGCGTTATGTTCGGGATGAAAGACATATTCTGGACTATTCGGAGTTAACTTTGGGTACCGACCTATCCTACGAGGAGCAGCCCACTACCATCCTAGACCGCAGAGATAAAGTGCTAAAGAATAAGGTCATTCCGTTAGTCCGAGTGTCTTGGGACGGTCGTTCCCCAGGAGAATCTACCTGGGAGCGGGAGGAAGACATCCGTGCATGTTTTCCACATCTCTTTGTTTAATACTTTTGTTTCGTTGTCTCTTTTTAAATTTCGGGGACGAAATTTTTGTAAGGGGGGTATGATGTAAATCCCCGTTCCCATCTATAAAATTTTCTATTTTTCCTGGTTCCCCGATGTTTCCCCTTTTCCTCGTAATTTTGTGAAAAGTTGGTTGCCTAAGTTTTTGATAATTAATTTTCCTAAACCTTGACAAATAAAATTAAGCCCAAACCAATATCATTAATCATATATTTTTCCCTACTGGCCCAAGCCCAGCCTTTCTCTCACTGCCGCCTGCGCCAACCATACCCAACTCCATTTCTTTCCCTTTTAATTAACTTCCCCAGCCCAAGTTCCCTTCTCAGCCCACACTTCCTTTTTCCAGCCCAAACAAGTAAAATGTTTAATTAAAACTAAATATATGTATTACCCCAGCCCAGCTCAAGCTCCCCAATGCCGGTGCCCACTCCCATACCCGACCCGTTGCATTCTTCTTCCTCAATACAATTCATTTTTCCCGCTCCTTTCCACAACCCACGTCGCCCCTACGATGCCCATGTCGTCAACGTCCCCGCGCTCGTCGCCCACGCCGCGCACCCCCTCGCGAGCTCATCAACCCACTTCTCGTCTCCAACTCCCTCCCTCATCACTTTCGCTCTCAAACCTCTTCTCTCTCTCAAACAGAAAACCCGTTGCCTTCATCCCCGACGACGACGACGACGAATCTCCTCGTCCCCCTTTCTTCTCTCTCCCTCTCACTCTCGTGTTCACTCCTCTCTTTCCTCAGAAAAACCCACCACCATCTTTCCCTCACCCTCACTCCCCTGCACCCTCACGCTGGCGAGCTCCCCACTACCCTGAACCACCTCGTCAACCTCTACACCCTCAGCAGCATCACCATCACCTCCAAACCGAGCCCCCACTACCTCTCTCTCTTTCACAAACCCAAACCACCAAGCTCCGAACCCCCGCTGCGCCATCGCCGGAGCGACCACCGTCGACCCCAGCGCACTCACAGGAACTTCCCAGTACCACACTCCGCCTCCAGCGATCACGAACCATCCCCGGACAACTCCGACGGCGAACCCGAACGCGAGCCGAGGCCGTGAACCCTAGTCGCGCCATTCGTAGTGCGTTCGTACCGTTGCCGCTGCCGTACGTCGCCAAAGCGCCTCCAGGCAACTTACCTACTTGCTTCATGCTATCTGTTTTACTAGAACTTGAAATACCGTTAAATTCCACATAAATATTTGGTGCGACTTAAAACAGTGTATATGTTCAATGCAAAACCCGAACAAAAACCTTTCTTTAAATTCACGGAACTCGATTGCATATGCTGACCCGTCTGGAAATGAATATTGTGTTGAAATTTGACTGAAAAATGTGATTGTTACTGGCTTAAACGATCACCCCCAATTACACCCGTAAAAACTGGGAATTTCCCGCATCTGAAACTTGTTTAAATCATAATTAATTGCCTACACATTGAAATGATGCGTTCGAGGTCTCAAATCGAATCCGACTAGACGACATGGAACCATATTTAAGTTTTTAATTGTTTCTATACTGAAATTATGACGAGAATTGGTTCGGAGAGCGGCTCTGGACTGCAGTCCAGAGCAGCTCTGGTTGTTGTTTTCTGTCTCGTAATGTTTACTACCTCGCTGCCTGAACTCATATGTTGCGGAACCCTACACATTATTGAAGATGAAACTTTTATCTAAATAATGCAAGTTATTTCACCCCGTTTTATCGTTGTTTACTATTTAAACTGCAATTTAAAAGAACATGACGTCTAGCAGTCCCAAACAGAAACAGAACTGATACCCTAGTGTTGAACAGTGTATAACTTCTGACGTAGAGACGCGATTGAGAATTCGTCTATTGCGTTGGAAACCCTATTAAAAAACCTATATTTAATTCAACTGTAGTGTCACTAAATTCCGATCCCAAATGGGTGAAAATTGTGCCGCGAAACGGACGTTCAGTTCAGAAACTGAATTTCCTGCAGCGAGCACTTAAATTGAAACGGCTATAACTTAAATACCAGAAATCCGATTGTACTGAAACAAATTTTTCTGAACTGCCGACGGAGTGTACATGTTACCGTATTTGTATCGTTTCACTAAATTCTGAGCATATGAATTACTGCAATTTTTGTAAACTTATGACGTGCATAATAGTTCATATTACACATGACTTGTTAATTGCATAAATGTACATACCTTACCCAACTGCCATATACATAGTGATAGTGCGCGTTATTATTCAGTGGACATTGCATTATCGTGCGTGAATGGTATTGGTTTAGGAGTGTCAAGTACGCCAATGGAAAAGTGAATGATTCGTGACATTGATTAATATAGTGAACAGTGACAAAACCGTGCTATTGGTGCATACTTGTACACGACTAAATCATAATCATCAGTAGTGTAAACCTGGGGAAAAAGGGGAAATCGAAGTGGAAAGAGCATTGTATTTAGCTGGACCGTGTTTTAGAGGATGTTCATTCGAACAACGACTCTTATATATATTAGGTAGGATCTAGCGATCCGGCTGACAGGATTATGTCCCGGGCGTGTGGGCCATTGTCTTGGGTATGTATGAGACTCCCGTTAAACATGATCCTCCTTTCCACTATTCGATTTCAAACATGACTTAGAGACTGATAGGGACACAGATCATACTTTGCATCATTTAGTGACAGTGATTATCCGCATTTCACTTTCACTGTTATTACCTTATTTGCCTGTTTCATGTCATTATTATAATATTGCTATTATGTCGCTCTGACGACTTGAGTATGCATGCTCAGTGATAGAGCTGGATTCGCCTGACCTCGAGGAGACTGTGAAGAACCAGACTAGTGAACCAGTTACATTTCTACATTGATATTCCTGGTTAGTTGCCTTTTTGCTTACTTTTATTGAGCTCGGATTCCTTTATACTTGATAGTTTTAGTGACTGCATTCTTTTTACCCGTATTGCATTTTACTGATTACCATATAATGCTAGAAGCCGAAATTTGACTACGACAGGATCTTTCCTTGATCGTAGGAGCATGGCTGGCCTTGTCATCTTCATATTCCGTATTTTGGGAAGCGGGGCGTGATACCTCGTGAGTTTTCTAAAGGTAATGTAAGGGAATATGTTGAATTATGTCAAAAGTAAAGTATATGGTATTTAACCGTAAAAATACGATAAAAGTTGCATAATAGATTTCTTTGAGATGAAACTTGTTTTAATGTGTTTGATAATGATTACTAAATAATCTATTAAAAATTTGTAGGTTTTTTGTTAAGAAAAAATTAGATTTTTAAAGAAAAGAGGATCGGAAGCCGGAATAACTCCGCTTCCGACGAGTTTTGAAAAAGAGAAGTTTTAGAATAACAAAAGATGAGGGGAGAGGGGACTTATAGGTTATAAAGAAAGAGGAGAGGTAGGAGAAGACTTTGGGATCGCCAGGGAGCCGTTTCGTCACCGGATTCTTCTTGAAATGTCACCGGAACTTCGACCTTTGCCAACTCCACTTATACAACTTGGGACTTGAAAATTTTAGAGAGTTTTTGTAATGAAATTCTGAATGAGGAGGGGTGAAATATAGTGTGGTATTTATAGGGAAAATTAGGGTTTAGGATAATTAAGAATAGAATTAAAATGTGCATTAAAAATGAAATAAAGAGATGAATTATCACTCTCTGGATGTTTTCAGAGTAAACAAACAATATGGAGTTAGTGGGGCAGGTGAAGGGGTGTTAGGGTTAGAGTTTGGAGAGTATTGAGGACGAGGGGCCCGACGGTGCCGATCTTGGGATGAATCTCGCCGGCCCATGTCCGGTGGTGGATGGTGGGATCTTGGACACGTGTCCATGTCGCTTTGTATAACTCAGTGCACGTGTTTGATTACTTTGTGACTTTTCATTTTACGACCTTTGAGCTTCTAAAAGTTTAAAAGAAAATAAAATAAAAATAATATGTAGCTGGGTGGATTCGAACACAGGGGCTACGTCACTGCAGTGTAAGGCTTTACCAATGAGCTACACGTGCTTTCTTGCTGTTCAAATGCAAATCAAATTTATAACTTGTGCCCAGGCTTAGGTATTCCTTTCTGGATTTTGAAAAAAAAAATCTGTACAGAAAGTTTAGGATTGTTACATTCTACCTTCCTTCTAAAAATTTCGTCCTCGAAATTTATAGAAGGAAAGTGTAACAGGTTCAAGAAAAGTTTGGTGATAGAACTATTGATAGTGCATGAAAAATATTTGGAAGAACGGAAGAATGCAAAAATTTTGGAAAGATGTGACGGAATTACCAGGGTTACCTTAGTCTACAGTCTCAGCTTCTACGGCCGGTAATGTGTAAGCCTAACGCCGGTGGTATATTCCTCCTAGCTGGAGGCACATTCCTCTGTCCTTGGGGCTTATTCCTCAGTGCCTGTTGGAATTGGCGATTAGAATGTGCAGGAGGTACACGCGGAGGTAGAGCTGGTAGAGCAAGATGAGGTGCAGGAGCCTGGATAGCTGGCCGTTGCGGATAAGTGTTGTGTGTTGGAACCGGGTTGCATTTATAAGAACATGTTCCAATTCCATGATTGGATGCGCCAGAAACTAAGCACAGGCCTTTTGCGCGCCTACAGTCCTTCCACAGATGTCCATCCCTCTTGCTGTAGAAGCAAAAATATAGACTTGGCGGGTTAGTTGTTACTTCCGGTCTCCTGGGTGCAGAAGTTTGTATAGGAGGGTCCTCTCCTGCCATCTGGGTGGCAGGGCGCCTCATACTGGCAGATTGTGGTCTGCCCTTCTTCTTCACTACTGTATCGTATCTTCGGGCAGCCTTCAAAGCTAGGTCGTGGGTTGGGAAATCCCCTGTAGCTAAGGCAGGTTGGATCTCCGGGTCTAACCCTTGCTGAAATCATCTAGCTCAAATCTCAGCCATCGGTATTAAGTGTGTCGCGAACCAGCTCAACATAGTAATTCAACAACATACTCATCCACCGATCTGCTCCACATAGAGCCTTGTTGTAGGTGGATAAACTGCTGCTCCATGTCGAATCGGGCAGTCTCTGGAAAATACTTCGCGTTGAACATGTCGCAAAAGGTTTTCCATTCGATAGGCTGGGCAAGACGGCTTTCTTCCGCTGTCCACCAAACTCGGGAGTTGTCGGTGAGTTGCAGCTTTGCAAGCCGAACCCAAGCAATCTCTGGCACTTGTGCTGCTGCCAGATCATCCTCGATGCTCTGAGCCCCTTCTTCGGCTTCTAAAGGGCTCTCTTTCCTGAAAAGTTCTTAGGGTGCAGTGCCCGGAATTGCTTCACTCCGGGTGCTTCCGCTTCTGGACAGTTCATCAAGATAGCGGTTTGCTGCTGATGTCTCTCCAGGAGGCTCTTAATCGCCTTGAGCAATACCGTCTGCTCATTGATCGGAGCTGCAACGGTAGGTGTAAGTGGAAGAGGTGGTGGTGTGTTGTTGACATTGGTGCTGGTGTTGTTTGGAGAATCCATAACCTTGAAAGAAAAATAGGGTTAGGATAGATTCAAAGAATATGAAATTGTAAGATTCAAGTAATATAAAATGTAAAGAATGTTTTTAGTTGCTGATTCTTGTGTTATATTTCTTAGGACTTCATGCAGAATTGACCCTGCATGTCTATCCAGAACGGACCTCCATAGGCCACCAACAAAACCTGTCACACCCTGCTTCCTGGTATATGGTAAGGTGGCGCGACGATGCCCGCTACGTATTTACTCAGAAGTAAACACACTAAGCGCAACTAAGTAATATAAAGTAAATATACACAACAAGACATGAATGTAAATGAACAACAACTTTTATTTATTAAACGTTCCTTTACAAGTACAACTGGAAATGTAAATACAGGAATGGAAAGCAATGCCTAAACAATGGCATAACTGAAATGAAAGTGTATACAAGTGAAGCCTAGTGGTCTTGCTGCTCAATGATCTGCTCCAAGTGCTCCTGGCTGGTCTCGAACTCCTCAGCGTCGGGTCCTCCTGACAACATTCTAAATAAGAAGAGAAATAGGAATGTCGTCAGCGAACAATCGCTCGGTAAGTCCAAGAGAAGAAATATAATAGACAGAAAAGAGAATATACTGATATAATATTGATCGTTATGTTATCGCGGTTGTTTGTAGCTTGGTACAGAATATGCCAGTGTATACGAGAGGAGTCCAACTTACACTGTGGATTTTGGTAACCCGTAGTACAAGGCTTCGTCGATAATACCACGGAACAACGGCATGGATGTAATTACGTCTTTAACATGTTCCGTACCAGTCTACCCATTTTTTAAACCTCGTAATGATTTATTGTATTGATTGTATTGGATTGTATTGATGTAATGAATGGTTGTATTAGACTTGCCGAAACTATGATATCGTATAACGGAATGGTTATAATTGGATATTCATGTAATCAGAGTATATCCATGGTTCGGTTCGGTCGGTCAAGTTGATATAGATTGAATTATGGTATTTATAGATTCATGTTACATTGGAGTTGTACTTGAATCATATTCAATAATAGATTGATTCCAAATTTGACTGAGACTCAATCTGAGTCAGACCTTTTAGACGGAATTGAAGTCTTGAATTAGTTTTGGTGTTATCGGTAACTGCTGCACATGGACGGCATGATTTGTGTCTTTTTCCAAGATAATTACCATGTTGATAACACCATTTTTAGTTTGTCTACCTTAAATAGACAAGCATCCACTGTCTCCGGCTCCCCGAGGCTCAAGAGAATTGGTCGCGCTTAAACCTATATTTACTAGGGTTCTTATTGTAAATTATATAACTTGAGGGGGTTTTATGAAAAATAGTTTTGGTATATTTTCAAAATAGACCTCAAGTATTTATTTATCGTCTTTAGGGTTTTCATGGATTTATATTTTAAAATATGAATTTTTCTAGTGAATAGAACCTAGTTTGCACATGGTATTTTAATGTAATATTGACTTAAAATGATATTGGATGGTATTTTCATGAACTTTTTGGATTCTTCTCTTGATTTAGAAAACATGGAATAGGTTATATATTAAAAGTATATATTTTGATAATATTTACATAAATAATTATTTATTAAAAATATAATTTTATTTATTTCTAGAAATCTCGTTTTTCTTAAAATTGTAATAAAAATTCCATCGAGACCGAATGCTCCTTACGGAGGTCTGCATCTTCTCTACTAGGCCCGAGAATGTGCGATAACCCGTACCATCCTGATCGGGGTTCCCCAAAATGGGTTGTAGAGACGTATTTTGCAAGGAGTTATATAATACACTTTTGAAGAAAACGGTTTTAGATAGTTTATGGTATTTTATTGCAACATGTAAATTTTCCCATAAATATTGCCCAAAAATAAATCGTGCTATGTCATGAATGAGTGTTGTGAGGAGGTAGGTCATTACCTCGTGAGTTTTCTAAAGGTAATACGAGGGAATATGTTGAATTATGTCAAAAGTAAAGTATATGGTATTTAACCGTAAAAATGCGATAAAAGTTGCATAATAGGTTCTTTTGAGATGAAACTTGTTTTAATGTGTTTGATAATGATAACTAAACAATCTATTAAAAATTTGTAGATTTGTTATTAAGAAAAAATTATATTTTTAAAGAAAAGTGGATCGGAAGCCAGAATAACTCCGCTTCCGACAAATTTTGAAAAGGAGAAGTTTTAGAATAGCAAAAGAGGAGGGGAGAGGGGATTTACAGGTTATAAAGAAAGAGGAGAGGTAGGAGAAGACTTTAGGATCGCCGGGGAGTCGTTTCGTCGCCGGTTTCTTCTTAAAATATCGCCGGAACTTCGACCTTTGCTAACTCCACTTGTACAACTTGGGACTTGAAAATTTTAGAAAGTTTTTATAATGATATTCTGAATGAGGAGGGGTGAAATGTGGTTTGGTATTTATAGGAAAAATTAGGGTTTAGGGTAATGAAGAATAGAATTAAATGTGCATTAAAAATGAAATAAAGAGAGGAATTATCACTCTCTGGATGTTTTCAGAGTAAACAAACAATATGGAGTTAGTGGGGGTAGGCGAAGGGGTGCTAGGGTTAGAGTTTGGAGAGTATCGGGGACGAGGGGTCCGGCGGTGCCGGTCTTGTGATGAATCTCACCGGACCAAGTCCGGTGGTGGGTGGTGGGATCTTGGCCACGTGTCCCTGTCTCTTGGTATAACTCAGTGCACGCGTTTGATTACTTTGTGACTTTTCATTTTACGTGTAGTGCACGTGCAAATCTTTGAGCTTCTAAAAGTTTAAAAGAAAATACAATAAAAATAATATGTGGATGGGAGGATTCGAACACAGAGGCCACGTCACAGCAGTGCAAGGCTTTACCAATGAGCTACTAGTGCTTTCTTGTTGTTCAAAAGAAAATCAAATTTATAACTTATGCCCAGGCTTAGATAATCCTGTCTAGATTTTGAAAAAAAAATCTGTATAGAAAGTTTAGGGTTGTTATAACCTAGACGCCCTATGAACGATATGACGTTAAGCGATATTCTAAACACGGTTAATTTCTCCTAATGAGTGCGAAGTCCTTAAAAGCTTAAAATCTAGTTTCTTTTAAACTTTTATGTGGGTGAGATATGCTTGATTTCGTGACTTGTGGGCCACGGAAAAAATGATGAAATCTTTTACCGTATGTTATGGGGTTCGCTTGCCCTTAAGTCTGTATTAAATGGATGCAATGTGCAAATTAATGAAAAGGTTGTTCAAAATATCAAACAATAGTTTTTTTAAGCTTAAGCACGGCATTGCAACAAATATGGATTAGTCAATTTAGCTTTTGACAGCGAACTTGCAAAGAATCCTGCAATGATAGAATAGTGCACGCGTCGGATTTGAGAAAGAAGGAGATAGGAAATACGTACCGATATGTTTTGGGTTAAGAAACCCCCGTTGAATTGTATCCGAGAGTGCTTGGATGTTCGCTTGCGCGGGTCAAACTAATCAGACTTTTGGCACTATACTTCACTATCACCTTGTACTTGAATGTACACTTTGCTTAGCACGATCGCAGTTCACAATTCCTTAAAATCTGAAAATATCGGGAAAACGGATATTTAGTGCGAAAAATCGATATATGTGCTCAAACTTCTACACACACAAAATTATGAAAATAAAACTATAAAAATGGGATAATAATAGAACATTGGAGCCTACGGCAAAATATTGGAGCAAAAAGAGGATATTGGACCACTGGTAGCGAGGATTTGGCAATTTCCGGCGGTCGGTTTGAAGAATTAAGGCTCCAATTTCCTACCGTGTTCTCTATATTCTAATATTGTCCCAATTTTATAGTTTAAATTTTCCAATTAGTCTCAGAGTGTCAGCAGGTTAAAATATCAAAGAACAAAATATTAGAAACGTTAATTTTTGTATTGGTTTTTGAATTTTTTTGAATTTTTAGTTTCGTTTTTCAGAATAGTGTTAGTTTTATAAACAAAATATACAGAGATTAACCCGAAATAACAAGAATAAAAATGTTACTGTCTACCCGGATGTTGGGAATTCACCCGCGTGCACAAATGCGTATATTTTGGAAATGGAAACGTTTTAAGGAAATGGATGCGCATACAAGCTCATTCTCACGTTGTAGCGAGCCGGCAAGTACGGGTCGGTCCGCAGGAAATTGTGTATTAGGTTTTGTTGTTTAAGGTTCAACAAATAACGAATTGGTTGATTTTTCACAAAAATAAAAAGAATACAAAAACAAGAAAACAAAGAAAACAAGTCAAGAAAGAAGTGGTTGTGGCTTTGGATCGGAAGGTCGAATCGCGAAGATTCCTTCGAAACTCCCTTGATCATGATTTGTCTGTCCTTACATCGATCCCGGCATGAAGCATGACTTGTCAAGACGGTTGCGGATCACAAATCATCAAATTACGATATTCGCCGCAAAATAAGAAACGAGTCGGTTTTGTTCACTTACCGTTTGTATGTCCAAGCTTGAGATATCTACACTAAGTATAAGGGTTAGCAAGCATACCACAACATCAGAAACACAAATTAGAGAGTGTAAGCAAATGATTTTAGTGTTGAGTTTGCTAAGTGTTTGTGATAGTATATAGTATATAAAACCAAGAGATTTTTCAAGTCACTTAATCACAAAATACCATATCTAAACCTAGAACCCTTACACTAAATTGATTTTAACTTAAACATTGAAATGAGGAAAGGGAGTGAATATGGTATATGAGGAGGTTACAAAGTAACCATGTTTTAAAATACCATACCACATCAATACATAAAAAATCTTTAAGTTAGAATCATATATATAAGCACATTAAACATTAACTGGAGGAGGAGGAGGCAAATCCTTTCATCTCATTTCCTCACCATTACCACAACCAAACATTTAGTTAAGCATGATAAAAAGAAAAGAAAATAAGAAAAAGAAGCAAGTAATCAAAGAAACAACAATATTATTAGCACTTGAAGAAATTTAGGTACAAGATATTGGTAATTTTTTCAACCTCCATAATGAAGCTCTCAAAAGAAAGCTTCAAGAGGGAAGAAGAAGAAGAAACCAAGTTGAAGCCCACACAACTCTCAAACTAAAACAAAACCAAAAGAAATGGAAATAGGTATAATATCTATGCACACTCTATGTGAGACCCCTTCCCTTGCTCACAGATATGGTTTTTATAGGCACCAAAAAAGATTAAACAAGTAATAAAAATAAGGTGATGTGACTGCAAGGGAGGGACAGAAGAAAGATAGGGACAAATGAGGCAAGGGGGCCGGCGAGCTCGGATTTATGGGGTGTGTCGCCGGTCTTGGTCCGAGAAATGAGGGTCGTATTGATATGGTGGTCTTGTGTCTACTCCAACATTATCCTGGTGCTGTTTGATTTGTCTAAAATAACTGGTTTGCATTCAGAGATTTGGAGGGAAACTTGAAGCAATGTATCACATCAAAACTTTTAGCATTTATCACACATGTCCCCCCCCCACTTGCACAAGCAATCATTTGTGTGTGCCATGGGCAGCCCTACCATGGTCCAAGCCATCAAAGAGTCATGTGCACACGTGTATGTGTTGGACCAAAATTGTGTGCACACATTTATTTTGCAAAAGCTCTTTAAATATCGGTCGATTTCCTGTTCTGCTTGCAGTGTCGGCTCCTAAACGTTATATCCGTGATTTTGTATGTGTTTTCAGTATTTTATCACGAACACTTGTAATCTGTAATTACTGAGCAGGTACTGGTTAAAAGTACCGATAAATCAAAATAGATCATGAATGAGGGTATTTAAAATGCAGTTTTCAGTGATGAACAAATACCCCCAAACTTATCTTTTGCTCGTCCCGAGCAAAACAAAATTCTAGCCTCACTTTCGCAGGGAACACGATTGCACTGAGCATGTGCAACAATCCGTTAAACCTCTAGGTGTCCCTAGTAGGAGGAGTGTTGTCTTTAAGGGTTTTCAGCAGATTACACCCATAAAATCCAGTCAAGTTAGCATCGTGGAGAAACTGTTGATTCTAATCTTAAGGTTAAGAATCAAAGCTAGAAGTTCTATTACCCAAGTCAGAAACGTTAAACCCTATTTTTTTCAATCCTCACAATTTGTTTAACATAAGCTTATATGCGTCTTTACGTGAGTGTGCGGATAGTGTCCATAAGTTTTTAAGAATTTGATTAGGGTCATCATGTCTTAAGTACGGACCAGGATAAACTTCTAAAGGATCATACGAGTTTGAGAGGAATTTAAGATTTTCTCAAATTTGATTCTCCAGTTAGGTTTCAAGTCAGAATATACATCATTTTTAATAGAGAACCTAAGTCTTATTCTTCACTCCTACGTTTCACCTGTTTTTGTTCATATACACCCAAGTTATTGTGCAAAACATCTTTATAAATATACCTTCATATCTCCGCGAAAAAAATGTTTTAACAGAAAACTTGTCTCCGCCAAGATTATTCTCCCACAAAGAACCATGAGGACTTTTAACTTGGAAAGGACACTTGCTTAGCTTGTTTTATTTGGCGATTGGAAACTTAGCGAGCTTTGGGTCAATAACTCCCAAACCAGATGGTTTTAGGGCATTAGGTGTGGAAACACCCCAAGGACTTAATTACCCAAGTTACCAAGGCCACAAAACAAAAGACTCATTTTATTTAAAATATTCTGAACTCGGTGAAAACAGAGATATATCCAGCATTTCTTTTAAATCCGAAGACGTTACATGTGGATAAGGTGTGTAATTACTCCAACAAAGTTCCAGATGGGTTATTCTTCAGACTTTTAGCTTCTGTTAAAAGCTCTATAAAATTCTTCATATCTACTTCACTGTATGAATTACTCTTGATATTACTTAACTCAGAACAAACTTGTTTGATCCTAAAGATTTTTATCAATTTAAAAAGTTTTTCAGAGATGTCAGACTTTCATCAAATTCTCAAACACATACGACACATGTCAAGTGTTATAAAAGACTTATATCGGCTATGGGTAGACACAAAGGAGGGTTGTCTTTCAGGTTTTCAATCTCTCGAAAAGGATTTAGTTGCTTCTATCTTATCAACCGAACCGTCAGACTTCGAATCTAAGTTCCCCTGCTAGCTAACATGAAAAAGTTTTTATATTTTGAAGAATATTTTTAATTTTTATAAGTTTTTCAATACAATGCAATACAAAACCAGATATGAAATGCGACTACATGCAAAGAAAAGAAAAATACATAATGTAAGTGCTGAAATGCAGGAAATATGCACATGCAAACTATATGCAGATACAAAATGCAACCAAAACAGATCCACCCCCAAACTGAATATGACAATGTCCTCATCGTCGCTTGGCCTTGTCCTTGGTTCTGCTACTCCTGCTTGCTTCTTCTTGGTTTGCTAAGATCTGGCTGAGTAGTTCTTTTATCTCCTTGTTCTGCCTGATCAAAGTTTTGATACCACGGACATCTATCCTGTGAAATTCATAGCGATCTTTCAGAACATCCTCTCCCAAGTAAATCTCTGAGGAAGTCTGTGGTGCCGCATGCTCGCTGGGGTCAGTGGGTGACCAAATCTGCTGCTCACTCCTGTCGTCCGTATGGCCTGATGAGATCCTCTCTATCTCCACCGGGACGGTGTCATACGTCGTGATGCAGGCTGCGAAATCATCGTATTCCATGTAGTAGCGACAAATTTGGGTGACGAGGATGGGAAGTAACGATTTGTGCACAGCAACACTTTCCTTGATTGTGGAAAATAGCATGCTCGCCATGCAAAATTGATAATCCATGGTCATTAAACAATGAACCATATGCCCCACAATCGCAGGAAAAGATGAAACTCGAGTGATCCCCCTGACGTTACGGTAAGCCCAGCGACAAGCCGTATAGATGTTTCTATAAATCTGCTGGGAATTTATCCCAGCATCTCGTAATTCGCACCGTGTCCCCATGATTGTCCTATAATGGGCAAGCTCTAACGGTCTCTGAAAACCAGGTCGGATAGGGATGTCGGTGACATTGGATATCGTATCTGCTGAAAATACCCTCTGTCTACCGTGAAAGTGAAATCGAATGCGATCCTGGAGTATTTCACCATTTCTAAGAGCGCCATAGAACTCATCTACCAAATGTTCACAAGCACATAACCCCTCTTCCCCATACAACAAAAACTCCCACCCCAACTGTCGGATAGCATCATGAAAATAGCTCCCAAACACCTCGTGGGTGAATACATCGACACAATTTCTTTCTAATGCAAAAGTGGCCATGATCTGTAGGTTGGTGAAGTTTGCAGAAAATTTAAACAGTGCAGGGGAGGGGGGAAGAGAAAATCTTACAGCTCTGACAAAGGAAAACGACGATCGGGGACTTCGAGACCGGTGGCGCCGGATTCTTCGATGATGTCGACGGTCGGATTCCGAGTAGAGGGGCTAGGGTTTTGGAGGAAGGTTCGGGGAAAGCAAAGAAGGGATATGGTGCTGTTTGAGAACTGAGAATAAAGGGGTCGGGTCAGGGATGTTATGACTTTATAAAGGACATTTTACAATAAACCCCCCAACAAATAGAATCCCCACTTCTTATAATTACTCAAACCAAAAGTTAAATTAGTGTGCTATCCCCAAACTTCAGCACTCATCCCCTAACGGGTGAGATCTTATTTTCAAAAAACTAAGAAAAACAAAAATTAATTATAGTATTCACAAGTTAAACGACATTGTTAGTTCAGAAATTAATACCAGCCACAAAAAAGTTTATCGATATAATGCAAGGGCTGGTAAAAGAATACGTATATAAAAAAGAAAAAGAATGTGTTAGTTGTTAGTGAAGGGCATGTGTGTGTAAAAGTAGGAATTAGAAAACGTTGAAAGTGAAAATGAAGTTTTGAAGAGTGTAAGGTGTTTTTCGTCACCCCAGTGAGATGGGAATACGCGAGCGCTTGTCAGGCGTACTACAGATTCTCCCTGCCTAGGGTAGGCGGGGGTTTAATGATTGTGGGGATCCGAATCTCCGGCAGCCGCGGACTAAGCTATCGTTAATTACCCATCGCCTTTGGGGCGAGGGAACCTCCGATTAACGGGTTAAACTGGTCATGCGAACTCAATGTGCAGTGTGCGTGTGTTTTGAAAGGGGGTTTTGGATATATCGGGAGCCACGCAGAGTTTTTTTTACGGGGGTCCCGCTACCCGGATAGCGGGCTGGGGGTCAAGGGGGCTAGCAGCCCCCTTGCGGGGTTCGGGGCATCGCCCCGGCCCGAAAATTTTTTGGAGGGGGAGAATGTGGCGGAGTATGTATATGTGTGAATTTGTATACATATGTATGTGTATATGTATGTACATAAAAAGAGAGGGAAAAGGCATCCAAGGGATGCGTGGGGGCCAGCGCCTTGAGCGCTGTGCGTTAGGTGCTGTGCGTTAGGTGCTGTGCGCAGGTGCGCGCGCGCGCGCCACGTGTCGGCACGCGGGCGCCTTGCGCAGGTGCGCAAGCGCGGGCGCCACGTGTCGGCACGCGGGCGCCTTGCGCAGGTGCGCAAGCGCGCGCGCCACGTGTCGGCACGCGGGCGCCTTGCGCACTTGCGCAAGCGTGCAGGTGCGCAAGCGCGCACGCCACGCGTCGGCACGCTGGCGCCTTGCGCACTTGTGCTGCGCGCCGGAGAAGCACAAGAGGCTTTTAGCCAGAAAAAAATTCTCAGAAGAGAAATCAGAGAGGAGTTGGACTCCTGAATGTGTTTTTCTTCTTTTTTTTGAGGGTTTAGTGAAAGATGTTCTTCTTCTTCCTCCTCTGTTAGCTGGATCTTGAAGATCAAGAGATGTGGGATTTCAAAATCTTTTCTTTTTGAGATCTGATGGGAGATCTGAGTTCCCCTTGATGGGTTTTGTGGTGAAAACTAATTTGTTTTATAAAAATGAGAGTAGAACTCTTGATTTAATTCAAAAGAAAGAAGAAGGTTTTGGAACCTTGAAGAAGGAAGAAAGAGCTCAGCTCTGAAAACTTTTTTGGAGAGAGAAAAAGTTGTTGAGATATTTCATTATCTTTGCCTTTATAGGTTATACACTTTACACATAGCCCCTTGGGCTTCACAAAATGGCATTTTGCCTAATTCATGGCTCATGTGCCATTTCTTTTTGCACATAAGCCATGGGCTTTACAAAAATTTGGCTTTATGCCCATTTTCTTACATTTATCCAAAAAATAAAATAAAAGAAAATGCAACAAAATTATTTATTACAAAATTTTTATCTTGCCATGGGGGGAGGCCGGCCGCTTCATGTTCGGGCTCGACCCGGGCATGGGCCCACTGGGTCTGGGCTTGGGCCCACTTGGCTTGGGGTTGACTTGGATTTTGACTTGGTCAACCGGGGTGTAAATTTTTACCCCAACAAATTGCCCCCCATCAATAAATGCACACCACATATGTGGGTCGTGTGCATGAAATTGATGGATCTTCTTTCACGTGGAGGCGACTTGATTTGGTTCCCGCTTTTTGGGAAGCTGGCACTGCCCTTTTTACGACATGGACGGTCGTTGCTTGACATGTCTCCGGGACGGAGTGTCCGTGATAGACGTTTTCCCTGGCCCGGAGTTATCTGGTTCCCGCTTTGTAGGAATCCTGCGCTGCCCTTTTTGCGACTTGGACGGTCGGTACTGCCCTTTTAGCGACGTGGACGGTCGGTTCTGCCCTTTTTGCGACTTGGACGGTCGATACTGCCCTTTTAGCGACGTGGACGGTCGGTGCTGCCCTTTTAGGGACGTGGACGGTCGTTGCTGCCATTTTAGCGACGTGGACGGTCGTTGCTGCCATTTTAGCGACGTGGACAGTCGGTGCTGCCCTTTTTGCGACTTGGACGGTCGATGCTGCCCTTTTTGCGACTTGGACGGTCGATTCTGCCCCTTTTGCGACTTGGACGGTCGGTGCTGCCCTTTTTGCGACTTGGACGGTCGATGCTGCCATTTTAGCGACGTGGACGGTCGGTGCTGCCCTTTTTGCGACTTGGACGGTCGATTCTGCCCTTTTTGCGACTTGGACGGTCGGTGCTGCCCTTTTTGCGACTTGGACGGTCGATGCTGCCATTTTAGCGACGTGGACGGTCGGTGCTGCCCTTTTTGCGACTTGGACGGTCGATGCTGCCATTTTAGCGACTTGGACGGTCGGTGCTGCCCTTTTTGCGACTTGGACGGTCGATGCTGCCCTTTTTGCGACTTGGACGGTCGATTCTGCCCATTTTGCGACTTGGACGGTCGGTGCTGCCCTTTTAGGGACGTGGACGGTCGTTGCTGCCCTTTTAGCGACGTGGACGGTCGATGCTGCCCTTTTTGCGACTTGGACGGTCGATGCTTGATTTGACTTGCTCTGCTTCTTGCAGTGTCAGGGGTAGACTTGACTTGCTCCGCTTCTTGCGGTGTCGAGATTGGATTTTGACTTGCTCCGCTTTCTGTGGCGTCGGAGTGGAAGTTGACTTGTTGATTTTGATTTGGGTTGACATCAGCATCGCTATACTGGAATATGGTACCAGGAGCGAATCATCATCTGTCATGGAGAGGATTTTGGGATTTTGGTTTTTGTTTGGCATCTGCATTGCTGCACTGGAATGATGCAAGGAGCAACTCATCATTTGCCCCGGGAGGATTTGGGAATTGGTTTTTTGTTTGGCATCTGCATTGCTGCACTGGAATGATGCCAGGAGCAACTCATCATTTGCCCCGGGAGGATTTGGGAATTGGTTTTTTTTTTTTTTTTGGCATCTGCATCGCTGCACTGGAATAATGCCAGGAGAAACTCATCATTTGCCCCGAGAGGATTTGGGAGAAATTGGGATTGTTTTACGCCCGTGGATTGTATACGGTTTTGCAGGATGTATGATCCAGACCGTAGGGCCGGAAAAATTTCGGGACTTTGTCGGCGTCTGCATCGCTATACTGGAACATGGTACCAGGAGCGACTCATCATTCGCCGTTGGGGTATGGGATTTGGAATTTGGTTGGCGTCTGCATCGCTGCACTGGAATATGGTACCAGGAGCGACTCATCATTCGCCATTTGGGGATTGGGGAGCGATGGCTTAGGAGACAGGTTTAGATCCCTATCGCCTAAGGCTTTTCAATTTTATGGGCCGTGAGGGTCCCATAAAAGCATTTTCTCCCTACGAGTCGTAAGGATCCCGCAGGTGTATTTTCTCCTTAAGAGTCGTGAGGACTCCTAAGTGTGTTTTCCCTTTATGAGTCGTAAGGATCCCACAAAGGTTTGTTCTCCTCATGTATCGTGAGGACACATGAGTGGGTCTTCTTAATGGAGCATAATTCCAAAGGCGGAGACCAGCCGCGTGACTGGTGATTACGGTGGGGCCTGAGGGTGATGAGAATTATTTGAGCCCGTGGATTGTATACGGTAGTCAATTTGGGGACTAACCGTAGGGCTGGGAGAATTTTGAGAAATTGGATTTTGGTTGGCGTCTGCATCGCTGCACTGGAATATGGTACCAGGAGCGACTCATCATTCGCCGTTTGGGGACTTGGAATTTGGATCTTGTTTGGCATCAGCATTGCTGCACTAGAATAATGCCAGGAGCAACTCATCATTTGCCTTGGGAGGACTTGGGATTTGGGTTTTTTGTCGGCATCAGCACCGCTAACACTGAAGCGAGATGCCAGGAGCGAATCATCATTTGCCGTTGCCCGTTGGGGAACGATGGCTTAGGAGTTAGGTTTGGGTCCCTACCACCTAAGGCTTTTCAATTTTATGGGCCGTGAGGGTCCCATAAAAGCATTTTCTCCCTACGAGTCGAAAGGATCTCGTAGGTGTATTTTCTCCTTAGGAATCGTGAGGATTCCTAAGTGTGTTGCTCCTTTGTGAGTCGTAAGGATCTCACGCAGGGGTTTTCTCCTCACGAGGTCGAGAGGACTTTGTGAGTGTATTTCACCTCATTTCCTTTTTACGAGTTTGCGCCCTTTCGGGTTTTCACAGACTCGCCGGTAGTCCTGCTGTTTTTACTCACGGAGCCCTTTCGGGTTTTCATCCGTGCCCGTTTTGCTTGTGGACGTACCTTTTTTTTTGTTTTTTGTTTTTTGTTTTTTTTTTGCCGCTGGTGGGACTTTAAAGTAGTCTCACCGGCAGGATTTGGGAGAAATAGGGGTCATTTACGCCCGTGGATTGTATACGGTTTTGCAGGATGTCTGATCCAGACCGTAGGGCTGATGTGCTCAATTCGCCTGCGACTTGGAGCATTCACGTGTAGTATTTCTTGAGATATCGGCCATTGATGGGTGGCATGGGCCTTTCTCCCTCGGCACTTATTAGTTGGTAGGATCCTCCGTCAAACACTTTCTCGATGACGTATGGTCCTTCCCAGTTTGGCTCGAATTTTCCCTTGGCATGTCGATTGGGGATAATCGGTCTTTTGAGGACCAACACCAATTCACCTTTCTTGAAGGCGCGGAGACGGGTTATCTTGTCATAAGCCCGTGACATTTGGGCTCGGTATAGCTCCAGATTTTGTTGCACCGCGAGCCTCTTTTCTTCGAGGGCATCGAGTTCTTCAAGTCGAAGGAGCACGTTTTCTTCCTCCGTCAACTCATGTTGGATGGCCATTCTTAAGCTCGGAACTTCAACTTCGAGGGGGAGGACCGCCTCCACTCCGAAGAGCAATGAGTATGGAGTGGACTGAGTTGGAGTACGGTGCGTGGTACGATATGCCCACAATGCCTCGTGAAGCTTGAGATTCCAGTCTCTCTTGTTGGCTGAAGCATTTTTCCTCAGAAGCTTGCATAGAGTCTTATTGAAGGCTTCGGCTAGCCCATTGGCTCTTGGATTATAGATGGAGGAATACCTCCAGTCTATCTTGTGCTGAGTAGCGAATCTTGAGACATTGAAGCTCTTGAAAGAAGGCCCGTTGTCAGAAATGATTCTTCTTGGTGTACCGAAGCGGTATAGAATATTATGCTGGAAGAATGTCAGAATATCCTTTGTCTTGACTTCTTTTAGCGGGACAGCTTCAGCCCACCTGGAGAAGTAGTCCGTCGCGGCCAGTATGAACCGGTGGCCTTTAGATGACGGAGGATCAATTGGGCCAACAATGTCGGTGCCCCAAACTTCGAAGGGCCACGACGCCACTGTAGGATGCAATGGGTTGGGATGCTTGTGAATAAAATCACCGTGAATTTGGCAGATATAACATTTCTTTGCATGCTCTCCGCAATCCCGTATCATGGTGGGCCAGTAATACCCAAGCCGTTTGATTTGAAGTCGCATCTTGGGGCCAGATTGGTGAGCACCGCAAACGCCCGAGTGGACATCTTTCATGACCTTTTGGGCTTCGGCCAATGACAGACACCTGAGCCAGAGTTGGTCATATGACCTGCGGTATAACGTGTCATTTACAAACACGTATCGGAGAGCTCTTTTCTTCAGCTGAATCCTCGCAGATTTTTCTTCGGGCAGCTTGTCGTATCGGAGGTACTCTATGAAGGGTTCTCTCCAATCGGGCTCGTCTTGGATGATCGAAGCTTCTTCCGCAGGACTGCTCTTCTGTTCCGCGCTTTCCTCTTCTCGTAGAGAGACTGGGGGTAGAATTTGCCGGCTCCTGACTGTGATCAGAATTTCGTCCATTTCAGGATCAGCCAGTTCCTTGGCCAAGCGAGCGAGTACATCAGCCTTTCCGTTCAACGCTCTAGGGACTCTCGTTAGTTCAATATGAGTGAACCGTTTCATGAGTTCCACCACTCGACCTCTGTACCGAGCTAACTCGGGTTTGTATATCTTATAGTCGCCGCTTACTTGGTTGACGACGAGCTGGGAGTCACCGTAAACTCGTAGCCGACGGATTTCCATTTCTATGGCGAGCTCCAAACCAGCTATCAGAGCTTCATACTCAGCTTCATTGTTTGTCCGAGGCTCGGTGAGAGCAAAAGAACGCCGTAGGGTTCCCATTGATGGTGTGATGAACACCAATCCTATCCCTGCTTTTATCTCCGGGACGCTTGATTTACTGGAGGTTCTTATCGATGAGGCCCCATCGAAGTAGAGCTCCCAACATGGCTCGTCACTCTCGAGATGCAGCACTTGTTCGTCGGGTAACTCACAATTTAGTGGCGACCCTTCTGGTATGGGATGAGCAGCGAGAAAGTCTGCAAGAGCTTGCCCTTTTACTGCTTTCTGAGGAGTGTAAACTATGTCAAACTCAAGTAGCATGACAGCCCATCTTGCCATTCTGCCGGCTAGGCTTGCTTTGGTCATCAAGTGTTTGAGCGGGTCGACCTTGGAGATCAGCATAACCCGATGAGCGAGCAGATAGTGCCTCAGCTTCTTCACAGCAAATATCAGAGCCAGGCATTGCTTTTCGATTGGGGAGTAGTTGTGTTCCGCCCCGACTAGAGTTCGACTGAGGTAGTAGAGGGCATTTTCTTTTCCCTTCTCGTTATTCTGGGCAAGGAGCGCACCGAGTGACTCGTCCAGCGCGGCAGTGTAGAGAATCAGCGGCTTATTTGGAATGGGAGCGGCCAGCACTGGAGGGTGCAACAAGTATTGTTTGATGCTTTCGAACGCTGCTTGACATTCGGCATCCCAGATAAAAGGAGCTCCTTTCTTCATGAGCTTTGAGAAGGGCCTACATCTCCCCGATAAATTTGAGATAAACCTCCGTATATAAGCAAGCTTGCCTTGAAAAGATCTTAGCTGCGTCAGACTCTTCGGAGGGGGCATCTCCATGATGGCCTTTATCTTTGATAGGTCAATTTCGATCCCTCGATGTCGGACTATGAAGCCCAGGAATTTTCCCGATGACACGCCAAAAGCGCACTTCAGAGGATTCATCTTCAGATCGTATTCCCTCAGTCTGGTGAGAATGGTCCTGAGATCTTGGATATGATCGGCCTTGGCTTTAGTCTTGACGACCAGATCATCAACATAGCATTCGACGAATTTATGGATTAGGTCATCAAAGATATTAGTCATCGCCCTTTGATATGTAGCACCTGCGTTCTTCAGTCCGAATGGCATTACCTTGTAGCAATATATTCCGATCGGGGTTCGAAATGCTGTGTGCTTCTCATCCTCAGGCGACATCTTTATCTGATTATATCCAGACGAGCCATCCATAAAGGTGAACAGTTCGTAATTTGAGGTGTCATCGACCATCATTTCCATGACCGGTAGCGGGAAGTCGTCTTTAGGACATGCCTTATTGAGGTCCCTGAAATCGACACAAACTCGGATCTGCCCATTTTTCTTCTTCACTGGGACTATGCATGCGATCCAGTCTGCATATTTCTCTTCCCTGATGAAGCCGGCATCGATGAGTTTCTTGGTTTCCTCGATGACATTTTCTTCCAACTCCCTTCTCATTCTTCGAGGAGGTTGTTTGACTGGCTTAGCATCAGGAGATATAGCCAGCTTATGCACGGCTACCTCAGGGGAAAGGCCAGGCATTTCTTTGTACGTCCACGCGAAGCAGTCGACGAACTCACGCAGCAGGGCAATTATCTGCTCTTTCATTTCCTCCGACAAGAGTGAGCTGATGTAGGTCGGGCTTGGATTATCGGGCGTTCCTAAGTCAATCTCAGTTAGCTCATCAAAGGTTGCTTGTCCGCCATCTTCGAGCTCTTGAGGAGCTTCTTCTGGCTCAGCTATCTCGTCATCATCATTTGATCTTTCGCTGGCCTCACCGACATAGATCATGTTGCATGCTTTAGAATCAGGTTGAATGTAGCCTATGCCCCGTCTATCTGGAATTCGTCCATCGATGAGTGCTCGGACCTGGGGCGGATACCATAGCCCTTCATAAAACTTTGCTTCGGACTCCGTTTGATATAACCGGCATCCGCACTTCTTAAAGTATTCCCGCATCTCGGTCGCATAGTATCTAGGATTGAGGACGGCTCTTATGCCTCTCTCATAGGGAAGGCACGCGACAGAAAGATCGTCCGGGTGCACAACGGGGTTTGACCTGTAAAACAGGATGCCCTTCTGTCCATTTTTCCTCCCGGGCACGTAGAAAGTTTTCAGCTGGTCCACAGTAGAGACTGACAATGCGTCGAGCTCTTTGCACATTTGCTCTGGTACCCTTGTAACGGCTAGGGACCCTTCTGCAACTTCGAAGGTCTCTCGTAGTTTCGCTTGTTGTGTGGGGGTCCAATCTGCACCGCTGTTGCACGACAGGTCCTCCTCCTCTGACTCTTCAGTGTCACTGCCAAGATGAGGGCGGACTTTGCTGCTAGATGGGCCTTCAGTAACAGATTCGTCCGTATCGCTGCCGAAATGAGGGCGAGTTTTGCGGAAGGACGGGCTTCCAGCGTCGGACTCATCAGAGTCGCTGCCGAAATGCGGGCGCACTTGGGTATTTTTGCTTTTGAAAGTGATAGCCGGCGCAGATTTGCTTTTGAGTCTTGGGGCCGTTCTATCCTCAGTCAGTTGTGGCTTAGCATTTTGGTGGTTCGTAAAGTACCGAGAATCTTCATATCGGACTTCATGCACACCGAACGGTTGGATGTCTCCGTCAATGCGTCTTTCTTCGCCATTTTTAGTGTACTTCATGCATTGATGGAGAGTTGACGGAATGATGCCGTAATCGTGGAGCCACGGCCGCCCCAAGAGAATCTTATAAGACGTGTCGGCGTCGATCACGTATATTTTAGCTTCAGTTTGCAGATCCCCAAATTTGATTGGCAGAGCTATAGACCCCAGAACTTGCTGGCAATTTTGGTTGAAGCCTTGAATGACAATCCTTTCCCTTGACAGGTGTCGGACGTCCATTGACAAACTCTTCAGAGTTCGCAAGTTCATGATGTTCACTGAGGACCCCGGATCAATCAATATGCGATTAATTCGATCTCCGTCGCTGTACCCGGTCACGTAAAGCGGCCGATTATGCTCAGACGTTCCCAGTAGCAAGTCTTCATCCTTAAATGTGACTGCGGCGGCATGCAAAGCGTGCTGGGCTTCTTTCATATTAATTTCCGCAAAGTGAGCCTGATACCGCTCGGGGTTTTGCAGAGCGTGGATGAGAACATCTCTAAGCTCCTTAGATAGGACCAAGGCGTCGTAGATGCTCAGGAGAGACGGAAGCTTCCGGAGATGCGCCAAGACATTATAGTCCACCGAGGAAGGACTTATGTTTTCATCAGCCGGTTCTCTGCCATCTTCTTCATTAGCGACTTGTCTTTCCTTCCCTTTTGGGGCGTTGCCCTGATTTTGCGGTAAAGCCCTGCCGCTTCTGAGCTGGATTTGATTGGCCTTTGTGGTGAGCTCCTCGTCCTCTTCCGGAAAACAGAGATCATCCTCGGAGTCGCTTCCAAGATGGATGGCGTAGCAGGTCACTACTGGGATCTCTTCATTGGAGTCTTCTTCTAACTCCTCCAGAATTTCAGCCGCTTGTACAGGGAAGAACTCCTTCAATTGAATCAATGTTTTTTCCTTTTGTTCATATTCTTCGAGGGAATCGATATATTTTTGAATGGTCGATCTCCCTGCAGACTCTTTTTCGCGCCGAGCTGCACTCTTCTTCTTCTTGAGCTTCTTGGATTTTGAGCCTGATGGAGCCGCATTGGCAGCTGGACTGGTAGGCTTCTTCTGTCCTTCCCATTCTATCCTGGGTTCTTTCCGAAGTAGCTTTATCATCTTCTTCGTCTTATTAGACATGTGCGTACTCCACGGAGGCCGCGATGAGTCAGTTTCGTTTGTCAGGGCAGCGGGTTCGGCTGTCTGCTCCCAGAAGGCTTCAGCTTCCGTCTGTATAAAGTTGGCGGTTACAACTTGATTGTTCACCAACACGCTTTTGGACAGCTCGATCTCTCCAGCCTTGTACTGTTTCTCGACCCAATCCTTGAAGATATAGCAATCCTCGATCGCATGGCTCACTACTCGGTGGTACGGGCAATACAGGGGATTGTCGGTCATTTTTGCTTCTTGGGGTCTTTTCGACTCCGGCAGTTGTAGGCCATTGTTCAAGGCATCTTTAAATATCTTGCGGACCTTGTCCCTTCTGAAAGAGTAAACCTTGTTCTTTTTCTCCTCTAGGGAAGGCCCATCTCCTCCCAGCAATGGCTTTCGAGACCGGTTGGTTTTGGATTCTCCCGCCCTTCGCTTTTCTTCATTGTCGGAGGCATTGAAGACATTGGTACTGCTGGAACTCCCGCTTCTACGGTTGTCGTCCCGCTTGCTTTTCCAGGTTTTGTCTCTCTGAGAGTCCGGCGGGGACTCTTGCTTCGAGCGTTCCAGCATTTGGACTTTCTTGGTTAGCTCCTGAAACGTCTTGAGGCCCGCTGTACACAAGAAGGGGACCATCCAATTGCTGAGGTTCCCAATGAGAAGGCTGACGGACTGGTCCTTCTCCAGTGGCGGTTCGCACTTAACTGTGAGATTACGCCACCGGGCGATAAAGTCGGTGTTGCTTTCATTCTTCCCCGGCTTGGTCCTCACAAGATCGGCTATGGAGATTTTATCACTGACGCTCATGAACCTTTGCCGGAACAGAGACTCCATTTGGGCAAAGGTAATGACGGACCCGTCCGGTATACTCGCATACCAGTCGAAGGCGACGCCGGTCAGGCTGTTGACAAACTGACGAAGAAGGAGCGCATCGTTGCCCCCTGTATTTCCGCACGATGCTTTGAAGTGGGCGACGTGCTGGTTTGCATTCCCCGTTCCATCAAATCTTCCGAACTTAGGAATGACGTAGCCGCTTGGGAACTCAATCAGATCGTACTGCGCGGGATATGGCCGCCCACTACTGCCGATTTCTTTCTGAGCTTCAGCTTCGGCCACCAATGTTTTAACCTTGCTGGTGACCAAATCCATTATCCGATCCTGTGTTAGCGGGATAGCGCTATCTGGGGCCAAAGTGTCCCCAGAAGCGGAATGTAGTCGGCTTTCATTTGGTTCGACCAGTCTTGGTCCCAAAGGAACAGGCATTGGCTGCCTCGGATTGTCATCACCCTGCTGATTAGTAGCGGCTTGTGCCTGATTGGGAGGCGCTCGAGCAATTTGAGCCGTAAGCTGCATCACCACGTTCGTTAAGTCATCAATCTTCGAATAGAGCTTGGCCATCTCTTTATCTTTGCTCCTGAGCTGTTTTCGAAGCTCTTGAAGCAGCTCCTGCTCCACAGTCCTGGGGCGGAAAGTCGGCTCTTCCTCGCTGTCCGAGCTTGACTCTACATGAACCGAGGGGTCTATCTGCCTATCATCCTCATCGAGAGGGTTTTCTTCATCCAGCAGGGGCGGCTGTTCTTGGGCGGCGGCAACCACATTCAGGCTAGATTGGGCTTGGGATGTGGTGGCCCCGTCCTTGCTTTTGCTGCGAAGGTTGTCGCTGGGGCGCCCGCCCGCCATATAGACCGTATGGACGATATATCCGGCCGTCTTTCTATCATTGGCGGATGATTTCACGGATCGCTGTCTTGACCCCCTTTCTTTGGTAGCTGGTAGTCGATTGAAGACGGCTGGCCTAACCAGGTTCTTGAATGGTGCTGACGCTTCTTTTCTGGGTTTTCCCCGCTGCTTTCGTGCGGCACAGAGTGCTTGATAGACTCTTGATGAGACTGTGTCATAATTTTTCCGTTGGGGCCGGGACACGTCTCTTTGTGGCACTGTTCGGACCGCTGTCTTCTTGATTCTGGCGGTCATGGCATTTTTCTGAACCCACTTTAGAGGCTCGAAGGAATTGCTGATTCTTACGTCCGACTCAGCCGTCGTCGCGGGGCAAACCTGCACTTGGAACTTCACACGATTCCATTTGGCCGAAGCCTTGGCCTTTTTGTTGGCTCGATACCTGAGCCGCTTCTGCCTTAACTTTTCTGTTCTAAGCACCTTGCAGACTTCGGCTTTTTGGGAAGACGCCGCATACCGGTTGATGGAGGGCCTTGGAGATACGCCCGATTGTGCATTTGTTGGAGTCATCGCCTGAGCTCGTCCGCAACTTTTAATGTTGCCCTTCACATCGGAAGTCTTGCCCCCAGCTAAAGCGCCAGGGACTCGTTCAGACACCATCTTAAGTTTCGGTTGTGGTGCCTTGGCGATCACGACATTCGGCCTCTTACCCCTTGAGACCGGCTTGGCCACCTGTTCCGCTGGGATCTCTGCCAGATGAGCGCTTCCGGCAGGGTAGATGATGACAGAGCCAAACTGGCGGGGCGGTTCCTCCCATTGTCGACTGAGGCTTGCGGGGAGAACCACACGAGCGTTGATCATGACCACGTACGGAATCGGGGTCGCTTTGGAAGTTGAATTCGTCTGGGAAGACATTGTCGTCGAAGGTTGATTGCTGCACGGAAAAAAAACATCATTTCAGTATAAGCAATCGATATGTATATTGATTGAGTTCGCATGAACGTTTAACCCGAAATATGGGAGGAGAGATTGGTCCCACCGGGCGTGCCAGAACCTGTAAGGTGTTTTCCGTCACCCCAGTGAGATGGGAATACGCGAGCGCTTGTCAGGCGTACTACAGATTCCCCCTGCCTAGGGTAGGCCGGGGTTTAATGATTGTGGGGATCTGAATCTCCGACAGCCGCGGACTAAGCTACCGTTAATTACCCATCGCCTTTGGGGCGAGGGAACCTCCGATTAACGGGTTAAACTGGTCATGCGAACTCAATGTGCAGTGTGCGTGTGTTTTGAAAGGGGGTTTTGGATATATCGGGAGCCACGCAGAGTTTTTTTTACGGGGGTCCCGCTACCCGGATAGCGGGCTGGGGGTCAAGGGGGCTAGCAGCCCCCTTGCGGGGTTCGGGGCATCGCCCCGGCCCGAAAATTTTTTGGAGGGGGAGAATGTGGCGGAGTATGTATATGTGTGAATTTGTATACATATGTATGTGTATATGTATGTACATAAAAAGAGAGGGAAAAGGCATCCAAGGGATGCGTGGGGGCCAGCGCCTTGAGCGCTGTGCGTTAGGTGCTGTGCGCAGGTGCGCGCTGCGCGCGCCACGTGTCGGCACGCGGGCGCCTTGCGCACTTGCGCAGGTGCGCAAGCGCGCGCGCGACGTGTCGGCACGCGGGCGCCTTGCGCAGGTGCGTAAACGCGCGCGCCACGTGTCGGCACACGGGCGCCTTGCGCACTTGCGCAAGCGCGCAGGTGCGCAAGCGCGCACGCCACGCGTCGGCACGCTGGCGTTTTGCGCACTTGTGCTGCGCGCCGGAGAGGCACAAGAGGCTTTTAGCCAGAAAAAAATTCTCAGAAGAGAAATCAGAGAGGAGTTGGACTCCCGAATGTGTTTTTCTTCTTTTTTTTGAGGGTTTAGTGAAAGATGTTCTTCTTCTTCCTCCTCTGTTAGCTGGATCTTGAAGATCAAGAGATGTGGGATTTCAAAATCTTTTCTTTTTGAGATCTGATGGGAGATCTGAGTTCCCCTTGATGGGTTTTGTGGTGAAAACTAATTTGTTTTATAAAAATGAGAGTAGAACTCTTGATTTAATTCAAAAGAAAGAAGAAGGTTTTGGAACCTTGAAGAAGGAAGAAAGAGCTCAGCTCTGAAAACTTTTTTGGAGAGAGAAAAAGTTGTTGAGATATTTCATTATCTTTGCCTTTATAGGCTATACACTTTACACATAGCCCCTTGGGCTTCACAAAATGGCATTTTGCCTAATTCATGGCTCATGTGCCATTTCTTTTTACACATAAGCCATGGGCTTTACAAAAATTTGGCTTTATGCCCATTTTCTTACATTTATCCAAAAAATAAAATAAAAGAAAATGCAACAAAATTATTTATTACAAAATTTTTATCTTGGCATGGGGGGAGGCCGGCCGCTTCATGTTCGGGCTCGACCCGGGCATGGGCCCACTGGGTCTGGGCTTGGGCCCACTTGGCTTGGGGTTGACTTGGATTTTGACTTGGTCAACCGGGGTGTAAATTTTTACCCCAACAAAGAGGTCAAAGAATTGTTGCCCGGATGAATTGAATGTTCAAAAAGCACATGTCGAGTTTCGGAGTCAAGTTTGTTTAAAAACTGGAGTTCATCCGCAAAAAAATTAGAAAAGGAAAGGTTCATGGGATGTTCCTGTTCATCGAAAATATTGGATTCTGTAACATAACAATTTCCTCATTATTCTAATCATCTAAGGATAGTTGATATAAATATAACACATATTACCAATTTGTCAGGAAAATACTAATTACCCTGTGTTATATATATATATATATATATATATATATATATATATATATATATATATATATATATATATATATATATATATATATATATATATATATATATATATTCAACATTCTTTAAAGGAAATTGTGTGTTTATTATTCCATGCATGATATTATATATCTCGACAATCTTCAGTGAGATTTTATGCAGAAAATTATTCAGGTCAAAGAACTGGAATCGCAAAATTGCCGATAAAACGCAGCAAGTCAAAGACTTAAAATCTGGCAGAGATTCATAAGAGATTAAATGATTCCATACATCAAAAGAACATCCAAAGACCAACATCAGACTACCCCAGAAACATGAAGCAGCGATCTCATCAAATGGCCGCGGAACCGCGGCCTAGTTGGCCGAGTGGCCGCGGTTCCGCGGCCGAGTTAAGGTATCAAGCGACGTCGTCTCTCCAGAAGCTTCATCTCAACAACCTTGCTTACTTGAGACGCTTCATTACTACGTGGCTTCTTCTAGAAGGCTTTGCATAACAACCTTCTTCTAGAAGGCTCCTTGTAACAACCTTATTCTAGAAGGTTCTCTCTAACAACCTAGCTTATGAGGGAAGCTTAATTTTAGATCTATAAAGGGGATCTAGATCTAATTTTTGGGGTTACTCATTATTACACAATTGAGCCACAATTACAATTCAATTCAAGTTGAGTGACATAACTTGAGATCCAATCCAAATCCAATCAAATCAAGATCCATTGAGAGCAAAATCAAGCATCAATCGAAGATCCTTTATCGCAACACCGAATCGTCATCAAGAGCAAGAAATCCGCATCCGATCCATGACTCACGGCAATCGAGCCAAGCAAAGTTCGACGACAAATTCCCTTTCAAAGAAGCGATCGAGAGCTAGTCTTGTAAACTCAAATTGAGAGGTGTAATTTGAAGGAGATTTAATAAAGGTGATAATTGTAATTCTCGCTTTCTTTACATTCTTGCATTATGAAATTTCTTGTTCTTGATTCTTTAATTTTTATGATGAGTGAGTGAAATCTCCGCTTGAAAAGGAATCGATAGAATCGGTAGATCTAATGATGATGAAATCCTAATACTAATCTTAAGTCTTATGAGGATTGTGAACTTTAGGAAAAAAAATCATCAATGACCTAATTTGGATAGAGATCATGTTCTTGCTAATTTCGTTACAAATTAGGAATTAAACAATTGATGATTTTCTTTGCTAAAGGCTAGATCCGTATGATGATCAATGAAAAGACAAGGGATGGTGAAGGAGAAACCCTAGTTTCTTCAATAGATCTCTGATCTTCATTCATCATCATCGATCTAGCTACAATTCATCAATAGATAAGATTTGTAATTTTTAGTATTCATCATTGCTACTAATTCAATCGATTCCTACAAGCTATTCTTCATATTCTTGATAATTCAAATTGATATTGGACACTTTCTTGATTTCTAATTCTTGAATATATTCTTAATTTTCTTGAAATGACAACTCAATTAATTCTTGAATTACTTTCTTGAATTTTGTTTTATATTTTCATTTCGATTCATCTAAAGCAAGATCGAATAAGTACACGCATCTCAGTGGACGATCCGTATTCATTAACGAGCTACATCGACACCGTTAATTGATTGCGGTTATAAATTCTTTGGTTGTGATTACATTTCAAAACACGATCCGAAATTTTAGATCAATCAGTTCCCTAATTGATCCTGACTCAAACTCACCGAGGATATCAAGTTCATCCGCAAATAATTCTTCAAAACTCTGTATGAAAGACTGTTTTTCATGGCTGTCTTCCACCTTATAATTCTGCACAATCCTACACTCACTGCTATAGCTCACAATTCCCAAAACAAGTTCTTCTTTATCACATTCATATCTGGGTAGGTTCATGTCATTTAATAAGGTAGGTTCCCATCCTAACGTTTCTTCCGAAACAATATCACTAGGTGACACAAAAATTGTGGGTTCCTGATCATTGATCTCTTCTAACAATCTATCCAAACCATACCCGTCAAAATCACAAGCTTCCTCCTCCAAAATTGTAATACAAAAATCAGTCGGAGGTTTTTCTTGTGTGTCCTGATAACACTTAGTCAATTCAATTGCATCGTCATCTATGAAATCACCAAAACTCAATTGATCGTTTATCTTACTTGGGTGACTTCCTAGATGACAGATATTAACACTATGTGGTTCTAATTGACTTTGTTCACTCTTTAGAATCACTATAGCTACATGCTCTTCAATTCTAGCCAAAGATTGAGCTTGAGTGTGAATCAATTGCTCAGACTGTTGTATAAGCAGGGCTAGCGTAGCAGCTGTTTGATTCTCGACCGCAATCATTATTTCAATACATATCTCTAAAGCGGTCAACCTAGCATCTATCTCACCATCGTTCCTTAAGGATGGGTCAGTTGTTTCAGGAAGACAGGGTTGTGACGGTGGTGATGCTAAAGCAGTTACCCTGTCGACCCCTTTCTCTAAATTTTCAATCATTAGGTCTCTAATTGAAGTGGGACTGGGTTCAAGAGTGTTAGGTGGGTGACCATTATTAAAAATCTGGGACGGTTGGTCACCCCCTAGAAAAAGACAATTTTCATGAATGTGGGAAGAATCGTGGCAATTTGAACAAAAGAATTGGGACTGAGTATAAACAGAGAAATAAGAATTGTGAAAAATTGAATTGAATCGTGTATCACCCATATCAACAAGAATTCATAAATGTCACAAAAATAAAGAATATCATACCCCTAGCAGTCTATATTATGCTAAGTCAACTAGACCTGCTCAAGAACCTAATTGTCGAAGTAAAACTGTATCGAGAAACGGGCTTAAGATATACGGATCACGAAGCTAGATAAGTGCAGAGATACGGGGGGATGGGGGGTTTCCAATGCTTTCGCGAAGTTCGTTAATTAGATAACCCTTTCTTTTGAACACTTGCCTACACACCCTGTGAATGATATACCGTTAAGCGTTGTTCTAAACACAGTTAACTTCTCCTAATGAGTGTGAAGTACTTAAAGTCAAAGTTCTAGTTGATTTTAAATTAGTATAGGTATGCAAGAATGCAGTTTTGTGATTTGTGGGCTACGGAAAAAGGTGATAAAATCATTTACCATATCTTGTTTGGTCGTGCCCTTAAATCCGTATTAAGATGCAAATGCGCAATCAATAAAAGAATTCAAGAAATCAAGAAATTAAGCAATTCTTCTTCTGTTTAGGCTTAAGCACTGCAACAAATACGGGTTAGTTCTCTGTGCAATTGGTGGCAAAATTGTGCGAAGAATCCTGCAGAAGATAGAAATATTGGAATGCGTCGGATTCGAGAAGAATGTGTTAGGAAATACGTACTGATGCGATTTGGGTTACGAAACCCCTTTGAAGTGATTACGGTTATCTGAATGTTCGCTTGCGCGGGTCAAACTACCCGGATCTTTGGCACTGTACTTCACTAACGTTTTGCAATTGAATTAGATCCTTGCTCCGCACGATCGCTGGTCGTAATTCCTTAAAAACTGAAATGTCGGAAAATACAATATTTAGTGTCAAAAGCAATATATATGCCCCAATTCCTGCACACACCAAATTAAAAAATCAAACAATACCAATAGATTACTGACAAGGAACTGGAGATAACACAAGAAAAAAAATCGCAAACACCCTGAATGGGCCGGGGAGATCGATATTTCATCAATGTCGCCGGCCAAATGCAGAGTATTTGTGCTCGAATTTTGTGTGGCTCTTCCAGGCTATATTAGTAGTCTACTGGAATACTTTGATTTTTTAATTTAAGTTCAGGGTGATTGCAGGTTTTAAGGACAGAGAACAAATTAGAAAAAATTTCGTTTTGTTAGTTTTGAAAAAAATTGAGTTAAAAATTAGAGAGTTAGTACGAACCAGAAATAACAATTCCTAATAACTACCAACTCCCCGACAACGGCGCCAAAAACTTGTTGGTAATTCACCCGCGCGCGCAAACGCGTATGTATTGGAAATGGAAACGTTTTAAGCAAATGGATGCGCACACGAGCTCGTTCTCGTTTTAAAATTTTTAAACTGCAAGTGCACGGCGCATTGTAGCGAGCCAGCAAGTACGGATCGATCCGCAGGGAATTGTGTATTAGGTCTTGTTGTTTAAGGTTCAACAAATAAAGAATTTGTTGGTTTGTTACAAAAATAAAAAGAATACGAAAATAGAAAATCAAAGAAAACAAGTCAAAAAAGAAGTGGTTGTGGCTTTAGCTCGGAAGGTCGAATCACGACGATTCCTTCGACGCTCCCTTGATCATGAGTTATCCGTTCTTACGTCGATCCCGTCATGAAGCATGACTTGTCAAGGCGGTTGCGGAGCACGAATCATCAAATTCCGATATTCGCCGCAAAACACGAAACGAGTCTGTTTTGTTCACTTACCGTTTCTATATCCAAGCTTGAGATATCTACACTAAGCACGAGGGTTAGCAAGTATACCACAACATCAAAAACACAAATTAGATAGTGAAAGCAAATGATTTTAGTGTTGAGTTTGGTAAGTGTTTGTGATAGTATATAGAATATGAAACCAAGAGATTTTTCAAGTCACTTAATCACAAAATACCATATCTAAGCCTAGCACCTTTAACACTAAATTGATTTTAACTTAAATATTGAAATGGGGAAAGGGAGTGAATATGGTATATGAGGAGGTTACAAAGTAACCATGTTTCAAAATACCATACCACATCAATAAATAAACAATCTTTAAGTTAAAATCACATATAGGCACATTAAATATTAACAAGAGGAGGAGGAGGCAAAGCCTTTCATCTCATTTCCTCACCATTACCACAACCAAACATATTAGTTAAGAATGATAAAAAGAAAAGCAAATAAGAAAAAGAAGCAAGTAATCAAAGAAACAACAATATTATTAACACTTGAAGAAATTTAGGTACAAGATATTGGTAACTTGTTCAACCTCTGTTCCCTGATTAAAAATCAGGAAAGGACTCAGAAGAGGCAGCACATGCTCACACGTGACCAATGGTCACGTGTTGGCACGTGACGTTTAAAGCAGCGACACAAAGCGCATTAAAGGAAAAGCTCCAGAAAAGGTCACGTGATCACACGTGACCAGTGGTCACGTGTTGGCACGTGACGGCTGAGCAGCGGCCAGAGAACAGAGCGCAGAAGAAGAGAAGTCCATTCCAGGGGTCACGTGGCCACACGTGACCTGCTTTAAAAGCCTTATTCTTTAACAGAATTAAATCCTGAGAAGAGATCATTCAAATCTTTCCAAAATAGAGAATGATTATTTGGAACCGTTGGATTGAAAATCTAAAGGTGATTAAATATCACCAATTTATGGAAAAATCTTGAACTTGGAAAGATTTCCCCCCTAAATCTAACCGAGATAACAAAAGGATATCTTTGGATTTAAAATCCAATGCTGAATAAAATTCACTTAACAATCTAAAGGCCCAGATTAATGATAAATATAAATCAAATCTCTCAACATACAAATCAAATCTCTCAATGAGAGATTTACTAAGCAGATTGATTCTTTTCCTTCTCCTATAAATAGGAGCAAAGAAAAGAAGAGAAAACCTTTTTTTTTCGAAGACCTTTTCAAAAACCTTTTTCTGAAACCCTGAGACTTTTGGATCTTTTTCTTTTGATATATATAGAGAGAGAGATAGAGCCTTTGATTCTCTGCAAAAGGAAAACCTTAGGTAAGAAAAGAAAAGGGAGGCTTAAAAAGAGAATTTAATTCTCAAAAGAGTTTAACTCTTATGTAAAGAAAAGAACTTAGTTCTTTCTCTAGTTGAGGATCTGCAAAGTGCACATCTCCCCATGAATTGAGAATTTAATTCTCATTGGGTTGAGATCCTGCCATGCAGATCCAAAACACAGAGGAGGAACTGAGTTCAGAGAATTTAATTCTCACAAAATGATAGGAATTCAATTCCTTTGAGAAAAAGTTAGGGTTTAACCCTATGTTATGGAAATTTAATTCCTTCAAAATGAACAGAACTAGGGTTTAACCCTAATTGAGAACATAATTCTCTCAAACTCACAGGAATTTAATTCCTTTAAGAAAAGAGATTAGGGTTTCACCCTATTAAGAATATAATTCTTCAGAAGAAAATATGAATTTAATTCCTCTAAAGTTTAGGGTTTAACCCTATGAGCAGAACTTTAAAAACATGCAGAGTCACGTGCTACTACGCGACCCCTGCAAAGACCCACAGAATAGAATTCTGAAGTAGACACCTCACGTGTTACCACGTGACTCCTGCGAAGATATATAAAAGAGAACTTTGAGGCAATGCCTCACGTGCCCCACGTGATCCCTAAAGCACATAAAGAAACAGCAAAATAAGCAATGACTCTGGGGCGCCCTCACGTGTCACCACGTGACCCCTAAGGAGTATTCTAATAAACCAGAGCATGAGCCCCCATCATATGCCCGCACGTGATGGCTTTCAGAACTAAAAGTGTTAAACACTTATCTGTAGAACAAAATGAAGAGAAGAAGGGCGCTCTCACATGACCCCTCTTGCCTTAGTGTTTAACACTAAATTGAAAACTATGTATCCAGTGTTTAACACTGATTCTTCTTAGTGTTTAACACTAATTTGGAAAACTATAATTGCAGTGTTTAACACTAATTTGCTTAGTGTTTAACACTAATTTGAAAGCTCTTTTCCCATGTTCAACACTGATTATCTTTTAGTGTTTAACACTAACTTGTTAATCTTTTCCCAGTGTTCAACACTGTTGGTCTCTAGTGTTTAACACTAGCTTTAGCCCAATTGGCTAAGTTTCCAGAGGCAAAGCCTCTCCTTCAATGAATCAACAGAGGGCCAATATCCCAAACATAATTGGACTTAGCCCAAGATGGCCATAAGTCCTCAATTCAAATTCAACTGGGTCAATGGGCTCATAATATAATAATTGATCCTAGTATCCAAATTGGACTACAGATCACTTAATCTACCTCGGTTTAAGGGTACATCTCTTCACTCCTTTGATACTTGTCGTTGTAATTCCTCAACGTCTTCAAAGAGGTGACGGGTCCCGATAACCACATACATTGATACAGACCGTGGGGTCCTTAAACACATGGACTACGACGTCCTTAATCTTGACCGTAATATCTTAAAACTAACATCGGATTGTGGAGTCCTTAAATCCACGGACTACGACGTCCTTAACCTTGACCTGAATGTCTTAAAACTAACAACGGACTATGACGTCCTTAACCTTGACCGTGATGTCTTAAAACTAATATCGGACTGTGGAGTCCTTAAATCCACGGACTACGACGTCCTTAACCTTGACCGTAACGTCTTAAAACTAACAATGGACCGCAATGTTCTTAAACTACCTATTGACCGCAATGTCACTAAACTAAACAACAGGGCTCCCCTAATTGCTCTCTTGTCGGATCTAAACGATCCCGTTAAGTTGATCTTAGTCTCAAACTGGACTAACGTATCCTTAACAAACGTTTAAGTCGATCTTAGTCTCAAATGAGACTAACGTATCCTTAAACACAAACCCCCCCAAACCTAAATCTAAGAAAGATACGGATTTGGACTAGTCCACGCCCTACGGGCGACGATATAACTCAGTCTCCGTATACAATCCACGGGCAACCAAACACAAAAAAAACACCCACGACACGAAGTGAACATCTGGAGAAGGAGAAAGTTGTTACCGCGATGCGGTAGCGTAATTAACTGCTGGGGCTTGCGCCTGCATGGAAGAGCGTCCCCACAATCAAAAACCCCTCAAGCGAGGAGGAATCTGACGAAGTCTTCTACATCGGACGCATCCGTTTAAACCTTCGATACACGGTGCCATAAATCAACTTGGCATCTTCGGAGAGGTGGAAGGATAGCACCAATTAGCATCTGCCCCAAATCTCAGGCAAGACGCCAGTCGCGCCGTCTTTCGGAGGGGAACAGATTCTGGCACGCCCGGTGGGACCTTTTTCTCTTTCCACTCCACACTTCGTGTGTCGTGATTGGCGAACCAATCGCGGTTTGCTAATGGTTGCCTTTGGATTTCGAAGTACTAAGACTTGGTGTTTCGTTTGCTGCAGAAAGCAAAAAGATCAATGGCTGGTAACAGCTCGAACTGCTCCAACTGCAAATGCAACCGACGCTCCGCCTCACCTGGAGGTGTAGCATATGGACCCCAGGCTGCTTCCCTATTCACTATGCCTGTGGAGCAAGTGACTCAAGCTACCACCGGTCTTTTCTTCGGGACCATGCTCCCACCCGTGAACATTAACATCCCAATGCCCGTACCGGAAGCTTCAAAGAGGTCAGTCTTCGATCGACTTGCCGCTCCCACGGCCCCTCTCAACGGGTCGTCCAACTCTTCAGTCTTCACCAGAATGAACCTGAACTCTGATGGGCCCGCCAAAAAGCCCATAATACCTGAGAAAGCCATCCCAAAGAGGACAGCTGCTCCCGAAGTCGTCAAGGCGGCTTCTCCTCCAAGAGGGTTGGTCTTCGCGAGACTGACTACCTCCGTTCCCGCTCCCGCTCAGGAAACTGTAGCTTCTCAACGAACGTCAGTCTTCAAGAGGCTGACACCGGCAACAGCCCTTCCCCAGAACAGGGGGCAGGACGCAGCCGTCGCTGAATCAATCCCAACAACCCGTCATGCCCGACGTCGCCACTAGCGCCGGATAAGGAAGGCTGGAGGCAACTCCCCCTCCGGACTAACTCCACCGGCTCCAACGGTGGAAATTGAGGCTGCTGTTCCAACCGGGAACAGCTTCGAGCTGCTGAACAGGATATGCAGAAATTCGCCAACTGCAGTTCTCAAAAGATCCCCTCCACTTGTGGAGAAGGTTATAGAGACAAAGCCAGAGCAGCTCCCTCAACGGATGTCCTCCAAAATTTATAAAGTCTGGCGGAAGATTCAAGACTCGGTGATTGACCAGGATCACTCTCGTCAACAACGAAGGATGACAACCGCTTGGGTGCCTGCTACAATGGCTCCCTCTACGTCGACTACTCAAAAGAGAAGAAGGCCGGAGAAAGTCCCTACTCCTGTAGCAAATATCAAGGACAATAAGCCAAAACGCCCTGAGTCTGGGGGCATGATGGTGCATACGGTATACATGGCGCTGGGAAAAGAGGACAGCCGTGCATCCACGGGTCATAGACCGCTTACACGGTCAGTGACCAAAGCTCAGGAGCAATAGCAGAAGCTCTAAGAAATGATGACCGCGATGGCCGCATTTACTGGGCCGAAAGAAAGCCCTGAAGCGTCATCTGATCAACGCCAGGAGCAAGAAACTGACGCTGAGTTCCTTCGTAGGATACTGGAGAAGAAGGATAAAGAGGCCGCTGAACAAGCAGCTAATATACAACGAATGGCCCTTCTGTTCCAGGACATGGTGGGTATGATGATCCAACAAGAGCCTCCTACTGAAGATCCTCCAATCGTTCTTGAAGACGACAGGAGAGAAACGTCAAATCCTCCACCCGCTCTATCAACAGCCAAGGAGGAGACAATCTCCAAAGCTGACCTAGACGGATATATAGCTCAGCAGATACGGGTTCACCAGGCGACTGCGAAAGCTGGTCAAGTTGTCAAGACGGGACGACCATATCCGAGCTGGTATGACCAGATCAAGTACCCGCCGGGCTACACAATACCGAAATTCCATGTCTATAAGAGGACATGCAATCCCCATCAACATGTGGCCCAGTTCAGGGCGCTTTGTGGCAACACTGGTGGCGATGATAAGCTCTTGCTTCGCCAATTCGTCGGCAGCTTATCAGAAACAGCGTTCGAATGGTATTCTGAGCTCCCGAACGATTCCATCAAGACGTTCGCTGAAATGGAGTTGCTATTCACTCAGCGATTTGAGAGCGCCAGCAAACGTACCCCGATAACAACATTAATTAATGCCAGGGTGAAACCAGGCGAGACGTGGGTCCAGTACGCTATACGCTGGCGAAACTTGTGGTCGAAATGCGAACAACGCATTGAGGAAGCGCCCGCGGTGGGCATGTTCGTGGGTACCCTAGATCCTCATGCAACCATCTCACAGTTCATGATGTTTTCTAAGCCAACCACGTTCCAGGCTTTGATCGACAAGTTGGCCCAGATGGACCAGATGGGTCACAGACCGTCTCCCCCGAAGCCAGAACCTCGGAATGACAAGGGTAAAGGGAAGGCAACCTTCGTTGCGAACGCTCGGCAGCAACCCAGTGCCCAAAGCTGGCGGATCAACTGGAAGAAAGATGGCGGTATTACAATGAGATAATGAAGCGCCCCTACTCATTCCCACGGGATAAGACGAAGAGGCTATTTGAGCTGGCAATACGCAACAGGCTTATCAACTTGCCAAACCCAAGGCGACCGCCGCAACCTAGTGAGGTGAATAACCCCAACTACTGCCCTTACCATCAAATGGTAAGACATCCGATTGAGGATTGCTTCATCTTCAAAGGATGGATTGAAGATCAATTCCTACATGGTAAGTTTGCGCTGTCCGAGAAGTGGAAGGTAAACCCGCCACAACCTCACATTGCTAAGAAGATGGACACACCGGGGGTAACTTGTTCTTTCATTGAAGAAGCTCCATAGGAAGTCGTGCTTTCGGCAAAAACAAAAAGAATGCTAAACGAGCTCCAAACATGCCCGGCAGTCAGGTGGAAGAACCCGCTAGAACCCCGGATCATTGAAGGGATGCTGGAGCCACGCCTAACCCCGAAGATCAGTGGTGATGCCCCGAGCACTCACAACCAGCCGTCGAAATCTTCAAAGAGAAAGAAGAAGAAATCTAAGAAGCCCGTGAAGCCTGGCAACAAGCGTACGGACTTGCAGAAACAGATTGACGCGCTGGAGGAGTACAATCAAAAGGCACGAACTCCCATCACACTCCAAGAGTTCCTCAGCCACTTCTTTCAGGAGGAAGATAACGGAGAGAGCTCGTTGGATGAATCCGAGGGATATGTGGCGAGTTTTCATGTGATCTCCCACTCGTTTACCGACGATGAAAAAACTCCTGGCACTAAGAAACTGGGGGCAGAGCCTGAACCGGAGCTTGTGTGGCCAACAGACGAAATGATCGACGCCTTTCTAGACGAGATTCGTTTGAAAAGTAAAGCCGACCAAGAGTGTGAGATGGCCGCATCAGAAGGAGCCAAACACAGGCGATTAAACGGAAGAGTCGAAGCGCTCCTGCCAGATCGAAAGACACCCGACGCGGATAAAAACAGATTCAAGACGAGGAAAAGGTTTGCCAAAGCCATATCGATGGGAATGAAACTACCACACTCGGAAGAAAACACGCTCGATGGGGCGGAGAGGCACCCTAATTACTGCTCATATCATTGGAAGATTTCACACCCCACTGAGGAGTGCGACGCTTTTAAGACATGGTGGCAGGGATATGTTGCTCATCGGCAACATTTTAAGTGAATGAAACGCAGAACTCGTCGGGAGCAGAGAAGTACGACCGAAGGACACAAAAGAACTATTGGCAATTGTTGCACGGTCAATGCCGGAGGATCACAGGTTCTCACCTTTGGGAGAGACTCTGACGAAGAAATGGCTCTTAGCCCCCTCTTTAAAGAGTTCACCTCGGGAAAAGAGGAAGAACCAGGGGCCTGCGAAAACATTCAGCTGCTCAATCGCACGCTTCTGGAAAAGAATCTCGGACCCGCAACTAGAAAAGATAAAGGAAAGGAAAAGGTCGCTGAGGATATCACCTTAGATGACCAAGTTATGAAAGAGCTGACTGCCAAGGATCCGCCTAAGAAGAGTACGGTGGACTACAACATCCTAAAGCACCTGAGGAAGCTACCCTCGTAGCTCAGCATTCTCGACGCCTTCCTGTTATCAAAAGAAGCGAGAGATTCATTAATCAAGGCGCTACAAGAGCCCGAGCAATTCCAGGCCTTCCTCGCCGAAGAAAGGATGAAGGATGAACTGGAAGAAGTGCACACGGCAGATATCACTTTCGGTGATGAAGACCTGCTCCTAGGGACGTGCGACCACAACCGTCCCCTATACGTCTCTGGATATTTCCACGATATAAAGATAGGCAAAATCTTGGTTGACAATGGGTCTTCCGTTAATCTCCTCAACGTGCGGGTGTTAAAGGAGATTTGCATGAGCGTCCAGCACCTTGCTCGAGACAAGATCACCATCTCCGGGTTCGACTCCCAATCATCGAGAAATCTTGGGTCTGTGATATTGACGCTACGCTTTGGGCTACTCATCATGGACATCAAGTTTTACGTCATAGATGCCAAGACATGTTACAATGCTCTGCTCGGCCGACCTTGGCTACACGAGTACAACATCATCCCTTCTACGCAACATCAGTGTATGAAGTATTTCAAGGATGGTTTCGAGTATACCGTAATAGGTGAGCTAAACCCATTCTCCATGAACGAAGTCCGCAAATACGAAGATGTAAGTACTTTTTCCAGATTTTGAGGATACAGAGAGATGTCGCAAACCGGAGAACAAAGCCGCTGCCACCATTCCTGTTTTCGGGAGTGATACCGAAGAAGAAGAAGAGATAGTTTACACTGGGCCATCTCGACGCAATGACCCGGGACCGTCTGCCCCCATATTGATCTTCAGAAGTGACTCGGAAGATGAGGTTAATGTTGTGTTCTCCAGTCGGCCGCCAATACAAGAATTCCCTGGTGATGATCAGAGTTTGCAAATCACCAAGATTCCGCGGGAGCACTACAAAGATCTTGACGCGCTTGAAGCTCACAACGTGCAAGACCTGCAGACGTTTTACGTCCCTCCCAAGCGAAAAGGCGAAAAGGCGATCCTATTCTATCGGTCCTCGGAAACAAGAGTGGAGAAAGAGATCTGTCATGGCGCAAGTTCTACACTTGACAAGCTTCAACCCATCATTTGCCCAGATATTACACAAACGGACTAAAAAGGCTATTGAAGCGCCAAGGGGTACCCTTAAAACAGACTACTCGACAAGCTCGATTCTATAACAGGATTTAGGATGTCCCTGGGACCCAGCGCAAATTGCCCAATGGGAGAATGGAAACACTTGGGCTTGGATACGTTAGAGCCGGGAAACGGGAACGGGTCCATGGTAGCTACGCCATATATAACTTCGATGAAGAAGAGGACGCCCTATTAGGAAATGCCAACCACGGACCAAAACTAGATCCCGCAATCGAAGTGCCGAGTCCGTCATTTGAAGAACGAATGGACAAGCTTATCAGGAAAGCGGGTCAAAAAGCCCGAGACGACCATAATCGTGAGATGGCCATCTACGAAAGAGCCAGGACGCAACGTCTTCTTCAACAGGCTGCCAAAAACGAAAATACTCCTCCCTGTCAACCTGCTGTGCAAAAGGCCCGATGCAGGGGCAGAAGTAAGTCAAAAGGCAGAAAAGGAGGTCGACAACGACAACGCAGGATCAGAGAGTCACGTGATCGGGTATTGCGCGGTCCGGATTTGTCCCTTATGAAAAAGATGAGTCAGGCATACTCTTTTCCTCAGAATAAAACACGGAAGATACTTGACCTCGCTTTAAAACATCGAATGATTACACTTCCGAAGTCTAAACACCCTGAGCGAGCTAATGAGGTCTCTCATCCGGGCTATTGCTCTTATCACCGAGCCATATGACACCCTATCGAAGACTGCTTCACCTTCAAGAACTGGGTCGAAAATCAGTATCTGTTCGGCAAGTTCGCTCTATCTGACGGCTGGAGGGTAACGCCGCCATAGAAGCATGAACCCGAAGCCACAAGAGCAGAACCAGATCCACATCGGTCTTGGAAACGAGCTCGTACCTGTCGTATGATAACGGTATCAAAAGAAGAGCCCGAGAATATGGATGACTTTCCCTGGTTCTTCGAAAACAATGACGACGAGGTAATCTCAGAATTTCCACCAGCACTGAAAGACCTGGAAGATGGCATACACACCACGGCCGATAACCTCAATAAGATTGAGTTGGGGACGGCGAACGACCCACGACCGACATTCGTCAGCGAGCTGCTATCTGAAGAAAGGGTGGCTGCGTTAAAAGACGTGCTTATGCAGCATAGAGATTGTTTCGCATGGAACTATTCCGAAATTCCAGGACTGGATCCAGAAATAGCTGTCCATAAATTGGCAATATCCTCGGACGTCAAGCCAGTCAAACAAGCGCCGAGAAGAATGCGGCTCGAGCTTGAGATGGGCATCAATGCCGAAGTCAAGAAGCTGATCGACTCTGGGTTTATCCAAGAAATTCAATATCCTGACTGGATCGCCAACATCGTCGTGGTAATGAAGAAAAATGGGACAGTGCGCATATGCGTGGACTTCCGGGATCTCAATAAAGCCTGCCCAAAGGATGATTTCTCAGTACCGGTAACCGAGCTGATGGTAGATAACACGTCCACTCACGAGGTCTTCTCTTTCATGGACGGCTCATCAGGGTACAATCAGATAAAGATGCATCCCGAAGACCAGAAGCATACCGCTTTTCGGACCCCTCTGGGAATATTCTGCTATAAGGTGATGTCCTTCGGTCTAAAGAACGCCAGTGCCACCTATCAAAGGGCCATGACGAAGATCTTTGATGACCCCATACATGAAATCGTCGAATGCTATATCGACGACCTCGTCGTGAAAAGCAAATCATACACTGAACATCTCGAGCATCTGAAGACTGTATTTCAACGCCTTCGGCAATACAACTTAAAGATGAACCCCCGCAAATGCGCATTCGGGGTGTCCTCAGGCAAGTTCCTAAGATTCATTGTCCGCCACCGAGGCATCGAGATAGATCCGTCGAAGATCAAGGCGATCATGGAAATGCCACCGCCAAGGACTCTCAAACAATTGCGGTCTCTCCAGGGAAAGCTCGCATACATCCAGCAATTTATAGCCAACCTTTCAGGCAAATGCCGCCATTACAGTCACCTGATGAAGAAGGGAACCCCGTTCGTATGGGACCAAAAATGCCAAAGCGCGCTAGACGAGATCAAGCAATACCTGCAGAACCCGTTAGTGTTGGCTGCTCCGGTCAAGGAAAAGCCCCTCATTCTTTATACAACCGCCCTCGAAGGTTCCTTAGGCGCATTATGGGCGCAAGAGAATGATCAAGGGAAAGAAAGAGCACTCTACTACTTAAGTCGAGTTCTATTGGGGGCAGAAAACAATTACTCCTCCATCGAAAAGCACTGCCTGTCATTGATCTTCGCGATAACAAAGCTCAGGCACTATGCGTTGGCGCATGAAGTCCGTCTCATTTCGAAGGTGGACCCCCTTAAATATTTAATGTCGAAGGCCATATTGACAGGGAGACTCGCTAAATGGGCCCTGCTCTTAATGGAGTTTTCGATAGCTTATCAGCCTCTTGAAGCGGTGAAAGGCCTGGCCATCGCCGACTTCCTCGCTAAACATCCGATACCTGCCGATTCTCCTCTGAATTGCGATCTGCCAGACGAACATGCGTTTGACGCGATCGACGGTGATGATACCCGATGGGAGCTTTATTTCGATGGAGCGTCTTCCGTGAAGAAGCGCAAACAAAACACACCTATAATCAAATCGGGGGTAGGTCTCATCTTCGTAACTCCACAAGGGGGGATAATGCGCTTTGCGTTCTCCTTGACAGAGCCGAGGACGAACAACGAGGATGAATACGAAGCTTTGATAGAAGGCCTCGAGATCCCCATCGACATGGGAATTGAAAACCTCCTTATATACGGAGATTCCCAACTGGTCATCAGTCAAGTAAATGGCGATTACCAAACATGCAAGCCAGAGCTGGTAAAGTATGGCGAGAGAGTACAGCGACTACTGACTCAAATCCCCTCCTACACCTAGGAAAGAATACCGCGTGCCGAAAATAGCAAAGTGGATGCATTAGCCAAGCTTGCTAAAGAACTAGCCAACGAGAACCTCGATGATGTAAGAATCGTGGTACAAAGCCGTCGAGTACTTACCCCTGCAGAAATATCTCCGGAGTCACACGAAGAAAGGGGAGCAACTGAGCAGACGGCCCTGCAAATAAATGACCAAGAGAAGGTTGAAGATTGGAGAGAAGTCTTCATAGACTACTTCAATTCCCGTCGAACGCCTGAAGATGCTTCCTCGAGACATCAGCTCATGAAACGAGCTCTGTCCTTCGCCTTCGTCAATAATACTCTGTACAAGAGGTCATTTAACTCTCTGTGATTAAGATGCCTGGGACCTGACGAAGCGAAGAGAGTCGTTCAGGAAGTCCACGACGGACTCTGTGGTTCTCACCAAGCAGGCCCAAAGATGAAATTGAAAATTTAACGGATGGGCTACTACTGGCCCACGATGATCCAGGACTGCCTCGAGTATGCGAAACAATGACACTCGTGCCAAATCTATGGGGACTTTATCCACCAGCACCCAAATCCACTACATCCAGCGGTGGCTAGTTGGCCGTTCGAAATGTGGGGGACTGACGTAATCGGCCCCATCGAACCAGCATCATCCAGGGGACATCGTTTCATCTTGGCGACGACTGATTACTTCTCCAAATGGGTAGAAGCAATACCACTGAGGGAGGTGAAGACGGAGAATATTCTCCATTTCGTCAAGACACACGTCATTTATCGGTTTGGAACTCCGCGATGGATCATTTTCGATAACGGGCCAGCCTACAGAAGCCACAAGATTAGCCGCTTCGCGCAACAACACAACATAGACTGGAGATATTCCTCAGTTTATAATCCACGAGCTAACGGTCTAGCTGATGCTTTCAACAAAACCTTGACAAAGATCGTGAAGAAGACGGTGTCCCGAAGAAAAAAAGACTGGCACGAGAGACTGCAAGAAGCTCTCTGGGCATATCGAACTATGTTCAAAACGGCCACGAACACAATGCCATACGCGTTGGTATTCGGTACAGAAGCAGTACTCCCCCTCGAGATAGAGTTACCCTCTCTACGCATGGCGGTCCACTGCGAGCTGACGGACGAAGAAAATGCTCACCTTCGTCTTGAGGAGCTTGATGCTCTTGATGAGACCCGGCTCATGGCGCAACAAAATCTGGAAGCTTATAAAAAAAGATGACGCGCTCGTACGAAAGATTGACCAGGCCGAGGACATTCCGCCAAGGCGAACTCGTGCTAGTGGTCAAAAGACCTATGATCCCCAATCGCGCCAAGCGGGGAAAATTTGAGCCGAACTATGAAAGCCTGTACATCATAGACAAGGTCTACCAGGGTGGAGCGTATCTACTCATGGATATGCACGGTGAAAGACCTTTCAGGCCAATAAACGGTCGCTTCCTGAAGAAATACTACGCCTGACGAGTCATGGCCTAGGTCAATGATAGATGACGACGACTATGTCCGCTCGCTATCTTCCTAAGTCCAAACTCTATAAGTGGTAACCGACCTTCTTCAACAACGGACCGAAATGTCCCTAAACTAACAACGGACCGAAATGTCCCTAAACTAACAACGGACCGAAATGTCCCTAAACTAATAACGGACCGAAATGTTCTTAAACTAACAACGGACCGAAACGTCCTTAAACTAACAACAGACCAAAACGTCCTTAAACTAACAATGGACCGAAACGTCCTTAAACTAACAATGGACCACTATGTCCTAAAACTAACTGTTGACCGAGATGTCAATAAACTACGGTGGATTGCAGTATCTCAAAGCCAATAAAAAAAATAAAAAAAATAATAATAATAAAAAACTGTATGCCCATAAGCAAAATGGGCACGGATGAAAACCCGAAAGGGCTCCGTGAGTAAAAACAGCAGGGCTACCGACGAGTGTTTGTGAAAACCTGAAAGGACGCAACCTTGTTAACGGGCACTTGCAGGGTCCTCACGACCCTGTAAGGAGAAATCACCCACGTGAGATCCTTACGACTCACAAGGGAGCAACACACTTAGGAGTCCTCACGATTCCTAGGGAGAAATTACACTTGCGAAATCTTCACGGATCGTAAGGAGAACTCTCTTATGGGACCCTCACGGCTCATAAGATTTGAAAGAATTAAGTCACAGAGACCTAAACCTGTGCTTAAGCAACCCCCACAACCTTCAATTTATGCCCTACAAGTGGCTCAATACTGACCCTTGTATACAATCCATGGGCACGAATAAACATTTCCCTAACCAAGTCCCATCCGTGACGAGGGATATGTTCGTATGGCAAACAACCCTTGTAGGTCATCTCGACTTATAAGGAGAAAACCCCTTTGTAAGATCCGTACGACTTGCAAAAGGACATGCACTTAGGAATCCTCACGATTCTTAAGGAGAAATCACACCTACGAGATCCTCACGACTTGTAGGGAGAAATACCTTTGTGAGACCCTTACGGCTCATGAAGTCAAAAGCCTTAGTCGACAGGACCCTTAACCCTATTTACTAAGCCACCTTTGGTCAACATCGACAGAGGCAAATGATGATTCCCTCCTGGCAACATCCCAGTTGTAGCGGTGCTGATGCCGAAATCGGTGTCTAAAATCCCAAGCTTGAAGCGAAAAGGCTAGCGAGCCACACATGCATACGAAATAGCCGAACTGATGGGGCAACTTGCGACAAAATCAACAAGTAAAAAAAATGCATGCATGAAAAATAGCTGAAATGATGCGGCAACTCGCAATAAGAAGCAGGGAGTAAAAATAAAATAAATAGCCGAAATGATTGGGCACCGCGAAAAATAACCGAAATGATAGGGCAATCGCGACCTTCGCGATCTAAGAGCTGAAATGGTAGAGCATCGCGAAAAAAAATAAAAAAAATAAAATTCATGCCCTACAGGTGATATTACATCAATCTCTGTATACAATCCAGAGGCGCAAACAAAGAAGGAATCGCACTCCTCCTCTCCCAGGTTTCATCAGAAGAAGAGGCCAAATATCGACGGGCCGCAAATGACCTAGAGATCGTCTTAGCACTCGTCTCTTCACAACATACACAACTTCGAGCGAAGCGGAACAGCGGCAACTCCCAGTTCCATGGCTCGGCGATATACAGATCACCAAGAGTTAAACCCCCACTCCATGAAATGCGGATACAATCAGCAAAATTCCTGGTTACGTGGAACGCGGATAACGTCACTCTTTGACCCTGCGGAAAATGCCCAGAGCGGAGCCTGGTCCTCGCAGAACATGGTAGTGAACCCGTGGAAAGCATCCAGAGCAAAATTCCTGGTCACGTGGAACGCGGATAACGTCACTCTTTGACCCCATGGAAAACGTCCAGAGCGGAGCCTGGTCCTCGCAGAACACGACAGTGAACCCGTGGGAAGCATCCAGAGCAAAATTCCTGGTCACGTGGAACACGGATAACGTCACTCTTTGACCCAACGGAAAACGCCCAGAGCGGGGCCTGGTCCTCGCAGAACACGGCAGTGAACCCGTGGAAAGCATCCAGAGCAAAATTCCTGGTCACGTGGAACACGGATAACGTCACTCTTTGACCCCGTGGAAAACGTCCAGAGCGGAGCCTGGTCCTCGCAGAACACGGCAGTGAACCCGTGGGAAGAATCCAGAGAAAAACTCCTGGTCACGTGGAACGCGGATAACGTCACTCTTTGACCCCATGGAAAACGTCCAGAGCGGAGCCTGGTCCTCGCAGAACACGGCAGTGAACCCGTGGGAAGCATCTAGAGAAAAATTCCTGGTTACGTGGAACGCGGATAACGTCTCTTTGACCCCGTGGAAAACGTCCAGAGCGGATCCTGGTCCTCGCAGAGCACGGCAGTAAACCCGTGTGAAGCATCCAGAGCGGAGCCTAGTCCTCGCCGAGCACGGCAGTGAACCCGTGTGAAACATCTAGAGAAAAATTCCTGGTTACGTGGAACGCGGATAACGTCACTCTTTGACCCCGTGGAAAACGTCCAGAGCAGATCCTGGTCCTCGCAGAGCACGGCAGTGAACCCGTGTGAAGCATCCAGAGCGGAACCTAGTCCTCACCAAGTACGGCAGTGAACCCGTGTGAAGTATCTAGAGCAAAATTCCTGGTTACGTGGAACGCGGATAACGTCACTCTTTGACCCCGTAGAAAACGTCCAGAGCGGATCCTGGTCCTCGCAGAGCACGGCAGTGAACCCGTGTGAAGTATCCAGAGCGGAGCCTAGTCCTCGCCAAGCACGGCAGTAAACCCGTGTGAAGCATCTAAAGCAAAATTCCTGGTTACGTGGAACGCGGATAACGTCACTCTTTGACCCCCGTGGAAAATGTCCAGAGCGGATCCTGGTCCTCGCAGAGCACGGCAGTGAACCCATGTGAAGCATCCAGAGCGGAGCCTAGTCCTCGCCTAACATTGCAGTGAACCCGTGTGAAGCATCTAGTGCAAAATTCCTGGTTACGTGGAACGCGGATAACGTCACTCTTTGACCCCGCGGAAAATGCTTAGAGCGGAGCCTGGTCCTCGCCAAGCACGGCAGTGAACCCGTGTGAAGCATCCATAGCAAACACCGGACTGTGGAGTCCTTAAAATCCACGGACTATGATGTCCTTAACCTCGACCGTAATGTCTTAAAACTAACGATCAACCATGATGATTGTAAACTGATTTTACCTTGGTTAAAGGGTACATCTCTTCACTCCTTTGATATTTGGCGTTGTAATTCCTCAACGTCTTCAAAGAGGTGACGGGTCCCAGTAACCACACACAACATTGGACTGTGGAGTCCTTAAATCCACGGACTATGAGGTCCTTAACCTTGACCGTGATGTCTTAAAACTAACACCGGACTGTGGGGTCCTTAAACCCACGGACTATGAGATCCTTAACCTTGACCGTAATGTCTTAAAACTAACATCGAACTGTGGAGTCCTTAAATCCACGGACTGTGATATCCTTAACTTTGACCGCGATGTCTTAAAACTAACACCGGACTGTGGAGTCCTTAAATCCACGGACTATGAGGTCCTTAACCTTGACCGTGACGTCTTAAATCTAACGTTGGACTGTGGAGTCCTTAAACCCACGGACTATGAGGTCCTTAACCTTGACCGCGACGTCTTTAAACTATGGTACCCTGGAGAACATCCCAAAGCAACCCCTGACCCCGTGGAATACGGATAAGGGCAACCGCACTCAGCACTTGTGGATCCTTACGACCTGCAAGGAAGAAAACTCTCTTGTGAGATCCTAACAACTCCCAAGGGAGAACCCGCTTAAGAATCCTCACGACTCTTAAGAAGAACTTACGCCTACGGGATCCTCTCGACCTGTAGGGAGAAAAACTCTTTATGAGACCCTCACGGCTCATAAAGCTCAAAAGTCTTAGGAGACAGATCTTAACCCTGAATCCTAAGCCATCGCTACCCTGTAAGTAGGCCAAGATAAATTGTCCCCAGAACACATTCAATAAAAAGGGGACACACCATTGAGAAGAAAAAATATGTCTTTATTCATAAACCAAAATGGATAGAAAGTACAATTCATGAAAGAACAAAAAATACTCTCATTCAGGAGTATGCACAAAAAGAAAGGAAAAATTACAAGTTTTCAAGCCGGCGGGGGAATTTAGTAATTTCTCTAGCTCATCCTGCTTTTGCTGGGTCACGGCTTCATTATTCAGGATCGCCAGAAGACGGGCCTCCGCCTGAGCCTGCTGGACCCGATACGAAGAAAGTCGGCCTTCAAGCTCTTTCTCGGTGGCCTTGTGAGCCTCGACCCTTTCACGAGTGAACATGGCAGTTTTATCAAGAGCCACCACCTCTTTGATAGACTCTTGAAGCACCCGCCGGAGTTCACATGCTTTGTTGGCCTTAGCGGTAAGATTAGCTTGAAGCTCACTCAGCGCCTTAGAAGCCAGCTCCCTCTCCGAGAATTTACGGCCGAACCTTTTCTCGCACAACAATATGTTCACCACGCATCGCTCTATCAGACCACGTAAACTCGCTTTCGCGACCGCAACCTTGGAAACAGGACATATACGCTCAAGACCGTATAAACAGGCCTCCAGTCGATAGCAATAGTCGATCTAAAACGCGCTCACATCACCTAGTATGGGAAGCAACAAAAAGTTCTCGATGTACATCCTATCAAGCATGCATTCGCAACTATATGAATATCCGAAAAGAAATAATATCCAAAGCTCTGATGTGCATGCGACATAGTGATAGTGTTCGCAATTAAAGAAAGTTCTCATGGAAAGAACACAAAGTTCATTTATGCAAGCAAAAACATACATACGGATACCCAGCACACATGAAAGTTCAACATAAAGCATGCGAAAACTAATTTGAATATACTACACTAGCGGGAAAAGGTCGCCGAACAAAGGGTCGGTAGCGCAAGGGTTGACAAAACAAAGGACAAAATTCTCCATCTCTCTCTCCGCTCTCTCCAACACGTCAAAGCGTCGGTTCTCGCGAGGAGTTGCTCCCCACCGATTGGCGCCATGTTCGTCCGCAAAAGCAGACATAACAGCCCGACGAGCTCTTATTTCGCTCAAAAGGTGAACTGAGCGATCTTTCAAAGCCTGGGTAAGTAGGCATGCTTCGTGAAAGCCCTCGAGCTTTTCTTCAGCCGCGTCAAGCATCGCCAGGGTCATCTCCACCGGGTGAAGAGGGATGTTAGCAAGCACGGCAGCAAGAATCATCCGGAGCCATAGGGAGCCCATTGGGAGGGGAGACCCCCTGCGGATCGAGAGTTCATATGCCGCTGAGTCGCATTCGTCGTCGGTAAGGAGGGGATCCACCAATCGTGCGGTGAAGCGGGGGATCATCTCCTCGATAGGAACTTCCTATGGCTGTCGACGAGCATTGAGGACGATTGTAGGCCATGGCGCTCAGTTGTCTCTCAAGAAAAATCACACAAAAATGAGAATAAATTTCTCTGTGAAGAGAAAAGAAGGCCATGGCCCCAGGATATAAAGGGGAGCATTAAATGCTGCGCGCGAAAAAAAATTGCATGATGGAACCCATTCCAAGGCCCAAAAAAGGGAAGGCATTGGAAATCAGGAAAAGGAGCGATTTCCGAGACGCCTTCTCTGCATCTAATACTATGTACAGAAATATGGCATGAAAAATTGAATAGCCCCATAAAAGGCCCCTCACGTGTGGAGCACGTGAGCACCATACTTGGTGTGTACCAGAAAGTGAAATAATACCCCACACACTAAACACATCAGCAACAAAAATTAAACAAAAAAATGATGATAAAATCCCATAGAAAGGCATGCAAACACAGAAAGACACGATAAAACTTATCATTCATGCTTTAAGTAGGTCATACAAAATGAAAAGAAAACGATTACAACGGCAAGACCTCAGACGCGGGGCACGGATTGAGAAACTCAAACTTGACTTTGTCCAAGATCTTCCAAGCATTTCGAACCATTCGAGTATGTTTTCTTTCGCGGTCACAAGCGTCGGGATCCTCATGAATGTCTTCTACCCTCCGATAGGCAGCAAGTATGGCCGACTGCTGAAAAGCCTGGTGCAAGAGATCAATGAGGTTGTCTCGCCTTCTCTTCGAGATTAGGCTCATCAGATACACTGAATGTATCTTATCCTCGGCAGCGTCCAATGCCCTGAGAGGTACACCAGTGCAGAAGAGAGGAAGCGCCTCCTAAATCGCCAGCACGATGAGTTTCAGAAGAGAAGAGCGACGGGGGAGTAGCCGATGGTTGTACTCATCGAAGCGGCTCATGATCTCAGCACAATGAGCGTTGTTGAACTCCTGGTTCTGGCTACGGCCCAGCGCACGAATATTCCCATAAGAAATGATTTCGTCAAGATCGTACATATGGGCGTCCATGATACCTGAAATAAAAATCATGAGAATCTATTACAAACCCTTTTCTTTTTTTTTTGATTACAGAAGGACAACCTAGGGCAAGAAAACCCTAAGAAGTCTCTGTGGGAAGAACTTAGTTCTCCACAGGAATTAAATTCCTTTTAAAAAGGGAATTAAATTCCCAGAAACATTTTTTCTGTGAACGGAGTTAAACTCCATGGATTTGAACTGTCATCATCATCTCCCTGAAGGATCAGATGAACCCTAAAAGAGATTTACTGCTGAAGATTAAATGGTTTCATATTTCGGTTGAAAAACTTAAAGGAAAAATGGGTTCATATTTAAAGGGGTGAAACCCTTTCTATGGATCTAAAATCCAGAAGGACATGAGAGTTCATCGTTCGTTCGAGAGCATTAGCTGAAGAAAAGAATTCTTTTTGAACAGAGTTAAACTCTGAAAATTGTTCAAGGCAGAGAACTAAGCTCTGGAAAGGAGAATTAAATTCTCAGAAAGAAAAGTATGTAAGGAGGAAGATGAGCAAAGTGGAGGCGCTTCTAAAGTGACCACTATATTTATAGGATGTGATGGAGACGCTTCATCTCCCCGATTCCCTAGATGGATCCAACGGTCACAAAAGAGACAGCATTGCACTCACGTGCAGACACGTGAGAACAACGCTGTCGGGGCATTTGTTCCCAGATTAAAAATCAGGAAAGGACTCAGAAGAGGCATCACATGCTCACACGTGACCAATGGTCACATGTTGGCACGTGACGTTTAAAGCAGCGGCATAAAGCGCATTCAAGAAAAAGCTCCAGAAAAGGTCACGTGCTTACACGTGACCAGTGGTCACGTGTTGGCACGTGACGGCTGAGCAGGGGCCAGAGAACAGAGCGCAGAAGAAAAGAACCCCATTCCAGGGGTCACGTGCCTACACGTGACCAGGGGTCACGTGACCGGCTTTAAAAGCCTTATTCTTTAACAGAATTAAATCCTGAGAAGAGATCATTCAAATCTTTCCAAAACAGAGAATGATTATTTGGAACCGTTGGAATGAAAATCTAAAGGTGATTAAATATCACCAATTTAGGGAAAAATCTTGAACTTGGAAAGATTTCCCCCCTAAATCTAACCGAGATAACAAAGGGATATTTTTTGATTTAAAATGTAATGGTGAATAAAATTCACTTAACAATCTAAAGGCCCAGATTAATGATAAATATAAATCAAATCTCTCAACATACAAATCAAATCTCTCAATGAGAGATTTACTAAGCAGACTGATTCTCTTCCTTCTCCTATAAATAGGAGCCAAAAAAAGAAGAGAAAAACCTTTTTTTCGAAGACCTTTTCAAAAACCTTTTTTCTGAAACCCTGAGACTTTTGGATCTTTTTCTTTTGATATATATATATAGAGAGAGAGAGCCTTTGATTCTCTGCAAAAAGAAAACCTTAGGTAAGAAAAGAAAAGGGAGGCTTAAAAAGAGAATTTAATTCTCAAAAGAGTTTAACTCTTATGTAAAGAAAAGAACTTAGTTATTTCTCTGGTTGAGGATCTGCAAAGTGCACATCTCCCCATGAATTAAGAATTTAATTCTCATTGGGTTGAGATCCTGCCATGCAGATCCAAAACATAGAGGAGGAACTGAGTTCAGAGAATTTAATTCTCACAAAATGATAGGAATTCAATTCCTTTGAGAAAAAGTTAGGGTTTAACGCTATGTTATGGGAATTTAATTCCTTCAAAATGAACAGAACTAGGGTTTAACCCTAATTGAGAACATAATTCTCTCAAACTCACAGGAATTTAATTCCTTTAAGAAAAGAGATTAGGGTTTAACCCTATTAAGAATATAATTCTTCAGAAGAAAACAGGAATTTAATTCCTCTAATGTTTAGGGTTTAACCCTATGAACAGAACTTTAAAAACATGCAGAGTCACGTGCTACCACGCGACCCCTGCAAAGACCCACAGAATAGAATTCTGAAGCAGACACCTCACGTGTTACCACGTGACTCCTGGGAAGATATATAAAATAGAACTTTGAGGCAATGCCTCACGTGCCCCACGTGATCCCTGAAGCACATAAAGAAACAGCAAAATAAGCAGAGACTCTGGGCGCCCTCACGTGTCACCATGTGACCCCTAAGGAGTATTCTAATAAACCAGAGCATGAGCCCCCATCACGTGCCCGCACGTGATGGCTTTCAGAACTAAAAGTGTTAAACACTTATCTGTAGAACAAAATGAAGAGAAGAAGGGCACTCTCACGTGACCCCTCTTGCCTTAGTGTTTAACACTAAATTGAAAACTATGTATCCAGTGTTTAATACTGATTCTCCTTAGTTTTTAACACTAATTTGGAAAACTATATTTGCAGTGTTTAACACTAATTTGCTTAGTGTTTAACACTAATTTGAAAGCTCTTTTCCCAGTGTTCAACACTGATTATCTTTTAGTGTTTAACACTAATTTGTTAATCTTTTCCCAGTGTTCAGCACTGTTGGTCTCTAGTGTTTAACACTAGCTTTAGCCCAATTCGCTAAGTTTCCAGAGGCAAAGCCTCTCCTTCAATGAATCAACAGAGGGCCAATATCCCAAACATAATTGGACTTAGCCCAAGATGGCCATAAGTCCTTAATTCAAATTCAACTGGGTCAATGGGCTCATAATATAATAATTGATCCTAGTATCCAAATTGGACTACAGATCACTTAATCTACCTCGGTTTAAGGGTACATCTTTTCACTCCTTTGATACTTGTCGTTGTAATTCCTCAACATCTTCAAAGAGGTGACGGGTCCCGATAATCACATACATTGATACGGACTGTGGGGTCCTTAAACTCATGGACTACGACGTCCTTAACCTTGACCGTAATGTCTTAAAACTAACATCGGACTGTGGGGTCTTTAAATCCACGGAATACAACGTCCTTAACCTTGACCGGAATGTCTTAAAACTAACAACGGACTATGACATCCTTAACCTTGACTGTGATGTCTTAAAACTAACATTGGACTGTGGAGTCCTTAAATCCACGGACTACGACGTCCTTAACCTTGACCGCAACGTCTTAAAACTAACAATGGACCGCAATGTCCTTAAACTACCTATTGACCGCAATGTCACTAAACTAAACAACAGGGCTCCCCTAATTGCTCTCTTGTCGGATCTAAACGATCCCGTTAAGTTGATCTTAGTCTCAAACTAGACTAACGTATCCTTAACAAACGTTTAAGTCGATCTTAGTCTCAAATGAGACTAACGTATCCTTAAACACAAACCCCCCAAACCCAAATCTAAGAAAGATACGGATTTGGACTAGTCCACGCCCTACGGGCGACAATATAACTCAGTCTCCGTATACAATCCACGGGCAACCAAACACAAAACAAACACCCACGACACGTAGTGACCATCTGGAGAAGGAGAAAGTTGTTACCGCGATGCGGTAGCGTAATTAACTGCAGGGGCATGCGCCTGCAAGGAAGAGCGTCCCCATAATCAAAAACCCCTCAAGCGAGGGGGAATCTGACGAAGTCTGCTACATCGGACGCATCCGTTTAAACCTTCGATACACGGTGCCATAAATCAACTTGGCATCTTCGGAGAGGTGGACGGATAGCACCAATTAGTATCTGCCCCGAATCTCAAGCAAGACGCCGGTCGCGCCGTTTTTCGGAGGGGAACAACCTCCATAATGAAGCTTTCAAAAGAAAGCTTCAAGGGGGAAGAAGAAGAAGAAACCAAGTTGAAGCCCACTCAACTCTCAAGCTAAACCAAAAACAAAAGAAATAGAAATAGGTATAATATCTATGCACACTCTATGTGAGACCCCTTCCCTTGCTCACTGATCTGGCTTTTATAGGCACCAAAAAAGATTAAACAAGTAATAAAAATAAGGTAATGTGACTGCAAGGGAGGGACAGAAGAAAGATGGGGACAAACGGGGAAAGGGGGTCCGGCGAGCTCGAATTTATGGGGTGTGTCGTCGGTCTTGATCCGAAAAATGAGGCTCGTATTGATGTGGTGGTCTCGTGTCTACTCTAAAATTATCCTGGTGCTGTTTGATTTGTCTAAAATAACCTGGTTTGCATTCAGAGATTTGGAGGGAAACTTGAAGAAATGTACCACATCAAAACTTTTAGCATTTATCACGCATGCCCCTCCCCACTTGCACAAGCCATCATTTGTGTGTGCCATGGGCAGCCCTACTATGGTCCAAGCCATCAAAGAGTCATGTGCACACTTGTATGTGTTGGACCAAAATTGTGTGCATACATTTATTTTGCAAAAGCTCTTTAAATATCGGTCGATTTCCTGTTCTGCTTGCAGTGTCGGCTCCCAAACGTTATATCCGTGATTTTGAATGTGTTTCCAGTATTTTATCACGAACACCTGTAATCTGTAATTACTGAGCAGACACTGGTTAAAAGTACCGATAAATCAAAATAGATCATGAATGAGGGTATTAAAAATGCAGTTTTCAGTGATGATCACCGGCAACGACTCCATTTGATTGGTAATGATTTTACGTGTCGAATCTTAAGTTTTAAAGTAGCCGCAATCAAGATAGCATTGCGTGTAGCTAGCCGTAATGAAAACTGGTCGTCCGCAGGGAGATAGTGTGTTTTATATTCTTGTTCTCACGAGTTAAGCCAAAAGGTCCGAATAGTTCAATTCTAACATATATGTTTTGTATATATACAAACGAAATACTTGTTAGGGATAGAGATAGGTTGGTTTAAATTAGAAAAATCTGTACTTATCTCTTTGTGCCTCACTTGACTATTGAAGTTAGAGTAATCGGCAACAACGTGGATTAGGGTGCTTAAGCACGGTATTTGCGAAATTCGGCTTATTGACCCTTGTCCTTCCGTTCTTGTCTCTAAACTTTCGCCTCCGGCCAAACAAAACGCAACCTGTCACGTTTAGGAATCATCGCTATCTTGGTAGGATAGAGTGCCTAACAGAGCGCTTACATGAGGTTTGAGCGGGGTTCAATTAGTAAGTTTTAAACAAAAGAAATGAGTAAAGAGAATCTTAACTTCAACAAGCCTTCTTTTTCTCTAACAAGATCCACTACTCACTATCCATTAAAAACATCAAAAGAGAATACAAGATAGAAGAGATCAAAGAAAACAACATTACAAGTAAGTAAATGCAAGAAAAGAAATTGCAAGTAAATAAAATCAAATAAATACTAAGAACCATGGTGCAAAAGTGAAATATTCATTTAAAATTCAATATCCAATATACAAGCAATGAGTGTTTCCCCAATTAGAGCAATGCTCTGTTTGAATTTCAAAAATTCAAAAATTGAAGCAACGCTTCAGATTCCTTGCGCTGCGCGCATTGCGCCACGTGTCAAAAGCTGACACGCCAGCGCAGCGCACCCAATCAGAGCAAGGCTCTGTTTAAAATTCAAATTTTAATAATAAAGGAAGCAACGCTTCAGGCAACTTTAGCTCTGCGCTGCGCGACACGTGTCAGCGCAGTTGCGTTGCGCTCTGCGCTGTACGACACGTGTCAAGCGCAGGTGCGCTTGCGCCAAACAAAAAAATTCTGAAAGATCTTTCTGATCTTATTAAAACAATAAGATTCCATTATGTAAAACAGAAGTCCTTAGATCAAAGATCCAACGGTGGGGAAAAATCCCTAAACCACTCAGAGAAAGATCTCTTTAACTGATTTAACAAATCAATTGGCACTATAAAAAGACCCCTAGACTCCAAGTCTAAAACACAGAGATATTCTGAACTCCTTTAGAAATTTTTGAGAAGAGCTCTGAGAAAAAAAAGGTAAAAATCTTTGAATAAAAAGAAGAATTTTCTTCTATAAAGATCAATGATCTAAGAACAAGATCAAGATCTTCAATTGAAAAGGAAAAAAAGATAAAAAAAAAAAATCCAATCACAAAAAGACAAAAAGAAGTATTACTTCACAGATCATTTGATCTACATAAAGGCTTTGCCTTTTTATGAACCACTGGTTCTCTGAAAACAAGAAAAATTGTTTTCTTTAATCTAAGTTTAATCAAAAGATTAAACAGTGCCCTGCACTTGTAAAATTTGCACTGTTGCGCTCTTGGGTCTGGTGGGCGCAAGCCACCAGAGAGCGCCACGTGTCAGCCCCAGAACAAACTGCGCCTTGCGCTTTGAAAAAATAGAGCACTGCTCTCTTAAATTGGCGCACTGCACTAGAGCGTGCCATGTGTCAGCAGCGCACTAGCGCAGCGCACTGCGCTTGCGCTCACCAGAGCGTGACACGTGTCACCATCACATGAGTTTGTGCCTTGCACTCCTCAATTGGCGCAAAGCGCCTGACAAGCCACGTGGGGCGCTGTCAGAGCATTTAATGCAATGCATTATCAAGGGCAGAGCCTAATAAAAAAAGGTCTATCAGACTAAACAAAAGTGCTATGCACTATTAAAAGGGGCAGGGCCCAATTAAGAGAAAAAAGTCTAAACAGACCAAAATAAAATGCTCTATAAAAAGGGGATAGAGCCCAATTAAAAGGGGCTAATAGGCTAGAAAAAATGCACTGCATTATTAAAAAGGGCAGAGCCCAATTAAAAGGCCTAACAGGCCAAATGCAAATAAAAGGTTGAACATTTTCAACTGGACTTAGCCCAATTCTGGCCGTAAGTCCTCAAATTAAATTGACTGAGCACGATTTCTCCCTTCAATCAATTTACATCCAGTTCAAGGGTACATCTCTGAACTCCCCTGACATCCGTCGTTGTAATCCTTCAACGTCGTCAGAGAGGTGACGGGTCCCGACAACCACACATCGATACGGACTGTGGGGTCCTTAAACTCATGGACTTAAGCGTCCTTAAACCGATATACGGACTTAAGCATCCTTAAACTCACGGACTGTGGGGTCCTTAAACTCATGGACTTAAGCGTCCTTAAACCGATATACGGACTTAAGCGTCCTTAAACTCACGGACTGTGGGGTCCTTAAAATCATGGACTTATGCATCCTTAAACCAACATTCGTCCCTAAAATGGGAATGATGGACCACCATGTCCCTAAACTGGCATTGGACCACCATGTCCCTAAACTGGAAATGGACCACTATGTCCCTAAACTAGAACAATAGAGCCCCCAAATGCTCTTTTGTCGGATCTAAACGATCCCGTTTAAGTTGATCTTAGCCTCAAAAATGGCTAACGTATCCTTAAACCCAAAACACCAAAACCAAATCTAAGAAAATACAGATTTGGACTAATCCACGTCCTACGGGCGACGACATAAATTAGTCTCCGTATACAATCCACGGGCAACCACAAACAAAACAAACACACACGACACGAAGTGAAATTCTGGAGAAGGAGAAAGTTGTTACCGCTATGCGGTAGCGTAATTAACTGCAGGGGCTTGCGCCTGCAGGGAAGAGCATCCCCAAAATCAAAAACCCCTCAAGCGAGGGGGAATCTGACGAAGTCTGCTACATCGGCCGCGTCCGTCTAAACCTCCGATACACGATGCCATAAATCAACTTGGCATCTTCGGAGAGATAGACGGATAAAACCAAATAGCATCTGCCCCGAATCTCAGGCAAGACGTCCTCACATCGTCTTGGCCGTCATTCGGAGGGGAACAGATTCTGGCACGCCCAGTGGGACCTTTTCCTCTTTCCACTCCACACTTCGAGTGTCGTCTTCGCGAACGAATCGTAGTTTGTTAATGGTTGCCTTCGAGTTTCAAGTTACTAAGATTTGGTCTTTTGCCTGGCGCAGAAATCAAGCATCAATGGCTTCCAACTGCTCGAACTGCTCCAAATGCAAATGCAACCGAAGCTCCGGCTCACCTGGAGGTGTAGCCTATGGGCCTCAAGCGGCCTCCATCCTTGCTATGCCGGTGGAACAAGTGACTCAGGCCACCATCGGTCTGTTTTTCGGGACCATGCTCCCGCCAGCAAGCTTCACTATTCCAGTGCCCGTACCGGAAGCGCAAAAGAAGTCGGTCTTCGATCGGCTCACTACTACTACGACCCCTCTCAACGGGTCGTCCAATATCAAGCTGGTAGCCTCGGTCTTTACCAGGCTGAACCTGAACTCTGATGGGCCTGCCAAAAAACCCATGACCCCTGACGTGGCCATCGCAAAGAAGACAGCCATCTCTATTCCTGAAGTCATCAAGACGGCCTCTCCTGCTAAAGAGTCGGTCTTTTCAAGGCTGACTATTCCAGCTCCTGTTCCTGCTCGAGGGTCTGTCCTTGACAGATCGGACACCGCCACTCAAAAGACATCAATATTCAAGAGGGTGGCACCAGCGGCGCCTCATCTAGACAAGGGGCAAGACAAAACCATCCCCGTCGCCAAACCAGCCCCAACAGCTCGACACGCTCGGCGTCGCCACTGGCACCGAGTAAGGAAGGCCGGGGGCAACTCCCCCTCTGGGCTGACTCCACCAGCTCCAATGGTGGAAATCAATGTTGTTGTTCCGATTGGGAACAGCTTTGAACCGCTAAGGAGGGTACGCAAGAACTCTCCGACTGCCACGCTGAAAAGATCTCCTCCACCTGCGGAGAGTGTTACAGAAACAAAGCCGGAGCAGCCCCCTCAACGGCTGTCCTCCAAAATTTACAAGGTCTGGCGGTGGGTTCAGGACTCAGTAATTGATCGAGATCACTCTCGTCGGCAGAAGAGGGTGAAAGTTCAAGAAGAAAAGAACCGTCCTGTCAAATCACAAAGGACAACAACCACCTGGGTGCCCGCTGCAACGACCCCCTCGACTTCGACGACCCACAAGAGAAGAAGGCCGGAGAAAATCCCCACGCCTGCGGCAAATGTTAAAGGCGGTGAGCCCAAACGCCCTAAGTCCGGGGGCATTATAGTCCATACCTTCTACGTGGCGTCCGGGAAAGAGGACAGCCGTACATCTACAGGTCATAGACCGCTTACGCGATCGGTGACTAAAGCTCAGGAGCAGCAGCAGAAGCTCCAGGAAATGATGAATGCGATGACCGCATACACTGGGCCAAAAGAGAGCCCGAAGCGTCCTCGGATCAACGCCAGGAGGAAGAAACTAACGCTGAATTCCTTCGCAGGATACTGGAGAAGAAGGACAAAGAGGCTGCGGAACAAGCAGCCAATATAAAATGAATGGCCCTTGTGTTCCAGGATATGGTGGGTATGATGATCCAGTAAGATCCCCCAGCCGAAGATCCTCCGATTGTCCTTGAAGATGACAGGGGAGAGACGCCGAATCCTCCGCCGGCTCTTTCAACAGCCAAGGAGGAGACAATTTCTAAAGCTGCCCTAGATGAATATATAGCTCAGCAAATACGAGTTCACCAAGCAACTGAGGCAGCCGGTCAAGTTGTCAAGACGGGGAGACCATATCCAAGCTGGTACGATCAGATAAAGTACCCGCCGGGCTACACCATCCCAAAATTCCACGTCTACAAGGGGACGGGCAATCCCCACCAGCATGTCGCCCAGTTCAGGGCTCTATGTGGTAACACCGGGGGTGATGATAAGCTCCTGCTTCGCCAGTTCATCGGCAGCCTGTCGGAGACGGCGTTCGAATGGTATTCTGAACTTCCGAACGACTCCGTCAAAACATTCGCAGAGATGGAGCTGCTGTTTACACAAAGATTCGCAAGCGCCAGCGAACGCACCCCGATAACAGCATTGATTAATGCCAGGGTGAAGCCGGGCGAGACGTGGGTCCAATACGCGATACGGTGGAGGAACCTATGGTCGAAATACGAACAACGCATAGAAGAGGCTCCTGCAATAGGCATGTTTGTGGGAACCCTCGATCCGCAGGAGACCATATCCCAATTCATGATGTTCTTCAAGCCGACCACCTTCCAGGCCCTGATCGACAAGCTAGCCCAAATGGACCAGATAGGCCATAGACCGTCTCCTCCAAAGCCGGATTCTCGAAATGAGAAGGGAAAGGGAAAATCTATCGTCGTCGCCAATGCTCAACAACAGCCGAGCAACCTGAAGCCGGTTGTCCATCAAAAAAACATGCGTCCACGCGTACCCCTCAAGGAGAGGCTGGGACGTCCTTACTCGTTTCCTCAAGATAAAACGAGAAGACTATTCGAGCTGGCATTGCACAACCGACTCATCAATTTGCCGGATCTAAGACGTCCGTTGCAGCCAAACGAAGTCAATGATCCCAATTACTGTCCCTACCACCGAGTATTGGGTCATCCGATTGAAGATTGCTACGTCCTCAAAAACTGGATTGAAGACCAATACCAACAGGGCAAGTTCGCGTTGTCCGAAAGATGGAAGGTGAACTCGCCGCAGCCTCACACCCCTAAAATGGTGAATACGCCGGGGGCAACGTGCTCCCTTGTTGAAGAAGCTCCGTGGGAGGTCGTGCTGTCATCCAAAACCAAAAATATGCTGAACGATCTCCAAACATGACCGGCGATCAGGTGGAAGAACCCGTTGGAACCTCATATCATTGAAGGGATGCTGAAGCCGCGCCTAACTCCGAAGATCGGTGCTGATGGCCCGAGTACTCACACCCAGCAGTCAAAATCTTTAAAGAAGAAGAAGAAGAAATCCAAGAAGCCCGTGAAGTCTGGCGACAAGCGCACGGACTTACAAAAACAGATTGACGCACTGGAGGAGTATAACCAGAGAGCACGGACTCTCATCACACTTCAAGAGTTCCTCAGCCACGTCTTTCAAGAGAAGATAAGGGAGAGAGCTCGTCGGATGAATCCGAAGAATACGTGGCGAGTTGTCATATGATCTCCCACTCGTTTACAGACGATGAGGAAACTCCTTTCGCTGAGAAGCTGGGGGCAGATCCTAAACCGGAACTTCTAGGGCCATCGGATGAAACAATTGACGCATTCCTCAATGAAGCTCTTCTGAAAAGTAAAGCTGATCGGGAACGCGAAGCAGTCATATTTGAAACGGCCAAGCGCCGGCGACTAGATAAAAGGGTCAAAACACTCCCGTTGGATCAAAGTACGTCCACCGCAGATAAAAGCAAATTCAAGACGAGGAAAAGGTTTGCTAAAACCATATCAAAGGGTATGAAGCTACCACCCTTTGAAGGAAACATTGCTGGCAAAGCGGAAATGCACCCTTCCTACTGCTTGTATCATCGGAAGATTTCACACCCCACCGAAGAGTCCAGAGCTTTCAATAAATGGTGGCAGGGGTATGTTGTTCACCGGCAACATTTTAAGCGAGAGAAGCGCAAAACGCGTCGGGAGCAGAAAGGTACGACCGAGGAGCTTAGAGGAACTACCGGCGATTGTCGCATGGTTAACGCCGGAGGATCGCAAGTGCTCACGTTCGGGAGCGATTCTGACGAGAAGCTGGCTCTTAGCCCTCTCTTTAAAGAGTCCACCTCGGGAAAAGAGGAGGAGCCGAAGGCCTGCGAAAATATCCGGCTGCATAATCGTACGCTACCCGAAAAGAATCTCGGACCCTTGAATAAAAAAGATAAGGGGAAAGAAAAGGTCTCTGAGGATATCGCCCTAGATGACCAAGTCATGGAAGAGCTAACCGCCAAGGACCCGCCAAAGAAAAATAAGGTGGATTAAAACGTTTTAGCGCATCTGAGGAAGTTACCCTCTCAGCTCAGCATTCTTGACGCCCTCTTACAGTCAAAGGAAGAAAGAGATTCATTAATCAAAGCACTGCAAGAGCCCGAGCAATTCCAAGCTTTCCTTGCCAAAGAAAAGATGAAGGATGAGCTGGAAGAAGTGCAAACAGCCGATGTCACTTTCGGTGACGAAGACCTCCTCCTCGGGACGTGTGAGCACAATCGTCCCCTATATGTCTCAGGATACTGCCATGATATAAAGATAGGCAAAATCTTGGTTGACAATGGGTCCTCCGTCAATCTCCTCAATGTACGGGTGTTGAAAGAAATCTGCATGAGCGTCCAGCACCTCGCTCGGGATAAGATCACCATATCCGGGTTAGACTCTCAATCATCAAGAACTCTCGGGTCCGTGATACTGACGTTACGCTTTGGGCTACTCTTCACGAACATTAAATTCCACGTCATAGATGCCAAGACATGCTATAATGCTCTGCTCGGCCGACCATGGTTACACGAGTACAACATCATCCCTTCTACACAGCATCAGTGTATGAAATATTTTAAGGATGGTCTCGAGTATACCGTAATGGGAGAGCTGAACCCATTCTCCATGAACGAAGTCCGCAAATATGAAGATGCAAAATACTTCTTACCGAATTTTAAAGATACGGAGAGATGTCACAAGCCGAAGAACAAAGCTAACACCACCATCCCTGTCTTCGGGAGTGATACCGAGGAGGAAGAGGAGATAGTTTATTCAGGTCCACCCCAACACAACAAGCCAGGACCGTCCGCTCCCATGTTGATCTTTGGCAGTGACTCGGAAGATGAGGTCCATGCTATATTCTCTGCTCGGCCTTCAATAAAAACATCCGCTGACAAAGAGCAAAGTCTGCAAGTCGCCATGGTTCCACTTAAACACCATAAAGAACTGGATGCGCTCGATACCTACATTGTAGAGGAGCTACGGACGTTCTATGTCCCTCCTAGGCAAGAAGGTGAAAAGGCAATTCTATTCTACCTCTATAAAGAAACCAAAGTGGAGAAAGAAATCTGGCACGATGCGGATCCTATGCTTGACAGGCTTCAGCCCATCCGTCTGCCTAGATATTATATAGAAGGCTTGAAAAGGCTGTTGAAGCACCAGGGGATACCCTTCAAACAGACTGCTCAAAAAGCTAAGTTCTATGATAGGGTCTGGAACGTTCCCGGAACTCAGCACAAGTTGCCTAGTGGGAGGATGGAAACAATCGGGCTTGGATATGTTCGGCCCAAGAAACGGGAGCTCCTCCGCCACTGTTACATCGCACATGACTTCAATGAAGAAGAGGATGCTCAATGGGAGGATGCTAATCCTGAACCGGAAAAACTTCCTGATGCAAAAGTGCCCAGTCCGTCATTCGAAGAACAAATGGACAAGCTTATAAGGGAAGCTGGTCAAAAAGTTCGAGACGACCACAACCGCGAAATGGCCATCTACGAGAAAGCCAGGACGCAGCACCTCCTCCAACAGGCTGTTAAAGACGAAAATGCCGCTCCCCGTCAACCTGTTGTTAAAAAGGCCCGACGCAGAGGCAGAAACAAGTCAAAAAGCCAAAAAGGCATTCAGCAAAGGCAAAGCGGGACCAAGAAGCCACGCAGTCGGGAATCGAGCGGTTCTGATCTATCCCTTGTGAAGAAAATGGGTCGAGCATACTCTTTTCCTCGAAACAAGACAAATAAGATACTTGACCTCGCTATAAGACATCAAATGCTTACACTACCGGAGTCTAAACACCCCGAACAAGCAGGCGAAATCTCACACCCAAACTATTTCTCTTATCACGGGGTAATAGGACACCTTCTCGAAGATTGCTTCACCTTCAAGAATTGGGTCGAAGATCAGTATCGGCTCGGCAAGTTCGCTCTATCTGACAGCTGGAGGGTAACACCGCCACAGAAGCATGAACCCAAAGCCACGAAAGCAGAACCAGATCCACATAGGTCTTGGAAACGAGCCCGTACTTGTCATATGATAACAATATCAAAAGAAGAGCCCGAGAACATGGATAACCTTCCCTGGTGCTTCGAAAATAGCAATGAGGAGGTGATCTCGGAATTCCCACCAACGCCAAAAGAGCTGGAAGATGGAATGAATACTGCTGCAGATAACCTCCAGAAAATTGAGTTGGGAACGGCGGACAACCCGCGACCGACATTCGTCAGCGAGCTGCTATCTGAAGAAAAGGTGGCTGCGTTAAAAGACGTGCTTATGAAGCATAGAGATTGCTTTGCATGGAACTATTCCGAAATGCCAAGACTAGATCCAGAAATTGCTGTGCATAAATTGGCGATATCCCAGGACGTCAAGCCAGTCAAACAGTGCCGAGAAGAATGCGGCTCGAGCTTGAGATGAGCATCAACGCCGAAGTCAAGAAGCTGATCGACTCTGGGTTTATCCGGAAGGTTCAGTATCCTGATTGGATCGCCAACATCGTCCTGGTGATGAAGAAAAATGGGACAGTGCGCATATGCGTGGACTTCCGAGATCTCAATAAAGCCTGCCCGAAGGACGATTTCCCAGTGCCAGTCACCGAGCTGATGATAGACAATACGTCCACTCACGAGGTTTTCTCCTTCATGGACGGCTCATCAGGGTATTATCAGATAAAGATGCATCCCGAAGACCAGAAGCACACCGCTTTCCGGACCCCTCTGGGAATATTCTGCTACAAGGTGATGCCCTTCGGTCTAAAGAATGCCGGTGCCACCTATCAAAGGGCCATGACAAAGATCTTCGATGACCTTATACATGAAATCGTCGAATGTTATATCGACGACCTCGTGGTTAAGAGCAAATCATACGAGGAGCATTTAGAGCATCTGAAGACCGTATTTCAACGCCTTCGACAATACATCTTGAAGATGAACCCTCTCAAGTGTGCATTTGGAGTTTCCTCGGGCAAATTCCTAGGATTCATCGTCCGACACCGGGGTATCAAAATAGATCCGTCAAAGATAAAGGCGATCATGGAAATTCCTCCGCCAATGACTCTCAAGCAATTGCGGTCTCTCCAAGGGATGCTCGCGTACATACGGCGATTTATAGCCAATCTTTCAGGCAAGTGTCGTCCTTATAGCCACTTGATGAAGAAGGGAACCCCTTTCGTTTGGGATCACAAATGCCAGAGCGCGCTGGACGAAATCAAGCAATACCTGCAGAATCTGCCAGTGTTGGCTGCTCCGGTCAAGGGAAAGCCCCCCATTCTTTATACAACCGCCCTCGAAGGTTCTTTGGGTGCATTATGGGCACAAGAGAACGACCAAGGGAAAGAAAGAGCTCTCTATTACTTAAGTCAAGTTCTGCTGGGGGCAGAAAGCAACTATTCTCCCATTGAAAAACATTGCCTAGCATTGATCTTCGCGGTAACAAAGCTCAGGCACTATGCATTAGCACATGAAGTCCGTCTCATTTCGAAGGTGGACCCCCTTAAATATTTAATGTCGAAGGCCATATTGACAGGTCGGCTCACTAAATGGGCCCTGCTCTTGATAGAGTTCTCGATAACCTATCAGCCTCTTAAGGCAGTGAAAGGCCATCGCCGACTTCCTCGCTAAGCATCCGATACCTGCCAATTCTCCTCTGAATTGCGAGCTTCCAGATGAACATGCGTTTGATGCGATCGACGGCAGCGGTACCCGATGGGAGCTTTATTTTGATGGAGCGTCTTCCACGAAGAAGCGCAAACAAAGCTCCCCTATAATCAAATCAGGGGTAGGCCTTATCTTCGTGACCCCACAAGGAGGGATAATGCGCTTTGCTTTCTCCTTAACAGAGCCGAGGACGAACAATGAAGCCGAATACGAAGCTTTGATAGCAGGCCTCGAGATCGCCATCGACATGGGGATTGAAAACCTCCTCATATACGGAGACTCCCAACTGGTCGTCAGTCAAGTAAATGGTGACTACCAAACATGCAAACCAGAGCTAGTAAAGTATGGCAAGAAGGCGCAACAACTGTTGACCCGAATCCCCTCCTACATGCTGGAAAGCATACCGCGTGCAGAAAATAGCAAGGCATATGCGTTAGCCAAACTCGCTAAAAAACTAGCCGACGAGAACCTCGATGACGTAAGAATCGTGGTACAAAGCCGTCGAGTTCTTGCTCTGGCAGAAATATCTCCAGAATCATCCGAAGAAAAGGAATCGACTGAGCAGACGGCCTTGCAAATAAAAGACCGGGAAAAGGCTGAGGATTGGAGAGAAGTCTTTATAGAATACTTCAAATCACGTCAAATGCCTGAAGACGCGTCCTCAAGACATCAGCTTATGAAACGAGCTCTGTCTTTCGCCTTCGTCAATGATACTCTGTACAAGAGGTCGTTTGATTCTCTGTGGTTGAGATGTCTGGGACCTGAAAAGGCGAAAAGAGTCATTCAGGAAGTTCACGACGGACTCTGCGGTTCTCACCAAGCAGGCCCGAAGATGAAGTTGAAGATTAAACGGATGGGCTACTATTGGCCCAGGATGATCCAAGACTGCCTCGAATATGCGAGGCAATGCCACTCATGCCAAATCCACGGGGACTTCATCCACCAGCATCCAAATCCTCTACATCCAACGGTGGCTAGCTGGCCGTTCGAAATGTGGTGGACTGACATAGTCGGCCCTATCAAACCAGCATCGTCCAGGGGACATCGATTCATCTTGGCGACGACTGACTACTTCTCTAAATGGGCAGAAGCAGTACCGCTGAGGGAAGTGAAGACGGAGAATGTCCTCCATTTCTTCAAGACGCACGTCATTTATCGGTTTGGAACTTCGCGACGGATCATCTCCAATAACGGGCCAGCCTAAAGAAGCCACAAGATCATCCGCTTCGCACAAAAACACAACATAGACTGGAGATATTCCTCAGTTTATAATCCTCGAGCTAACGGTCTTGCGGAGGCTTTCAACAAGACCTTGACGAAGATCGTGAAGAAGACGGTGTCCCGAAATAAGAAGGACTGGCATGAAAGACTGCAAGAAGCTCTCTGGGCGTATCGAACTACGTTCAAGACGGCCACGAACACAACGCCGTACGTGTTGGTATTCGGTACAGAAGCAGTACTCCCCCTCGAGATAGAGTTACCCTCTCTACGAGTGGCAGTCCACTACAAGCTGACGGACGAAGAAAATGTTCACCTTCGGCTTAAGGAGCTTGACGCCCTTGACGAAACTCGGCTCATAGCGCAACAAAATCTGGAGGCTTATAAAGCAAAGATGACGCGCTCATATGAAAGATTGACCAGGCCAAGGACATTTCGCCAAGGCGAACTCGTGCTAGTGGTAAGAAGAGCTATGATTCCCAATCGCGCCAAGCGGGGAAAATTCGAGCCGAACTATGAAGGCCCGTACATCATAGACAAGATCTACCAGGGTGGAGCCTATCTACTCGTGGATATGCATGGTGAAAGGCCTTTCAGGCCAAAAAACGGTCGCTTCTTAAAGAAATATTATGCTTAATGAGTTACCGCCTAGGTCAATGATAGGTGACGACGACTATGTCCGCTCGCTATCTTCCTAAGCCCAAACTCTATAAGTAGTAGCCGGCCTTCTTCAACAATGGACCGAAACGTCCTTAAACTAATGACGGACCACTATGTCTTAAAACTAGCTGTTGACCGAGATGTCGATAAACTACGGTGGATTGCAACATCCCAAAGCCGCAACCTCGTAAAAAAAAGTAAAAAAAATAAAACGGTATGTCCATAAGCAAAATGGGCACGGATGAAAAACCGAAAGGGCTCCGTGAGTAAAAACAGCAGGGCTACCGGCGAGTGTTTGGTAAAACCTGAAAGTGCGTGACCTCGTTAAAAAAAAGAATTAAAAAAACGGTATGTGATTGGTTGATTCAGCGTGCTCGTGCTTTCTAAAAGATAGATCAAAAATATTTGTAACCGCAATCAAGAACGGCGTCGCATGAAGCTAGCCGGTGAGTACGGGTCGGTCCACAGGGATGTTGTGAATTTCCGATTCGTGCTTACGAGTTAATTCCGAAGGGTGTTCGGATTAATTATTAAATCTAAAAACTTAATTAATCTATACTAATTATCTAGATCTATTCTTGCTAGCGTTAGGTTTAGGAATGGTTTGGAAATGTAAATAAATGTCAACGCTTTCTATACCCAAATTAGGATCTAAGAGGAGTTATGGTAATTATCAATAAAGGGGATTAGATCCATTCGGGAAGGTGTTCCTTCCTCTAGGTTCTTGTCCTTCCTTTATCAATCCTTACCCTAACCTCCATGGAAAACATCACAACCGGGCCTTTATACTACGGTATCACCGCTACCTCGAGGGATAGGGTGCCGTAGGGAGCGGTATGTGCATGTATGCATGGAGTCCTATAGATTCTATGTGATGGGTAAGAAAGGGATGAGAGATCTCATCTCTCAAAAGCCTTTCCCAAAGCTAACATCTAAGGCAAGGAATTAAAATCTAAACTAGAGCAATTAAATAAAACTACTTACAGATGTATCCCTCCAATCATCCATGCAGGGTTGTCAGATCTGAATTTCTGAATGGAAAAGAAACACCGATGCTCTCCAAAAGATTACTAAATTTTATTCATAAAAGGAGGCATAGGGAGGCATGAAGAATTACAATGATTAGAGTTCCTATTTATAGAGAATAGGAAACCCTAGGGTTACATTTGATTCGCACATCTGCATTTACAAAAATGCCCTCTAAGAAAAGACCAAGTCAAACATCCGCGCCGTCTCTGCATTATGGTAAATTTTCTCGAACTCCGTGCTCTATACGGCCGCGGAACCGCGGCCCGAGGCCTGGTTTGGCCGCGGTTCCGCGGCCAAAAAGGAGGATTGGGCTCTGCAAATTCTGCTGCAGGCTCTGGGCTTCCTGGGCTTTCTTAGTCTTCAATATTTTTATCAATTGGGCTTCTACATTGGTTCCAGATCCTCAGTGAATATTTGTAGTGGATTTTTAACCGTTGCTTTGTGTTAACGTCTTGAACCTTGCTTTGTGAACTGTTTCTTATGTAGGCTTGATCAAGATCTTCTGTTCATTGGTTAAAATTCACTTTTTCATCGTCTTTACCTCATTTTCACTGTTTTCTGTCCAAGAACCTATAACCTGTAACATGTAGCAGACATGCGTCAAAAGCACCTGTTTTCATTGTAAAATGCATAAGAATGGGGAATATAAAATACAATATTATGGTGTGAACAAATACCCCCAAACTTATCTTTTGCTCATCCTCGAGCAAACTTATTTTTTTATTCACTACAAAAAACCTAACCGCACTTTCGCAGGGAAACGCGATTGCACTGAGCTCGTGCAACAAGCCGTTAAACCTCTAGGTGTCCCTAGTAGGAGGAGTGTTGTCTCCTGAGGGTTTTCAGCGGATTACACCCACAAAATCCTATCAATTTGGCTTTTCGACTTTTGTTCTCCAATTAGGTTTTCTAACAAGGAATTCTATTATCGTCGACCCGCAAATTATCTACCCATATTTTTCACGCTTCCTCATCATTTAACTTAAGATTACATATATCCTGTAGAATTACCTAGCTTTCGGCATTTCTTAAGTTTTCCTTCTAGAGTTCCATCTCCACTTAGGAATTTCTATCAACTCTATTAAAGACACAAGTTCTATTCTTCATTCCTTTCTCTTATCTAAACTCTAATTACATATCCCCACGTGTGTGTAAATATCACCCCTACACTTGGAAATTCAAATCAAGCAATCGTGCTCCCGTCCATTATCCAAAGCACTTGTGAAATTTCGCTTTCACATCCTTCATGCGACTGTTAATACTTCTTGAGGTACCAACAACCGATTACAAGATGCGTTAGCACTTTAAAGCGTACTTCCTAGTTTTGTAACACCCAAGGCTTTTAGCAGTGGCTCCCAAACCAGTTGGTCTAAGGCACTAGGTGATGAAGCACCCTCGCTAAATATTTTTCTATTTTTACAGCCTTAAGTAATCACAAAAACCAGTGTCCATTTTTTTTTCTTTATCCACCTTTTTTTTTCTTTTTCATTGTGCTAAGGACTTTAGACAAGAGTATTTCAAGGTCTCTTCTACTAATCCAAGTTTCAAGGTGCGTGTTTGTGCATTTTGTAGGGTACATGTTTTCAGAATCTAGACTTAAGTTAGGAACTATTTTTCAAACTTATACTCTAATAAAAGTTTTAATACTTTTCCTTCGTTTCGACTTAGCCCAAGAACTGAACCCAAAATTTGCCTATTTCTAAATAAACTACAAGGCATATACTTTCTACTGTTAAACTTTAAGGAAGGTTATTTTTAGGGTTTTTAATTTACTAAGTCTAAGATCTAGTTGTTCCTAGCCAGTTAACCTATTTATCAAACTCGAGTCAATTAGCCAAAATTGAATACAATAATTTTTATAATTTTTGAAATTTTTTAATTTTTATGGGTTTTCAAATAAGTATGCAAATGCAAAAAAAATATGTACAAATGAATGCGAAGGAAGAAGACGTACCGAGCATACCCCCAAACTTGAACTTGACAGTGTCCTCACTGTCATGCTAAACCAAGATGGTCAAAATACCGGCACTCCCCTGTTTATTTATTTATAATTTTTTTAATATTTTTAATGTTTTGAAAAAAAAAATTTATTTTTTTTTATAGAAAAGAAAACAAAAAATATATACATATATACAATGATTCCCCCAAACTTAAGCTTGGCCTTGCACAAGCCAAAAGTTAGCACCAACCATTCAAAGATCTTATCGTGGAAATGGTATAGTTGGTGCAAGAAAATGAGAAGCACGCGAAACCGTGTTGAAAGAAGAATGGTAGAATATGGTCTCGGTGGGGGAGAAGAATGTCGGAAAGAAGAAAGAAGTGGAGTACGATCTTGAGGGTGTAAATTGAGTAAATAAAGTAGCGCAATTTGTAATGACCGATGTGTTAAAAGCGATTGCGCTAACCTATCAACTCGTCGAGAAATGGGATCAAATCCCTTAAGATTCGCAAGAGAACATGGGTACACCGAACTTGGTATTTGAGATGAAAGCGGCATGGTCACTTGCACGGTCGGAACAATAGGAAGGACGAAAGGAAGTGAATTAGGGATAGTATCATTATTACCGTAGTAAAATGTGTCGAACTGGAAAGATTCCATCAATGGTTCGAAACGACTGTAAGCAACCGAGTCTGAAGGATTAACTAACTCATCTGAAAATGCAAAGGACTCAAACTCGGGCGGTGAGACTTCAACATCGTCCGAAAAAGTGAAACACTCGTAAGTGTCATCGGCTGTGGGAACTGTGTCAGATTCAAAGGAAAAGTTTTCAAGCTCACAGTCGTCAGGCGTGAAATGAGGCGTGGTCGGAACGATGGAAAAGAGGGAGGGTGATTTAGGTAAAGGTTCAAGAGGATGAACTGGAAAATCCGACACATCAAAGAAAAATGGTTCAACCTCAATATGATCCTCACTACTCTCCTCAATATTATCCTCATAATTCTCCACAATATTCAACTCATCCATGCCATTATCATCAAAATCAAGACGCATATGAGATTCGGGAGAAACATTTAATAACTCGGGATGATGATTTGAACATAAAATTTCAATTAAATCGACAGGTTCATCATCTGAAATATTCCCGGTGTCTATATCCTCAATCAAGTGAAAATCAATTTCTGTAGACACCTCATCAAAAGCATGGATATTTATCGATTTAGGTTCTAGAGTGGAGGTGTAAAGATCGAAAGGATTAGGTGTTGTTTCACTCGAAAGGGGTTCCTCACAATCTGGCAAATCAAACACTACAAAATCGCACAACTCGTTTTTATTTTCAACAGGTGAACTATTTAGGGCAATCGATGGAAAACAGGAGTTGTGGGCTTCAATTGGGTAAGGGTAGGTTTGATTTGAAAATCCTCTCTCATTCTCACTCTGTCCAACTGCCGCCTCATACATTGAAAAATTTGGAGCTAGCGGGACACCAGCTACCAGTTCACTAGGTTGCATAAGAGCGGCCATGGACGCTTCCACATTCCTAACCATTTTGTTTGTTGCTGCGATATACGCCTCCAACGCCTCTTCCAAACTAGACTTAGGTGGTGAGGGGGTTTCAGTAAAAGATTCAAAATTGGTTGGATATGTGAAACTCCCTAATGGCTGTGTTGAAACAGTGTCTAGTGAAGGTGGGAAGGTTGGGTATGACTGGTAGGAAGTGGGTGGTTGGGTAGGGTAGGGTCAACATATGGATAAAAAGGTGAATAATCGTGCGGATCCCTAGAACTAGATGAGTGGAGAGGGGTGAAAGATCGACTGCGAGATTGAGCAATATGCTCAGCAATGGACATCGGCCTAGGAGTTACAGCAGGACTTGGAAAAGTGGTGTCAACATATGTAGGTGGTAAAGGTTGACTAGGTTGACACAAAGTGGGTTGAAAAGTCAAACTGTTTCTCCTAGACTCCTCTATGTGATCTTTCAGAGATTTTTTAGGCATGGAGGGATCGTCTTTAAATTGACCGAACACATTGACATATGACGCAAAATTAGGTTCGGGATACCAAAGTTCAGCTAATGATTTTTTATGTGGGGTACCCATGTTAGAAGAAGAAAGGTGACAAGAAGGAAGGTTGGATGGTGCAAGGATTTATTTGGGGCTAAAAAATTTTGCAAGCTCTATAAAATATTTGTCCTTGTTATTTTCATTTTTTTTTATTTGGAAAAAATTTTGTTGCAAAAAGATTTTAGCGAACAGATATGCAACAGCAAAATATTTTATAGAAAAGATATGCAACAAAAAAATATTACTTGCAATTGGTTATTATTTGAAGCATATCACAAGAATCTTTATTTGGAAAGAATTAATAGCAAAATATTTCTTGCAATCAATTTAGTTCAAGCGGGGCCCAAAAATCCTGCACAAGATCGTTATTTGGAAGGGAATATATTTTTAAGGCGCACAAAATCCTGCAGGAATATTTCAGAAAAGATATATCTAGATCTCCATAGAAAGACCAGAGAAGCTTACAGAGGAATTTTCACCTGATGACGTCACCCGAGAGCAGCTGAACCGCGGCCAAAAGGGGTCTCCCGCCGCGGTTCCGCGGTGAAGGAGCGGGCGCGGGTCCCCAGAAAAATTTTGACGTTCTGAAACTCCAAGACCGCGGCGGATCCGCGGTCTAAAGTGGGTTAGTGCGGCGGAAGGGCGGCGCAATGGAGGGCTTGGTTCTCGGGAAAAATTCTGCTGCTCTGATTTCGTAGTTCCCTTCTGTTTTGATATTTAGTTTTCTGTTTATCTTTCTGTAAATTTCCAGATCCGAGTTTGTTCCTGCAAGATATCACACAACAAAGTACCCTTTCCAAAAAATAACAATTGATATATTTTTATATTATTTTTTTTTTTGGATTTTTTAGATTTTTATGATTTTTTAAATTTTATGATTAACCCGAAATTGCGAAAAGAAAATTCTACGCCATCCCCGGCAACGGCGCCATTTGATTGGTTGATTCAGTGTGCTCGTGCTTTCTAAAAGATAGATCAAAAATATTTGTAACCGCAATCAAGAACGGCGTCGCATGAAGCTAGCCGGTGAGTACGGGTCGGTCCACAGGGATGTTGTGAATTTCCGATTCGTGCTTACGAGTTAATTCCGAAGGGTGTTCGGATTAATTATTAAATCTAAAAACTTAATTAATCTATACTAATTATCTAGATCTATTCTTGCTAGCGTTAGGTTTAGGAATGGTTTGGAAATGTAAATAAATGTCAACGCTTTCTATACCCAAATTAGGATCTAAGAGGAGTTATGGTAATTATCAATAAAGGGGATTAGATCCATTCGGGAAGGTGTTCCTTCCTCTAGGTTCTTGTCCTTCCTTTATCAATCCTTACCCTAACCTCCATGGAAAACATCACAACCGGGCCTTTATACTACGGTATCACCGCTACCTCGAGGGATAGGGTGCCGTAGGGAGCGGTATGTGCATGTATGCATGGAGTCCTATAGATTCTATATGATGGGTAAGAAAGGGATGACAGATCTCATCTCTCAAAAGCCTTTCCCAAAGCTAACATCTAAGGCAAGGAATTAAAATCTAAACTAGAGCAATTAAATAAAACTACTTACAGATGTATCCCTCCAATCATCCATGCAGGGTTGTCAGATCTGAATTTCTGAATGGAAAAGAAACACCGATGCTCTCCAAAAGATTACTAAATTTTATTCATAAAAGGAGGCATAGGGAGGCATGAAGAATTACAATGATTAGAGTTCCTATTTATAGAGAATAGGAAACCCTAGGGTTACATTTGATTCGCACATCTGCATTTACAAAAATGCCCTCTAAGAAAAGACCAAGTCAAACATCCGCGCCGTCTCTGCATTATGGTAAATTTTCTCGAACTCCGTGCTCTATACGGCCGCGGAACCGCGGCCCGAGGCCTGGTTTGGCCGCGGTTCCGCGGCCAAAAAGGAGGATTGGGCTCTGCAAATTCTGCTGCAGGCTCTGGGCTTCCTGGGCTTTCTTAGTCTTCAATATTTTTATCAATTGGGCTTCTACATTGGTTCCAGATCCTCAGTGAATATTTGTAGTGGATTTTTAACCATTGCTTTGTGTTGACGTCTTGAACCTTGCTTTGTGAACTGTTTCTTATGTAGGCTTGATCAAGATCTTCTGTTCATTGGTTAAAATTCACTTTTTCATCGTCTTTACCTCGTTTTCACTGTTTTCTGTCCAAGAACCTGTAACCTGTAACATGTAGCAGACATGCGTCAAAAGCACCTGTTTTCATTGTAAAATGCATAAGAATGGGGAATATAAAATACAATATTATGGTGTGAACCGTATGTCCATAAGCAAAATGGGCACGGATGAAAACCCGAAAGGGCTCCGTGAGTAAAAACAGCAGGACTGCCGGCGAGTGTTTGTGAAAACCCGAAAGGGAGCAACCTCGTTAAAGGACACTTGTAAGGTCCTCTCGACCCTGTAAGGAGAAACCACCCGCGTGAGATCCTTACGACTCACAAGGGAGCAACACACTTAGGAGTCCCCACGATTCTTAAGGAGAAAATAGACTTGCGAGATCCTCACGACTCGTAAGGAGAACTCTCTTATGGGACACTCACGGGTCATAAGATTTGAAAGTCTTAAGTTACAGAGACCTAAACCCGTGCTTAAGCAACCCTCACAACCTTCGATATTGCCCTACAAGTGGCTCAGTACTGACCCTTGTATACAATTCACGGGCGCGAATAAACATTTCCCTAACAAAGTGTCACCCGTGACTAGGGATATGTTCATATGGTGAACAACCCTTGTAAGTCCTCTCGACTTACAAGAAGAAAACCCTCTTGTAGGATCCTTACGACTTACAGAGGAACATGCACTTAGGAATCCCCACGATTCCTGAGAAGAAAACACACCTACAAGATCCTCACGACTTATAGGGAGAAATACCTTTGTGAGAACCTTACGGCTCATGAAGTCAAAAGCCTTAGTCAACAGGATCTTAACCCTGTTTACTAAGCCACCTTTGTTCAACATCGACAGAGGCAAATGATGATTCGCTCCTGGCAACATCCCAGTTGTAGCGGTGCTGATGCCGAAATCGGTGTCTAATTCCAGGCTTACGGAGAGAAGCTAGCGAGCCACACATGCATGCGAAATAGCCGAAATAATGGGGCTACTTGTAACAAAATCAGCAAGTAAAAATGCATGCATGCAAAATAGCCGAAATGATTGTGCAACTCGCAATAAAAAGCAGCGAGTAAAAATAAAAGAAATAGCCGAAATGATTGGGCACCGCGAAAAATAGCCGAAATGATTGGGCAATCGCGACCTTCGCGATATAAAAGCTGAAATGATATAGCATCGCGGAAATAAAACAATAATATAAAAAAAATGATGAAACTTTTTGCCCTACAGGTAAGATCACATCGATCCCTGTATACAATCCAAGGGCACAAACAAAGAGGTAACCATACCTTCCCAACAGGCTTCACCAGAAAGCGAAGCCAAATCTCGACAGTTCACCAACAACCTAGAGACAACCTCGACATTCGTCTCGATACAGCAGACGCAGTGCCAGCAAACGAAGCAAATACCAAATTCCTAGCTTCACGGTCTTAACGGCAAAGTCATATAAAGCCCGAAAGACAATCGGAGATCCTCTTACCCCAGCATGGAGTGATCACCACTTCGACGATTCGTCTCTACACAACAGACGAAATGTAACTACACCGTCCCTCCTCCAACAGGATTCAGATACACCACTACAAGAGAAGCGAAGGCCAAATTCCTAGCTTCAGGGTCTTGACGGTAACTCATATAAAACCTGAAAGACCACCAGAGATCATCTCAACCCCAGGGAAATCAGTGTCCTTGGCAACCTTCTCGAATCAGGGAAACCAGTGTCCTTGACGAGAGCACCTCGATTCGCGTCGACCCGTAGAGAAACCAGTGTCTTTACAGGAATACCTCGACTCGTCTCAACCCCAGGGAAATCAGTGTCCTTGGCAACCTCCTCGAGTCCGGGAAACCAGTGTCATTGACGAGAGCATCTCGATTCGCGTCGACCCGCAGAGAAACCAGTGTCTTTGCAGGAATACCTCGACTCGTCTCAACCTCAGGGAAATCAGTGTCCTTAGTAACCTCCTCGAGTCAGGGAAACCAGTGTCCTTGATGAGAGCACCTCGATTCGCGTCGACCCGCAGAGAAATCAGCGTCTTTGCAGGAATACTTCGACTCGTCTCAACGTCGAGGAAATCAGCGTCCTTGGCAACCTCCTCGATTCAGGGAAATCAGCGTCATTAACGAGAGCATCTCAATTCGTGCCGATCTGTAGAGAAATCAGTGTCTCTACAGGAATATACGACGCCAGCAAAGCGGAGCCGGGGTGAATTTCCCAGCTCCATGACTCGACAGTACATCAATGACCGAGAGTCAAAAAAAACCCTGACCCCATGAAAGGCGGATAAGGGCGGCCTCACCCATCACTTGCGAGTCCTCACGACTCGTAAGGGAGTAAATTCTCTTGTGAGATCCTTATGACTCTCAAGAGAAAACGCACTTAGGAATCCTCACGATTCCTAAGGAGAAAATACACCTACGAGATCCTCTCGATCCGTAGGGAGAAAATTCTCTATGAGACCCTCACGGCTCATAGAGTTGAAAGGTCTTAGGCAGCAGATCTGAACCTGCCTCCTAAGCCATCGCTACATCCTGAAGAAGCCAAGACAGGATGCTCATTCTATCATCTGTTGACCGTATTTACTAAGGTAACATGCTGATAATAAAAGAAGGAGAGGGCAAAGAAATGACACAAGACATTTTGAAAAATGTATATCTTTTATTCATAAATTTGATTGAGTACAAGATACATCGTGTTAAAGAATAAAAAAATATACATTTTTATTTACAAGTACAAATGATATAACAAGTAGCTACTGAGAAGGAAGTGTCTTTAACAAATCCGCGAGCTGCTCTCGCACTTCCTTCAGCGCCTCCTCCTGAGCGGCTGCTGCGGCCACTTCCGCTTCCACCTGGACCCGCTGCTGCAGGTAGGAGGAAAGTTGCTCCTCAGCTGCCTGCTAGGCTGCCTCCTGATTAGGTGCATCCCACTCGACGACGTCAAGCTGCTGCCTCAGTGTTAACCCTTCGGAGAGGCATCGCAGAAGGCCTTCAAAGATAACCTTCAGCTGCGCAGCATTTGCCTCCACCTGAGCATGCAGTTGGGCAGATTTGATCGAAGTCTCGCCACGCTGCTTACGTCTTGAAGCAACTTCTTGTTCAAGGTGGCGGAAGTAAGGAGCGCTCTGCTCGATCCATGTCGCCCGTCGAGCGCTCGCGGCCAAGATCTCGGGGGCAGGATGCATACACTCCAGTTGATGCAGGCAGGCCTCGATTTCCCTGCAGTGATTAACACAAAACTCGACGACGCCTTCATTATGAAAATTTACAAGCGTCGCCAGCATCGGATTAACTTCCGCAGCGAAATCTGCGGCAGATGGGGGAACATCCGCGTCAAGCTCTTCAACATATCCGCTCAACATTCCCAAACTCATCGCAGCATTCTTTGAAGACGGACGTCTCAAGAAGGGGCCCGCCGGCATTATGATACGAGGCTCGAAGGGCGCCGGAACCAGAACGACAGCTGAAAATACAAAACACAATCAGATGACGGTTTAAGAAGTATAAGAAAGTCATCAATGAGGGAATTTACTATACCAGTTGCAGCAGACAGCAAAGCCGGGAGGGCCGATGGCGCGACCGATCTTTCATCTCCTCCTTTGATTTGTAGCACTGCAATCAGGGCGAAGAAAAATCAGAAACAAGTTCATTCTTGGAAAAGGGAAGAGTATTAATTGAAAACTATACTCACCAGCGCCACTGGAGGAAGCAAGCTCCAACGGGAAGGAGAAGTGTGGGCGCGGCACCTGATAAAGGTGATCATACTCCTACAAAGACGCAATAGTACGACATTAGTACATAAATTGTGCGGCCGAAAGATAAAACTAAGCGGTCACAAATCCATACCTTTCAGCATCTGCGATGGAACGAGAGAAGACTAAGAGGTGGCCACCGCCAAGTCAATAGCTGACGGCGCTCCCTCGAGTAATGGAGCGTCAGCACTGGCCGCACCTGTGTTAAAAACAAAGATAAACCTGTCAGGAAGGATTGCAAAATAAAAACAAAAGGACGATAACCCGAAATTTACCTGATGAGCCGCCAGCCGAAACGGAGGCGTCTCCCTCCTCCATCAACATGAGTCCACCTCCCGTGGCCTCATCACCAGACTCTACGGGGGCCGTCGTCGTTCTCGCGAGGTCAGGAGACGGCGGAGGACCGTAGACGGGGAGAGCAATGATTGGAGCATTGCCAGACTCTTGAGAAAGAGCGACTGGCTTATCTTCGGGAGTCATGCCCGTCTCACCCGCTACTCCCTCGGGCTCGGTGTTCCCTGCAGTCTCGTCCGCCGTCGCTATGGGGTCGCCGGTCTCAGGCGCTCCGCCTGCTGTTGCCCTAGGCTCGGTTATAGCAGCCGTCTCATTTGCCGCTACCTCGGGCTCGGCATCGACGGCCTTCTCTGGCACAGTTTCCTCAACACCTAGCTCAGGTCCAGCAACCCCGGTGACGTCGCCTACCGTCGGCTCGGGTTCTGTCACGACCCAAAAGAGCACGTGACTGGCCCTTGAACCATATGAAGTCTATAGGACCCCATCTGATCTAAGTAAGCCAAAAGCCCAGAAATCTAAAACCATTTAAAGAGTAAATAAAGGAACTGGTTTTTAATAAGTAAAGAAAGCATGTTTGAAATCAAAGTTTTTCAAATAACTAAGCCGAAAATGCATTTTTAAAATGTGTAGTCTTTTCTGGAAATTTCGGCAGAATTTCCTTTGTAAAAACTGGCCCCGAACGGGGTACAGCAAGAATAATATATATGAAATGATAAAAGGCATCCCCAAGCGGGAGCTAGCTCTTCTTCAATCGACGGTCACAACCACGCAAGCAATAATAATATACAACGCCAAAAGGCAAGGATCAAAACCCAAAAAGAAACTCAAAACAACCAGAAAACCATAATACTACAAGCGCGACTCTAAGGTCAAAATAATACATCACTGTGTCTAAGTCTGAACAATATACAAGTTTTTGGTTGATGGAATTTCTAGATACAACTAAAAAGTATATGTACAAGGGTGGTTCTGATGCAAAAGAACCCACCTACCAAAGCAAGTCACCCGTATGGAAGCAGTGTGCCAGAAAAGCCGCTATGGAATCTGTACGGCAAAAACCTGCAAGAACTGTAGCACAACGGGGGTGAGTTGCCAACTCGTGAGTAGAAAATATCTACAAGAACAGATCGCATGTATGACCCATCCTATGTCAATACAATCAGATATAAATAAACCTCAATATGAATAAGTCTGAAGCATGCTAAACTGGAAATGTAATCTCTATACATGAGTGTAGTGCCAAGTGTTCGTGCCGGTGCCTCAGGTAATAGCATATCATAAATATAAGGTATGATCAAAGTATCTGCATATACGTGGATCCCGTTCGCTCGTCACCCAATGACAATAACCATCATGCATGAAAATATCATCAGCATATGCATGGAAATATGAGGATATAAACCACCTGTGTCCCTCGCGACACGTCAAAATCATGGAACCGGAGTGTCCAGCATCGACACTCGAAAACATCATGAAAACTGTGCCCAGCATCGGCACGTAAATCCTCATATATCGGGCTCCGTCTGCGGAATCGGCCCTCGGCCCCAGCAGTACGCCCATATCCATCTATCGACTCTGGTCGGTATTCTCCGGATAACCGCCAGGTCCAACCAATCACCGGTAGGTACTCGCCCACCTCCAGGCTCAATCGGGAAAGTCCTTCGATCATCTTGCCGAGGGAAACCATACCGGGTCCACCATGTACCCGCAATCGGCTCGTCCACTCCTCGAATCGGGTTTCACATGTCGCTCTCAGCACCGAGAAAACACATAGTGGATGCACTGAAATATCATATCAAGGATAACCGGGTTTTTAAAGCAATGACATATTCTCTTTTGAAATACCCACGGTTCCCAAAATCCAGAAATATCATGGAAACAACAACTCTCAATGCGTATAATCAGAAGCACGATGTATGTGAAATGTAAAAAAAATGTAAGCACATCAGTCTGTCATGCAAGAATCATATCCTGAATGCAACAGTACTACAGTGTAGTGACATGGCAATTATCGATGATGAAGTGTGTGAGCCGGCAAACAAGTGTACGTGGAACATACGCATCATCGATAATGGTGCTGGTTTCCTAGCAGCATGACTGTAATATATCAATAAACACAAGCAATGTAATGCAAATAGCATAAGTATGCGGAATCGAATAATCAACGCAATAGTACAGACTCTATCTCAATAAATATATCATGCAGCCTTGCCTTTTGAAATAAGACGAATCAGGGTTTTTGGTAAAATAAGGGCTACGGTGTTTTCAGAAAAGATGTGTCGTTTGAAAATATCCGTATAATCCCTTTTGTCTATCTTTAAAATATCCCCGATTCATTAGTTTTGAAATGGGTATGACTCGGGTCTAGTCTAACGCCAACTATGCGAACTACGGACCCAACAATCAAGTCAATCGGGAGGGGTATGAAAACCACCTAAATCTGAGTCGATATACATATATATACACAACAGTCGGTGATCTCGCCTCAATAGTATCACGTACGATACAGTATATCATATAACATCCTCGAGTCATGAGTGCCGATCTAACATCAATATAAAGCTCGTACGGTAAATCGTCGTACGGCATCCCAATAGCTGGGCATGGGTCAATATCACATTCATCTCATCACATATCAGGTATCACTACCATCATATCACATAATCTAGGGTACAAGTCTAAGTCTAGTACCATCGATACCATCTATATAAATATGAATGCGGGGTAAAACACATGCCCAAAGGCCCGCTAAAACCATCATGTCGCATCTCAAATACGAACTCTGTCATATCGCCGAATCTCACGGCCTCAATCAAACCTCATCGACTCATCTCAATCCCACGTATCATCCTCAAATCCTATATATGAACACATAGTCCCATACCCATGTGTAGATATACACACCTCCATATGAGCACACGTAAAAGAAAGAATGTATGCAAGTATATGTGTACGTGTATGTGTGGGTGCAACCACTACTCTGGGGTTTCGCACTATACTAAACCAGTACATCCTTATCATCAATAATCTTAAACAACACAAAATAAATAAACGTGTGTATACGTATTCGTATACATCACCACGGACTGCGGGGGTGCTATACGCCATCCACCCGACTTCTCCCCGTAGATATAAATCTACTCACCTTGCTTCTCATGTGCCGATGTCGATGTCGCCATCCTTAACTTCAACGCCTCGACGTCGCGTGGGGTACCTACAAGTATATCACAAACGCTAAAGCACATGAAAATCACATCGGAAAACTAAAACAGCACACGCTACTCGCATAGGTAAAAACCTATCGTTTCGCATGTAAACACGATCAATATCCACTTATCGTTGACGTCCAAACGCCACCTGACAGAAACGAATCACCAAATACCAAAATCCATGCTAAAACAAGTCGTAAATCATGCGCCATCATAGGAAAATCAACCCAGATTTCACCCTCGATGGAATCAGACAAAATTGCACATGCCATGGGTCAAGACTACTGGAAATAGGGTCATGCACCAAAAACGAACCAAATCCCTCCTGCTCTGGACGCAAATTGCGGCCAGAAGGATTAAATCTGCGGCCTGGGGAAGGAGGTAGGGGCTGGGGTTTGGTGTGGTGGTTCCAGGGTTCCTGCACATCTCACTGTCAACTCAATTTTATTTTAGGGGTCTCGGGGTTATAGCAGATTCCTAAATACGATCACAGATTCACTGTTTTTCCCGATATCGTCTCATAAATCCGTATTCTAGGTTTTAGCTTCATGTTTGGTTCTAAAGTAACATCCCACTAGGGTTCTAAGGTCACCACAATCCTCAATTTCACTTTACAACTCAAATTTACCCTAATCCTCTCTAGGGTTGTCCAAGGTGTACAAAACTTCGTCGAAACGACATCAAACTTTAAAAGAGGCTTAATCACTAGAAATGATACAACAATTGTGAAGGAATTACCTCAATAGAGACTCATGAATTCTCAACAGCGCCAATTCATAAACTTTCTTGGTCCAAATGGTTGCTTGAGGGCTTCTTGATTGAATTGATTTCCGATTGTGTATGTAAATCAAATGATCCCCGGCAACAGCGCCATTTGATTGATACGATTTCGGATTGTGTAGTATGAAATTGTAAAGAAATCACAACCAAAAATATTTTGACCGCAATCAATAACGGTGTCGGATGTAGCGCGTTAGTAAGTGCGGATCGTCCACAGGGAAAGTGTAATCGTTCGTGTTTCGATTTAGATAAGTTGAAACTTTAAAGAAAAGAAAACAAACAACAATTCATGATTTGTAAAATGAAGTTCAAGAATTAGAAAATCTAGATCTAATAACAAGAAAACGATAAAATCAAGAATTGAGAATTTGTGATGATTTCCAAACCAAATATCAAGAATCGAAGTGAGGCTCATAGAAATCAATCGGATCTATAGATATGATGAAATCTAGCAATTACGTATTCTTATCCATCGATGAATTGATACTAGATCGATGATGATCAACGAGAATTAGGGATTTCTTGTGAAACTAGGGTTTCATCATCTATCCCCTGTTCCTTCATCGATATCATTCATATTCTAGCCTCTAGAAAATTCAAGAATCGATCGTGTATCCCTATATTCGAGCGATCACAATCAAGAAAGCATCACAACGAAACTAGGTCATCGATTCTTCAATTTGCTAGGGTTTACAAAACTCGTAGGACTTAAGAATCGTTTTAAGATTTGTTACATCACCATTCTATTGATCGTCTCGACTCCTTTACGAGCGGAGTTTTACTCAAACATCACAACAAGAACCACAATCATAAATTGAGACCGAATCATGATGCAAGAATTTAAAGAAAGCAAGATTAAAGAATTTCACCTTTTATTTATATCAACAATTCCATTTACAATTCACTCAAGAATACAAGAGGAAGAACTCGATCGTCAACTTGGCTTCGCTCGTCTCCTTGAGTCGCGGATCGGCTTGGATCACTTGCTCGGTTGAAGATCGGCTCCGCTCCTAAAAGGTTGAAGGCTTCTCGCTTGATTTGGTACTCAGGATCTTGAATTTGGCTTTGGATTAGGGTTAGGGTTTCGCACAAGTCGTGTCACTCAACTTGTGTTAGAAATGGGGGAGATGGGATGAATTAGAGATTGAACCTTTTAACCCTAGATCTAGGCTCTCTTTTATAGACCATCCAAAACCCTAGATGTAGGATTCAAAAATTGAATTTCCCTCCAAAAGTTTGTTAGCAAAAGAGGCTTCTAGAAGTAGTTTGTTGGAGGGAGCCTCTAGAACTAGTTTGTCAGGAGCTTAATCATGATTAGCTTGCTTAATGATCTTTGCTGATCTGGCAGAAGCTTCGAGGGTAATCTGGAATTTGACATGTATTGATGAGGTGTACACACTGAGAGAGGAATTATGCGCTGAAAATGGAGTGATGATGTGGCAACTCCACCGCGGATCCGCGGCATGTGCCTGCTCCTGCCGCGGAACCGCGGTCACGTGAGGGGCTCAGTGCTTCAGATTTACAGAGGTTCTTCCTTATAACCTCATGGTATATTTCTGATATGTTTATTCTCACACTTCCTTCTAGATTGCTACCAGATCAACAATCTTAGACTTGGCGTAATTTTGATCAGCTCTTTTCCCAATTTTGGTTCGGTCCCTGAAATTTCCTACACAGATCTCGAAACAAGTGTTGCGCTACACAAGAATAATGCGATGCCATGATAAACAGTCAATTTCTCTCGAAATGCCGGTTTTAAAGTATAACACATGTAATCTTGTATTTTGTAGCTGTTTTGCTAATATGTGCAATATACAAACCGAACACCTCTAGATGAGTGCAAATGATAGGGAAATTGCCGTGTTAAAAATGCAGTATTTTCGACTGGTCAAATTCCCCCAAACTTATTTTCGGTCGTCTCGAGCGAACTGTTTTATTAAAAAGAGAAGGAGAAAATAAAGAAAGAGAAAAACTAACTAGCACACTTTCGTAGGCAACACAATTGCACTGAACACGTGCAACAAGCCTTTAAAGCTCTAGGTGTCCCTAGTAGGAGGAGTGTTGTCTCCCGAGGGTTTTTAGCGGATTGCACCCACAAAATCCAATAATAAAAGGAAGATCATGAAATTTACATTTAAAGATAAGAATTGTAAAAGAAAAGCCATGAAAATTAGGGTTTCCAACTAAGCTAGCTTTTCGGTTGTCATGAGCCCTATCTTAATAGTCATGAAAAGATGTTAGAAATCACGTCCTCCCTCAATAAAACATCGCCTTATTCTTCATTCCTATCTTTCTTCCAAACATCGATCATATCACCCTACGTGTGTGTAATAAACATCCCTACACCCGGAGAATTCAATTCAAGCTACCATACTCTTGCCCATCCACCTCAGTACTTTTTAATTAATGAATATTTAGATGAGATTGCTCACACACTTTCATGCGACCGTTAATACTTCTTGAGGTACTAACCGACCGATTACTCATGTGCTTGCTTATTTGGTGTTTTTCCTCGTCTTGCACCACCTAAGGCTTAGCAGTGACTCCCAGACCAGTTGGCCTTAGGACATTAGGTGAGAGGCACCCTCGCTGTATTTTTTTATTGCTGTCTTGGCGATAACAAAACCAGTGTTCATTTTTTCTCACCATTTTATATTTCATTCATTTTTTTATTTTATTTCCTTCATACTTTGGCTTTACGACAAGAGCATTTCAAGGTATCTTCTACTATCCCGAGTTTCAAGATGTGTGTAAGTGCGAATAGCAGGGTATCAACGTTCAAAATGTTTGGCTTCCAGAATAGGAACTATTTTTCAGACTTATTTTTATCCTCAGATTAGTGACTTCCTTCATCTTACTAACTCTTGGGACAATGGCTCATAACTACTTATTACTAGTTCGTATAAGAAAACTTCTAATTTTCTTGGTTTTCTTAAATTTTTCTAATCTCATGAATGTAATTTTTCACTATCTAACCTTTTATTATCTTATTTATGTACAAAAATATTTTTATTTTTATTTTTGAAAAATTTTAAATTTTTATAGGTTTTCGAAAAAAATGTTTTGTGCTTATGCAAAGTATGATGCAAATGATGCGCAAATAAGCACAAACCTCCTCCAAACTTGTTTTCAACAGTGTTCTCACTGTTTCCAACCGCTATATCTACAAAAACCTGTAAGCCTGGGAGGAATTTATTAATGGGGGCAAAATATTTAAGTGAAGAACCTCCCCCAAACTTATTCTTGGCTCATCATTTTGTAAAAATTTTCTTTTCAAGAGCCAGAAAAAATATGCCCCCCAAAACTTTATGCAATGTTAATCTTTTGAAAATCACATGAGGAGGTCAAGAATCATTGGTCGATGCCAAACTTTGCAAAGACCGAAGGTTAACACCAACCATTCAAAAATTTTATCAATGGAGTGCTCTGGTTGGTGGAAGAAGAAGTGGGGAAAGGGTAAAGGGTGGAAAAGAATGTGTGTGCGTCTCATTTTGGAGAGACGATGCAGTGAATGTGATGGATTACTCGCATTCTCTTTACAGTTCAGATGAAGGGGTGGAGGTTCAATTTCATTGATTGGGAGATGATTCATCTTAACACCCGTGTCATTCAAAAATGCGAGTTCATCAGCGAAGATTTCCTCAAAAGTTCCATCAATACCCCGATGAATAATGTCGTCACAAAGTGCGGGGTGATCTTCAGACTCTAAAAACGGATCATAATCAGTGTTAGTTGTTGACCCGGACATCTCGATGGAAGAGTCCGTATGTGTATGATACATAGTTGGGTCAAACAACAACGTATGAAAAGAGTCTAGATCGGTATTAGGAGGATCATCAAATTCGCTGCTGTCGACATCCATTAAGTCGACAGAACAGACTTGAGCAGTAGGTTCGGAGGGTGCACTTCCCAACTTGTAAATGTTCAGCTCAATTGACCTATTCCCGAAGGATAGGGTCATAGAACCGTTACGACAGTTGATGATAGCATTGGAAGTGGCCAAAAAGGGGCGACCTAAAATCACCGGAATTTGATTCCGTGGGTTCGCTACAGGCTGTGTATCAAGTACAACAAAATCCACAGGGAATACGAATTCCCCGATTTTTATTAACACATCCTCCAGTTCACCCCTAGGTTTGGTGATTGATCGGTCAGCCATCTGGAGAGTTATGCTCGAGGGCTTTAACACTCCGATACCTAGTTGCTCGTAAACCGAGTATGGAAGCAAGTTAACACTAGCGCCAAGGTCTAGCAGAGCGCGATTGATGTGTTTTTCCCCAATAGAAATAGAAATAGTAGGACAGCCTGGGTCCTCACGTTTCCTCGGTAATTGCTGGGGAAAAGTTGTGTCTACTATTTTTTCCATGAATATCTTCTTGGGCACTTGAGTCTTCCTCTTCCTAGTGCACAAGTTCTTAAGAGTTTTTGCATAGGACGGAACTTGTTGGATGGCATCTAGGAGAGGGATGTTGATGTTAACTTGCTTAAACATGTCCATAATCTTCTCCATATGTGGACTCGATTTGTTAGCCCTTAACCGATTAGGATAAAGTGCTTTAGCAATAAGCGCTGGGTCCATCATAGGAGAAGGAAGTGTGTGTGGAACCGATCCCAGAATAGAAGTGGGGATCGTCCGTGGAGAACTAGAAGAGTTGGGCTGAGGTGGCGAGCCTTGTGGGAAACGAAGAATAGGCTCGCAGAAAGGTGGTGGGGTAGAAGAACTGGGGTTAGAATTTGAATTAGAAGTGGAAGGAAAGGTCTCAGCCGAGGTATCATTGATAGATTTTTCAGTGTCATCAAACTCTTCCCCAACGTGATTGTCAAGCACTCTTCCAGATCTCAACGTGATTGCATTCACATGATGTGAATAGCCAGGATTGGGTAAGGGTTGAGCTGGAAGTTTCCCTTTCTCTCTTGCACTCATTTCGGCTTTTAATTGTGCAATTTGTGCTTCCATCGATTTGATATTCTCATTTTGAGAGAAAATGATCTTCATCACATTCTCGACGGAAGATTGCAAACTTGACGTCCCTTGGATGGATTGTTTCATGAAAGTATCCAAGGTTTGTGCTAGTGCAGAGGTATTATCTGTACCGGCCAATTGCAAAGAGTTTTCATGTGGTGCAAAAGTGTTGGCCGGATTTTGGAAGTTTTGTGATTGGTAGGGGTGCTGACTCAATTGAAGTGGTTGCTGTTGTGGTGGAGGGACCCTTTGGAAATTGTTGTGGGTTGGAACCGTGTTTTGAGATTGTGATTGGTTCCAAGCAAAGTTAGGATGATTCCTCCAACCCTGATTATATGTGGAAGAATATGGATCGTTCCTAAGTCTTTGAAATACGGCATTGGTATGCTCATGACCTTGAAATGGAGAATTTAGTGGACATTCTTCCGTCAAATGAGAAGGATCAGAACATCATCCACATACAGTTTTGGAGAGTGACATTTGATTTAGGGCGGCAGCTAAAAATTTGTTTTCCATATTGTCGAATTTCTTGTGTAAAGCTGAAATTTCAGCTCTAATTCCTATGGAAATATCATTGCCATCCCTAGACGATTGACTCACACCCTCCCACCGTAAGGATTTTTCAGCGAAATCTTCCAAGAATTTCCAAGCTTCCCCATCATCTTTGGTCATGAAGTTGCCTTGACACATTAATTCAAGGGTCTGTTTTGTGTTAGGATTAATGCCATCATAAATGATTCAGCACAGTTCCCATCTAAGGATTCCGTGATGTGGACATTGGACTAACAGATCCTTGAAGCATTCAAGACATTTTGAAAATGGTTCATTTGGAAGCTGGGTGAATTGATTTATTTCGCTACGGACTCGAGCTATTTTATGATGTGGGTAGAATTTCTTAAGGAATGCTTTGACGAATTCTTCCCAATTTGAAATGGAATGTGCGGTTGTGTTATACAGCCACTTCTCGGCTATATCGCACAAGGTAAATGGGAGAAGACGTAGACGCATAGCATCCATAGAAAGCTGTGAGTTACCCATCATTGCGCATACATTTTCAAATTTGGTGATAAAGGCATATGCGTCTTCAGTCTCGAGACCGTGATATTTGGGTGGAAGGTTGACGTATTGTGGTTTTATTTGAAAATTGTCCCCGTTGGCTGGTGGAATGGAAAGACAGGTGGAAAGGGGACCTCGTGTAGGATAGCACCTCTCTTGGAGAAAGATGCGAGGTGGATTCTGCGCACGGACGGACGGCGGCAGAGTAGTGGTAAATAAATTCGATGGAGACGGATCCATCGATGTGGGTGTGGTGGTGGGTAAAGGAAAGGTAAATGTAGAAATACCGACTCTAGGGTCGATGGGGGAAACGCGGACTAAACGGGCACTAGAATCCCGTGTCCAGCCTATCTTGCACTAAAAAGGGTTAGTACAAGTGGCAGCGTGACTTATAATTAGGGAAAATGATAAATGCGGTGTTTGTTTTGAAAAATATATGGATTTTTGAAAAAATTATGCGATCACAACAAATGCAACAAGCAAAACCCTAATTCTAGGGGTCACCTAGGTCAAAGCTCTAGACCGCTCCTAACTGCCAAAAGACAAGTCGCAGGATAAATCCTCCACTGCCTCTTTGTCTCTCCTGTGGCCAGGTAAGTGCAAGGTAAGTGGGAGGTTCTCCACTACGTAAGTAGTGGGCTGTTCAGTTGATAAAACTGCACATTTGTTATTACATTTTTTCCTACCATTTCCATATTAAAAAAGGTCTTTATTATAATATATCATACATAAGAGGGTTTATTTGTAAAAATACTATTTTCCATGTGTTGATATATTATAATTAGCATTTGGTAGGAAAATGTATATAATATTATTATTGACCTAATCCTAGTAGAACTAAGTCTACTAAATATTATTTAAGTTGTTGTGGAGAATTTGCAGGTCTAAAATCAAGGAAATCAGGTTGTTGAAGCTAACCTGCCTAATTAAGAACTCAAAATGAAGAAATCAAGTCTGGCAGAAGAAAAGAAAAGATTTCAAATTTCCAAAGATACCAGAGATACACATGTCACAAGGAGAAAGCCCCAAACTTTTGATGAAGTAATCCCCATCCTTGGTCGCGGATCCGCGGCCAAACCCCCTTGTTGGCCGCGAATCCGCCACAGGGTAGGAGATTTAGGAGATGAGGATTTTGGGGGTGAATCTATACTGTTAGCTTCCAATTTTGGAAGCTAACTTTCTGGCATTGGGACTATAAATAAAGACCGAGAGCCTCTTGGAAAAATCATCAAGCCGACGAGATCACGAAGTCCAAGATGGCTCACGCATCCAGGCTGATCATCAACTGTTCGTCTACCTCCTTGGAAGAGATCGAGAAGCAAACTAGTCTTTGTAATCATTTTCTAAGGAATCAAACTATAATGAATATTGTTGATTAATAAAGGTAGCTTTCTTTTTCTTATTCAATTTCTTCGTAGTTTAATTATGCAATTTCTTTCCATCTCTTTTTCTCCCAACATGCGCGAGTAATTCTCCGCTTGTTAGGGTTCGTAGGATTAGGGTAGGCTAATGGATGATGAACATCCCTAAACCCTTTTTAAGTCCTATAAAGTTTATGAACTTTATCAAAAGAATCATTAACATCCTAATCGGGCGCGCTAACAATTCATTGTTAGTCCCGACCGCGATTAAAGATTAGATTAATGATTGTTTTGGTAAAGGCTAGATATGAACGGAGTTCCGTGTCGAGATAAGGGTTAAGAGTGGGATTCCTTTTCCCTCCAGAAACCCTAATCTACACGCATCACCGTCGTTCTAGTTTTAAATCTATTAAAGGATAAAAATGGTAACTTCTAATTAATTATCCATAACTACTAAATCCTAACGAACCCTACAAGCCCCCTTCTTATATTAACTACATCCATAAATAATCTAGATCTATATTTTGCATTAGTGCTTAACGTAGATCTAGATCCTACAACCTTTCTTCAATATTCTTTATTCCTCCTCTCTCTTTCAACACATCTAAAGTAAGATTAAAATATTTAACGTTTCCTTGAGGATGACCCGTACTCACCTCAGTCTAGCTACACGCGACACCGTTCTGATTGCGGTTAAACTACAAACATAACTTTTTCGAACCAATCAAATGGCCCCGTTGCCGGGGATATGTGCATAATTTTTTATTCTTACTATTTGTGTTGAATTCTTAGACGATTCATATCATTATTAAAACAAAACTGCAAATTGCATATTTAACAATTTGTGTGTGAATTTTGTGAGGGAATCTGGAGTCACGGACTTGAGGAAACAGGAGATCTAGGGTTTCACACTTCTCTGGTATCTTTCTTAACTCTCTCTCTCCCCTCTAAAATCCAATAAAATCTATTTTCTGCAGGATTCTTTGCAAAATAGCGCCGCTCAAAAATCTTTTTGCAAAGTTTTGTTTTGCGGTTTGTTTTTGCATATTTTAATACGGATTTTTAAGGGGCAAGACCAAATCCAGATTAGGTGGGGATTTCATCACCCTTCCTAAGCCCCACAAATCACAAACCGAGCATCTGCATCAACCCTACATTAATTTAAAAAATATCTAGACCAGACTCTAAGGACTGTCACGCTCAATAAGGACAGAGGAAGGTCGTGGGTAATCTATCGTTTATCCGCATTAGTTTTGTGGTGACTAGGCAAGTGTGTCCAAGGCAAGTGGTTACTTAATTAGGACCACTACTTTTGTAGTGGGGTGCCTCCCACTCACCTGGCACTTACCTGGCTACAAGGGTAGTAAAGAGGCGGTAGAGGATTTATCCTGTGGCTTGTCCTTTGGAAGTCTAGGAGCGGTCTAGAGACTGGACCTAGGTAACCATAGTTCTAGGGTTGTTTGTACATTTTTGTGTGATTTGTCTAAATCCGTCATTTTTCAAAACAAACCAATTATTTTACCCCTTCCCCCTTCTTCTCTTCTTATAATGGGTGACCCAAACAGACGATCTCTTGCCGAGCTTTGCTGTCCACAACCAGATATCTCTTGTTTTCGTAATCCCTTCGGTATACCGTCCGGCTCTTCCATGTCCTTAAGAGATCATATAGAACAAGCAGGAAGAAATAGTTGGCCACCTCAGTCTAGGTCTTATCAACCGTATCCTAATCCTACACCTGTTTCAGTTGATACCCAGAGTGAGGAAGCGCCTAGACGAATGTCCATTGCTGAGCACATAGCTAGGGCTAAAGGCCAAAGTTTCAACCCGGATCAATATCAACCATCACCTCCACTTTCCAAAGAAGAGTTTGATAGCCAACCGACCAACCCATATCAATATTCTTCTTATCACAATGTTGACCCTACTCCCACCCAATTTTCGCAACCATTCTATTCTTATCAATCCAATCCAACTTTTCCACCTTCTCTAGACAGTTCTTCTAATCAGTCATTTGGGAGTTTTAATTATCCACAGGAATTTCAATCTTATACTGAAACCCCTTATCAACCCAAGACTAGTCTGGAACAGACATTAGAAAAATTTCTGGAACTGTCGAACCAAATTAGGAAGGATTTGGGTAGTGAGACAGAACTGTACACCCTTCCTAATCAAACCTCCCTATTCCAAACTGAAATCCACAACTCCAGTTTCATAGATTCATCAAATACACCAAATAGAATGTCTGATAAGTTGTGTGACTTTTGTAGTATTTGATTTACCCGACTGTGAAGGGTCCATTTCAAGTGAAATCATACCCAACCCTTGTGATCTCTACACCTCCACTCTTAAACCAAAACTGATTGAAAACCAAACTTTTGATGAGGTGTTTGAGAATTCTAACCTTCACTTGAATGAGTTGATTGACGTTGGGGATATATTGATTGATGAACCCAAAATTTTGGATGATTTTGTCCCACCAATTCATCAAATCCTTTCACTTCCTTGTGGTCATCATCTTGAGCCTTTAATTCTTCCCGAACCCCAAATATGTCTTGAAGTTGATGATAATGGTATACCCGAAGATCAGACCGAAATACAGCCTCCATCTTCCATATCTGGTTCAGCAACACTCGACACACCAATTTGTTTACCCATTTCACCTTCTACTTTCTCCGGTTCTTCTTCTGTTCCTATAGTTTCAGTGAGTTTTGATGAATCACAATCTGTTAATTCAAGTTCAATAATACCAGAAATTCAACTTGATTTGGATATTTTTGAAAATGAGGTAGATGAGTTTTTCGAGTCCTCTACCTCAATGATTTTTGATGAATCAAGTAGGATAAATTCTGGCACAAAACTCTTTGACAGCAAAATGTTCAATCACACCATTGATAAAAGTTTTGAAGAACTTTTTGCTGACGAACTTGAATTTTTAAAATATACGGATTTTGTGATTAATCAATCTCCACCTATAGAGGTTGAACCGTCACCATTCCTTCTTCCTAATCATTCACATTCATCCCCATTCTTTCTTTTCTCTAATTTCAAACCCTTTCCAGACCACCTCTTATCCCTTCCCCATTTTTTCTTGACTCGATATAACACATTCTTCCACCAACCTATACACTATACTGATAAAATCTTTGAATGGTTGGTGTTAACTTTTGGTCTTTGTAAAGTCTTACTTTGACCAAATGACTCACCCCCTCTTAAAATACTTCGTATTGTCTAACTCATGTTTGAGGGGGGGTATATTTTTGGCTCTTGAACATAACTTGTGTCCTCAAATTTGTAAGCAAAAAATAAGTTTAAGGGAAGATTTTCACTTTCATATATTCTTGCCCCCATTAATAATGTCCTCCCAAGCTTACAGGTGTTTGTGATCCAGCAGATAGCAACAGTGAGGACACTGTTGAAAACAAGTTTGGGGGAGGTTTGTGCTTATTTACGCATCAATTTGCATCATATTTTGCATAAGCATAATATTTTCAAAAAAAATTTATAACAAAAGAGTAGAAAGTGAAAAATTACTTCCAAAAGATAGGAATAGTTTAAGAAAACCAAGAAAATTAGAAGTTTTCTTAAACGAACTGGTAATAAGTAGTTATGAGCCGTTGTCCCAAGGGTTAGTAAGATGAAGGAAGTCACTAATCTGAGGATAAAAATAAGTCTGAAAAATAGTTTCTATTCTAGAAGCCAAACATTTGAATATTGATACCCTACTATATGCACTTACACACGTCTTGAAACTCGGGATAGTAGAGGATACCTTGAAATGCTCTTGTCTAAAAGTCAAAGTATGAAGGAAATGAAAAAAATGAAGAAAATATAAAAATGGTGAAAAGAAAAATGAACACTGGTTTTGTTATCGCCAAGGCAGCAATAAAAAATATAGCGAGGGTGCTTCATCACCTAGTGCCCTAAGGCCAACTGGTCTGGGAGTCACTGCTAAGCCTTAGGTGGTGCAAGACGAGGAAAATATTATCATCTAATCAGCAAGCACATGATTAATCGGTCGGTTCGTACCTTAAGAAGTATTAACGGTCGCATGAAAATGTGTGTGCAAATCTAAATATTCATCAAGTTAAAAAGTACTGAGGTAGATGGACAAGAGTATGATAGCTTGAATTGAATTCTCCGAGTGTAGGGATGTCCATTTCACACACGTAGGGGTATATGATCAATGTTTGGACGGAAGGTAGAAATGAAGAATAAAGATGATGTTTTATTGAGGGATAATGTGATTTCTAACATCTTTCCATGACTATTAAGATAGGGCTCATGACAACTGAAAAGCTAGTGTAGTTGGAAACTCTAAATTTTCAAAGTCTTTCTTTTATGGTTCTTATCTTTATATGTAAATTTCACCATCTCTCTTTTGTTATTGGATTTTGTGGGTGTAATCCGCTGAAAACCCTCAGGAGACAACACTCCTCCTACTATGGACACCTAGAGGTTTAACGGCTTGTTGCACATGCTCAGTTCAATTGTGTTTGCCTACGAAAGTGTGCTTAGCTTTCTCCTTTATTTTTTCTCCTTCTCTTGAATAAACTAGTTTGCTCGGGACGATCAAAGATAAGTTTGGGGGTATTTGTTCAATTGATAAAACTGCACATTTGTTATTACTTTTTTTCCTACCATTTCCATAATAAAAAAAGTCTTTATTATAATATATCATACATAAAAGGGTTTATTTATAAAAATACTATTTTCCATGTGTTGATATATTATAATTAGCATTTGGTAGGAAAATGTATATAATATTATTATTGACCTAATCCTAGTAGAACTAAGTCTACTAAATATTATTTAAATTGTTGTGCAGAATTTGCAGGTCTAAAATCAAGGAAATCAAGTTGTTGAAGCTAACCTGCCTAATTAAGAACTCAAAATGAAGAAATCAAGTCTGGCAGAAGAAAAGAAAAGATTTCAAATTTCCAAAGATACCAGAGATAGACACATGTCACAAGGAGAAAGCCTCAAATTTTTGATGAAGTAATCCCCACCCTTGCCCGTGGATCCGCGGCCAAATCCCCCTGTTGGCCGCGGATTCGCCGCAGGGTAGGAGATTTAGGAGATGAGGATTTTGGGGGTGAATCCATACTGTTAGCTTCCAATTTTGGAAGCTAACTTTCTGGCTTTGGGACTATAAATAAAGACCGAGAGCCTCTTGGAAAAATCATCAAGCCGACGAGATCACGAAGTCCAAGACGGCTCACGCATCCAGGCTGATCATCAACTGGTCGTCTACCTCCTTGGAAGAGATCGAGAAGCAAACTAGTCTTTGTAATCATTTTCTAAGGAATCAAACTGTAATGAATATTGTTGATTAATAAAGGTTGCTTTCTTTTTCTTATTCTATTTCTTCGTAGTTTAATTATGCAATTTATTTCCATCTCTTTTTCTCCCAACATGCGCGAGTAATTCTCCGCTTGTTAGGGTTCGTAGGATTAGGGTAGGCTAATGGATGATGAACATCCCTAAACCCTTTTTAAGTCCTATAAAGTTTATGAACTTTATCAAAAGAATCATTAACATCATAATCGGGCGCGCTAACAATTCATTGTTAGTCCCGACCGCGATTAAAGATTAGATTAATGATTGTTTTGGTAAAGGCTAGATATGAACGGAATTCCGTGTCGAGATAAGGGTTAAGAGTGGGATTCCTTTTCCCTCCAGAAACCCTAATCTACACGCATCACCGTCGTTCTAGTTTTAAATCTATTAAAGGATAAAAATGGTAACTTTTAATTAATCATCCATAACTACTAAATCCTAACGAACCCTACAAGCCCCCTTTTTATATTAACTACATCCATAAATAATCTAGATCTATATTTTGCATTAGTGCTTAAAGTAGATCTAGATCCTACAACCTTTCTTCAATATTATTTATTCCTCCTCTCTCTTTCAACACATCTAAAGTAAGATTAAAATATTCAACGTTTCCCTGAGGACGACCCGTACTCACCTCGGTCTAGCTACACGTGACACCGTTCTGATTGCGGTTAAACTACAAACACAACTCTTTCGAATCAATCAATCATGGGCCTAATTAAGTAACCACTAGCCTTCGACACACTTTCCTTAGACACCACAAAAGAAACACGGATAAGCAATGAATTACCCACGGCCTTCTCTTGTCCTAAGTGAGCGCGACCGTCCTTAGAGTCATCTCTAGATCTTTTTTAGTTAATGAGGGTAAATGCGGATGCAAGTTTGCAATTTTTGGGGCTTAGGAAGGGTAATGAACTCCCCACCTAATCTGGATTTGGCCGTGCCCCTTAATTTCCGTATTAATATGCAAACAACCAAAAATCAAAAACACGCACGATTTATTTAGCTTTTTGCGGCGTTGCGATTTATTTGCAAAGAAACCTGCAGCAAATTGTTATTTGGAGCAGACAGAGGAGGAGATAAGAAAGTGTAGAATTCACCTGAGAAAAATTGCACAGAAAGGACACAGAACCGCCGCGTTTCCGCCGCGGGAGTTGGCTTAAACCGCGGAACCGCGGTGCTTCCAGGGGATCACTGCACAAATTTTCCTACAGATGCTCCTGTTCACATACACAGCTCTCTGGAATGCTCTGAAAAAATTTCTCAAGCTCCACAGAGTCCAGATTTCCTCGAAACAAATCACAACAACACGTTTAGGGTTTGTGCGAATTTAGATCTAAAAATATGGATGGAATAAACTTTTCAACTCAAATTTCAAAATACGAACAATTAGCGCACTATCTCCGGCAACGGCGCCATTTGATTGGAACGATTTCGGATTGTGTAGTATGAAATTGTAAAGAAATCACAACCAAAAATATTTTGACCGCAATCAATAACGGTGTCGAATGTAGCGTGTTAGTAAGTGCGGATCGTCCACAGGGAAAGTGTAATCGTTCATGTTTCGATTTAGATGAGTTGAAACTTTAAAGAAAAGAAAAAAACAACAATTCATGATTTGTAAAATGAAGTTCAAGAATTAGAAAATCTAGATCTAATAACAAGAAAACGATAAAATCAAGAATTGAGAATTTATGATGATTTCCAACCAAATATCAAGAATCGAAGTGAGGCTCGTAGGAATCAATCGGATCTATAGATGTGATGAAATCTAGCGATTATGTATTCTTATCCATCGATGAATTGATACTAGATCGATGATGATCAACGAGAATTAGGGATTTCTTATGAAACTAGGGTTTCATCATCTATCCCTTGTTCCTTCATCGATATCATTCATATTCTAGCCTCTAGCAAATTCAAGAATCGATCGTGTATCCCTAGATTCGAGCGATCACAATCAAGAAAGCATCACAACGAAACTAGGTCGTCGATTATTCAATTTGCTAGGGTTTACAAAACTCGTAGGACTTAAGAATCGTTTTAAGATTTGTTACATCATCATTCTATTGATCGTCTCGACTCCTTTACGAGCGGAGTTTTACTCAAACATCACAATAAGAACCATAATCACAAATTGAGATCGAATCATGATGCAAGAATTTAAAGAAAGCAAGATTAAAGAATTTCACCTTTAATTTATATCAACAATTCCGTTTACAATTCACTCAAGAATACAAGAGGAAGAACTCGATCGTCGACTTGGCTTCGCTCGTCTCCTTGAGTCGCGGATCGGCTTGGATCACTTGCTCGGTTGAAGATCGGCTCCGCTCCTAAAAGGTTGAAGACTTCTCGCTTGATTTGGTACTCGGGATCTTGAATTTGGCTTTGGATTAGGGTTAGGGTTTTGCACAAGTCGTGTCACTCAACTTGTGTTAGAAATGGGGGAGATGGGATGAATTAGAGATTGAACCTTTTAACCCTAGATCTAGGCTCTCTTTTATAGACCATCCGAAACCCTAGATCTAGGATTCAAAATTTGAATTTCCCTCCAAAAGTTTGTTAGCAAGAGAGGCTTCTAGAAATAGTTTATTGGAGGGAGCTTCTAGAACTAGTTTGTTAGGAGCTTAATCATGATTAGCTTGCTTAATGATCTTTGCTGATCTGGAAGAAGCTTCGAGGGTAATCTGGAATTTGACATATCTTGATGAGGTGTACACACTAAGAGAGGAATTATGCACTGAAAATGTAGTGATGACGTGGAAAATCCACCGCGGATCCGCGGCATGTGCCTTCTCCTGTCGCGGAACCGCGGTCACGTGAGGGGCTCAGTACTTCAGATTTACACAGGTGCTTCCTTATAACCTCATGGTATATTTCTGATATGTTTATTCTCACACTTCCTTCTAGATTGCTACCAGATCAACAATCTTAGACTTGGCGTAATTTTGATCAGCTCTTTTCCTAATTTTGGTTCGGTCCCTGAAATTTCCTGCACAGATCTCGAAACAAGTGTTGCGCTACACAAGAATAATGCGATGCCATGATAAACAGTCAATTTCTCTCGAAATGCCGGTTTTAAAGTATAACACATGTAATCTTGTATTTTGCAACTGTTTTGCTAATATGTGCAATATGCAAACCGAACACCTCTAGATAAGTGCAAATGATAGGGAAATTGCCGTGTTAAAAATGCAGTATTTTCGACTGATCACTTGTGCACATTTTTTGTGAAATGAGAGTGGTGTTTTGAGGTGATTAACATAGAGTTTTAGAGGCTTGAAGAGGGGAGGGAGTGAGGGAAGAGGCAGCAGCAGCTGATGATGGAGGAGAAGGGGAAAAGAGATGAAGAAAATGAAGAGAGAAGAGAAGTCTCGTGGTCAAATGACCCCCTCACCTCTCTCTCTCTCTCTCACTCACCTACTACCACATTATTCTAATCAATTCTTTTCTTTTCTAAAACCTTCTTACTCAAATAGTAAACCCAAAGTAAAGCCATGGTAAGAAAATGCAACATAAGTGTAGAAAAAAGATATGTGCATGTTTTGCACAAAAACGCCAAAAACCCGATTAGCGATTTTTAATCACGATTAGCACTAAATTAGCACATAACTAATCATAAAACTTAAAAATGGCATAATTCCATAAAATACCCTATTTTAGAATTTTCCATGATTTTTCCCCATTTATTTGTATTTAATTATACCGGAATATTAAAATATTCATTAAAATAATATTAAATTATAAAAATTCCCAAAAATAATATTTTATTATTTTGAAACATTACAGGTTCAGCCGGTACCTCTTCCTCTGTCCCCTTAGGCTCGACGGTTTCCGCCTCCCCTTCGGTTGGACTTGGCCCTGCAGCACAAGATATATAAGAACCGATAGGTTTACAATTCTTACAACAAAATCTTGAAAGACACATTATCTGAGGTGGACTGATCGTTAGCCTCCCGAGCAGCGCGCGCCGCCTGTCTGTGAGCGGTAGACAAGGCGACCGGGGGCTCTTCCGAAGGAGTATCAGCACGAGGAACGGTGCTTGGGCCTGCTCCCACGGCCAAAGCAGCTCTGCGCTCCTTCGCCTCGCGCCTCAACCGCTTCCACTCCTCCCGAGCCGTCAAGACGGACCTCTTCGAAGCTTCCTTCATCGAGTCATCATCGCCCGCGTACAGAGATGCCTCCAGAGCCTTCAAGGCATCCCTCATCGGCTTTTCGAGTTGGGTCTCTCGCGGCAGCCCCGAAGAGGCCGGGATTTCAGTAGCTGGCCGGGGAGAGTCCCCGCATCGGCTGGCGCAGCCCCGGCAAAGAGACAAAGGAAGAAGTTAGGTTGGCCATAAGAAAAGAGAATCAAGACTTAATGAGGCAATACGTACCAACGCCCGATAAAACGCGCTTCCTTTCCTCCTCCGGGAAGGTTTTTAGAGAGGCAGCAATGGCTTCTTCAGTAGTGACACCTGTTAAAAAAAATGGGGGAAAAGCATTAGTCAAAGATAATGATAAAAGTGCGATGAAATGACGAAGAGTGCAGCTAATGATTACCTGACTGGGTGAGTTTAGCCAACATCGCTTCGAGTCTGGCTGTTCGCTCAGAAGCCGCAATGGCGGCCACCAGATCGGTGTCTGCTGGATCTACCGAGAAGCCCTCATTGCTGCCGTACTCGCTTATACCTTCGGTAAGAGGGGCCTGAGGCTCTAAGCCGAGGATAGCATCGAGAGAGAGGAGCAACTTCCTCTTCCTCTTCTGCCCACCATCCCTGGGTGCACCCAAGATCAACTTGCGCTTTGCAGGCACCTTAGGGCGGCGGGTCCCGATATCCGCGCCCACGCCGGACTCCGGCGAAACCACATATACCGTCCCCACTGGAGCACGGGGCGCGGGTGGAACGTCCGCGGTAGCACGAGGTAATCCGCGCGGAGGGCTCAACACGCGCGGCGGTCCAGCTCCGGCATCTTTCAGCGGAGGCACAACAGGGGTCCTTGGCTTCAGGGGAGCCTTGCGGTCGCCGCCGGGAGGCGCACCTTTGCGGTCAACCAACATGCGCTTCTCCTCACGGATAACCGGACCCATTGCGTGCGCGTACCAATCCACGTACGCGTGGAGGACCAGGGGGACGCAGTTCGGCTCGCTAATGAAGAAGTGGGAGCCCGTATTCAGCCGCATAAAATGGTGCATCGCGCTTTGTATCCCCTCCTTGCTGGCCGCGGGCTCTTCCAAAAACGCCTTCAGCGGGACCCTCTGGTTATAGTTGGATTGTTGGGCGAACCGGTGGGGGTTGTACCTCATAAAAAGCGTCATCTCGTTCTGCCTGAACACTAGGTAACCCGGCCGAATGGAGTAGAGGTGAAGAATCTCCCGGGCTTTCAGTACGGAGGCCCCGTCCTTGAAGCCGTCACGCAGCGCCACCACCGCCTTAGAGGTTTCTGAGCCGATAGTTATGACTTTATCCATGAAAGAAATCCTCGCTTCGACCAGGTGTGGACGAAGGAGCAACCCCCTAGCCTCCCGCGGGGGCGGATTCACAATCGAGGCGCCGATCAGCCGCATGACTCTTGGGAGTCTGCACCTCTCAAAAAATGAAGGGCTCTTGTGGATGCCGAATACCCCGTGCACATGCATTTCCATCCACGAGGTGAAGTAGTGCATCGGCAAATTGGCAGGCTGCACCCCAGGTTCATTAGTGTCCGCTGCCACGCTAAGTCCATTATATAGGTGAGCTAACCCGGCGATTCCTACTGACAACTGCAGGCCAACCACCATCCGATGCGCTGGGTAGAAAACGGACGGCCGCATATAGCGCGGGTGCATGGGGAGCGCGAAGCTGCACAGCCACAATCCTAGGAACCGCAAAAAGAAGGTCTCCTCATCAATGCCCGGTGCGGCGATTTCTGACAAGCGCATGATGGCGGCGGCGGTGAGATAGAAATCCTTTTGATCGTCTTCCGATATTGGTCGACGATCTAAGCCGAAGCCGAAAGGGTCATCGAGCTTGGCGAACTTTTCACCCCGCCCCGATAGAATCTCCGGTCGAAGGAAGCGGGCGATAAAATCTGCGAAACTGACTCCCCGGACTCCTGATTCCAGATAGAGACCTTCGTATATGTTCAGCACCTTCACCAAGCCTGGAAACTGGTGCTGAATAGCATTCTCCAGCGTCAAATCAAATACCAGCGGCTTGGTGGCGAAGACGTACTCGTCATGAGGAAGCAGCTCCTCGTAATGCTCCCCCCTCACCGGCAATCCCGAGATCTCGACGAACTCTTCCAAGGAGATGGAGACTTCCCTGTCCGTCATAAGGAAGGTGTGGGTGGGGATGTTCTATTGTTTGATGAAGGCCTTAACCCACCATGTTGGAGGAGCGAGGTACTCAAACAGCGAGACGTAGATTGCGGAGTACAGACTGATCTTCATCAGATGCGTCCTCTTCGCTGATAGGATATATTTGGCCCACTGCAGATATCCGGCCGGTTGTCGTGGGGTCAATCCAATATTGTAAGCCTGTCCCCAAGGGCGTGCTTCACCCTGACATATGCGCCGCCCCAAGATGTCCACGGCCGACGGCGGCTACACAGGAATGGCAGCAATCGAAGGCTGGAGAAGATCCTCCGAATTCCAGTTCTTGACCTCCACGGCATACTTCACCGGGGGTTCATCCGCATAGGGGATCGACGAGATGGGCTCAGACGGCGTCGCGGAACCGAAGCTTCGGCGACCCTTGATGATCTCATTATTCCACCTACCCCACAGGTGAAGGTTCTTGTGCTCGGGGTCATGATCCTTAATCAGAGCAAATACCTCCCTGTCTACAGGCGCCTCGGGAAATCCTTCCTCTGAGCGAACAAACGGGAATGACAGGTCAGCAGACATGTTTCCTGCGGAGGACAAAAATCAGCCGTCGGTGTTGTAGTTCCAACGCTTGGCATTTTAAAATTTATACCATACTGCAATGCAGTAGATAAGGGGCCAAAGGGGAACCCACAAAATCTAGATGACAATGCATCAGTTAATAAGACAGCCCCATCATTGGATAAGACTGTTAATTAATGAGGAGATCCCCAAAAAAGAATATTCTCACTAATGAGAAATCCCTAGAGACAAGGAGAAAATCTCCCCTTTCAGAGTAAAGCTCTGTCACAAAGTAACACTTGTCAAACTATGGTCTCAAGGGAATAAAATTCCTTAAAAGATTAAAAGAGCCTAGCTCTGTGATAATGATGGAAATATCTATCAAAGGAAAATTAATTTCTAAAAATTTTATTAATTAAAAATTTTTGGGATCTTAAAGATCCATGAAAACTCTTAGGAGTTCCTCATCTTTAGATCAAAAAGATCTATATTTTATCCATGAGCAAAGCTCTGTTCATGGGTTAAGAAACCCTGAAACGGATTCTTAAGAGCAAGGCTCTGTTGGTGAAACCCCAAAGGGGTTTTCTTTAGATCAAAGATCTATGAGAGCAAGGCTCTGTCAAATTAAAATTAATTTAATTTAAGTTAATTTTACCTAAAAGTTTTCTAGAGTTTCTCTTAAGTTCTTGAAAGCAAGAGCAAGGCTCTGAAGTTTTGAGAATAAGATTTTTGAAGATGGTGATCATCTGTGAAGGGCCAAGGGCCCTATTTATAGGCGCTTGCGCCCCTTCAACTCCTCAGTTGATCTGACGGTTGGGATCTTGCCACCGCTGCACTCACTTGTGCGCCACGTGAGCGCAACGGTTGGGGGGCATTTGTTTCCCCAATCAGAGCAAAACTCTGTTTGAATTTCAAAAATTCAAAAATTGAAGCAACGCTTCAGATTCCTTGCGGTGCGCGCATTGCGCCACGTGTCAAAAGCTGACACACCAGCACAGCGCCCGAGGCAGCGCACCCAATCAGAGTAAGGCTCTGTTTAAAATTCAAATTTTAATAATAAAAGAAGCAACGCATCAGGCAACTTGCGCTCTGCGCTGCACGACACGTGTCCGCGCAGTTGCGCTAGCGCAGTTGCGCTGGGCTCTGCGCTGCGCGACACGTGTCCGCGCAGTTGCGCTGCGCGCTGCGCTCTACGCTGCGCGACACGTGTCAAGCGTAGGTGCGCTTGTGCCAAACAGAAAAATTCTGAAAGATCTTTCTGATCTTATTAAAACAATAAGACTCCCTTCTGTAAAACAGAAGTTCTTGGATCAAAAATCCAATGGTGGGGAAAAATCTCTAAATCACTCAGAGAAAGATCTCTTTAACTGATTTAACAAATCAATTGGCACTATAAAAAGGCCCCTAGACTCCAAGTCTAAAACACAGAGATATTCAGAACTCCTCTAGAAAATTTTGAGAAGAGCTCAGAGAAAAAAAGGGTAAAAACCTTTGAATAAAAAGAAGAATTTTCTTCTATAAAGATCAATGATCTAAGAACAAGATCAAGATCTTCAATTAAACAGGAAAAAAAGATTTAAAAAATCCAATCACAAAAAGATAAAAAGAAGTATTACTTCACAGATCATTTGATCTACATAAAGGCTTTGCCTTTTTATGAACCACTGGTTCTCTGAAAACAAGAAAAAATGTTTTCTTTAATCTAAGTTTAATCAAAAGATTAAACAGTGCCCTGCACTTGTAAAATTTGCACTGTTGCGCTCTTGGGTTAGCGCAAGCCACCAAAGAGCGCTACGTGTCAGCCCCAGAACAAACTGCTCCTTGCGCTTTGAAAAAAAAGAGCACTGCTTTCTTAAATTGGCGCACTGCACCAGAGCACGCCACGTGTCAGCAACGTACTGGCACAGCGCACTGGTGCAGCGCACTGCGCTTGCGTTCACCATAGCGTGACACGTGTCACCATCACATGAGTTTGCGCCTTGCGCTCCTCAATTGGCGCAAAGCGCCTGACAAGCCATGTGGGGCACTGTCAGAGCATTTAATGCAATGCATTATCAAGGGCAGAGCCTAATAAAAAAAGGTCTATCAGACCAAACAAAAGTGCTATGCACTATTAAAAGGAGCAGAGCCCAATTAAGAGAAAAAATTCTAAACAGACCAAAATAAAATGCTCTATAAAAAGGGGATAGAGCCTAATTAAAAGGGGCTAATAGGCTAGAAAAAATGCACTGCATTATTAAAAAGGGCAGAGCCCAATTAAAAGGTCTAACAGGCCAAATGCAAATAAGAGGTTGAACATTTTCAACTGGACTTAGCCCAATTCTGGCCGTAAATCATCAAATTAAATTGACTGAGCACGATTGCTCCCATCAATCAATTTACATCCGGTTCAAGGGTACATCTCTGAACTCCCCTGACATCCGTCGTTGTAATCCTTCAACGTCGTCAGAGAGGTGAAGGGTCCCGACAACCACACATCGATACGGACTGTGGGGTCCTTAAACTCATGGACTTAAGCGTCCTTAAACTGATATACGGACTTAAGCATCCTTAAACTCACGGACTGTGGGGTCCTTAAACTCATGGACTTAAGCGTCCTTAAACCGATATACGGACTTAAGCGTCCTTAAACTCACGGACTGTGGGGCCTTTAAACTCATGGACTTATGCGTCCGTAAACCAACATTCGTCCTCAAAATGAGAATGATGGACCACCATGTCCCTAAACTGGCATTGAACCACCATGTCCCTAAACTGGCAATGGACCACTATGTCCCTAAACTGGAACAATAGAGCCCCCAAATGCTCTTTTGTCGGATCTAAACGATCCCGTTTAAGTTGATCTTAGCCTCAAAAATGGCTAACATATCCTTAAACCCAAAACACCAAAACCAAATCTAAGAAAATATGGATTTGGACTAATCCATGTCCTACGGGCGATGACATAAATTAGTCTTCGTATACAATCCACGGGCAACCACAAACAAAACAAACACACACGACACGAAGAGAAATTCTGGAGAAGGAGAAAGTTGTTACCACTATGTGGTAGCGTAATTAACTACAGGGGCTTGCGCTTGCAGGGAAGAGCGTCCCCACAATCAAAAACCCCTCAAGCGAGGGGGAATCCGACGAAGTCTGCTACATCGGCCGCGTCCGTCTAAACCTCCGATACACGGTGCCATAAATCAACTTGGCATCTTCGGAGAGGTAGACGGAGAAAACCAAATAGCATCTTCCCCGAATCTCAGGCAAGACGTCCTCACGTCGTCTTGGCCGTCATTCGGAGGGGAACAGATTCTGGCACGCCCGGTGGAACCTTTTCCTCTTTCAACTCCACACTTCGAGTGTCGTCTTCGCGAACGAATCGCGGTTTGTTAATGGTTGCCTTCAGGTTTCAAGTTACTAAGATTTGGTCTTTTGCCTGGCGCAGAAATCAAGCATCAATGGCTTCCAACTGCTCGAACTGCTCCAAATGCAAATGCAACCGACGCTCCGCCTCACCTGGAGGTGTAGCCTATGGGCCTCAAGAGGCCTCCATCCTTGCTATGCCGGTGGAACAAGTGACTCAGGCCACCACCGGTCTGTTTTTCGGGACCATGCTCCCGCCAGCAAGCTTCACCATTCCAGTGCCCGTACCGAAAGCGCAAAATAAGTCGGTCTTCGATCGGCTCACTACTACCACGGCCCCTCTCAACGGGTCGTCCAATGTCAAGACGGCAGCCTCGGTCTTTACCAGGCTGAACTTGAACTCTGATGGGCCTGCCAAAAAGCCCATAACTCCTGACGTGGGCATCGCAAAGAAGACAGCCATCTCTATTCCTGAAGTCGTCAAGACGGCTTCTCCTGCTAAAGAGTCGGTCGTTTCAAGGCTGACTATTCCGGCTCCTGTTCCTGCTCGAGGGTCTGTCTTTGACAGATTGGACACCGCCACTCTAAAGACATCAGTCTTCAAGAGGGTGGCACCAGCGGCGCCTCATCTAGACAGGGGGCAAGACAAAACCATCCCCATCGCCGAACCAGCCCCAACAGCTCGACACGCTCGACGTCGCCACTAGCGCCGAGTAAGGAAGGCCGGGGGCAACTCCCTCTCTGGGCTGACTCCACTAGCTCCAATGGTGGAAATTAATGCTGCTGTTCCGACTGGGAACGGCTTTGAACCGCTAAGGAGGGTACGCAAAAACTCTCCGACTGCCACGCTGAAAAGATCTCCTGCACCTGCGGAGAGTGTTACAGAAACAATGCCGGAGTAGCCCCCTCAACGGCTGTCCTCCAAAATTTACAAGGTCTGGCGGCGGGTTTAGGACTCAGTAATTGATCGAGATCACTCTCGTCGGCAGAAGAGGGTGAAAGTTCAAGAAGAAAAGAACCGTCCTGTCAAATCGCAAAGGACAACAACCACCTGGGTGCCCGCTGCAACGGCCCCCTCGACTTCGATGGCCCACAAGAGAAGAAGGCCGGAGAAAGTTCCCACGCCTGCGGAAAATATTAAAGGCGGTGAGCCCAAACGCCCTAAGTCCGGGGGCATTATAGTCCATACCGTCTACATGGCGTCCGGGAAAGAGGACAGCCGTACATCTACAGGTCATAGACCGCTTACGCGATCGGTGACTAAAGCTCAGGAGCAGCAGCAGAAGCTCCAGGAAATGATGAATGCGATGGCCATACTCATTGGGCCAAAAGAGAGCCCCGAAGCGTCCTCGGATCAACGCCACGAGGAAGAAACTGATGCTGAATTCCTTCGCAGGATACTGGAGAAGAAGGACAAAGAGGCTGTGGAACAAGCAGCTAATATAAAATGAATGGCCCTTCTGTTCCAGGATATGGTGGGTATGATGATCCAGCAAGATCCCCCAGCCGAAGATCCTCCGATTGTCCTTGAAGATGACAGGGAGAGACGTCGAATCCTCCGCCGGCTCTTTCAATAGCCAAGGAGGAAACAATTTCTAAAGCTGCCCTAGATGAATATATAGCTCAGCAAATACGAGTTCACCAAGCAACTGAGGCAGCCGGTCGAATTGTCAAGACGGGGAGACCATATCCAAGATGGTACGATCAGATAAAATACCCGTCGGGATACACCATCATAAAATTCCATGTCTACAAGGGGACTGGAAATCCCCACCAGCATGTCGCCCAGTTCAGGGCTCTATGTGGTAACACCGGGGGTGATGATAAGCTCTTGCTTCGCCAGTTCGTCGGCAGACTGTCGGAGATGGCGTTCGAATGGTATTCTGAACTTCCGAACGACTCCGTCAAAACATTCGCAGAGATGGAGCTGTTGTTTACACAAAGATTCGCAAGCGCCAGCGAACGCACCCCGATAACAGCATTGATTAATGCCAGGGTGAAGCCGGGCGAGACGTGGGTCCAATACGCGATACGGTGGAGGAACCTATGGTCGAAATGCGAACAACGCATAGAAGAGGCTCCTGCGGTAGGCATGTTTGTGGGAACCCTCGATCCGCAGGCGACCATATCCTAATTCATGATGTTCTTCAAGCCGACCACCTTCCAGGCCCTGATTGAAAAGCTAACCCAAATGGACCAGATGAGCCATAGACCGTCTCCTCCAAAGCCGGATTCTCGAAATGAGAAGGGAAAGGGAAAAGCGATTGTCGTCGCCAATGCTCAACAACAGCCGAGCAACCTGAAGCCGGTTGTCCATCAAAACAACACGCGTACCCCTCGAGGAGAGGCTGGGACGTCCTCACTCGTTTCCTCAAGATAAAACGAGAAGACTATTCGAGCTGGCATTGCGTAACCGGCTCATCAATTTGCCGGATCCAAGACATCCGTTGCAGCCAAACGACGTCAATTATCCCAATTACTGTCCCTACCACCGAGTATTGGGTCATCCAATTGAAGATTGCTACGTCTTCAAAAACTGGATTGAAGACCAATACCAACAGGGCAAGTTCGCGTTGTCCGAAAGATGGAAGGTGAACCCGCCGTAGCCTCACACCCCTAAAAAGGTGAATACGCCGGGGGCAACGTGGTCCCTTGTTGAAAAAGCTCCGTGAGAGGTCGTGCTGTCAGCCAAAACCAAAAAGATGCTGAACGATCTCCAAACATGCCCGGCGATCAGGTGGAAGAACTCGTTGGAACCTCAGATCATTGAAAGGATGCTGAAGCCGCGCCCAACTCCGAAGATCGGTGCTGATGGCCCGAGCACTCACACCCAGCAGTCAAAATCTTCAAAGAAGAAGAAGAAGAAATCCAAGAAGCTCGTGAAGCCTGGCGACAAGCGCACGGACTTACAAAAACAGATTGACGCACTGGAGGAGTACAACCAGAAAGTACGGACTCCCATCACACTCCAAGAGTTCCTCAGCCACGTCTTTCAAGAGGAAGATGAGGGAGAGAGCTCGTCGGATGAATCCGAAGAATACGTAGCGAGTTGTCATATGATCCCCCACTCGTTTACAGACGATGAGGAAACTCCTTTCACTGAGAAGCTGGGGGCAGATCCTAAACCGGAACTTCTGGGGCCATCGGATGAAACAATTGACGCATTCCTCAATGAAGCTCTTCTGAAAAGTAAAGATGATCGGGAACGCGAAGCGGTCATATTTGAAAGGGCCAAGCGCCGGCGAATAGATAAAAGGGTCGAAACACTCCCGTTGGATCAAAGTACGTCCACCGCAGATAAAAGCAAATTCAAGACGAGGAAAAGGTTTGCTAAAGCCATATCAATGGGTATGAAGCTACCACCCTCTGAAGGAAACATTGCTGGCAAAGCGGGAATACACCCTTCCTACTGCTTGTATCGGAAGATTTCGCACCCCACCGAAGAGTGCATAGCTTTCAATAAATGGTGGCAGGGGTATGTTGTTCACCGGCAACATTTTAAGCGAGAGAAGCGCAAAACTCGTCGGGAGCAGAAAGGTACGACCGAGGAGCTTAGTGGAACTACCGGTGATTGTCGCATGGTTAACGTCGGAGGATCGCAAGTTCTCACGTTCGGGAGCGATTTTGACGAGGAGCTGGCTCTTAGCCCTCTCTTTAAAGAGTCCACCTCGGGAAAAGAGGAGGAGCCGAAGGCCTGCGAAAATATCCGGCTGTGTAATCGTACGCTAAGAGAAAAGAATCTTGGACCCTAGAATAAAAAAGATAAGGGGAAAGAAAAGGTCTCTGAGGATATCGCCCTAGATGACCAAGTCATGGAAGAGCTAACCGCCAAGGTCCCGCCAAAAAAAATAAGGTGGATTACAACGTTCTAGCGCGTTTGAGGAAGTTACCCTCTCAGCTCAGCATTCTTGACGCCCTCTTACTGTCAAAAGAAGCAAGAGATTCATTAATCAAAGCACTGCAAGAGCCCGAACAATTCCAAGCTTTCCCTGCCGAAGAAAAGATGAAGGATGAGCTGGAAGAAGTGCACACAGCCGATGTCACTTTCGGTGACGAAGACCTCCTCCTCGGGACGTGCGAGCACAACCGTCCCCTATATGTCTCAGGATACTGCCATGAATAAAGATAGGAAAAATCTTGGTTGACAATGGGTCATCCGTCAATCTCCTCAATGTGCGGGCGTTGAAAGAAATCTGCATGAGCGTCCAGCACCTCGCTCGGGATAAGATCACCATCTCCGGGTTCGACTCTAAATCATCAAGAACTCTCAGGTCCGTGATACTGACGTTACGCTTTGGGCTACTCATCACGGACATTAAATTCCACGTCATAGGCGCCAAGACATGCTATAATGCTCTGCTCGACCGACCATAGTTACACGAGTACAACATCATCCCTTCTACACAGCATCAGTGTATGAAATATTTTAAGGATGGTCTCGAGTATACCGTAACGGGAGAGCTGAACCCATTCTCCGTGAACGAAGTCCGCAAATATGAAGATGAAAAATACTTCTTACCGAATTTTGAAGATACGAAGAGATGTCACAAACCGGAGAACAAAGCTAACACCACCATCCCTGTCTTCGGGAGTGATACCGAGGAGGAAGAGAAGATAGTTTATTCAGGTCCACCCCAACACAACAAGCCAGGACCGTCCGCTCCTATGTTGATCTTTAGCAGTGACTCGGAAGATAAGGTCCATGCTATATTCTCTGCTCGGCCTTCAATACAAACATCCGCTGTCGAAGAGTAAAGTCTGCAAGTCTCCATGGTTCCACTTAAACACCATAAAGAACTGGATGCGCTCGATACCTACAGTGTAGAGGAGATGCGGACGTTCTATGTCTCTCCCAGGCGAGAAGGAGAAAAGGAAATTCTATTCTACCGCTCTAAAAAAACCAAAGTGGAGAAAGAAATCTGGCACGGTGCGGATCCTATGCTTGACAGGCTTCAGCCCATCCGTCTGCCTAGATATTATACAGAAGGCTTGAAAAGGCTGTTGAAGTGCCAGGGGATACCCTTCAAACAGACTGCTCGAAAAGCTAAGTTCTATGACAGGGTCTGGAACGTTCCCGGAACTCAGCACAAGTTGCCTAGTAGGAGGATGGAAACAATCGGGCTTGGATATGTTCGGCCCAAGAAACGGGAGCTCCTTCGCGACTGTTACGTCGTACATGACTTCAATGAAGAAGGGGATGCTCAATGGGAGGACGCTAATCCTAAACCGGAAAAACTTCCTGATGCAAAAGTACCTAGTCCGTCATTCGAAGAACAAATGGACAAGCTTATAAGGGAAGCTTGTCAAAAAGTCCGAGACGACCACAACCGCGAAATGGCCATCTACGAGAAAGCCAGGACGCAGCGCCTCCTCCAACAGGCTGTTAAAAATGAAAATGCCGCTCCCTGTCAACCTGTTGTTAAAAAGGCCCGACACAGAGGCAGAAACAAGTCAAAAAGCGAAAAAGGCATTCAGCAAAGACAAAGCGGGACCAAGAAGCCACGCAGTCGGGAATTGAGCGGTTCTGATCTATCCCTTATGAAGAAAATGGGTCGAGCATACTCTTTTCCTCGAGACAAGACAAATAAGATACTTGACCTCGCTATAAGACATCAAATGCTTACACTGCCGGAGTCTAAACACCCCGAACAAGCAGGCGACGTATCACACCCAAACTATTGCTCTTATCACGGGGTAATAGGACACCCTCTCGAAGATTGCTTCACCTTCAAGAATTGGGTCGAAGATCAGTATCAGCTCGGCAAGTTCGCTCTATCTGACAGCTTCAGGGTAACGCCGCCACAGAAGCATGAACCCAAAGCCACGAAAGCAGAACCAGATCCACATAGGTCTTGGAAACGAACCCGTACTTGTCCTATGATAACAATATCAAAAGAAGAGCCCGAGAACATGGATAACCTTCCCTGGTGCTTCGAAAACAACAATGAGGAGGTGATCTCGGAATTCCCACCAGCGCCAAAAGAGCTGGAAGATGGAATACATACTACTGCAGATAACCTCAAGAAAATTGAGTTAGGAACGGCGAACGACCTGCGACCGACATTCGTCAGTGAGCTGCTAACTGAAGAAATGGTGGCTGCATTAAAAGACGTACTTATGCAGCATAGAGATTGCTTCGCATGGAACTATTCCGAAATGCCAGGACTAGATCTAGAAATTGTTGTGCATAAATTGGCGATATCCCCGGACGTCAAGCCAGTCAAACAGGCGCCGAGAAGAATGCGGCTCGAGCTTGAGATGAGCATCAACGCCAAAGTCAAGAAGCTGATTGACTCTGGGTTTATCCGGGAGGTTCAGTATCTCGATTGGATCGCCAACATCATCCCGGTGATGAAGAAAAATGGGACAGTGCGCATATGCGTGGACTTCCGAGATCTCAATAAAGCCTGCTCGAAGGACGATTTCCCAGTCCCAGTCACTGAGCTGATGATAGACAATACGTCCACTCACGAGGTTTTCTCCTTCACGGACGGCTCATTAGGGTATAATCAGATAAAGATGCATCCCAAAGACCAGAAGCACACCGCTTTCCGGACCCCTCTGGGAATATTCTGCTACAAGGTGATGCCCTTCGGTCTAAAGAATGCCGGTGCCACCTATCAAAGGGCTATGACAAAGATCTTCGATGACCTTATACAAGAAATCGTCGAATGCTATATCGACGACCTCGTAGTTAAGAGCAAATCATATGAGGAGCATTTAGAGCATCTGAAGACCATATTTCAACGCCTTCGACAATACAACTTGAAGATGAACCCTCTCAAATGTGCATTTGGAGTTTCCTCGGGCAAATTCCTAGGATTCATCGTCCGACACCGGGGTATCAAAATAGATCCGTCAAAGATAAAGGCGATCATGGAAATGCCTCCGCCAATGACTCTCAAGCAATTGCGGCCTCTCCAAGGGAAGCTCGCGTACATACAGCGATTTATAGCCAATCTTTCAGGCAAGTGTCGTCCTTATAGCCACTTGATGAAGAAGGGAACCCCTTGCGTTTGGGATCACAAATGCCAGAGCGCGCTGGACGAAATCATGCAATACCTGCAGAATCCGCCAGTGTTGGCCGCTCCGGTCAAGGGAAAGCCCCTCATTCTTTATACAACCACCCTCGAAGGTTCTTTGGGTGCATTATGGGCACAAGAGAACGACCAAGGGAAAGAAAGAGCTCTCTATTACTTAAGTCGAGTTCTGCTGGGGGCAGAAAGCAACTATTCTCCCATTGAAAAACACTGCCTAGCGTTGATCTTCGCGGTAACAAAGCTCAGGCACTATGCATTAGCACATGAAGTCCGTCTCATTTCGAAGGTGGACCCCCTTAAATATTTAATGTCGAAAGCCATATTGACAGGTCGGCTCGCTAAATGGGCCCTGCTCATGATGGAGTTCTCGATAACCTATCAGCCTCTTAAGGCAGTGAAAGGCCAGGCCATCGCCGACTTCCTCCCTGAGCATCCGATACCTGCCGATTCTCCTCTGAATTGCGAGCTGCCAGACGAACATGCGTTTGATGCGATCGACGGCAGCGGTACCCGATAGGAGCTTTATTTTGATGGAGCGTCTTCCACGAAGAAGCGCAAACAAAGCACCCCTATAATCAAATCAGGGGTAGGCCTTATCTTCGTAACCCCACAAGGAGGGATAATGCGCTTTGCTTTCTCCTTAACAGAGCCAATGACGAACAATGAAGCCGAATACGAAGCTTTGATAGCAGGCCTCGAGATCGCCATCGACATGGGGATTGAAAACCTCCTCATATACGGAGACTCCCAACTGGTCGTCAGTCAAGTAAATGGTGACTACCAAACATGCAAACCAGAGCTAGTAAAGTATGGCAAGAAGGTGCAGCAACTGTTGACCCGAATCCCCTCCTATATGCTAGAAAGCATACCGCGTGCAGAAAATAGCAAGGCGGATGCGTTAGCCAAACTCGCTAAAGAACTAGCCGACGAGAACCTCGATGACGTAAGAATCGTGGTACAAAGCCGTCGAGTTCTTGCTCCGGCAGAAATATCTCCAGAATCATCCGAAGAAAAGGAATCGACTGAGCAGACGGCCCTGCAAATAAAAGACCGGGAAAAGGCTGAGGATTGGAGAGAAGTCTTTATAGACTACTTCAAATCACGTCAAACGCCTAAAGATGCGTCCTCAAGACATCAGCTTATGAAACGAGCTCTGTCTTTCTCCTTCGTCAATAATACTCTGTACAAGAGGTCATTTGATTCTATGTGGTTGTGATGTCTGGGACCTGAAGAGGCGAAAAGAGTCGTTCAGGAAGTTCACGACGGACTCTGCGGTTCTCATCAAGCAGGCTCGAAGATGAAGTTGAAGATTAAACGGATGGGCTACTATTGGCCCACGATGATCCAAGACTGCCTCGAATATGCGAGGCAATGCCACTCATGCCAAATCCACGGGGACTTCATCTACCAGTATCCAAATCCTCTACATCCAACGGTGGCTAGCTGGCCGTTCGAAATGTGGGGGACTGACATAGTCGGCCCTATCGAACCAGCATCGTCTAAGGGACATCGATTCATCTTGGCGACGACTGACTACTTCTCTAAATGGGCAGAAGCAGTACCGCTGAGGGAAGTGAAGACGGAGAATGTCCTCCATTTCTTCAAGACGCATGTTATTTATCGATTTGGAACTCCGCGACGGATCATCTCCGATAACGGGCCAGCCTACAGAAGCCACAAGATCAGCCGCTTCGCGCAACAACATAACATAGACTGGAGATATTCCTCAGTTTATAATCCTCGAGCTAACGGTCTTGCGGAGGCTTTCAACAAGACCTTGACGAAGATCGTGAAGAAGACGGTGTCCCGAAATAAAAAGGACTGGCACGAAAGACTGCAAGAAGCTCTCTGGGCGTATCGAACTACGTTCAAGACGGCTACGAACACAACGCCGTACGCGTTGGTATTCGGTACAGAAGCAGTACTCCCCCTCGAGATAGAGTTACCCTCTCTACGAGTGGTAGTCTACTACGAGCTGACGGACGAAGAAAATGCTCACCTTCAGCTTGAGGAGCTTGACGCCCTTGACGAAACTTGGCTTATAGCGCAACAAAATCTGGAGGCTTATAAAGCAAAGATGACGCGCTCATATGAAAGATTGACCAGGCCAAGGACATTTCGCCAAGGCGAACTCGTGCTAGTGGTCAAAAGACCTATGATCCCCAATCGCGCCAAGCGGGGAAAATTCGAGCCGAACTATGAAGGCCCGTACATCATAGACAAGGTCTACCAGGGTAGAGCCTATCTACTCATGGATATGCACGGTGAAAGGCCTTTCAAGCCAATAAACGGTCGCTTCTTAAAGAAATATTATGCTTAATAAGTTACCGCCTAAGTCAATGATAGGTGACGACGACTATATCCGCTCACTATCTTCCTAAGCCCAAACTCTATAAGTAGTAGCCGGCCTTCTTCAACAATGGACCGAAACGTCCTTAAACTAATGACGGACCACTATGTCCTAAAACTAGCTGTTGACCGAGATGTCGATAAACTATGGTGGATTGCAACATCCCAAAGCCGCAACCTCGTTAAAAGGAAAATAAAACGGTATGTCCATAAGCAAAATGGGCACGGATGAAAACCCGAAAGGGCTCCGTGAGTAAAAACAGCAGGGCTACCGGCAAGTGTTTGTGAAAACCTGAAAAAGTGTGACCTCGTTAAAAAAAAGAATAAAAAGAAAAAAAACGGTATGTCCATAAGCAAAATGGGCACGGATGAAAACCCTAAAGGGCTCCGTGAGTAAAAACAGCAGAACTGCCGGCGAGTGTTTGTGAAAACCCGAAAGGGAGCAACCTCGTTAAAGGACACTTGCAAGGTCCTCTCGACCCTGTAAGGAGAAACCACCCGCGTGAGATCCTTACAATTCACAAGGGAGCAACACACTTAGGAGTCCCCACGATTCCTAAGGAGAAAATACACTTGCGAGATCCTCACGACTCGTAAGGAGAACTCTCTTATAGGACCCTCACGGGTCATAAGATTTGAAAGTCTTAAGTTACAGAGACCTAAACCTGTGCTTAAGCAACCCCCACAACCTTCGATATTGCCCTACAAGTGGCTCAGTACTGACCCTTATATACAATCCACAGGCACGAATAAACATTTCCCTAACAAAGTCCCACCCGTGACTAGGGATATGTCCATATGGTGAACAACCCTTGTAAGTCCTCTCGACTTACAAGGAGAAAACCCTCTTGTAGGATCCTTACGACTTACAGAGGAACATGCACTTAGGAATCCTCACGATTCCTGAGGAGAAAACACACCTACAAGATCCTCACAACTTATAGGGAGAAATACCTTTGTGAGACCCTTACGGCTCATGAGGTCAAAAGCCTTAGTCAACAGGATCTTAACCCTGTTTACTAAGCCACCTTTGTTCAACATCGACAGAGGCAAATGATGATTCACTCCTGGCAACATCCCAGTTGTAGCGGTGCTGATGCTGAAATCGGTGTCTAATTCCAGGCTTACGGCGAGAAGCTAGCGATCCACACATGCATGTGAAATAGCCGAAATGATGGGGCTACTTGCAAAAAAATCAGCAAGTAAAAATGCATGCATGCAAAATAGCCGAAATATTGGGCAACTCGCAATAAAAAGCAGCGAGTAAAAATAAAAGAAATAGACGAAATGATTGGGCACCGCGAAAAATAACCGAAATGATTGGGCAATCGCGACCTTCGCGATATAAAAGCTGAAATGATAGAGCATCGCGGAAATAAAACAATAATATAAAAAAAATGATGAAACTTTTTGCCCTACAGGTGAGATCACATCGATCCCTGTATACAATCTAAGGGCACAAACAAAAAGGTAACCATACCTTCCCAACAGGCTTCGCCAAAAAGCGAAGCCAAATCTCAACGGTTCACCCACAACCTAGAGACAACCGCGACATTCGTCTCGATACAGCAGATGCAGTGCCAGCAAACGAAGCAAAGACCAAATTCCTAGCTTCACGGTCTTAACGGCAAAGTCATATAAATCCCGAAAGACAATCGGAGATCATCTCACCCCAGCATGGAGTGATCACCACTTCGACGATTCATCTCTATACAACAGACGAAATGTCATTACACCGTCCCTCCTCCAACAGGATTCGGATACACCACTGCAAGCGAAGCGAAGGCCAAATTCCTAGCTTCAGGGTCTTGACGGTAACTCATATAAAACCTGAAAGACCACCAGAGATCATCTCAACCCCAGGGAAATCAGTGTCCTTGGCAACCTCCTCGAATCAGGGAAACCAGTGTCCTTGACGAGAGCACCTCGATTCGCGTCGACCCGCAGAGAAACTAGTGTCTTTGCAGGAACACCTCGACTCTTCTCAACCCTAGGGAAATCAGTGTTCTTGGCAACCTCCTCAAGCCCAGGAAACCAGTGTCCTTGACGAGAGCATCTCGATTCGCGTCGACCCGCAGAGTGTAAGTCCACGTTGCTCACCCCGGTTCTTACGGGGAGGCGGAAACGGCAAAAAACAATAAAAATTAGCGCAAAGGCAACATGGACTAAAAGCCGGATCTTTGCTAAACTAGAAACTAACAAACTACTAGAGGCTTTAACTACTATGCCGTAGAAAATATACCTCACGAAACCGGTCCTTCGGGTCTTCTCTCCGCTGTCCGGCTCGTCCATCCACGCTCCGAGGGTCGATCCGGATCTTAGTCACCTCCGCGGCATTCTTGAGTCGAAGACGATCCACCCGAGAGTTGTACACCGAGCTCCACCTCGAGCCGAGGCAACTAGGGCAACGGGATCGCTAGTCTAGATGCCCTAGGTTGTGTAGTAGAGATATATGGAAGTGTTTGTCTTTGTGGGATCTTTTTCTCTCAACACATGAGATCAAAAGAAGAAATCAAGAGGAGGAGGAAGGAGGAGCTAGCAACCATGAGAGCTTTTCTTTTCTTCTCACAAGAACAAGAGAGAGAAATGAAAATGAATTATTAGCTAAAAAAATGAACCATGGTTGCAATAATGCAAAACTATCATAATTACCAATCCTTTCATGATAAAGTTGATGCTACATTGAATTGACCATTTTCATAATCAAAAAGAAAAAGAAAATCCAAAGAAGAGTGTAGACTTCTCATGAAGGTCAATGGTCAACTCCGGTCAACGGGTCAACAAAGTCAAGAGAGGTCAAGGTGGTCAAATGGTCAATGCAATTAGCCATCACTAAACTATCACTAAAAGGATTAGTAAACAATGTCTTCGGCTCATAATGGTTTTGACCAAACGAATTGCCAAAACCCTAATGAGTCCGCCTCAAAATGGTTTTGGCCGAACCAACTGCCAAAACCCTAATGAGGCACCTCCTCCTTCATCGCTCCTCAAAACTGTGCATACACACCCCGCATCCGCATTCCGTAGAATACGAATGCACAAAAGACAAAACAAATCCATCCGTGCAATACTAGGATCCGGCTTAAACCAAAGCCCACTAGTATTGCCTGCCCGAACAACATACGCACACAAGTGCACGTAAGTGATCGTAGCCCTGCCGTAAAACCATACGGCCTCTACACGTTTCGCTCAGTGCAGGGAAACTCTTTGTGTGGGACTCTAAAGACTCGACACTATGCTGGCAGTGGTTTTAACCACAGACCGCAAGCGGCACTAGCTGTACGTAACGGTCCCTAGGTAGATGTCGATAAAAAGGCCGATGAAGTAAACCCATCCGAACTCCTACTGAGCCTGTATGTGACAATCTCCGTACAGTCCGGTCTGTTCGTCTGATACATCGCATGGCGGGACTAGGGGGGTGGTGAACGTTAGTCCCCTAATAGCGGTACAAGTCGTGTCGGAGTGTAGCCCAGAACACCCTGAGATAACACTGGAAACCTACCAGTATATCTCGCTTGCCCTGGCTAGGGACTACTTGTGTAATGGCTCTCCTAGACACAGCGCGATGTCAACCCCCAATACCGGGAGAGACGAATCCTGTCTAACCGTCACTGCCTCCAAGTGCTTCGGGACTGCACCCAACTACTACCTGTTTGCACGACTCCTTTGAGCCGTGGTAGGGTAGTAATCTAAGTACAGTGGGAACACACTCGAGGCGAAGTGACAGTGTCAAGTCAGCGGACTAAGCTGTACTCATGTCACCTGGGAACTGATAACCGACGATAGGTATAATACCAACCATCAGTTCCCGACGAGTCCAGTCCAGTGTACTCGTAACCTAACGAGCACCAGCATACTATCTCCAATACGACGTACCGATGGCTGTAGGACAGACCATCTCCCCTGCTGGGATGAGAAGCGCATACGCTAGTCTACTCCGGAGTATCGATGCCCTGTCTCGATAGCCCTACGACTAGGGACCTGTATAAGGATGTGCTTATAGATTACCCAGCCCCCATAAGTATGACTGTCATCATAACGCTGGTAATCAAGCAAAGATCCTAAGGGCTCTACTAATATGTATAAGCGATATGCTAAAAGAAACACATGCACATATTGAAGTAGAAACAAACCAAGTAGCATACTACCATTTTGAGCAAGATTGTCTATACAACTGTGAATATCCCAAGCTTCCATTAAGTAATATACAAGCTAGTATGATATAGTAATGGCCTCTAGGGCATATACACTAACAATCTCCCACTTGCACTAAGGCCATGTACTGGCGTATCGAAGACCTATCATCTCGATCAGCCGCTCGAACTGAGTCTGGGGTAGGGCCTTCGTGAGTGGATCTACACTGCTGTTCTCCGTATTTACTCTCTTCACCTCGATCTCCCGGCGATCTACGATCTCCCTGATCAGGTGGTACCGCCTCAAAATGTGCCTGGACTTCTAATGGAACCTGGGTTCCTTCGCTAAAGCTATAGCGCCGTTGTTGTCGCAATACAGCGGTATTGGATCAACAATGGTAAGAACCACCTGAAGCTCCGTGAGGAACTTCTTCATCCAGACAGCTTCCTTTGCGGCATCGCAAGCAGCTATGTACTCCGCTTATATAGTTGAGTTAGCAACGGTCTCCTGCTTGGAACTCTTCCAGCAAACCGCCCCTCCATTGAGGGTAAAGACATAACCCGACATGGACTTGGAGTCATCCTTGTCACTCTGGAAGCTGGAGTCAGCAAAGGCCTCAAGCTGGAGGTCTTTTCCACCATACACCAAGAACATCTCCTTAGTCCTTCTTAGGTACTTGAGAATGTTCTTTACCGCTATCCAGTGTTTCTCCCCTGGGTTCGACTGATACCGGCTTACAACACTCAATGCGTATGCTACATCTGGTCTGGTACATAACATCGCATACATTATAGAGCCTACCGCAGAAGCGTAGGGTATAATAGACATGTGATCCCTTTCCAAATCAGTCTTGGGAGACATCTCTTTGGAGAGGGTGATCCCGTGACAAGCCGGTAAATTACCGCGCTTGGAATCTTCCATACTGAATCTTTTCAGTATGGTGTCGATGTACCTTGACTGTGAAAGTCCCAACATCCTCTTAGATCTATCACGATAGATCTGGATCCCCAGAATGTAGTTGGCATCACCCAGGTCCTTCATGGAGAACCTCTGCGACAAGAATCCTTTGACTGACTGTAGCATAGGAATATCATATCCTATTAGGAGAATGTCATCCACATACAAGACGAGGAATACCACAGTTCTCCCTACAATCTTACTGTAAATGCATGGTTCATCTGGGTTTTTGATAAAGTCGAATTCTTTGAAAGTATCATCGAAGCAGATGTTCCAACTCCGCGATGCCTGCTTCAGTCCATAAATGGACTTTAGCAACTTGCACACTTTACCGCTGCTTCCACTCTGAATGAATCCCTCCGGCTGATCCATATAGACGCACTCTTCCAAATTTCCATTTAGAAAAGCCTTCTTTACGTCCATCTGCCAGATTTCATAATCGTGGAAGGCAGCAATGGCAAGAAGGATCCGAATGGATTTCAGCATAGCCACTGGAGAAAAGGTCTCGTCATAGTCCAAACCAGGTCTTTGACGAAAACCCTTTGCAACAAGTCTAGCTTTATAGGTCTCAACCTGCCCATCTACACCAATCTTCTTTCTGAAGATCCATTTGCAGCCTACGGGTTTTACCCCTTCTGGAGCAAAGTCCAAAGTCTAAACTTTGTTGGTGTACATGGACTCCATCTCGGTCCGCATTGCATCCAGCCATTTTACCGAGTCACCGCTCTGAATGGCTTGCTAGAAGCTAGTAGGCTCACCATAATCCATAGTGCAATCCTCTCTATCCCCGTCTATGAGAAAACCGTAGTATCTCTCGGGCGGATGAGACTGCCTACTACTCCTGCGGAGTGGTGCTGGGATGTCCGGTTCTCTTGAAACTTCTGGTTTTTCCAAGCTTTCAGTAATAGCTTATGGTTCTGGAATTTCTTCCAGTTCTACTACGCTCCCACTTGCTTCTTTTTCTAAAAACTGATGTTCCAGAAAGTGGGCATGACGAGAAACAAAAACCTTTTGTTCCTCTGCGTAATAGAAAAAATACCCCCTGGAGTTCTTTGGGTATCCCACAAACTTACACAGTACTGAGCGTGCCTCGAGCTTGTCCGCATACTGCTTTTTTACAAAAGCTGGACATCCCCATATCTTTAGATACTTAAGACAGGGTTTCTTCCCACATCACATCTGATATAGTGTGGTAGGCACAGTCTTAGAGGGAACCTTGTTCAAGAGATATGCAGCTGATTCTAGTGCATAACCCCAGAAGGATCGCGGCAACTCAGCCTTACTCATCATGGAACGAACCATATCCAATAGGGTTCGATTCCTCTTTTCCGATACACCGTTGTGTTGTGGTGTGTATGGAGGAGTAAGCTGAGAGAGAATTCCATTCTCTTTTAAGTAGCCCAGAAACTCGGCACTCAAGTATTCACCACCTCGATCAGATCTCAGTGTCTTGATACTTTTGCCTGTTTGTTTTTCAACTTCATTCTTGTATTCCTGAAATTTCTCAAAGGCCTCTGATTTGTGCTTCATCAAGAAGACATGCCCATACCTAGAGAAATCATCTGTGAAAGTAATGAAGTATGAATAACCACTTCGCGCATGTGCAGACATTGGACCACACACGTCACTGTGTATGAGTCCCAAGAGCTCGATCGCTCTTTATCCGTGTCCAGTGAACGGAGTCTTTGTCATCTTTCCCATGAGACAAGATTCACAAGTGGCATAAGACTGGTACTCGAACGGATCCAAATATCCTTCTTTATGTAACTTTGTCAACCGTGTCTCATTGATGTGACCCAGTCTACAATGCCATAAGAAAGCCTGATTTAATTCCGGAGACTTTCTTTTAAGTGTGTTCTGGACACTGAAGACCTGAGCTTGATTCAAAACGTATATACCGTTTTTCAATGTACCTGACCCAATCAGAACTTGATTTAGGTGGATGTTTACTACATCGCTTACAAAAGTAAAATCATATCCTTCCTTAGAAAGTAAAGATACAGATATGATGTTACAAGTCGCACCCGATACATAAAAACAGTTACGCAGAATCAATATCTGCCCAGTTGTCAGTCCTAGATGATATTCCCTTACGGATTCAGCATGCATGCTCATTCCGTTAGCAACCCTGAGAGTCATATCACCTTTCTTGATAACCCTACGGTTTCTCAGAGCCTGTAATGAATTACAGATATGAGATCCTGATCTGGTATCCAATACTCAGGAAGTAGGGTTAACTGACATACAGTTCTCTATTATAAACACACTCGAAGCCGAAGCCACAACATGCTTCGAATTCTGGCTACTGGCTTTGCAAGCCCTGCAATCCTTCTGCCCATGTTCATTCCCGTAACAATAGGAACATCCCTCTTTTAATACATCCATTCCCGAAACTTCTTCCCTTCCCTTTCTTTCTACTTCCCTGGTTTCCTTCAGGGTAGTAGGTAGAGACTGTTGAACTAAGTCAGCATCAGACTCGTTCTTCAACGTGGTCTTCAGGTCCGAGAGCTCAAAAGAGCTAGTCTCTGTAAGGACGTTGCCCCTTAAAGATGACCCGATAGCCAACCTCGCTGGAAGCAATTCGTTCGAGGTCTCATATCTTGCGATACGAGATTGCTCTCCATATAAATCTTTGTTATGGAGGAAGATAGAAACTGAGTCCATCTTCTCGTGCTGCCTCTGGTATGTACCATCAACTGAGGCTAACACGGGGCACTTGGCTTTCGCACAGTCTTCTTCCGATGTCCTACGGATATCAATATCCGTGACAGGGAAAACTGGACCTGAGACGGCAGGGGTTGGATCAGTCAAGAGGTGTCCCAGCTTGTCATGGTCAATGGACATCTGGATAGACCTTTGCCAGTCATAACAGTCAGATTCAGTCATTTTATTATCTAGATGTAACCTAGGTGCGGTCACTGGGTCGCTGCAATTAAGAGAGAGAGAAGAAAACACTTAGCATGATGCTCTTGCAAGTTTAGATTAGTTTTTAATTTATCTAAACAGGATGGCTCCCACTGTCTCTCGAATCCCTCCTCAAAACACAAAGGAAGAATTAGTCAGGATCAATCTCACCGTACAATACTTGCTTAACCGTTCAGCCAGGCCAGTGTCGGTACTTCGAGGGAGGTTTTCCAACGCTTTCGCGAAGTTCCTTAATTAAGTAACCTCTTTTCCCTGTGGGCGTAGCCCCGCTAACACCTTTCTAGACACCTACTAGGTTTATAGCATTGATCGTTAAGTGAGAAAGTTCCCGAGGAGTAGCATATACTCACAGTAGGATCGGGATCCAAATATCATCGCGTGACAAAACTGAAGGAATCCTATTAGAATCATCGCACTCCAAATGGTATGCAGCGCTAGCAAGTTTCAGTTCTTTTGAAACTCCCGATGTGGATTTTTGCCCCATGCTCTTATGACCTTGACAAAGGCCAACATATCATAAGTCACATGTCAAGTTCTACCCGTCATTATCCAGGTTAATTTGAACCCACCCGTACATACCCTTGACGAAGGCCAAAACAGTAGTATGACTGTCCCAAACCAACGCATCTATCTATGCTACAGATAAATATTCAGCAGCTACCAATCACTATGCCTTGGTAAAGGTCAAAATACATAGCTTGAATACTACTGAATATTTAACCGAAACGACGGAAGGCTACGAATGGTTTTGGCGAAACCGTGAACGTAGTGAACTTGATATAATCGATGGAACGATATAGCTTTTTAAAAGGAGTGGTTCAAGCTTTGCGTTTTAAAAGCTGGTTTTTGAAAAGAACCGAGTGGTTTTGAAAGTGTTCTAACGACTTTTACTTGGTTTATTTTCTTGCATTAATTCCAATGCGTCCCATCATTTAATCCTACCATTGCAGAAAACAACCAAAATATGGCGTACGCTTATGCCATCCGCATTCGCCACGGGGCCCCGTCATCACCCGTTAGGTTACTTAACTAACGACAGAGCGGGGGATGGACTAGCGCGGATGCAAAACATAAGCAACACCTAAATAGATATCATATATAGATATATAGCAATGATAGCTAATCCAGATCACAGATGAACACTTTGAATATACTAGGAACCCGCGATTCGTTCGAGCCTGCAACGAAAAGCGGATTACACGGTCGCGATGAATAGCCAAAACCCCACCCTAGACCCCTACGGGTGCGGCAAACTACCCGCCAAGTACCCGAAGCGAAGCAACCTCCTTCATCGCGTGAGTAGGCCACTCGGCACTTCGAGATACCCGGTAGTTTGTGCACCCTACCTTGGGTCTATCCTAGGAGCAAAAACAGTAAAAAGAAATTATACAATGACGGCTACAACCCCGACCCGGTTGTGCGGCCATACAAATAATATTACATCAATTTACAAAATTTAAAATGAATGAAAGAAAAAGAAACTCTCATCTCACATCCACCCCGGCTATTCATCCGCGACAATCCAACGAGTTCATATACACAAACCATCAACATTACAGATCACAGATACGTATAACTCCCACTAATCGACGTATAGTGATTAGCAGACGTTCAATACATATATTACATCACAGAAAATATTCATTAGCCAAAGTGTACGGAATATCGATCAAAATACGGATTTGTAACCACCCCAAAAGTCATTTTGTTCTCTGGAAAATCTGGGTAGAAACAGACTGTATTAAAAATCCCAAAACAACACAGTAAGAACACTGCAGCAAAACGGAGTCGCGGCTGAGTCAACTCGGCCGCGGATCCGCGGCCAAACCCAAGGTTTGGCCGCGTTTCCGCTGTGAGTTGGCCGAGTCAGAGGCTCAGTTTTGCTGTGTGTTCTATAAAAACCCTGAGACGATTTTTCATGTATGTCAAATAATTTTTTGAACAGTATAAAATATCGACAGATAGCTGGTTTTTGTCGGATGTGTTTTGCGACCTTTTTCCGATCGATATTCTAAATACTTTGCTAACTTGCTAGTTTATGTTTAGCTAGGCTCTAATACCACTGTAAGTCCACGTTGCTCACCCCGGTTCTTACGGGGAGGCGGAAACGGCGAAAAACAATAAAAATTTGCGCAAAGGCAGCATGGACTAAAAGCCGGATCTTTGCTAAACTAGAAACTAACAAACTACTAGAGGCTTTAACTACTATGCCGTAGAAAATATACCTCACGAAACCGGTCCTTCGGGTCTTCTCTCCGCTGTCCGGCTCGTCCATCCACGCTCCGAGGGTCGATCCGGATCTTAGTCACCTCCGCGGCATTCTTGAGTCGAAGGCGATCCACCCGAGAGTTGTACACCGAGCTCCACCTCGAGCCGAGGCAACTAGGGCAACGAAATCGCTAGTCTAGATGCCCTAGGTTGTGTAGTAGAGATATATGAAAGTGTTTGTCTTTGTGGGATCTTTTTCTCTCAACACATGAGATCAAAAGAAGAAATCAAGAGGAGGAAGAAGGAGGAGCTAGCAACCATGAGAGCTTTTCTTTTCTTCTCACAAGAACAAGAGAGAGAAATGAAAATGAATTATTGGATAAAAAAATGAACTATGGTTGCAATAATGCAAAACTATCATCATTACCAATCCTTTCATGATAAAGTTGATGCTACATTGAATTGACCATTTTCATAATCAAAAAGAAAAAGAAAATCCAAAGAAGAGTGTAGACCTCTCATGAAGGTCAATGGTCAACTCCGGTCAACGGGTCAACAAAGTCAAGAGAGGTCAAGGTGGTCAAATGGTCAATGCAATTAGCCATCACTAAACTATCACTAAAAGGATTAGTAAACAATGTCTCCGGCTCATAATGGTTTTGACCAAACGAATTGCCAAAACCCTAATGAGTACGCCTCAAAATGGTTTTGGCCGAACCAACTGCCAAAACCCTAATGAGGCACCTCCTCCTTCATCGCTCCTCAAAATTGTACATACACTCCCGCATCCGCATTCCATAGAATGCGAATGCACAAAAGACAAAACAAATCCATCCGTGCAATACTAGGATCCGGCTTAAACCAAAGCCCACTAGTATTGCCTGCCCGAACAGCATACGCACACAAGTGCACGTAAGTGATCGTAGCCCTGCCGTAAAACCATACGGCCTCTACACGTTTCGCTCAGTGCAGGGAAACTCTCTGTGTGGGACTCTAAAGACTCGACACTACGCTGGCAGTGGGTTTAACCACAGACCGTAAGCGGCACTAAATGTACGTAACGGTCCCCAGGTAGATGTCGATAAGAAGGCCGATGGGGTAAACCATCCAAACTCCTACTGAGCCTGTATGTGACAATCTCCGTACAGTCCGGTCTGTTCGTCTGATACATCGCATGGCGGCCCTAAGGGGGTGGTGAACGTCAGTCTCCTAATAGCGGTACAAGTCGTGTCGGAGTGTAGCCCAGAACACCCTGAGATAACACTGGAAACCTACCAGTATATCTCGCTTGCCCTGGCCAGGGACTACTTGTGTAATGGCTCTCCTAGACACAGCGCAATGTCAACCCCCAATACCGGGAGAGACGAATTCAATACCGGGAGAGACGAATCCTGTCTAACCGTCACTACCTCCAAGTGCTTTGGGACTGCACCCAACTACTACCTGTTTGCATGACTCCTTTGAGCTATGGTAGGGTAGTAATCTAAGTACAGTGGGAACACACTCGAGGCGAAGTGACAGTGTCAAGTCAGTGGACTAAGCTGTACTCATGTCACCTGGGAACTGATAACCGACGATAGGTATAATACCAACCATCAGTTCCCGACGAGTCCTGTCCAGTGTACTCGTAACCTAACGAGCACCCGCATACTATCTCCAGTACGACGTACTGATGGCTGTAGGACAGACCATCTCCCCTGCTGGGATGAGAAGCGCATACGCTAGTCTACTCCGGAGTATCGATGCCCTGTCTCGATAGTCCTATGACTAGGGACCTGTATAAGGATGTGCTTATAGATTACCCAGCCCTCACAAGTATGACTGCCATCACAATGCTGGTAATCAAGCAAAGATCCTAAGGGCTCTACTAATATGTATAAGCGATATGCTAAAAGAAACACATGCACATATTGATGTAAAAACAAACCAAGTAGCATACTACCATTTTGAGCAAGATTGTCTATACAACTATGAATATCCCAAGCTTCCATTAAGTAATATACAAGCTAGTATGATACAGTAATGGTCTCTAGGGCATATACACTAACACAGAGAAACCAGTGTCTTTGCAGGAATACCTCGACTCGTCTCAACCCCAGGGAAATCAGTGTCCTTGGTAACCTCCTCGAGTCAGGGAAACCAGTGTCCTTGACGAGAGCACCTCGATTCGCGTCGACCCGCAGAGAAATCAGCGTCTTTGCAGGAATACTTCAACTCGTCTCAACGCCGAGGAAATCAGCGTCCTTGGCAACCTCCTCGATTTAGGGAAATCAGCGTCCTTGACGAGAGCATCTCAATTCGCGCCGATCTGCAGAGAAATCAGTGTCTCTACAGGAATATACGACGCCAGCAAAGCGGAGCCACGGCGAATTTCCCAGCTCCATGACTCGACGGTACATCAATGACCGAGAGTCAAAAAAAACCCCTGACCCCATGAAAGGCGGATAAGGGAAACCTCACCCATCACTTGCGAGTCCTCACGACTCGTAAGGGAGTAAATTCTCTTGTGAGATCCTTATGACTCTCAAGAGAAAACGCACTTAGGAATCCTCACGATTCCTAAGGCGAAAATACACCTACGAGATCCTCTCGATCCGTAGGGAGAAAATTCTCTATGAGACCCTCACGGCTCATAGAGTTGAAAGGTCTTAGGCAGCAGATCTGAACCTGCCTCCTAAGCCATCGCTACCTCCTAAAGAAGCCAAGATAGGATGCTCGTTCTATCATCTGTTGACCGTGTTTACTAAGGTAACATGCTGATAATAAAAAAAGGAGAGGGCTAAGAAATGACACAAGACATTTTGAAGAATGTATATCTTTTATTCATAAATTTGATTGAGTACAAGATACATCGTGTTAAAGAATAAAAAAAATACATTTTTATTTACAAGTACAAATGATACAAAAAGTAGCTACTGAGAAGGAAGTGTCTTTAACAAATCCGCGAGCTGCTCTCGCACTTCCTTCAGCGCCTCCTCATGAGCGGCTGCCGCGGCCATTTCCGCTTCCACCTGGGCCCACTGCTGCAGGTAGGAGGAAAGTTGCTCCTCAGCTGCCTGCTGGGCTGCCAACTGATTAGGTGCATCCCGCTCGACGACGTCAAGCTGCTGCCTCAGTGTTAACCTTTCGGAGAGGCATCGCAGAAGTCCTTCAAAGATAACCTTCAGCTGCGCAGCGTTTGCCTCCACCTGAGCATGCAGTTGGGTAGATTTGATCGAAGTCTCGCCACGCTCCTTACGCCTTGAAGAAACCTCTTGTTCAAGGTGGCGGAAGTAAGGAGCGCTCTGCTCGATCCATGCCGCCCGTTGAGCGCTCGCGGCCAAGATCTCGGGGGCAGGATGCATAGACTCCAGTTGATGCAGGCGAGCCTCGATTTCCCTGCAGTGATTAACCCAAAACTCAATGACGCCTTCATTATGAAAATTTACAAGCGTCGCCAGCATCAGATTAACCTCCGCAGCGAAATCTGCGGCAGATGGGGGAACGTCCGCGTCAAGCTCTTCAACGATTCCTCTCAACATTCTCAAACTCATCGCAGCATTCTTTGAAGACGGACGTCTCAAGAAGGGGCCCGCCGGCATTATGATGCGAGACTCGAAGAGTGCCGGAACCAGAACGACAGCTGAAAAAACAAAACACAATCAGATGACGGTTTAAGAAGTATAAGAAAGTCATCAATGAGGGAATTTACTATACCAGTTGCAGCAGACGGCAAAGCCGGGAGGGCCGGTGGCGCGACCGATCTTTCATCTCCTCCTTCGATTTGTAGCACTGCAATCAGGGCAAAGAAAAATCAGAAACAAGTTCATTCTTGGAAAAGGGAAGAGTATTAATTGAAAACTATACTCACCAGCGCCACTGGAGGAAGCAAGCTCCAACGGGAAGGAGAAGTGTGGACGCAGCACCTGATAAAGGTGATCAAAAAGTACTCCTGCAAATACACAATAGTATGACATTAGTACATAAATTGTGCGGTCGAAAGATAAAACTAAGGGATCACGAATCCATACCTTCCAGCATCTGCGATGGTACGAGAGAAGGCTGAGAGGTGGCCACCGCCAAGGCAGTAGCTGACGGCGCTCCCTCGAGCAATGGAGCGTCAGCACTGGCCGCACCTGCGTTAAAAACAAAGATAAACCTGTCCGGAAAGATTGCAAAATAAAAACAAAAGGACGGTAACCCGAAATTTACCTGATGAGCCGCCAGCCGAAACGGAGGTGTCTCCCTCCTCCATTGACATGAGTCCACCTCCCATGGCCTCATCACCAGACTCTACGGGGGCGTCGTCGTGCTCGCGAGGCCAGGAGACGGCGGAGGACCGTAGATGGGGAGAGCAATGATTGGAGCATTGCCAGACTCTTGAGAAAGAGCGGCTGGCTTATCCTCGGGAGTCATGCCCGTCTCACCCGCTACTCTCTCGGGCTCGGCGTTCGCTGCTGTCTCGTCCGCCGTCGCTATGGGGTCGCCGGTCTCAGGCGCTCCGCCCGCTGTTGCCCTAGGCTCGGTTATAGCAGCCGTCTCATTTGCCGCTACCTCGGGCTCGGCATCGACGGCCTTCTCTGGCACAGTTTCCTTAGCCCCTAGCTCAGGTCCAGCAACCCCGGCGACGTCGCCCACCGTCGTCTCGGGTTCAGCCGGTATCTCTTCCTCTGTCCCCTTAGGCCTGATGGTTTTCGTCTCCCCTTCGGTTGGACTTGGCCCTGCAGGACAAGATATATAAGAACCGATAGGTTTATAATTCTTACAACAAAATCTTGAAAGACACATTACCTGAGGTGGACTGATCGTTAGCCTCCCGAGCTGCTCGTGCCGCCTGTCTGTGAGCGGTAGACAAGGCGACCGGGGGCTCTTCCAAAGGAGTATCAGCACGAGGAACGGTGCTTGGGCCCGGTCCCACGGCCAAAGCAGCTCTGCGCTCCTTCGCCTCGCGCCTCAACCACTTCCTCTCCTCCCGATCCGTCAAGACGGAACTCTTCGAAGATTCCTTCATCGAGGCGTCATCGTCCGCGTACAGAGATGCCTCCAGAGCCTTCAAGGCATCCCTCATCGGCTTTTCGAGTCGAGTCTCTCGCGGCAGCCCCGAAGAGGCCGGGATTTCAGTAGCTGGCCCAGGGAGAGTCCCCGCATCAGCTGGCGCAGCCCCTGCAAAAAGACAAAGGAAGAGGTTAGGTTGGCCATAAGAAAAAAGAATCAAGACTTAATGAGGCAAGACGTACGCCCGATAAAGCGCGCTTCCTTTCCTCCTCCTGGAAGGTTTTTAGAGAGGCAGCAATGGCTTCTTCAGTAGTGACACCTGTTAAAAAAAGGGGGGAAAAGAATTAGTCAAAGATAATGATAAAAGTGCGATGAAATGACGAAGAGTGCAGCTAATGATTACCTGACTGGGTGAGTTTAGCCAACATCTCTTCGAGTCTGGCTGTTCGCTCAGAAGCCGCAATGGCGGCCGCCAGATCGGTGTCTGCTGGATCTACCGAGAAGCCCTCATTGCTGCCGTACTCGCTTATACCTTCGATAAGAGGGGCCTGAGGCTCTGAGCCGAGGATAGCATCGAGAGAGAGGAGCGACTTCTTCTTCCTCTTCTGCCCGCCAACCCTGTGTGCACCCAAGATCAACTTGCGCTTTGCAGGCACCTTAGGGTGGCGGGTCCCGATATCCGCGCCCACGCCGGACTCCGGCGAAACCACATTTACTGTCCCCACTGGAGCACGGGGAGTTGGTGGCATGTCCGCGGTAGCATGAGGTAATCCGCGCAGATGGCTCAACACGCGCGGTGGTCCAGCTCTGGCATCTTTCAGCGGAGGCATGACAGGGGTCCTTGGCTTCACGGGAGCCTTGCGGTCGCCGCCGGGAGGCGCACCCTTGCGGTCAACCAACATGCACTTCTCCTCACGGATAACTGGACCTATTGCGTGCGTGTACCAAGCCACGTACGCGTGGAGGACCCGGGGGACGCAGCTCGGCTCGCTGATGAAGAAGTGGGAGCCCGTATTCAGCCGCATAAAATGGTGCATCGTGCTCCGTATCCCCTCCATGCTGGCCGCCGGCTCTTCCAAAAAACGCCTCCAGCGGGACCCCCTGGTTATAGCTGGATTGTTGGGTGAACCGGTGGGGGTTGTACCTCATAAAAAGCGTCATCTCGTTCTGCCTGAACACCAGGTAACCCGACCGAATGGAGTAGAGGTGAAGAATCTCCCGGGCTTTCAGTACGGAGGCCCCGTCCTTGAAGCCGTCACGTAGCTCCACCACCGCCATGGATGTTTCTGAGCCGATAGTTATGACTTTATCCATGAAAGAAATCCTCGCTCCGACCAGGTGTAGACGAAGGAGCAACCCCCTAGCCTCCCGCGGGGGCGGATTCACAATCGAGGCGCCGATCAGCCGCATGACTCTTGGGAGTCTGCACCTCTCAAAAAATGAAGGGCTCCTGTGGATGCCGAATACCCCATGCACATGCATTTCCATCCACGAGGTGAAGTAGTGCATCGGGAAATTGGCAGGCTGCACCCCAGGTTCATTAGCGTCCGCCGCCACGCTGAGTCCATTATATAGGTGAGCCAACCCGGCGATTCCTACTAACAACTGCAGGCCAGCCACTATCCGATGCGCTGGGTAGAAAACGGACGGTCGCATGTAGCGTGGGTGCAAGGGGAGCGCGAAGCTGCACAGCCACAATCCCAGGAACCCCAAAAAGAAGGTCTCATCATCAATGCCCGGGGTGGCGATTTCTGACAAGGGCATGATGGCGGCGTCGGGGAAATAGAAATCCTTTTGATCGTCTTCCGATATTGGTCGACGATCTAAGCCGAAGACGAAAGGGTCATCGAGCTTGGCGAACTTTTCACTCCGCCTCGATAGAATCTCCGGTCGAAGAAAGCGGGCGATAAAATCTGCGAAACTGACTCCCCGGACTCCTGATTCCAGATAGAGACCTTCGTATATGTTCAGCACCTTCACCAAGCCCGGAAACTGGTGCTGAATTTCATTCTCCGGCGTCAAATCAAATACTAGCGGCTTGGTAGTGAAGACGTACTCGTCATGAGGAAGCAGCTCCTTATAATGCTCCCCCCTCACCGACAAGCCCGAGATCTCGACGAACTCTTCCAGGGAGATGGAGACTTCCCTGTCCGTCATAAGGAAGGTGTGGGTGGGGATGTTCCATTGTTCGATGAAGGCCTTAACCCACCATGTTGGAGGAGCGGGGTACTCAAACAGCGAGACGTAGATTGCGGAGTACAGACCGATCTTCATCAGATGTGTCCTCTTCGCTGATAGGATATATCTGGCCCACTTCAGATATCCGGCCGGTTGTCGCGGGGTCAATCCAATATTGTAAGCCTGTCCCCAAGGGCGTGCTTCACCCTGACATATGCGCCGCCCCAAGATGTCCACGGCCGCCGCCGGCTGCACGGGAATGGCAGCGATCGAAGGCTGGAGAAGATCCTCCGAATTCCAGTTCTTGACCTCCACGGCATACTTCACCGGGGATTCATCCGCATAGGGGATCGACGAGATGGGCTCAGACGGTGTCGCGGAACCGAAGCTTCGGCGACCCTTGATGATCTCATTATACCACCTACCCCACAGGTGAAGGTTCTTGTGCTCGGGGTCATGATCCTTAATCAGAGCAAATACCTCCCGGTCTACAGGCGCCTCCGGAAATCCTTCCTCTGAGCGAACAAACGGGAATAATAGGTCAGCAGACATGTTTCCTGTGGAGAACAAAAATCAGCCGTCGGTGTTGTATTTCCAACGCTTGGCATTTTAAAATTTATACCATACTGCAATACAGTAGATAAGGGGCCAAAGGGGAACCCACAAAATCTAGATGACAATGCATCAGTTAATAAGACAGCCCCATCATTGGATAAGACTGTCAATTAATGAGGAGATCCCCAAAAAAGAATAGTCTCACTAATGAGAAATTCCTAGAGACAGGGAGAAAATCTCCCATTTCAGAGCAAAGCTCTGTCACAGAGTGACACCTGTCAAACTCTGGTCTCAAGGGAATAAAATTCCTTAAAAGATTAAAAGAGCCTAGCTCTGTGATAACGATAGAAATATCCATTAAAGGAAAATTAATTTCTAAAATTTTTATTAATTAAAAAATTTTGGGATCTTAAAGATCCATGAAAACTCTTAGGAGTTCCTCATCTTCAGATCAAAAAGATCTATATTTTATCGATGAGCAAAGCTCTGTTCATGGGTTAAGAAACCCTGAAACAGATTCTTGAGAGCAAGGCTCTGTTGGTGAAACCCCAAAGGGGTTTTCTTTAGATCAAAGATCTATGAGAACAAGACTCTGTCAAATTAAAATTAATTTAATTTAAGTTAAGTTTACCTAAAAGTTTTCTAGAGTTTAACTCTTAAGTTCTTGAAAGCAAGAGCAAGGCTATGAAGTTCTGAGAATAAGATTCTTGAAGATGGTGATCATCTGTGAAGGGCCAAGGGTCCTATTTATAGGCGCTTGCGCCCCTTCAACTCCTCAGTTGATCTGACGATTGGGATCTTGTCGCCGCTGCACTCACGTGTGCGCCACGTGAGCGCAACGGTGGGGGGGCATTTGTTTCCCCAATCAGAGCAAAGCACTGTTTGAATTTCAAAAATGCAAAAATTGAAGCAACGCTTCAGATTCCTTGCGCTGCGCGCATTGCGCCACGTGTCAAAAGCTGACACGCCAACGCAGCGCCCGAGGCAGCGCACCCAATCAGAGCAAGGCTCTGTTTAAAATTCAAATTTTAATAATAAAGGAAGCAACGCTTCAGGCAACTTGCGCTCTGCACTGCGCGACACGTGTCAGCGCAGTTGCGCTGCGCTCTGCGCGACATGTATCAGTTCAGTTGCGCTAGCGCTCTGCGCTGCGCGACACGTGTCAAGCGTAGGTGGGCTTGCGCCAAACAGAAAAATTCGGAAAGATCTTTCTGATCTTATTAAAACAATAAGATTCCCTTCTGTAAAACAGAAGTCCTTGGATCAAAGATCCAACGGTGGGGGAAAATCCCTAAATCACTCAGAGAAAGATCTCTTTAACTGATTTAACAAATCAATTGGCACTATAAAAGGCCCCTAGACTCCATGTCTAAAACACAGAGATATTCAGAACTCCTCTAGAAAATTTTGAGACGAGCTCAGAGAAAAAAAAGAGGTAAAAACCTTTGAATAAAAAGAAGAATTTTCTTCTATAAAGATCAATGATCTAAGAACAAGATCAAGATCTTCAATTAAAAAGGAAAAAAAGATTAAAAAAAATCCAAACACAAAAAGATAAAAAGAAGTATTACTTCACAGATCATTTGATCTACATAAAGGCTTTGCCTTTTTATGAACCACTGGTTCTCTGAAAACAAGAAAAATTGTTTTCTTTAATCTAAGTTTAATCAAAAGATTAAACAGTGCCCTGCACTTGTAAAATTTGCACTGTTGCGCTCTTGGGTTGGCGCAAGCCACCAGAGAGCGCCACGTATCAGCCCCAGAACAAACTGCGTCTTGCGCTTTGAAAAAACAGAGCATTGCTCTCTTAAATTGGTGCACTGCACCAGAGCGCGCCACGTGTCAGCAGCGCACTGGCGCAGCGCACTGCGCTTGCGCTCACCAGAGCGTGACACGTGTCACCATCACATGAGTTTGCGCCTTGCGCTCCTCAATTGGCGCAAAGCGCCTGACAAGCCACGTTGGGCGCTGTCAAAGCATTTAATGCAATGCATTATCAAAGGCAGAGCCCAATAAAAAAAGGTCTATCAGACCAAACAAAAGTGCTATGCACTATTAAAAGAGGCAGAGCCCAATTAAGAGAAAAAAGTCTAAACAGACCAAAATAAAATGCTCTATAAAAAGGGGATAGAGCCCAATTAAAAGGGGCTAATAGGCTAGAAAAAATGCACTGCATTATTAAAAAGGGCTGAGCCCAATTAAAAGTCCTAATAGGCGAAATGCAAATAAAAGGTTGAACATTTTCAACTGGACTTAGCCCAATTCTGGCCGTAAGTCCTCAAATTAAATTGACTGAGCACGATTGCTCCCTTCAATCAATTTACATCCAGTTCAAGGGTACATCTCTGAACTCCCCTGACATCCGTCGTTGTAATCCTTCAACGTCGTCAGAGAGGTGACGGGTCCCGACAACCACACATCGATACGGACTGTGGGGTCCTTAAACTCATGGACTTAAGCGTCCTTAAACCGATATACGGACTTAAGCGTCCTTAAACTCACGGATTGTGGGGTCCTTAAACTCATGGACTTAAGCGTCCTTAAACCGATATACGGACTTAAGCGTCCTTAAACTCACGGACTGTGGTGTCCTTAAACTCATGGACTTATGCGTCTTTAAACCAACATTCGTCCCCAAAATGGGAATGATGGACCACCATGTCCCTAAACTGGCATTGGACCACCATGTCCCTAAACTGGCAATGGACCACTATGTCCCTAAACTGGAACAACAGATCCCCCAAATGCACTTTTGTCAGATCTAAACGATCCCGTTTAAGTTGATCTCAGCCTCAAAAATGGCTAACGTATCCTTAAACCCAAAACACCAAAATCAAATCTAAGAAAATACGGATTTGGACTAATCCACGTCCTGCGGGCGACGACATAAATTAGTCTCCGTATACAATCCACGGGCAACCACAAACAAAACAATCACACACGACACGAAGTGAAATTCTGGAGAAGGAGAAAGTTGTTACCGCTATGCGGTAGCGTAATTAACTGCAGGGGCTTGCGCCTGCAGGGAAGAGCATCCCCACAATCAAAAACCCCTTAAGCGAGGGCGAATCTGACGAAGTCTGCTACATCGGCCGCGTCCATCTAAACCTCCGATACACTGTGCTATAAATAAACTTGGCATCTTCGGAGAGGTAGACGGATAAAACCAAATAGCATCTGCCCCGAATCTCAGTCAAGACGTCCTCACGTCGTCTTGGCCGTCATTCGGAGGGGAACAATGAGTTCAATAACCCAAACCTAAACTTGCAAGCTCAATAAAGAGCTTGCAAGATCAGGAGAGGACAAGGAACTCAGAATTACCTATAGCTATGTACAAAGAGTTTAAACAAAATTACAAAATGAAAGAATGAAAATGGAATGAAAGTATTCTAAGTATTACTCTTGAGCTTGCTCAATGTTCTAGTATATATAAGCACTTCATCAACAAAAACAAACAATAAAATTGAGATGATGTGACAGCTTAGAATGACCAGAAGAAAATGGAGCAATTTGGTAGAGGTGGGACCGCCGATTGCGGGGAAATGATGATTTCTGGAGGTTTCTTTTCAAGTGGTGGGGCCCGTCTTCTTGTGGTGATCTTATGTCCTCTCCACTATCTCTCTGGCATTGTTTGATTCTTCTATAAACACTTGAGTTTTAATCTGTAGATTTTGAGGGAAATTGTAAAGTTTAAATCACATCAACACTTTATCATACCAAGCCCACTTGCTCCACTTGACCATGTCTTCATCATGGCAGCCCACCATGGTTCATGCATCAAAAAGGTTATGTTCACACATGTAAATAATTATGTCATGTTGGACCATTCTTGATAAAAATGTGTACACTTGAATTGTTTTGCAAAAATCTTCTTGAATAATGATCAGTATTCCGTTCCGGTTGCAGTATCAGCTCATAAATGTCGTATCTGTTCATTTGAGTGTGTTTCCAGTATTTTGTCACAAATACATGTAATATGTATTTATTGAGTAGACGTGGATTAATAGTACCGATATATCACAAAGTTGATAATGAATGAACGGTATTGAAATGCAGTTTTTCATGATGAATACCAATCATATTAGAATGAATAAATATATGAGCGGTTATAATTCACCTTACACCACAACCGACGTTTATAATGATGAGAAGACGAGACTTGCTAAAATTGAAATGCAGTCGGCAACTTTTATGAAAAATGTTAGTGCTATCAAGCAATCAATGACTAATATTGAAATTATTCATGGCTAGATAACTGCTGCAATCACGAATAAGAAAAAGCAAGAGACCATCCCAAAGCAAACCCACATAAGCTCAATTGTTCCCAATAGCTTAGAACATCATAACAAACCTATTGAGGAAGTAATTGAGAATAACCATCGTTTGGATGTATAACCAAAGAATGTTTAAGTCATAAATGTCCTATGTACGGGTGTGAATTTACGTCAAGGAAAATTGAGCGATATAAGGAGTGCCAAATTTGTGAATCCACGTTTAAATCTTGTGTCTTAGACGGGTCTAATTTATTAGTGCATGAAGAGTCTCTTTCTAATGAGTTTGAAACCTACCCTCAAAATTTTGAATTTCCGATTTGGCCTCAAACAACAAATTTATATGAAGATAATTTAATTGATGATACATTTGAAGTTAAGATGTTTGATTTAACCGATTGCAACATTTTTTAGGAACATATTTCTGACGAATTAACAGTTGCAGATATAAATTTTGAGAAAACTTTGGATATAGAAACCGCTTCTATAAAGAAAACTTATGATTTTGATGGGATTGGTCTAGATATAATATTTAAGGAAACTATTAATAGGGAACCACACTTTTAGTTGAAACAAATAATAAAATTTTTGAAGAAAATTTAGAGTGGGATCCCACATTTTTAGAAGATAAAAGTCAACCCATAAGTTAATTTAAGAAGGAAGTGAAAGAATTATTGGACGAGGGATTTGATGATATTTTTTAAGACGGTTCACTTATTATAATAGAAGAAGCGAATGATGAGGAGGAGGTGGTTAATTTTGAAGATGGTATTTTGATCAAAATTTTGAAGAAATTTTTAAGGATGAACTTAATTTTATAGATGAATTAGATTCACCAAACCATCCAATAAATTGTGAATATCCCTTTGAGCCTTTAACAGACAAATCAAACCCTCCACTACTTTCACTCATTATTAAAACCAACTCTATTGAAAAGTAAGATGAAGTTGTGCCTTTAACACCTATAACTAGATCACTTATTTATACTCCGCATGTTCGTGGTTTAGAATTTGATCCAATTACCTAATTCTTCGACAAGGTGATACGGTTACATAATTTTTTGAGATTTTCATCATTTATTTTTGTACTAGGTTTTTCAGCAAAACACGGATTACAATTTTCTTCACCCACATATAAACACCATACCAATATTTTGCATTAAATTTTAGGGTGTTTATTAATGCTTATTGCTACAACTTATTTTACTATTCTTGCATGATTAAAGATAAAAATTTTGAATAGTTAATATAAACATATGCGTTAGCAAAAGCATTGGGTAAATTATTTTTTGAGTGGTTAATAATTTCATGAATACGAAATAGAATAAAATAAGTGTGGGGTGGTTTTTGTACGTAGTTTTTAGTCTTTCAAAATAAGCTTAGAAAATTTTGAAAATGGAAATGAAAATATGAAAAATATTTATAATAGAGAAAGAGATTTTAAGAAAAAGAGATGATTAAATGGATCTAGTTATAAGTTGTCATGAGTCTATTCCTAAAAGGCTGGTATCATGAAGGAGTTACTAGTTTTGAGAAGATATAAGTGAAGTCTATTTTTGAGTCCAAATATTTGAACGTTGATACCCTACAATACGCACATGCACATATCTTGAAACTTGGGATGGTAGAAGAGACCTGTCATGCTCTTGTCTGTAATGCCCTAATATGGAGAAAAAAAATTAATACCACCAAAAAAATGAATACTGTTTTGCAATTATCAAGATAGAATAAAAAAATTCAGTAAGGGTGTTTCATCATCTAGTGACTTAGACTAACTGGTTTGGAATCATTTATTATGTCTTAGATATTGCTAGATTAGGATATTGTAATTTACACCCAATGAGTGATCACATTCGGTAATCGGTTGGTTAGTGCCTTACGCAACATTAACGGTGGCATGAAAAATATGGAAACAAATCCATCAATTTAATCATCAATTAAAAAGTAATAGGGAGTGAAGGGTAAGAGTATAGGAGCTTGAATTGAGTTCTTCAAGTATAGGGATGATTTTACACACACGTAGGGGTATATGATCATGTTTGGATGCAAGATAGGTAGAAAAGGTTGGAAGAATGACGAGTAAGTAATAATTTATTAAGGTATAATTCATGACGACTGAAAATTTAGTGGGTTTTTATTTTTTCTTATTTTTGTTTCCTTTATTTTCTTTTATAGGAGTAAGAGTAGGATTTAGTTAGATAATAGTTTGGTTTAGTTTAAAGTTTGAAACTCTAGATTTACTCGAGGGCTAGCAAAAAATAAGTGTAGAGGTATTTGGTTGGTGTAATTTATTGCATATTTTCAAACCTATTTATCATTTTATTATCATATATTATTCTGTTCCAGGTATTTTTTGTGAATTATTACAGATAACAGGGTTTGGATGTAAAAGAACGGAAAATTGTCCTAAAATAAGGATTACGTGCGTAAAATGGAGATTTAAGGGAATTATTCAGAAAATCAAAAGATAATTTGTAAATTTGGAACAAATTTGGGAATATCATTACAAATCAACAAAAATTGTAATAAATAGAGATGAATCAATCATCACAACAACAAATCAGTTGAAGAAATTAAATCAAATCAAATCAAAAATAACAAATCAACCCATCTAATTATATACCAAATTTGGAAACAATTCGGAGATCCAACGCAACTACAGAAATACAGAGCGATATTCAAGATTTTATGAGCTCAAAAAATCATCTAAATTGACGATAAAACCACAGAAAAAATCTGTAGCCACGAAGCCAAAATTCGGTGGTGGATCAGTGGTGGATCAGCGGTGGATCAGCGGCAAATCAATTCAATTGGGGTGGATCAGTCATCCAATCTTGACCGTTCATCTTCAATTTTTATGGGCACGATCATCTTTGCACATATATCGTTTCAAGCTACATCATTTTATTTTTCGAGAATTCTGAAGGCTTGCAACAACATCCAACAGAGCAATTAGATTAGATTATCATAGTTGTTAGCAGGTTTATTATTTTGTATCTTTTATTACTTGTTCTCCAAACTTCCTTAGCCATATATAAGCACCTATATTGCCTTAGGGTTTCATATCTTTCTAATTGCATTCAAGTTAGGGTTTTCAAGGAAAAGAGATCAAATTCTATTGTAAGTTTTCTTATGAATATTAATAAAACTTTAGTTTTCTTTAATATCATGAGCAACTAATTTTTCTTCTAGATGTTTTTATTTGCAATTTCTATGAGTTGATGTTCTTATTTCTCTTCCTTTTTATGCTTTGATTTTGAATCACTTATGTTCTTTATTATTATCTTTGTAGTTATACATCTAATAAATTAATCTAGTAATGAAAGATGACGTCTTGAACGAGATTAGAGAAAAGTGACAACACCGATAATTTAATTAAGTTGATGATAATTGCACCTAGAAACTTAATTAAAGAAGGTAAGATATTAATTTAAATATTTCAACATAGGTAATTTAAAGGGATCTAGATTAATTGATAAGATAATAATTGTAGACTCCTTACCTACATATTTTTGTGGAAGATTAAACCAAGGTTTCTTAAATAACTAGAACTAGGATTTTAATATGATCTAGATGATATTATAATTTTGATAGGCCGTGTTTAAACTTTCGCCTCTAAACTTGATTGTAGACTCATTAAAAATGACCCTTGTCCTTCCGTTCTTGTCTCTAAACTTTCGCCTCCGACCAAACCAAACGTAACCTGTTACGTTTAGGAATCATCGCTATTTTGGTAGGATAGAATGCCTAACAGAGCGCTTGCATGAGATTTGAGCGGGGTTCAATTAGTAAGTTTTAAACAAAAGAAATGAGTAAAGAGAATCTTAACTTCAACAAGCCTTCTTTTTCTCTAACAAGATCCACTACTCACTATCCATTACAAACATCAAAAGAGAATACAAGATAGAAGAGATCAAAGAAACAACATTAAAAGTAAGTAAATGCAAGAAAAGAAATTGCAAGTAAATAAAATCAAATAAATACTAAGAACCATGGTGCAAAAGTGAAATGTTCATTTAAAATTCAATATCCAAAATACAAGCAATGAGTTCAATAACCCAAATCTAAACTTGCAAGCTCAATAAAGAGCTTGCAAGATCAGGAGAGGACAAGGAACTCAGAATTACCTATTGCTATGTACAAAGAGTTTAAACAAAATTACAAAATGAAAGAATGAAAATGGAATGAAAGTAGTCTAAGTATTTCTCTTGAGCTTGCTCTCTGTTCTGGTATATATAAGCACTTCATCAACAAAAACAAACAATAAAATTGAGATGATGTGACAGCTTAGAATGACCAGAAGAAAATGGAGCAATTTAGTAGAGGTGGGACCGCCGATGGCGGGGAAATGATGATTTCTGGAGGTTTCTCTTCAAGTGGTGGGGCCCGTCTTCTTGTAGTGATCTTATGTCCTCTCCAATATCTCTCTGGCATTGTTTGATTCTTCTATAAACACTTGAGTTTTAATCTGTAGATTTTGAGGGAAATTGTAAACTTTAAATCACATCAACACTTTATCATACCAAGCCCACTTGCTCCACTTGACCATGTCTTCATCATGGCAGCCCACCATGGTTCATGCATCAAAAAGGTTATGTTCACACTTGTAAATAATTATGTCTTGTTGGACCATTCTTGATAAAAATGTGTACACTTGAATTGTTTTGCAAAAATCTTCTTGAATAATGATCGGTATTCCGTTCCGGTTGCAGTATCAGCTCATAAATGTCGTATCCGTTCATTTGAGTGTATTTCCAGTATTTTGTCACAAATACATGTAATATGTATTTATTGAGTAGACATGGATTAATAGTACCGATATATCACAAAATTGATAATGAATGAACGGTATTGAAATGTAGTTTTTCGTGATGAATACCAATCATATTAGAATGAATAAATATATGAGCGGTTATAATTCACCTTACACCACAACCGAACCAACATTCACTCTTTCCAATTTCATAGACCAACACCAATTCAATCATATCCATACTATGATGTTGGCCCTCCTTACGACAATATCCAATTAGATTATTATCAACCATATCAAACTTTTCCACTATTAGACGTTGATAATGATGAGAAGACGAGACTTGCTAAAATTGAAATGCAGTCGGCAACTTTTATGAAAAACGTTAGTGCTATCAAGCAATCAATGACTAATATTGAAATTATTCATGGCCAGATAACTGCTGCAATCACGAATAAGAAAGAGCAAGAGACCAACCCACCTAAGCCCGATTGTTCCCAATAGCTTAGAACATCATAACAAACCTATTGAGGAAGTAATTGAGAATAACTATGGTTTGGATGTATAACCGAAGAATGTTTAAGTCATAAGTGTCCTATGTACAGGTGTGAATTTACGTCAAGGAAAATTGAGCGATATAAGGAGTGCCAAATTTGTGAATCCACGTTTGAATCTTGTGTCTTAGACGAGTCTAATTTATTGGTGCATGAAGAGTCTCTTTCTAATGAGTTTGAAACCTACCCTCAAAATTTTGAATTTCCGATTTGGCCTCAAACAACAAATTTATATGAAGATAATTTAATTGATGATACGTTTGAAATTAAGATATTTGATTTAACCGATTGCAATATTTTTTAGGAACATATTTCTGACGAATTAACAGTTGCAGATATAAATTTTGAGAAAACTTTGGATATAGAAACCGCTTCTATGAAGAAAACTTGTGATTTTGATGGGGTTGGTCTAGATATAATATTTAAGGAAACTATTAATAGGGAACCCACACTTTTAGTTGAAACAAATAATAAAATTTTTGAAAAAAATTTAGAGTGGGATCCCATATTTTTAGAAGATAAAAGTAAACCCATAAGTTAATTTAAGAAGGAAGTGAAAGAATTTTTGGACGAGGGATTTGATGATATTTTTTTAAGACGGTTCACTTATTATAATAGAAGAAACGAATGATGATGATGAGGTGGTTAATTTTGAAGATGATATTTTGATCAAAATTTTGAAGAATTTTTTAAGGATGAACTTAATTTTATAGATGAATTAGATTCACCAAACCATCCAATAAATTGTGAATATCCCTTTGAGCCTTTAACAGACAAATCAAACCCTCCACTACTTTCGCTCATTATTAAAACCAACTCTATTGAAAAGTAAGATGAAGTTGTGCCTTTAACACCTATAATTGGATCACTTATTTATACTCCGCATGTTCGTGTTTTAGAATTTGATCCAATTACCTAATTCTTCGACAAGGTGATACGGTTACATAATTTTTTGAGATTTTCATCATTTATTTTTGTACTAGGTTTTTCGGTAAAACACGGATTACAATTTTCTTCACCCACATATAAACACCATACCAATATTTTGCATATCCATTTTAGGGTGTTTATTAATGCTTATTGCTACAACTTATTTTACCATTCTTGCATGGTTAAAGATAAAATTTTTGAATAGTTAATATAAACATATGCGTTAGCAAAAGCATTGGGTAAATTATTTTTTGAGTAGTTAATAATTTCATGAATACGAGATAGAATAAAATAAGTGTGGGGTGGTTTTTGTACGTAGTTTTTAGTCTTCCAAAATAAGCTTAGAAAATTTTGAAAATGGAAATGAAAATGTGAAAAATATTTATAATAGTGAAAGAGATTTTAAGAAAAATAAGAAAAAGAGATGATTAAATGGATCTAGTTATAAGTTGTCATGAGTCTATTCCTAAAAGGCTGGTATCATGAAGGAGTTACTAGTTTTGAGAAGATATAAGTGAAGTCTATTTTTTAGTCCAAATATATGAACGTTGATACCCTACAATACGCACATGCACATATCTTGAAACTTGGGATGGTAGAAGAGACCTGTCATGCTCTTGTCTGTAATGCCCTAATATGGAAAAAAAAATTAATACCACAAAAAAAAATGAATATTGTTTTGCAATTATCAAGATAGAATTAAAAAATTCAGTAAGGGTGTTTCATCATCTAGTTACTTAGACTAGCTGGTTTGGAATCATTTATTATGTCTTAGATATTGCTAGATTAGGATATTGTAATTTACGCTCAATGAGTGATCATATTCGGTAATCGGTTGGTTGGTGCCTTACGCAACATTAACGGTGGCATGAAAAATATGGAAACAAATCCATCAATTTAATCATCAATTAAAAAGTAATAGGGAGTGAAGGGTAAGAGTATAGGAGCTTGAATTGAGTTCTTCAAGTATAGGGATGATTTTACACACACGTAGGGGTATATGATCATGTTTGGATGCAAGATAGGTACAAAAGGTTGGAAGAATGACGAGGAAGTAATAATTTATTAAGGTATGGTTCATGATGACTGAAAATTTAGTGGGTTTTTATTTTTTCTTATTTTTGTTTCCTTTATTTTCTTTTATAGGAGTAGAAGTATGATTTAGTTAGATAATAGTTTAGTTTAGTTTAAAGTTTGAAACTCTAGATTTACTCGAGGGCTAGCAAAAGATAAGTGTAGAGGTATTTGGTTGGTGTAATTTATTGCATATTTTCAAACCCATTTATCATTTTATTATCATATATTATTCTGTTCCAGGTATTTTTTGTGAATTATTACAGATAACAGGGTTTGGATGTAAAATAACGGAAAATTGTCCTAAAATAAGGATTACGTGCGTAAAATGGAGATTTAAGGGAATTATTCAGAAAATCAAAAGATAATTTGTAAATTTGGAACAAATTTGGGAATATCATTACAAATCAACAAAAATTGCAATAAATAGAGATGAATCAATCATCACAACAACAAATTAGTTGAAGAAATTAAATCAAATCAAATAAAAAATAACAAATCAACCCGCCTAATTATATACCAAATTTGGAAAAAATTTGGAGATCCAACGCAACTACAGAAATACAGAGCAATATTCAAGATTTTATGAGCTCAAAAAATCATCTAAATTGACGATAAAACCACAGAAAAAATCTGTAGCCACGAAACCAAATTTCGGCGATGGATCAGCGGCAAATCAATTCAATTAGGGGTGGATCGGTCGTCCAATCTTGACCGTTCATCTTCAATTTTTATGAGCACGATCATCTTTGCACATATATCGTTTCAAGCTACATCGTTTTATTTTTCGAGAATTCTGAAGGCTTGCAACAACATCCAACAGAGCAATTAGATTATCATAGTTGTTAGCAGGTTTATTATTTTGTATCTTCTATTACTTGTTCTCCAAACTTCCTTAGCCGTATATAAGCAACTATATTGCCTTAGGGCTTCATATCTTTTCGATTGCATTCAAGTTAGGGTTTTCAAGGAAAAGAGATCAAGTTCTATTGTAAGTTTTCTTATGAATATTAATAAAACTTTAGTTTTCTTTAATATCATGAGCAACTAATTTTTCTTATAGATGTTTTTATTTGCAATTTCTATGAGTTGATGTTCTTATTTCTCTTCCTTTTTATGTTTTGATTTTGAATCACTTATGTTCTTTATTATTATCTTTGTAGTTATACATCTAATAAATTAATCTAGTAATGAAAGATGACGTCTTGAACGAGATTAGAGAAAAGTGATAACACCGATAATTTAATTAAGTTGATGATAATTGCACCTAGAAACTTAATTAAGGAAGGTAAGATATTAATTTAAATATTTCAACATAGGTAATTTAAAGGGATCTAGATTAATTGATAAGATAATAATTGTAGACTCGTTACCTACATATTTTTGTGGAAGCTTAAACCAAGGTTTCTTTTAATTAACTAGAACTAGGATTTTAATATGATCTAGATGATATTATAATTTTGATAGGCTGTGTTTATAAATATAAGCTATGCTTAGTTATAATTAATGGAAACATATTAAAACTAGATTAGAAAATAAAATGACTTGTTATTTAATCTAATTTTAATGCCTATAAGTTTCTAGCCTTCTGCAATCTACTTGGAGTTGGTCTTCAAAGTATTCATTTTCAGCCTCTGACAACACTTTGTCTATCATAAAATAACTTAATAAAACTCATAACGATACAAAGAAATTATGTAACAACAAAAACGGCATTAAAATTGCATTTGGAAATCTACCATTCTTGGCTTAATTTGTGCCTAACCTTGAATCGTCTCTGATTAACTTGGTACAGAGAAAAAGTTTTCGCTTTTAGGAATTCAACATGCAAAGAAGTTATTCAAGTCTCTGATTAACTTGGTACAGAGAAAAAGGCCTCCCGATTACTTCTTAACTACACCAAGTTCATATTAATCCTTTTCACTAGTCAACGTAAAGGAACTTATTCAAGTCTTAATTATTAATTGAATACCACATGCAATGAGAGCTAGCTATATCCAGCAAAGATCTCAAAAGAGACAGATAAAAAATATAAATATATAAATAGTGCAACTTGTTTCAAATTTTCTCTATTCCTTGTCTGCAAATTTAAAGTCTTCTCAAAGACTTAGCATCATCCTTATATATTTATTTACGCTTTGGTATGCATGATTAGATAACAAGAAAGCATTTCCTAATGACTTCAAATAAGCTCCTTCTCCTTCATTATCTGTTTCTACTGCTCTGCTCGTTTTCTTTGCTCGCTTGTATATGTGCCGGTGATATTATAAAGTGTCTCCCTGATCAGAGAGCTTCGCTCCTTCGATTAAAACGACATTTCTCTTTCCCAGAAGGCGACTCGGTTGTTTCATGGATGCCCGGCTCCAATTGTTGCAGCTGGGTCGGGGTCACTTGCGACCCAGAGTCGAGCCACATCATCAAGCTTGAGCTCAATGGCTGCGATATCACCGGTAACATTAGCTTCAGCTTCTTTTACTTTACTTCACTGCAAAACTAGTTATTTCCTTGTACCTATCAGAACATAAAACATAACTCTCAACCATCATCATAACTTCAGAATTGTGGTGCATGGTATCAGAGCAACTTAGGTTCAAATTCCACCGGTTTCGGCCACAAAAGGAAGCTTACCTACAAGGGCTTTTTTATGATATAAATATATATTTTTAAAATCCTCACCATGACTTCGAAGTTGTGGTGCAGTCGCTAGATAATTAAGAGTAAAAATTCTACTTTTGGACCTGCAGGAGGATTGCACAAGGACTTCTTTACATTGGAATATTTGAAGGTTCTGGACTTATCAGTGAATACAGGGATTTCGGGGGCTTTGCCAGATTTTCCAAAGAACGGTGCTTTGGAAAGTTTGCTTCTTACTAACACGAATTTATCAGGAAGCATACCTGATTCAATTGGCAATCTCAGATCCTTGACAGATTTTGAGATTTCGGGTTGCGGAGCGATGGCTGGAGTGATACCTGCATCTATAGGGAACCTTACTCGGCTTATTACCTTAGATCTCTCGGGAAATAAATTTACAGGTGTGATCCCGAGTTCAATTGGAAATTTATCCCGATTATCTTACTTGGATCTTTCAGCGAACAATCTTAACGTCATCTTTCATTACTAGATTTTGGTGTGACCTTGGGAAATCCTGTAGCCTTTGATTATGGTTACATACTTTCATTAGTGAGTAAAGGGAATGAATTTACGCTTGGTAGAATCTTAAATATATTGTATACGGCCGTCGATTTTTCAAACAATGGCTTCGAAGGTGAAATTCCTGAAGTGATCGGCAAGCTTCAAGGCCTTCACATGCTAAACCTGTCGCATAATGTTCTCACAGGAAAGATCCCTTCCGTAATTGGAAACATGAAGCAGCTCGAATTCTTGGATCTTTCGGCAAACCATTTGTCAGGGGGAATTCCCAAAGAACTGACTTTTCTCACCTTTCTCTCGTTCTTAAACCTCTCAAACAACGATTTGAGTGGAAAAATCCCTCAAGGAAATCAGTTCCTTACGTTCACAAACTCTTCTTTCGATGCCAACCAAGGATTGTGTGGTAGCCCGCTGTCGAAGCAATGTGAAAGTCCATCTCCATCAAGCAAAGGCGGGATGCCACCTTCAGATCCCGACAGTTCTTCGTCGACCTACGTGATTGGTTTGGCGTTGTTTACGGGGCTCGGATATGGATTCGGCATAGCGCTGTTTTTTCTGCTTCAAAACATGTCGTGGAATTTCTTGAAATTTTGGAAGTGGCCACATGCAATCAGGCATGTGGAGTTACAGGAAATTCATGAAAATTGATTCATGAGCTGAAATTAATGTACTGGAAAATTGTGATATCTAAGCTTTCTATATATGTTTGTAATAATTTTATATTGTCTCAGTTGAAGGTCTTTTCAAGCCAATGTGATTTTCTTTCCCTCAGAAGTATTTTATCTCAGAATGTGAACCTTCTTCCAGGCATCCAAATCTTGTTAAATATCTTCAAATCCAATGCATGATGTTAGAAGATGTTACATACTTGATGTAAATTAAAACATATGTTTTTGAAAAACAAGCAAACCAAAGCAGCAAGTTTAAATATCATCTCCACTATTATTGGCACCTTGTTGTCTTTCAAAGGAATAAATCCCAACCATATATCACACTCCTAAAAGTTAAGATAGTTTCATACAGCACCCTCAAAACAGGAATAAATCCCAACCTTATGCCACTGCATCCAGTACCGAGTCACCGCGCATCGCGCCCGCATCGCGCACGTGTCCAGCATCGCATCGTCTCGTGTGTCGAGACGAAGTCCGCAAGCGATGTCGCTTCTATATCAGCGACCGAAGGCAAGTGAAAACCCGATCACTTGCTTTACATGCTAGTATTCTTTTAAGTGGATCATTAGGTTTTAAATCGTAATGATATTATTGCATACGTATCTACATCGTTTAATAATCGTACATTAGTTAAGTGCTCGACACAAATTTCTAAATCAAAACTTAACTGTTATAACGGAACTTAAGCATAACGGTTTACCCTAACGATAACGAATATTGTGTTAAGAGTTGGCTTGAAAATACGGACTTTAACACCGTAAAATGTCATCCCCATTTAGACCTGTCGAATCTGAAAATTTTCGTACCTGAATTTTGTGAAAATCATAATAAATTGGTTACACACCGGAATATTATGTTCGAGGGCTCAAGCCGACTCGACGAACTAGAACCCCATATAAGTTACAATCTGTTTCTAGTTTATAACGATGATGGAAACTGTTCGGGAGTGCGGCTCTGGACTGCAGTCCAGAACAGCACTGCTTGCCAACACTTGATTGGAAATGCTTTTACATCTCTATGTGAAAATGGTATTATGCGGAACCCTATACCATAGTGATCAGATAAATATGTTAACTAATCAGTGAAAATGGTTTCATTCGTTTTTATGATCGTTTGCTATTTTAATCATATTTTAAACCACCAGTACATACGGCTGTCCCAAGCAGGGACAGAATGCAGATCCCGATCTTAGATAATGCATAACTCCTAGCACACAGCGGATATTATCATAATGGAATTATATCTAAAGTTCACTTTTTGAATGTAACACACAGCGGATATTCTTGCAAGTTATATATGAATCTACGTAATCAAGGACAATGATGAAAAAGGACGTCCCAATCAGGTACATTGACATAATGGAATTATATCTAAAGTTCACTTTTTCCCCATATCGTTACCTCTATTTTAGTATATAGGTAAGATTCATATATAACTTGCATTCTTATTATGTATGTACCTATGAAATATTCTATAAAAAAAACTTGTTTCTAGTCCATGTTGCACTTAGGTGCAGAGATTTCAAAATTATTAGTGGATGAAATAATATAAAAATTAATAGAAATACAATAAAGCGAATTGTGTATTCAAATGCGAAGTGTGATTAAAAAAGAGGAAAATGAATTAAAATTTAGTGTGAAAGTGCTCTTTTATTTTTGGTAGTCAAAATATCACTAAGATGTCAACAATCAGTTAATATTTAGCCTTGCAACAAAGAACGAGAAGAAAGGGGATGGTATGAAGTAACTCATGAGCTCATTAACAAGCTTGATATGTGCGGTATTAAATCTAATCAAACAATTTGAGTAAATGTATGTCATGTAGGAAAGAGGATAAAATGTTGAAAATCCATAATATCAATTGTTCATGATACCAAAATCATACTAGTTACAACAAGTAAACAAATTCCGCATGCTTGCATTTAAATAAAAAACATTTATCAAGTCAACTGATCGAATCATAACATTTGATATCTTATTGTTATGCTGGTCAATAATATAACAGAACATACTTACAGGGTTATTTCTTCATATCTTATTGTTCACATGACAACATATTAGTCTTCAAAAATGGTATAAATATAGTACACAACTTACAGGGTTATTCCTTCATACAAGAACACTTCCTCATCAAGGCAACTATCAGTTTTACCTAAATAAGACCACTCATACCATGCTGGTCCCTTGTCATGTACTCTCGCAAATTCAATCTTGATGGATGTCTCCATTGAGCCACTAATACTCGGGTTAACGATCTCACCGACGAGGATCCATGTATTGTCAAGATGAGTTCACACGTGTCTGTGGCTACCGTCTTGCATATAATCACTTACTAAATAATTTTCAAGGTAGTCTTGCATGTAATCACTTGCCAAATAATTTTCAATGTACATTTTTGCAACATCAGTTTAAAAAACATGTTTCCAAGTCTGGAGTGTACACTTATAAATTGAAATCAAATTCATATTTTCAAATAATAATTGAAGAAGGAGACACAAGGTTATTCATTCGATAACTGTAGGCTTTTGAATAATATATATACGAGATTCAATATTCACCCCCTAAACATTATTCATTTGGCTAGAAAATAATTTGTTTATCATGAAACAATTTCAAGAATATGTGCTACATATGAATAATACTACAATCAAAGCAATAATACGCTCTTATCGATCCTTATCTTTGACTAATAAAGTATCATCTAAGACTATTATATTTTATCAATATTGTCATGCATCTATAGTTATAATTCAGTTCATGAAATTAGATTAAAAAATGAACTAAATTTCCTCAAATATAGATGGTTCTTCCTTCTTTTCCTTCTTTCTTTCTTTTTTCTTCTATGGCCGTCTATCTGGACTCTCAGTCACTCTCTATTTCTCACGACTTAGGTAGAGGAGAATTAATCTTCCTCCCGACTGCACCACCTCTAACTGATCGAATATGGAATGAATGCGTATCCAGTATCTGGTAAAAGTCTGATACGGATACAAATATAAAATGAATATTGGAAAAATAAACCCAATAAAGCCCCACATATTCACTTTTTATATTAGATATGTTTTAGAAGATTAAGTATTTGCAGCCTTAGGCCTTTTTTTAGAGTACATGGGATTTTGATACATTTGGGGTTTTATCCAAAAGACTTAAGGCTTTTAGTGGGGGATCTATCTGTAGGGTTTCTAGGCACGCACAAGAGGTCTCACAAGGCATCCACCATACCAATTTCAAATTTTACGGGTGCCGAGAAACCCTAATACGGATCGTTAACTAGATTTTAGGCGAAACAAGAACTAGTAAACTACTTTACAATGAGTGAACGGAAATACAACCTTTGTAGATCCGGTGCTCCACCTCCATAGCTCCGTGATGATGTCTCCTCGCTGCGATCATCGGATCCCGGGCTCTAGCGTCGGCTTCATCGGAGAAAAAGCGGGCTAGGTCATCGACGACGATACCGAAGATGATCTACGTCGGGGCATCACAAGATCAAGCTCCACCTTCACCAAGCCATGAAAACTTGTGAAGGAAACACCCTATACTATTTGGCAAGAGGTAGAGGATGAAGAAATAGGAAGTGGGTTCACTTTAGAATTGGATTTCTCACATGATTTCATCACTTGCCATTGATGAGGCAAGCTTTTCTTTCTTGCTCATGAAGAAGAAGATGAAGAAAAAAAAGAAAGAATATTATGATAAGTTATCTTTAAAAACCAAAAAAAAATCCACACTTATCATATCTTAACCAAGGTCAAGTGTAGAGAGTTAACTTGAGTTAGCTTGAATGGTTAGGGTTAGAGAAGAAGACAAGAATGGTTGCTTTGGTCAAAGCTTCATGAAAGAATGAAAGAAACCATTTTTGTTTTTCTTTTATCTATTTCTCAAAAATGAATAGATAAATAAATAATTGAATAAAACCAAAACCCTAACCATTAACATAACAATGGTATAAGTCTTTACACAAACCTTAGCTATCATGTATCATCAAACATGATACAATCAAATGCACAAAAATATATCACATATACAATGTGCACATCAAGTGAGAAAATCCATTTAAAGTGAACCGATACTAGTTAATGCAAAGTAATATATCAAATATATAATTATGCATTAAATCATTAAATCAACACTTGATTTAATGATCCGGTCATATCGCATATAACCGACTAATATCATCAGTAACAACTTATCGAATCAACACTTGATCCGATAACCCGGCTATATCGCATATAACCGATCAATGTCACAAATCGCGAGAATCGAATACAGTATCACATACTGGTATCATTCTCGGTCCCGCACATATCTCATATGCGCTCCTATTTCGTTTTGCTTGAGCCAGGAAACCTCTGTGTAGGACTCTAAAGACTCGTCAATACGCCGGCAGCAGGTGATGATCATATCAAACACCCACAAGCCGCAAGCGGTCTGCTAAACGTAACGGCCACCCGGGTATTGAGCGATCAGAAGATCGACGAGCAAGCCCGCTCACACTCCAGTGAATCCAACCAGTAACACTTACCGTACAGTCCGATCTCGTCGTCTGATATGTCGCATATCTCGCCTAGGGGTGGTAAACGTCAGACCCCAATAGCTCGATAAGTCATACCGACATGAGGTTCATAACATGTATGAAACTACTGATAACACTTACCAGTAGATCACTGCAACCCTGGCCAGGGATTTCCTGTTATGGCCAGTCGAGCATAGAGCAACATCAACTCCCTATACCGGGAGAGACGAATCCCCTCCTATCGCTCATTGCCTCCATGTGATTCGGGACTGTACCCAAAAACCACCGTTTTGCACGCCCTCTTGGACGTGGTAAGGTGGAAATCAAAGCACAGTAGGAACCACACAATACTCTATGACGATCTCGGGTCAACAGACTACTCTGTATCAGTGTCACCAGAGAACTGCCATCTGACGTGAGGTATAATACCATCTGGGAGTTCTCGGTGTAAGTCCACGTTGCGACCCCCGGTTCTTACGGGGAGGCGGAAACGGTATAAAAGTCAAATTTTTAGCGCAAGGGGCAACATGGACTAACATAAGTCGGGATCTTTTCTAAACTAAACTAGCAAACATGCAAAGGAGAGTTAACTACTCGGCAAAGTGGTTATACCTAACTTGAACTCCTTCTTCTTGAAACCTAGTAGAGGTTGATGGTTCTCTTCTCGTCGCCTTCTTCCGTCGAAGATGGATCCACCTGAGGGTTCAACCTTCGGGCTCTTCCTCGAACTTGGAGTGAACTAGGATCTCCGGCTTGCTAAATCTTGAACCCTAGAGAGAGTAGAGTGTATCTATGGGGTGTTTTCTTTTCAAGGAGAGGGATTCTCAATACATGAGAAGGATTCTCCTTGAGCTTGAGGAAGAAGAAGATGAAGTGAGGAGAGAGAAGCTAAATGATAGAATGAGCTCTTTTCTTTTTGCAACCATAACATAAAGCAAAAGAATTATCAAATTAATAATAATAATGAAAATGAAAAGGTTGATGGAAGGTTTAGGAATGACCATTATCATTTCAAACATTAAATGAATTTGCTAGAATCAAAGAGCATCTTTCTTTTGTAATGATGATGGTCAAAACTTCAACCATGGTCAACAAGTCAACAAAAAAACCAACCATGACACAATTTCATTTTATTAATATTATTAATTGATATAACATAAATCCATTAGGGTTTGGAAAAAGACGACTGTCAACTGTGCATACGCACCCATTCCGAAACCCTAATGAAAGTCATCTTCCTCCTCCTCAAATAACTGTGCATACACACCTGCATTCTTGTTCCGAGGAACATGAATACTAAGAGATAAAAGCAACCCCAAAACATATACCAGTATCTGACTCAAACCAGAGCCAGCCAGTAATATCCGTCCGGACTCCAAACGTGCACAAGTGCGCGGATGAGAACGAACCCTGTCGCAAAACCATGCGACCTCTACTCTGTTTTGCCCAGAGGCGAATACCCTCTGTGTGGGACTCTAAAGACTCGACACTACGCTGGCAGTGGGTTTAACCACAGACCGCAAGCGGCACTAGCTGTGCGTAACGGTCCCTAGGTAGATGCCGACAAGAAGGCTGACGAGGTGAAACCCCATCTGAACTCCTACTGAGTCTGAATGTGACAGTCTCCGTACAGTTCGGTCTGTTCGTCTAATACATCGCATGTCGGGCCTAGGGGGCGGTAAAACGTCAGTCCCCTAATAGCGGTACAAGTCGTGTCGGAGTGAAGCCCAAAACACCCTGAGATAACACTGGAAGCCTACCAGTATATCTCGCTTGCCCTGGCCAGGGACTACTCGTGTAATGGCTCTCCTAGACACAGCGCGATGTCAACCCCCAATACCGGGAGAGACGAATCCTGTCTAACCGTCACTGCCTCCAAGTGCTTCGGGACTGCACCCAACCACCACCTGTTTGCACGACTCCTTTGAGTCGTGGTAGGGTAGTGATCAAAGTGCAGTGGGAACACACTCGAGGCGAAGTGCCAGTGTCAAGTCAGCGGACTAAGCTGTACTCATGTCACCTGGGAACTGATAACTGACGATAGGTATAATACCAACCTGTCAGTTCCCGACGAGTCCTGTCCAGTGTACTCGTAACCCAACGAGCACCCGTATACTATCCCCAGTACGACGTACTGATGGCTGTAGGACAGACCATCTCCCACACTGGGATGAGAAGCGCATACGCTAGTCTACTCCGGAGTATCGATGCCCTGTCTCGATAGTCCTGCGACTAGGGACCTGTATAAGGATGTGCTTATAGATTACCCAGCCCCCACTAGTGTGACTGCCATCACAACGCTGGTAATCAAGCAAAGATCCTAAGGGCTCCACTAATGCGTATAAGTGATATACTAAAATAAACACAAGTACACATTGAAGTAGAAACAAACCAAGTAGCATACTACTATATTGAGCAAGATTGTTTATACAAGGTGAATATCCCAAGCTTCCATTAAGTAATATACAAACTAGTATGATACAGTAATGGCCTCTAGGGCATATACACTAACAATCTCCCACTTGCACTAAGGCCATGTACTGGCGTATCGAAGACCTATCATCTCGATCAGCCGCTCGAACTGAGTCTGGGGTAGGGCCTTGGTGAATGGATCTGCAGTGTTCTCTTCTGAAGCAACCCTCCGAACCTCGATCTCCTTGCGATCCACGATCTCCCTGATCAGGTGATACCGCCTCAAGATGTGCCTGGATCTCTGATGGGACCTGGGTTCCTTCGCTAAAGCTATAGCCCCGTTGTTGTCGCAATACAGAGGTATTGGGTCAACAATGGACGGAACCACCTGAAGTTCTTTCAAGAACTTCCTCATCCAGACAGCTTCTTTTGCGGCATCAGATGCAGCGATGTATTCCGCTTCCATCGTCGAGTCTGCAACGATTTCCTGTTTAGAACTCTTCCAACACACCGCCCCTCCATTGAGGGTAAAGACAAAACCCGACATGGACTTGGAATCATCCTTGTCACTCTGGAAGCTGGAGTCAGCAAAGGCCTCGATCTGGAGGTCTTTTCCGCCATACACCAAGAACATCTCCTTAGTCCTTCTCAGGTACTTGAGAATGTTCTTTACCGCTATCCAGTGTTTCTCCCCAGGGTTTGACTGATACCGGCTTACCACACTCAGTGCATAAGCTACATCCGGTCTGGTACACAACATCGCATACATTATAGAGCCTACCGCAGAAGCGTAGGGTATAATAGACATGCGATCCCTCTCCAAATCAGTCTTGGGGGACATCTCTTTAGAGAGGGCGATCCCGTGACAAGCCGGTAGGTTACCGCGCTTGGAATCTTCCATACTGAATCTTTTCAGTATGGTGTCGATGTACCTGGACTGAGAAAGTCTTAATATCCTCTTGGATCTATCACGATGGATCCGGATCCCCAGGATGTATGAGGCATCATCCAGGTCTTTCATGGAGAACCTGTGCGACAAGAACCCCTTGACAGATTGTAGCATAGGAATGTCATTTCCTATTAGGATAATGTCATCCACGTATAAAACGAGGAATACTACAGTTCTCGCTACAAATCTACTATAGATGCATGGTTCATCTGGATTTTTGATAAAGCCAAATTCTTTGACCGTCTCATCAAAACAGATGTTCCAACTCCGCGATGCCTGCTTTAGTCCATAGATGGACTTAAGCAACTTGCACACATTTCCGCTGCTCCCACTCTGAATGAAACCCTCTGGCTGATCCATATAGACACACTCCTCTAAATTTCCATTTAGAAAAGCGGTCTTTACGTCCATCTGCCAAATCTCATAATCGTGGAAGGCAGCAATGGCAAGAAGGATCCGAATGGATTTCAGCATAGCCACTGGAGAAAAGGTTTCGTCATAGTCCAAGCCAGGTCTTTGACGGAAACCCTTTGCTATAAGTCTAGCTTTATAGGTCTCAACCTGTCCATCTACACCAATCTTCCTTTTGAAGATCCACTTGCATCCTACGGGTTTTACCCCGTCTGAAGCAATGTCCAACGTCCATACTTTGTTGGTGTACATGGACTCCATTTCGGTCCGCATTGCATCCAGCCATTTTACCGAGTCAACGCTCTGAACGGCCTGCTGGAAGCTAGTAGGCTCATCATAATCTATGATGCAATCCTCTCTATCCCCGTCTATGAGAAAACCGTAGTATCTCTCGGGCGGATGAGACTGCCTACTACTCCTGCGGAGCGGCGTAGGAATGTCATGTTCTTTCGATCCCTCTGGTTCCTCTAATCTTTCAGTGATGGTTTGTGGTTCTGGAATTTCTTCCAGTTCTACTGTGCTCCCACTTATCTGGGTTTCCAAAAACTCAGTTTCCAAGAAGTAGGCATGACGAGAAACAAGAACTTTTTGTTCCTCTTCGCAGTAGAAGAAATATCCCTTGGAGTTCTTTGGATATCCCACGAACTTGCACTGTACTGAGCGTGCCTCGAGCTTGTCCGCATGCTGCTTTTTAACAAAAGCTGGACATCCCCATGTCTTAATGTGCTTAAGATAGGGTCTCTTCCCACTCCACATCTCATATGGAGTAGTAGGCACAGTCTTAGTAGGAACTCGGTTCAAAAGGTACGCAGCTGATTCTAGCGCAAACCCCCAGAATGATAGCGGTAACTCAGCGTTACTCATCATGGACCGTACCATATCCAATAGGGTTCGGTTCCGTCTCTCCGATACACCGTTGTGTTGCGGAGTGGAGGAGTAAGCTGAGAGAGAATTCCGTTCTCTTTTAAATAATTCAGGAACTCGGCACTTAAGTATTCTCCACCTCGATCCGATCTTAGAATCTTGATACTTTTGCCGGTCTGTTTCTCTACTTCATTCTTATATTCCAGGAACTTTTCAAAAGCTTCGGACTTATGTTTCATTAAGAAAACATAACCGTACCTTGAAAAATCATCCGTAAAAGTGATGAAGTAAGAGTAACCGCTTCGCGCATGTGTAGACATTGTACCGCACACGTCGCTGTGTACGAGTCCCAAGAGCTCGCTCGCTTTTTCTCCGTGTCCAGTGAACGGAGTCTTTGTCATCTTTCCAATGAGACAAGATTCACAAGTGGCATAAGACTGATACTCGAACGGATCCAAGTATCCTTCTTTATGTAACTTAGTCAACCGTGTCTCATTGATGTGACCCAGTCTACAATGCCATAAGAAAGCCTGATTAATATCTGGAGACTTTCTTTTGTGTGTATTCTGGACATTGAAAATCTGTGGTTGGTTTAACACGTATATACCATTGCTCAGTGTACCTGACCCAATCAGAACTTGATTAAGGTGAATGTTTACAACATTACTTACAAACGCAAATTCATAACCTTCTTTAGAAACCAAAGATACAGAAATGATATTACAAGTTGCGTTGGGTACAAAAAAGCAATTACGCAAAACCAAAACATGCCCATCTGACATTCCCAGGTGATAGTCCCCCACGGCTTTAGCATCCATGCTAGCTCCGTTCGCAACTCTGAGGGTCATGTCACCTGCCTTCAAAACCCTACGGTTTCTCAACGCCTGCAAAGAATTACAGATATGAGATCCTGATCCGGTATCCAATACCCAGGAAGTAGAGTTTATAGAAAGACAGTTTTCAATAACATACACACCTGAAGCTGAAGCCGCAACCTGCTTCAGTTCCTGTGTCCTGGCCTTCCAAGCCCTGCAATCTTTCTTCCAGTGTCCACTCTTATGACAATAGAAGCATTCCTCCTTTCCCACAAGCTTCCCCGCAATCTTTGTTGCCTTTTCCTTTCCCTTTGCACCCACTTTACTAACACCGCCTCTTGGTTTGGCGGGGGCTTTCTTCCTCTTTCCCTTGGCTTTCGCCTTGGACTTAGAGGAAGAAGATCCTCCTACAAACAAAGCGGGTGTTTCCCTACCTTTCTGTAGGGTGCCCTCTGCGCTCCTCAGCATGTTGAGGAGTTTTGAAAGTTCAACTTCCTTTTCTTGTAAGTTGAAGTTCAGTATAAACAGGGCGTAAGTGGATGGAAGGGACTGGAGAATTAAATCCGTATAGAGTTCACTTTCCAACGTGGTCCCAAGTTCCGCGAGCTCCTCAATGTAGCCAATCATCTTAAGCACGTGGTCCGCTACCGATGATCCGACGGCCAACTTTGCCGAAAATAACTTCTTCGACACTTCGTATCTTGCGATACGAGACTGCTCTCCATACAGTTCTTTTGTATGAAGAAATATGGATTCCAAATCCATATTCTCGTGCCTCCTCTGGTGTTCGTTGTCCATAGAGGCAAGCACGAGGCACTTGGCCTTCGCGCAATCAATCTCCCAAGTCTTACGGATTTCCTTATCCGCGACGCTGGAGGTGGGACCTGGGACGGGGGGAGCTTTGGTGGTAAGAAGATACCCCAGCTTGTCGTAAGTGATTGCCATTTTGACATTCCTGAGCCAATCTTTGTAGTTTGGCCCTGTCAGTATGTTTTTATCTAGAAGTAACTTAAGTCCAGTCATGTCGAATGGTCGCTGCAATTAGGAGGGAGAGAAGAAACACTTTAGCACGATGCTCTTGCAAGTTTAGAATGGTTTTTAATTTGTCTAAACAGGATGGCTCCCACTGTCTCTCGAATCCCTCCTCAAACCATAAAGGAAGAATTAGTCGGGATTAATCCCACCGCACAATACTTGCTTAACCGTTCAGCCAGGCCAGTGTCGGTACTTCGAGGGAGGCTTTCCAACGCTTTCGCGAAGTTCCTTAATTAGAGAACCTCTTTTCCCTGGGGGCGTAGCCCCGCTAACACCTTTCTAGACACCTACTAGGTTTATAGCATTGATCGTTTAGTGAAAAATTTCCCGAGGAGTAGCATATACTCACAGTAGGATCGGGATCCAAATATCATCGCGTGACGAAACTGAAGGAATCCTACCAGAATCACCACACTCCAAATGGTATGCAAATCTAGCAAGTTTCAGTACTTATGAAACTCCCGATGTGGATTTTTGCCCCATGCTCTTATGACCTTGACTTTGGCCAACAAATCATAAGTCACATGTCAAGTTCTACCCGTCGTTCTCCAGGTTAATTTGAATCCACCCGTACCTACCCTTGACTTTGGCCAACAAGGCAGTACGACTGTTCCAAACCAACGCATCTATCTATGCTGCACATGAATACCCAATAGCTACCAATCACTATGCCTTGACTTTGGCCAACAAACACAGCTTGAATACTATTGACTATTCATGTGAAACGACGGAGGGCTACAAATGGTTTTGGCGAAACCGTGAACGTAGTGAACTTGATATAATCGATGGAACGAGATAGCTTTTAGAAGGAGTGGCTCAATCTCCGCATTTAAAAATTAGTTTTGAAAAGAACCGAGTGGTTTTTCGAAAGTGTTCCAACGATTTTAACTTGGTTTATTATCTTGCATTAGTTCTTTTAATGCGTGATATTCTTGCATTAGTTCTTTTAATGCGTCCCATCATTTAATCCTACCATTGCAGAAAACAACCAAAATATGACGTACGCTTATGCCATTCGCATTCGCCACGGGCCCCGTCATCACCCGTTAGGTTACTTAACTAACGACAGAGCGGGGGCTGGGCTAGCGCGGCTGTAAAACGTAAGCAACGCCTAAATAGTTATAGATATAGCAATGATAGACATTACAGATCACAGATGAATACATTAGATATACTAGGAATCCGCAATCCGTTCGAGCCTGTAACGAAAAGCGGATTACACGGTCGCGGTGAATAGTCAATACCCCACCCAAGACCCCTACGGGTGCGGCAAACTACCCGCCAAGTACTCGGCAGTTTGTGCACCCCTCCATGGGTCTATCCTAGGAGCAAAAACAGTAAAAAGAATTATACAATGACGGCTACAACCCCGACCCGGTTGTGCGGCCAAACAAATAATAATATTACATCAATTTACATTTACAATGAATGAAAGAAAAACAAAAGCTCATCTCACATCCACCCCGGCTATTCACCCGCGACAGTCCAACACATTCATATACACATTCCAATATCAAACACAGATCACAGAGATGTATAACCCCGACTAATCGACTTATAGCGATTAGCCGACGTTCAATACATTCAAACATCACAGATATAACCAACATAGCCAAAGTGTAGCGAAGTTCGAAAAAAATACGGATTTATAGGACCCCAAAAGTAAATTTCTGTTCTGGAAAATCTGGGCACATATAACATATTTGAAAAATCCCAAAACCCTACCAGAAGAACATGCCCAGCCCAGCCTTTTGTAACTACTGCAAGAGAAATGGGCATCTGGCGAGAGATTACCGGCGTGCGAACAACCTTTGCTTAATCTGTGGCTCAGCTGCTCATGGTATTGGGGCTTGTCCTCATAAACAAAATCCAATTGCTGCACCCAGGCCAGCAAACAATTATCCACAGCGCCCAGCCATCCAAGCCCCTGCTCCAAGACTTGCACTACCTGCACCACCCAGAGGACCACAAGCTGCACCACCTCCTCGTCAGTTCCATCAAACTCAAAGGAACGTTCCGAGGAATGCTCCTCAGGCCAGGAGGAATGTACCCAAGCGCCAGGCTTTCACGATATCTATGGAAGAAGCTGAGGCCACTGGCCAAGTCATTACTAGTAAATTTTCCTTCTCAAACTTATCCTTTAGTCTTGGTTATCTACACACTTTCCAGATACCTAAAACATATCCCATATAGCTTAGGTACAATCCTAGTAGCCTCACTACCTGCACTTGCACTGTTTGATACTGGAGCATCCCACTGCTTTATGTCGCAACGGTTTTTCCGAACCCATGCGATTCCAGTCTCACCGCTTGTATCCAGCTGGAATGTCAGTTCAGGAAATGGCGTTCTAAGGCAACTATAGGATACAGCATGTATCCAGTCGTCGTCTGCAGCCGAGAGTTTTATGCTGACTTCAAAGTACTGGACATACCGAACTTCGATGTGGTTCTAGGAATGGATTGGCTTGGAACTTTTTATGCTAACATTGACTGTCGTCAAAGGAGGGTAGTATTCGAGATTCCAGACCATCCGGTCTTCTATTTCCAAAGCGGAGACCGTACCCTAGAGCCAAGTACCTACAAAGTGAAGCTAAGGGAAGCAGTAGTTGCAGCAGCTCAAGCAGAAGAAGAATTAAGACCAGAGGTAGTTCGAGAGTTCGACGATGTATTTCCTGACGATATATCAGGTTTGCCTCCCGATCGAGCTCTTGAATTCAGTATTGATTTAGTACCAGGAGCACAACCGGTGATCAAAGCACCTTATAGACTAAGTCCGGAAGGTTTGAAGGAAGTCTGAACACAGTTGGACGAATTATTGGCGAAAGGATGGATTCGTCCCAGCACTTCAAGTTGGGGAGCACCTGTACTACTGGTGAAGAAGAAAGAAGGTTCATTCAGAATGTGCATCGATTATAGAGCCTTGAACGAAGTCACTATAAAGAACAAGTATCCACTCTCATTCATCGATGATTTATTCGATCAGCTAAGTGGATCTTGTGTTTTCTCTAAATTGGATCTTCGTTCAGGTTATCATCAAGTGAAGGTCAAGGAAGCTGATATTCACAAAACAGCTTTCAGAACTCGCTATGGACATTACGAATTTCTAGTGATGCTATTTGGAGTGACCAATGCACCAGCAATATTCATGAACCTAATGAATCAAGTTTTCCGGGAGTACTTAGACAGATTTGTTGTCATCTTCATCGACGATATCGTGTATTCTAAGAGTCGGAAAGAGTATGCAGAGCACTTACGAATTGTCCTGGAAACTCTTCGACAACATAAGCTCTATGCCAAGTACAGCAAGTGCGAGTTTTGGCTAAAGCTAGTTGGTTTTCTTGGACATATCGTATCAGGAGAAGGAATTTCTGTGGATCCAGCCAAAGTTTCAGCAGTTAGCGAATGGCCTACACCAAAGCCAGTGAAGGACATTCGGAGTTACTTGGGCTTAGCTGGATATTGCAGAAGGTTCATTGAAGGATTCTCAAAGATAGCAACACCCCTGACCAAGCTCACTCGAAAAGATGAAGAATTTGTGTGGTCAGAAGCATGCGAACAAGCTTTCGTAGAACTCAAGTCAAGATTGACATCTGCACCTATTCTCGTAATACCGGATCAATCTGGAGGATTCGAAGTGCATTGTGATGGATCCGGTAAGAGGTTAGGATGTGTTCTACATCAGCACGGTAAGGTTGTGGCTTATACTTCAAGACAACTGAAGACTCATGAGCGCAATTATCCGACGCATGATCTGAAGTTGGAAGCCGTCATCTTCGCTCTCAAGATTTGGCGCCATTATTTACTTGGTGAACGAGTGAACATCTACATTGATCATAAAAGTCTGAAATACGTGTTTACTCAGAAGGAGTTAAATATGCGGCAGAGAAGATGGTTAGAACTCATGGCGGACTTTGACATCAACTTGCAATATCACCCAGGAAAGGTGAACGTAGTACCCGATACTCTTAGTCGCCAACCATTATCGATGAATCTCACCGCTCAGTGGAAGCTTCAGCAAGACTTGCATCAGATGGAGATTGAAGTAGTCATGCCAGGTAATGCTTCAAGTTTGATGAATCTACAAGTTCAATTAACCATTGTCAATCAGATTAAAGTAGCTCAAGCAAGTGATGCTAAGTTGCAAAGGATCAGAGAACAAGTGGAGAATAGACTCATAACAGACTTCATCATCCATGAAGACGGATCTTTAAGATACGGCAGCAGATTGTGTGTACCAAAAGGTCCTGTTCGGGAAGAGTTAATGAAAGAAGCTCACAGCTCTCCGTACTCAGTACATCCTAGAGGTACCAAAATGTACAAAGATCTACGTCAGAATTATTGGTGGCATAGAATGAAGCGTGAAGTATCCAGAAGCGTCGCAAAATGTTTGGTGTGTCAGCAAGTAAAGGCTGAACATCACAGAACAGCTGGACTACTTCAACCGTTACCAATCCTAGAATGGAAGTGGCAGCACATCATGATGGACTTTATGACTGCTCTTCCTCGCAACACAAAGGGTAACGATGCCATATGGGTCATTGTGGATCGACTCACAAAGTCGGCTCACTTCATCCCATTTCGAGTTGGCCAATCAACTGAGACACTAGCAAAGAAGTACATGGAGGTAATAATCTATTTAAGATTTAAACTCTTCATAATGTACTATCTCTGATACCCATGAACTCATACAGGAAATTGTGAGACTTCATGGAGTACCGGTCTGCATTGTCTCCGATCGTGACACCGGGTTCCGATCATAATTTTGGCAGAGTCTGCAAGCTAGCTTGGGAACAAGTCTGAACTTCAGCACGGCTTATCATCCACAAACAGATGGTCAGTCGGAATGAACTATTCAGATCTTGGAGGACATGCTCAGAGCGTGTATGCTAGACTTCAAAGGATCGTGGGAAGATCACCTGCATCTTGTGGAGTTCGCGTACAATAACAGCTACCAAGCAAGTATAGGAATGACACCTTTTGCAGCATTGTATGGAAGGAAATGTCGATCACCATTAAGTTGGGATGACATCGGAGATATGGAACTTCTTGGACCAGAGATGATAGTAGCGACCCTTGATGTGGTTCGTACTATCAATGAAAGAATGCGCATAGCTCAAGATCGACAGAAACACTGGGCCGATGCAAAGAAACAACACTTGGAGTTCCAGCCAGAAGACCATGTATTCTTGAAGATATCTCCGAACCGCGGAGTGATTCGATTTGGAAGACGGGGTAAATTGAGTCCGAGATACATTGGATCGTTCGACATACTTGAACGAGTCGGTGAAGTGGCATACCGCTTAGTGCTTCCACCCTTATTGGAAGGAGTGCATAACGTGTTCCACATATCCCAACTCAGAAAGTATGTGAGTGACCCCAGCCATGTTCTTGATCATTCCAAGCTTACTATACAGCCCGACTTGTCTTGTGAGCAACAGCCTGTGGAGATTCTGGACAGTAAAGTGAAGACACTTCGGAACAAGGAAGTTAACTTGGTCCGGGTAATGTGGAGGAAAGACACTCCAGAAGAATCCACTTGGGAAAGAGAAGATGAAATGCGTGCAAGATATCCTCACCTCTTTGTAAACTAGTCCTCAAATAAAAGTTGTAAATTTCGAGGACGAAATTTTTGTAAGGAGGGTAGATTGTAACAACTCCAATTTTTGTATACATAAAATTCATTTAAATTTGAAGTATAATTGAGGTATTTAATGTTGCTGTTACCGCTTTAAGTATTTATTTTCCCACAATAATTACAAGAAAGAGCTTGCAGCTCATTGGTAACACCTTACACTGCTGAACCAAGCCACCAAAGTTCAAATCCCCTGCCCTATATTATTTTTAGATTATTTTTGTTTTAAATTTCTTGGAAGCCCAACGGTCCACAGGGCATAACTCCCAAAAGTTGAACTGAACATTAAAAAGTAAAAATACCAGAGCCTTAACCCGGAGACCCCCCACCTACCCACGCCTCGACTCAGCCCGACTCGGCCGAGTCGGCCGGCGGACCGGCCGACTCGGTCCGGCGCCACCGGCCGGACTCGGCCGGACGGCCGAGTCCCCAACATGAAAGTTAGGGCTCTTCATCACCCCAACCCCCCTGCATACACCATTTACTTGAATCGGTACACGAATTTTAAATACACCCCATTTACTACAATTTTAATGATTTTTCTATAATTTTTACAATTTTTTTTAAATAAAAATCTTTCACCTACCCTACCCTAGTCTATCCTATAAATACACCCCCTACCCTCTACCCTCTCATCCCAAAACCCTAGGCTCACTCTTTCAAAATTTTCCAAGAAGTGTGTGCTTTGAAAACAAGTTCGCGGCGAAGCTCCGACGAAATTCCGGCGGGAATTCCGGCGACGTTTTTAGAAACAACCGTCGACGAAGCAACGCCTCGGCAGCTCCTTTAGTTCCCCTACACTCCTTAGTATAGATCGAAACCCGTAAGTCTCATTCTATCCCCTTTCTACTTCTCAAAAATACGAAATTACGAAACCCGACGGAATCGGAACAAATCCGATTTCCGACTCGGTTGTCTATAAAATTTCACTTCTAACCAATACATTCATACTTAAACATCTTAATCTTGACTATTAAACTTTTAAAAATCAATTTGAACAAGTTTTCTCACATGAAATGATAACCTTTCTAATTTATCGTATTTTTCACTTTAATATCACAATGTTTCAATTTCATATTTAACCCCTTAACTTGCTAAACATTTAAAGTAGAGCACGAGGTAATGACCTACCTCCACACACACGCAAAATACAACCCTAAACGATATCATCAAAACTCAGAATACGATAAAACAATACTTTCACTTAAATACCATATTCTTAATAAAATCATTTCTTAAAAGTTTTAGATTTGTTACACTTTTAAATAAATACGTCTTATTAGGAAACACGATAAGTTGTGGACATCGATCGTTTATCTAAACCTGATTTTGTGGTGTCTAGGCTAGACAAGTGGGCAAAGGTAACTTTAAAAGGCCCGTCTCACGATTCGTGAGCGGATCCCTCCTTCCTCACTTGTACTTACCTGGCCACAATTGGCGGTGAAGAGGCGATTTGAGGCTTCTAACGACTTGTTGTTTAGACCATTTAGAAATATGCTAGTTGGCTTAGAAAACCCTAGAATCTAAAATACGGAAATTTACACCTTTGCAAATAAATACCTTTTACTTTATAAAACCGTTTTCTAAAGGATTAGTATTTTACAATCTTTGCAAAGCGCCGCTACAACCCACCTTTGGGGAACCAGTTAGGGATAGTACGGTTTATCGTGCACCCTCGGGCTAGTAGTGCGAGATTCAGACCTCCGCAAGGAGCATTCGGTCTCGAAAGGTTTAAAATACGACATCTTAAGAAAATGAGAATTTTGGAATATAAAATATTTATTAAAATTATTTTTGGTATAAACATAGGTATATTTATCATTTAAATACCTATTTGATTATAATATAAATATTCCACATTTTCCTAAAATCACAACACTAAATTTTACACTAAAATACCATGAACTTCAAATAATCAATATTACAGATAAATACCTAAAATTAGGATATTCTCACTAGAAATGTCACAATATAAAATCCACTCTCATTACAACTCTAAAGACGAATAATAAATACTTGAGGTGTATTTTGAAAAGCATATAAAAGTATTTTTACATAAAACCCCCTCATGTTTTATAAATTACCCTAAGGACCCTAGCAATTATAAGACTTCGATTCACGGTTCTGATTGTCTGACTCGGGTTTGAGTCTGATTAATCTGACTTGAATATGATTCAAGTCAATCTATAATCTACAAGTTACCACTTCAATATGAACACATGAATCTATGAATACAATTACCAATTTATACAACTTGACTGAACCGAGCCATGGATATAGATTCCTTTTACATGATTCTCAGTATTCCATTTACATGACTCTATGGTTATAACCGTCTCCTGATATCATGGTTTCGGTCAGTCAGTCAATCAATCATATAACTAATACAATTTTACAAGATAACAATACAAACAAGATATCGCGGGGTTTAAGGGGTAGATTGGTACGGAAGGTGTTAAAGGTGGCACGAGGTGGTCAGATTTAATACACCTAACATGAATCCAGTTGCTGTTGTACCGTGGCATAAACGGTTCCTTGTACTATACGTGCCCCTAGTCTCTGGCATATAGAGACTCCCCTCGTATACACTGGTATCCTTCTGTACCAAGCTACAAACAACAGCGTTAATACGACATTACTACAGGATAATACAACTTTAAAATATATCTTCTTATTCTGTCTTTTTCTACTTTCCTCTCACTTTTGGGACTTACCGAGCAACATGTTCGCTGACGACATTTTGTTTCTTTCTTCTTTGAATGTCGTCAGGTGATTTGGACCCGGCAGAGATTGAGCTATCGCAAGAAGACTTGGAGCAGTTTGCTGAAGACCCTGCACTTTAGTTTCATTGTACACTTTTCCTCGCTGTACTTTTCATTTCCTGTTATGCCACAGTTTAGGCATCTTTTTATTTCAGTTATATTTCCTTTCATGTATTGTACAAAAAATGTTAATAAATAAAATTTGTTGTTCTTTTTATTTCTTGTCTCTTGTGTATTTATTTTATATTGCTTAGATACGCTTAGCGTATGTACTTCTGAGTATGTACATAACGGACCTCGTCGCGTCCCCTTCGCCGTACACTGGGAAGCGGGGCATGACAGGATCCAAACCCCTTGCAAGAGGCAACCGGGCACACCCTTCCTCGGTTATCCCTGGCTAATAGCTCCCTACCCCAACACACCAGGGATCAATGCCCTCGCCAAGAGGCACCGAGCAGCTACCCTGCTCGGCCCCGTCCTTAATAGGCCATGTACGGCCCCTCCTGCGTAAGGATCAAAGCCCTCACAAGAGGCAACAGGGCCCTCCCTTGCTCGGTTATCCCTGGCTGGTAGCTTCATCGGTAATTGTGCTGGAGTCCTAACAGCATAATATCAACAATGCAATATGAAATAACAATGTAAGTATGCGATGCGGAGCAACAACAATAATATGCGGGAGCTGAATACTAGACACAACGATAACTAATCTGCATTACCCTAATATAAGTTCTACAATAGTGCCTTTTGAAATAACACGAATCACAGTGTTTTGAAAATAAGTGCTACGGTGTTTTTAAGAAAAGATACGTCTTTTGAAATATCCGTAGAATCCTTTGACCTTTCTTTTAAAATACCCACGATTCGTTAGTTTTGAAATAGGTAGGAGTCTAATCTAGCCTAACAACTACACTAAACTATACGGCTGAACTAACAAGCTGAACTACAGGTAAGGAAACCGCCTAATATCTGAGTCGATACATATACATACATGTATATATATTAGTCGGTGATCCCGCCTCAATAATATCATATCCGATACCATATCTATAATCAGACATCCCAAGTCAAGAGTACAGATCAATCATCAATATATAGCTCGTATGTAAATCCGTCGTACGGCATCCCCAAATTTGGGTACGGGTCAATATCACATTCATCATACTATTCATTTGGTATCCTCTTTATCAAATATCATGATCGAGGTACTGATCTACGTCTAATACTATACTGATACCGCCTAAGTATGCATGTTCGGGTGTGAAAACTACGTCAAAGGACCCGCTAAAACATCAGGTTGTATATCAAATACGAACCCTGTCATATCACCGATCTCACGGTCTGAAATCAATCTCATCGACTCACCTCAAATCCCCAAATACTATCCTCAAATCCAGTATGTGAATACATAGTCCGATACCCATGTGAACACATAAATACATATTCCCGTATAAGCACAATGAAAGAAGAGGGTATGCAAGTATGGGTGTGTGTGTGTATGTGTGGTGCAACCTCTACTCTAGGATCTCGCAACACTAAACCTATCCAACACACCACATATCCATCTTTAACATTAATAAACTCAAACAATATATAATCAATATATGTGTGTATACGTATTCGTATACATCACCACGAACTGCGGGGGTGCTATACGCCATCCACCCGACTTCTCCCCGTAAATATAAATCTACTCACCTGCTCCTTGTGTGCCGATGTCGATGTCACCCTATTCATCTTCAACGTCTCGACATCACGTGGGGTACCTACACATATACATAATCGCAAATGTGCATTAAAATCACATTGGAAAACCAAATCGACACACCAAAGACCTATAGGTTAGAACCTATGGACCACGCTTTCAAAACCACCACCAACCCTCGATATCGTCGTACAAACGTCAGATCATCGAGTTAAAACCAAACATACCAATCATGGTTTCATAAATCACTTAAAATATATGAAATACGATGCAAATCATCAAAACCAATAAATTGATCAAATCGGTTTATTTCACAAAACCTAGAAAACACTTAATTACCGTTTTAATTCGAAACTTGACGTTTTAACAAAACTAATGGCCATAATATCCACTAAATATCGTAACTAAGTTATATAAACCATTTCCACAATTTAATCTCATTAAATTTCATTAACCCCCAAAAACCTAGTTTACAAATTATCCAATTTTAACAATTTTCAAGCAAAAATTCACAATTTAACAATTACGCTTAGTTTTGAATAACCTAAGGTATTAAACCACTCATTATAATGTTAATAACGCTATGAAACCATAATTAGAATTTTTATCTAACAATTTAACTTAAGTTTTAAAACCTAGTTTGCAATATTATGCAATTTGGACAATTTAAAAGTAGCAATTAGCAAGATGCAACAAGATTAAGTTTTACATAACAATAACATGTTAATCTACTCATTAGGACCACAATCTAATGATAACAACCATAATAAAAAAAATTAAACCCTTTTCTATAATTTAAACTTGCAATTTAAAAACCTAAATTAAACACCTAATTAAGTTGATTCAAAGAAATTAATCTACAACTAAACACTAGGGTTAGGATTTACCTCCACAATTTTAGAGATCTCCCATGCAAACTTGGCCTCCCAAATTGCTCTCTAGCTCCAAGATCCATGTTAGCTAAGGCAAAGAAATAATGGGTAGGAGTTGGATTTGGATTTTGCTTTGAAATTTTGTGGATTTTTAAGCATTTTTGTGGATTTTTTGAAGAATGTGAGATGAAGAAATGAAGGGGCTGTTCTAAATGGGGGGGCTCGGCCAAATGCAGGTGGGGAGAGGAGAGAGAGGGTGTGGGGAGTTTGACCAAGTCAAAAACCCATACATTAAGTATATAAACCCATACCTCAATTACTATATTATAATCTACACTTCAATTCTTTTTATTTCTTTGTTTTGTGAGAAATGAAGTGGGCCAAAAGGGGTTTGGGGCAGCAAGGCTTGGCCAAGAGGTTAGGGTGAGGATTTGTGAAAATTTGCAAGGAAATTTTGTGCAAAAAGACCCTCTCAAGTTACCAAATTGCAAGTTTTCGCTAATTTCACCAAAAAAAAGCTTTTTTTCTTCAATAATTTCTAAACCGTTTTGGCAAACGATTTCATTTCAGAAATAATATTTTACATGTTAGTTTAGTGTATCAATAATTATAAAATTTGTATCAACCCATTCCAATTTGTAATTTTCCCTAATTAAATGTATTAGTGACGGTTTAAAATAATATTAAAATAATTTTTTTTCCAGAAAATTTGAAATTTCACCAGTGGCTCAATAAACACCAAATACTAGCAACTACATAGCTAGAATATGTATATTTAATTTTTATAATAAAGATATTTGTATTTTGACTTTTTACAGAAAACCCCCTTATTTAACCGATTTTCCGAAATTTCACCGAAATGATTTTCAAAACGTTACAGTGAAGGACTTCTTGAAGAGGTTAACATTGCTCCATACGAAATAGCGAGCTTTAGCTTAGAGACGGCGGGCTTCTCCCCGATCTTCTGGGAGCGTACCTTCCCTCAGGAATTCCACGAGGGGCTTTCTCCAGTCCCGGTCTTCTTCTCGGGACATGTACACTTGAAGTGGCGTCGCCCCGTCTTCCATGCTGGGCTATGGCAAGACCTCGAAGAGAATGTTCCTCTTGTTGTTGGCCATAAAAGATGAAGCCAGCTTATTCAAGACGTCGGCCTGGGCGTTTAGCTGTCTGGGGATCTGCTCCACCTGGACTTCATAGATGTCCTTTCCCGGTCTTCTTACCTCGGCCAGATACTTCACCATCAGATGCTCCCGTGCCTCGAATCAGCTGGTCACTTGGCCAACGACTAGGGCGGAGTCGCTGCAAACCCAAATCGTTTTTAGCCCCAGCCCGAAGTCTATGCGCAGTCCAACCAGCAAGACCTCGTATTCCGCTGCGTTATTTGAGGCCTTGAACCCGAGCTTCAGAGAATACTCCATTTCTGCCTCTTTCGGGCCCCGAATGATGAGGCCGGCACCACAGCCTTCCTTGGTCGAGGACCCGTCAACGTAGAGGATCCAATCAGGAACGAAGTCGGGCTTCCCATCGATTGAGGGTTGAGCTGCAGGGGCCGACGTAGACTCCGGCTCTTTGCTGGGGATGGTGCACTCGACGATAAAATCGACCAGGGCTTGTGCTTTAATAGCCTGCCTTGGGCGGTATTTTATGTCGAACTGGGACAACTCTCACCTTCATTTCTCCAAGCGGCCAGAGGACTCGGGGAAGGCGAAGATAGCCCCCAAAGGCCGCTCGGTAAGAACGAGGATGGTGTGCACCTGGAAATAGTGTCGTAGTTTCCTTGAGGCCACGATGAGTGCCAGGACGATCTTCTCTATGGATTGGTACCTCATTTCTGCATCCTTGAAGACGTGGCTCACATAGTATACCGGCCTCTGGACTCTCTCGACCTCTCGGACGAGCATCGAGCCTGCAGGTTGGTCGGATACCGCCAGATATAGCGATATCCCGTCCCCTTCAACTGGCCGGGTGAGCAGCGGGGGAGTCGCAAGGTGCCTCTTTAATTGCTCAAAGGCGGTCTGGCACTCCTCCGACCACTCGAATCTTGGTATCTTCCTTAGGGCTTTAAAGAACGGGAGGCACTTCTCCCCAGACCTTGACATAAAACGACTCAGAGCGGCTACCCGCCCTGTTAGCCGCATGATTTCGACATTAGTCTTGAGCGCGGCCATAGTTAGGATGGCATTGATTTTCTCCGGGTTAGCTTCGATCCCATGGTGGGTGACCATGAAGCCGAAGAACTTTCCACCGGTGACCCCGAATGCGTTCTTGGTGTCACGCCCCAATTCCCAGAGTACGCTAAGATGGGCACGTGACATAGCCAACCATGTTACCTGTGGGTAGGAAGTATCCATCCACAGTCACATTACGGCTGTAGAGATATCAAGAACAAAATAAAACTATCTAATACATGTCCATAAGCCAAAATAAAATGAGTCAAGAATAATAATAATGCGGAAGCAAAAGATCCAATACAAGAATAACTGGAATGTATGTCCCATAATGAGGGCTCACATCAGGAATAAAATGCTGAAAGTAAAAGAACTAATTACTAGTGAATCCTCACTGCTCAGCCTGCTGGCTGAAGTACTCCTGCTCGGACTGCAACAAAGGTACGGAATCTGGGCCATGCAAAACCCAGACGTCAGCGCGTCATGTCATCAAGAAATAAGATATAAACAGGGTAACAAGACATGCAAGTATAATCATAAGTGGCAAAGCAGGTGTAACAGCAATATGAAATCAGGGCAGTGAAGGGTAGTGTGCAGTGAGTGAGCTAAACTGGTCTATTGGGTTATCTACTCTCAAGTCTTTGAAATCAATTTGATGAATCGTCGATGTAACTCAATAGTATCCCATGCGTGCCCAGGACCACGGTCAAGATTCTCGGGCTGAATCCGAGACGTGTCGCTAGGCAGTAAAAGGTAGCATGTACAGATGAGTGATGTCAGCATCATCATCCCGGGGCTGGCTTAGCCCGTAAGACTGATCAGAACAGGTATCGAATTATCGAGTTACAAGTCAGGTTTCATCATTGATTTCCCCATACCCCCAAGTTATATGTGTTCAAGTCAGGTATTTAAGTAATCAAGAACTAATGCCAACACAGGAGCAGGTAGGTGCAGGTTTGTCTGGATAGACAACAGGAACGGTCCGTAAGGACTACATGTCAGGTTTGTTGGTATTAGACACAAGATCAGGTAACAGGTCAAGCCATGGTACATCAGGTCAAATCAAGTAGTGTATTTAGGTATCAGGTCATGTCAAGAGTGTACGATACCATGTCATATCAAGTAAGAAGTGCAACAGGTCATGTCAGGAAGCACAAAATGTTATATTGGTGCTCATAAAGCAAACTAATATAAACATGGTTATAAATAAAGAAGCACGGGTACTGTCAGAACAATAAACTGGAACATGATATGCAAATAGGTACAGAATAATTTATATCGAGGCTCGGTTATCATTACTTAACTACAGTATACAAATATGGATGTTAAAATCATGTTAACATGTATTACATAATCTAGAGATGCAATGATATGTATAATAGGTTCAAAGATGCCATATAACTAAAACAAGTCAAGGGTGCACACGGATGTCCAATAGGGTAAACTATAGAAAGGGTACCATAAGCTAGGTAATTATTTAGTATGTGATTAAAATATAAACGTGGTTAATAGGTTTAATAAAGTAAATGCAACGGGTAGTTTTCAAGTTTTGAAACTAAAATGATATAACGTGACATCGAACATGTAAAAGTGAAATCATGGTATTAAAGTTAAACTGCAGGTTTAATGTGCCATCAAATGTATATATAATAAATTAAGTAGCATGTAGCAAGGTAAACTTGCCTCGACGGATCGTGATACGGGAAACGGAATGTCTCACGTCGGTGAGAAAGGTCGCGACGCGTGCACGGTATACGGAAAGAGTCCAAACGACGAATAATGGAATCACACGGGTCAGAGGTCCTCGCTGGGTCATCGAGATCGTCGCCGGCACGGTCGGATTCCGGCAAACCACGAGAACAGTAAACATAATATAATGGAATGATGCATGGAAAAAAAAGAAGAAAGAATGGAAGGAGAAAGGAGAGGAGGGTGGAGACTTACTGTGGATTAGGAAGACGGTGTGATGTGTCGACGGTGGTGGTCGGCGAAGCTCCGGCGAGGGTGCAGGGTGCTCGGTAAAAGTGGGACGCGGCTGCTGTAGGTGTGCAGGGTTAAGCAGAAAGAAAAAGAGGAAGGAGAAGAAGGGAAGGAAGATGAGGATGAGAGGAGAGGGGGTGAGATCGGCGGTGAGTTGAGGGGGGAGGAGGTAGAGGATTAGGGTTAGCGTTACCGGGGTTTGGTGAAGGGTTTCTGGGTTTTGGAGGGAAGCAGAGGAGAGGAAGGAGATGAGGTCGAGGGAAGAGATGGTGGTGAGGGATGAGAGGCGACGAGGTCTGCAAAGGTGCCTTCGGCGCTAGGGCAACGGCGAGAGGGGAGACGGCGGCCAGGGTTCAAAGGCGGTGGGTTACGTGAAAAAGAATAGTAAGGACGAAGATATATAGAGGGGGGAGAGATATATACGCGCGAGAGGAGAGAGAAACAGATCGAGAGGAGTGAGAGAGAGATAGAAGAACAGTAAGGAGAGATAATCTTGGACGTTAGCGTAGGGAATAGTGAGGAGAGAGAGAGAGAGAAAGAGAAAGAGAAAAGGGGAGAGAGAGATAGGCAGCAAAGGGATAGAGGGGATGTGGGCCCGGTACCAGGGAAAGAGAGGGCGGTGATTGGTTGGGGAAAAAGAATAGGTTGGGAAAAATATAAAAGATTTTTAAGTGGTTTTAAGAATATCCTCGTGTGAAATACTATAGTGTAATTTGTTTAGAAAAATATTTTCTAACTGATTTAAGAAATTCAAAATTAAATAGGATTTGGTGGGATACAAAAATATTTCAGAATTGCGCCCGGGTCGGGTCCAAAAATTTGGATTTGAAATATAGAAATTATTGGCAAGCTCCAAAAATTAAAATGAAGGATTTTGTAATGAAAAAACATACCCCCAAGAACGGACGCACATTCGTGCGCGTAATCGTCCAAACAGGTATGTTTCACTGAACGGGACGAGAACACGATGTAAGGACACTACCACAGGGTTAGGGGTATCAAGCAGGCCATGTCATGTATTTTTAAATTATTTTAAGTAACTTAAATTGTTATATGCAAGAATATGAAATGTTAGTGTAATCTACAATTAGGAAACAACGAGCTCAAGTAAACGGGTCGAATATAAAGTAAATTACCAATTTGCAACCAAACATGATAAATCAATTAGATACCATAAACAACACATGCAGTAACTGGAATTGGTATAACTGGACTCGGTTGTTACATTATACCCAACTACAAAAAGAATTTCGTCCTCGAAATTCCAAAACAAGAAAGGATAAACAATCAATCAACTATAAGAAAAGGTGGGGAAACTTCTGCCGGATCTCATCTTCTCGTTCCCAAGTTGACTCTCCATGTGAGCGATTACCCCAAGAAACAACTACAAGAAGGATAATCTTGTTCTTAAGAACCTTTTCCCTTCGATCCACAATCGCAACCGGTCGCTCCTCAAAAGTCAAGTCTTCTCGTACAGTCAGCTCCGAATGATCCAACACATGCGTCTCATCTCGAACATACTTACGAAGTTGAGATACGTGGAACGCGTCATGAACATTCACCAAGGATTGCGGTAACGCCAAACGATACGCTACTTCACCAACACGCTCCAAAATCTCAAAGGGTCCAACGAATCGAGGACTGAGGTTTTCTCGACTTCCGAAACGAATCACCCCTCTAGTCGGTGATATCTTCAAGAATACCAAATCACCCACGGCGAACTCTAGAGGTCTTCTCGATGTATCAGCCCAACTCTTCTGTCTGTCTTGTGCTGCTTTCATATGATTCCTGATAGTGTTACCTTTCTTAACTGTCTGCACAACCAAATCTGGTCCCAACAATCTTCGTTCACTGATATTGTCCCAACAAACATGTGAACGACACTTGCGACCATATAAAGCTTCGAATGGAGCCATTTGAATCGTCGCCTGAAAACTGTTGTTATAAGAAAACTCCACTAAATGTAAATGATCCTCCCATGAACCCTTGAAGTCCAACATGCAAGCTCTTAACATATCTTCAAGAGTTTGGATCGTTCTCTTCGACTGGCCATCTGTTTGAGGATGATAAGCTGTGCTAAATTTCAATCGAGTCTCCAAACTTTCCTGTAAGCTCCTCCAAAAGTGTGATAAGAACCGAGTGTCACGGTCGGACACGATGCACACCGGTACTCCATGCAATCTTACAATCTCCTATATGTACCGTTCCGCCAAAGTTTCTGTTGATTGACCAACCCGAAAAGAAATGAAATGAGCTGCCTTGGTCAAACGATCAACAATCACCCATACTGCATTGTTGCCTTTTGGACTCCGCGGTAGAGCTGTCATGAAATCCATGGTTGTATGTTCCCACTTCCACTGAGGAATCGAAAGTGGTTGCAATAAACCAGCAACCATTTGATTTTCAGCCTTAACTTGCTGACACACCAAGCATTTTGCCACAAAGCGGGCAATCTCCCGTTTCATGCCTTCCCACCAGAAATGCTGTCGTATGTCTCGGTACATCTTCGTGCCTCCTGGATGTACGGAATAAGCTGAGCTGTGCGTCTCCTTCATAAGTTCTTCACGAATATCTCCCTTCGGCACACACAAACGGCTACCATATCTCAACGAACCATCTTCATGGATCAGTAAGTCAGTTCGAAGTCCAGCTTCAACCTGTTCTCGGAACTTTTGTAATCTAGGGTCCTGCGATTGCGTTGCTTTAATATTCTCGAACAGCGACGAATGTACCTGCAGCTGCATCAACTGTCCGAAGAATGCGGTAGCACAACCTCCAAATCAAATCTTCGAAAGTCTTCAATGAGATCCTTTTGTGCAGTCAACATCTGAATTGCTAGTAACCGACTGAGCGCATCCGGCACAACATTAACTTTTCCCAGATTGTACTTAAGATCAAGATCGTAGTCAGCCATCAGCTCCAACCATCTACGTTGCCTCATATTAAGCTACTTCTGCGTGAACACATACTTCAAGCTTTTATGATCAGTGAAAACCTCGACCCTTTCGCCCAAAAGGTAGTGTCTCCAAATCTTCAAAGCGAAGATCACAGCTTCAAGCTCCAAGTCATGAGTTGGGTAATTCTTCACATGGGTCTTCAACTGTCTTGATGCGTATGCTACAACCTTCCCATGCTGCATCAAAACACATCCTATTCCTTTCCCAGATGCGTCGCTGTGAATCACCAGTCCTCCGGAACTGTCTGGCACAGTCAGAATAGGAGCGGTTATCAATTTCTGCTTCAACGCCTCAAAAGCTGACGCACACCTATCTGTCCACACAAAAGGTACCTCCTTGCGCATAAGCTTGGTCAACGGCTCCGCCAGACGAGCAAAGTTCTCCACAAATCTTCTGTAATACCCGGAGAGTCCAAGAAAGCATCTTATCTCCGCAACATTCTTCGGAATTAGCCAATCACGAACTGCTGCAATCTTTTCAGGATCGACGGCGATTCCATCGCCAGACACAACATACCCCAAAAACTTTACTTCTTCCAGCCAAAACTCACACTTACTCATCTTTGCATATAATTTTTCTTGCCTCAGCGTCTGCAGTGCAATCTTCAAATGTTCAGCATGCTCTTCAATACTCTTCGAGTAGACCAGAATATCGTCAATGAACACCACAATAAACTGGTCCAAGAATGGTGAGAAGATTCGGTTCATCAAGTCCATGAATATCGCTGGTGCATTCGTAACTCCGAAGGGCATCACTAAGTACTCGTAATGTCCATACCGAGTTCGGAATACCGTCTTGCAAATATGCTCTGCTTTCGCTCGGACCTGATGATATCCGGATCGCAAATCCAGCTTCGAGAATACCCTCGCGCCACTAAGCTGCTCGAATAATTCGCCAATGCGAGGGATCGGGTACTTGTTCTTAATAGTCACCCGGTTTAATTCTCGATAATCAATGTACATCCTCCTCGTGGCATCTTTCTTCTTAACTAGAAGAACTGGAGCTCCCCAAGGCGAGTTACTGCATCGAATCCAACCCTTCTCAAGCAATTCAGTAACCTGCTTCTTGACTTCTTCCAACTCCACTGGTGCCATTGGATAATACGCTTTAGAAACTGGCGCTGCACCCGGAACAAGATCAATTGCGAACTCCATGTCTCGCCTCGGAGGTATACCTGATATGTCTTCAAACACAACCATGAAATCTCGAACAACAGCTGGCGCTTCACTTTTATCAATCTCCATTAATGCAAGAACAATAGTTGTCGGCTTAGCCCTAAACTCGACTGGCCCGACAGAACTGCTTCCTCCAATAAAGGTAAACTCGGGATGTCCGGGAATCTGGAAAATTACTTTCTTTGCCCTACAATCAATGTGACCATGGAAAGTGCCGAGAAAATCCATTCCCAAGACGACTTCATAGCTGCCTGTATCAATCACCAAGAAATCTGCAAAGAGCTCCCGTCTGCAAACAACAACTGCACAATCTTTACACTCTCTACTAGATATGATTTTCCCATTCCCAGTGTGTATGTCCCAGAAACTAGACAGGGTCGTGCAGGTAATCGAGTGTGTAGATATAAACTTGGACGACATAAAACAATAGGATGCACCAGAATCAAATAACGCTAATGCGGGAAAACCATGAACGAGTAGAATACCTGAAACAACTTCTCCTGAAGCCTTAGCTTCCTCAGCCGTCAAGGTAAAAGCTCGAGCCTGATTAGGTCCTTGAGTCAGCAGCTTCTGTCCTGGAAACGGTTTCTGCGGTGGCTTCTGAATATTATCCCCGGTACGAAGCTTCGACGGACAAGCGTTGACAGTGTGATCTGCCGCTCCACAAACCAAACAGAGTCCCTGCCTTCTTCGACAATCCTTTTGCACGTGTCCAGGTAAATGGCAGTAGTCACAAATCGCGCTCCTTCTTCGATCAACAACAATAGGCTTCTTTATCGGTGTTACACCACGACGGTTCACTGGAATACCCATATGCCCATGTGCTCGGTTCGGTGCAAAAATCGGCTTCCGTACTGTAATTGCTGTCTGCGTGAACTCCCAGTCTTCCCAGATAAGCTCTGCTATTCTCGGGCTGCCGTAAGTACCTGCGAGAAAGTGGTCAAACCCAGGGAGACAATCTGCCTCTGGATGTCCACATCCAAACTGCGCATGAACCTCCTTGCCCTATCCGCATCGTTGGCAACTAAAGGTCCAGCGAACCTACTGAGCCGCGTCCACTCAGCTGCATGCACATCTATAGGTGCACCGTTCTGCTTTAGACTGATAAACTTCTCTTCCATTTCCTCCCGTGCAGTCCGCGGGAAGAACTTCTCCAAGAAACTCTTTGAAAAATCCGCCCACTTGATCGGCTTTGGCAAGCTGGTCTCCTCCACAAGCCACCATTCATGGGCGTAATCTACCAACTGGATGCGTACTACATCTACCTTCTTATCGTCTGGGATCTGCGCCGCAATGAGTAAGTTCTCCGTGTCAACTAGCCACTGCTCTGCTGGCAACGGCTTCTCCAGGGCAGTAAAGACAGACGGACCCAGTCTCCTGAAATCTGCTACGGTCCCCACACGATCTACTGGTCTGGCCCCAACATTGTTCACGGACTGCTGAACGGTCCGCAAACCTTCCTGAAACGATTCAGCTTGCTGCTGAATCGGCTCGATCTGCCGCTTTTGGTTCTCTAACATCCCACGTATTACTCCAAGCATAGCGGCTTCGTCAACACGCCTTTGGTACGTCTTCAGATTCTTGTCTGCCATATTCCTGAAATCAAAACACCCAAGGATTAGCATGATAACAGATTCAAAATGTAGATCAAGGCTAGAACTCCGAGTTACTTAAATAGAGTACAGCATTGTAACCATGCCGCGGTATCATAGCTACAATTACATAACTCTACCCAAGTCGCCTAAGTTCTAGAGATAACAAGGAAATAGGTTTCGAGTCGATATGCAAAGGAGGTCTGCATATCGTAAAAGTATAATCAGGAGGAGGTTAAGATTCAAGAACGGTAAAACGGCAAGGTGGCAGGACATGTTTCCTAATCACGAGTATTCTGATTCATGTATTGGGTCAATACCCAACTACAAAAAGAACCAAACCCGATTAACCTATGGCTCTGATACCAAAAGAACCATGTCACGCCCCGCTTCCCAGAGTACGCTAAGATGGGCACGTGACATAGCCAACCATGCTACCTGTAGGTAGGAAGTATCCATCCACAGTCACATTACGGCTGTAGAGATATCAAGAACAAAATAAAACTATCTAATACATGTCCATAAGCCAAAATAAAATGAGTCAAGAATAATAATAATGCGGAAGCAAAAGATCCAATACAAGAATAACTGGAATGTATGTCCCATAATGCGGGCTCACATCAGGAATAAAATGCTGAAAGTAAAAGAACTAACTACTATTGAATCCTCACTGCTCAGCCTGCTGGCTGAAGTACTCCTGCTCGGACTGCAACAAAGGTACGGAATCTGGTCCATGAAAAACCCAGACGTCAGCGCGTCATGTCATCAAGCAATAAGATATAAACAGGGTAATAAGACATGCAAGTATAATCATAAGTGGAAAAGCAGGTGTAACAGCAATATGAAATCAGGGCAGTGAAGGGTAGTGTGCAGTGAGTAAGCTAAACTGGTCTATTGGGTTATCTACTCTCAAGTCTTTGAAATCAATTTGATGAATCGTCGATGTAACTCAATAGTATCCCGTGCGTGCCCATGACCACGGTCAAGATTCTCGGGCTGAATCCGAGACGTGCCGCTAGGCAGTAAAAGGTAGCATGTACAGATGAGTGATGTCAGCATCATCACCCAGGGCTGGCCTAGCCCGTAAGACTGATCAGAACAGGTATCGAACTATCGAGTTACAAGTCAGGTTTCATCATTGATTTCCCCATACCCCCAAGTTATATGTGTTCAAGTCAGGTATTTAAGTAATCAAGAACTAATGCCAATACAGGAGCAGGTAGGTGCAGGTTTGTCTGGATAGACAACAGGAACGGTCCGTAAGGACTACATGTCAGATTTGTTGGCATTAGACACAAGATCAGGTAACAGGTCAAGCCATGGTACATCAGGTCAGGTCAAGTAGTGTATTTAGGTGTCAGGTCATGTCAAGAGTGTAGGATACCATGTCATATCAAGTAGGAAGTGCAACAGGTCATGTCAGGAAGCACAAAATGTTATGTGGGTGCTCATAAAGCAAACTAATATAAACATGGTTATAAATAAAGAAGCACGGGTACTGTCAGAACAATAAACTGGAACAAGATATGCAAATAGGTACAGAATAATTTATATTGAGGTCCGATTATCATTACTTAACTACAGTATACAAATATGGATGTTAGAATCATGTTAACATGTATTACATAATCTAGAGATGCAATGATATGTATAATAGGTTCAAAGATGCCATTATAACTAAAACAAGTCAAGGGTGCACACGGGTGTCCAATAGGGTAAACTATAGAAAGGGTACCATAAGCTAGGTAATTATTTAGTATGTGATTAAAATATAAACGTGGTTAATAGGTTTAATAAAGTAAATGCAACGGGTAGTTTTCAAGTTTTGAAACTAAAATGATATAACGTGACATCGAACATGTAAAATGGAAATCATGGTATTAAAGTTAAACTGCAGGTTTAATGTGCCATCAAATGTATATATAATAAATTAAGTAGCATGTAGCAAGGTAAACTTGCCTCGATGGATCGTGATACGGGAAACGGAACGTCTCACGTCGGCGAGAAAGGTCGCGACGCGTGCACGGTACACGGAAAGAGTACAAACGACGAATAGTGGAATCACACGGGTTAGAGGTCCTCGCTGGGTCGTCGAGATCGTCGCCGGCACGGTCGGATTCCGGCAAACCACGAGAACAGTAAACATAATATAATGGAAAGGTGCATGGAAAAAAGAGAAGAAAGAATGGAAGGAGAAAGGAGAGGAGGGTGGAGACTTACTGTGGTTTAGGAAGATGATGTGATGTGTCGACGGTGGTGGTCGGCGAAGCTCCGGCGAGGATGCAGGGTGCTCGGGAAAAGTGGGCCGCGGCTGCTGTAGATGTGCAGGGTTAAGCAGAAAGTAAAAGAGGAAGGAGAAGAAGGGAAGGAAGATGAGGAGGAGAGGAGAGGGGGTGAGATCGGCGGTGAGTTGAGGGAGGAGGAGGTAGAGGAGTAGGGTTAGGGTTACTTGGGTTTGGTGAAGGGTTTCTGGGTTTTAGAGGGAAGCAGAGGAGAGGAAGGAGATGAGGTCGAGGGAAGAGATGGTGGTGAAGGATGAGAGGCGACGAGGTCTGCAAAGGTGCCGCCGGCGCTAGGGCAACCGCGAGAGGGGAGACGGCGGCTAGGGTTCAAAGGCGGTGGGTTACGTGAAAAAGAATAGTGAAGACGAAGATATATAGAGGGGGGGAGAGAGATATATACGTGCGAGAGGAGAGAGAAACAGATCGAGAGGAGTGAGAGAGAGAGAGAGGAACAGTAAGGAGAGATAATCTCGGACGTTAGCATAGGGAATAGTGAGGAGAGAGAGAGAAAGAGAAAAGGGGAGAGAGAGATAGGCAGCAAAGGGAGAGAGGGGATGTGGGCCCGGTACCAGGGAAAGAGAGGGCGGTGATTGGCTGGGGAAAAAGAATAGGTTGGGAAAAATATAAAAGATTTTTAAGTGGTTTTAAGAATATCCTCGTGTGAAATACTATAGTGTAATTTGTTTAGAAAAATATTTTCTAACTGATTTAAGAAATTCAAAATTAAATAGGATTTGGCGGGATACAAAAATATTTCAGAATTGCGCCCGGGTCGGGTCCAAAAATTTGGATTTGAAATATATAAATTATTGGCAAGCTCCAAAAATTAAAATGAAGGATTTTGTAATGAAAAAGCATACCCCCAAGAACGGACGCACATTCGTGATCGTAGTCGTCCAAACAGGTCCGTTTCACTGAACGGGACGAGAACACGATGTAAGGACACTACCATAAGGTTAGGGGTATCAAGCAGGCCATGTCATGTATTTTTAAATTATTTTAAGTAACTTAAATTGTTATATGCAAGAATATGAAATGTTAGTGTAATCTACAATTAGGAAACAACGAGCTCAAGTAAACGGGTCGAATATAAAGTAAATTACCAATTTGCAACCAAACATGATAAATGAACTAGATACCATAAACAACACATACAGTAACTGGAATTGGTATAACTGGACTCGGTTGTTACACTTGGCGGGATTCAGTTTCATCTTGTATTTGCGGAGTACGTCAAAGGCCTCGCCCAGATCCTTGGCGTGTTCATCCGATAAGATCGATTTGACGAGCATGTCATTGACGTAAACTTCCATGTTCCTGCCGATCTTCGGCTTGAACATGTGATTGACCAAGCGTTGGTACGTAGCTCCGGCGTTTTTTAGGCCGGAAGGCATCACCTTGTAGCAGTATACCTCCGGTCCTTTGTGAATGCGGTGAGATCTTCGTCTGTGGGATTCATATAGATCTGGTTGTAGCCGGAGAAAGCATCCATGAAGCTAAGTAGCTCGTGGCCTGCCGAGCTGTCGATGGGCTGATCTATCCGAGGGAGAGGATAGTTGTCTTTCGGGCAAGCCTTGTTGAGGTCGGTAAAGTCGACGCACATGTGCCACTTCCCGGTTGATTTTTTAACCATGACTACGTTCACCAACCATTCCGAGTAAGGGACGTTCCGAATGAAGTTGGTGGCGAGAAGCTTGTCTACCTCGTCCTCGATCGTCTTTTGCTTGATCGGGGCGAAGCTTCGTTTTTTCTGCCGGACGGGTCAGACCGTAGGGTCCACCCCGAGCTTATGAGATATGATTTTGGGTTCGATCTCAGGCACGTCGGCAGGCGCCCAAGCGAACACGTCAGAGTTGTTTCTGAGAAAGTGAACCAGGTCGTTTCGCCGAGTCCCCCCAAAAGCGACCCGATCTGAACGGTTCGTTCGTCATCCCCTTCTATGAGGGGGACCTCTGTTAGTGGCTCCACCGGGGTCCCTCAGACCTCTTTTTGCTCGTCTCGGGTGTCTAGAGAGCCTTTGATGTCACCCTCGCCCTCAACGTCATTGCTTGGCCACTCAGACGTAGATGTTGCGATGAAGCAAACCTTCGTGGTTCGTTGGTCCCCGTAGGCCCGACCTATCCCGCCTTGGTCAAGCGGGGATTTCATCGCTAGGTGGTAGGTCGATATCTGGGCCCGGAGGAAGTTCAGTGTCGGGCGACCGAGGAGGACGTTGTAGGCTGATGGGATTCTCGCAACGATAAACTCCACAGGCATGGTGCACGTATGGCCCGCCTCCCCGATGTTAAATTGGAGAGTGATTACCCCTTCCGCCGAGATGGAGTGGTTAGTGAACCCTGATAGGACGTGGGCGGTCGGCCTTAGGTCTGACGGGGTGAGTCCCATATACAGGAAGAAGTCATAAAAGAGAATGTCTGCCGAGCTTCCCGAGTTGACCAGTATCCTCTACACCTCGTAGCGGTGGACCCGGGCTGTGATCACCAGCGGGTCATTGTGAGGCAGGCATATACCGTGGAGGTCCTCGTCAGTAAAAATGATCGGCTCGGCAGATTTGGCTTTCTTCCTCGGGTGGCTTCCAGTCCCCTCGAACGGTGAGGGACGCTGAGTCTCGTCGGTCTTTGCCATAACCCTCACTGATATGGCCATGATTTGGCCGATTGTCAATTTGTCGGGAGGGGGACGTTGCTCTTACTCACGGTCGGCCTGCCGCTTGTCTCACAAGTACGTTGCGAGGTGCCCCGAGCAGATTAGCTCCTCGATGTTGTCTCAAAGCTTCTTGCAGTTCTCAGTGGAGTGGCCCTACGACCTGTTGAAACCGCAGTAGGGGCCCCGGGTGCGCTCTGCCGCCTTATTCGAGACTGGGGGAGTTTGAAGAACCTCTCGCCCTTAGCCTCCTCCAACAGTACCATCTGGGACACGTTGAGCGAGGTGTACTCCTGGAACTTCGTGGAGTAGGGCTTTGGCCGCTCAATCTTCTTTTTCTCTTCCCGGGCCCTTTTGTTCTGATCAGCTTGTTCTGCCCGGGACAGGTTGGCGTTCACCTTGGACTCAAGCTAGATCTCATGTTTGGTCCAGGCCTTTACTTCAGCCATGGTCTTAGGTTGCACTAATGCAAAGGAGCGTAGCCACTCCTTGTGCCTAAGAACCGACCTAAGTGCCGTAATGACCATTTAGTCCCAGTGTTCTAGGACCTCAAGGAGGGCGTTGTAGAAGCGGGTGACGTATCCTTTGAAGGATTCTTTGTCCCCGCTCTTTATGATGAAGAGATGGTCGACGGTCCTCTTCTGCCGTCTATTCCCGATGAAGTGGACGAGGAATTGGGTGGCCATCTCGTCAAAGGTAGAGATCGAGCGCGGCGCGAGTCCTCAGAACCAGCCTCTTCCGGAGAGGATGAGAGTGGCGGGGAAAGCGCGGCATTATGCGGCGTCGGAACAGTCCTGGAAACTCATCTCGGCCGTGAATGCGTCCAAATGGTCCTTCAGGTCGGATTTCCCGTCGAAAAGGGAGACCTTTGGGGGCTTATTCCGGGAGTAGACGTGGATGGCGAGTAGTTCTTTGGTGAAGGGCTTCGTGAGCAAGTCGGCGGCATACTTAGCCCCGTCGCTCGAAGGACGATTCTCCTGATGCATGCCTTCGATCTTCTTTTCAAGGGCGTTGAGTTGGCCTTGGTACCCTGATGATTTGGCACATTCTAATTTTTGGCCTCTGCTGCAGGAGACCTCTGCCTGGCCACGGCCCCAGTTCCGTTCGATGAGGTTCCTCAGGTCCCCTGGCGAGGTCGTCTTCGAGTTGTCGTGGCGAGTCCCGTGCGCGCGACCCCATCGAGGGAGGGGGTGCCGGTCATGCCTAGGCGCAAGCGAGCTGACCGACACCTCCTCGGAAGGGACAGGGGAGCGATGGGGCTCGGGGCGAGGCGCTCTGGCGTAAGACCTCGGTGTTAAGCTGTGCGGATCCTAGCGGGTCATTGAATATGTTGGCCCGAGGGATCTGCGGCCGCCGGAGACAGCGAAGTGGTGTTCAGTCGTGCCAACGCGGGAAGAGACTTCTCTCCCTCTGTAGGGGTCCCGGTCCCGAGGTGGGGGAGCGGCGACCTGGGGAGCTTGCTCGACCGTTTGGACACGGACGAGTGCGTCCACGACAGACGCGAGGCGATCTATCCGAGCAGATAGAGCGTGAATGGCGTTCGGGGGAGGAAGGGCTTCTCCCTCGCCTCCACTGCGGGAAGGCCGACACGGATTCCAAATCAACCTATTGAAGAGTGGGACCTCCTCATCTACGTGGAAAAAGTTAGGAAGAGGGCCTGGAACAGCACTTATGTAATACGCAATTGGATCATCGCGGTGACCGCTCGCTATGAAGTCGGGATCGGAAGACGAACTTTCGTTGAGTGGAACTAAGTTTTCCCACAGACGGCACCAACTGATGGATCTCTAGATCTCCTTCAGATGTTATCTTCCGTTGATCTGCTGCGAGCGCTGATGGATGGCTGAGATTGAGTTGGAGGGTTTCCTCCTTGAGCGTGTGGATCTCAATGGGTTTTATGTGGTTGAGGCCGAGCTATCTGCAAAGAAGTCCCGGGATGGTTGTGCCACGGAGAACCCACCGATGATCAAGTTAGACGGGGTATTTTGGCAGAGTAACGGCCTATTGGGGTAAAATTGGCTTATCTGAGTCGTCTGAGAGAGAGGTTTGTATAGTGGCAGCCATGGGCAGGCGACGCGAGATTCACGCCGGCTGTTACGTCCCTGGCGTCACGCCCTCTTGATAGGCGACATCCCCCATTAATGACGAGACATGCTCGTTAATGGGGGATCGTGATGGCGTGGAACGCGGGATCATGGGCGGCGGATATCTCGCGCCTGGCGAGATTCACGGAGCCGTGGCGGAGACGCTTGTGATCGGTGCCGTGGGTCGGTCGGTGAGACCGAGGAGGATGAGCTCGGCGGGAGGCCCGGGAACGAGCGGGAGGCCGAGACATCTTGGTTCTGTGATAGCTCGGAGGCGAGCTGGGGGTGGCCTAGAAGGCCACCGAAGGTCGGGAACATCCTCAGGTCAGAGGCCTGGGGTTTGCTTCCAACGTAACGTTCTTGATCCTTCCTTGTAAGCTCTGGGACATGTCATCTGCCACGTGTCATGATCTGGGAAGCCACCGACATCGAGTATCATCAGCTTCTGAGAATACCTTGGAAATTTTGGAAAAAAGAAGCATTCCAATAGAGAATTAAACCTAAACATTCATGAGTTGTTAATAGAAAAGGCTGTGTAGCTTCATTTGCATTCTCAAGTTGTATCACATTGTCAGATCTATTGTTTTTGCTTGTATAGCTAGCTTACAATTCATGTAAGAGCTATTGCATTATATAGTCCTGTTTTTTAAAAATATTATTGTAACTGCATATTTAGTTGGGAATGTATTTGGAAATCTACCATTCTTGGCTTAATTTGTGCCTAGCCTTGATTCGTCTCTGATTTATACTATTTCAGTTTTCTTGCTAGAACATTATTTGCACCGCCATTTTGGAGAAATTTTTCATGGCACTTGATCATGTTAGAATCTTTTTAAAGTTTCAATTCATACTACACTGCCATTTTGGAGAAATTTTTCTTGGCTAAAATGCGGGAAACCCCTCTAACTGAAAAACAGGAAACCCACTTAAACTTGAAAAACATGTACTTTACCCCTGAAACCCTAACGGTGTTAATTTTTCCATCCATAAGACTTTTTATGTCAAAAATGCCCCACTAATATATTTAACTGACCAACCTAATATTTTCTTTTATTTCTTTCAAATTCATACTTTTGAATCATTTCTTTCAAATTCATACTTTAGAATCATTCAAAGAAGATAGATCATATTTTGAATTAGAGATTTAATGAAAAAATGATTTAAAAAAGTTTGAAAAAATTATAGGGAAGAAAGATAGAATTTGGAGATGAATGGCTTCAAGGGCAATTTGGATAGTATACACCTAAAAAACTAACTGTGTTAAATTTTTGAGGCGAAATCTATAATGTTTAAATTCAGAAGGGTTTTCTGCTTTTCAGGCAAAACTGACGACAGTTTCCCACATTTTAGCCACTTTTCTTTATCTTTTTACCGGAAGTACGGGCCCAGAGAAAAAGTTTATGGTTTTTCGGAATTCAACATACAAAGAAGTCATGAGTCTCATAAAGCAAAGATGGCTCCTCAAGACTTCAAAGTCATCTCCCCACAACCAAATTGTCAAACATCAACATCAAATTTGAATTCGTCAAAATTCTCTAAATCTTCATAGTGACCATGTTGCTTCCGATTACTTCTTAACTGCACCAAGTTCATATTAATCGTTTTCACTAGTCAACGACATAAAGTAACTCATTCAAGTCTACATTATTAATTGAATACCACATGCAGTGAGAGCTAGCTATATCCAGCAAAGATCTCAAAGAGACAGATACAAAATATAAATATATAGATAGTGCCAAAGACTTAGCATCATCCTTATATATTTATTTACGCTTTGGTATGCATGACTAGATAACAAGAAAGCATTTCCTAATGACTTCAAAAAGGCTCCTTCTCCTTCATTATCTGTTTCTACTGCTCTGCTCGTTTTCTTTGCTCGCTTGTATATGTGCCGGTGATATTATAAAGTGTCTCCCTGATCAGAGAGCTTCGCTCCTTCGATTAAAACGACATTTCTCTTTCCCAGAAGGCGACTCGGTTGTTTCATGGATGCCCGGCTCCAATTGTTGCAGCTGGGTCGGGGTCACTTGCGACCCAGAGTCGAGCCACATCATCAAGCTTGAGCTCAATGGCTGCGATATCACCGGTAACATTAGCTTCAGCTTCTTTTACTTTACTTCACTGCAAAACTAGTTATTTCCTTGTACCTATCAGAACATAAAACATAAAACATAACTCTCAACCATCATCATAACTTCAGAATTGTGGTGCATGGTATCAGAGCAACTTAGGTTCAAATTCCACCGGTTTCGGCCACAAAAGGAAGCTTACCTACAAGGGCTTTTTAATGATATAAAAATATATTTTTAAAATTGTAACATTCCAAAAAATACATGAGCTGCAACAGCAGCTGATGTAAACATCAGCCCCCAATGTCAAACTTCAACCCTCCATGGAGACTTATCAGGCCCCTAGCTGATAACACTCTCCCATCATCATTTTTCAGCCCCCAATGGCTGACTTTTGCTACCAATCAGCCCAAATTCTGCCTAACTTCATCCACCAGAACAGCCCCCTACGCCTACAGCTATATTAGTTGCTGAAACCATGCATTTCAGCCAATGGTTTCAACAAAAAACAGCGGCAACATCAGTCACAACACCCACCAGCCTTTAACCAACCCACACCCTCATCACACCACATCAAAATTCACTACAAATAACACTTCTTCAAGTGTTGCAGCTGCTACTGCAACACACAGAGAAGAAAAAAGAAAAAGAAAAGAAAGAAAGAAAGAAAGAAAAGCAAGAGAAGGAAAGAGAGAGTTGCAGCAACAGCTGCAAAAACATTTTCTTTTGGAGCAATGGGGCAACTCCTCAACAGCACAACCCTTCCTTCTTCCCTTCTCCTTCCTCCTAGGACCCCCTCGAGGTATAATCTCGCAATCCAAACTCTTTTCTTACCAAGTTATAGTTGTTTAGCGGAAATATCGTTTTACTACGTGAATTAGTGCTAGTTTAGGAAATTTGAGCGAGACTTGACAAAGTATTAGTTTGGAATGTTGGTATAACCTTATTAGGAGTTGTTGATATCAGTTAAGCATAGATCTAACCCAGATTGGACACATTTCAAACATGGAACCCAAAACAGAACTTTTCATGTCGGTTTGTGAGGATATATGGCGTGCAGGTGAATCTGGAGTGATCCGGGGTCATTACGGGGAAAATAAACAATACCACGAGCCTATTTAGACCACTAGGAGACCACCCACTGAAGACGAGAGCCTAAATCCATGTTAGGGCCGGCCTCGCAGGGTTTTAGGGGGATGTCGCCGGCCCCACTGTTAAGTTAGGTGCCTAATTTGCTTCGGTAGGTCATATATATCCTGTATATCACCCCAGAGTTGTTTAATTGCCATGCTTTGACCTGAACAGAAATCTGGGACCACTTTTCTGGGTTGCTGCCATGTTTTTCATAATGTTTATAGATTTAAGTTTTGTTATTTGGTGATTCGTTTCTGTCGGGTGGCGTTTGGACGTCAACGACAGTGGATTTTGGCAGTGTTTGCACACAAGGTCACAGGTTTTTACCTATGGGCGTAGTGTGCACCATTTTGGTTTCCGATGTGATTTTTATGAGTTTTAGCATGTGATATCCTTGTAGGTACTCACGCGACGTCGAAGCGTTGGAGATGCAAATGGCGACATCGGCACCGGAACACATAACTAGGTGAGTAGATTTATATCTACGGGGAGAAGTCGGGTGGATGGCGTATAGCACCCCCGCAGTCCGTGGTGATGTATACGGATGCGTATACACACTTTCAATCATTTTATGTTGTTTAGGAAATTACTGATGTTTAGGATGGATAATTGGTGGACTTGATGATTTAGTATTGCGGACCCTAGATAGTGGGAGCACTACACATACCTATACACACTCATACTTGCAAACATCCTTATTTCATATGTGGTTATGGGATCCTATATAGATATGTGTTCACAAGAGTATGTGACTATGTGTTCACATGCAGATTTGAGGATGATACATGGGATTGAGATGGGTCGTTAATATTTGATCCAAGGTTATGATATCGGGGATATGGTAGAATTCATATCTGAGATACGTCGGGATGCTTCAGCGGATTTCGGGATAATGATGTCACAGGAATAATGATATATATAAATGATCGACATGTACGAGATAGGATATGATATGACAGGATAATTATAATAGGCCGCCTTGGGCGGGGTACACTCCTTGTGATGATATATGATGATGATATCGATTTATACGAGACTGTCGATCAGTAGTCAAATCATAACTATAGTGATGATGTTAGCATTGTACTAGACACAGGTCAGTACCCAGATTACGATATTTGATAAAGTGAATACCGGATGAATGATAGGACGAATGTGATATTGACCCGTACCCAGATTGGGGAGGCCGTACGACGGATTTACGTACGAGCTATATTTTGATGTTTGATCCGCCTACTTGACTTGGGAATAACCAATTATAGAGATATGGTATCGGATGTGATATGATCGAGGCGGGATCACCGACTATATATGTATATTTATATGTATCGACTCAGAGGTTAGGCGGTTTCCCTTACCTACTATTAGCTTTAGCTCAGCCTTGTAGTAGGGTAGCTATATGACCTTTATGACATTAGATGCAGTTTAACGAACATGGTGTTCAGTATTTCAGCTCCCGCTTATTTTTATTGTTGCTCTGCATCGCATACTGTTATGATTCATATTCTATTATTGATATCATGCTGGTAGGACACCAGCACCATTACCGATGATGCGTATGTACCACGTACACTTATTTGATGTCGCACACACATCTTCATCGGTAATTGCCATGTCACATACACTTAGAGAATATTATTGCCTGATTTAGCTTGTTAGCTAGTAGTGACATGATATTAGTGTACTTGCCATATATACCAGCTTGACATTGTAGTTATTACCTGTCACTTCATGCATGCTGTTATTCACTATATGATGCATTCATGGATTCCCATGCTTATATTCATGATTTCACATGCTATTGATGATTGGATTCGAGTTTCCATGAGATTTTCTGGATTTGGAGGAAAACCGCAAAACATATATATAAACTGCTTTCTCTTTTTAATAAAAATGCGGTTTTTCCTTGATGTTCGAGTCGTCCACCATGAGTTTTGCTGATGGATTTCGAGACCCGATTCGAGGAGGCAGATGAACCGTTTCGGGTACATGGTAGGCCCGGTGCGGTACCCCGGGGCAAGAAGATCGCAGATGATGGCGTTGAGCCTGTGCAGGGGAGCACTACCTACCGGTGATATTACCCGACACGTCGGATATCCGGAGGATACCGTCGTAGTCATGAGATGGATGGTAGGGGCCGATCTGGACTGACGGCGTCCTAGATTTTGTGATTGAGACATTGAGATTTCGAGATATTGAGGTACAGAGATTGTGGTACAGAGGTATCGAGATACTGAGACTTATGTTTTGTGCCGATGCTGGGCACTGTTTATGCTGATTTCATTTATGATACCTCATTTTAAAAGTACAGAAATCTCACAAATTATGAAAGCAGTTTTCTTCAGTATATGCATTCTGTTTCATGCATTCATACATCATTCATATGATATATTGCCACCTGATGCACTGGCACGGATATATGGGATTACATTTGGGTTAGATATTTACACTAGCCATGGTTAGAGATTACTGGTTATATATTTGAGGATTATATATATTATGATCGTATGACCTAGGTTGCGTCATACATGCGATTTGCTGTTCGTAGATCTTTTTCTACCCACGAGTTGGCAACTCACCCCCGTTGTGCCCCAGTTTCATGCAGGTGTTGCCGTACGGATTTCATTACGGCTTTGCGGGCACATCTTCTTCTGGTGACTTGCTAGTAGGTGGGTTTATTGTATCTTACCCATCATTATACATTGTATATTATATTTCAGTTGTATCTAGAAGTTCCATCAACCAAAACTTGTACTTATTTGAGATAGAGACCAGTGATATTTATTATTTCGACCTTAGAGTCGCGCGTTATAGTTCCATGAGTTCTTGCTGGTTGAGTTTCATTTCTGTTGTGATCCTCGCCTTTAGGCGTTGTATATTATGTGCATACAGGTTGATTTGATATGGTTTTTCCTATTCTCTACTACTTCTCTTGGTTTGGATTTCTGGGTTTCGGCTTACTTAGCATACGTACGTCTTGAGACGTTCGTAGTCTAAGTGCCGGTCATGTTCCGTACTTTCGGGTCGTGACAAAAATCCTCACCGTGACTTCGAAGTTGTGGTGCAGTCGCTGGATAATTAAGAGTAAAAATTCTAATTTTGGATTTGCAGGAGGATTGCACAAGGACTTCTTTACATTGAAATATTTGAAGGTTCTGGACTTATCAGTGAATACAGGGATTTCAGGGGCTTTGCCAGATTTTCCAAAGAACGGTGCTTTGGAAAGTTTGCTTCTTACTAACACGAATTTATCAGGAAGCATACCTGATTCAATTGGCAATCTCAGATCCTTGACAGATTTTGAGATTTCGGGTTGCGGAGCGATGGCTGGAGTGATACCTGCATCTATAGGGAACCTTACTCGGCTTATTACCTTAGATCTCTCGGGAAATAAATTTACAGGTGTGATCCCGAGTTCAATTGGAAATTTATCCCGATTATCTTACTTGGATCTTTCAGCGAACAATCTTAACGGCGTGATCCCTGCTTCGATTGGAAATTTAGTCAAACTAGTTCATCTGGATCTTTCGTCTAATAATCTTACAGGCGTGATTCCGACTTCAACTGGAAATTTAACCCATTTAAACTATATGAATTTGGTGGATAACTCCCTTTATGGGCCGATTCCTGCGTCTTTGTTCGGCTTGCCTGCTTTAGCAACGATGTATCTCTCTGATAACAAACTCAATGGTGAGCTAGAAGAGTTTTCAAACCTGTCGCCGTCTCTAGGGTTGATCGATTTGAGAAATAATCAATTGCATGGACAAATTCCAAGGTCATTGTTTGAGCTCCCATCCCTTCAAACGCTTTACATTACATCGAACGACTTTAATGGGACTGACATGGTAGCGCAAATGGGGAATCTGACAACCCTGGAGCTCTCTCATAATAAGTTGTGGATCCGAGAAGCGAACAATGATTATTTCCAGAAATTTCCAATTTTATTTTCTTTGGGCCTGGCACACTGCAATCTTACAAAAGTGCCTGCGTTTTTGAGGTATCAGAATCGAATAACGTGGGTAGATCTCTCCCGCAATGCAATTAGCGGTGAAATACCAAAATGGATATGGACTCTTGGCAATGTGGACTACTTGGATCTCTCTAGCAATTTGTTCACACATATGGAAGGTCCGGTTAATCTCTCTCTAAGTTCCATCTCGTTCCTCGATCTTCATTCCAACATGCTTCAGGGACCAATTCCACTTCCCCCGCTATCAATAAATTACCTCGATTACTCAAACAACAATTTCTCATCCGAAATTCCGCCTAACATCTCTCTCTATTTCTCGAACGCAGGTTTTGTTTCACTAGCCAATAACAGTCTCACGGGAGAAATTCCACCATCCATATGCAACGGAACATACTTTCTCACGGTCCTGGACTTGTCTGAGAATAGTTTGAGTGGTTCAATCCCGCCTTGTATTTTCAAAAATCTAACTTATCTCCTTGTAGTGAAACTGAAAGGGAACCGGCTTCAAGGAACTATACCGTCAAATATCAATAGTGGATGTCAATTAAAGGTGATATCTCTCAGTGACAACCATTTGAAAGGACCGTTGCCTAGATCGTTGGTCAATTGCAGCGCATTAGAACTTTTAGACCTCGGGAATAATCAGATTGCGAAACCTTTTCCCATTTGGCTGGGAAATATTGCAAATCTTTCTGTCCTTATTCTTAGCGAAAATGCATTTTATGGGCCGGTCGGATCTTTAGAAAGGCACGAGGGTGACAACACATTTTCAAACCTGCAAATCTTTGATCTCTCTTCCAACAATTTCGAGGGCGGTTTGCCCTCGAAATTCTTCAGCAATTTGAAATCCATGATGAATTCTTCCACTATGGCTATGCCATCGAGAGATGTTAGTGGCATGACATCAGTATATTTTGTTGGGGCCTCGCCAAATCCTGCATTCATTGATTATGGTTACTTACTTTCAGTAGTGAGTAAAGGGAATGAATTTACGCTTGGTAGAATCTTAAATATATTGTATACAGCCGTCGATTTTTCAAACAATGGCTTCGAAGGTGAAATTCCTGAAGTGATCGGCAAGCTTCAAGGCCTTCACATGCTAAACCTGTCGCATAATGTTCTCACAGGAAAGATCCCTTCCGCAATTGGAAACATGAAGCAGCTCGAATTCTTGGATCTTTCGGCAAACCATTTGTCAGGGGAAATTCCCAAAGACCTGACTTTTCTCACCTTTCTCTCGTTCTTAAACCTCTCAAACAACGATTTGAGTGGAAAAATCCCTCAAGGAAATCAGTTCCTTACATTCACAAACTCTTCTTTCGATGCCAACCAAGGATTGTGTGGTAGCCCGCTGTCCAAGCAATGTGAAAGTCCATCTCCATCAAGCGAAGGCGGGATGCCACCTTCAGATCCCGACAGTTCTTCGTCGACCTACATGATTGGTTTGGCGTTATTTACGGGGCTCGGATATGGATTCGGCATAGCGCTGTTTTTTCTGCTTCAAAACATGTCGTGGAATTTCTTGAAATTTTGGAAGAGGCCACATGCTACCAGGCATGTGGAGTTACAGGAAATTCATGAAAATTGATTCATAAGCTGAAATTAATGTACTGGAAAATTGTGATATCTAGGCTTTCTATATATGTTTTTAATAATTTTATATTGTCTCAGTTGAGGGTCTTTGCAAGCCAATGTGATTTTCTTTCCCTCAGAAGTATTTTATCTCAGAATGTGAACCTTCTTCCATGCATCCAAATCATGTTAAGTATCATCAAATCCAATGCATGATGTTAGAAGAGGTATTATACTTGATGTAAATTAAAACATATTTTTTTGAAAAACAAGCAAACCAAAGCAGCAAGTTTAAATATCATCTCCACTATTATTGGCACCTTGTTGTCTTTCAAAGGAATAAATCCCAACCTTATATCACACTCCTAAAAGTTAAGATAGTTTCATACAGCACCCTCAAAACAGGAATAAATCCCAACCTTATGCCACTGCATCCAGTACCGAGTCACCGCGCATCGCGCCCGCATCGCGCACGTGTCCAGCATCGTATCGTCTTGTGCGTCGAGACGAAATCCGCAAGCGGTGTCGCTTCTATATCAGCGACCGAAGGCAAGTGAAAACCCGATCACTTGCTTTACATGCTAGTATTCTTTTAAGTGGATCATTAGGTTTTAAATCGTAATGATATTATTGCATACGTATCTACATCGTTTAATAATCGTACACTAGTTAAGTGCTCGACACAAGTTTCTAAATCAAAACTTAACTGTTATAACGGAACTTAAGCATAGCGGTTTACCCTAACGATAACGAATATTGTGTTAAGAGTTGGCTTGAAAATACGGACTTTAACACCATGAAATGTCATCCCCATTTAGATCTGTCGAATCTGAAAATTTCCGTACCTGAATTTTGTGAAAATCATAATAAATTGGTTACACACCGGAATATTATGTTCAAGGGCTCAAGCCGACTCGACGAACTAGAACCCCATATAAGTTACAATCTGTTTCTAGTTTATAACGATGATGGAAACTGTTCGGGAGTGCGGCTCTGGACTCCAGTCCAGAACAGCACTGCTTGCCAACACTTGATTGAAAATGCTTTTACATCTCTGTGTGAAAATGGTATTATGCGGAACCCTATACCATAGTGATCAGATAAATATGTTAACTAATCATTGAAAGTGATTTCATTCGTTTTTATGGTCGTTTGCTATTTTAATCACATTTTAAACCACCAGTACATACGGCTGTCCCAAGCAGGGACAGAATGCAGATCCCGATCTTAGATAATGCATAACTCATAGCACACAGCGGATATTATCATAATGGAATTATATCTAAAGTTCACCTTTTGAATGTAACACAGAGCGGATATTCTCGCAAGTTATATATGAATCTACGTAATCAAGGACAATGATGAAAAAGGAAGTCCCAATCAGGTACATTGACATAATGTAATTATATCTAAAGTTCACTTTTTCCCAATATCGTTACCTCTATTTTAGTATATAGGTAAGATTCATATATAACTTGCATTCTTATTATGTATGTACCTATGAAATATTCTATAAAAAAAACTTGTTTCTAGTCCATGTTGCACTTAGGTGCAGAGATTTCAAAATTATTAGTGGATGAAATAATATAAAAATTAATAGAAATACAATAAAGCGAATTGTGTATTCAAATGCGAAGTGTGATTAAAAAAGAGGAAAATGAATCAAAATTTAGTGTGAAGCTGCTCTGTTATTTTTGGTAGTCAAAATATCAAGAATATGTGCTACATATGAATAATACTACAATCAAAGCAATAATACGCACTTATCGATCCTTATCTTTGACTAATAAAGTATCATCTAAGACTATTATATTTTATCAATATTGTCATGCATCTATAGTTATAATTCAGTTCATGAAATTAGATTTAAAAATGAACTAAATTTCCTCAAATATAGATGGTTCTTCCTTCTTTTCCTTCTTTCTTTCTTTTTTCTTCTATGGCCGTCTATCTGGACTCCCAGTCACTCTCTATTTCTCACGACTTAGGTAGAGGGGAATTAATCTTCCTCCCGACCGCACCACCTCTAACTGATCGAATATGGAATGAATGCGTATCCAGTATCTGGTAAAAGTCTGATACGGATACAAATATAAAATGAATATTTGAAAAATAAACCCAATAAAACCCCACATATTCACTTTTTATATTAGATATGTTTTAGAAGATTAAGTATTTGCAGCCTTAGGCATTTTATTAGAGTACATGGGATATTGATTCTATCCAAAAGACTTAAGGCTTTTAGTGGGGGGCCTATCTATATCTTATACTCATATACCTTTCTTATTTTTTTCCGAAGTAAGTCCAACACTTATGTTATTTCCTTCAGGGGCTTAGTTTAACATTGCCTCGTTCCCATGTGAGGCAATCACATTCCTCTCTCTCTACCTTCTTTATCTTTTCTTACCTTTCTTTTTAAATTTTTGGTACATCTAATCTCTTATAGACACTCGTTACTGTGCTTGTAGACCGCTCTTTAAAAGGTACCGTTGATCTGCACTTTGATACCATATTATAAGATTTGGATTTTGAAATGTTATGCATTTATGAAAGTAAATAGGCTTTCGATATATTTATGGTTCCGGTCAAAAAACAAGCCTTTTGGTGGAGGCCATTTATGAGATGTTCTAACACTTTTCTTATTTTCCTTTTGTGATTAGTCTAACAATTAACAATTGACCCAAAACGAATACAGATGTTGCCATATCAACATACGATAGTTGTTGGTAGATGAAAATGTGGATAGTCGTCGAAAACATAATTTGCTATCAATATTCGATTAAATTTAAATACGAATACAGAGTGGACTCAGTAAATTTATTTGTATCTAATTCGATGGGGGGACCATGAGCCCACTTGTGCTCACGGTAGAAGTCCTCTTCTCTTATCATCTTTCACAAAAACCCTTCAGACTTTCTATAATTGTACTTTCTCAACATCCCCTCTGTTGTTACACACAGTGCTCTGGAATGCGATATGCGTTTTCATGCATCCAAAGATCACATAGGGTATAAGCGATTATATCTTGCATATGCGATTTGCATTATTTAAATTAAAAAATATATATTAATGATAAAAATGTTTTGGGGATGCTAAAATGTGTTTAAAATAATGTGTACATGTACGTAATTTTAATGAAATGAATATTATTGAATTATTAAGTAATTAATTTTTTATTGAGAAAAAAGATCAAAATACATAAAGTTTTAGGAATACTAAAAAATAAACATGAAAAATGAAGAAAAAACACTCTTTTTTTTTATCAGAAGCTAAAGAGCTTTCTCAAATTTCTTGTCCAAAAAGATGATGTTTCGTCAGAGTTATGCCGGAGTTTTCATCGAAGAGCAAAAGCAAAAGAGGTTGGAGGCAAGCATGAATTTGATATGGGAGAGAAAATAAAGAATAGGTAAAAATAAGTTATTTGGCTTTTGGAAAGGTATTGTAGATGTACTTTAGTTATTGGGTTTGGGCTTTAGATACGGGTATAATAAAAAAAAACCTACCTGTTTCATAACCCAACTCAAGCTTAAGTTTCTATGGGCTTTATGCGGCCGCAAAATAATTTCTATATATATTTTTTGACAAATCTTTTCACCACATATACCAAGAGAGTAATTTCTCCTATGACGCGGTCAATAATCAATCCTTCTTAATTTTTTCCGACCATCGTCATCTTTTATATCCATCTTCATATATAGTTTACGATATAGATACACTAAATTTCATAAAATTCTAACATCTTTTCATCGTGGGTTCAAATTAACGGTTTTTGCATAATAGAATATTCTTCATCCCTATATCAATGGTTAAAATGTGTTAGAATTACATGAAATTTGATATAACTACATTTTAGATGGAGATCAAGTTAGATAATATCAATTGCCAGAAAAAACAACGGGAGGTTAACTTTTCACGACGCCATATAAGGGATTCCCTCCTATGACCTTTGTCCTACATTATTCTCCCTTTATTCTCTCTATGCGTGTGTGTACTGAATATCAGCCCAAAAACTTTCATATCTTAAATCTTGTGAATCAAATATTTGTTTTATCAGTTCTAATGCATATCGCATCAAATTTAAATTAGTGATCGGTTCTTTCTTATTTTATCTTCTAGTGGAACAACATTTAACTTACTACATATTCTCATTTTTAATCCTATCTTTTAATATATTACCAGCCATCTATCTCAATATTCTCATTTATGTCATATTCATCTTTCCCCAATATCCAGATCCATTAGGTGATGCTGGAGCTATAGATGTTTACAAAATTTCCGTTCAATTTCAAAAATATACCATGATCGCATAACAGTCCTGTAGCAACAGCAATTGGGTATAAATTATATATACTTGTAAATTTTGAATCTTCATTTTAATATAAGAACATATAGAGCCAAACAAATGTCGATAAATAGTCTCACTTAATATACAACCATTTTCTTACATAACATTACTACAAAACAGCTTGGAGCATACAATATTGCAACAAAGAATGAGAGAAAAGGGGATTCATGGTGTTGAACATGAGCTTTGTGTAGTACGAAGTCACTCATGAGCTCATTAATAAGCTTGACATTAACAAAGTATGTAACATAATTAATGCAACATAATTAATGGTTATTGTATTTAGGATGAGACTCATTGTAGTCGATCAGTAAAATCATCAAATAAGTTTATGATAGAATCGAGGGTCATTAACAAAGTATGTAAACATAATTAATTATACGTGTTTATATAGTATATCCACAGTAACATACCAAGTCTCCGCATTCATTAAACATCATTTATATCAAAGTTTTCACATAAATAGACTACCAAGTCCATATGTTAGACCTACACGGTTCCAAACTTTGCTTAGATTTATAACCCCAAAACATAATTCAAAGTGACATACATATAGCATGAGCATCTATTGCTCTACAGCTCCAAAACAAATACACACATACCCAGAAAGATTGCCAAACTCCAAAAGAACGCACGTCCACTTGTCCGCTACTCTGAAAAACAGTTGGTGAATTGAATGAGCTCACTGCTCAATAAGCAATATTTCAACCAAGATATTTAGGTTTGAACGATATTAAAACTAAAGGAAACAATATTATGGTATGTTTTGCATATCTTATCAAACAATTTCAGTAGCTTTAGATCGTGTGGCAATGAGGGATAAAATGCTGAAAATCCAAAATCTTAATGGTTCATGATACCAAAATCATACATGTTATAGACGAGTAAATAAATACCAGCATGGTTGCATGTAAACATAAAGCATTTATCAAGTCAACTGTCAAATCATAACATTTGATATCTTATTGTTATACTGGTCAATAATATAATGTGTGGACATGGGCAGTCATTGGAAATGAAATTTCCTATCTATATTTGATTAAATTTGTATACAGATACAGAGTCAGCTAGGGTAATTTAGTTGTATCTAATTTGATGGGGGACACATGGGGCCCACTTGTGCTCACCCTAGAAGCAGTCCTCTTCTTTTATTATCTTTCACAAAAACCCTTCAGACATCCCTTCTATTGTCACACAAACCTCTTGATCAAATTCATATCTACATTCACTAAATTTATCTCTCTTCTAACATCATATAAGCCCTCATCAATTCATCTTATTTCAAAATCATAGCTTATGAAACTATATGCATGGCACAAAAATTAAATAATACGTCTTTAAATCAATGGTCGCAGAACGTGACGCTAGTAAAAGCAGTAAACTATCTAGAACAATGAAATTTACTAAAATTCTCCAATACAGGGGCACGGGTGATGCAAACTAAGTCGCAAAGAGTTACCCTATCAAACTATGTTCTGCTGCAGTGATGGGTCTTCTAACACCAAAGATTATATATGCTACTCAGTAGAGCTTTGATTCTCAAAATGCAAGTTAATTGGTTCTTCTCTGCGCTTCGATTCAAAAAGGCAAATGTTCCAAGATGGAAAAGTGGTAAAGAAATGAGGTGGTGGATGGGAGTAGCGTATCAAGATGGCCATTGTTTTCAAAGATTTATGGGTTGGTTAGGTGCAGGTCTTCAAGTGCTTTAATGATTGTCGATAAAAAGCCTACTGATTTACTCAGCTTGATCAGGTTGCTGCTGAGACTCAAGGCTCGCAGTCGCGGACTTTAGAGCAAAATGGGGTTGCAGCAGCAACTCGGGTAATTTGGTACTTCATCTATATATCTATCTATTCGGTGCTAGATGGAACTAAATGACAACTTGACTCTGATGTTATATGCTTGGGCTACAAGTTCAAGCAAATAATGCATTTCTTCAAAATAGATTATAATTAAAAATTTCAAGAATATGCCGAGACCAAAATTTTGTGAAACCTAGAACTTGATTCACCACTTCGGAATGCCAGATTAGAGAAACAGCTTCGGATAGCTACCGATATATAACTCACTGCTACTAATTCCATCAAATGCATTTCTCAAAAAATAATTATGTATAAATATTTCAAGAATATGCTTAAACCAATATTGATTGCAAAAATAGAATACCCTACAGCACCTCAGACTGCTAGATTAGGATCAAAATAAATATTTATACTGAATCGTCTAAGAGATGAGGAAACACTGTTTATTATGATCTTCCGGTTAATCATGAAACTTTCAATTAATAATTGAAGAAATAAGACAATTTAATCGAGAGTTGAAAATTAGTTAGATAACAGGAATTGTTTTAAAGAACTATTTTAGGAAATGGAGATAACAATTACATGTATGGATAACCAATCCAAGTGTAGACTGAAATGCGTTTACTGACTCTTGACCTGATGTTTCGTCTCAGGATGATCGTACAGAAGAAAAGAAACAAACAAGAACATACCAAAACAGGCAAATAGTTTGATGATGCACCATCATACATCGCGTCTAAATAAAAGCAAGAGAGATATAAAGAAGTAAAAAAGAAAGAGAGAAAAAGAAGATGGAAATTGTGAGGCTGAGGAGAGCATTTAATGGCATGGTGAAATAATTTTGAGGGTGGAGCGAACGAAAATGGAAGAAATGGGAGAAGTAGAGAAAATAAGAGCAGAAATTTAGGTAGGAAAGGAGGGAATGGACCTCAAAAGGACTGGGATCATTGCCAACGCTCAGCTTTGGGTTACCAAATTATTTGCTAGGAGAATTGACTAAGTTAATTCTTCTTTGTAGAAGTAGGAGTGATTAGATGATAGTTTTGCAAAATGCGGTTCGGTAAGCTCAAGCCTCTTGTGACAACGAATGTCTCCAACAATAATTTCATGTGGTTTTAAAGCAAACATGGAACTTAAAAAAGAAAACATTTTTTAGTCCATGTTAGCTCTCGAGTTAAGATGAGCAGAGTTTTCTTAATTTATCTGGCTAAACTCCAAAATCACAACTAACAACTTGCTTGAATTTGCTATGGAGTTAGGATAACGGTAATTATTCCGATAACAAATTGACTGCATGTGTTGGAATACCAATCCTCACCCTTTTTATCTTGAACTTCAAAGTTGTGTTTAATTGTGCATGGCTTTGGAGGTAAGGCTTTAGAAATCGAAGTTTGCATAAACTATACATCCACTCAATACAAACCCACTTATCCCAACTTCAAAGCAAAACAGAGCTGTTAATATTATTTGATATCAATTTAGATACTTCTATGGATTTCTCGCACTCCATAAATTTGACTATAATACAAGCCATAAAGTAATCCTAAGTGTAAAGGTGATACATAAGCAGAAAAAATACTAAAAGAAAGCAGAAAAAATACTAAAAGCAGAAAAGGAAGAGTATATCAATATTAATAACAATATGGGTTGGGCCTACCAATTTGACAAAGGTGATTTGCAATTGCATGCAAGCTTGTTAAAAGTATTTGGCTCGAGATTGACTTGATAAAATCTTATTCGATCTTCCGACAGCTTAATTTGCGCCAAACTTGAAGATATATAAAAGCTTGATAAGAATGAGAAAAACTTAATATAGCACGGTCAAGCTTGGCTCGTGTTAAAAACCTACATATCTGAACAAACAAGAAGACAAAGGGGTGGAGAAGTAATCACCCCTTATAGTGACTTCTAAACTCTCACAACTGACATCACCTTAATTAAGTAAATAAACAATCAAATCGTCCAAAAAAAAAAATCAAGAAAATACATATGATATGGATAGTTATATATACTCCAATAATTGTCCTCTTTATTATATCCTGCTTTTTGAATAGTTGGACAAAATAGAATTGAGTTGGAGAGCAAATGAGAGACGAATAACTAAAACTATATCAATCATTATTAGTTAAAAAATATACAATATTAACAATAAGAACTAAACAAAAAAATACTATACAAATAATAATTTAGAGAGGATTTGATAAGTCTTTAATATTGATTAAGTCATCAATCATACGGATTTTAAAGATGGATTCCATGGTGAGAGTTCCTACTTTAAAAGGCGGGGAGAAGAGAACTTAGAGAAGAGGTGAAGAAAATTAAGAATGGCACGAGATTGAGTTTATAATATGAGCAAATAACTCTATACCTTAGCTGAAATAGATGGATTATGGATTGTAAGGTTGTGTTTGGCGATGAATGGTCGGGTTGGGTAGGTTTGGGGTATAAGCGGGCTTTGACCGTAACCCAAACCTAAGCCACATAAAAGTGGGCTTTGACCGTAACCCAAACCTAAGCCACATAAAAGTTTGAAAACATGTAAACCCAATAAATCCGGTTCCAGCAAGGATATGCGGCTCAATAAAACCGAGAAAAATCGGGCATGAGTCGGGTCGGGTCGGGTCGGGTCGGGTCTGGGTTAGACTATGGGCGACAGCATATTAATTTGCATAATCATCATGTCACCAGTCTCAGAGGCATATCAACAAATAGATAGCATACTACTACTCAAAAAAGAACAATGCAACAATTAGTCCCTACAAAGTGCATTTCCTTACAAAATTAAATTTGCTTGAAAAATACAGCTTACATTGCTCGTTCAAGCTGGGGTCTTGGAGCCCCCTGCAGCCTCCTCAACACTTCATCAGCATTCAGAATTTCTCAGCGTATCGACGCGATAGTCGGCAAAATCAAGATCTTTGTTGACAGTAGCTCGAGCCTCATCGGTGCCGCACCAGAAGCGATCCATGTACTCTTCGGATCAGACGTTTGTCCTTTCAAGGTCAGACGTCTGGAATTTGTTAGTGCAACAACAGCACGCAGCCAGACGTCTGCACCAGATGTCTGGATGTGGCTTGCACTCTCACAGAGCGCGGTCAGACGTCTGCACTTGTACGGGGCAGACATCTGTCCCTGCACGATCACGTTAGTTTCCAAAGATTTCTTTGTAACTGTCTGAAAAGATTTTAAAAGATTAGATTGTGGGATTTAATAGTAACAGAATATTTGAGAGATTGATTTGGTTGTAACAAATATTATATATGAAATAATATATAAAAGGAAACCACAAAGAGAAGAATCTCTAAGCTTTTTCTTCCTTCAATATCTTTTTCTTCCTCTATCTCTTGCTATTTCTTTATGGTATCAGAGACATAAAGGATAACGTCATTAAAAAATTTCTTCTCTCTATAATTCTACTACTACAACGACAATCAACCAAATCCTCCGTCTCATCAATCCCGTTTCTCACCCAACACCAATTCCTAACCCTAATGCATCGTCGTCCTTTTCTGTTGGCTATAATGCCCTCAAGTCAATTATTGTAATCGCAGGCACGCGATTGTGATGATTGATGGATGACCTATACGGGTAGAAAAGTCTTACTCAAAATGATAGTATGCTATCTGGTTTGCCTTTATCATCATCCACATGTATTATGTGGTATTATAGATCACTATTAAATGTTTATAGAGCCCATAAGATTCTTTCTTGACTACCAGCTGTTTCCCCCAATCAGAGCAAGGTTTTGTTTTGAATTTCAAAATTCAATAAAAATGGAAGCAACGCTTCAGATCCTGTACGCTGCGCGCTGCGCGCCACGTGTCAAGCGCAGAAGCGCTAGCTCCCGGTGCGCTGCGCCTTAGGCAGCGCATCCCAATCAGAGCAAAACTCTGTTTCAAAATTCAAAATTTAAATTGGAGCAACGCTTCAGATTCTGCGCGTTGTGCCACGTGTCTAACACAGGTGCGCTAGCGCAGTTGCGCTGCGCACTGCGCTGCGCGTTACGTGTCAAACACAGGTGCGCTAGCGCAGTTGCGCTGCGCTCTGCGCTGCGCACCACGTGTCGAACGTATGTGCGCTCGCGCAAGGTGCGCCAGCGCTGGAATTAAAAATTCCCCACCGTCAGATCAAAAGATCTACTAATAATAAATTATTAATTAATCAGAACTAAAACTCTGTTATGGAAAGATTTTTCAATCTTATTAAAACAAGAAGATTATCTTATGTAAAATGGAGGCCTTAGGATCAAAGATCCAACGGTGGCAAATATTTCCAAATCAATCAGAGAAAAATCTCTTAAAACCGATTTAACAAATTATTTGGCCCTATATAAAGGACCCAAGACTTCAAGTCTAAAGGGAAAAGAAGACAGAAAAAATAGAGAGAAACCCTCTGCAAAAAAGAGCAAGCTCTTAGAAAAAAGAAGATTTTTCTTTATCTTTAAGGTAAAAAAAAGAACTATGTTCTTGAACAACAGAGATGAAACCATCTCGTAAAAAGGAGAACCATCTTCTAAAAAGATCAGAGATCTAAGAAAAAGACCAAGGACTTTAATAAAAAAGAAAATATCAAAAAGATCTAATCATAAAAAAAAACTAAAAGAAGTATTTTACTTCATTCACAGATCTTTTGATCTATAAAGACAGAGCCTTTTATAAAAACAAGAACTTTTGTTCTCGGATCTTGAGGCAAAGCCTCTTTTGAAGAACATAAATTTGTTCTTTGATCTTAAAATTGATCAGATGCGCTTTGCGCTACTGAAAAGTGCCTTACACTCATGAACTGCGCCTTTGCGCTCCTTGGATCGGCGCTCAGCGCCAAAGCGTGCCACGTGTCAACCATAGACACCACTTGCGCTTTCCGCTTTTAAAACAGAGTGTTGCGCTCATAGACTGACGTTCAGCACCAAGCGCGCCACGTGTCGCTCGTTGGCGCACCAACAGACTAGCGCAAAGCGCTCATAAATGGAAAGCGCAATACGCTAATGAATCCGCGCTTAGCGCTAAGCGCGGCACATGTCATCTTCGTGTGCGCTGGTGCAATGCGCTCTTTAATTGGCGCAAAGCGCCTGACGCGCCACGTGGCGCTGTTGAATATAGTGCCCTCTAAGTCAATTATTGGATCGCAGGTACGTGATTGCAATGATTGAGGGAGGACCTATACCGATAAAACAGTCTTACTTGATATGATAGTATGCTATCTGGTTTGTCTTTATCATCATGATAGAGCCCATAGGATTCTTGTTTGACTACCAGCAGTATGATGGCGATCATATATGTGGGAGATGGGGTCTATAAGCACATCCTAAAAGTGTCCCTAGTCGTGGGAGTTTCGAGACAGGGCATCGATACTCCGGAGTAGACTAGTGTATACAGTCGAGACCCCGACAAGGGGCGGTGGCCGGTCTCACAAGCCACTGGTGTCAGTTGGATCACCTAAGATGTATACAAGTGCTCATTGGGTTATGAGTACACCGGATAGGACTCGTCGGGAACATGCTAGTTGGTATTATACATATCGTCAGATAGCAGTTCCCTGGTGACATGTGTACATGTTAGTTCATCGACCTGAGGTCGTCATTTGTCTCGTGTGAGTTCCCACTGTGCTTTGATTTATACCCTACCACGGGTCAAAGGAGTCGTGCAAATAGGTATATTTTGGGTACAATCCCGAGCCACATTGGAGGCAAGTGAGCGGATTTTCGGGGATTCGTTTCTCCCGGTATTGGGGGTGAGATCGCGCTGTGTTTAGGAGATCCATTACACGAAATCCCTGGCCAGGGTAATCTAGATTTACTGGAAGGTATTCCAGTAGTATCTCAGGGTGTTCTGGGCTGCTCTCTGACACGACTTATATCGCTATTGGGGGTCTGACGTTTACTGACCCCCTGGGCCGTATATGCGATACTCATAGACGAATGTTCCGGACTGTACAGACATTGTCACTGTCAGCCTCAGTAGGGTTTATGGATAAGTTCGCTCGTCAGCTTCCCTTCCAATCAATACATAGGCAAACCGTTACGTACAGCTAGTACCTCTGACGTGCTAGTGGTTATACCCAGTGCCAGTGTACTGATGAGTCATTAGAGTCCCCCACAGACACTTTCCTAAGTTCGGGCGAAACGTTGTAGATACTGTATGGTATTATGGCAGGGTTCGGAAAATGCACGTGTGTTTTCGCACGTGTCATTTTTCGGGCAGATAATACTGGTAGGCTTTGGTTTAAGCTGGATCCCAGTATTATACTGTGTAGATATAATATCTTTGTCTCAGTTGCATTTATATTCGGTCGTAATACAAATGCGGGTATGTTTATACTGTTACGGGGTTATCCTGAAATTCGTTTCAGGATCACTTTTGGAAGTTGCCAGTTTCCAGTTTTCTATCACCCGTATTTAACATTCGGTTAAATACGGATTTGTCTTTTCGTCTTGAGGGTGATTCATGCTTCTAGAAGATTCTAGAGAGTGTGACATGGCTTGATGTGTCATTTGTTCATTAATGGTGCTTTTAATGACAAAGTGACTAGGTTAATTGTGATTGGTTTTCATTTAATGTGTTCATACCACTCATTCTTTTCTAATGATAAATATCCTTAATATTTTTCCTTACACTCACCCTCCTTGCTCCTACACTCACCCTCCCTCTCCTATTTATGGCCGGCCCCCTCTTGTGGGATATAGTAGTGGTTCATTTTGATTTGTGAGAAAAGATTATGATAACTTGTATATGGAAATTTCATACAGTTCAATTTCCATTTACCCGATTCCAAATGGCAACTTCTATTAACCGTTCGTCCATAGCCTTGGACGTAACGAGACAAAGTATTCTACTCATTCTCTACTTCATCTTGATCGTCTCTTTTGGCAAACTTGACGATCGAGTTGCCTCGGTTCAGAGGTGGGAGCTCGTTTAAAGATCCGTCGACGTGGTGACACCTGGACGACGAGACCGGAGATCGAGCAAGTTCGGATCAGTTGCAACATAGTGTGGGATGATGGTTGAAGACCGAAGGACTCGGATCATTCGGTATAACAATTCTACACTCTTTACAATTTGTTAGTTTAGCTTTAATGGCAGATCCGGGTTATAGTACGCGATAGCGCCCGTCGTAAAAGTTTTGTTCCGCATATCGGCGTACGTTAGACGGCCGGGACGCTGCCGTGTACTTACAGTGGTATCAGAGCCTCACCATTAAGCTATACTAACTTGTGCTAACGCGTTTAAAAGATCGATCGAACGGAATTTCCGAAACCGCATTTTTCTGTACCCACAGTTTCTGTTGTTTTTCAAACTATTCTAAAATTATTTCTGCATATCACAGAAAAACAAGCAGGCGTTTTTAAGCCGTCCGTACAAATTTGGACACGCGATCCCATTAAATCACCGCGGATCCGCTGTCAAACCTAGGGTTTAACTGTGCATCCGCGGCGGTTTAGTGGGATTAGAGCTCCAAATTTGTACATGGGCTTCTTTGCAGGGAATTGTGGTTTCTAGTATATTTCTTTTGGGCCCAGTATTGGTTACTGTACTGTAGATGTTTGTGGGGCCCACTTCTGAAAATTTTGTCGATCGAAATTTTAAACGTGTTAGTTTTCAGTACTTAGTTTATATCTCCGACCGGGAATGTCATTTGATCGGTAAACCGCGTCTGATTGCTATAGTTCTTTTAGACGGGTTTGCGAACGTGATATTCGCGTTGATATTCTGTGTTGTGCTGTGATGTTGCGGATTTGTCGTGGTGGATAGCAGGGTGCAATGATAGTGCAGTTTGGTTTTATTTGTACTTTTGATATTGCGGGGCGAGCGTCCAACATGTGGACTGCCGTCACTGCCTGTTGTATAATATTCTTTTGGGGCACGACCGGGGTGAGGTCGATGTACCCGTTGTACTAGGTTTATCCCGCGAAGGAGTGCACGGATAGCCGGGTTCTGGAGGAAAACGGGTCCGTATCTCATGGCGTTGAGAGGCAAAGGGACCTCACTCTAAAATTGGCAGACTATTCGCCGCACTCGTAGAGGGTACAGGTTGACCCAAGGAGGGGTGCTCAATTTATCGAATTCCGTGAAGTGCCGGGTGTTCCATTCACTATGTTGTGGGGACCACCTCGCTTCAGGTTTTGGCGGGTAACTTGCCGCACCCGTAGGGTTCTAGGTTTCATTGCACAGGCTATCCACACGATCAGGGAAACGTCAGTTTTCAGTAGCGGCTCTGTGAAACCCGGGGATCCCAGATTATCTGTATTTTTCTGTGATGCTTATTACTTTTCTGTAATGTTGCATTTATCACGCTTGGAGCGATTATTGTATATTAGTATATATACTATTAGATGTTGTATATGTTTTACACCCGCGCTAGTCCAGTCCCCGCTCTGTCGTTAGTTAAGTAACCTAACGGGTGATGACGGGACCCAGTGACGAATGCGGATGGCATATACGTACATTTTATTTTCGTTCTTTTCTGGTGTGATTGATTGATGGGACTGCATTGATTCTTATCAATGCAAGGATAAAACAAACCATTTTTTTTGATGTTGTTGGAACAAATTCAAAAAGAAATTATTACAAAGACGTTTCCTTTTGTTTTGCATAGTGGTATTCAGTTGGAATATCCTGCACCTCATTCCACGAGGAAAGAGCCGAGATCGCTTCACCGGGAGTGACTTCTTTAGCAAAAGGTTTTCGCTATTATATATTTTATAAAAAGCTATCAGGTTCCTTCAACGAGATCAAGTTCATTACGTTAAAGGTTTTTCGCTAAAAACCAGCCGTAATCCTCCGTCATTTCTTATGGATGGTCAGTAGTATTCAAGCTATATTTGTTGGCCTACGTCAAGACGTAGTGTTTGGTAGCTGCTGGGTATTCATTTGTTGCATAGATAGATGCATTAGTTTAAGTCAGACGTACAGCCTTGTTGGCCTACGTCAAGGGCATGTACGATGACTTAAGTTAATCAGGACAACGACGGGTAGAACTTGACATGTTGCTTATGATTTGTTGGCCTACGTCAAGGTCATAAGAGCATGGGATAAAAATTATATCGGGAGTTTCAAACATACAAGAAACTTGCCAGACTTGCGCATACCTTCTGGAGTGTGATGACTTGAGTGGCTTCCATAAAGTTATCATGCGATGATAGTTGGATCCCGATTCTCACTGATGAGGTGGTTTACTCTTCGGGTGACCCCGACTAATTCTTCTTTCAGGTTTGGAGGAGAATTTGAGATAACAGTGGAAGGTTTCCTAATTAGATAAAGTGATAACCATTCTGATTTAGGCTAGAGTGCACGCAGAGTGTTTCTTTTCTCTCTCTCTCTTTGGCAGCGACTTTTTGACCGACCCTACACTATGACTTAGTGACCAAGTTGACCGAACCTTCTTAAAATACTGGCTTTTGGATTGTCTATAGTTGCATAAGTCATTGCAGCTCCTTCTTTTACCCTTTGTATTTCTCAGAACACCCCGTATTACTACGGACATCCACTTCCATTGGATAGATCCATCGTATGGTTATATACGAACTCGAAGGGACTTCTTCGAGGATGGATCCAGGTTCAGGAGAAATAGAATTGGTTTATTCAGTTGTCTTTTATTATCACCTTCTCTCAGATTGCGAGGGCTCCTTGAATTAGGAGAGTACACCTATTACGCTTATTGGATAGTCTTATTCCAAACCATAGGCAGGTGCCGAAAGGTAGGGAATGAAGAAAACCAATTAGCTTAAGTAGGGTGTGCAGAAGGTAATATGTAAAGACAAGATAAAGGAATTAGAAAGAGGGCAAAGTAAATTGCGACCACTTACATTCGCGACTAAACCACGTATTTCATCGCCACTCCTACTTCACCTTTCATTTCTTCGGAACAACCCGTATCACTATGAACATCCAATTCCATTGGATAAATCCATCGTATGGTTATATACGAACTCGAAGGATATTTTTTCGAGGATGGATTCTGGTTCAGGAGAAATAGGAATAAGGTTTATTCAGTTGTCTTTTATCATCACCTTCTCTCAAGTTGCGAGTACTCCTAGGATTAGGAGAGTACACCTATTATGCTTACTGGATAGTCTTCTTCCAAACCATAGGCTGGTGCCGAACGGTAGGGAAGGAAGAAAACCATTTAGCCTAATGTTGGTGTACAGAAGGTAACGACTAAAGGCAAATTAAAGGGAATTAGAAAGATGGCAGGGAAATATACGGTTAAAGTCATGATATGGATTACGGAAGAGGCATTACTAAAGAATACCAGGATACCCCTACGAAACATATTTATGTTTCATATTCACTATGCATTGTTAATTGAAAACTGATTTCCTGATTAGATACTTACTCCAGGGTATGTATTTATCTGGTATGATTCTCACATCTGTATGGTTTTACAGATGTTGAGTGGGAGCAAGTTATTAGGAATTAAGTGATCATCCTCATTATATCGGAATTCGTTGTAATTGGTGATATTTGAGGAAATCGCCTGGTGACAGTTTTCAACCTACGATGCACAGGTCATGAGTTATTCAACTCAGCGGACTTATACAGAGTATTGTATGTTGTCCAGTGTCCATCAGGACAAAGGGGTTGGTCCTCGTATTATATTCTGTTTACTTGTAACTTCTCTAGTTTATAGGCAAGTGTTTCGTAGAAATACAATGTCTAAGTATTGAGAAGTTGCGGGTATAGGAATAAAGTAGAGAACCATGTGTCGCAAGTATCGGGATTCTTCAAAAAGAATCCGAAGATGTAGATACTTGTGAAAGGTATTCAGTTGATAATAATGGTTTTGAGAAACTTGTTTCTCTTTCAGGTTACTCATAATTGGATGGATTCATAAGTTGAGTAATGATGATTAGGCTCTCTCCATTAAAATGATATGCACTGGAGACAGCTGCATATTTTGAATCTGGTTCCAATTAAATAAGTGCCAAAGTTTCTATATTTGATATAGAATTCTTCATATCTTAACGATGTTAAGGTACGGGGAGTTGTCCAGCTTATGCTTAAAACCAGACACTGGATAACTCAAGGCACGTTTCTGAAATGACAGTTTGTGGGTTGACCCTAGCTTCGACGAGGGTTGATTTTCTACCATCTGAAAGATCAATAGTGATATTGTTCTTGACTCGCCACAGTTTTATGAAAATGGATTTTTTCAGAAAACAGTAATGGGAGCATGGTAGAACTGGAAGTGATTCCAGAACCGCAAACGATTACGGAAAGTTTAATAGGACCTATATATTCAATCAGGTTTGACATTCCAATAGCCACTCCGCAGATATGGTGGGTAACCTCAGACACCTGAGAGGTACTCCGGTAGCCTCAAGGACGGTGACAGGGAGGTTCTTGTTTACCCAGACTTGACACTACTGTTGTTCCAGATTATGAGACCCGGCAGGAGGAAATGTATAGCGTCGTTCTAAACTAGTTTTAGAAGTACATGTATATATTATTCTGCCAGAGGGTTGTTGTAGTCAGTGGGAGCAGCGGAAGCATAGTGGGCAAGTAGCTGGTGTCTATTTATAGACTTGAGCAGAAATAGTGGAGAACGATCATCTATTTTTGATGTGACAGTCATGGGTTTGACTTCATCAGAATAAGGGATGGATCTGTTAAGAAGGTAGTAGGGTGTGATGTCCTAGTATTTGGATGACATACACAGAGTAGGAAGTAAAATTCCTATACTACGATCGGTTGTACTGAGGTCGTCACACAGTTGTTTCTCCACAAAGGACATAGATGTAATATCTGACATTCTGGATACAAGATCTATGGTTTTAGATCTAGATTTGGGTAGTTTCCCAATGTGGGTACTTTGACAGTATTCTAATAGTATTTTAGAATGAATGACTCCAGGCATGGTGGTGTACCTGCAGGTAATGGAGTCACCCTCTCTAAAGGTGTCTTACAAACTAAAGGGGAGAGGGATGTGCATGATTGGCAGATCACTTGCTTAGGCAATTGAGTCAATCGTGAGATGTCAAGTACCACACCAGATGTTGTTATTGCACTAGATGCGATAAGTTTATATTAATCCAATCCTGGAGAAACATTAGGAAGCAGTTATAGAACATAAGTACATGTTCTACGGATTTGATGACGGCAGCCTCCTTGGGGAGACAGTTATTATTCCAAGCTTCACAGGTGACATGGATGACAGAGTAATTGTCAGAGTTATAGTTTTCCCTCTGACGAGGGACAGTATTATGGACAGGTGGTTCAAGAGGATACTGTGGGAGGCATATTGCTAGACACTGATTAGTTTCAGTGATCAATACAGTCTGAAAAGTTTGGATTTGGAGTTCATTTATGAACTAGGTCCAATCAGATATCTAAAAATATTCTAAGACAGGTATTACTCAATTCGGGAGATGGTTTTCTCCGCGAAGTTGAGATATAGAGAGATACAGAAAGAAACACCGAAGCGGATCCACTCACTGAGGCTATTTCTCGAACACAAGAGTTTTACAAACGAGCTTTGTGAAACTGATTAGTAGAGGAGTTGGATGCTCGGTATCACACGAGCTGTGAGTACACGACATCGCAATAATTAGCCTTAAGTGCAAGTGGGAGATTGTTGGATATAGTGCCCTCTAAGTCAATTATTGGATCGCAGGTGCGTGATTGCAATGATTGAGGGAGGACCTATACCGATAAAACAGTCTTACTCGAGATGATAGTATGCTATCTGGTTTGTCTTTATCATCATGATAGAGCCCATAGGATTCTTGTTTGACTACCAGCAGTATGATGGCGATCATATATGTGGGAGCTGGGGTCTATAAGCACATCCTTAAAGTGTCCCTAGTCGTAGGAGTTTCGAGACAGGGTATCGATACTCCGGAGTAGACTAGTGTATACAGTCGAGACCCCGAAGAGGGGCGGTGGCCGGTCTCACAAGCCACTGGTGTCAGTTTGATCACCTAAGATGTATACAGGTGCTCATTGGGTTATGAGTACACCGGACAGGACTTGCCGGGAACATGCTAGTTGGTATTATACATATCGTCAGATAGCAGTTCCCTGGTGACATGTGTACAGGTTAGTTCATCGACCTGAGGTCATCATTTGTCTCGTGTGAGTTTCCACTGTGCTTTGATTTATACCCTACCACGGGTCAAAGGAGTCGTGCAAACAGGTATATTTTGGGTACAGTCCCGAGCCACATTGGAGGCAAGTGAGCGGATCTTCGGGGATTCGTCTCTCCCGGTATTAGGGGTGAGATCGCGCTGTGTTTAGGAGAGCCATTACACAAAATCCCTGGCCAGGGTAATCGAGATTTACTGGAAGGTATTCCAGTAGTATCTCAGGGTGTTCTGGGCTGCTCTCTGACACGACTTATATCGCTGTTGGGGGTCTGACGTTTACCGACCCCCTAGTCCGTATATGCGATACTCATAGACGAATGTTCCAGACTGTACAGACATTGTCACTGTCAGCCTCAGTAGGGTTTATGGATAAGTTCACTCGTCATCTTCCCTTCCAATCAATACATAGGCAAACCGTTACGTACAGCTAGTACCTCTGACGTGCTAGTGGTTATACCCAGTGCCAGTGTACTGATGAGTCATTAGAGTCCCCGACAGACACTTTCCCAAGTTCGGGCGAAACGTTGTAGATGCCGTATGGTATTATGTCAGGGTTCGGAAAATGCACGTGCGTTTTCGCACGTGTCATTTTTCGGGCAGATAATACTGGTAGGCTTTGGTTTAAGCCGGATCCCAGTATTATACTGTGTAGATATAATATCTTTATCTCAGTTGCATTTATATTCGGTCGTAATACAAATGCGGGTATGTTTATACTGTTACGGGGTTATCCTGAAATTCGTTTCAGGATCACTTTTGGAAGTTGCCAGTTTCCAGTTTTCTATCACCCGTATTTAACATTCGGTTAAATACGGATTTGTCTTTTCGTCTTGAGGGTGAGTCATGCTTCTAGAAGGTTCTAGAGAGGGTGACATGGTTTGATGTGTCATTTGTTCATTAATGGTGCTTTTAATGACAAAGTGACTAGGTTAATTGTGATTGGTTTTCATTTAATGTGTTCATACCACTCATTCTTTTCTAATGATAAATATCCTTAATATTTTTCCCTACACTCACCCTCCTTGCTCCTACACTCACCCTCCCTCTCCTATTTATGGCCGGCCCCCTCTTGTGGGATATAGAAGTGGTTCATTTTGATTTGTGAGAAAAGATTATGATAACTTGTATATGGAAATTTCATACAGTTCAATTTCCATTTACCCGATTCCAAATGGCAACTTCTATTAACCGTTCATCCATAGCCTTGGACGTAACGAGACAAAGTATTCTACTCATTCTCTACTTCATCTTAGTCGTCTCTTTTGGCAAACTTGACGATCGAGTTGCCTCGGTTCAGAGGCGGGAGCCCGTTTAAAGATCCGTCGATTTGGTGCCACCTGGACGACGAGACCGGAGATCGAGCAAGTTCGGATCAATTGCAACATAGCGTGGGATGATGGTTGAAGAACGAAGGACTCGGATCATTCGGTATAACAATTCTACACTCTTTACAATTTGTTAGTTTAGTTTTAATGGCAGATCCGGGTTATAGTACGCGATAGCGCCAGTCGTAAAAGTTTTGTTCCGCATATCGGCGTCCGTTAGACGGCCGGGGCACTGCCGTGTACTTACAGGCGCACTGTCAGAACACACTCTGTTTTGATAAATGCTATAAGACAAAAATATCAGAGCCCAATGCCTAGCATTATTAAAAGGGCCGAGCCCAAACAAAAGCTTAACAGCCAGAACAAAAATGAAATGTTAAACATTTTTTTAATTGGACTTAGCCCAATTCTGGCCATAAGTCCTCAACTTAAATTGAACTGAGCACATCTGCTCACAAATATTCAACAGATCTTAGTCCTAAATTAGACTACAGATCTTTCAAACAATTCACACCGGTTTGAGGATACATCTCGTTACTCCTTTGATATTTGTCGTTGTAATTCCTCAACGTCTTCAAAGGGGTGACGGGTCCCGACAACCACATATTTCATGAATTGTGGGGTCCTTAAACTCATGGACTATGATGTCCTTAATCTCGACCGTGATGTCTTAAAACTAACGTTGGACTGTGGAGTCTTTAAACTCATGGACTATGATGTCCTTAACCTCGACCATGATGTCTTAAAACTAATATCGGACTGTGGGGTCCTTAAACTCATGGACTATAATGTCCTTAACCTCGACCGTGATGTATTAAAACTAACATCGGACTGTGGGGTCCTTAAACTCATGGACTATGATGTCCTTAACCTCGACCGTGATGTCTTAAAACTAACATCGGACTGTAGGGTCCTTAAACTCATGGACTATGATGTCCTTAACATCGACCGTGATGTCTTAAAACTAACATCGGACTGTGGCGTCCTTAAACTCATGGACTATGATGTCATTAACCTCGACCGTGATGTCTTAAAACTAATATCGGACTGTGGGGTCCTTAAACTCATGGACTATGATGTTCTTAACCTCGACCGTGATGTCTTAAAACTAATATCGGACTGTGGGGTCCTTAAACTCATGGACTATGATGTCCTTAACCTCGACCGCGATGTCTTAAAACTAACATCAGACTGTGGGGTCCTTAAACCCATGGACTATGATGTCCTTAACCTCGACCGTGATGTCTTTAAACTAACATTCATGGACTATGATGTCCTTAACCTCGACCGTGATGTCTTTAAACTAACATTGGACTGTGGGGTCCTTAAACCCACGGGCTATGATGTCCTTAACCTCGACCGTGATATCTTTAAACTAACATCGAAATGTAGGGTCCTTAAACCAACGGACTATGATGTCCTTAACCTCGACCGCAATGTCCTAAAACTAACATTAGACCGTAATGTCCTTAAACTAATTATCGACCGCAATGTCATTAAACTAAACAACAGAGCCCAATTGCTCTCTTGTTGGATCTAAATAATCCCGTTAAGTTGATCTTAGTCTAAAATTAGACTAGCGTATCCTTAACAAACGTTTAAGTTAATCTTAGTCTCAAATGAGGCTAACGTATCCTTAAACTCAACCCCCCAAACCCAAATCTAAGAAAGATACGGATTTGGACTAGTCCACGCCCTATGGGCGACAACATAACTTAGTCTCCGTATACAATCCACGGGCAACCAAAAACAAAACAAACATCCACGACACGAAGTGACCATCTGGAGAAGGAGAAAGTGGTTACCGCGATGCGGTAGCATAATTAACTGCAGGGGTTTGCGCCTGCAGGGAAGAGCGTCCCCACAATCAAAACCCCTCAAATGAGTGGGAATCTGACGAAGTCTGCTACATCGGCCGCATCCGTTTAAACCTTCGATACATGGTGTCATAAATCAACTTGGCATCTTCAGAGAGGTGGACGGATAGCACTAATTAGCATATGCCCTCAGAATTCTGGCAGGACGTCCCAAAGTCCCGGTCGCGTCTTTCGGCGGTAAACAGATTCTGGCACGCCCGGTGGGACCTCTTCCTCTTTCCACTCCACACTTCGTGTGTCGTGTTTCGCGAACGAATCCCGGTTTGATATGGTTGCCCTTGGGTTCGAGATACTGAGATTTGATGTCTTGCTCTGGGCAGAAAACGAAAGATCAATGGCGTCTACTTGCACGAAGTGTTCCGGCTGCAACTGCAACTCACGTTCCGCTTCATCTGGAGGCATAGCTTACGGGCCCCGGGCAGCCTCCCTGTTCACAATGCCGATAGAGCAGGTAACACAAGCTACCACCAGTTTGTTCTTCGGGACCATGCTCCCACCAGCGAACATTAATATCCCGCCGCCGCAAGAAGTGCAAAAGAAGTCGGTCTTTGATCGGCTCACTACTACCACGGCCCCTCTCAACGGGTTGTCCGATGTCAAGCCAACGGCGTCAGTTTTCGATAGGCTGAGCCTGAACTCCAATGGGCCTGTCAAGAAGCACACGATACCTGAAGCGGCCATCCCAAAACGGATAGCCATTCCTGCTCTTGAGGTCACTAAAGAAGCTTCTCCTATTAAGGGATCGGTCTTTACGACGTTGGCCACCCCGGCTCCCGTTCCTACTCAATAGTTTTTCTTTGATAGATTAAATACTACTACTCAACGGACATCGGTCTTCAAGAGGCTGACGCCAGCAACAGCGCCTCACCTGAACAGGGGAAATGACGAAGTCACCCCTCAAGCTGAAACCATCCCAATAGCTCGATGCGCTCGACGTCGCCATTGGCGCCGAGTAAGGAAGGCTGGGGGCAACTCTCCCTCTGGACTAACTCTACCAGCCCCAACCGTGGAAGTTAATGTTGCTGTTCCAACTGGGAACAACTTTGAATGGCTGAACAGGGTGCGCTGGAATTCTCCTACCGCCGTACTGAAAAGATCTCCACCATCCGTGGAGAATGTTGCGGAAGTTAAGCCAGAACAGTCCCCACGGCGGCTTTCTTCCAAAATTTACAAAGTCTGGCGACGGGTTCAGGACTCAGTAATTGATCAAGATTACTCTCGCCAGCAGAAAAAGGTGAAGGTTCAGCAGGAAGATGACCGTCCTGTCAAGCCACAAAAGGCGACAGCTACTTGGGTGCACACTGCAACGTCCCCCTCAACTTCGACTGCTCACAAGAAAAGAAGGCTGGAGAAAATCCCTAAATCTGCGACGAATCGCAAGACCACTGAACCTAAACGCCCCAAGTCTGGAGGCATGGTGGTGCACACTGTCTATATGGCGTCCGGAAAAGAGGATCGCCGTATCTCCACAGGTCATCGACCGCTTACGCGATCGGTAACAAGGGCCCAGGAGCAACAACAGAAGCTCCAGGAAATGTTGACGCAGATGGCCGTACTCACAGGGCCAAAAAAGAGCCCGGAAACATCATTAGAGCAACGTCAAGAAGAAGAAACTGATGCTGAGTTCCTTCGCAGAATCCTTGAAAAGAAGGACAAAGAGGCAGTGGAACAAGCTACTAACAAAAAATGAATGGCGTTCTTATTTCAAGACATGGTCAGGATGATGTTACAGCCGGATTCTCCAGTTGAAGATCCTCCGATTATCCTCGAAGACGACCGAGGGGAGACATCAAATCCTCCTCCGGCTCTTTCAGCAGCCAAGGAGGAGATTATCTCCAAGGCCACTCTGGATGATTACATCGCTCAGCAAATACGAGCTCACCAGACGAATGAAGCGGCTGGGCAGATCTTTAAAACGGGACGACCCTATCCGGGCTAGTATGACCAAATAAGGTACCCGCCGGGATATACGATCCCTAAATTTCATGTATATAAAGGGACGGGAAATCCGTATCAGCATGTTGCCCAGTTCAGAGCCTTGTGCGACAACACCGGGGGTGATGATAAACTGCTACTTCGCCAGTTCGTCGGCAGCTTGTCGGAGATGGCGTTCGAATGGTACTCTGAACTTTCGAACGACTCCGTCAAAACTTTTGCGGAGATGGAGCTATTATTTACATAGCGTTTCACGAGTGCTAGTGAACGCATCCCAATAACGGCATTGATCAACGCCAGGGTGAATCCAGGTGAAACATGGGTGCAATACGCAATACGATGGCGAAACTTATAGTCAAAATGTGAGCAACACATCGAAGAAGCGCCGGCAGTGGGCATGTTCGTGGGTACTCTCGACCCTCAAGCGACCATCTCGCAATTCATGATGTTCTTCAAGCCGACCACCTTCCAGGCCTTGATTGACAAGCTGGCCCAAATGGACCAGATGGGCCATAGGCCTTCTTCTTCAAAGACGGAGCCTTGGAATGAAAAGGGCAAAGGTAAAGCAACCTTCGTTGCCAACGCTCAACAAAAGCCGAGCAACTCAAAGCCGGTTGTTCGCCAAAACAACGTGCGTCCACGCCCATCCCTCGAGGAGAGACTGGGACGTCCTTACTCGTTTCCCCGGGATAAAACGAGGAGACTGTTCGAGCTGGCAGTGCGCAATAGGCTCATCAATCTGTCGGACCCTAAACGTCCGTTGCAGCCAGGCGATGTCAACAATCCTAATTACTGCCCTTACCACCAAGCAGTAAGCCATCCAATCGAAGATTGCTTCGTCTTCAAAGGCTGGATTGAAGACCAATACCAACAAGGCAAGTTTGCATTATCCGAAAATTTGAAGGTGAGCCCACCACAACCTCACGCCCCTTAAAAGGTGGACATGCCGGGGGTATCATGCTCATTCATAGAGAAATTCCCTTGGACCGAAAAGTCCGTAAACTAGAAACTCGCCTCAAATGCGGCAACGATGGACCGAAAAGTCCGTAAACTAGAAACTCGCCTCAAATATGGCAACAGATGACCGAAACGTCGTTAAACTAACGATGGACCACTATGTCCTAAAACTAGCTGTTGACCGAAACGTCGATAAACTACTGTAAACTGCAACATCTCAAGGCTGACGCAAAAAAAGAAGAAGATCAAAAATAATAAGAAAAAATAAAATAAAATATAAAAAAACGGCATGTCCATAAGCAAAATGAGCACGGATGAAAACCTGAAAGGGCTCCGTGAGTAAAAACAGCAGGGCTACGGGCGAGTTTTGTGAAAACCCGAAAGGGCGCAACTTCGTTAAAAGACACTTGCAGGGTCCTCTCAACCATGTGAGGAGAAACCACCCGCGTGAGATCCTTACGACTCACAAGGGAGCAACACACTTAGGGATCCCCACGATTCCTAAAGAGAAATTACACTTGCGAGATCCTCACGACTCGTAAGGAGAACCCTTTTATGGGACCCTCACGGCTCATAGGATTCAAAAGTCTTAAGCTATAGGGATCTGAACCTGTTCTTAAGCAGCCCCCCACAACCTCCGATACTGCCCTGCAAACGACTCAATACTGTCCCTTGTATACAATCTACGGGCGCGAATAAACATTTCCCTAACAAAGTCCCACCAGCGACTTGGGATTTGTCTACACGGTGAACAACCCTTGTAAGTCCTCTCGACTTATAAGGAGAAAATATCTTGTAAGATCCATACGACTTATAAGAGAACATGCACTTAGGAATCCTCACGATTCTTAAGGAGAAAAAGCACCCACGAGATCCTCACGACTCGCAGGGAGAAATACCTTTATGAGACCCTTATGGCTCATGAAGTCAAAAGCCTTAGTCGACGGGATCTTAACCCTGTTTGCTAAGCCACCTTTCTTCGACATCGACAGAGGCAGATGGTGATTCGCTCCTGGCAATATCCCAGTTGTACCGATGCTGATGACTAAATCGGTATCAAATTCCAAGTCCCTTCATGGCAAATGATGATTCGCTCCTGGCAATATTCCAGTCACAGCGATGCTGATGCTGAGATTGGCACCAGATTCCAAGTTCCACACTCGCGATAAAAAACCAGCGAGCCAAAAATGCATATGAAATAGCCGAAATGATGGGGCAACTTGCAACGAAATCTGCAAGTAAAAATATATGCATACAAAATATCTGAAATGGTTGGGCGACTCCCAATAAAAAGCAGCGAGTAAAAATAAAACAAATATCCGAAATGATTGGGCACAGCGAAGAATAACCGAAATGATTGGGCAATCGCGACCTTCGCGATATAAAAAGCTGAAATAATAGAGCATCGCGGAAAGAATTAAAAAAAATGATAAAAGAATGAAACTTTTTGCCCTACAGGTGAGATCATATCGATCCCTGTATACAATCCAGGGGCACAAACAAAGAGGGAACCATACCTTCCCTCAGGCTCCATCCGAAAGAGAGCCAAGTCTCGATGGTTCACAGACAACCTGGAGACCACCTCAACATTCGTCTTATTACAAAAGACGCAATGTCAACAACGGCGTTCCTTCGCAGTCCAGCAGGATGTAGATGCAACGTCAACGAAAGACCCCATGGTCAGCAAAGCGGAGTGACGACAAAATCCTAGCTCCACCTCAGCATTCGTCTCGTTACAGCAGACGCAATGTCAACAGCGGCGTTCCTTCGCAGTCCAGTAGGATGTAGATGCAACGTCAACAAAAGACCTCACGGTCAAAACAAAGCAGAGTGACGGCAAAATCCCAACTCCACCACAGAATTCGTCTCGTTACAGCAGACGCAATGTCAACAACGGCGTCCTTCCTCCAACAGGATTCGGACACGCCAAAGCAAACAAAGCGAAGGCCAAATCCCTAGCTTCAGAGTCTTGACGGTAACTCATATAAAACCTGAAAGACCACCAGAGATCATCCTATATGGAGTGGTCACCACCTCGACGTTCGTCTCGATATAGCAGACGCAACGCCAAAGCAAACGAAGCGAAGGCCAAATTCCTAGCTTCAGGGTCTTGACGGTAACTCATATAAAACCTAAAAGACTACCGGAGATCATCCCACATGGAGTGGTCACCACCTCGACGTTCGTCTTGATACAGTAGATGGGATGTCACCACAACGTTCTTCTTCCAGCAGGATTCAGACGCGACAATCAAACAACGGAGCCACGGAAAAATCCCTAGTTCTAAGCCTCGACGGTTCACCCGCAACCTAGAGATAACCGCGACATTCGTCTCTTTACAGCATACACAATACCAGCAAAACGAAGCAAATGCCAAATTCCTAGCTTCGGGGTCTTGACGGCAACTCATATAAAACCTGAAAGACTATCGGAGATCATCCCACACCAGCGCAGAGTGGTTATGACTTATCGGGGCTCTCCAAAATGAGCCTAACCTCAAGTAAAAAGCGGCATGGCAAAATTCCTAACGCTTACTCTTCTGATGATCAAACTGCCTAAGAAGATTGTTTGAAGACGTCTTGTCCAGCCCCCGAAGGGATCAGAGACACGACAGTTGCAAGGCTACTCGAACAGTAAGATTTCCTATCGAGGGATACATCAGCCAACGCGACGGTACGATGGGCAAAACCCTAGTACCAAAAACCCTAACGGACCTCTGCCGTAAAGAGAAAAGGTTAATTGTGACGTTAGGACATTCTTGCGAGAACTTCTCGATTCGTCTCGACTCGTAAAGCAAAGCCTTAGGCAGTGGGGATTAAAAAAACCTGTTTCCTAAGCACTGGGGCCCTGCAAGTCGGTCCAAAACAGACTCTTGCATACTATTCACGGACCACACTCTCCAAAGTCGAATCTCGACAAGGAGGGAAACAACTACTTACGAGTCCTCTCGACTTGTAAGAGGGAAAATTCTCTTGTGAGATCCTTATGACTCTCAAGAGAAAACACACTTAGGAATCCTCACGATTCTTAAAGAGAAATTACACCTACGGGATCCTCTCGACCGGTAGGGAGAAAATTCTTTATGAGACCCTCACGGCTCATAAAGTTGAAAAGTCTTAGGTGACAGATCCTAATCCTGTTTTCTAAGCCATCACCACCTTACAAAAGAGCACAAGGTTGACAGCTATATACTATCTACAGACCGCACTTGCTAAAATCGCATGGCAAACAACACAACAAGGAGAAGAAAGCAACAGTATAACAAAAAAATGTGTATCTTTTATTCATGAATTCAATTGAGTACAAGGCGAATTGTATAAAAGAGTAAAAAAAATGGATACATGTTGTCCAAAGATTACAAGTGTTCAATCTATACAAAAGTAGTTATTGGGAGGGAGGCGCCTTCAATAGACCAGTTAGCTGCTCGCACACTCTTCTCAACTCTTCCTTACAATCAGCTGTTGCGGCCAGCTCTGCTTCAATTTGGGCCCGTTGCTGCAAGCATGATGAAAGTTTCTGATCAACTTCCTGCTGGGCAGCCTTCTGACTCGGCGTGACCTGCTCATTAAGATTAAGTTTCTCCCTCAACACCAGCCCGTCAGAGATGCATCGTTGAAGGTTTTCAAAAATGGTGTTCAGCTGGGCAGCATTAGCTGCAACCTCAGCGCGCAGTCGGGCAGATTCAACAGAAGTCGCCTCACGTTCCTTCCGCTTAAGGGTTGCCTCTCGTTTGAAATGGCAAAGGAACGGAACACTCTGCTCAACCCATGCGGCCAGCTGGGAGTTCAAGGCCCGAGTCTCAGGGGCTGGACGCATAAGTTCAAGCTCATGCAGACAGGCATCAATCTTCCTGCAATGGTTAACCCAAGACTCGACGACGCCTTCATTATGGAAGTTCACAAGCGTCGCCAGCATTGGATTAACCTCGGCAGCGAAATCTGCGGCAGATGTAGGAGCCTCCGCGTTAAGCTCCTCAACGTATTCGTTCAGCATACGCAGACTGGTCACAACACCTTTTGAGGAGGGACGTCTGGAAAAGGGCCCGGCCGGCATCATGATGCGAGATTCGAAAGAGGCCTGAGTCGAAGCGGCCGCTGCAAAACAAATCATAATCAGATGATGGTTTAAGAAGTATAAGAGGTTCATGAACAATGGGATTTACCATACCAGCTGCAGCAGGTGGCAAAGCCGGAATGACCAATGGCACAACTGTTCTCTCGTCTCCTCCTTCAATTTGTAGTGCTGCAATCAAGGCAAAGAAGAATCAGAAATGATTTCACTGTTGGTAAAAGAAAGAACATTAACTGAAGGCTGTAATCACCAGCGCCACTGGATGAAGCAATCTCCGACGGGAAGGAGAAGTGGGGGTGCAACACCTGGTACAGGTGGTCAAAAATGACTCCTACAAAGACACAACATCAGTATATGAATTATACAACTTAGAGAAAAGGCCGATGAGTCACAAATACATACCTTCCAGTATCTGAGACGGTGCGAGAGAAGGTAGAGAGGTGGTAATCGTCAGGGCGGTAACTGACAGCGCTGCTTCGGGTAGCGCGACATCGGCACAAGCCACACCTGCATTAGAAACAAGATAAACACTGTCATGAAAGATTGAAAAAGATTGCGGAATAAAAAAGGGGCGGTGACCTAAAATCTACCTGATGAGTCGCCAACCGGAGCTGTGACGAAGGCGTCACTTGATACAACAAAGGCGTCTCCCTCCTCCATCAGGGTGGTCTCACCTCCCGTCGCCTCGTCCCCTGACTCCACGAAAGCCGTTGTCGCACTTGCGATGCCAGGAGATGGTAAAGAACCGTAGGCAGGAAGAGCGATGATCGGGGCGGTGCCCGACTCTTGAGAAAGAGCGGCCATCTCGGGCCCAGCAATCGTACCCATTTCGCTCGCCACCACCTCGGGCTCAGTAATTGTAGCCGTCTTATCCACCGCCACCTTAGGCTCGGCTGTGATAGCCGTCTCGTCAGCCACTACCTCGAGCCCGGCAATTGCGGCCACCTCGCCTACTACCGCCCCAAGTTCGGAAATAGCAGCTACCTCCTCCACCGCTACCTCAGGCTCAGCGTTCGTCGCCACTTCTTCGGTAAGGCTCGGCCCTGCAAGATAAGGTATATGAGAACTGATAATTTAAAACTTTGACAACGGAACCTCATGGCACATTACCTGGAGTTGAGTTACCGTCTGCTTCCCGAGCCGCACGTGCCGCCCGTCTGTGAGCAGTAGACAAGGCAACCGGAGACTCCTCTGAAAGAGTAGCAGCAGGGGTAACGACGCTCGAACCCGCTCCCGCAGCTAAAGCAGCACTACGCTCCCTTGCTGCGTGCCTCCGGTGCTTCCTTTCCTCCCGGGCCGTCAAAGCAGACCTTCTAGAAGCCTCCTTCAACAGGACGTCATCGTCCGCATCCAGGGTTACCTCTGGAGCCGTCAAGGCTTCCGTCATCGGTCGTTTAAGTAAGGCCTCTTTCGGCAGTGCCGAAGAGGCCGGGACTTCGGTAGCTGGCCCAGGGAGAATTTCCGCATCAACTCGCGGGATCGGCATTGTGGTCCCTGTGATAAGACAAAGAAAGGGTCAGATTACTCATAAGAAACGGGAGCAGGAACGTGGTAAAGCGAAATGTACCAATGCCTAATGATGCTCGAAGTCGTTCCTCTTCCTCAAAAGTCTTGAGAGAGGCAACGAGAGCTTCTTCGGTAGAAATGCCTGTTAAAGAAGAAAAACGTCAGTCATACTACAATAATAGAAATATGATGCAATGACGAAAAATATGGCTAATGGTTACCTGATTGCGCGAGGATAGCCAGTCCCGCTTTATGGATCGCCAATCGCTCAGAAGTTGCAGTGGCAGCCGCCAGATCAGTGTCATCTGGTGGCATAAATAGGCCGTCATTGGTCCCGTACTCACTCAAGCCCTCGCTGTAAGGAGCATGAGGTTCTTGACTAAATACAACGTCAGCAGAGATGATCGACTTCTTCTTCCTCTTCTGCGCGCGAACTCCAGTAGCAGCAAGTATAAGCTTATGCTTGGTGGGCACTTTGGGGCGACGAGTCCCGATATCTGAGCCCACATCAGACTCGGGGGAAGCTACATTTACCGTCTCCGCAGGAGCACGGAGCACCGATGGCACATCCACCGTTTCCACTGGAGCATGGGGCAATCCGTACGTGGGGTTTAGCACACGTGGAGGCTTAACTGAAGCAACCCCTCTTAGCGAAGGGGGAACAACGATCCGTCGCTTTAAAGGGACGTTGCGATCGCTGGCAGGGCGCGCACTCTTGCGATCGAGCAGCAGCCGCCTCTCTTCCCGGATAATAGCGCCCATCGCATGTTGATACCAGGCCCCGTGTACGTTAAGGGCCCTCAGAATGCAACTCGGCTCGCTAATAAAGAAGTGGAAGCCCGTATTCAAGCGCATAAAGTGATTCAGCGCACACCGTATTCCTTCTCTAGTGGCAGCAGGTTCTTCCAAAAACGCCTCCAGTGGAACCCCCTGGTTATAACTCAGTTGCTGGGCAAAATGATGGGGATTGTATCTTATAAAAAGCGCCGTATCATTTTTCCTGAATACAAGAAAGCCCGGCCTGATGGTGTATAGATGTAGAATCTCCCGGGCTTTCAACACGGAGGCCCCATCCTTAAAGGTGTCGCGCAATGCCAACACCGTCTTGGAAGTTTCCTGACCGATTGTCAGGACTTTGTCCGTAAAAGACATACCAGCTCCGACCGTGCGCGGACGAAGAAGCAACCCCTAGCCTCCCGCTGAGACGGATTCACGATGGGAGCGTCAACCAGCCACATAATTCTTGGGAATTTGCACTTCTCGAAAAACGAGGGTCTTTTATGAATGTCAAATACCCCGAGCACGTGCATTTCCATCCACGAAGTAAAATAATGCATCGGGAAGTTGGCAGCATGCACCCCCGGTTCAGTTGTATCCACCGCCACGCTAAGACCATGATACAGATGGGATAACCCAGCAATCCCAATAGCCACTTGTATCCCGTCCACCATTCGATGCGCTGGGTAGAAGACGGACGACCTCATATAGCGAGGGTTCATGGGGAGCGCGAATCAGCACAACCACAGCCCCAGAAACCCAAGAAAGAAAGCCTCTTCGTCAATGCCCGGAGCGGCGATTTCTGACAGAGGAATGATTGCGGTATCGTGAAGAAAAAAGCCCTTCTGATCGTCTTCCAGTACTGGTCGACGGTCCAAGCCGAAGCCGAAGGGGTCGTCGAGTTTGGCAAACTTTTCACCTCGTTGCGATAAGATCTCCGGGCAAAGAAACCGAGCAATGAAGTCTGCGAAACTGACCCCCCGGCCTCCAGATTCTAAGAAAAGGCTCTCGTACATGTTCAACACCTTTATCGGACTAGGAAACTGGTGCTGGATGGCGTTCTCCGGCGTTAGGCCCATCACCACTGGCTTGGTGGTGAAAATGTATTCATCCGGAGGAAGCAGCTCCTCATAGTGCTCTCCCTTAACCGGCAGATCAGAAATCTCAGCAAATTCTTCTAAGGAAATGGAGACTTCTCTGTCCAGTAGAAGAAATGTATGGGTTGGGATGTTCCATTGCTCCAAGAACGCCTTAATCCACTATGTCGGAGGAGCAGAATAATGGAACAACAAAGCATAAACCGCAGGATATAGACCGAGCTTTAGCAGTTGTGTTTTCTTCGCCGACAAAATGTACCTGGCCCACTGCAAATAGCCGGTCGAATGTCGGGGAGTCAACCCGATGTTGTAGGGTTGTCCCCAAGGGTGCGACTCGCCCTGGAATATGCGTCGCCCCAAGGTATCCAAAGCTGCCGGCAGCTGCATAGGTATGGCGGCAATCGAAGGCTGAAGAAGACCCTCCGAAGTCCAATTGACAACCTCCACGGCATAGTTCACCGGGGGTGCATCTGCATACGAAATCGATGAGATCGGCTTCGACAGCGTCACACAAGAGAAGCTTTGACGACCTTTGATGATCTGGTCGTACCACCTTCCCCACAAGTGAAGGTTTTTGTGTTCCGGGTCATAGTTTATAATGAGCGCGAGAACCTCCCGGTCCACAGGTGCTTCAGGGAATCCTCCCTCTGAACGGAAAAACGGGAAAGAGAGATCGGAAGACATGTCGCCTGCAAGAAAGAACAGAATTCGATTGTCAGTACTATAATTTAATTTCAAGATTCTGACACTCGGCACTTTAAAATTTGTACCGCACTGCAATGCAGTGGAAAGGGGACCAAAGATGGACCCACAAAATCCAGATGACAATGCATCAATTAATAAAACAGCCTCATCATTGGATGAGACTGTCAATTAATGAGGAAATTCTCAAGGAATATTCTCATTAAATGAGAAATCCCTTGGGAAAAGGAGAAAATCTCCCTTTGAGAGCAAAGCTCTATGACAGAGTGACACTTATCACACTCTGATCATGAAGGAATAAAATTCCTTAAAGAGCCTAGCTCTGTAATGATGATGGAAAATCCATCAAAGATTAATTAAAATTAATTCTTGAGAATTAAAAATTCTGGGATCTTCAAGATCCATGAAAAACTCTTAAGAGTTCTTCATCAAAGATCAAAAGATCTACATATTATCAAAAGAGTAGAGCTCTGATTCATGGGCTAAGAAACCCCAAGAAAGATCTCTTTAGATGTATGGGTTCATAGAACAAGGCTCTATTAATGAACCCCTAAAAGAGTTTTTTCTTTAGGTCAAAGATCTATGAAGAGCAAGGCTCTGTTAGTGGGTAAAAACCCTAATTTGTTAAAATTAAAATTTTTAATTTTACCTAAGAGTTCTGACTCTTGAAAGTTCTTAACAAAAGAGCATGGCTCTGAGAAAAAATTCTCAAGAAGAAAATGATAATCATCTAACGGACCAAAGGTCTTATTTATAGGCACTGAACTGCTTCTTCAACTTCTGAGTTGATCCAAGGGCTCAGATGTTGCCACCGTTGCATTTACGTGTGCGCCACGTGAGCGCAATGGTGGAGGGAATTTGTTTCCCCAAATCAGAGCAAAGATCTGTTTTGAATTTCAAAATTCAAAAAAAATCTAAGCAATGCTTCAGATCTTATGCGCTGCGCGCCACGTGTCAAGCGCAGACGCGCTGGCGCCAGGTGCGCTGCGTCCTAGGCAGCACATCCCAATCAGAGCAAAGCTCTGTTTCAAAATTCAAAATTTGAATTGAAGCAAAACTTCAGATTCTGCGCGCTGCGCGCCACGTGTCTAACACAGGTGCGCTAGCGCAGTTGAGCTGAGCTCTGCGCTGCGCGCTACGTGTCAAACACAGGTGCGCTAGCGCAGTTGTGCTGCACGCCACGTGTCGAACGTATGTGCGCTAGCGCAAGGTGCGCTGGTGCTGGAATTAAAAATTCCCCACCGTTAGATAAAAAGATCTACTAATAATAAATTATTAATTAATCAGAACTAAAATTCTGTTATGCAAAGATTTTTCAATTTTATTGAAACAAGAAGATTATCTTATGTAAAATGAAGGCCTTAGGATCAAAGATCCAACGGTGGCAAATATTCCCAAATCAATCAGACAAAGATCTCTTAAAACTGATTTAACAAATCATTTGGCCTTATATAAAAGGCCCTAGACTTCAAGTCTAAAGGGGAGAGAAGACAGAAAAAAGAGAGAGAGAAACCCTCTGCAAAAAAGAGCAAGCTCTTAAAAAAAGAAGATTTTTCTTCATCTTCAAGGTAAAAAAAAGAACTATGTTCTTGAACAACAGAGATGAAACCATCTTGTAAAAAGAAGAACCATCTTCTAAAAAGATCAGAGATCTAAGAAAAAGACCAAGGTCTTTAATAAAAAAGAAAAGATCAAAAAGATCTAATCATAAAAAAAACTAAAAGAAATATTTTACTTCATTCACAGATCTTTTGATCTATATAGGCAGAGCCTTTTATAAAAACAAGAACTTTTGTTCTCGGATCTTGTGGCAAAGCCTCCTTTGAAGAACATAAATTTGTTCTTTGATCTTAAAATTGATCAGATACGCTTTGCGCTATTGAAAAGTGCCTTGCACTCATGAACTGCACCTTTGCGCTCCTTGGATCGGCGCTCAGCGCCAAAACGGGCCACGTGTCAACCATAGACACCACTTGCGCTTTATGCTTTTAAAACAGAGCGCTGCGCTCATAGACTGGCGCTCAGCGCCAAGCGCGCTACGTGTCGCTCGCTGGCGCACCAACAGACTAGCGCAAAGCGCTCATAAATGGAAAGCGCAATGCGGTAATGAATCAGCGCTTAGCGCTAAGCACGACACGTGTCACCTTCGTGTGTGCTAGCGCAATGCGCTCTTTAATTGGCGCAAAGTGCCTGACGCGCCACGTGGCACACTGTCAGAACACACTCTGTTCTGATAAATGCTATAAGACAAAAATGTCAGAGCCCAATGCCTAGCATTATTAAAAGGGCCGAGCCCAAACAAAGGCTTAACAGCCAGAACAAAAATAAAATGTTAAACATTTTTTTTAATTGGACTTAGCCCAATTCTGGCCATAAGTCCTCAACTTAAATTGAACTGAGCACATCTGCTCACAAATATTCAACAGATCTTAGTCCCAAACCGGACTATAGATCTTTCAAACAATTCATACCGGTTTGAGGGTACATCTCGTTACTCCTTTAATATTTGTCATTGTAATTCCTCAATGTCTTCAAAGAAGTGACGGGTCCCGACAACCACACATTTCATGGACTGTGGGGTCCTTAAACTCATGGACCATGATGTCCTTAACCTCGACCGTGATGTCTTAAAACTACGTTGGACTGTGGAGTCCTTAAACCCATGGACTATGATGTCCTTAACCTCGACTGTGATGTCTTAAAACTAACATTGGACTGTGAGGTCCTTAAACTCATGGACTATGACGTTCTTAAAACTAACAATGGACTGTGAGGTCCTTAAACTCACGGACTATGATGTCCTTAACCTCGACCGCGATGTTCTAAAACTAACATTGGACCGTAATGTCCTTAAACTAATTATCGACCGCAATGTCATTAAACTAAACAACAGAGCCCAATTGCTCTCTTGTCGGATCTAAATGATCCCGTTAAGTTGATCTTAGTCTAAAATTAGACTAACGTATCCTTAACAAACGTTTAAGTTGATTTTAGTCTCAAATGAGGCTAACGTATCCTTAAACTCAACCCCCCAAACCCAAATCTAAGAAAGATACGGATTTGGACTAGTCCACGCCCTACAGGCGACAACATAACTTAGTCTCCGTATACAATCCACGGGTAACCAAAAACAAAACAAGCTTCCACGGCACGAAGTGACCATCTGGAGAAGAAGAAAGTGGTTACCGCGATGCGATAACACTTGCGCCTGCTGGGAAGAGCGTCCCCACAATCAAAACCCCCTCAAATGAGGGAGAATCTGACGAAGTCTGCTACATTGGCCGCATCCGTTTAAACCTTCGATATATGGTGTCATAAATCAACTTGGTATCTTTGGAGAGGTGGACGGATAGCACCAATTAACATCTGCCCTCGGAATTCAGGCCGGACATCCCAATGTCCCGGTCCCGTCTTTCGGCGGTAAACACCAACATTATGATAGAGATCATATACGTGGGAGCTGGGTGGTCTATAAGCACATCGTTAAATGTCCCTAGTTGAGAAAGTATCAAGACTGGGCATCGATACTTCGGAGTAGACTTGTGTATATTTTTCGAGACCCCGACGAGGGGCGGTGGCCGGTCTCACAAGTCATTGGTATCAGTGAGTCACCTAAGATAGTATACAGGTGCTCATTGGGTTATGAGTACACTGGACGGATTCGCCGGGAACATACTAGTTGGTATTATACGTATTGTCAGATAGCAGTTCTCTGGTGACATGTGTACATGTTAGTCTGTCGACCAGAGATCGTCATTTGTCTCATGTGAGTTCCCACTGTGCTTTGATTACTATCCTACCACGGCTCAAATGAGTCATGCAAATAGGTTTTAGTTGGGTACAGTTCCGAGCCACATGGAGGCAGTGAGCGGATCGTCAGGGATTCGTTTCTCCCGGTATTTGGGGTTGATACCGCGCAGTGCATAAGTGGCCATCACCAGAAATCCTTGGCCAAGGTAGTCGAGAATTACTGATTTGGATCAGTAGTTTCTCAGTTAGTGATGGGCTTCATACCGACACGAAATATCACGTTATTAGGGGTCTGACTTTATCTACCCCCTTAGACCCAATATGTGATACTCTTAGACGAACAGACCAGACTGTACGGAGATTGTCACGGAAAATCTCAGTAGGGGTTCGGATGAGTTTGCTCGTCGGCCTTCCTTTCGCTCAATACTTGGGTAGCCGTTACGTACAGCTAGTGCTGCTAACGTGCTTGTGGTTAAACCCATTGTCAGCGTATTGACGAGTCTTTAGAGTCCCACACAGAGGGTTTTGCTGGTTCTGGAAAAATGATGTAATAGCCGTATTGGATACGTGCAGGGTTCTGATTGAATGAGTGTACTAATTACCCGGACTTTCGATTGGACGGTTGATAATACTAGCCGGCTCGGATTTGAGCCGGATTATTAAATTGGGTATTGATTTAATAATTTACATATATATATTTCGATATGTAAATTCTAGTATTATGTTCTTTGTGTTATTCTATCTCTTCGGGTATTTGTATTTTGGTACGAATACATGTATGTATATACAGTAGAGTGTAATCCGAATTTGTACAGATAACATTCTAGAAGTTGAACACCTTATTTAGTCTTATCCATTTATCATAAATGGAAATGAGGTGGAAATAAAGAGAGGGGAGTATGGTGAGAGCCATGCTTGCATAGTGTTGTACAAATGAATTGTTAATTCATTTGTGCAAACTATTCAAGCATGGGCTTGATTTTAAATTGGAGAAATATATTTTACAAAACCTTGGCTTCTCATTTTCTCTCACATGAGATGGTTCATAATTTTTGGTTGGCTTTCTTACCATCATGCTTCACTCTCCTCTCTAGTGTTTTCTTGATCTCCTCTACCTTCAACCTCAACCTCCTCTTTACAATATCATGAGCTGAGAATCAAGAGAGGAGGTGAGATAAATAAACATATGGATCCATACACTACATCCTTAGGCACTCTAGACTAGCAATTTAGAGTCCCTAGTTACTTCACTTGATCATTGGTGTGGAGCTAGAGCCAAGAGCTACATCCCTCGGGTGGATCATCTTCGACGGAGGAAGACCGGCAGCCAAGTTCAGTCGAGAACGCCTCAAGGAGCTTGGGAAGATGGTAGAAGATCGAAGGACTTAGTTCATTCGGTATAACCATTTTTATCTCAGTAGTTTAGCTCATTGTAGTTTGTTAGTATTGGTTTATGGTTCGATCTTGGGCGGGTTTTCATTAGTGCCAAGTTTTTAAACGTTATTTTTGTTCCGCATCGGCCACGGTAGATGGCTAGGGCGCTATCGTAACCCAATATGGTATTAAACCCACCCTATAAACCATTACTAGCTAGTTTGCACAAGGTTAAAATCTCGATCGACCCAAATTTCCGAATCATTTTTCCAATTTGCATTGCTTGCTATCGATTTTAAAAGTTGTTCATAAAATCTTTCAGAGGGTTTTAAAAATACATGCAGGCACATTTAGAGCACCACAAGAAATTTGGGCACGTGAGCTTACAAAGTTGTTGCGAAACCGCCGCGTTTTATGCCTATTAGCAGAGGTTCCGCGGCTCTTTTGAGGCCACATTGTGCCAAATTTCTTCTGGCACTCTACAAGTTGGAAATATGATTTTTGGTATATATGTTTTTGGCCCAGATTTGTTTGAGTGCTGGATTGCATTTGGGGAAAATTTGGGAAAGTTTTAGTCGATCGAAATTTTAAGTACATGTTTATCAGTGCATGTGAATATATTTGCGACCGTGAATATCATTGAGCGGTACAACCCGACTAGTTGCTATATGTTCAACTAGACGGGTTTGCGAATGTGATATTCACGTTGATGTTCTGTGATTGTGCTGATATTGTGGTTGGATTTTCGTGGTGGATAGCCTGCAGTGCAATGGTAGTAGTATAGTTCAGATTCATTTGTACATTTATTATTGCGGGGCGAGCGTCCGACATGTGGACCGCCAAATTGTATATTCTTTTATTGGGGCATGACTGGGTTGAGGTCGATGTCGATGTCGCTATTGTATATATATACTTTTCTTTTCTATACTAGGATTACCCCATGGTGGAGTGCACGAATAGCCGGGTTCTAGAGGGCAACGGGCCTGCATCTCATGGTGTTGAGACGGAGGGGGCCTTACTCTAGAATTGGCGGGCTATTAGTCGCACTCATAGGGGGTATAGGATGACCCACGGAGGGGTGCTCAAGTTACCGGATTTCGTGAAGTGCTGGGTGGCCCATTTACTTTTTTGATTGGGGTTGCCTCACTTCTGGGATTGGCGGGTAACTTGCCGTGCTCATAGAGGTCTAGATTTTCATTGCATAGGCTATCCACACGACCGGGAAAGTTGGGTCTCATTTGCGGCTCAAATGAAACTCGAGGCTCCAAGATTATCCACTATTCTGTGTTGCTTGTTGATGTTCTGTGATGTTGCTTATATCATGCCTGGGACGAATGTTATATATATATTTATATATACTGGTAGATATTGTATATGTTTTGCACCCACACAAGTCCAGCCCCCGCTCTGTCGTTAGTTAAGTAATCTAACGGTGCATGACGGGGCCCCGCGGCGAATGTGGATGGCATATACGTACATTTTATTTTCGTTCCTTTTTCTGGTATGATATGGATTAATTGATGGGACTGCATTAATTTTAATTAATGTAAGGAAAAATAAACCCAAATGATATTGTTGGAACCAAATTTTCAAAAAACTGTTATTATAAACGTTTCTTCTTTCTTTGCACAACGGTATTCGGTTATGAATATCCAGCTCCTCATTAGACGAGGTAAGAGCCGAGATCCCTTCATAGGGAGTGACCTCTTGGGCAAAAGTTTGCGTCTTTGTAATAATTTCACTATAGTCGATTATTTTGCTTTGCATCATGGTATTCAGTTAGGAATATCATGCAACTCATTCGATGAGGAAAGAGCCGAGATCCCTTCACAGGGAGTGACCTATTTAGCAAAAGTTTACCCACTATATATTTGTAAAACCACCCGAGTTCCTTCAACAATATCAAGTTTATTACGTTAAAGGTTTTTCGCCAAAAACCAGCCATAACCCTCCGTCGTTTCGAATAAGTAGCACATAGTATTCGTGCGGTGTTTGTTGGCCAAAAGCAAGGCATCGTGAACGGTAGATGTGTATTGCTTATCCGTAGCATAGATAAATGTATTGGTTTAAGACAGTCATACCACTTTGTTGGCCAAAGTCAAGGGTGTGTGCGGGTGGGTCTAAATCAATCTGGATAATGACGGGTGGAACTTGACTTGGTGTTATGATTTGTTAGCCAAAGTCAAGGTCATAAGTGCTTGGGGCGTAAACCACATCGGGAGTTTCAAATATACAGGAAACTTGTCAGGCATGCAGTGAGTGGCTTCAATCAAGTTATCATGCGATGATAGTTGGGTTCCGATTCCCACTGATGAGTAGGTGTTACTCCTCGGGTGATTTTCAGATGATCCCGACTAATTCTCCTTTTAGGGTTTGAAGGAGAATTCGAGAAAATAGTGGGAGCCATCCTGATTAGATAAAATGATTAACCAATCTAATCTAGGTTAGAATGCACACTGAGTGTTTCTTTTCTCTCTCTCTCTCTCTCTCTCTTTGGCAGCGACCATGACCCGACCTTAAACTAAAATTCATGAACCAAGTTAACCAAACCTTCTTGAAACAATTTGGCTTTTGGATTGTCATAGTCACATATATCCCTGCCGCTCCTATTTTCCCTTTGCATTTCTCCGGAACACTCCGTATCACTACGAAGATCCACATTTATTGGATATGTCATCGTATAGTTACATACGAACTTGAAGAAACTTGTTCCAATTCGAGAATGGATTCTGGTTCTGGAGAAATTGAATAAGATTATTCGGATGTCTTTTCTCTTTACCTTCTCTTAAGTTGTGAGGGATACTAGTATTATGAGAGTACACCTATTGCGCTTATTGGATAGTCTTCTTCCAAACCATAGGTAGGTGCCGAAAGGTAGGGAAGGATGAAAACCAATTAGCCTAAGTATGGTGTACAGAAGATAATAAGTAAAGACATATAAAGGGATTAGAATGAGGACAAAGAAAATTGTGACTGTATCATTCACGACGAAGCTGAGTATACCCCTGCCACTCCCATTTCACCTTTGCATTTCCCCAAAACACTCCGTATCACTACGAAGATCCATATTGATTGGATTTGCCATCATATAGTTACATAAGAACTCGAAAGAACTTATTTCAGTTCGATGATGGTTTCTGGTTTTGGAGAAATTGAATAGCATTATTCGGATGTCTTTTCTCTTTGCCTTCTCTCAGATTGCGAGGGCTCCTGATATTAGGAGAGTACACATATTACGCTTATTGGATAGTCTTCTTCCAAACCATAGGCAGGTGCTGAAAGGTAGGGAAGGAAGAAAACCAATTAGCCTAAGTGTGGTGTAAAGAAGGTAAGAAGTAAAGACATATAAAGAGATTAAAGCGAGGGCAAGGAAATACACGGTTACTGTCATGAATCTGTATAGTGAAAGAGGCATTACTAGGAATACCCGGTGTAGGGTGTTTTTCGTCACCCCATTGAGATGGGAATACGCGCGCACTTGTCAGGCGTACTACGGATTCCCCCTGCCTGGGGTAGGCCGGGGTTTATTGATTGTGGGGATCCGAATCTCCGGGAACCGCGGACTAAGCTGCCGTTAATTACCCCTCGCCTTTGGGGCGAGAGAACCTCCGATTAACGGGTTAAACTGGTCATGCGAACTCAATGTGCGGTGTGCGTGTGTTGTGTTTTGAAAGGGGTTTTTGGATATATCGGGAGCCACGCAGAGTTTTTATGGGGGTCCCGCTACCCGGATAGCGGGCTGGGGGTCAAGGAGGCTAGCAACCCCCTTGCGGGGTGCGGGGCAGCGCCCCGTTAGAATTTTTTTTTCTAACAGGGACAATGTCGTGGAGCACGTGTGTGCGCAAATATATATACATATGTATATGTATATGTATGTACATAAAAAGAGAAGGAAAAGGAAGAGTAAAACTCTTGATTTAATTCAAAGAAAGAAAAAGGTTCGAAACCTTCAGAAAAGGGAAAGATGTACAAACCCTAGGTTTTTGAGAGAATGGAAAAAATATTTTTTTATTCATCATCATGTTGCCTTTTATAGGCTTACATATTTGCATATAGCCCCTTGGGCTTTACAAAATGGCATTTTACCTATCCCATGGCTCATGTGCCATTTCATTTTTGCACATAAGCCATGGGCTTACAAAATATTGGCTTTATGCCCATTTTGCATACATTTATGTATAAAAAATTACATAATAATTATTTATTACATGATTTTGTCGTTGCCATGGGGAGGCTGGCCGTGGGCTTGACTTGGGCATGGGTCCGCTTGACCTGGGCTTGAGGTTGACTTTGATTTTGACTTGGTCAACCGGGGTGTAAATTTTTACCCCAACACCCGGCTACCTCTTCGAAACATTTTCATGTTTCAGTTTTACTGTGTGGTGTTAATTAAAAACTGTCTTCCCAATTAAATTCTGACTCCAGGATATGTATTTACCAGATTTGATTCTCACATCTGTATGGCATTACAGATGATGAGTGGGAGTAAGTATTAGGAATTGGGTGATTAGATTATCAATATATATCAGAATTCTTTGTAATTGGTGATATTTGAGGAAATCATCTGGGTTTTGCCTAACGGCAAATATTTGGTTTTGAATATCCGTTGTTATGCACCAATTTCAAACTGATATATCTGTACGTTTATTTTATAAAGTGAGATATAAATTTTTGAAATTATGTCTATGGCATTTACCTATATCAGTTGATGGTTAGGTAAGGAGCACTGAACAACGGTATAATTCTTCTTAACCATAGTATAGTTTTCCATCTATAACGCATAGGGTTTGAGTTGTTGAACTCAGAGGACTTATACAAAGTATTGTATGTTGTCCGATGTCCGTTAGAACAAAGGGGTTGATACTCATACTAGTTTTAGACAAGTATTTCGTTGAAATACAAGGTCCAGATTTTGAGAAGTTATAGGTATAAGAATAAGGTAGAGAACCATATGTTGCAAGTGTCAAGATTCTTCAAGGTGATCGAAGATGTAAATAATTGTGCTGGGTATACTATCGTAAGTAATAGTTTTGAGAACTTGCTTCTCTTTTAGGTTACTCATACGTGGGTGCATTCCTTGAAGAGTAATGTTGCTTGGCTTTCTTCCATTTGGTTGATATGCACTGGAAATAGCTGCATAATATTTTGAATCTGGTTCCAATTAAATTAGTTTCTTTATTTCTATATTGAATATAGAATGGATTCATATCTTAACGATGTTAAGGTATATGGAGTAGTCCGGCTGATACTTAAATTCAGAATCTGGACAAACTCAAGGCACTTTCCAGTAATGACAGTTTGTGGGTTATCCCGGCCTTTGACGAGGGTTAACTTTCTACCATCTAGAAGATCAATACTTATATTGTTCTTGACTTGCTACCAGTTTTAGTAAAATGAATTCTTTTCAGAAAACATTAGTGGGAGTATGGTAGAACTGGAAGTGATTTCAGAACCGCAAACGATTAATGAAAATTTTGTAGGGTTACTAGGCACTCTAATAAGGTTCTACAATGCATTAACCATGCCCGTTTAAAATTTTAGCCGTGCCGAATAACCCTAAACAAGATCGTTGCTAGAAAATTAGGGTTTCATATGTTAGTAAACTACGTTTACGACTAAGTGAATACGAAATACAACCTTTGTAGATCGGTCCTTCACTTCTATAGCTCCTTGTTGAAGTCCCTTCGCTGCGATTGTAGTTCTCCCGGACCGTTGCATGGCTTCACGAGGCGAAAGACGCGTCCTTGCTTGAAGTCTTCGAGGCCGAAGATGATCTACGTCGAGGGGATGCCAACTCAAGCTTCTACTTCACTAACTTGATAATTAGTGAATCAAACACCCTAAACTAAAGTGCTAGTCTAGTAGAGGATGGAGAAATAGGAAGTGGGTTCTCTTTAGAATTTTATTTCTCACAATCTTTCTCACTTTGGATCAAACCCTAACAAGCTTTTTCTTTTTAACAAAGAAGAAGAAGATGAACAAAAGAAAGAGATGAGGATAATGATCAAGTGAGAAAGGTAACCATGGTGAGTGAGTATCATATACTAACTCATGTAGAGACATAACCATGACTAATAGTTATGGTTGGGTTAAGAAATATCCATAGTAAAAACAAATTTAGTGGAATTAGTCAATGTATCCACAAGCTTCCACAAGCTTCATGCATTTAGCTAATCCTCCACTAATTTTGTAATTACTTTGAATATTAAAATCCAACATAAATAAATAGCATAGTGTAAGTCTCATACACCCAAGTCATGTGTATCATCAACCATGATACAATAAAAGAAAACACAATTTTAATATATATCACATATATATCAAAGTTGTGTACATGTGAGAAAAAGCCTAGAGTGAACAAGTGTTAGTTAATGCAAACTAGTATATCAAATATACAATTATACAATAAATTATTAAATCAACACTTGACTTAATAATCCGGTCATATCACATATAACCGACTAACATCCAATGTATCGACTTATCGAATCAACACTTGATTCGATAACCCGGCTATATCATATATAACCGACTGATACATAAAGTCGCGAGAATAGATTACGGTATCACATACACGCATTATTCTCGGTCCCACACATATCACAAACGTGCTCCTATTTCGTTTTGCCTGAGCCAGTAAAACCTCTATGTAGGACTCTAAAGACTCGTCAATATGCCGGCAGTAGGTGATGATCACATCAAGCACCTACAAGCCGTTAGCGGTACTAGCTGGACGTAACGGCTACCCGGGTATTGAGCAATCAGAAGACCAGCAAGCAAGCCCGCTCCAACTCCTGTAAAAGCCTGCCGGTAACACTTCCCGTACAGTCCGGTCTCCTCGTCTGATATGTCGCATATCAAGTCTAGGGGTGGTAAACGTCAGACCCCAATAACCGATAAGTCGTGCCGATGTGAGGCTCATAACGGGTCGAGAAACTACTGGTAACACTTACCAGTAAATCTCTAAATCATCCCTGGCCAGGGACTTCCCTGTTATAGCCAATCGAGCACAACGCAACATCAACCCCCAATACTGGGAGAGACGAAACCCCTCCTATTGCTCATTGCCTCCATGTGACTCAGGACTGTACCTAAAAACCACCGTTTTGCACGTCCTCATGGATGTGGTAAGGTGGAAATCAAAGAACAGTGGGAATCACACAAGACTCTATGACGATCTCGGGTCTACAGACTAACCTGCACAAGTGTCACCAGAGAACTGCCATCTGACGTGAGGTATAATACCATATGGGAGTTCTCGGCGAGTCCGTCCAGTGTACCCAATCTCCACTGAGCACCCGTATACCATCTCTGATGTCAAACACCAATGGATATGGGATCATCCATCGCCCATCTCATGGGTTGAGAAGCGTATACGCTAGTCTACACTGGTATATCGATACCCCGTCTCGATACACCCACGACTAGGGACCTTGAAGGATGTACTTATGGACTACCATGTCCACACTAGTATGATCCGCATCATAGTCCAGATAGTCAAGTACATATCCTAAGGGCTTTACCAACATGTAACTACAAAACAGTATAAAGAGACAAGTATACATGTTAAAGTAAAGTGCAACCAGATAGCATACTATCATATCGAGCAAGAAAGTCCTCTCTATATATGTCCAAGCATCCAATATAATATACATCATCTGTACAATACTGGCCTCTAGGGCATACATACAACTAACAAATTTAATAGAACCTAAACATTCAATTGGATTCGACAATATATTAGCCACTTCGCAGATTTGGTGGGTAACCTCAGGCACCCGATAGGTACTTCGGTCTCCTCAAAGACGGTGACATGGAGGTTTTTGATTATTCAAACTTGTCACTACTGTTGTTCTAGACTATGAGATCTGGCAGGAGGATGAGTATAATGTCATTCTAAATTAGCTTTAGAAGTTCACGTATATATGACTCTGCCAGAGGGTTATTGTAGTCAGTGGGAGCAGTAGAAGCATAGTGGGAAAGTAGCTTATGTCTATTTATTGACTAAAGCAGGTATAGCGGAGATGGATCGTCTTGTTTTGATGCGACAGTCATAGAGTTTGACTTCATCAGGATAACAGATGGACCTGATAAGAAGGTAGTAAGGAGTAATGTCCTGGTATTTGGATGACATGCACTTAATAGGAATAGATCTTCCTATACTACGATCGGTTATACTGTGGTTGTCATAAGGTGTTTCTCCACATAGGATCTGGATAAAATATCAGGGATTCTGATTACTAGATCTATGGTTTTAGATCTAAATTTGGGAAGTGTCCCAATTTGGGTACTTTGAACCTATTCTAAAGTATTTTAGAATGGACAACTCCTGGCTTGGTGGTGTACCCGAAGGTGATGTAGTTACCCTCTCTAAAGAGATGTCTTCTAGACTGATGAGGAGAGGGATTTGCATGATTGACATATCTCTTGCTTAGGCAATTGATTCAATCATGAAATGTCAAGTACCATACCAGATATTTCTTTTGCTCTAACTGCAATAAGCATATATATTAATCCAATCCTGGAGAAACGTTGGGAAGTAGTTATGAATATAAGTAGATGTTCTTGGTATATGGTAACGACAACTTCTTTTAAGAGGCGGTTATCATTTCTGGCTTCCAAGGTGACCTAGATGACAGAGTGACTGTCAGAGTTATAGTTTTCCCTTTATTGAGGGGAAGTATATTGGATAGGTGGTCCAAGCGGATACTGAGGAAAGGTATGGCGCTGGATACTGATTAAATTCAGTGGATGATACAGTCTAAGAAGTTTGTTGGATTTGGAGTTCATTTGTGAACTGGGTCTCATCAGATATCCAGACAAATTCTAAGACATGTATTGCTCATTTCGGGAGATAATCTTTCTCCGCGAAGTTGAAATATAGAGAGATAAAGATAGAAACATTGGAACAGATCCACTCACTGAGCCTATTTCTCGAACACAATAGTTTCACAAACGGGTTTTGCGAGACTGATTAGTTGAGAAGTCGGGTGTTCGGTATCACACGGGCTGTGAGTATGCGACATCGCAATAATTAGCCTTAAGTGAAAGTTGGAGATTGTTGGCTATAGTGCCCTCAAGTCAATTATTGTGATCGCAGGCACGTGATTGTGATGATTGAGGGAGGACCTATACGGGTAGGACAATCTTACTCAAAATGATAGTATGCTATCTGGTTTGCCTTTATCATCATGTACATGCATTATATCGTATTACAGATCACTATTACATGTTGATAGAGCCCATATGATTCTTGCTTGACTACCAGCATTATAATGGTGATCATATACGTGGGAGCTGAGTGGTCTATAAGCACATCCTTAAATGTCCCTAGTCGAGGGAGTACCAAGACTGGGCATCGATACTCCGGAGTAGACTAGTGTATACTTTTCAAGACCCCGACGAGGGGCGGTGGCCGGTCTTACAAGCCATTGGTGTCAGTCAGTCACCTAAGATAGTATACAGATGCACATTGGGTTATGAGTACACTGGACGGACTCGCCGGGAACATGCTAGTTAGTATTATACCTATTGTCGGATAGCAGTTCCTAGGTGACATGTGTACAGGTTAGTATGTCGACCTGAGATCGTCATTTGTCTCATGTGAGTTCCCACTGTGCTTTGATTACTACCCTATCATGGCTCAAAGGAATCATGCAAACAGTTTTTAGTTGGGTACAGTCCTGAGCCACATAGAGCCAGTGAGCTGATCGTCGGGGATTCGTCTCTCCCAGTATTGGGGGTTGATGTTGCGCAGTGCACAGGTGGCCATCACCAGAAATCCTTGGCCAAGGTAGTCGAGATTACTGATTTGGATCAGTAGTTTCTCAGTTGGTGATGAGCTTCATACTGATAAGAAATATCGCGTTATTAGGGGTCTGACTTTATCCACCCCCTAGACCCGATATGCGATACTCTTAGACGAACAGACCGGACTATACGGAGATTGTCATGGATAGGCTCAGTAGGGGATCATATGAGTTTTCTCGTCGACATTACTTTCAATCAATACCTGGGTTGCCATTACGTACAGCTAGTGCCGCTGACGTGCTTGTGGTTAAACCCACTGCCAGCATATTGACGAGTCTTTAAAGTCCCACACAGAGGGTTTTCCTGGTTCTGGCGAAATGATGTAGTAGCCATATTGGATACGTGCAGGGTTGTGATCGAATAAGTGTACTAGTTACCCGGACTTTTGATCAGACGGTTGATAATACTAGCCAGCTCGGGTTTGAGACGAATTATTAAACCAGGTATTGATATAATAATTTACGTATATATATTTCGATACGTATATTCTAGTATCATGTTCTTTGTGTTATTCTATCTCTTCGGGTATTTTTATTTCGGTACGAATACAGGTATGTATATACAGTAGAGTGTAATCCATATTTGTACAGATAACATTCTAGAAGGTGGACACCTCATTTAGTTTTTATACATTTATCATAAATGGAAATGAGGTAGAAATAAAGAAAGGGGAGTATAGTGAGAGCCGTGCTTGCATAGTGTTGCACAAATGGATTGTTAATTCATTTGTGAAAACTATTCAAGCATGGGCTTGATTTTAAATTGGAGAAATATATTTTACAAAACCTTGGCTTCTCATTTTCTCTCACATGAGATAGTTCATAATTTTTGGTTGGCTTTCTCACCATCATGCTTCACTCTCCTCTCTAGTGTTTTCTTGAGCTCCTCCACTTTCAACCTCAACCTCCTCTCTACAATCTCATGAGTTGAGAATCAAAAAAGGACGTGAGATAGATAAACATATGGATCCATACACTACATCCCTAGGCATTCTAGACTAGCAATCTAGAGTCCCTAGTTGCTTCACTTGATCATTGGTGTGGAGCTAGAGCCAAGAGCTACATAACTCGGGTGGATCATCTTCGACGGAGGAAGACCGGCATCCTAGTTCAGTCGAGGATGCCTCAAGGATCTTAGGAAGATGGTAGAAGACCGAAGGACTTGGTTCATTCGGTATAACCATTTTTATCTCAGTAGTTTAGCTCATTGTAGTTTGGAAGTATTGGTTTATGGTTCGATCTTGGGCGGGTTTTCGTTAGCGCCAATTTTTTAAACATCATTTTTGTTCCGCATCGGCCATGGTAGATGGCCAGGGCTCTATCATAACCCAACATTTTAAATATATAGACCGAATACCATGTCACTTCTCCACATCAAACTCACCCGTGACAATATCTCAGCTGGAAGATACAGTTTGAAGTCATCCTCAAGTCGCAAGGATACATAAGCATCATCGATGGTGCAAAAAATTTCCCGCCCATGAATGTTCCTGATGAACAAAATCCGTTTGTTTCGGCCTACAATCCAGTATATTGTATCGATCCAAAAGGATCAATTGATCGTAAGTTGGATGTTAGGGTCTCTCTCGTTCCCTTGGTGGTCAGTCAAACTACAACACAAGCGGTATAGGAGACACTTGCCAAAACCTCCGCATCGCACTCTTACGCTCACATACTTCAACTGATGACATAACTTCAGAATATCAAACAAGCATCCTCTTCTATCATAGAGTACATTCAGAAGATCAAGACTATCTCCGAAAATTTTGCGATCATTGGGCATAGAATTTCCGATGTCGATCTTATCATGCATGTTTTGGCCGGCCTGGGATCGGCCTATCTTTATTACTGCTATCAAAACCCGCATAGATGATATCTCGCTTGAAGATCTGCATGGCATGCTACTTGCACACGAGAAGTTTTACCAACACCAAGATAAGTCTATTGATACTACTCCATTTCCATCTGTCAACACCACAACCATGAGTCATAGAGGTTCCTCTTCAGATTCCTATCAGCGTAGCTATAACACCGAGTGCGGCAGTCGTAGGGGTCACACTTATAGCTGGGGTCATGTTCGAGGCAGCGGCCGTGGTCCGTCTCGATACCAAATCTGCATGACAACTGGCCACTATGACAATAGTTTCCCACGGCGCTTCAATTGGATTTTCTCTGGCGGTCCAAGGGGTGCTCCGCAATTTTCTGCCCCGCGGTCTCAGAATGGACGATCGGATGGATATTATCAAAGACCTGCACCATCTGCCATTCTGTCACAAATACTTCCACCATATTCCTCGAGTGGTCCAAGTGCTGCTTCTTCTGACTGGTACTATAACTCGGGGGAAAATCATCACATCATGCCAGACTACACTCAACTTCTCTCGGCAAGCCTTACAAAGGTACGGATACAGTATACATAAGTAATGGTACAGGTTTGTGTATTCTTTACTATGGTCACACATCAATTCCATCATCTTCTCGATCACTTCAAATGCACAATGTTCTCCATATTCCTTCAATAACGAAAAATCTCTTATCTTTTCATAAATTTTCTAAACATAATAATGTTATTTTTGAGTTTCACCCATTTGATTGTTTTGTGAAGAATCCGAAGTCGGGGACAATTCTACTTCAAGGCCACCTCAAAAATGGATTGTACCAATTGCCTCTTCAAAATATCTCGACTTTCACCGCGCTTGTTGGCGAACGTACCTCTACTTCTTCATAGCACGCTCGATTAGGTCATCCTGTCTTAAAAACTGTAGTCAGGATTCTATCTAGTTTTCATTTACCAACTGTTAAGAGTCATAGAGAGTCGTTCTAGTTGCATGAAAGCCATAAACTATCTTTTAAATTGTCATCAACAGTGTTTTCGGCACCTTTAAATTTAATTTATTCTGATGTTTGGGGCCCTGCTCCTATTTTATCTTACACCAGTTTTCATTACTATGTTACATTTTTTTATGACTATAGAAAATTTACCTAGTTGTTTCTAATGCATAATAAATCTGACTTGTTTGACATCTTTTGTCGCTTTCAACGTCATTTCAATAGGAAATTACATATTATTCATTCTGATTAGGTTGGTGAATATTAATCCCTCCATCGTCACCTAACCACGGAGGGCATCCTCCATCATGTTTCCTGCCCCCACACTCCCAAACATAATGGGGCAGCGGAACGCAAACACCGTCACATTATAGAGACCACGCGTGCTCTTCTTGCTCATGCTTCCATCCCTTCTCTTTACTGGGATGAGGCCGTCCAAACCGCAGTCTTTCTAATTGATCGTCTCCCTACACCAGTCATTCGCAACGCCACCCCTCTTCATAAATTATTTGGTCACCATCCTAATTATACCTTCCTCTGCACATTTGGATGTGCATGTTATCCTTGGCTTCGTCCCTACGCCCCACATAAACTTTCTACTCGATCCGATCGTTGTGTGTTCATGGTTATAGTACTCAACATTATGGTTACTGTTGTCTTCATGTACAATCTGGCCGAATGTATGTGTCTAGACATGTTATTTTTGATGAAAATTGCTTCCCATTTTCAAGTTCAGATTCTCCTACAAGTTTGCTGCATAACACTGAGCCCCTTCCAGGAGCGGACATCCTTGGCTTTGGCCCGGTTCCGAGCCTAGCTTTACTACTAGTGTCGGCCACCGCCTCCCCTCGTGCGGTTGCATCCTTAGACCTCCCTCACTCCAGTCACCGCAACTTGCTCCACCCAGCCGCTCATCTACGATCGCTCCTTCTCCAGCAAGCTCCCTACCATCAACTCCCAGTCCCGCTCACACTCGTGCTCCTTGATCGCCACCTGCAGATGAACCTGGTCCCAAACTTTTAGAATAATCCTCCCCGGTTCTGGACTCCTCTTCTACCACCTCATCACGCACTTCCGACGAGTCCCTAATTCTTCGCATGCACTCTCTTGCCGACATCTATACCTCCACTGACCCGGTCGTTGATTCTCCACCACCTCGTGCGCTCACCAACAGTCACGCATTACCTTCAGCACTTCTTGCCACTATTTTTATCAAGCCCACCTGATTTACTCAGGCATCCAAGGACCCATCGTGGCATGCGGCTATGTCCTCTGAATTAGATGCTCTCTTTCGCAGTAGAACCTGGTCGCTCATCTCTCGCTAATCTCCTTTCAATATTGTCGGGTGCAAATGGGTGTTTAAGCTGAAACATCGTGCTGATGGTTCGATTGAGCGTCACAATGCGTGGCTCGTGCACAAGGGGCTTCGGCAACAACCCGGTATCGACTACTTCGACACTTTCAGTCCGGTTTTCAAGATCACCACGGTACGCTTGATTCTTGCAATTTCGATCAGATCGGGTTGGCCAGTGCGACTGTTGGATACATCAAATGCATTTTTATATGGCCATCTTAAGGAAGTGGTCTATATGAATCAGCCCCCGTGTAACATTCCAGAAAATATAAAATATTATTTTTGGGAAATTAATATTAAAATAATATTTTTCCCGAAAACTGCCGATTTACGAAATTGGGGTTTTCGAAAAAGGGTATAAATATATACCAAAAATTATGAAATAAATAGAAATTAAAATGATTTATTCATTTTATAATATAATTAAAGGATTTGGCATTTTTAAAATTTATTATACGCAGTTTCGATAAAAACCCGATTAGTGCACTGCTAATCGCGATTAAGCCAAATCCGCATTTTTACTGTTTCCATGGTTAGTGTACCATGACATGCTCATTTTGTTACATGTTTCATTTCATTTGGGCTTTTTATTAGGGTTTATTGGTGTAGAGAAAAGAGAAATGATTAAGGGAAGAGTCAAGAAGACATGATGATTAGGTTAGGTGAGCTTTGAAGAGAGAAAGAGAGTGTGAATTAGTTAGAGAGGGAAGGGGGCTGCTGCCCATTCATTGCCCCATCTTTTTTCTTCTTCCCTCCTTCATCTCCTCAACTCCACAACCCTCCACAAAAATCCCTAGATCCATCTCCAACCATGCCCCAAAACCCTACACACCCTTCACAAAAATTAATCCTCTCTTCAACCTCTACACGATGGACCGAGCAAAATGGGATTTTGACGACGTTGGGAAGTTAGTGCTGCCTAGAGTGGACTATATAAGGTATAATTTCTTCCCTTTAGATTAGTTTTGTGAGATATCATGTTTAGATGTCGTTTTGTGAAGATTAGTGGACATTGGGAAACCCTAGTGAATGTTTGAGTGTTGGTTTGAATTGGGTGATACCTAGTAGCTGTTAACTGAACTTAGGTGCTGTTTAGTGACCTGGACCAGACCCTAGAAACCCCAAAACACGGATTAAGAAACCCGACATCGGATAAGTGTGTGATCTGTGAAGGTATTTTGGAATCTGGAGGAACCTGGGGACACTAGAAATTATTTTGGAATTACTGGGAGTCGTGCAGGCACCTAGGAAGCTACCACTGAGACCCGAGCCCCTAATTCAAACCTATGGCCGCAGATTTAATCATTATGGCCGTAATTTTCGGCCAGAGTAGAAGGGAATGGGTTCATTTTTGTTCCAGGGCTCATTTTGCACTAAATTAGACCCCTCCTATATGCAGTTTTGGCTAATTGTCATCTGGGGAAAATCTGGAAGCATTTTGGTGTGTTTTAGGCGATGTTTTCCGTATTTTTAAATGAACTTCTTCATATTTGTATTTGTATTTGATTGCCGGGTGTTCGTACATCGACAACAGGGGTTGTTTGTTGGATTTGCATATTTAGGCCATAGGTTCTAACCTGTGAGCACACTGTGCGCTGTATCGGTTTTCTGCATCGATTTTAATACGTATTGCGATTGGTTATTATTGTAGGTACCCTCGCATGGATTCCGAGGTGAAGAAGCGTGGCGTCATCGATTTGGACGAGCGAAGACCAGGTGAGTAGATCTATATCTACCGGGGAAGTCGGGTGGATGGCGTATAGCACCCCCGCAAACTTCTGATGGTAACCGATTTATAGAGTATGGTTAGGAAACCTAGATTAGGAAACTAAGGTTAAAATATAGATAGCTATGTAGTCATATTAGAAACTAGAGGATAGTTAATTGTGACATGTTACTACCGCCCTAGGAAGACGTTTAGCAGTATTGTCGTTTAGGGTTCTGTTGGACTAGATAGCCGATGTAGATGCGTCATCCGAACCATACCTTTTTCTAAACTAAAGAATCGTATGTACCTTTTAAATGTATATCTTGAGGGATGTTATAGATTTTCAAATGATACCTTTTCCTTAAAAACACCGTAACCCCTGTTTTCAAAACGACGATTCACTTCTTTAAAAATCTGATTGTATGGTTCGGGTGTGTTTGTTAGATTAGATACTTATACATAGTAGAGATAGCATGTTTATGTAAACTCGACATGATATGAGACATAAATGCAATAAAAGAATACAAGACGAGTTTGATGATATGATGAGATGATGCTATGATATGATGGTATACGGATGCGAGTCGATCGAGATGATTTATACCCTGCCAGTCCCCTGATATGAGATTATTGCAGATGCGACCTGGGACATAGGTATATAGGGTTATATATATATAGAATGTTGTGAATCATGGATGATAGGCCGTATGTGATATTAGGCCGTACCCTCATTTGTCGTATAGGATGATAGGATCCTTTTTAGTATAATGCCGTCGCACGATGATATTTCGTGCGTGATGAGTTGACTTGATGGTTGATCCTTACCCTGGACTAGAGGTTTCCGTACGATGGATTATACCGTACGCGATGTTATTAGGCTAGATTCCGATTGATAGATTCACCGACTCGGACATACGATAGTTACGTATACCTTATAGCTGTTAGCTGATGATTTACTTGCTGCATTCATGATATTTTTGTTGCATCACATATACCTGTGATAGTACACCTGCACCATTATTGATGATGCGTATATTACACGTACACATAATTGCCGGCTCACACACTTCATCATCGATAATTGCCATGTCACTACACAGTAGGGTTGCTGCATCATGACATTTATATTGATATATTCATATTTGTGCACACATACATGGTACATCTATACTTGCACATATACATATTGTACCTACATAAATAACCGATTTTATTGTAAAATTGGGAACCGCATGCTATACTTTAAAAACTGGAATTATTTTAAAAGAGCGGTTTTCCCCTTAATATGTCATATCACTATTCTATATTGCATGATACATGGATATGCTCGCATTTCTTTTTACATGTCACATGCATCATGCTCTATTATTTTACACATTGAGATATGCTGTTTTTATGAGATTTCTGGATTTGAGAACCGTGGCTATTTCAAAAGGAAGCATGTACTATTTTAAAACCCGGTTTCTCTTGATATGATATTTCAGTGCGTCCACCATGCATTTTCTCGGTTCTGAGAGTGGCACGTGAAACCCGATTCGAGGAGTGGTAGGCACCGATTGCGGGTACATGGTGGACTCGGTGAGGTACCCCGGGGCAAGAATAGTCGTATATGTTAGACGGTGGGCCCGGCAGGGGGAGCACTACCTACCGGTGATAGTATGTAGACTCGGCGGTTATCCGGAGGATACCGACTGGAGTAGCGAGATGGATATGAGGGCCGACCAGGGAGTGCGGCGCCTGAGGGCCGATCTGAGGATGCGGCTCCTGAGATATATGAGGATTTACGTGCCGATGATGGGCACGGTTTTCATGATGTTTTCGAGTGTCGATGCTAGGCACTCAAGTTCCATGATTTGATGTGTCGGGAGGGACACTGTTGATATATATATATATATATATATATATATATATATATATATACATCCTCATACTTTCATGCACACTCTTTTATGATATTTACATGCATGATATTGTTGCGTCAGTGGCTGACGTGTAGACTGGATCCACATACATACATACATACACTGATGTTACTATGGGAGATTATACACATGCTTATAAATATTGATTTATGGGTGGACGAGATCCACATATCCGCATGCATTGATTATTACTGTTGGATGTTATCCACATGCATATAGATACTGACTACCTTGTTGCCACATATACGACCCGGTCACCCTAGATATTATAGTATCACCTTTTGATATAGTTGACCTAGGAGTCGTTGTTTATTCGATTTCTACTTGTAGATATATTTCTATTCACGAGTTGGCAACTCACCCCCGTTGTGCCACGGTTCTTGCAGGTTGACCGCGTGGATCAGTAGCGGCATCGCTGGCACAAGTTCTTTCGGGTGTTTTGCATTGGTAGGCGGGGCATTTGTATCGTACCCACTCTTGTATTATATTTCAGATTGTATCTAGTTAATTCCATCAATCAATCAAAATTAGAATTTGTATAAGTAATAAGACTTAGTGAGACTGGTAGTTGCGAGATTTGAGCGATGGGTTTTATTTTCCCTTTGGGGTTATATCTTGCTCTTTTCTTTATCTTTTTGTGGTGAACTTCGCCGTTGGGCGTCGTATACTTATTTATACTGTATTGCGTGGTTGTGATCCGCCGTTTGGCGAAGAGCTAGCTCCCGCTTGGGGATGCCATTATTCTTGTTATGTATTGTGGTTTTGGATCAAAATATACAAAGGAGGTGCTGCCAAAATTTTTCAAAAAGACGAAACATGTTTTCAAACTAGAAAATTTCATTTGCATCATTCATGTTTCTTTCTATGCATTAAGCACACATGATTTTATTATACCTTTATTTCAAAAACTCCATCTCCTTTATTTTCTTAAAAGGTTTAGATTTCTGGGTTTCAGCTTACTTGAATTCCGTTACGCTTTTAGACGTGGCGTGATTCAAGTGCTGGTCAAGAGCTAATATTTCGGGTCGTGACAAAGTTGGTATCAGAGCGCTAGGTTTAACCTTTGTTCGAGTCTATGTTTGACTATGCGGAGTCTAGGGCGGGTATGTATTTCGGAACCTAGGCTTGACCTTACGGAACTTAGACTTGAACGGGGGGTATTAGACCCGAACTTTCGTTTCATAGGCTGACCCTGATTGATGGAGTAGGTAGCTTGAGTAGAGTGACGTATCGTACGTATGTTCCGCAGAATATTTACGATACGATACTCCACTTAAGAAACCTTAGGATGTACACATTTTGAGACTTGTGATTCTCTTCATACCATGATTATACATCCCTTGGAGATCCTCGATTCTATTAGTTCCATGATCATACTTTCATTGATGCTGTTCCTTCTTATGATCATGTATCCATACTGGATTTGTCGTTTCCTCTCATGCCGTTGATCTGCTCTCTTCGATACTCGATTGAGGTACCTGTCACCATAGTTTAAGCGCAGTTTTAGCTGCTGCTAGTGTTGCGGTCAGGGCGAGCTCGTTTGATACGAGGGCCGACCATTGTGTTTTCTGGTGACATGGGAACGTCTTGAGTTAGTATTTTGTTGTGACCTCTTGTCGAGGCGAGTGCTTGGTTTTACACCGGATGATCGGGCTATTGTTAGAGCTGCCAGTTACGAGAGGATTGTAGATGTACAGCATACCTCAGGGATTTTGATGTCGCCTACCGTGCAGACAGATGACCCAGCTGTTGCTGAGATTGATAGGATGTCGCTTCCGGAGCTTACGAGCTGAGATCGCCGGAGCTTCCAGGCAGATATGAGACAGATGATAGCTAGTCTACCCCGATTTGAGAGATGAAGGTGATTCGTCCGATTTATGCGCCGGAGCAGGCCCAGTTGAGTTGAAGATTTCCAGTGTGGAGAGTCTTACTCGGATCTAGAGCAGACCGATTTAGAGATGACTGCCAATGTATCGCCTTTGCTGGAGGATTGAGGCGTTGTTTAGCGTACAGACGAATGAGCCAGTCGTTGCTGCAAATGACGAGGTATCGCCCAGAGGTTGGAGCTACTGCAGCATAAGTATATACTTAGAGATATGATGGAAGGTCGCTAGCCACCCAAGGGTGAAGGACTAGGACATGTGGTTCGTTCGCTACCCGATGCGAGGTCATCAGATAGATTGATTCCAGCTAGAGACGACTTCACGCAGATTCGTTGAGAGTCGATAGAGACGATCGAATGTCAGCAAACCATATTCCAAGTTTAAAGTATTCGGAAAGACATGCAAGCAATTCTATGAACCCTCTAGAAGATTGAAACCCTAACTCGACATAATGACCGTGTGAAAGCCTTTGAACTTTAGGGTTTGCGGCAGTTCCACGGTGCCATTAGTGAGGCTTGGGTTTGCCCTTCTACGGCTGGACCACCGATGCTGTGGCATGTACTCGATACTATTAAACTGTACCCAAGATATTGATCTCTTGAGGGATTATGAGGTTTTGACCTATCGATCGGATGGTTCGACATCATTCGGATATCTTGTGATGGGATACATTGCTTGGGAGAATCCAGATATGAGCATAGCCGTTGGAGCGCAGTCCTTGCAACCACGAGAAGACAAGTTCGAATCAGTCGACATTAGGGCCGAGTGAAGTGGAGAGTTCGATGAGTAGTGAGTATTCCTCCGATGGACGGGACGAGCTCCCGAGGACGTGTTCGGCCAGACATCTTCTACAGAGTGATGAAGATACCGAGTTCGTGACTTCGAGTCCATGCGAGAGACTTCGGTTTGACCGTCCCCGAGAACAGTTGCAGTGCGCAGATAGCATGGTGTGACGTCATAGTGGACGATGATAAAGACGAGTGGAACCAAAAGTTCGTGCGAGACGCTGACGAGCTGTTATTACTCCCCGTCGAGATCAGAAACCTAATATGCTTATAGAGGCATTGGGATACGACCAATTTCTGAGGAAATGTGTGCGGCACATGCAGATGTCCAGAAAACGAGAAAGGATTATATAAGAATACCAGCCTCCGTACAGTTCGGTATAGGCGAGATCGGAAGAGACTCTGAGCAGGATTCCTTCCAGGACACTGCTGCAATGAGATTTGTACCCAGGATCAGATGTGTCACGTATATTCAGAGAGCCAGAGGCCGACGCCAGTGACGTGCTACTTTACGAGTGGTCGTGATGATTGACCGAGAGATAACCAGAGAAGTGCCAGAACGGAATCGTCTCCGTTAGCACACCTGACAGGGCCGATGAGCCGACAGATCGCGAGATTGGTAATCCACAGAGAAGATAAGGACCCAGAGACCGAGGATGCCAGACCGTGAGCCGGAGGTAAGCGGATGTTCTTGTTCTGCCAGTTTCTAAGCGCACCGATTCATTTTTCGACATTGTAGGAGGTGTACCTCGATGTCCTTTATTACGATTTGCGTTGTGATCTGAGTATCACACTTATATCGCTTGGATTTGAGTTTTGATGACGAGTTTCCTGATACTGATTTTGTGCACCATGGCTGCACCTACTGAGTATTTACATTTTGTGCATAGTTATTGCACTTGAGATATGTTTTATACGCCATTGTATTGGTTTTTGATTTGTGCATATTTATCTCACTTGATATCGGTTTTGTGCCTTGGTAGCACATGTTTATGATTTCATGGATTTCATACGGCTGATTTGATTTTTTGCGTATGGCACGCACTCGATTTGATGTTTGTACTCGGTATAGCTTATATGTGCTTGTAGTGCATTGATATGCGTTTTGTGCACGCGGTTGCACACGTCTACGATTTTATACATCTTGGTGTACTCGGTGTTGCTGTTTATGCATTTGAGTTATTGATCGGTATTTTATGCACAGGATGCACCGTATTTGTATTTCGTGCACTGGATATACTGTATTTGTATTTCGTGCGTTTGCTGCACTAGATTGATTTTTTGCATTTGTTGCATCGGACGGGTACTTATGCGTTGTCGCACTGGATTTATACCCCGTACCTTGGTTGCACCCGATTTATATCCTTGAGCATTCGTTTTACTAGATTTGTATTTTCGTATGCATTGGCACTTGCCGTTCGTTTTCGTGCATGTTACTGCACTATATGCTTTTACGGACCTGATGCGTTTTGGTTGGATTTTTGCGCTTATTAGGCGCTTGATTTTGGATTTTGTGCACACCCGTTGCACTTAGTTTTCCCTTGTGCGTATTGTGGCACCTGTACTTGGATTTGGTTTCCATGCGCACCAGACGCATGTGATTATTGGATACGCCTTTTGAGGCTGATTTTGCTTTTGAGCACTTTGTTTTCATGTTGGGCACTATATTGTGTAGTAGCCAAACAGGACTGATCTGAGGACAGTACTTGAGTACTTTGCATGCATTAAAGGATTACCAAAGGGTTTTCAAGAGGATCTATAGTCTCGCTATTTTCTTAAGTGTCCGTGAGCGACATGAACGTTGTTAAAGGAAAACCTTTTGGCATATTTTGAAAACGACGGAACATGTATTTAAGAAAACATATATGGACATATATTATTATTTTAAAATGAGCATCCGTCAGTTATGCCAGGAGTTACGCATTCCGGCGGCGATTTAGAAAAGATTTTGAATGTGTTTTATTCAGATTTTGGAGTTTTCAAAGATGCGTACTATACACGTATTATAGTATTTGACAAGCGTATATTGGATTTCAGTAGTGAATTTCGAGATCTGCATCTTTATTGTGACTCCGAGGATATGCGTGCAAATCCGATGATTTGCGTGACGCTTGACGGAGTTCGATTTTGAGATTTTACTCGTTTTCATGTGCACTCGACGCGATGTGTTGTGTTGTTGCTACGTTTTCCATGACTTCGGAGCCCCGTTGTTTTGAGCCGATTATTGAAATGTTTTAGATTTTCGGGGTTTAAATTTAAATTCGAGGACTGAATTTATTTAAGGGGGGAAGATTGTAACATTCCAGAAAATATAAAATATTATTTTTGGGAATTTAATATTAAAATAATATTTTTCCCGAAAATTGCCGATTTGCGAAATTGGGGTTTTCGAAAAATGGTATAAATATATACCGATAATTATGAAATAAATAGAAATTAAAATGATTTATTCATTTAATAATATAATTAAAGGATTTGGCATTTTTAAAATTTATTATACGCAGTTTCGATAAAACCCCGATTAGTGCACTGCTAATCGCGATTAAGCCAAATCCGCATTTTTACTGTTTCCATGGTTAGTGGACCATGACATGCTCATTTTGTTACATGTTTCATTTCATTTGGGCTTTTTATTAGGGTTTATTGGTGTAGAGAAAAGAGAAATGATTAAAGGAAAAGTCAAGGAGACATGATGATTGGGTTAGGTGAGCTTTGGAGAGAGAAAGAGAGTGTGAATTAGTGAGAGAGGGAAGGGGGCTGCTGCCCATTCATTGCCCCATCTTTTTTCTTCTTCTCTCCTTCATCTCCTCAACTCCACAACCCTCCACAAAAATCCCTAGATCCATCTCCAACCATGCCCCAAAACCCTACACACCCTTCACAAAAATTAATCCTCTCTTCAACCTCTACACGATGGACCGAGCAAAATGGGATTTTGACGACGTTGGGAAGTTAGTGCTGCCTAGAGTGGACTAGATGATGTATAATTTCTTCCCTTTAGATTAGTTTTGTGAGATATCATGTTTAGATGTCATTTTGTGAAGATTAGTGGACATTGGGAAACCCTAGTGAATGTTTGAGTGTTGGTTTGAATTGGGTGATACCTAGTAGCTGTTAACTGAACTTAGGTGCTGTTTAGTGACCTGGACCAGACCCTAGAAACCCCAAAACACGGATTAAGAAACCCGACATCGGATAAGTGTGTGATCTGTGAAGGTATTTTGGAATCTGGAGCAACCCGGGGATACTAGAAATTATTTTGGAATTACTGGGAGTCGTGCAGGCACCTAGGAAGCTACCACTGAGACCCGAGCCCCTAATTCAAACCTATGGCCGCAGATTTAATCATTATGGCCGTAATTTGCGGCCAGAGTAGAAGGGAATGGGTTCATTTTTGTTCCAGGGCTCATTTTGCACTAAATTAGACCCCTCCTATATGCAGTTTTGGCTAATTGTCATCTGGGGAAAATCTGGAAGCATTTTGGTGTGTTTTAGGCGATGTTTTTCGTATTTTTAAATGCACTTTCTTGATATTTGGATTTGTATTTGGTTGCTGGGTGTTCGTACATCGACAACAGGGGTTGTTTGTTGGATTTGCACGTTTAAGCCATATGTTCTAACCTGTGAGCACACTGTGCGCTGTATCGGTTTTCTGCATCGATTTTAATACGTATTGCGATTGGTTATTATTGTAGGTACCCTCGCATGGATTCCGAGGCGAAGAAGCATGGCGTCATCGATTTGGGCGAGTGAAGACCAGGTGAGTAGATCTATATCTACCGGGGAAGTCGGGTGGATGGCGTATAGCACCCCCGCAAACTTCTGATGGTAACCGATTTATAGAGTATGATTAGGAAACCTATATTAAGAAACTAAGGTTAGAATATAGATAGCTATGTAGTTATATTAGAAACTAGACGATAGTTGATTGTGATATGTTACTACCACCCTAGGATGGCGTTTAGCGGTATTGCCGTTTAGGGTTCTGTTGGACTAGATAGCCGATGTAGATGCGTCATCCGAACCATACCTTTTTCTAAACTAAAGAATCGTATGTACCTTTTAAATGTAAATCTTGAGGGATGTTACAGATTTTCAAATGATATCTTTTCCATAAAAACACCGTAACCCCTGTTTTCAAAACGACGATTCACTTCTTTAAAAATCTGATTGTATGGTTCGGGTGTGTTTGTTAGATTAGATACTTATACATAGTTGAGATAGCATGTTTATGTAAACTCGACATGATATAAGACATAAATGCGATGAAAGAATACAAGACGAGTTTGATGATATGATGAGATGATATGATAGTATACGGATGCGAGTCGATCGAGATGATTTATACCCTGCCGGTCCCCTGATATGAGATTATTGCAGATGCGACCTGGGACATAGGTATATAGGGCTATATATATATAGAATGTTCTGACTCATGGATGATAGGCCGTATGTGATATTAGGCCGTACCCTCATTTGTCGTATAGGATGATAGGATCCTTTTTAGTATAATGCCGTCGCACGATGATATTCCGTGCGTGATGAGTTGACTTGATGGTTGATCCTTACCCTTGACTAGAGGTTTCCGTACGATGGATTATACCGTAGCCGATGTTATTAGGCTAGATTCCGATTGATAGATTCACCAACTCGGACATACGATAGTTACGTATACCTTATAGCTGTTAGCTGATGATTTACTTGCTGCATTCATGATATTTTTGTTGCATCGCATATACCTATGATAGTACACCTGCACCATTATCGATGATGCTTATGTTACACGTACACATAATTGCCGGCTCACACACTTCATCATCGATAATTGCCATGTCACTACAAAGTAGGGTTGCTGCATCATGATATTTATATTGATATATTCATATTTGTGCACACATACATGGTACATCTATACTTGCGCATATACATATTGTACCTACATAAATAACCGGTTTATTGTAAAATTGGGAACCACATGCTATACTTTAAAAATTGGAATCATTTTAAAAGAGCGGTTTTTCCCTTAATATGTCATATCACTATTCCATATTGCATGATACACGGATATGCTCGCATTTCTTTTTACATGTCACATACATCATGCTCTATTATTTTACATATTGAGATATGCTGTTTTTATGAGATTTCTGGATTTGAGAACCGTGGCTATTTCAAAAGGAAGCATGTACTATTTTAAAACCCGGTTTCTCTTGATATGATATTTCAGTGAGTCCACCATGCGTTTTCTCGGTTCTGAGAGTGGCATGTGAAACCCGATTCGAGGAGTGGTAGACGCCGATTGCGGGTACATGGTGGACCCGAGCCCGGCAGGGGGAGCACTACCTACCGGTGATAGTATGTAGACTTGGCGGTTATCCGGGGGATACCGACCGGAGTAGCGAGATGGATATGAGGGCCGTCCAGGGTGTGCGGCGCCTGAGGGCCGATCTGAGGATGCGGTGCCTGAGATATATGAGGATTTACGTGCCGATGATGGGCACGGTTTTCATGATGTTTTCGAGTGTCGATGCTAGGTACTCAGGTTCCATGATTTGATGTGTCAGGAGGGATATTGTTGATATATATATATATATATATATATATATACATCCTCATACTTTCATGCACACTCTTTTATGATATTTACATGCATGATATTGTTGCGTCAGTGGTTGACGCGTGGACTGGATCCACATACATACATACATACATACACTGATGTTACTATGGGAGATTATACACATGCTTATAGATATTGATTTATGGGTGGACGAGATCCACATATCCGCATGCATTGATTATTACTGTTGGATATTATCCACATGCATATAGATACTGACTACCTTGTTGGCACATATACGACCCGGTCACCCTAGATATCATAGTATCACCTTTTGATATAGTTGACCTAGGAGTCGTTGTTTATTCGATTTCTACTTGTAGATATATTTCTATTCACGAGTTGGCAACTCACCCCCGTTGTGCCACAGTTCTTGCAGATTGACTGCGTGGATCAGTAGCGGCATTGCCGACACAAGTTCTTTCGGGTGTTTTGCATTGGTAGGTGGGGCATTTGTATCGTACCCACTCTTGTATTATATTTCATATTGTATCTAGTTAACTCCATCAATCAATCAAAATTAGAATTTGTATAAGTAATGAGATTTAGTGAGACTGGTAGTTGCGAGATTTGAGCGATGGGTTTTATTTTCCCTTTGGGGTTATATCTTGCTCTTTTCTTTATCTTTTTGTGGTGAACTTCGCCGTTGGGCGTCGTATACTTATTTATTCTGTATTGCGTAGTTGTGATCCGCCGTTTGGCGAAGAGCTAGCTCCCACTTGTGGATGCCATTATTCTTGTTATGTATTGTGGTTTTGGATCAAAATATACAGAGGAGGTGCTGCCAAAATTTTTCAAAAGACGAAACATGTTTTCAAACTAGAAAATTTCATTTGCATCAGTCATGTTTCTTTCTATGCATTAAGCACACTTGATTTTATTATACCTTTATTTCAAAAACTCCATCTCCTTTATTTTCTTAAAATGTTTAGATTTCTGGGTTTCAGCTTACTTGAATTCCGTTACTCCTTTAGACGTGGCGTGATTCAAGTGCTAGTCACGAGCTAATATTTCGGGTCGTGACACCCTGGGCTTTACTCACCCTCAATTTCGCAATCATGTCTGTCGACTGCATCGCTCTCTTTACGGACTTCATCAGGCTCCTCGTGCCTGGTTCAAATGTCTGATTACTTGAATCATTTAGCTCGGATTCCTTGGTTCCAAGACCGATACTTCAATGTTCTTTTGTTAGGAATGACACTCACGAATTTATGTCTTAATTTATGTTGATGATATTCTAATCACTGGTTCCAATCAAGGGGGCGTTATTGACCTTATTTCCTCTCTTCAACGGGAATTCTCCTTTCGTGACCTTGGCGCCACTCATTATTTCTTTAGAATTGAACTATGTCCTTACCCCGATGGCTGTCTTTTATCTCAATCTCAATATATTATGGATATTTTTAAGCACTCCAAAATGACTGCCGCACACCTAATATGCACACCCATGGCCATCGTCACGACTGCCGATGATCCTCTTTCCACTACCCTCGCCGATCCTTCTATGTACCACAACATTGTGGAAGCTCTTCAGAATGTCACCATCACTCACCCCGATGTCTCCTTCGCGGTCAATCAGGCCTTTCAGTATATGCATGCCACTACTAAGCAACATTGGTCCCTAATTAAGTGCATTATCCGTTATCTTCAAGGCACGCGCTCCCATGGCCCTCTACCGAGATTCACTACGGCATCTTCATGCTTCCAGTAATTCTGACTGGGCTAGGAATACTGTGGATCGTCGTTCCACCAGTGGCTATATTATCTTCTTGGTTAGCAATCTCATTTCATGGAACTCCAAGAAACAAGCAACGGTCGCTCGCTCAAGCACAATGACTGAATACAAGGCGCTAGCAAATGCCACGACCGAGCTCATTTGGCTTCAATCCTTACTTCACGAGCTAGGTTTCAATCATTTCCTATATATGTTGTGGTGTGATAACAGTGGCACTACGTACCTTGCCGCTAATCCTACTTTCCATGCTGGCACCAAACACGTTGAAATTGACATTCATTTTATTCGCGAACATGTCGCTGACAACCAACTTATTTTGTGCTACATCTCCACGCATGATCAACGTGTCGACGCTCTTACCAAGCCACTCTCTCGACAACGCTTTGTCGAATCGCATTTCAAGCTCAACGTCGTCCAGCCACCGTTCAGGTTGAGGGGGGGCGTAATAATGAATTGAAGTTATCAAGAAAACAGCTGTCTCACCCATCAGGTCAGACGTCTGATCAAGACGACAGATGTCTGTCCTTTTAAGGTCAGACGTCTGGAATTGGTTAGTGCGACAACAGAATGCAGCCAGATGTCTGCACTTATAAGGGACAGACGTCTAGATTTGGTTTGCGCTCTCACAGAGCGTAGCCAGACGTCTGCACTTGTGCGGCGCTGACGTCCGGCCCTGCGCCATCATGTTAGTTTCCAAAGATTTCTTTATGGTTGTTTGGAAAGATTTTGAGAGATTAGATTGTAGGATATAATTGTAACAGAATATTTGAGAGATTGATTTGGTTGTAACAAATATTATATATGAAATAAAATATAAAAGAAAACCACAAAGAGAAGAATCTCTAAGGCTTCTTCTTCATCCTCCAATATCTTCTTCTTCCTCTATCTCTTACTACTTTATAAATATCAGTGACAGAAAGATCCCTCTACATTACAAGATAAGATCAAATAATATTGTTTGATACATGCTCACATGTGTCGCATGCATGATAATTACGATATTTATTTCTATAAATGTGTTCCGACCATGGTTTTCAATCTTGGCCGTCCTAATATAAGTCAGCCTATTTAGATTCCTAGATAACAGTCTGAGTTTCCATACCAAGATTAATACTGAGATTTTAATTCTAGGTACTAGCTAGGTTTGGCAATAGACTAATGGAATTTATTAAATTTTATAAGAATTTATTAACGTGTTAAAAAAATTTAATATCCCAGTCCGAAATGGCCAATCCAGCCAATTGATCCTAAAAATGATCGAATGATACCACTATCAGTACCGGCAACGCTACCGAGATTTTAACCCTTATCATGGTTTGAAATCTACGACGATTCTAACCCGAGATGGACGATTCCGGTCCAAAATAAGATAGTATGACCTATATTGTCTAATACCAAGTTATTTTAGGTTTACCATTTGATTAATAGGGTACTAGTATCATGTTAATTAATTGGTTAGTGGGTTTATTAATAGATTATTGGGTTTTGTTTTATTTGACATAACTATTTAGTAAAAAATATATCAGAAATATTATAATTATCTTTATGAAATATTAAAACAACCATGTTAAACATATTAAATGTTAATACATTTGTCATATATGTCATACAGTTGCTTTTGATTTTTAAGGGTAAATTGTTAAAAAGCCTCCGGTTATTTCAAACTTGTCTAAAAATCCCTGGTATTTTCCAAATGGATGGGAAGAGGCTACTGTTCAAAATCAATGTGAGAAAACCAATAGGTTGTATTTATGTCAGGCCTCCTATTATAATTTAGATAGAGTTCCAAAATTGCCCTTCTCCTTCTTCTCACGTGCCACTCTAAAAAAAACTCATCTTTCAGTCGCGCTCATCCGTTTACCCGACACGAGTAAGGCTTTCTTTCTCGAAAAGGGGGAGAGGCGACGGAGATTGAACTTCTTTCTCTCTCTCTCTCTTTCTCTCACACACACCCCTCCTCTGTTCCATCCCTCGTCACCGCCATCGCTAAGGATGATTCTCGCCGCCTCATCATCGTTGCCTTCACCTCGATCTCCCGTCTCGGTCGTCGTCTGTGACCTCGATCCATCATTTTTTTCTTCTCTGCCCTCTTCGATCCCTCCGTTTTCGTTACTGACGTAGCCGAAATCCTAGGCAAACTATCATCATTCTCGTCGATTGCTCTCTATCTTTTAAATCCAATTGCTTGAGTGTATTTTGACGATCGAGTGTTTTCTACATTGCAAAGATAATTTTTGTATATTCTCTCAATTTTTGGAATAATAACTTCGATCTAAGCCTAATTTTAAGTTACGGGTTTTTCTTAATTTTCAGTTACAGTGTTATTTTTATTGTTGCACGGTAATTGTTTGATGAATTTCCCCAATGAGAATGTTGATTGAAGCGGCAAAGAGAAATGCATGTTTTGTGAAATTTTTGAATAAAGATGCAATTTTAGTACAATTTTTGTTGTTACAGAATTTCTTGTATTGTTGTGAGTTTTATTAAGTTGATTTTATAATAGATAAAGTGTTGTTAGAGGCTGAAATGGGATAGTTTGAAGGCCAATTCCAAGTAGATTACAGAAGGCAAAAAACTTATGGGCATTAAAATTATATTAAATAATAAGCTTAAATTTTTGTATATATGTATTTTGTGTGTGCCTGCAACTTGTAAGCACTTGCCTGTAAGCTCTAATAAGTTGCCTGTAATCTTTAAGCAGTTGCCTATAATTTCTAATAGGTTGCCTATAATATCTTATAACTTGATTATAATATATTGTGGTCTTCATTGATGCAGATTCTGAAAAAATGATTTGTTGAGAAGCCGGATGAGAAGAACAATGTGAAGGGCGTGTCTTTTGAAGTACAAGCAACGCATGGGAAGAATGTTTGTGCGAAAAGGGGGTGCACAAATTCTATTGGCGGACGAGAAAGAAATGGCTTGATATTGTTTTATTTTTTGTTTGGCCAAAATTTGAACTCTTTGTTATTAGCATATGTATTCATCTATTTGTATTTGACCGATATTCGCCGATATTATTATTTGTTTTGAGTAAGGATGACAAATTGCCTATATATTACCGGTTTGTCTAATGAATGTAAAAAAAATGGTTGACATATTTAGTTTAATATCGCCTACGTTGGCCGATATTGCGATACAAATAATATCTGATATTATCTGTTTTATATAGCCGATATTGGCCGATACTATGATATGAAGTTACATGCAATTAATCAGAAATTACAAGCAAGTTGTTAGAAATTACAAGAAAGTGCTTACAAATTACAGGTAACTTATTAGAAGTTGCAGGCAACTAATTAGAAATTACAGGTAAGTGGTTAGAAATTAAAGACAAGTGCATAAAAATTACAGGCAACTGCTTACATGTTACAGGAAACTGCTTACAAGTTACAGACAATTTATCAGAAGTTACAGGCAAGTGTCTAGATGTTAATGCAAATAGTTAGAAATTTTCATGCAAGTTGTTAGAAATTAGAGGCAGGTGTTTATAAGTTACAGTCAACTAATTAGAACTTACAAGCAAATGATTAGAAGTTAAAGTCAACTGCATAGAATTTACACATGAACACATACTCATCATTCATCATTATCATAGCCACCTCATTTAAATATCCCAATCACACCTCAACACAATAAGGCCCAAAATAAACAAAAAACAAAAACAGAGAGCTCTTGTTATGATACAGAGAAACAAAAACAACAAGAAAAAGAAGAAAAGCATCTTAAAAGATCACGAGAGAAGAAAAGAGCAAAAATTATCAAAGAAAAAGCAAGGTGACACTTGAAGGGTATATTGAACCATTCGGTGGCTTCAATGATCAAGGCTCAGAAAATGGTGGCAACAATAACAATAATAATGTTGTAGGAAGAACTAGAGCTTGACTGATGAGGATTTAGATGAGTTGAAAGGCAACTTATTAGAAGTTGCATGAAAGTAATTAGAAGTTCGTTGCAAGTGCATAGAAGTTACAGGTTACTAATTAGAAGTTACAGACAACTTATCAGAAGTTACAGAAAAGTGCCCAGATGTTACTTGCCTTTTAACTTCTAATTGATATATTATTTTGTGCATATTTAAATGCTTTAGTTGACTTCTAATATCAAACTTTGATGGGATTTTCTTATCAGATTAGTCACTACTCATGCTATGAATTATTATTGTGAAATTCTCCATTTTCAAGAACTCTACAGCAATTCCTATTGTTTATCGACCGCTGCTTGTATTTTTATATGAGAATTACTCTTCTTATTGTACATTTTGTTTGCTTATATCAAAATCTATTCATGAAATCTGTAGTTATATACTGTACAATCCTATAGCTTATGGTGATGTGTTTTTTCCTTGGGTTCTATTTGGTGAATATTATTCCCTAAAGTAAAAGTAATTTTACCAAGATATTCTTTGAGATTTTATTTTTTTGGCTTCTATCTAAAGCATTATTCGCATATAGTCTGTCCACTCTCCCAAAATACTCCTCTCCCCCTCTCTCAAAATATTGCCTATTCACTTGCCTGTAACTTCTGATAAATTACATGTAACTTCTAAAAAGTTGCCTATAACTTCTAATTAGTTGTATTTAACTTCTATATACTTGCCTTTAATTTCTAATCATTTTCTTGTAACTTCTAATTAGTTGCCTTTAATTTCTAATAATTGTCTGTAACTTCTAATTAGTTGTATGTAACTTCTAATAAGTTGCCTTTCAACTCAGCTAAATCCTCATTAGTCAAGCTCTTTGTTCTTCCCACAACATTATTATTATTATTGTTACCACCATTTTTTGAGCCTTGATCACTGATGCCACCGATGGATTCAATGTACCCTTCAAGTGTCGCCTTGCTTTTTCTTTGCCAATTTTGCTCTTTTCTTTTTACATGATCCTTTGAGATGCTTTTCTTCTTTTTCTTGTTGTTCATGTTTCTCTCTGTTTCACAACAAGAGCTCTCAATTTCTTTAATATTTTTTTAGTCCTTATTGTGTTGAAGTATGATTAGGGTATTTAAATGAGGTGGCTATGATAATGATGAATGATGAGTATGTGTTCATGTGTAACTTTTATGCACTTGTCTTTTAACTTCTAACCACACTTGTAACTTCTAATTGGTTGCATCTAATTTCTAACAACTTTCCTGTAATTTTTAATTAGTTGCATTTAACATCTAGGCACTTATTTGTAACTTCTAATAAATTGTCTGTAAGTTCTAGGCAGTTTCCTGTAATTTATAAGCAGTTGCATGTAACTTCTAATTAGTTACATATAACTTTTGTTCACATACTTTTAACTTCTAACCACTTACTTGTTAGTTCTAATTAGTTACATGTAACTTATAATCACTTGCCTATAACTTCTAACAGCTTACCTGTAACTTCTAATTAGTTACATGTAATATCTAGGCACTTTCCGGTAACTTCTGATAAGTTGCCTGTAACTTGTAAGCAGTTGCATGTAACTTACAAGTAGTTGCATGTACCTTCTATACACTTGTCTTTAATCTCTAACCACTTTCTTGTAATTTCTAATTAGTTGCTTGGAACTTCTAATAAGTTGTCGGTAACTTATAAGCACTTGTCTGTAACTTTTAACAACTTATTTGTAACTTCTGATTAGTTGCATGTAACTTCATATCACAGTATCGATCAAAATTGGCCTATATAAAACAGATAATATCAACAAAAATATCATTTTTATCACAACATTGTCCAACATTAGCGATATTAAAGTAAATACGTCGACAATTTTTTACATTCTTTAGACAAACCAATAACATATAAGCAATTTGTCATTCTCACTGATTGGTATAATTTATTTCACATTTTTCAAACCTATTTATTATTTTATTATCATATATTATGCTATTCCGGGTATCTTTTGTGAATTATTACAGATAACAAGGTTTGGATGCAAAAAAACAGAAAATTGTCCTAAAATGAGGATTACGTGTGTATAATGGAGACTTAAGGGAATTATTAAGAAAATAAAAAGACAATTTGCAAATTTGGAACAAATTTGGGAATATCATTACAAATCAGGAAAGGTTGCAACAAATAGAGGCGAATTAATCATCACAATAACAAATCAGTTGGAGAAATCAAATCAAATCAAAAGTAACAAATCAACCTGCCAAATTATATGCCAAATTTAGGAACAATTCGGAGATCCAACGCAACTACAGAAATACAAAGAGAGATGCAAGATTTTATAAGCTCCAAAAATAATCTAAATAGATGATAAAACCACAGAAAAAAATTGTAGCCACGAAGCCAAAATTCGACGGCGGATCAGCGGCAGATCAAGTCAATTAGAGGCGGATCAGCCGCCCAATCTTGGCCGTTTATCTTCAATTTTTATGGTCATGATCGTCTTTGCACATATATCGTTTCGAGCTACATCGTTTTATTTTTCAAGGACTCTGAAGGCTCGCAACAGTATCCAACAGAGCAATTAGATTAGATTATCATAGTTGTTAGCAAGTTGATTCTTTTGTATCTTTTATTACTTATTCTCCAAACTTCTTTAGACCTATATAAGCACATGAGTAGCCCTAGGGTTTCATATCTCTCTGATAGCATTCAAGTTACGATTTTCAAGGAGAAAAGATCGAGTTCTATTGTAAGTTTTTTTAAGAATATTATTAAAATTTTAGTTTTCTTTAATATCATGAGAAACTAATTTTTCTTCATGTTCTTATTTCTCTTCTTTTCTATACTTTGATTTTGAATCTCTTTTGTTTTTTATTATCATTTTTGTAGTTATGTATCTAATAAACTAATATAGTAATGAAAGATGACGTCTTGAATGAAATTAGAGAAAGGTGATAACCCCAATAATTTAATTAAGTTGATGATAATTGACACCTAGAAACTTGATTAAGGAAGATAAGATATTAATTTAAATATAAGAAATTCAATCTAGGTAACTTAAAGGGATCTAGATTAATCGATAAGATAATAATTGTAAACTCATGACCTATATATTTTTGTGGAAGATTAAACATAGGTTGCTTTTAATTAACTAGAACTAGGGTTTTAATATGATCTAGATGATATTATAATTTTGATTGACTATATTTATAATTTAAATATAACCTATCCTTAGTTATAATTTAAATATAACCTGTCTTTAGTTATAATTAATGGAAATATATTAGAACTGGATTAGAAAAGAAGATGAATCTTTTAAACCAACCATAAAAATAAAGCAAATAAAACCCCTAAATTTTTCTCTCTTTTAAAAACCAAATTTTATTTTATTTTGCATTTAAATTTTTAGATTTTAAAAACAACACAACTTTAACTTAATTTAAAAGTAGTTAACACACCTCACTGTGGGAACGATCCTCAAGTACGACTGCGATAATCTGTATACTTGCGGTTAAATTTGGAGACTAATAAAATTCATATCAAGTTTTTGTGCCGTTGCCAGAGAGGTGTAGTTTAATTACATTTAAATTTAAGTTTTAGATTTTAGTTCTATATTAAATTAGATTTCCTTTAATGCATTTGATTCTGCAATATTTCTTTTTAAAAATTCAGGATTCGAGACAAATTTTCAGGAAGAGAAGATCGAGGCGAACAGACAGCAAATCTAGATAAGATCTCGTTCTTCCCAAAATCTCTATTTGATTCAAACTAACAGATTTTTGCAGGATTCTTTGCACCATTTAAAAAAAATAATTTAGATTTTATATTTTTGATTGTTTTAGATTGCATTGCATATTAAAAAAGATTCTAAGGGGCAACAACCCAAATTCAGATTAGGCGAGAATTTCATCACCCTTCCTAGGCCCCACAAATCACAACTGAGCATTCGTATTAACCTACATTAAATTAAAAAATATCTAGACTTCATCCCCCTAAGGATATATCGCACTCAATAAGAAAAGAGGAGGTTGTAGGTAATTTAATGGTTATCGGATTCAATTTTGTGGTATCTAGTGATGTGTGACTAGTTTTGGTTACTTACTTAAGGCCTGCTATTTCGGTGATTCGTATAGCGAAACCATCCCACTTAACTGGCACTGATCTGATTTCAAGGTTGTTAAAGAGCCGTTAGAGAATTTATCCCGCAATTTGTCTCTTGGCAGTTAGGAGCGGGTCTACTAACTTGACTTAAATAACCCTAGATCTAGGTTGTTTGCGCATCTTCGTTTGTGATTTGTTAGAATCTTTAGTTAAAAAAAAATGGATGACGAACATTCTAAACCGACTTTATATGAACTATATTATCTAGTTAACCCAACACTTACTGATTGATTGGTAATGATTTTACATGTCATATCTTAAGTTTTAAAGTAACCGCAATTGTAGGGTGTTTTTCGTCACCCTATTGAGATGGGAAATACGCGTCGCTTGTCAGGCGTATTACAGATTCTTCCTGCCCGGGGTAGGCTGGGGTTTATTAATTGTGGGGATCCGAATCTCCGACAGCCGCGGACTAAACTGCCGTTAATTACCCCTCTTTTTTGGAGTGAGAGAACTTTCGATTGACGGGTAAAACTGGTCATGTCAACTCAATGTGCAGTGTGTGTTGTGTTTTGAAGGGGACTTGACATATCGGGGGCCTCGTAGAGTTTATGGGGGTCCCGCTACCCGGATAGAGGGTTGGAGATTAAGGGGCTAGTACCCCCCTTGCGAGGTGCGGGGCAGCACCCTTTTAGAAATTTTTTCTAACGGGGGATGTATTTTGAGTGTGTAGCGTGAGGGAAAAAGAGGGATGAGGAGCGTTCTAAGGACGCGTGAGTGGCGCATGGATGCTGGAAGCCCGCGGGTCACGTGAGTGGCGCATGGGCGCTGGGCGCCCACGGGTCATGTGTGTGGCGCTGGGCGCCCGCGGGTCACACGTGCGGTGTGAGACCGCTGGACGCCCGCGGGTCACGGGCGCGACATGCGACCGCTGGAAACACCAGCGAAAGGGGATAAGCCCTTGGGTTTGGAGTTGAACTCCTGAACAAGAATTGGGCGTGGATTTGGAGTTAAACTCTAAGAGATTTGGATTTGGAGTTAAACTCCTAAAAGATCTAGATTATGAGTAAAACTCTTTTGAGGATTTGGGCCTTGGAGTGGAAATCCTCAAAGATCTTTAGAGTCAAAGGGGACCCCTTTCTTCTCCCTTGAGCCCTGGTTCTTCTTCTGAGCCTTGGATCTTCCCAAAGTGGGATTTTTGGAGATGGATCTCCTTCTTCCTCCTCTCTGTTGGCTGGATCTTAGAGAAAAGGGGGTGTGACTTAAAAATCTCCCATTTTAGAGATTTGATAGGAGATCCAAACTCCCCCTTCAAGGGTTTTATGATGGAAAACTATTTTTTTTTAGAAAAGAAAGAGTTAAACTCTCGATTTAATTCAAAAAAAAAGAAGTGGGTTTAAAACCTTAAGGAAAGAGAAGGAGGCACAGAACCCTAATTTTTTAGGGGAATGAATTAATTCTCTTCATTTCATCATAATATTGCTTTATATAGACTTACAAGTATACATATAGCCCCTTGGGCTTTACAAGTGCCATTTTTCCCATCCCATGCCTCATATGCTTGTTTCTTTTTGCACATGAGCCATGGGCTTTACAAAAATTTGGCTCTTTGCCCATTTATTTTATATTTATGCATGAAAATTATATCAAACTTATTTATTACGTAATTTTCTTCTTGGCATGGGAAATGCTGGCCGCTTCATATTCGGGCTCGACTTGGGCATAGGCCCACTTGACCTAGGCTTGGGCCAACATGGCTTGGGCTTGACTTTGACTTTGACTTGGTCAACCGGGTGTAATTTTTAACCCCAACAGCAATCAAGACAGCGTCGCATGTAGCTAGCCGTGATGAGTACGGGTCGTCTGCAGGGAGATGGTGCGTTTTATGTTCTTGTTCTCACGAGTTAAGCCAAAAGGTCCGAATAGTTCAATTCTAACCTATGTATTTTATATGTATGCAAAGGAAACGCTTGTTAGGGATAGAGATAAGTTGGTTTAAATTAGGAAAATCCATTCTTATCCCTTTGTGCCTCACATGACTATTGAAGCTAAAGTAATCGGCAACAACGTGGATTAGGGTGCTTAAGCACGGTATTTGCGAAATCCGGCTTATTGACCTTTGTCCTTCCGTTCTTATCTCTAAACTTTCGCCTCCGGCCAAACCAAACGTAACCTGTCACGTTTAGAAATCACCGCTATCTTGGTAGGATATAGTGCTTAACAGAGCACTTGCATGAGGTTTGAGCGGGGTTCAATTAGTAAGTTTTAAACAAAAGAAATAAGTAAAGAGAATCTTAACTTCAACAAGCCTTCTTTTTCTCTAACAAGATCCACTACTCACTATCCATTACAAACATCAAAAGAGAATACAGGATAGAATAGATCAAAGAAAACAATATTGCAAGTAAGTAAATGCAAGAAAAGAAATTGCAAGTAAATAAAATCAAATAGATACTAAGAACCATGGTGCAAAAGTGAAAGCTTCATTTAAAGTTCAATATCCAATATACAAGCAATGGGTTCAATAACCCAAACCTAAACTTGCAAGCTCAATAAAGAGCTTGCAAGATCAGGAGAGGATAAGGAACTCAAAGTTACCTACTGTTATGTACATAGAGTTTAAACAAAATAAAAAAAATGAAAGAATGAAATGGAATGAAAGTAGTCTAAGTATTATTTTTGAGCTTGCTCTCTGTTCTGGTATATATAGGCACTTCATTAACAAAAACAAAAAAAAAATTGAGATGATGTGATAGCTTAGAATGACCAGAAGAAAAATAGAGAAATTTGGTGGAGGTGGGACCGCCGGTGGTGGGGAAATGATGATTTCTGGCGGTTTCTCTTCAAGTGATGGGGCCCGTCTTCTTATGGTGATCTTATGTCCTCTCCACTATCTTAAATCACACCAACACTTTATCACACCAAGCCCACTTGCTTTAAACAACATGCCCACTTGCTCCACTTGACCGTGTCATCATCATGGCATCCCACCATGATTCATGCATCAAAAAGGTTGTGTTCACACTTGTAAGTAATCAAGTCTTGTTGGACCATTCTTGATAAAAATGCGTATACTTGAATTGTTTTGAAAAAATCTTCTTGAATAATGATTGGTATTCCGTTCCAGTTGCAGTGTCAGCTCACAAATGTCGTATCCGTGCATTTGAGTGTATTTCCAGTGCTTTGTCATAAATACCTGTAATCTGTACTTATTGAGCAGACATGGATTAATAGTACCGATATATCACAAAATTGATAATGATTGAGTGGTATTGAAATGCAGTTTTTCGTGATGAACAAGTACCCCCAAACATATCTTTTACTCGTCCCGAGCAAAACAAAATCCTAAACTCATTTTCGCAGGGAACATGATTGCACTGAGCCCGTGCAACAAGCCGTTAAATCTCTAGGTGTCCCTAGTAGGAGGAGTTTTGTCTCCTGAGGGTTTTCAGCGGATTACATCCATAAAATCCCGTTAAACTAGTTTCACGAAATAATTGTTGATTCTAACCCTAAGATTTAGCATCAAAGCTAGAAATTCTATTATCATAAATTAGAAATATCGAACCCTTATTTTTCACACCTCACTTCTTATTTAACTTAAGATCCTATACGTCTTAACGTGCGGTTCAAATAGCGTCATTACGTTTCAAAAAGTTGGATTAAAGTCGTAATGTCACAAAATAAAGATCGGATAAAACTTCAAAAGGATCATACAAGTTTATAAAGAGTTAAGTTTTTCTCAAATTTCGTTTTCCAGCTAAATTTTAAATTCAAAATTTCTATCTTCCTTAACAGAAAAATAAGTCTTATTCTTCACTCCACTTTTTACTTGTTTTCGTTTCATACACACCTTCGTGAATATGCAATAGTTTTTATCATAGGATAAAACCATCATATCTCCGTTAAAATATTTTTATAAAAACTAGTTTTTAATCAAGATTATTTTCACACAAAAAACCGTTAGGAATTTTAACTCGGAGAGAACACTTACTTGACTTTATTTTAAATTGGACTTTCTAAGTTTTTTAGCGAGTTTTGGGCCAATGCACCCAATCAGTTGGTTTTAGGGTATTAGGTGTAGAGACACCCCGGCGGACTTAATTGTCCAAGTTATTTAGGCCTTAAAACAAAAAGACTCATTTTAGCGTGAAAATCATAACAATTCAATGTGAACGGAGTATAGCCAATTGTTCAATTCTTTTCAAGATATAAGACGTTTTTGTGTAGATAAGGTGTGCAATCACTCCAATCAAGTTCCAGATGGGTTATTTTTCAGACTTAATTCTTATTAAGTTTTCAATAATATCTCTTCATATCCACTTCATTTTATAAACTATTCTTGATATTACTTATTTCAAAACAGACTTGTTTGATCCTGAAAAATAGTTTTTCAATTAAAAGTTTTAAAACATATCAGACTTTATTATCTAATTTTCAAAACTCATGACACGTGTAGTGTGATGAAAAGCCATATATTAGCTAAGGTCAAACTCAAAGAAGAATTATCTTTCAGGTTTTCAAAATATAAAAATAGGATTTAGTTGGTCCTATCTTTTCAAATTAAACCATCGGTATTTTGAATCTAAATTTTCCCACTAGCTAATTTGATGATAAATTTTTTATTTTTTTGGAAAATTTTCTGATTTTTATGGGTTTCAAATATGTATGTAAATGCAGAATGTAGACATGAATGCAAAATATAGAAATGCTTAACGAGCACACCCCCAAAGTTAAACTTGACAGTGCCCTCACGGTCATACCACACAAAGAGGATCAAAATTGTTGAGGGGTCAAAATATGTCAGTTCACAATTATATATATATATATATATATATATATAAGAAAAAGGAAACAAAATATATAGACAAAAAGGCCCCCCAAACTTAATTGAAACAGTGTTTCCACTGTTTAAACGTTTAAAGTTCAAAGTCAGGGGAGAGAACATCGTCAATTTATACAAGGCCTTATACAGACCAAAGGTTAACACCAATCTTTCAAAAATTCTATCGTGATGCGACCAGGGTTGGTGGAAGAACGCGGAGAGAAAGAAAATGAAGAATACGCGAGACCGTGGATGGATGCAAATGGTATATGGTCTCAGTAGATGAGAAGACGAATGAAGAGGAGAAAGAAATAGAGCACGAACTTGAGATTGACAATTGATTGAGTAAATTAGTACAGTCTGTAATGATTTGAAATTGGAGTTTTCTAACTATACTAAATTATCAATACATTGAGAAATAGGGTCAAACCGTTCAAAATTCACGAGGAAACATGAGCTCGAACTTGGTGAATCAGGTGAAGGAAATGAAGGTATTAAGTGGTCTTATAGTAGAGAAACAATGAGAACGACGGAGGGGGGGTAACTGAGGAATGGTATCGGTTACAAACTCAAGAGGATATTCACAGTCAATGGAGGGGACATGATGAATCGGAAAATCCGACTCATCCAAAAAAATGTGTATATCCTCAAAGATATCCTCAAAATTCTCCACAAAATCAAGATCATCTATGCATTCATTCAAATCTTCATCAATAATATCCAGAAGTAAATAGGGTTCAGAAAAAATAGTTAAAGGTTCGGGATGATACCCACACGAATCTGAAGGAAAGTGTTGAATTGATGAGAGGAACTCATCCAAAACTGTGGGTTTATCATTAAAATTATCCCCAATATCGATATCGTCAATCAAGTCAAACGTAAAGTTCTCAAATATCTCAACAAAAGCATGGTTTTCAATTGGTTGGGTTTCTAGAGTGGAGACGTAAAGATCAAAATAAGTGGCATTGGTTTCACTAGAAAGGGACTATTCGCAATCGAGTAAATCAAACACTACGTAGTCGCACAACTCATCAAATATTCTATCTTTAATTGGTGAATTATTCGGTCTACTTGATAGGCTTTTGGAACTGGAGTTGTGGAATTCAATTGGGAACGGGTAGCTTGATTTGGAAGGGTGGATTGCGCACTTTCACTACTCAACTCATCAACATATTCAATAGTCACATCATACATTGTAAAATTTTGAGCCAGTTAGGAACTAGCTGCTGATTTGTAAGGTTGTATGAGTGTGGCCATGGATGCATCCAATTCTTCCATCTGTCGGTACGAAGCTATCCGAAACTCTTCCAATGTTCTTTCGAGACTAGACATGGGTTGTGAGGGGGTTTCAGTAAAAAATTTAAATTCGTTTAAATATGCGAAACTCCCAAATTGATATTTAGAAGAAATGTCTACGGAAGGTGTGAAAGTCGGGTAGGATTGATAGGAATCGAATGGTTGCGTAGAATGGGCAGGAATAGGATCAACATCTTGATTGAAAGATGGTTGGAATTGTTGTCTTAAGGAATTCGGAGTGGTGAAATATGTGAAAGATCGTCTACGGGATTGTGCAATATATTCAGCAACGGACATCGATTTAAGAGTCGCTACGTTACCCTCGGGAGGGGTATCAACATAAGAAGGGGTAAATGTTTGAAAATGTTGATATGACGTGGATTGTGGTGTCTAAGTGGTGTTTCTAGAAATGTATATCCGATCTTTCAAAGAGATTTTGGGCATGGATGGATCATTTGAAATTCTACCGAAACAAGAGCCGTAGGAAGAAATATCTGGTTGAGGGTGCTAAAGTATAGCAAGAGTTGGTCGATATGAAGTACCCATAATATGAAAAGAAGAAGAAGGGATGAAAAAGGAGGTGAAGTTTTTTTTATGTTGGTTATCAACAAAAGAAATGAAATATACATACAAAAGGTAATGCAAAAATAATCACGACATAATACCACACACCTAATCGGTCTAGGGTTCACTAGATCAACTAGACCTGCTCAAGAACTTGATTGTCGAAGTAAAACTGTATCGAGAAACGGGGTTAAGATATACTGATCACGAGGCCAGAAAAGTGCAAAGATAATGGAAGGTTTTCCAACACATTCACGAGATTCCTTAATTAGAATAAGCTTTTCTCTTTTAGCGGTTGCGCCGTGAATAATTTGCCCTATCACGCCCCGCTTCCCAGTGTACGTTAAGGAGGCGCGATGAGGTCCGCTACGTATTTACTCAGAAATAAACACACTAAGTGTAACTAAGTAATATAAAGTAAATATGCACAACAAGACATGAATGTAAATGAACATCAACTTTTATTTATTAAACATTTCTTTACAAGTACAACTGGAAATGTAAATACAGGAATGGAAAGCAATGCCTAAACAATGGCATAACCGAAATGAAAGTGTATACAAGTGAAGCCTAGTGGTCTTGCTGCTCAATATCTGCTCCAAGTGCTCCTGGCTGGTCTCGAACTCCTCAGCATCGGGTCCTACTGACAACATTCCAAAGAAGAAGAGAAATAGGAATGTCGTCAGCGAACAATCACTCGGTAAGTCCTAAAGAAAGAGAAGAAATAGAATAGACAGAAAAAAGAATCTACTGATATAATGTTGATCGTTATGTTATCGCGGTTGTTTGTAACTTGGTACAGAATATGCCAGTTGTCACGCCCCGCTTCCCGGTGTACGGCGAAGGGGATGCGACGAGGCCCGCTACGTATATACTCAGAAGTACATACGCTAAGCGTATCTAAGCAATATAAAATAAGTACACAAGAGATAAGATATAAAAAGAACAACAACTTTTATTTATTAACATTCTTTGTACAATGCATGAAAGGAAATACAATTGAAATAAAAAGATACCTAAACAGTGGCATAACAGGAAATGTAAAATACTGAATGGAAAAGTGTATAATGAACTAAAGTGTTGGATCTTCGGAAAACTGCTCCAAGTCTTCTGCAAATGGCTCGATCTCTGCCGGGTCCGAATCACCTGACGACATTCAAAAAAGAAAGAAATAGAATGTCGTCAGCGAACAGGTCGCTTGGTAAGTCCCAAAGATAAGAGGAAAGTAGAATAGACAGAATAATAAGATATCTTTTAAAGTTGTATATTATTGTTGTAATTTTGTGTTAACGTTGTTGTTTGTAGCTTGGTATAGAAGGATACCAGTGTATACGAGAGGGGTCTCTATATGCTAGAGACCAGGGCAAACGGAATGTACAAGGAACCGTTAAGCCACGGTACAACAACAACGGAATATAGGTTAGGCGTCTTAATCTTACCACCTCGTGCCACTTTTAACACATTCCGTACCAATCTACCCCTTAAACCCCGTGATGTCTTGCTTTTATTGTTGTCTTGTAAATTGTATTGGTTGTATGATTGGTTGACTGATTGAAACCATGATATCAGTAAACGGTTGTAACCGTAGAGTCATGTAAGTGGAATAACTGGAGAATCATGTAAAAGGAATATATATATCCATGGTTCGGTTCGGTCAAGTTGTATAGATTGATAATTGGATTCATGGTTTCTTGTGTTCACATTGAATTAGGATCTTGTAGATTATAGATTGACTTGAATCATATTCAAGTCAGATTAATCAGACTCAAGCCCAAGTCAGACAATCAGAAATGTGAATCGAAGTCTTATAATCGCTAGGGTCCTTCGGGTAATTTATAAAACTTGAGGGGATTTTATGTAAAAATACTTTTATATACTTTTCCAAAATACACCTCAAGTATTCATTATTCGTCTTTAGAGTTGTAATGAATGTGGATTTTATATTGTGTCATTTCTAGTGAAAATATCCTAGTTTTATAAATAAAGGTATTTATCTGTAATATTGATTTATTTGAAGTTCATGGTATTTTAGTGTAAAATTTATTCTTGTGATTTTTAGAAAAAGGTGGAATATTTATATCATAATAAAATAGTTATTTAAATGATAAAAATACATATATTTATACAAAAATAATTTTAATAAATATTTTATATTCTAAAACCCCATTTTCTTAAGATGTCGTATTTTAAACCTTTCGAGACCGAATGCTTCTTGCGGAGGTCTGAATCTCGCACTACTAAGCCCGAGGATGTGCGATAATCCACACCATCCCGAACAGGTTCCCCAAAAATGGGTTGTAGCGGCGCTTTGCAAAAATTGTAAAATACCAAATCTTTTAGAAAACGGTTTTATAAAGTAAAAGGTATTTATTTGTAAAAATGTCAATTTTCCGCATTTTAGATTCTAGGGTTTTCTAAGTCAACTAGTCTATTTCTAAATGGTCTAAACGACAAGTCGTTAGATGCCTCAAATCGCCTCTTCACCGCCAATTGTGGCCAGGTAAGTACAAGTGAGGAAAGGAGGGATCCGCTCACGAATCACTGTGAGACGGGCATTTTAAAGTTATCTTTCTCACTTGCCTAGCCTAGACACCACAAAGTCAGGTTTAGATAAACGATCGATGTCCACAACTTATCGTGTTTTCCTAATAAGAGGTATTTGTTTTAAAAGTGTATCAAAGCAAAAACTTTTAGAAATGGTTTTATTAAGAATATGGTATTTAAATGAAAGTATTGTTTTATCGTATTCTAGGTTTTTGATGATATCGTTTAGGGTTGTATATGCGTGTGTGTGGAGGTAGGTCATTACCTCGTGCTCTACTTTAAATGTATAGCAAAATTAAGGGGGTTAAATATGAAATCGAAACATTGTGGTATTTAAGTGAAAAATACGATAATTTGAGAATGTTATCATTTCATGTGATAAAACTTGTTCAAATTGTTTGTTAAATGTTTAATAGTCAACATAAGAATGTTTAAGCATGAATGTATTGGTGAGAAGTGAAATTTTATAGAAAACCGAATCGGAAATCGGATTTGTTCCGATTCCGTCAGGTTTTGTAATTTCGTATTTTAGAGAATGAGAAAAAGAGATAGAATGGGACTTACGGGTTTCAATTAAACAAGGGAGTGAGGGGGAACTAAAGGGATTGACGATGCGTTGCGTCGTCGCTGGTAGTTTCTAAAAACGTCGCCGGAATTTCCGCCGGAATTTCGTCGGAGCTTCGCTGCGAGCTTATTTTCAAAGTACACAACTCTTGGAAAATTTTGAGAGAGTGAGCTTAGGATTTTGGGGGTGAGAGGGTAGTGTGTAGGGTTGGTATTTATAGAGTTAGGCTAGGGTTATGGTAGATGAATAGTTTAAAATAAAAATGTGATAAAATGTAATAAAAATATATTAAAAGTGGAGTAATTAGGGTTTTTAAAGAGCTCTGGAAGTGGTCTGAGGCTGAAATTTTGCAGGTGCATAGGGAATAAGAAAAAACACAACTTTCATGTTGGGGACATCGCTGGAATCGGCCGACTCAGGGGTGACTCGGCCGTGACTCGGTCGAAGCACTGAGTCGGCCGAGGCGAGGCCGAGTTGGCCGATTCCCGGCCGAGTCCGGCGGCCAGGATCCCACCGACGGTTCATCTAACTTATGGAAGTGTTACATCTTTTGGTGTAGTGGGGGTTTTTATGAGATATGCACGTGTAAACTCTTGGTATTCTAAAGGTTTTAAAAAAATCAATATTAAAAATAATGTGGGGTATGTGATTTGAACTCTGGTGGCTTGGTTCAGCAGTGCAAGATATTACCAATGAGCCACAAGCTCCTTCTTGTAATTATTGTGGGAAAATAGATACTTAAAGTGGTAACAGCAACATTAAATACCCCAAGTATACTTCAAATTTAAATCAATTTTATGTATACAAAAATTGGAGTTGTTACACCAGTGTATACGAGAGGAGCCCAACTTACACCGTGGACTTTGGTAACCCGTAGTATAAGGCTTCGTCGATAATACCACGGAACAACGACATGGATGTAATTACGTCTTTTAGTGACCACCTCGTGCCACCTTTAACATGTTCCGTATCAGTCTACCCATTTTTTAAACTCCATAATGATTTATTGTATTGGATTGTATTGATAAAATGAATGGTTGTATTCGACCTGCCGAAACTATGATATCGTATAACGGAATGGTTATAATTGGATATTCATGTAATCAGAGTATATCCATGGTTCGGTTCCGTCGGTCAAGTTGATATAGATTGAATTCTGGTATTTATGGATTCATGTTGTATTGGAGTTGTACTTCAATCATATTCAAGAATAGATTGATTCCAAATTTGACTGAGACTTAATCTGAGTCAGACCTTTTAGACGGAATTGAATTCTTGAATTAGTTTTGGTGTTATCGGTAACTGCTGCACATGGACGGCAGGATTTGTGTCTTTTTCCAAGACAATTACCGTGTTGATAACACCGTTTTTAGTTTGTCTACCTTAAATAGACAAGCATCCACTGTCTCCGGCTCCCCGAGGCTCAAGAGAATTGGTCGCGCTTAAACCTATATATACTAGGGTTCTTATTGTAAATTATATAACTTGAGGGGGTTTTATGAAAAATAGTTATGGTATATTTTCAAAATAGACCACAAGTATTTATTTATCGTCTTTAGGGTTTTCATGGATTTATATTTTAAAATATGAATTTTTCTAGTGAATAGAACCTAGTTTGCACATGGTATTTTAATGTAATATTGACTTAAAATGATATTGGATGGTATTTTCATGAACTTTTTGGATTCTTCTCTTGATTTAGAAAACATGGAATAGGTTATATATTAAAAGTAGCTATTTGGTTAATATTTACATAAATAATTATTTATTAAAAATATAATTTTATTTATTTATAGAAATCTCGTTTTTCTTAAAATTGTAATAAAAAGTCCATCGAGACCGAATGCTCCTTGCGGAGGTCTGCATCTCGCTCTACTAGGCCCCTAGGATGTGCGATAACCCGCACCATCCCGATCGGGGTTCATCAAAATAGGTTGTAGAGGCGTATTTTTAAAGGAATTATATAATACACTTTTAAAGAAAATGGTTTTAGATAGTTTACGGTATTTTATTGCAACGTGTAAATTTTCCCACAAATATTGCCCAAAAGTAAATCGTGCTATGTCATGAATGAGTGTTGTGAGGAGGTAGGTCATTAGCTCGTGTAAATCCCCGTTCCCATCTATAAAATTTTCTATTTTTCCTGGTTCCCCGATGTTTCCTCTTTTCCTCGTAATTTTGTGAAAAGTTGGTTGCCTAAGTTTTTGATAATTAATTTTCCTAAACCTTGACAAATAAAATTAAGCCCAAACCAACTTCATTAATCATATATTTTTCCCCACTGGCCCAAGCCCAGCCTTTCCCTCACTGCCGCCTGCGCCAACCATACCCAACTCCATTTCTTTCCCTTTTAAATTAACTTCCCCAGCCCAAGTTCCCTTCTTAGCCCACACTTCCTTTTTCTGGCCCAAACAAGTAAAACATTTAATTAAAACTAAATATATGTATTACCCCGGCCCATCCCAAGCTCCCTAATGCCCGCGTCCACTCTCATACCCGACCCGTTGCATTCTTCTTCCTCAATACAATTCATTTTTCCCGCTCCTTTCCATAACCCACGTCGCCCCCACGACGCCCATGTCGCCAACGTCCCCACGCTCGTCGCCCACGTCGTGCACCCCCTCGCGAGCTCATCAACCCACTCCTCGTCTCCAACTCCCTCACTCATCACTCTCACTCTCAAACCTCTTCTCTCTCTCAAACAGAAAACCCACTGCCTTCATCCCCGACAACGACGATGACGACGACGACGACTCTCCTCGTCCCCCTTTCTTCTCTCTCGCTCTCACTCTCGTGCTCACTCCTCTCTTTCCTCAGAAAAACCCACTACCATCTTTCCCTGACCATATCCAAACCGCCACCACCGAACTCACTCCCCTGCACCCTCACGCCGGCGAGCTCCCCACTGCCCTGAACCACCTCGTCAACCTCTACACCCTCAATATCATCACCATCACCTCCAAACCGAGCCGCCACTACCTCTCTCTCTTTCACAAACCCAAACCATCAAGCTCCGAACCCCCGCTGCGCCATCGTCGGAGTGACCACCGCCGACCACCTCCGACCCCAGTGCACTCACAAGAAGTTCCCAGCACCACACTCCGCCTCCAGTGATCGTGAACCATCCCCGGACAACTCCGACGACAAACCCGAACACGAGCCGAGGCCGTGAACCCTAGCCGTGCCTTTCGTAGTGCGTTCGTGCCGTTGCCGCTGCCGTGCGTCGCCAAAGTGCCTCCAGGCAAGTTACCTACTTGCTTCATGCTATTTGTTTTACTAGAACTTGAAATACCGTTAAATTCCACATGAACATTTAGTGCGAATTAAAACAGTGTAGTGTTCGATGCAAAACTCGAACAAAAACCTTTCTTTAAATTCACGGAACTCGATTGCATATGCTGTCCCGTCTGGCAATGATATTGTGTAGAAATTTGACTGAAAAATGTGATTGTTACTGGCTTAAACGATCACCCCCAATTACACCCGTAAAAACTGGGAATTTCCCGCACCTGAAACTTGTTAAAATCATAATTAATTTCCTACACATTGAAATGATGCGTTCGAGGGCTCAAATCGAAGCCGACTCGACGTCCTGGAACCATATTTAAGTTTTGAATTGTTTCTGTACTGAAATTATGACGAGAATTGGTTCGGAGAGCGGCTCTGGACTGCAGTCCAGAGCAGCTCTGGTAGTTTTTTTCTGTATCGTAATGTTTACTACCTTGCTGCCTGAACTCGTATGTTGCGGAACCCTACACCTTATTGAATATGAAACTGTTAGCTAAATAACGCAAGTGATTTCACCCTATTTTATCGTCGTTTATTATTTAAACTGCAATTTAAAAGAACAGGACGTCTAGCAGTCCCAAACAGAAACAGAACTGATACCCTAGTGTTGAACAGTACATAACTTCTGACGTAGAGATGCGATTGAGAATCCTTCTATTGCGTTGGAAACCCTATTGAAAAACCTATATTTCATTAAACTGTAGAGTTGCTAAATTCCGATCCCAAATGGGTGAAAATTCTGCCGCGAAACGGACGTTCAGTTCAGAAACTGAATTTCCTGCAGCGAGCACTTAAATTGAAACGGCTGTAACTTGAATACCAGAAATCCGATTGTACTAAAACAAATTTTGCTGAATTTCTGACAGAGTGTACATGTTACCGTATTTGTATCGTTTCACTAAATTTTGAGCATATGAATTACTGTAATTTTTGTAAACTTATGACGTGCATAATAGTTCATATTACACATGACTTGTTAATTGCATAAATGTACATACCTTACCCAACTGCCATATACATAGTGATAGTGTGCGTTATTATTTAGTGGACATTGCATTATCGTGCGTGAATGGTATTGGTTTAGGAGTATCAAGTACGCCAATAGAAAAGTGAATGATTCGTGACAGTGATTAATACAGTGAACAGTGACAAAACCGTGCTATTGGTGCATACTTGTACACGACTAAATAATAATCATCAGTAGTGTAAACCTGGGGAAAAGGGGGAAATTGAAGTGGAAAGAGCATCGTATTTAACGGGACCGTGTTTTAGAGGATGATCATTCGAACAGTGACTCTTATATATATTAGGTAGGATCTAGCGATCTGGCTGACATGGTTATGTCCCGGGCGTGTGGGCCATTATCTCGGGTATGTACGAGACTCCAGTTAAACATGATCTTCCTTTCCACTGTTCGATTTCAAACATGATTTAGACACTGATAGGGACACATAACATACTTTGCATCATTTAGTAAGATAGTGATTATCCGCATTTCACTTTCACTGTTATTACCTTATTTGCCTGTTTCATGTCATTATTATAATATTGCTATTATGTCGCTCTGACGACCTGAGTATGCATGCTCAATGTTAGAGGTGGATTCGCCTGACCTCGAAGAGACCGTGAAGAACCAGACTAGTGAACCAGTTACATTTCTATATTGATATTCCTGGTTAGTTGCGTTTTTGCTTACTTCCATTGAGCTCAGATTCCTTTATACTTGATAGTTTTAGTGACTGCATTCTCTTTACCCGTATTGGATTTTACTGATTACCATATAATGCTAGAAGCCGAAATGCGACTACGACAGGATCTTTCCTTGATCGTAGGAGCATGGCTGGCCTTGTCACCCTCATATTCCGTATTTTAGGAATTGGGGCGTGACATGGTTTTGTTGGTATCAGAGCGCCGGGTTTAGAATAAAATTGCAGTTCAATTTAGGGATCCCTTGAATCATACTTGGTTTCCTTACTGTCACTTCCATTTACTACATGTGCATCACCACTCAAGCTCATGTTTTGAATCTTATCTACCTTATCTTTTCCTCATGTCCGCATCATTAATCGTTATTTTCCTTCGTGTTCCACTATCTGATCTTGACCCTTACTTTTCTGGCCATGGCCAACCATGGGGCAGCACCGCTTCTTGAGGAGGACACTCGGTCTATCATTTCTTTCGACTGTATGTTAGCGAGTTCAGATGACGAGAGAATCGATGTCGTAACTCCAGAGATCAATATGATTAATGACTCTATCGACGAATAGGACCCAATAGGAGAGGATCCACATGGAAATGCGGTAGAGGAGGAACCCGATGAGGATCCAGAAGAGGACTCGGAGCAGGCAGCTATGACGCAATTCTCGAGATGGATTGGATGAGTACCTTCCATGCAGTTATTGATTGCCGAGCAAGGAATGTGACCCTCCGCATTCCCAATCACCCGGAGTTTATTTTCTAAGGCGGGAGCGAATCTTTAGAGCCAGCCAAATATAGAGCCAAGCCAAAGGAGCTGACAGCTATGGAGATTGATGAGAGCCCAGCCCCAGAGATTGTTCGGGATTTTCCGGACGTGTTTCCTGAAGATTTACCAGGTCTACCACCTCCACGTGTCTTGGAATTCTCGATCGATTTGACTCCAGGAACAGCACCAGTTTCCAAGGCCCCGTACAGAATGACACCGGTTGAGTTGGCAGGATTGAAGAAGCAGATTGAAGAACTCTTAGAGAAGGGATTTATCCGGCCGAGCATTTCACCGTGGGGTGCACCAGTTCTGTTAGTAAAGAAGAAGGATGGATCGCTGCGAATGTGTATAGATTACTGGGAGTTGAACAAAGTCACAATAAAGAACAAATACCCAATTCCGCGCATCGACGACTTATTCGATCAGTTAAGTGGGGCCAGGGTATTTTCGAAGTTGGATCTCCGTTCCGGATACCATCAAATCAGAGTAGCAGCTGAGGATATATGCAAGACGGCTTTCAGGACCCGATACGGACATTATGAGTTCCTTGTGATGCCGTTCGGTGTTACCAATGCACCAACGATATTCATGGACTTGATGAACATGGTGTTTGCAAAGTACTTGGACACGTTTGTCGTTGTATTTATCGACGACATACTTGTCTACTCGAAGACCCGGGAGGAACATGTCGAGCATTTGCACACGGTTCTACAAATTCTTCGGGAAGAGAAGCTGTATGCGAAATTGAGCAAGTGTGAATTCTGGCTCGACAAGGTTCAATTCTTGGGACACATTGTTTCGGGCGAAGGCATCTCAGTGGACCCGGCAAAGATAGAATCTGTCAGAGATTGGCCAACGCCGAAGTCTATGGCCGAGATCAGAAGCTTTCTGGGATTGGCAGGTTATTATCGGAGGTTCGTCCAAGACTTTTCAAGAATCACTGAACCGTTGACGAGGCTGACATGGAAGGAGGTACCGTTCGCATGGACAGAAGAGTGTACTCAGGCTTTTGACACACCGAAGTAGAAGTTAACTACGGCGCCAATTCTTACAGTACCAGATGATTCCGGTGGTTTGGTGATACATAGTGACGCCTCAGGGAAGGGATTAGGCTGTGTTCTGATGCAGCACGGTCGAGTGGTTGCCTACGCCTCTCGACAACTGAAAACTCACGAGAAGAACTATCCTACGCATGACTTGGAGTTAGCTGCAGTGGTTTTTGCGTTGAAGATTTGGAGGCACTATCTGTTGGGCGAGAAAGTAAAGGTGTACACGGATCATAAAAGTCTGAAGTACATCTTCACTCAGAAGGAACTAAACATGAGGCAGCGCCGATGGCTAAAGCTGATGGCGGTTTACGACTTGGACCTTCAGTATTACCCGGGGAAAGTAAATGTTGTACCAGATGTTCTCAGTCGCAAGCCAGCGGTCATGATGTTGACCAGTCAGAGGAGCATTATTGAGGATTTTCACAGACTCGAGCTTGAAGTCGTTATACCGAGCGCACTCAGTCAATTCTGGCAACTACAGGTGCAGTCTTCCTTTGTGGATCGCATCAAGGCTGCACAAGCGGATGATCCTCGATTGCAAAAGTTCAGAGCGCAAGTAGAAGCCGGCCCGAGAACGGACTTAATCATACATGAAGACGGTTCTCTGAGATTCGGTAGCAGACTCTGCGTACCCAAGGGGAATGTTCGAGAAGAGGTACTGGCTGAGGTGCATAGATCAGCTTATTCTGTGCATCCGGGAGGTACGAAGATGTATCGAGATCTAAAGCAGCATTTTTGGTGGAATGGGATGAAGCGAGAAATTGCGCGGTTCATATCCAGATGCTTGGTATGCCAACAGGGAAAGGCGGAACATCAAAGGACATCAGGATTGTTACAACTACTTCCGATACCAGAATGGAAGTGGGAGCACATTACTATGGATTTCTTGACGGCCTTACCACGGAGCCCTAGGGGTAATAACGCCATTTGGGTTATCGTCGACCGCCTTACGAAAGATGCACACTTCTTACCATTCCGAGTGGGACAGTCGACAGAGTCACTGGCAGAGAGATACATGCAGGAGATAGTGCGACGTCACGGTGTTCCAGTTAGCATTGTGTCATATCAAGACACCAGATTTGTTTCGCACTTTTGGAGGAGCTTACAGGAGAGTTTGGGTACCCGCCTCAAGTTCAGTACAGCTTATCACCCGCAGACGGACGGACAATCCGAGCGTACGATTCAGACGCTCGAGGATATGTTGAAAGCCTGCATGTTGGATTTTCAGGGTTCCTAGGAAGACTATCTGCATCTAGTCGAGTTTTCTTATAACAACAGTTATCAGGCTAGCATCCAGATGGCTCCTTTCGAAGCACTTTATGGGCGGAAGTGTCGATCCTCGGTTTGTTGGGATGATATGGGAGAACAAAGATTACTGGGTCCCGAGCTTATCGTTCAGACAGTCGACAAGGTCCAAATGATCAGGCAGCGTATTAGGACGGCTCAGGATCAACAGAAGAGTTAGGAAGATACCAGCAGGAGAGCACTAGAGTTTGAAGTCGGAGATCACGTGTTCCTGAAGATTTCCCCTACCCGTGGAGTTATCAAGTTTGGAGGTCGTGGGAAACTCATTCCCCGTTTTATCGGACCTTTTGAGGTGCTAGAGTGAGTAGAAGAGGTGGCCTATCGACTTGCCTTGCCTCCATCGCTAGCTGGTATGCACAATACCTTCTACGTGTCTCAGTTGCGGCGTTATGTTCGGGATGAGAGCCATATTCTGGACTATTCGGAGTTAACTTTGGGTACCGACCTATCCTACGAGGAGCAGCCCACTACCATCCTAGACCACAGAGAGAAAGTGCTGAAGAATAAGGTCATTCCGTTACTCCGAGTGTCTTGGGGCGTTCGTTCCCCAGGAGAATCAACCTGGGAGCGGGAGGAAGACATCCGTGCATGTTTTCCACATCTCTTTGTTTAGTACTTTTGTTTCGTTGTCTCTTTTTAAATTTCGAGGACGAAATTTTTGTAAGGGGGTATGATGTAAATCCCCGTTCCCATCTATAAAATTTTCTATTTTTCCTGGTTCCCCGATGTTTCCCGATGTTTCCCCTTTTCCTCGTAATTTTGTGAAAAGTTGGTTTCCTAAGTTTTTGATAATTAATTTTCCTAAACCTTGACAAATAAAATTAAGCCCAAACCAACTTCATTAATCATATATTTTTCCCCACTGGCCCAAGCCAAGCCTTTCTCTCACCGCCGCCTGCCCCAACCATACCCAACTCCATTTCTTTCCCTTTTAAATTAACTTCCCCAGCCCAAGTTCCCTTCTCAGCCCACACTTCCTTTTTCCGGCCCAAACAAGTAAAATGTTTAATTAAAACTAAATATATGTATTACCCCGGCCCATCCCAAGCTCCCCAATGCCCGCACCCACTCCCATACCCGACCCGTTGCATTCTTCTTCCTCAATACAATTCATTTTTCCCGCTCCTTTCCACAACCCACGTCGCCCCTACGATGCCCATGTCGCCAACGTCCCCACGCTCGTCGCCCACGCCGCGCACCCCCTCGCGAGCTCATCAACCAACTTCTCGTCTCCAACTCGCTCCCTCATCACTCTCGCTCTCAAACCTCTTCTCTCTCTCAAACAGAAAACCCGTTGCCTTCATCCCCGACGACGACGACGACTCTCCTCCTCCCCCTTCTTCTCTCTCCCTCTCACTCTCGTGTTCACTCCTCTCTTTCTTCAGAAAAACCCACCACCATCTTTCCCTCACCATCTCCAAACCGCCACCACCGAACTCACTCCCCTGCACCCTCATGCCGGCGAGCTCCCCACTGCCCTGAACCACCTCGTCAACCTCTACACCCTCAGCAGCATCACCATCACATCCAAACCGAGTCCCCACTACCTCTCTCTCTCTTTCACAAACCCAAACCACCAAGCTCCGAACCCCCGTTGCGCCATCGCCGGAGCGACCACCGTCGACCCCAGTGCACTCATAGGAACTTCCCAGCACCACACTCCGCCTCCAGCGATCGCGAACCATCCCCGGACAACTCCGACGACGAACCCGAACGCGAGCCGAGGCCGTGAACCCTAGTCGCGCCGTTTGTAGTGCGTTCGTGCCATTGCCGCTGCCGTGCGTCGCCAAAGCGCCTCCAGGAAACTTACCTACTTGCTTCATGCTATTTGTTTTACTAGAACTTGAAATACCGTTAAATTCCACATAAATATTTGGTGCGACTTAAAATAGTGTATGTGTTCAATGCAAAACCCGAACAAAAACCTTTCTTTAAATTCACGGAACTCGATTGCATATGCTGACCCGTCTGCAATGAATATTGTGTAGAAATTTGACTGAAAAATGTGATTGTTACTGACTTAAATGATCACCCCTAATTACACCCGTAAAAACTGGGAATTTCCCGCATCTGAAACTTGTTAAAATCATAATTAATTGCCTACACATTGAAATGATACATTCGAGGGCTCAAATCGAAGCCGACTCGACGACATGGAACCATATTTAAGTTTTGAATTGTTTCTGTACTGAAATTATGACGAGAATTGGTTCGGAGAGCGGCTCTGGACTGCAGTCCAGAGCAGCTCTGGTTGTTGTTTTCTGTCTCGTAATGTTTACTACCTTGCTTCCTGAACTCATATGTTGAGGAAACCTACACATTATTGAAGATGAAACTTTTAGCTAAATAATGCAAGTTATTTCACCCCGTTTTATCGTCGTTTACTATTTAAACTGCAATTTAAAAGAACATGACGTCTAGCAGTCCCAAACCGAAACAGAACTGATACCCTAGTGTTGAACAGTGCATAACTTCTGACGTAGAGACGCGATTGAGAATCCGTCTATTGTGTTGGAAATCCTATTGAAAAACCTATATTTAATTCAACTGTAGTGTCGCTAAATTCCGAACCCAAATGGGTGAAAATTGTGCCGCGAAACGGACGTTCAGTTCAGAAACTGAATTTCCTGCAGCGAGCACTTAAATTGAAACGGCTATAACTTAAATACCAGAAATCCGATTGTACTGAAACAAATTTTACTGAACTTCCGACAGAGTGTACATGTTACCGTATTTGTATCAATTCACTAAATTCTGAGCATATGAATTACTGCAATTTTTGTAAACTTATGACGTGCATAATAGTTCATATTACACATGACTTGTTAATTGCATAAATGTACATACCTTACCCAACTGCCATATACATAGTGATAGTGCGTGTTATTATTCACTGGACATTGCATTATCGTGCATGAATGGTATTGGTTTAGGAGTGTCAAGTACGCCAATGGAAAAGTGAATGATTCGTGACAGTGATTAATACAGTGAACAGTGACAAAACCGTGCTATTGGTGCATACTTGTACATGACTAAATCATAATCATCAGTAGTGTAAATCTGGGGAAAAAGGGGAAATCGAAATGGAAAGAGTATCGTATTTAGCGGGACCGTGTTTTAGAGGATGATCATTCGAACAACGACTCTTATATATATTAGGTAGGATCTAGCGATCCGGCTGACAGGGTTATGTCCCGGGCGTGTGGGCCGTTGTCTCGGGTATGTATGAGACTCCCGTTAAATATGATCCTCCTTTCCACTATTCGATTTCAAACATGACTTAGAGACTGATAGGGACACAGATCATACTTTGCATCATTTAGTGACAAAGTGATTATCCGCATTTCACTTTCATTGTTATTACCTTATTTGCCTGTTTCATATCATTATTATAATATTGCTATTATGTCGCTCTGACGACCTAAGTATGCATGCTCAGTGATAGAGGTGGATTCGCCTGACCTCGAGGAAACCGTGAAGAACCAGACTAGTGAACCTGTTACATTTCTACATTGATATTCCTGGTTAGTTGCCTTTTTGCTTACTTCCATTGAGCTCAGATTCCTTTATACTTGATAGTTTTAGTGACTGCATTCTTTTTACCCGTATTGCATTTTACTGATTACCATATAATGCTAGAAGCCGAAATGTGACTACGACAGGATCTTTTCTTGATCGTAGGAGCATGGCTGGCCTTGTCACCCTCATATTCCGTATTTTGGGAAGCGGGGCGTGACACCTCGTGAGTTTTCTAAAGGTAATATAAGGGAATATGTTGAATTATGTCAAAAGTAAAGTATATGGTATTTAACCGTAAAGATATGATAAAAGTTGCATAATAGATTTCTTTGAGATGAAACTTGTTTTAATGTGTTTGATAATGATTACTAAATAATCTATTAAAAATTTGTAGGTTTTTTATTATGAAAAAATTAGATTTTTAAAGAAAAGAGGATCGGAAGCCGGAATAACTCCGCTTCCGACGAGTTTTGAAAAGGAGAAGTTTTAGAATAACAAAAGATGAGGGGAGAGGGGACTTACAGGTTATAAAGAAAGAGGAGAGGTAGGAGAAGACTTTGGGATCGCCGGGGAGTCGTTTCGTCGCCGGATTCTTCTTCAAATATCGCCGGAACTTCGAACTTTGCCAACTCCACTTGTACAACTTGGGACTTGAAAATTTTAGAGAGTTTTTGTAATGAAATTCTGAATGAGGAGGGGTGAAATATGGTGTGGTATTTATAAGGAAAATTAGGGTTTAGAATAATGAAGAATAGAATTAAAATGTGCATTAAAAATGAAATAAAGAGATGAATTATCACTCTCTGGATGTTTTCAGAGTAAACAAACAATATGGAGTTAGTGGGGTAGGCGAAGGGGTGTTAGGGTTAGAGTTTGGAGAGTATTGAGGACGAGGGGCCCGGCGGTGCCGATCTTGGGATGAATCTCGCCGGCCCATGTCCGGTGGTGGGTGGTGGGATCTTTGACACGTGTCCATGTCGCTTTGTATAACTCAGTGCATGTGTTTGATTACTTTGTGACTTTTCATTTTACGCCCTTTGAGCTTCTAAAAGTTTAAAAGAAAATAAAATAAAAATAATATGTAGCTGGGTGGATTCGAACACAGGGGCTACGTCACAGCAGTGTAAGGCTTTACCAATGAGATACACGTGCTTTCTTGCTGTTCAAATGCAAATCAAATTTATAACTTGTGCCCAGGCTTAGGTATTCCTTTCTGGATTTTGAAAAAAAAATTCTGTACAGAAAATTTAGGATTGTTATATTCTACCCCCCTTCTAAAAATTTCGTCCTCGAAATTTATAGAAGGAAAGTGTAACAGGTTCAAGAAAAGTTTGGTGATAGAACTATTGATAGTGCATGAAAAATATTTGGAAGAACGAAAGAATGCAAAAGTTTTGGAAAGATGTGACGGAATTACCAGGGTTACCTTAGTCTACAGTCTCAGCTTCTACGGCCGGTAATGTGTAAGCCTGACGCCGGGGGTACATTCCTCCTAACTGGAGGCACATTCCTCTGTCCTTGGGGCTTATTCCTTAGTGCCTGTTGGAATTGGAGATTAGAATGTGCAGGAGGTCCACGCGGAGGTGGAGCTGGTAGAGCAAGATGAGGTGCAGGAGACTGGATAGCTGGCCGTTGCGAATAAGTGTTGTGTGTTGAAACCGGGTTGCATTTATAAGGATATGTTCCAATTCCATGATTGGATGCGCCACAAACTAAGCACAGGCCTTTTGCGCGCCTACAACCCTTCCACAGATGTCCATCCCTCTTGCTGTAGAACCAAAAATATAGACTTGGCGGGTTAGTTGTTACTTCCGGTCTCCTGGGTGCAGAAGTTTGTATAGGAGGGTCCTTTCCTGCCATCTGGGTGGCAGGGCGCTTCATACTGGCAGATTGAGGTCTGCCCTTCTTCTTCACTACTGCCTCGTATCTTTGGGCAGCCTTCAAAGCTAGGTCGTGGGTTGGGAAATCCCCTGTAGTTAAGGCAGGTTAGATCTCCGGGTCTAACCTTTATTGAAATCGTCTAGCTCAAATCTCCGCCATCGGTATCAAGTGTGTCGCGAACCTGCTCAACATAGTAAATTCAGCAACATACTCATCCACCGATCTACTCCACATAGAGCCTTGTTGTAGGTGGATAAACTGCTGCTCCATGTCGAATCGGGCAGTCTTTGGAAAATACTTCGCGTTGAACATTTCGCGAAAGGTTTTCCATTCGATAGGCTGGGCAAGACGGCTTTCTTCCGCTGTCCACCAAACTCGGGCGTTGTCGGTGAGTTGCAGCTTTGCAAGCTGAACCCAAGAAATCTCTGGCACTTGTGCTGCCGCCAGATCATCCTCGATGCTCTGAGCCCCTTCTTCAGCTTCTAAAGGGCTCTCTTTCCTGAAAAGTTCTTAGGGTGCAGTGCCCGGAATTGCTTCACTCCGGGTGCTTCCGCTTCTGGATGGTTCATCAAGATAGCGGTTTGCTGCTGCTGTCTCTCCAGGAGGCTCTTAATCGCCTTGAGCAATACCGTCTGCTCATTGATCGGAGCAGCAACGGTAGGTGTAAGTGGAAGAGGTGGTGGTGTATTGTTGACATTGGTGCTGGTGTTGTTTGGAGAATCCATAACCTTGAAAAAAAAATAGGGTTAGGATAGATTCAAAGAATATGAAATTGTAAGATTCAAGTAATATAAAATGTAAAGAATGTTTTTAGTTGCTGATTTTTGTGTTATATTTCTTAGAACTTCATGCAGAATTGACCCTGCATGTCTATGCAGAACGGACCTCCATAGGCCATCAACAAAACCTGTCACACCCTGCTTCCTGGTATATGGTAAGGTGGCGCGACGATGCCCGCTACGTATTTACTCAGAAGTAAACACACTAAGCGTAAATAAGTAATATAAAGTAAATATACACAACAAGATATGAATGTAAATGAACAACAACTTTTATTTATTAAACGTTCATTTACAAGTACAACTGGAAATGTAAATACAGGAATGGAAAGCAATGCCTAAACAATGGCATAACTGAAATGAAAGTGTATACAAGTGAAGCCTAGTGGTCTTGCTGCTCAATGATCTGCTCCAAGTGCTCCTGGCTGGTCTCGAACTCCTCAGCGTCGGGTCCTCCTGACAACATTCTAAATAAGAAGAGAAATAGGAATGTCGTCAGCGAACAATCGCTCGGTAAGTCCAAGAGAAGAAATATAATAGACAGAAAAGAGAATATACTGATATAATATTGATCGTTATGTTATCGCGGTTATTTGTAGCTTGGTACAGAATATACCAGTATATACGAGAGGAGTCCAATTTACACTGTGGATTTTGGTAACCCGTAGTACAAGGCTCCGTCGATAATACCACGGAACAACGGCATGGATGTAATTACGTCTTTCAGTGACCACCTCGTGCCACCTTTAACATGTTCCGTACCAGTCTACCCATTTTTTAAACCCCGTAATGATTTATTGTATTGATTGTATTGGATTGTATTGATGTAATGAATAGTTGTATTAGACTTGCCGAAACCATGATATCGTATAACGGAATGGTTATAATTGGATATTCATGTAATCAGAGTATATCCATGGTTCGGTTCGGTCGGTCAAGTTGATATAGATTGAATTCTGGTATTTATGGATTCATGTTGTATTGGAGTTGTACTTGAATCATATTCAATAATAGATTGATTCCAAATTTGACTGAGACTCTGACTCAGACCTTTTAGACGGAATTGAAGTCTTGAATTAGTTTTGGTGTTATCGGTAACTGCTGCACATGGATGACAGGATTTGTGTCTTTTTCCAAGACAATTATCGTGTTGATAACACCGTTTTTAGTTTGTCTACCTTAAATAGACAAGCATCCACTGTCTCCGGCTCCCCGAGGCTCAAGAGAATTGGTCGCGCTTAAACCTATATTTACTAGGGTTCTTATTGTAAATTATATAACTTGAGGGGGTTTTATGAAAAATAGTTTTGGTATATTTTCAAAATAGACCTCAAGTATTTATTTATCGTCTTTAGGGTTTTCATGGATTTATATTTTAAAATATGAATTTTTCTAGTGAATAGAACCTAGTTTGCACATGGTATTTTAATGTAATATTGACTTAAAATGATATTGGATGGTATTTTCATGAACTTTTTGGATTCTTCTCTTGATTGAGAAAACATGGGATAGGTTATATATTAAAAGTATATATTTTGATAATATTTACATAAATATTTATATATTAAAAATATAATTTTATTTATTTCTAGAAATCTCGTTTTTCTTAAAATTGTAATAAAAATTCCATCGAGACCGAATGCTCCTTACGGAGGTCTGCATCTTCTCTACTAGGATTAAGAATATGCGATAACCCGTACCATCCTGATCGGGGTTCCCCAAAATGGGTTGTAGAGACGTATTTTGCAAGGAATTATATAATACACTTTTGAAGAAAACGGTTTTAGATAGTTTATGGTATTTTATTGCAACATGTAAATTTTCCCATAAATATTGCCCAAAAGTAAATCGTGTTATGTCATGAATGAGTGTTGTGAGGAGGTAGTTCATTACCTCGTGAGTTTTCTAAAGGTAATACGAGGGAATATGTTGAATTATGTCAAAAGTAAAGTATATGGTATTTAACCGTAAAAATGCGATAAAAGTTGCATAATAGATTCTTTTGAGATGAAACTTATTTTAATGTGTTTGATAATGATAACTAAACAATCTATTAAAAATTTGTAGATTTGTTATTAAGAAAAAATTATATTTTTAAAGAAAAGTGGATCGGAAGCCAGAATAACTCCGCTTCCGACAAATTTTGAAAATGAGAAGTTTTAGAATAGAAAAAGAGGAGGGGAGAGGGGATTTACAGGTTATGAAGAAAGAGGAGAGGTAGGAGAAGACTTTAGGATCGCCGGGGAGTCGTTTTGTCGCCGGATTCTTCTTGAAATGTCGCCGGAACTTCGACCTTTGCTAACTCCACTTATACAACTTGGGACTTGAAAATTTTAGAGAGTTTTTATAATGAAATTCTGAATGAGGATGGGTGAAATGTGGTTTGGAATTTATAGGGAAAATTAGGGTTTAGGGTAATGAAGAATAGAATTAAATGTGCATTAAAAATGAAATAAAGAGAGGAATTATCACTCTCTGGATGTTTTCAGAGTAAACAAACAATATGGAGTTAGTGGGGGTAGGCGAAGGGGTGCTAGGGTTAGAGTTTGTAGAGTATCGGGGACGAGGGGCCCGGCGGTGCTGGTCTTGCGATGAATCTCACCGTACCAAGTCCGGTGGTGGGTGGTGGGAGCTTGGCCACGTGTCCCTGTCTCTTGGTATAACTCAGTGCACGTGTTTGATTACTTTGTGACTTTTCATTTTACGTGTAGTGCACGTGCAAACCTTTGAGCTTCTAAAAGTTTAAAAGAAAATACAATAAAAATAATATGTGGCTGGGGGGATTCAAACACAGAGGCTACGTCACAGCAGTGCAAGGCTTTACCAATGAGCTACTAGTGCTTTCTTGCTGTTCAAAAGCAAATCAAATTTATAACTTGTGCCCAGGCTTAGGTATTCCTGTCTAGATTTTGAAAAAAAAATATGTACAGAAAGTTTAGGGTTGTTATAACCTAGACGCCCTATGAGCGATATAACGTTAAGCGATATTCTAAACACGATTAATTTCTCCTAATGAGTGCGAAGTCCTTAAAAGCTTAAAATCTAGTTTCTTTTAAACTTTTATGCGGGTGAGATATGCTTGATTTCGTGACTTGTAGGCCACGGAAAAAATGATGAAATCATTTACCGTATGTTGTGGGGTTCGCTTGCCCTTAAGTCTGTATTAAATGGATGCAATGTGCAAATTAATGAAAAGGTTGTTCAAAATATCAAACAATCATTTTTTTAAGCTTAAGCACGGCATTGCAACAAATATGGATTAGTCAATTTAGCTTTTGACAGCGAACTTGCAAAGAATCCTGCAAAGATAGAATAGTGCACGCGTCGGATTTGAGAAAGAAGGAGATAGGAAATACGTACCGATATGTTTTGGGTTAAGAAACCCCCGTTGAATTGTATCCGAGAGTGCTTGGATGTTCGCTTGCGCGGGTCAAACTAATCAGACTTTTGGCACTATACTTCACTATCACCTTGTACTTGAATGTACACTTTGCTTAGCACGATCGCAGTTCACAATTCCTTAAAATCTGAAAATATTGGGACAACGGATATTTAGTGCGAAAAATTGATATATGTGCTCAAACTTCTACACACACAAAATTATGAAAATAAAACTATAAAAATGGGATAATAATAGAACAGTGGAGCCTACGGCAAAATATTGGAGCAAAAAGAGGATATTGGACCACCGGTAGCGAGGATTTGGCAATTTCCGGCGGTCGGTTTGAAGAATTGAGGCTCCAATTTCCTACCGTGTTCTCTATATTCTAATATTGTCCCAATTTTATAGTTTAACTTTTCCAATTAGTCTCAGAGTGTCAGCAGGTTAAAATATAAAAGAACAAAATATTAGAAATGTTAATTTTTGTATTGGTTTTTGAATTTTTTTAAATTTTTAGTTTCGTTTTTCAGAATAGTGTTAGTTTTATAAACAAAATATACAGAGATTAACCCGAAATAACAAGAATAAAAACGTTACTGTCTACCCGGCTGTTGGGAATTCACCCGCGCGCACAAATGCGTATGTTTTGGAAATGGAAACGTTTTAAGGAAATGGATGCGCACACGAGCTCATTCTCACGTTGTAGCGAGCCGGCAAGTACGGGTCGGTCCGCAGGAAATTGTGTATTAGGTTTTGTTGTTTAAGGTTCAACAAATAACGAATTGGTTGATTTGTCACAAAAATAAAAAGAATACAAAAACAAGAAAACAAAGAAAACAAGTCGAGAAAGAAGTGGTTGTGGATTTGGATAGGAAGGTCAAATCGCGAAGATTCCTTCGAAACTCCCTTGATCATATTTGTCCGTCCTTACGTCGATCCCGGCATGAAGCATGACTTGTCAAGGCGGTTGCAGAGGAAAAATCATCAAATTACGATATTCGCCGCAAAACAAGAAACGAGTCGGTTTTGTTCACTTACCGTTTGTATGTCCAAGCTTGAGATATCTACACTAAGCATGAGGGTTAGCAAGCATACCACAACATCAAAAACACAAATTAGAGAGTGAAAGCAAATGATTTTAGTGTTGAGTTTTCTAAGTGTTTGTGATAGTATATAGTATATAAAACCAAGAGATTTTTCAAGTCACTTAATCACAAAATACCATATCTAAACCTAGCATCCTTAACACTAAATTGATTTTAACTTAAACATTGAAATGAGGAAAGGGGGTGAATATGGTATATGAGGAGGTTACAAAGTAACCATGTTTCAAAATACCATACCACATCAATACATAAAAAATCTTTAAGTTAGAATCATATATATAAGCACATTAAACATTAACAGGAGGAGGAGGAGGCAAATCCTTTCATCTCATTTCCTCACCATTACCACAACCAAATATATTAGTTAAGCATGATAAAAAGAAAAGCAAATAAGAAAAAGAAGCAAGTAATCAAAGAAACAACAATATTATTAACACTTGAAGAAATTTAGGTACAAGATATTGGTAATTTTTTCAACCTCCATAATGAAGCTCTCAAAAGAAAGCTTCAAGAGGGAAGAAGAAGAAGAAGAAACCAAGTTGAAGCCCACACAACTCTCAAGCTAAAACAAAAACAAAAGAAACGGAAATAGGTATAATATCTATGCACACTCTATGTGAGACCCCTTCCCTTGCTCACAGATCTGGCTTTTATAGGCACCCAAAAAGATTAAAAAAGTAATAAAAATAAGGTGATGTGACTGCAAGGGAGGGACAGAAAAAAGATGGGGACAAATGGGGCAAGAGGGCCGGCGAGCTCGGATTTATGGGGTGTGTCGCCGGTCTTGGTCCGAGAAATGAGGGTCGTATTGATATGGTGGTCTTGTGTTTACTCTAACATTATCCTGGTGCTGTTTGATTTGTCTAAAATAACCTGGTTTGCATTCAGAGATTTGGAGGGAAACTTGAAGCAATGTATCACATCAAAACTTTTAGCATTTATCACACATGTCCCCCTCCCCCCCACTTGCACAAGCAATCATTTGTGTATGCCATGGGCAGCCCTACCATGGTCCAAGCCATCAAAGAGTCATGTGCACACTTGTATGTGTTGGACCAAAATTGTATGCACACATTTATTTTGCAAAAGCTCTTTAAATATCGGTCGATTTCCTGTTCTGCTTGCAGTGTCGGCTCCTAAACGTTATATCCGTGATTTTGAATGTGTTTTCAGTATTTTATCACGAACACCTGTAATCTGTAATTACTGAGCAGACGCTGGTTAAAAGTACCGATAAATCAAAATAGATCATGAATGAGGGTATTAAAAATGCAGTTTTTAGTGATGAACAAATACCCCCAAACCTATCTTTTGCTCGTCCCGAGCAAAACAAAATTCTAGCCTCACTTTCACAGGGAACACGATTGCACTGAGCATGTGCAACAATCCGTTAAACCTCTAGGTGTCCCTAGTAGGAGGAGTGTTGTCTTTAAGGGTTTTCAGCGGATTACACCCATAAAATCCAGTCAAGTTAGCATCGTGGAGAAACTGTTGATTCTAATCTTAAGGTTAAGAATCAAAGCTAGAAGTTCTATTACCCAAGTCAGAAACGTTAAACCATATTTTTTTCAATCCTCACAATTTTTTTAACATAAGCTTATATGCGTCTTTACGTGAGTGTGCGGATAGTGTCCATAAGTTTTTAAGAATTTGATTAGGGTCATCATGTCTTAAGTACGGACCAGGATAAACTTCTAAAGGATCATACGAGTTTGAGAGGAGTTTAAGATTTTCTCAAATTTGATTCTCCAGTTAGGTTTCAAGTCAGAATATACATCATTTTTAATAGAGAACCTAAGTCTCATTCTTCACTCCTACCTTTCACCTGTTTTTGTTCATATACACCCAAGTTATTGTGCAAAACGTCTTTATAAATATACCTTCATATCTCCGCGAAAAAATGTTTTGATAGAAAACTTGTCTCCGCCAAGATTATTCTCCCACAAAGAACCATGAGGACTTTTAACTTGGAGAGGACACTTGCTTAGCTTGTTTTATTTGGCGATTGGAAACTTAGCGAGCTTTGGGTCAATGACTCCCAAACCAGATGGTTTTAGGGCATTAGGTGTGGAAACACCCCAAGGACTTAATTACCCAAGTTACTAAGGCCACGAAACAAAAGACTCATTTTATTTAAAATATTCTGAACTCGGTGAAAACGGAGATATATCCAGCATTTCTTTTAAATCCGAAGACGTTACATGTGGATAAGGTGTGTAATTACTCCAACAAGGTTCCAGATGGGTTATTCTATTAAAAGCTCTATAAAATTCTTCATATCTACTTCATTGTATGAATTACTCTTGATATTACTTAACTCAGAACAAACTTGTTTGATCCTAAAGATTTTTATCAATTTAAAAAGTTTTTCAGAGATGTCAGACTTTCATCAAATTCTCAAACACATACGACACATGTCAAGTGTTATAAAAGACGTATATAGGCTACGGTTAGACACAAAGGAGGGTTGTATTTTGGGTTTTCAATCTCTCGAAAAGGATTTAGTTGCTTCTATCTTATCAACCGAACCGTCGGACTTCGAATCTAAGTTCCCCTGCTAGCTAACATGAAAAAGTTTTTATATTTTGAAGATTTTTTTTAATTTTTATAAGTTTTTCAATACAATGCAATACAAAAGCAGATATGAAATGCGACTACATGCAAAGAAAAGAAAAATACATAATGTAAGTGCTGAAATGCAGGAAATATGCACATGCAAACTATATGCAGATACAAAATGCAACCAAAACAGATCCACCCCCAAACTGAATATGACGATGTCCTCATCGTCGTTTGGCCTTGCCCTTGGTTCTGCTACTCCCGCTTGCTTCTTCTTGGTTTGCTAAGATCTGGCTGAGTAGTTCTTTTATCTCCTTGTTCTGCCTGATCAAAGTTTTGATGCCACGGACCTCCATCCTGTGTAATTCATAGGGATCTTTCGGAAAGTCCTCTCCCAAGTAAATCTCTGAGGAAGTCTGTGGTGCCGCATGCTCGCTAGGGTCAGTGGGTGACCAAATCTGCTGCTCACTCCTGTCGTCCGTATAGCCTGATGAGATCCTCTCTATCTCCACCGGGACGGTGTCATACGTCGTGATGCAGGCTGTGAAATCATCGTATTCCATGTAGTAGCGACAAATTTGGGTGACGAGGATGGGAAGTAACGATTTGTGCACAGCAACACTTTCCTTGATTGTGGAAAATAGCATGCTCGCCATGCAAAATTGATAATCCTTGGTCATTAAACAATGAACCATATGCCCCACAATCGCTGGAAAAGATGAAACTCGAGTGATCCCCCTGACGTTACGGTAAGCCCAGCGACAAGCCGTATAGATGTTTCTATAAATCTGCTGGGAATTTATCCCAGCATCTCGTAATTCGCACCGTGTCCCCGTGATTGTCCTATAATGGGCAAGCTCTAACGGTCTTTGAAAACCAGGTCGGATAGGGATGTCTGTGACATTGGATATCGTATCTGCTGAAAATACCCTCCGTCTACCGTGAAAGTGAAATCGAATGCGATCCTGGAGTATTTCACTATTTCTAAGAGCGTCATAGAACTCATCTACCAAATGTTCACAAGCACATAACCCCTCTTCCCCATATAACAAAAACTCCCACCCCAACTGTCAGATAGCATCATGAAAATAGCTCCCAAACACCTCGTGGGTGAATACATCGACAAAATTTCTTTCTAATGCAAAAGTGGCCATGATCTGTAGGTTGGTGTAGTTTGCAGAAAATTTAAACAGTACAGGAGAGGGGGGAAGAGAAAATCTTACAACTCTGACAAAGGAAAACGACGATCGGGGACTTCGAGACCGGTGGCGCCGGATTCTTCGATGATGTCGACGATCGGATTCCGAGTAAAGGGGCTAGGGTTTTGGAGGAAGGTTCGAGGAAAGCAAAGAAGGGATATGGTGTTGTTTGAGAACTGAGAATAAAGGGGTCGGGTCAGGGATGTTATGACTTTATAAAGGACATTTTACAATAAAACCCCCCAACAAATAGAATCCCCACTTCTTATAATTACTCAAACCAAAAGTTAAATTAGTGTGCTATCCCTAAACTTCAGCACTCATCCCCTAACGGGTGAGATCTTATTTTCAAAAAACTACGAAAAACAAAAATTAATTATAGTATTCACAAGTTAAACGACATTGTTAGTTCAGAAATTAATACCAGCCACAAAAAAAGTTTATCGATATAATGCAAGGGCTGGTAAAAGAATACGTATATAAAAAAGAAAAAGAATGTGTTAGTTGTTAGTGAAGGGCATGTGTGTGTAAAAGTAGGGATCAGAAAACGTTGAAAGTGAAAATGAAGTTTTGAAGAGGTCAAAGAATTGTTGCCCGGATGAATTGAATGTTCAAAAAGCACATGTCGAGTTTCGGAGTCAAGATTGTTTAAAAACTGGAGTTCATCTGCAAAAAAAATGGAAAAGGAAAGGTTCATGGGATGTTCCTGTTTAGTCGAAAATATTGCATTCTATAACATAACAATTTCCTCATTATTCTAATCATCTAAGGATAGTTGATATAAATATAACACATATTACCAGTTTGTCTGGAAAATACTAATTACCCCTTGTTATATACATATATATATATATATATATATATTCAACATTCTTTAAAGGAAATTGTGTGTTTATTATTCCATGCATGATATTATATATCTCGACAATCTTCAGTGAGATTTTGTGCAGAAAATTATTCAGGTCAAAGAACTGGAATCGCAAAATTGCCGATAAAATGCAGCTAGTCAAAGACTTAAAATCTGGCAGAGATTTATAAGAGATTAAATGATTCCATACATCAAAAGAACATCCAAAGACCAACATCAGACTACCCCAGAAACATGAAGCAGCGATCTCATCAAATGGCCGCGTAACCGCGGCCTAGTTGGCCGAGTTGCCGCGGTTCCGCAGCCGAGTTAAGGTATCAAGTGACGTCGTCTCTCCAGAATCTTCATCTCAACAACCTTGCTTACTTGAGACGCTTCATTACCATATGGCTTCTTCTGAAAGGCTTTACATAACAACCTTCTTCTAGAAGGCTCCTTATAACAACCTTATTCTAGAAGGCTCTCTCTAACAACCTAGCTTATGAGGGAAGCTTAATTTGAGATCTATAAAAAGGGATCTAGATCTAATTTTTGGGGTTACTCATTATTACACAATTGAGCCACAATTACAATTCAATTCAAGTTGAGTGACACAACTTGAGATCCAATTCAAATCCAATCAAATCAAAATCCATTGAGAGCAAAATCAAGCATCAATCGAAGATCCTTTATCGCAACGCCGAATCGTCATCAAGAGCAAGAGATCCGCATCTGATCCACGACTCACGGCAATCGAGCCAAGCAAAGTTCGACGACAAATTCCCTTTCAAAGAAGCGATCGAGAGCTAGTCTTGTAAACTCAAATTGAGAGGTGTAATTTGAAGGAGATTTAATAAAGGTGATAATTGTAATTCTTGCTTTCTTTACATTCTTGCATTATGAAATTTCTTGTTCTTGATTCTTTAATTTTTATGATGCGTGATTGAAATCTCCGCTTGAAAAGGAATCGAGAGAATCGGTAGATCTAGTGATGATGAAATCCTAATACTAATCTTAAGTCTTATGAGGATTGTGAACTTTAGGAAAAAAAATCATCAATGACCTAATTTGGATAGAGATCATGTTCTTGCTAATTTCGTTGCAAATTAGGAATTAAACAATTGATGATTTTCTTTGCTAAAGGCTAGATCCGTATGATGATCAATGAAAAGACAAGGGATGGTGAAGGAGAAACCCTAGTTTCTTCAATAGATCCCTGATCTTCATTCATCATCATCGATCTAGCTACAATTCATCAATAGATAAGATTTGTAATTTTTAGTATTCATCATTGCTACTAATTCAATCGATTCCTACAAGCTATTCTTCATATTCTTGATAATTCAAATTGATATTGGACACTTTCTTGATTTCTAATTCTTGAATATATTCTTGATTTTCTTGAAATGACAACTCAATTAATTCTTGAATTACTTTCTTGAATTTTGTTTTATATTTTCATTTCGATTCATATAAAGAAAGATCGAATAAGTACACGCATCTCAGTGGACGATCCGTATTCATTAACGAGCTACATCGACACCGTTAATTGATTGCGGTTATAAATTCTTTGGTTGTGATTACATTTCAAAACACGATCCGAAATTTTAGATCAATCAGTTCCCTAATTGATCCCGACTCAAACTCACTGAGGATATCAAGTTCATCCGCAAATAATTCTTCAAAACTCTGTATGAAAGACTGTTTTTCATGGCTGTCTTCCTCCTTATAATTCTGCACAATCCTACACTCACTGCTATAGCTCACAATTCCCAAAACAAGTTCTTCTTCATCACATTCATATCTGGGTAGCTTCATGTCATTTAAAAAGGTAGGTTCCCATCCTAACGTTTCTTCCGAAACAATATCACTAGGTGACACAAAAATTATGGGTTCCTGATCATTGATCTCTTCTAACAATCTATCCAAACCATACCCGTCAAAATCACAAGCTTCCTCCTCTAAAATTGTAATACAAAAATCAGTCGGAGGTTTTTCTTGTGTGTCCTGATAACACTTAGTCAATTCAATTGCATCGTCATCTATGAAATCACCAAAACTCAATTGATCGTTTATCTTACTTGGGTGACTTCCTAGATGACAGATATTAACACTATGTGGTTCTAATTGACTTTGTTCACTCTTTAGAATCACTACAGCTACATGCTCTTCAATTCTAGCCAAAGATTGAGCTTGAGTGTGAATCAATTGCTCAGACTGTTGTATAGGCAGGGCTAGCGTAGCAGCTGTTTGATTCTCGACCGCAATCATTATTTCAATACATATCTCTAAAGCGGTCAACCTAGCATCTATCTTACCATCGTTCCCTAAGGATGGGTCAGCTGTTTCAGGAAGAGAGGGTTATGACGGTGGTGATGCTAAAGCAGTTACCCTGTCGACCCCTTTCTCTAAATTTTCAATCATTAGGTCTCTAATTGAAGTGGGACTGGGTTCAAGAGTGTTAGGTGGGTGACCATTATCAAAAATCTGGGACGGTTGGTCACCCCCTAGAAAAGGACAATTTTCATGAATGTGGGAAGAATTGTGGCAATTTGAACAAAAGAATTGGGACTGGGTATAAACAGAGAAATAAGAATTGTGAAAAATTGAATTGAATCGTGTATCACCCATATCAACAAGAATTCACAAATGTCACAAAAATAAAGAATATCATACCCCTAGCAGTCTATGTTATGCTGAGTCAACTAGACCTGCTCAAGAACCTGATTGTCGAAGTAAAACTGTATCGAGAAACGGGCTTAAGATATATGGATCACGAAGCTAGATAAGTGCAGAGATACGGGGGGGGGTTCCAACGCTTTCGCGAAGTTCCTTAATTAGATAACCCTTTCTCTTGAACACTTGCCTACACACCCCGTGAATGATATACCGTTAAGCGTTGTTCTAAACACAGTTAACTTCTGCTAATGAGTGTGAAGTACTTAAAGTCAAAGTTCTAGTTAATTTTAAATTACTATATGTATGCAAGAATGCAGTTTTGTGATTTGTGGGCTACGGAAAAAGGTGATAAAATCATTTACCATATCTTGTTTGGTCGTGCCCTTAAATCCGTATTAAGATGCAAATGCGCAATCAATAAAAGAATTCAAGAAATCAAGAAATTAAGCAATTCTTTTTCTGTTTAGGCTTAAGCGCTGCAATAAATACGGGTTAGTTCTCTGTGCAATTGGTGGCAAAATTGTGCGAAGAATCCTGCAGAAGATAGAAATATTGGAATGCGTCAGATTCAAGAAGAATGTGTTAGGAAATACGTACCGATGCGATTTGGTTTAAGAAACCGCTTTGAAGTGATTACGGGTATCTGAATGTTCGCTTGCGCGGGTCAAATTACCCGGATCTTTGGCACTGTACCTCACTAACGTTTTGCAATTGAATTAGATCCTTTCTCCGCACGATCGCTGGTCGTAATTCCTTAAAAACTGAAATGTCGGAAAATACAATATTTAGTGTCAAAAGCAATATATATGCCCCAATTCCTGCACACACCAAATTAAAAAATCAAACAATACCAATAGATTACTGACAAGGAACTGGAGATAACACAAGAAAAAAATCGCAAACACCCTGAATGGGCCGGCGAGATCGATATTTCATCAATGTCGCTGGCCAAATGCAGAGTATTTGTGCTCGAATTTTGTGTGGCTCTTCCAGTCTATATTAGTAGTCTATTGGTATGCTTTGATTTTTTAGTTTAAGTTCAGGGTGATTGCAGGTTTTAAGGACAGAGAACAAGTTAGAAAAAATTTCGTTTTTTTTGTTTTGAAAAAAATTGAATTAAAAATTAGAGAGTTTGTACGAACCAGAAATAACAATTCCTAATAACTACCAACTCCCCGGCAATGGCGCCAAAAGCTTGTTGGGAATTCACCCGCGCGCGCAAACGCGTATGTTTTGGAAATGGAAACGTTTTAAGGAAATGGATGCGCACGCGAGCTCGTTCTCATTTTAAAATTTTTAAACCGCAAGTGCACGGCGCATTGTAGCGAGCCAGCAAGTACGGATCGATCCGCAGGGAATTGTGTAGTAGATCTTGTTGTTTAAGGTTCAACAAATAAAGAATTTGTTGGTTTGTTACAAAAATAAAAAGAATACGAAAATAGGAAAACAAAGAAAACGAGTCAAAAAAGAAGTGGTTGTGGCTTTAGCTCGGAAGGTCGAATCACGATGATTCCTTCGACGCTCCCTTGATCATGAGTTATCCGTTCTTACGTCGATCCCGGCATGAAGCATGACTTGTCAAGACGGTTGCGGAGCACAAATCATCAAATTCCGATATTCGCCGCAAAACACGAAACGAGTCTGTTTTGTTCACTTACCGTTTCTATGTCCAAGCTTGAGATATCTACACTAAGCACGGGGGTTAGAAAGTATACCACAACATCAAAAACACAAATTAGATAGTGAAAGCAAATGATTTTAGTGTTGAGTTTGCTAAGTGTTTGTGATAGTATATAGTATATGAAACCAAGAGATTTGTCAAATCACTTAATCACAAAATACCATATCTAAACCTAGCACCTTTAACACTAAATTGATTTTAACTTAAATATTGAAATGGGAAAAGGGAGTGAATATGGTATATGAGGAGGTTACAAAGTAACCATGTTTCAAAATACCATACCACATCAATAAATAAACAATCTTTAAGTTAAAATCATATATATAAGCACATTAAATAATAACAAGAGGAGGAGGAGGCAAAGCCTTTCATCTCATTTCCTCACCATTACCACAACCAAACATATTAGTTAAGAATGATAAAAAGAAAAGCAAATAAGAAAAAGAAGCAAGTAATCAAAGAAACAACAATATTATTAACACTTGAAGAAATTTAGGTACAAGATATTGGTAACTTGTTCAACCTCTGTTCCCTGATTAAAAATCAGGAAAGGACTCAGAAGAGGCATCACATGCTCACACGTGACCAATGGTCACGTATTGGCACGTGACGTTTAAAGCAACGACACAAAGCGCATTCAAGAAAAAGCTCCAGAAAAGATCACGTGCTCACACGTGACCAGTGGTCACGTGTTGGCACGTGACGGCTGAGTAGCGGCCAGAGAACAGAGCGCAGAAGAAGAGAAGCCCATTCCAGGGGTCACGTGCCTACACGTGACCAGGGGTCACGTGGCCACACATGACCGGCTTTAAAAGCCTTATTCTTTAACAGAATTAAATCATGAGAAGAGATCATTCAAATCTTTCCAAAATAGAGAATGATTATTTGGAACCGTTGGATTGAAAATCTAAAGGTGATTAAATATCACCAATTTATGGAAAAATCTTGAACTTGGAAAGATTTCCCCCTTAAATCTAACCGAGATAACAAAGGGATATCTTTGGATTTAAAATCCAATGGTGAATAAAATTCACTTAACAATCTAAAGGCCCAGATTAATGATAAATATAAATCAAATCTCTCAACATACAAATCAAATCTCTCAATGAGAGATTTACTAAGTAAATTGATTCTCTTCCTTCTCCTATAAATAGGAGCAAAGAAAAGAAGAGAAAAACCTTTTTTTCGAAGACCTTTTCAAAAACCTTTTTTTCTGAAACCCCGAGACTTTTAGATCTTTTTCTTTTGATATATATATAAAGAGAGATAGAGCCTTTGATTCTCTGCAAAAGGAAAACCTTAGGTAAGAAAAGAAAAGGGGGGCTTAAAAAGAGAATTTAATTCTCAAAAGAGTTTAACTCTTATGTAAAGAAAAGAACTTAGTTTTTTCTCTGGTTGAGGATCTGCAAAGTGCACATCTCCCCATGAATTGAGAATTTAATTCTTATTGGGTTGAGATCCTGCTATGCAGATCCAAAACACAGAGGAGGAACTGAGTTCAGAGAATTTAATTCTCACAAAATGATAGGAATTCAATTCCTTTGAGAAAAAGTTAAGGTTTAACCCTATGTTATGGGAATTTAATTCCTTTAAAATGAACAGAACTAGGGTTTAACCTTAATTGAGAACATAATTCTCTCAAACTCACAGGAATTTAATTCCTTTAAGAAAAGAGATTAGGGTTTAACCTTATTAAGAATATAATTCTTCAGAAGAAAACAGGAATTCAATTCCTCTAAAGTTTAGGGTTTAACCCTATGAACAGAACTTTAAAAACATGCAGAGTCATATGCTACCACGCGACCCCTGCAAAGACCCACAGAATAGAACTCTGAAGCAAACACCTCACGTGTTACCACGTGACTCCTGCGAAGATATATAAAAGAGAACTTTGAGGCAATGCCTCACGTGCCCCACGTGATCCCTGAAGCACATAAAGAAACAGCAAAATAAGCAGAGACTCTGGGGCGCCCTTACATGTCACCACGTGACCCCTAAGGAGTATTCTAATAAACCAGATCATGAGCCCCCATCACGTGCCCGCACGTGATGGCTTTCAGAACTAAAAGTGTTAAACACTTATCTGTAGAACAAAATGACGAGAAGAAGGGCGCTCTCACGTGTTACCACATGACCCCTCTTGCCTTAGTGTTTAACACTAAATTGAAAACTATGTATCCAGTGTTTAACACTGATTCTCCTTAGTGTTTAACACTAATTGGGAAAACTATATTTGCAGTGTTTAACACTGATTTGCTTAGTGTTTAACACTAATTTGAAAGCTCTTTTCCCAGTGTTCAACACCGATTATCTTTTAGTGTTTAACACTAACTTGTTAATCTTTTCCCAGTGTTCAACACTGTTGGTCTCTCTTGTTTAACACTAGCTTTAGCCAAATTGGCTAAGTTTCCAGAGGTAAAGCCTCTCCTTCAATGAATCAACAGAGGGCCAATATCCCAAACATAATTGGACTTAGCCCAAGATGGCCATAAGTCCTCAATTCAAATTCAACTGGGTCAATGGGCTCATAATATAATAATTGATCCTAGTATCCAAATTGGACTACAGATCACTTAATCTACCTCGGTTTAAGGGTACATCTCTTCACTCCTTTGATACTTGTCGTTGTAATTCCTCAACGTCTTCAAAGAGGTGACGGGTCCCGATAACCACATACATTGATACGAACTGTGGGGTCCTTAAACTCATGGACTACGACGTCCTTAACCTTGACCGTAATGTCTTAAAACTAACATCGGACTGTGAAGTCCTTAAATCCACGGACTACGACGTCCTTAACCTTGACTGGAATGTCTTAAAACTAACAACGGACTATGAGATCCTTAACCTTGACCGTGATGTCTTAAAACTAACATCGGACTGTGGAGTCCTTAAATCCACGGACTACGACGTCCTTAACCTTGACCGCAACGTCTTAAAACTAACAATGGACTGCAATATCCTTAAACTACCTATTGACCGCAATGTCACTAAACTAAACAACAAGGCTCCCCTAATTGCTCTCTTGTCGGATCTAAACGATCCCGCTAAGTTGATCTTAGTCTCAAACTAGACTAACGTATCCTTAAAAAACGTTTAAGTCGATCTTAGTCTCAAATGAGACTAACGTATTCTTAAACACAAACACCCCAAAACCCAAATCTAAGAAAGATACGGATTTAGACTAGTCCACGCCCTACGGGCGACGATATAAATCAGTCTCCGTATACAATCCACGGGCAACCAATCACAAAACAAACACCCACGACACGAAGTGACCATCTGGAGAACGAGAAAGTTGTTACCGCGATGCGGTAGCGTAATTAACTGCAGGGGCTTGCGCCTGCATGGAAGAGCATCCCCACAATCAAAAACCCCTCAAGCGAGGGGGAATCTGACGAAGTCTGCTACATCGGACGCATCCGTTTAAACCTTCGATACACGGTTCCATAAATCAACTTGGCATTTTCGGAGAGGTGGACGGATAGAACCAATTAGCATCTGTCCCGAATCTCAGGCAAGACGCCAGTCGCGCCGTCTTTCGGAGGGGAACAACCTCCATAATGAAGCTTTCAAAAGAAATCTTCAAGGGGGAAGAAGAAAAAGAAACCAAGTTGAAGCCCACTCAACTCTCAAGCTAAACCGAAAACAAAAGAAATAGAAATAGGTATAATATCTATGCACACTCTATGTGAGACCCCTTCCCTTGCTCACTGATCTGGCTTTTATAGGCACCAAAAAATATTAAACAAGTAATAAAAATAAGGTGATGTGACTGCAAGGGAGGGACAGAAGAAAGATGGGGACAAACGGGGCAAGGGGGTCCGGCAAGCTCGGATTTATGGGGTGTGTCGTCGGTCTTGATCTGAGAAATGAGGCTCGTATTGATGTGGTGGTCTTGTGGCTACTCCAAAATTATCCTGGTGCTGTTTGATTTGTCTAAAATAACCTGGTTTGCATTCAGAGATTTGGAGGGAAACTTGAAGAAATGTATCACATCAAAACTTTTAGTATTTATCACGCATGCCCCCCCCCACTTGCATAAGCCATCATTTGTGTGTGCCATGGGAAGCCCCACTATGGTCCAAGCCATCAAAGAGTCATGTGCACACTTGTATGTGTTGGACCAAAATTGTGTGCATACATTTATTTTGCAAAAGCTCTTTAAATATCGGTCGATTTCCCGTTCTGCTTGCAGTGTCGGCTCCCAAACGTTATATCCGTGATTTTGAATGTGTTTCCAGTATTTTATCACGAACACCTGTAATCTGTAATTACTGAGCAGACACTGGTTAAAAGTACCGATAAATCAAAATGGATCATGAATGAGAGTATTAAAAATGCAGTTTTCAGTGATGATCACCGGCAACGGCGCCATTTGATTGGTAATGATTTTACGTGTCGAATCTTAAGTTTTAAAGTAAATCAAGATAGCGTTGTGTGTAGCTAGCCGTAATGAATACTGGTTGTCCGCGGGGAGATAGTGTGTTTTATATTCTTGTTCTCACGAGTTAAGCCAAAAGGTCCGAATAGTTCAATTCTAACCTATATGTTTTGTATATATACAAACGAAACACTTGTTAGGGATAGAGATAGGTTGGTTTAAATTAGAAAAATCTGTACTTATCTCTTTGTGCCTCACTTGACTATTGAAGTTAGAGTAATCGGCAACAACGTGGATTAGGGTGCTTAAGCACGGTATTTGCGAAATTCGGCTTATTGACCCTTGTCCTTCCGTTCTTGTCTCTAACCTTTTGCCTCCGGCCAAACAAAACGCAACCTGTCATGTTTAGGAATCATCGCTGTCTTGGTAGGATAGAGTGCCTAACAGAGCGCTTGCATGAGGTTTGAGAGGGGTTCAATCAGTAAGTTTTAAACAAAAGAAATGAGTAAAGAGAATCTTAACTTCAACAAACCTTCTTTTTCTCTAACAAGATCCACTACTCACTATCCATTAAAAACATCAAAAGAGGATACAAGATAGAAGAGATCAAAGAAAACAACATTACAAGTAAGTAAATGCAAGAAAAGAAATTGCAAGTAAATAAAATCAAATAAATACTAAGAACCATGGTGCAAAAGTGAAATATTCATTTAAAATTCAATATCCAATATACAAGCAATGAGTGTTTCCCTAATCAGAGCAATGCTCTGTTTGAATTTCAAAAATTCAAAAATTGAAGCAACGCATCAGATTCCTTGCGCTGTGCGCATTGCGCCACGTGTCAAAAGCTAGCACGCCAGCGCAGCTCACCCAATCAGAGGAAGGCTCTGTTTAAAATTCAAATTTTAATAATAAAGGAAGCAACGCTTCAGGCAACTTTAGCTCTGCGCTGCGCGACACATGTCAGCACAGTTGCGCTGCGCGACACGTGTTAGCGCAGTTGCGCTGCGCTCTGCGCTGCGTGACATGTGTCAAGCGCAGGTGCGCTTGCGCCAAACAGAAAAATTCTGAAAGATCTTTCTGATCTTATTAAAACAATAAGATTCCATTCTGTAAAACAGAAGTCATTAAATCAAAGATCCAACGGTGGGGGAAAATCCTTAAATCACTCAGAGAAAGATCTCTTTAACTGATTTAACAAATCAATTGCCACTATAAAAAGGCCCCTAGACTCCAAGTCTAAAACACAGATATATTCAGAACTCCTCTAGAAAATTTTGAGAAGAGCTCAGAGAAAAAAAAGGTAAAAACCTTTGAATAAAATTAAGAATTTTCTTCCATAAAGATCAATGATCTAAGAACAAGATCAAGATCTTCAATTGAAAAGGAAAAAAAGTTTTAAAAAAATCCAATCACAAAAAGATAAAAAGAAGTATTACTTCACAGATCATTTGATCTACATAAAGGCTTTTCCTTTTTATGAACCACTGGTTCTCTGAAAATAAGAAAAATTGTTTTCTTTAATCTAAGCTTAATCAAAAGATTAAACAGTGCCCTGCACTTGTAAAATTTGCACTGTTGCGCTCTTGGGTTGGCGCAAGCCACCAGAGAGCGCCACTTGTCAGCCCCAGAACAAATTACGCCTTGCGCTTTGAAAAAACAGAGCACTGCTCTCTTAAATTGGCGCACTGCACCAGAGCGCACCACGTGTCAGTAGCGCACTGGCGCAGTGCACTGCGCTTGCGCTCACCAGAGCGTGACACGTGTCACCATCACATGAGTTTGCGCCTTGCACTCCTCAATTAGCGCAAAGCGCCTGACAAGCCACGTGGGGCACTGTCAGAGCATTTAATGCAATGCATTATCAATGGCAGAGCTTAATAAAAAAAGGTCTATCAGACCAAACAAAGTGCTATGCACTATTACAAGGGGCAGAGCCCAATTAAGAGAAAAAAGTCTAAACAGACCAAAATAAAATGCTCTCTAAAAAGGGGATAGAGCCCAATTAAAAGGGGCTAATAGGCTAGAAAAAATGCACTGCATTATTAAAAAGCCCAATTAAAAGGCCTAACATGCCAAATGCAAATAAAAGGTTGAACATTTTCAACTGGACTTAGCCCAATTCTGGCCGTAAGTTCTTAAATTAAATTGACTGAGCACGATTTCTCCCTTCAATCAATTTACATCCGGTTCAAGGGTACATCTCTAAACTCCCCTGACATCCGTCGTTGTAATCCTTCAACGTCGTCAGAGAGGTGACGGGTCCCGACAACCACACATCGATACGGACTGTGGGGTCCTTAAACTCATAGACTTAAGCGTCCTTAAACCGATATACGGACTTCAGCGTCCTTAAACTCACGGACTGTGGGGTCCTTAAACTCATGGACTTAAGCGTCCTTAAACCGATATACGGACTTAAGCGTCCTTAAACTCATGGACTTATGCGTCTTTAAACCAACATTCGTCCCTAAAATGGGAATGATGGACCACCATGTCCCTAAACTGGCATTGGACCACCATGTCCCTAAACTGGCAATGGACCACTATGTCCCTAAACTGGAACAATAGAGCCCCCAAATGCTCTTTTGTCGGATTTAAACGATCCCGTTTAAGTCGATCTTAGCCTCAAAAATGGCTAACGTATCCTTAAACCCAAAACACCAAAACCAAATCTAAGAAAATACAGATTTGGACTAATCCACGTCCTACGGGCGACGACATAAATTAGTCTCCATATACAATCCACGGGCAACCACAAACAAAACAAACACACACGACACGAAGTGAAATTCTGGAGAAGGAGAAAGTTGTTACCGCTATGCGGTAGCGTAATTAACTGTAGGGGCTTGCGCCTGCTGGGAAGAGCGTCCCCAAAATCAAAAACCCCTCAAGCGAGGGGGAATCTGACGAAGTCTGCTACATCGGCCGCGTCCATTTAAACCTCCGATATACGGTGTCATAAATCAACTTGGCATCTTCGGAGAGGTAGACGGATAAAACCAAATAGCATCTGCCCCGAATCTCAGGCAAGATGTCCTCACGTCGTCTTGGCCGTCATTCGGAAGGGAACAGATTCTGGCACGCCCGGTAGGACCTTTTTCTCTTTCCACTCCACACTTCGAGTCTCGTCTTCGCGAACGAATCGCGGTTTGTTAATGGTTGCCTTCGGGTTTCAAGTTACTAAGATTTGGTCTTTTGCCTGGCGCATAAATCAAGCATCAATGGCTTCCAACTGCTCAAACTGCTCCAAATGCAAATGCAACCGACGCTCCGCCTCACCTGGAGGTGTAGCCTATGGGCCTCAAGCGGCCTCCATCCTTGCTATGCCGGTGGAACAAGTGACTCAGGCCACCACCGGTCTGTTTTTCGGGACCATGCTCCCGCCAGCAAGCTTCACCATTCCAGTGCCATACCGGAAGCGCAAAAGAAGTCGGTCTTCGATCGGCTCACTACTACCACGACCCCTCTCAATGGGTCGTCCAATGTTAAGCCGGTAGCCTCGGTCTTTACCAGGCTGAACCTGAACTCTGATGAGCCTGCCAAAAAACCCATGACCCCTAACGTGGCCATCGCAAAGAAGATAGCCATCTCTATTCTTGAAGTCATCAAGACGGCTTCTCCTGCTAAAGAGTCGGTCTTTTCAAGGCTGACTATTCCGGCTCCTGTTCCTGCTCGAAGGTCTGTCCTTGACAGATCGGACACCGCCACTCAAAAGACATCAGTCTTCAAGAGGGTGGCACCAGTGGCGCCTCATCTAGATAAGGGGCAATACAAAACCATCCCCATCGCCGAACCAGCCCCAACAACTCGACACGCTCGATGTCGCCACTGGCGCCGAGTAAGGAAGGCTGGGGGCAACTCCCCCTTTGGGCTGACTCCACCAGCTCCAATGGTGGAAATCAATGCTGCTGTTCCGACTGGGAACATCTTTGAACCTCTAAGGAGGGTACGCAAGAACTCTCCGACTGCCACGCTAAAAAGATCTCCTCCACCTGCGGAGAGTGTTACAGAAAAAAAGCCAGAGCAGCCCCCTCAACGGCTGTCCTCCAAAATTTACAAGGTCTGGTGGCGGGTTCAGGACTCAGTAATTGATCGAGATCACTCTCATTGGCAGAAGAGGGTGAAAGTTCAAGAAGAAAAGAACCGTCCTGTCAAATCGCAAAGGACAACAACCACCTGGGTGCCCGCTGCAACGGCCCCCTCGACTTCGACGGCCCACAAGAGAAGAAGGCCGGAGAAAGTCCCCACGCCTGCGGCAAATGTTAAAGGCGGTGAGCCCAAACGCCCTAAGTCCGGGGGCATTATAGTCCATACCGTCTACATGGCGTCCGGGAAAGAGGACAGCTGTACATCTACAGGTCATAGATCGCTTACGCGATCGGTGACTAAAGCTCAGGAGCAGCAGCAGAAGCTCCAGGAAATGATGAATGCGATGGCCACACACACTGGGCCAAAAGAGAGCCCTGAAGCGTCCTCGGATCAACGCCAGGAGGAAGAAACTGACGCTGAATTGCTTCGCAGGATACTGGAGAAGAAGGAAAAAGAGGCTGCGGAACAAGCAGCTAATATAAAACGAATGACCCTTCTGTTCCAGGATATGGTGGGTATGATGATCCAGCAAGATCCTCCAGCCGAAGATCCTCCGATTGTCCTTGAAGATGACAGGGGAGAGACGTCGAATCCTCCGCCGGCTCTTTCAACAGCCAAGGAGGAGACAATTTCTAAAGCTTCCCTAGATGAATATATAGCTCAGCAAATACGAGTTCACCAAGCAACTGAGGCAGCCGGTCAAGTTGTCAAGACGGGAAGACCATATCCAAGCTGGTACGATCAGATAAAGTACCCACCGGGCTACACCATCCCAAAATTCCACATCTACAAGGAGACCGGCAATCCCCACCAGCATGTCGCCCAGTTCAGGGCTCTATGTAGTAACACCGGGGGTGATGATAAGCTCCTGCTTCGCCAGTTTATCGGCAGCCTGTCGGAGACGGCGTTCGAATGGTATTCTGAACTTCCGAACGACTCCGTCAAAACATTCGCAGAGATGGAGCTGCTGTTTACACAAAGATTCGCAAGCGCCAGCGAACGGACCCTGATAACAGCATTAATTAATGCCAGGGTGAAGCCGGGCGAGATGTGGGTCCAATACGCGATACGGTGGAGGAACCTATGGTCGAAATGCGAACAACGCATAGAAGAGGCTCCTGCAGTAGGCATGTTTGTGGGAACCCTCGATCCGCAGGCGACCATATCCCAATTCATGATGTTCTTCAAGCCGACCACCTTCCAGGCCCTGATCGACAAGCTACCCCAAATGGACCAGATAGGCCATAGACCGTCTCCTCCAAAGCCGGATTCTCGAAATGAGAAAGGAAATGGAAAATCGATCGTCGTCGCCAATGCTCAACAACAGCCAAGCAACCTGAAGCCGGTTGTCCGTCAAAACAACATGCGTCCACGCGTACCCCTCGAGGAGAGGCTGGGATGTCCTTACTCGTTTCCTCAAGATAAAACGAGAAGACTGTTCGAGCTGGCACTGCGCAACCGACTCATCAATTTGCCGGATCCAAGACGTCCGTTGCAGCCAAACGACATCAATGATCCCAATTACTGCCCCTACCACCGAGTATTGGGTCATCCGATTGAAGATTGCTACGTCCTCAAAAACTGGATTGAATACCAATACCAACAGTGCAAGTTCGCGTTGTCCGAAAGATGGAAGGTGAACCCGCCGCAGCCTCACACCCCTAAAATGGTGAATACGCGGGGGCAGCGTGCTCCCTTGTTGAAGAAGCTCCGTGGGAGGTCGTGCTGTCATCCAAAACCAAAAAGATGCTGAATGATCTCCAAACATGACCGGCGATCAGGTGGAAGAACCCGTTGGAACCTCATATCATTGAAGGGATGCTGAAGCCGCGCCTAACTCCGAAGATCGGTGCTGATGGCCCGAGCACTCACACCCAGCAGTCAAAATCTTTAAAGAAGAAGAAGAAGAAATCTAAGAAGCCCGTGAAGCCTGGCGACAAGCGCACGGACTTAAAAAAACAGATTGACGCACTGGAGGAGTACAACCAGAGAGCACGGACTCTTATCACACTCCAAGAGTTCCTCAGCCACATCTTTCAAGAGGAAGATGAGGGAGAGAGCTCGTCGGATGAATCCGAAGAATACGTAGCGAGTTGTCATATGATCTCCCACTCGTTTACAGATGATGAGGAAACTCCTTTCACTGAGAAGCTGGGGGCAGATCCTAAACCGGAACTTTTGGGGCCATCGGATGAAACAATTGACGCATTCCTCAATGAAGCTCTTCTGAAAAGTAAAGCTGATCGGGAACGCGAAGTGGTCATATTTGAAAGGGCCAAGCGCCGGCGACTAGATAAAAGAGTCGAAACACTCCCGTTGGATCAAAGTACGTCCACCGCAGATAAAAGCAAATTCAAGACGAGGAAAAGGTTTGCTAAAGCCATATCAATAGGTATGAAGCTACCACCCTCTGAAGGAAACATTGCTGGCAAAGCGGAAATGCACCCTTCCTACTGCTTGTATCGTCGAAAGATTTCACACCCCACCGAAGAGACCAGAGCTTTCAATAAATGGTGGCAGGGGTATGTTGTTCACCGGCGACATTTTAAGCAAGAGAAACGCAAAACTCGTCGGGAGCAGAAAGGTACGACCGAGGAGCTTAGAGGAACTACCGGCGATTGTCGCATGGTTAACGCCGGAGGATCACAAGTTCTCACATTCGGGAGCGATTCTGACGAGGAGCTGGCTCTTAGACCTCTCTTTAAAGAGTCCATCTCGGGAAAAGAGGAGCCGAAGGCCTGCAAAAATATCCGGCTGCATAATCGTACGCTACCCGAAAAGAATCTCGGACCCTCGAATAAAAAAGATAAGGGGAAAGAAAAGGTCTCAGAGGATATCGCCCTAGATGACCAAGTCATGGAAGTGCTAACCGCCAAGGACCCGCCAAGGAAAAATAAGGTGGATTACAACGTTCTAGTGCATCTGAGGAAGTTACCTTCTCAGCTCAGTATTCTTGACACCCTCTTACAGTCAAAGGAAGAAAGAGATTCATTAATCAAAGCACTGCAAGAGCCCGAGCAATTCCAAGCTTTCCTTGCCAAAGAAAAGATGAAGGATGAGATGGAAGAAGTGCACACAGCCGATGTCATTTTCGGTGACGAAGATCTCCTCCTCGGGACGTGCGAGCACAACCGTCCCCTATATGTCTCAGGATACTGCCATGATATAAAGATAGGCAAAATCTTGGTTGACAATGGGTCCTCCGTCAATCTCCTCAATGTGCGGGTGTTGAAAGAAATCTGCATGAGCGTCTAGCACCTCACTCGGGATAAGATCGCCATCTCCGGGTTAGACTCTCAATCATCAAGAACTCTCGGGTCCGTGATACTGACGTTACGCTTTGGGCTACTCTTTACGAACATTAAATTCCACGTCATAGACGCCAAGACATGCTATAATGCTCTGCTCGGCCGACCATGGTTAGACGAGTACAACATCATCCCTTCTACACAGCATCAGTGTATGAAATATTTTAAGGATGGTCTCGAGTATACCGTAATGGGAGAGCTGAACCCATTCTCCATGAACGAAGTCCGCAAATATGAAGATGCAAAATAATTAACGAATTTTGAAGATACGGAGAGATGTCACAAGCCGAAGAACAAAGCTAACACCACCATCCCTGTCTTCGGGAGTGATACCGAGGAGGAAGAGGAGATAGTTTATTCAGGTCCACCCCAACACAACAAGCCAGGACCGTCCACTCCCATGTTGATCTTTGGCAGTGACTCGGAAGATGAGGTCCATGCTATATTCTCTGCTCGGCCTTCAATAAAAACATCCGCTGACAAAGAGCAAAGTCTGCAAGTCGCCATGGTTCCACTTAAACACCATAAAGAACTGGAAGCGCTTGATACCTATAGTGTAGAGGAGCTGCGGACGTTCTATGTCCCTCCCAGGCAAGAAAGCGAAAAGACAATTCTATTCTACCGCTCTAAAGAAACCAAAGTGAAGAAAGAAATCCGGCACGGTGCGGATCCTACGCTTGACAGGCTTCAGCCCATCCGTCTGCCTAGATATTATACAGAAGGCTTGAAAAGGCCGTTGAAGCGCTAGGGGATACCCTTCAAACAGACTGCTCGAAAAGCTAAGTTCTATGACAGGGTCTGGAACGTTCCCGGAACTCAGCACAAGTTGCCTAGTGGGAGGATGGAAACAATCGGGCTTGGATATGTTCGGCCCAAGAAACGGGAGCTCCTCCGCGACTGTTACGTCGTACATGACTTCAATGAAGAAGGGGATACTCAATGGGAGGACGCTAATCCTGAACCGGAAAAACTTCCTGATGCAAAAGTGCCCAGTCTGTCATTCGAAGAACAAATGGACAAGCTTATAAGGGAAGCTGGTCAAAAAGTCCGAGACGACCACAACCGCGAAATGACCATCTACGAGAAAGCCAGGATGCAGCGCCTCCTCCAACAGGCTGTTAAAGACGAAAATGCCGCTCCCTGTCAACCTGTTGTTAAAAAGGCCCAACGCAGAGGCAGAAACAAGTCAAAAAGCGAAAAAGGCATTCAGCAAAGGCAAAGCGGGACCAAGAAGCTACGCAATCGGGAATCGAGCGGTTCTGATCTATCCCTTATGAAGAAAATGGGTCGAGCATACTCTTTTCCTCGAGACAAGACAAATAAGATACTTGACCTCGCTATAAGACATCAAATGCTTACACTGCCGGAGTCTAAACACCACGAACAAGCAGGCGAAGTCTCACACCCTAACTATTGCTCTTATCACGGGGTAATAGGACACCCTCTCGAAGATTGCTTCACCTTCAAGAATTGGGTCGAAGATCAGTATCAGCTCGGCAAGTTCGCTCTATCTAACAGCTGGAGGGTAACGCCGCCACAGAAGCATGAACCCAAAGCCACGAAAGCAGAACTAGATCCACATAGGTCTTGGAAACAAGCCCGTACTTGTCATATTATAACAATATCAAAAGAAGAGCCCGAGAACATGGATAACCTTCCCTGGTGCTTCGAAAACAGCAATGAGGGGGTGATCTCGGAATTCCCACCAGCGCCAAAAGAGCTGGAAGATAGAATACATACTACCGCAGATAACCTCAAGAAAATTGAGTTGGGAACAGCGAACGACCCGCGACCGACATTCGTCTGCGAGCTACTATCTGAAGAAAGGGTGGCTGCGTTAAAAGACGTGCTTATGAAGCATAGAGATTGCTTCGCATGGAACTATTCCGAAATTCCAAGACTAGATCCAGAAATTGCTGTGCATAAATTGGCGATATCCCCGGACGTCAAGCCAGTCAAACAGGCGCCGAGAAGAATGCGGCTCGAGCTTGAGATGAGCATCAACGCCGAAGTCAAGAAGCTGATCGACTCTGGGTTTATCCGGGAGGTTCAGTATCCCGATTGGATCGCCAACATCGTCCCGGTGATGAAGAAAAATGGGACAGTGCGCATATGCGTGGACTTCCGGGATCTCAATAAAGCCTGCCCGAAGGACGATTTCCCAGTGCCAGTCACCGAGCTGATGATAGAAAATACGTCCACTCACGAGGTTTTCTCCTTCATGGACGGCTCATCAGGGTATTATCAGATAAAGATGCATCCCGAAGACCAGAAGCACACCGCTTTCCGGACCCCTCTGGGAATATTCTGCTACAAGGTGATACCCTTCGGTCTAAAGAATGCTGGTGCCACCTATCAAAGGGCCATGACAAAGATCTTCGATGACCTTATACATGAAATCGTCGAATGTTATATCGACGACCTCATGGTTAAGAGCAAATCATACGAGGAGCATTTAGAGCATCTGAAGACCGTATTTCAACGCCTTCGACAATACAACTTGAAGATGAACCCTCTCAAGTGTGCATTTGGAGTTTCCTCGGGCAAATTCCTAGGATTCATCATCCGACACCGGGGTATCGAAATAGATCCGTCAAAGATAAAGGTGATCATGAAAATGCCTCCGCCTAGGACTCTCAAGCAATTGTGGTCTCTCCAAGGGAAGCTCGCGTACATACGGCGATTTATAGCCAATCTTTCAGGAAAGTGTCGTCCTTATAGCCACTTGATGAAGAAGGGAACCCCTTTCGTTTGGGATCACAAATGCCAGAGCGCGCTAGACGAAATCAAGCAATACCTGCAGAATCCGCCAGTGTTGGCTGCTCCGGTAAAGGGAAAGCCCCCCATTCTTTATACAACCGCCCTCGAAGGTTCTTTAAGTGCATTATGGGCACAAGAGAACGACCAAGGGAAAGAAAGAGCTCTCTATTACTTAAGTCGAGTTCTGTTGGGGGCAGAAAGCAACTATTCTCCCATTGAAAAACACTGCCTAGCGTTGATCTTCGCGGAAACAAAGCTCAGGCACTATGCATTAGCACATAAAGTCCGTCTCATTTCGAAGGTGGACCCCCTTAAATATTTAATGTCGAAGCCCATATTGATAGGTCGGCTCGCTAAATGGGCCCTGCTCTTGATGGAGTTCTCGAAAACCTATCAGCCTCTTAAGGTAGTGAAAGGCCAGGCCATCGCCGACTTCCTCGCTGAGCATCCGATACCTGCCAATTCTCCTCTGAATTGCGAGCTTCCAGACGAACATACGTTTGATGCGATCGATGATAGCGGTACCCGATGGGAGCTTTATTTTGATGGAGCGTCTTCCACGAAGAAGCGCAAACAAAGCACCCCTATAATCAAATAAGGGGTAGGCCTTATCTTCGTGACCCCACAAGGAGGGATAATGCGCTTTGCTTTCTCCTTAACAGAGCCGAGGACGAACAATGAAGCCGAATACGAAGCTTTGAAAGCAGGCCTAGAGATCGCCATCGACATGGGGATTGAAAACCTCCTCATATACGGAGACTCCCAACTGGTCGTCAGTCAAGTAAATGGTGACTACCAAACATGCAAACCAGAGCTAGTAAAGTATGGCAAGAAGGCGCAACAACTGTTGACCCGAATCCCTTCCTACATACTGGAAAGCATACCGCGTGCAGAAAATAGCAAGGCGGATGCGTTAGCCAAACTCGCTAAAGAACTAGCCGATGAGAACCTCGATGACGTAAGAATCGTGGTACAAAGCCGTCGAGTTCTTGCTCCGGCAGAAATATCTCCAGAATCATCCGAAGAAAAGGAATCGACTGAGCATACGGCCCTGCAAATAAAAGACCGGGAAAAGGCTGAGGATTGGAGAGAATTCTTTATAGACTACTTCAAATCACGTCAAATGCCTGAAGACGAGTCCTCAAGACATCAGCTTATGAAACGAGCTCTGTCTTTCGCCTTCGTCAATGATACTCTGTACAAGAGGTCGTTTGATTCTCTGTGGTTGAGATGTCTGGGACCTGAAGAGGCGAAAAGAGTCGTTCAGGAAGTTCACGACGGACTCTGCGGTTCTCACCAAGCAGGCCCGAAGATGAAGTTGAAGATTAAACGGATGGGCTACTATTGGCCCACGATGATCCAAGACTGCCTCGAATATGCGAGGCAATGCCACTCATGCCAAATCCACGGGGACTTCATCCACCAGCATCCAAATCCTCTACATCCAACGGTGGCTAGCTGGCCGTTCGAAATGTAGGGGACTGACATAGTCGGCTCTATTAAACCAGTATAGTCTAGGGGACATCGATTCATCTTTGCGACGACTGACTACTTATCTAAATGGGCAGAAGCAGTACCGCTGAGGGAAGTGAAGACGGAGAATGTCCTCCATTTCTTCAAGACACACGTCATTTATCGGTTTGGAACTCCGCGATGGATCATCTCCGATAACGGGCCAGCCTAAAGAAGCCACAAGATCATCCGCTTCGCGCAACAACACAACATAGACTGGAGATATTCCTCAGTTTATAATCCTCGAGCTAACGGTCTTGCGGAGGCTTTCAACAAGACCTTGACGAAGATCGTGAAGAAGACGGTGTCCCGAAATAAGAAGGACTGGCACGAAAGACTGCAAGAAGCTCTCTGGACGTATCGAACTACGTTCAAGACGGGTACGAACACAACGCTGTACGCGTTGGTATTCGGTACAGAAGCAGTACTCCCCCTCGAGATAGAGTTACCCTCTCTACGAGTGGCAGTCCACTACAAGCTGACGGACGAAGAAAATGTTCACCTTCGGCTTGAGGAGCTTGATGCCCTTGACGAAACTCGGCTCATAGCGCAACAAAATCTGGAGGCTTATAAAGCAAAGATGACGCGCTCATATGAAAGATTGACCAGGACAAGGACATTTCGCCAAGGCAAACTCGTGCTAGTGGTCAAAAGACCTATGATCCCCAATCGCGCCAAGCGGGGAAAATTCGAGCCGAACTATGAAGGCTCGTACATCATAGACAAGATCTACCAGGGTGGAGCCTATCTACTCGTGGATATGCACGGTGAAAGGCCTTTCAGGATAATAAACGGTCGCTTCTTAAAGAAATATTATGCTTAATGAGTTACCGCCTAGGTCAATGATAGGTGACGACGACTATGTCCGCTCGCTATCTTCCTAAGCCCAAACTCTATAAGTAGTAGCCGACCTTCTTCAACAATGGACCGAAACGTCCTTAAACTAATGACGGACTACTATGTCCTAAAACTAGTTGTTGACCGAGATATCGATAAACTACGGTGGATTGCAACATCCCAAAGCCGCAACCTCGTTAAAAAAAAGTAAAAAAAATAAAACGGTATATCCATAAGCAAAATAGGCACGGATGAAAACCCGAAAGGGCTCCGTGAGTAAAAACAGCAGGGCTACCGGCGAGTGTTTGGTAAAACCTGAAAGTGCGCGACCTCGTTAAAAAAAAAGAATTTAAAGAATTTAAAAAAAACGGTATGTCCATAAGCAAAATGGGCACGGATGAAAACCCAAAAGGGCTCCGTGAGTAAAAACAGCAGGACTGCCGGCGAGTGTTTGTGAAAACCCGAAAGGGTGCAATCTCGTTAAAGGACACTTGTAAGGTCCTCTCGACCCTGTAAGGAGAAACCACCCGCGTGAGATCTTTACGACTTACAAGGGAGAAACACACTTAGGAGTTCCCACGATCCTAAGGAGAAAATACACTTGCGAGATCCTCACGACTCGTAAGGAGAACTCTCTTATGGGACCCTCACCGCTCATAAGATTTGAAAGTCTTAAGTTACAGAGACCTAAACCTGTGCTTAAGCAACCCTCACAACCTTCGATATTGCCCTACAAGTGGCTCAGTACTGACCCTTGTATACAATCCACGGGCGCGAATAAACGTTTCCCTAACAAAGTCCCACCCGTGACTAGGGATATGTCCATATGGTGAACAACCCTTATAAGTCCTCTCGACTTACAAAGAGAAAACCCTCTTGTAGGATCCTTACGACTTACAGAGGAACATGCACTTAGGAATCCTCACGATTCCTGAGAAGAAAACACACCTACAAGATCCTCACGACTTGTAGGGAGAAATACGTTTGTGAGACCCTTACGGCTCATGAAGTCAAAAGCCTTAGTCAACAGGATCTTAACCCTGTTTACTAAGCCACCTTTGTTCAACATCGACAGAGGCAAATGATGATTCGCTCCTGGCAACATCCCAGTTGTAGCGGTGCTGATGCCGAAATCGGTGTTTAATTCCAGGCTTACGGCGAGAAGCTAGCGAGCCACACATGCATGCGAAATAGCCGAAATGATGGGGCTACTTGTAACAAAATCGGCAAGTAAAAATGCATGCATGCAAAATAGCCGAAATGATTGGGCAACTCGCAATAAAAAGCAGCGAGTAAAAATAAAAGAAATAGCCGAAATGATTGGGCACCGCGAAAAATAGCCGAAATGATTGGGCAATCGCGACCTTCGCGATATAAAAGCTGAAATGATAGAGCATCGTGGAAATAAAACAATAATATAAAAAAATGATGAAACTTTTTGCCCTACAGATGAGATCACATCGATCCCTGTATACAATCCAAGGGCACAAACAAAGAGGTAACCATACCTTCCCAACAGGCTTCGCCAGAAAGCGAAGCCAAATCTCGATGGTTCACCAATAACCTAGAGACAACCGCGACATTCGACTCGATACAGCAGACGCAGTGCCAGTAAAAGAAGCAAATACCAAATTCCTAGCTTCACGGTCTTAACGGCAAAGTCATATAAAGCCCGAAAGACAATCGGAGATCATCTCACCCCAGCGTGGAGTGATCACCACTTTGACGATTCGTCTCTACACAACAGACGAAATGTCACTACACCGTCCCTCCTCTAATAGGATTCGGATACACCACTGCAAGTGTAACACCCGAGCCCAATAATACTATGTATATTACTAGTTGAGGGTTATTTATTGCTCTTTCCAATTTTCCTGATTTTCTGGTGTTTATTGCTAAATTTTACCCGGTTAAGTCATTTTGGCACATAACAAATTTTAACTCCTAAATTGAAATTTAAGATGTCCATGTTGGCCTACTCGTCGCCACTAGTCGCGTGGTAGCGTCCGCGTGTCGAGATTCCGTTCCGTTTGGCTAAACGGGCAAGTTTGGGCGACTACGCGCGCGTGCAAGTGTCCGACTTGGGGGCATGCATTTTAATCACTAAACACCTATTTTCAAAATTTGGAACCCGCTTAAAATCCTATAATTTGAATTTGGAACATTTAGGCGCGACCCGGGCGCGATTTGGAAATGTTTCATTTCGCGCCAAAAAGGGCCCGTTTCAATTTAATATGTATAACTAAAATATACCTACGAATATATTCCTAACAGTTAAAATTTTCCTCAAATCCTTAACCAAATATTTTCCTTTATCACCCTCAGCCAATCACGAGCTCTTATTGAGCTCGTGGGCCCCGTCTCTCTCCCCCATCTCTCTTTCTCTCTCCTCTTTCTCTTTCTCTCTCTCTCTCAACAACTCTCTCTCTCTCTCTCTCCCTCTATATAACCCCATGCACGCAGCCGCCTCCTCGACCCACCTTCCATCGCGAGAAACCCCCTCAACCCTAACCCTAGCTCACCGCAGACCTCACCACCGTCGCCACCGCGACCTCGCCGTCGCCGCCTGCGACGCCTCCGCGACAACCGCGCCTTCCTCCTCCCTCCTTCCTCCTCTCTCTCGCACCTGCACGCAACCCCGGCCTCGCCTCCAACCGCGCAAACCTCGCCGTCGACGCCACCCATCGTCGTCGACGACCCCGCGACCCCCTTTCACCCTACTAGACCCGACCTCGTCGTCGTTTCCCTCCTCCCCTCGCCGGAACAGTAAACCCTAGCCTTCATCCTTCACCTACCCCACTGTTCGCCGGAGAAACGTGCCGGCGACCTCGTCGACACCACCTCCGACCACCTCCCTCTCTCCCACGACCACCAGAGCCGACCCCTCTCCTCCAGCTCGCCGCAGCACACTATTCCGCGCACCCCGAAGCTTTCAACCCTCGCTGCAGCCGCTGCCGTCGCTTCGCCGGCGTTCCCGTGCCGTCGAGCTCGCCGGGGTCACCTGGTACATCTCTCTGTAAGTGTCCCCTTTCCTTCCTTTGTGCAGATCATCCCCCTGCTGGTCCGTATTTTTGGATGTGTGGGTTTTGTCGCTAATTCCGTTACTTTTGCCATTTTGCCGGAATCCGACCGTGCCGTCTGACGAACCCGACGCTCCAGTGAAGCCCCCTGGTCCGTGTGATCCCGTTGACCTCCGTTGGGACTCGATCCGTGGCCCGTGCTTCCTTATCGCAGTTTCTGCCGACATCGCATTCGTGTTTCGGTTTGCGGAACCGCCGAGGCAAGTATCCGAATACTTGCTTTAACATGCTACAACTTAATCATCATATTATAACCACACAACTATTATAACATCGATACCTTTTATAACTTAGAATTGCTAGCCACGATTATCCGTAACTTTAAATCAATGAAATCATTGCTCGTATTAACCGGTCTGCTATTAATTCATACTTAACTAATCAAACCAAGTAGATCATCCCCACTTCATTTGTTAAAATCACTCATGAGACAATTGTTGTGCTTAGTTCAAATTCATGTAACTCCATTACGTATATTATCGATATTGTTCGTCTTGTGGCTATTGCACCTCAAAGGTGCGTGAACCGGATTAATATGAAAATACAAACATCACTGTGTTCACATAGAATAATATTTGTTATTTACTGTTTCCTGCTACTGTTCATTATTTGTTACTATACCTGTTATCATCATATACCTGATTGCATTACATATTGACCGATCTTGATACACCTGACACATGTACTGATACACTGGACACAACACCCTGTACATATCGACTCTACCTGTTGAAAGTAACCTGACCTGTTACCTGATCTTATGCCTAATGCCGACAAACCTAACCATTCCTGCTGTCGATCCAGACAGACCTACCTTTACTTGACTTGTGTTGGCATTAGTCCTTGACTACTGAATACCTGACTGACATACATAGTTTGGGGGTATGGGAAAATCAAAGGTGAAACCGACTTGTAACTCAATAGTTCGATACATTGTTCTGATCAGTCTTACAGGCTTGGCCAGCTCCGGAGTGTTGATGCTGACATCACTCATCTATCCTACTACCTTTTACTGCTTAGCGGCACGTCTTGGATTCAGCCCCGAGGATCATGACCGTGGTCCCGGGCACGCACGGGATACTATTGAGTTACATCGACGATTCATCAATTGGTTTCAAAGACTGTAGAGTAGAAAACCTGATAGGACAGTTTAGTCACCACTGCACATTTCCCTGCTTGTTACTTCTTGTTATCGCTTTATTCATGTTCATGCTTGCATTGTTTATTACCATGTTTATGCTACATACTTGATATCATGACGCGCTGACGTCTGGGTTTTGCATGGCCCAGATTCCGTACCTTTGTCGTCGACCGAGCAGGAGTACTTCAGCCAGCCGGCTGAACTGTGAGTTCTTTAGAGTTTAGTTTATTTATGTCATTTCATTTCCAGATGTGAGCCGCATTATGGGACATACTGTTTATTCATTGTATTGGATCATTAGCTTCCGCACTTATTGTTTATTGATTCTTGTTATTATGGATTTGGACATGTATTTAGTTTATTTTATCTTGTTCTTGATATCCTTACAACCGTAATGTGACTGTGGATGGATACTTCCTACCCACAGGTAGCATGGTTGGCTATGTCACGTGCCCAAACTTGCGTACTCTGGGAAGCGGGGCGTGACATGGTTTTATGGTATCAGAGCCATAGGTTAATTGGGTTGATTCTTGTAGTTGGGTATTGCAACCGATACACGAATCAGAATACCCGTGATTAGGAAACATGTCCTGCCACTTTGACCATTTTACTATCCTTGAATCCTTCTTCCGGATCATGTCGGCATGCAAACTTACTTTGCATTGTCAAACTTGAAAACCTAACTTCTTGTTATCTCTAGGACTTAGGCGACTTGGGTGGAGTTAAGTAATTGCGGCTATGATACCGCGGCATAGCTACAATGCAGCACTCTATTTAAGTATCTTGGAGTTCTAGCCTTGATTTATATATTGAATCTATCATCATGCTAATGTTGTTTGTTTTGATTTCAGGACCATGGCAGATAAGAATTTCAAGACGTATCAGAGGCGTGTGGATGAAGCCGCCATGTTGGGAGTGATACGCGGGATGTTTGAAAATCAAAAGAGGCAAACTGAGCTGATCTAGCAGCAAGCAGATTCATTTCAGGAGGGTTTGCAGGCTATGCAGCAGTCTGTAAACACCGCTGTAGCGAAGCCAGTCGACCGAGTAGGGACCGTGGCAGATTTCAGACGGTTGGGTCCTACTACTTTTACTGGCTTGGAGGAGCCGTTGCCAGCCGAGCAGTGGCTCGTGGACACGGAGAATTTACTGATTGCAGCACAGATCCCAGAAGACAAGAAAGTTGATGTGGTGCGCATTCAGCTGGTAGATTACGCCCGAGAGTGGTGGCTTGTGGAGGAGACCCGCTTGTCCAAGCCAATCAGTTGGGCGGATTTCTCCAAAAGTTTCTTGGAAAAGTTCTTCCCGCGGACTGCACGGGAGGAAATGGAGGAGAGATTTATTGGGCTGAAACAAAATGGAGCAGCTGTGGATGTGCATGCAGCGGAGTGGACGAGACTTAGCCGTTTCGCTGGACCCTTAGTCGCCAAGGAGGCAGACAGGGCGCGAAGGTTCTTGCGCAGTTTGGATGTGGACATCCAGAGGCAGATTGTCTCCCTGGGTTTGACCACTTTCTCGCAGGTTCTTACGGCAGCCAGAGAGCAACAGAGTTTATCAGGATCGAAAGGGAACCTTCACCAGACAGCAGCTGCGGCCAGGAAGCCTGCATTTGTACCTAACCGAGATCATGGGCGCAGAGGTATTCCAGTGGACCGTCGAGGTGTAGCGCCAATGAAGAAGCCTGTGATCGTTGATCGAAGGAAGAGCGTGATTTGTGATTACTGCCGATTACCTGGGCACGTGCAGAAGGATTGTCGAAGGAGACTAGGACTTTGTCTGGTTTGTGGGGCAGCCGATCACGAAGTTGGTACTTATCCGTCGAAGCTTCGCACGAGAGATGATATACGGAAGCCTCCGCAGAGACCGTTCCAAGGGCAGAAGCAGCTGACACAAGGACCCAACCAGGGTCGAGCTTTCACTTTGACAGCTGAGGAAGCCAAGGCATCAGGAGAAGTGGTTTCAGGTACTGTACTCGTTCGTGGTTTTCCTGCTTTGGCATTATTTGATTCCGGAGCATCCCACTGTTTTGTGTCATCAAATTTTATAACTACACACTCGATCACCTGCACGACCCTGTCTAGTTTTTGGGACATACACACTGGGAATGGGAAAATCATAGCTAGTAAGGAATGTAGAGATTGTATTGTTGTTGTTTGTGGACGGGAGCTTTTTGCGGATTTCTTGGTGATTGATACAGGCAGTTATGAAGTAGTCTTGGGAATGGATTTTCTTGGCACTTTCCACGCACACATTGATTGTAGGGCAAGGAAAGTAATTTTCCAGATTCCCGGACACCCTGAGTTTACTTTCATCGGAGGAAGCAGTTCTGTCGGGCCAGTCGAGTTTAAGGCTAGGCCGGCGAACAATGTTCTTGCGGCTATGGGTGCGGATAGAAATGAAGAGCCGGCAGTTGTCCGCGACTTTATGGATGTGTTTGAAGATATTTCAGGCCTACCGCCGAAGCGAGATGTGGAGTTTGCGATCGACCTTATTCCTGGTGCCGCGCCAGTATCAAAATCTTATTATCCGATGGCACCGGTGGAATTGGAAGAGGTTAAGAAACAGGTGGGTGAATTACTCGAGAAGGGATGGATTCGAAGCAGCAACTCACCTTGGGGAGCTCCAGTTCTTTTAGTGAAGAAGAAGGATGGTACGAGAAGGATGTGCATCGATTATCGAGAATTGAACCGGGTGACTATTAAGAACAAGTACCCGATCCCTCGCATTGGAGAACTTTTTGAGCAGCTTAGTGGCGCGAGGGTATTCTCGAAACTGGACTTGCGATCAGGATATCATCAGGTCCGAGTGAAGGCAGAAGACATTTGCAAGACGGCGTTTCGGACTCGGTATGGGCATTTCGAGTATTTAGTGATGCCCTTCGGAGTGACTAATGCGCCGGAAATATTTATGGACTTGATGAACAGGATCTTCTCACCGTTCTTGGACCAGTTTATTGTGGTATTCATTGACGATATTCTGGTGTACTCGAAGAGTCCGGAGGAGCATGCTGAGCACTTAAGGATCGCACTGCAAACGCTGAGGCAGGAGAAATTATTCGCGAAGATGAGTAAGTGCGAATTCTGGTTGGAAGAAGTGAAGTTTCTGGGGCATGTCGTGTCGGGCGATGGAATCGCCGTTGATCCCGAGAAGATTGCAGCAGTTCGAGATTGGCCTGTTCCAAAGAATGTTGCAGAGATAAGAAGTTTTCTTGGACTCGCCGGTTACTACAGAAGATTTGTGGAGAACTTCGCTCGTTTAGCTGAGCCGTTAACCAAGCTTACGCGTAAGGAGGTACCATATGTTTGGACAGATGGATGTGCATTGGCCTTCGAGACGTTGAAGCAGAAGTTGATAACCGCCCCTATCCTAACCGTACCGGATGATTCAGGAGGACTGGTGATTCACAGCGACGCATCTGGAAAAGGATTGGGATGTGTTTTGATGCAGAATGGGAAAGTCGTCGCTTACGCATCGAGACAGCTGAAGACTCATGAGCAGAACTATCCGACTCACGACTTGGAGCTTGCAGCCGTGATCTTCGCCCTGAAGATTTGGAGACACTACCTTCTGGGCAAGAGAGTTGAAGTCTTTACGGATCACAAGAGTTTGAAATATGTGTTCACTCAGAAGGAGTTGAACATGAGGCAACGCAGATGGTTGGAGCTGGTGGCCGACTACGACCTTGATCTTAAGTACCATCCGGGAAAGGTTAACGTCGTGCCAGATGCGCTAAGTCGGTTACCAGCAATTCAGTTATTGACTGCATAGAGAGAGATCATTGAGGAGTTTCGGAGATTTGACTTGGAGGTTGTTCTACCGCGTGCTACAGGACAGTTGATGCAGTTACAAGTACAATCGTCCTTAGTTGAGAAGATTAAAGCGGCGCAATCGCAGGATCCTAGACTGCAAAAGTTTCGAGAGCAGGTTGGAGCCGGACTACGAACCGATCTACTGATCCATGAAGATGGTTCGTTGAGATATGGTAGCCGTGTGTGTGTGCCAAAAGGAGATGTGCGTGAAGAGCTTATGAAGGAGGCACACAGTTCAGCTTACTCTGTACATCCAGGAGGGACAAAGATGTACCGAGATATTCGACAGCATTTCTGGTGGGAAGGTATGAAACGGGAAATCGCTCGCTTCGTGGCTAAGTGCTTGGTATGTCAGCAAGTCAAGGCTGAACACCAAAGGGTTGCTGGTTTGTTGCAACCACTTCCGATTCCTCAATGGAAGTGGGAACATATAACCATGGATTTCGTGACGGCTTTACCGCGGAGTCCAAAGGGCAACAATGCAGTATGGGTGATTGTCGATCGGTTGACCAAGGCAGCTCACTTTATTCCTTTTCGGGTTGGTCAATCGACGGAGACTTTGGCAGAGCGGTACATGCAGGAGATTGTCAGGTTGCATGGAGTACCGGTGAGCATCGTGTCCGATCGGGACACTCGGTTCTTGTCACGCTTTTGGAGGAGTTTACAAGAAAGTTTGGGGACTCGATTGAAGTTTAGCACAGCTTATCATCCCCAGACTGATGGACAATCGGAGAGAACGATCCAGACCCTTGAAGATATGTTGAGGGCTTGCATGTTGGACTTCAAGGGTTCTTGGGAAGATCATCTACACCTGGTGGAGTTTTCGTACAACAACAGCTTCCAAGCAACTATTCAGATGGCCCCGTTTGAAGCACTGTATGGTCGTAAGTGCCGTTCACCGGTTTGTTGGGATGATGTTGGTGAACGAAGGTTACTAGGACCAGATTTGGTGGTGCAGACAGTCGAGAAGGTGAATACAATCAGAAAGCATATGAAGGCAGCTCAAGACAGACAGAAGAGTTGGGCCGACACGTCAAGAAGACCTCTAGAGTTCGCCGTGGGCGATTTGGTATTCCTGAAGATATCACCGACTAGAGGGGTGATTCGCTTTGGAGGTCGGGGAAAGCTTAGTCCCCGATTCGTTGGACCCTTCGAGATATTGGAGCGTGTTGGAGAGGTATCGTACCGGTTGGCGTTACCATCGTCATTAGCAGGAGTTCATGATGTATTTCATGTGTCTCAACTACGGAGGTATGTTCGTGATGAGACCCATGTTTTGGATCACTCGGAGTTGACCGTTCGGGAGGACCTGACTTTTGAGGAGCGAACAGTCGAGATCAAGGATCGAAGAGAAAAGGTTCTTAAGAACAAGGTTATCCCTCTTGTGCTAGTTTCTTGGGGTAACCGATCGCATGGAGAATCTACTTGGGAGCGAGAAGACGAGATCCGGCAGAAATTCCCTTATCTTTTCCAGTAGTTAGTTATCTTGTATTCTTGGAATTTCGAGGACGAAATTCTTTTGTAGTTGGGTATGATGTAACACCCGAGCCCAATAATACTATGTATATTACTAGTTGAGGGTTATTTATTGCTCTTTCCAATTTTCCTGATTTTCTGGTGTTTATTGCTAAATTTTACCCGGTTAAGTCATTTTGGCACATAACAAATTTTAACTCCTAAATTGAAATTTAAGATGTCCATGTTGGCCTACTCGTCGCCACTAGTCGCGTGGTAGCGTCCGCGTGTCGAGATTCCGTTCCGTTTGGCTAAACGGGCAAGTTTGGGCGACTACGCGCGCATGCAAGTGTCCGACTTGGGGGCATGCATTTTAATCACTAAACACCTATTTTCAAAATTTGGAACCCGCTTAAAATCCTATAATTTGAATTTGGAACATTTAGGTGCGACCCGGGCGCTATTTGGAAATGTTTCATTTCGCGCCAAAAAGGGCCCGTTTCAATTTAATATGTATAACTAAAATATACCTACGAATATATTCCTAACAGTTAAAATTTTCCTCAAATCCTTAACCAAATATTTTCCTTTATCACCCTCAGCCAATCACGAGCTCTTATTGAGCTCGTGGGCCCCGTCTCTCTCCCCCATCTCTCTTTCTCTCTCCTCTTTCTCTTTCTCTCTCTCTCTCTCAACAACTCTCTCTCTCTCTCTCTCTCTCTCTCTCCCTCTATATAACCCCATGCACGCAGCCGCCTCCTCGACCCACCTTCCATCGCGAGAAACCCCCTCAACCCTAACCCTAGCTCACCGCAGACCTCACCACCGTCGCCACCGCGACCTCGCCGTCGCCGCCTGCGACGCCTCCGCGACAACCGCGCCTTCCTCCTCCCTCCTTCCTCCTCTCTCCCACACCTGCACGCAACCCCGGCCTCGCCTCCAACCGCGCAAACCTCGCCATCGACGCCACCCATCGTCGTCGACGACCCCGCGACCCCCTTTCACCCTACTAGACCCGACCTCGTCGTCGTTTCCCTCCTCCCCTCGCCGGAACAGTAAACCCTAGCCTTCATCCTTCACCTACCCCGCTGTTCGCCGGAGAAACGTGCCGGCGACCTCGTCGACACCACCTCCGACCACCTCCCTCTCTCCCACGACCACCAGAGCCGACCCCTCTCCTCCAGCTCGCCGCAGCACACTATTCCGCGCACCCCGAAGCTTTCAACCCTCGCTGCAGCCGCTGCCGTCGCTTCGCCGGCGTTCCCGCGCCGTCGAGCTCGCCGGGGTCACCTGGTACATCTCTCTGTAAGTGTCCCCTTTCCTTCCTTTGTGCAGATCATCCCCCTGCTGGTCCTTATTTTTGGATGTGTGGGTTTTGTCGCTAATTCCGTTACTTTTGCCATTTTGCCGGAATCCGACCGTGCCGTCTGACGAACCCGACGCTCCAGCGAAGCCCCCTGGTCCGTGTGATCCCGTTGACCTCCGTTGGGACTCGATCCGTGGCCCGTGCTTCCTTATCGCAGTTTCTGCCGACATCGCATTCGTGTTTCGGTTTGCGGAACCGCCGAGGCAAGTATCCGAATACTTGCTTTAACATGCTACAACTTAATCATCATATTATAACCACACAACTATTATAACATCGATACCTTTTATAACTTAGAATTGCTAGCCACGATTATCCGTAACTTTAAATCAATGAAATCATTGCTCGTATTAACCGGTCTGCTATTAATTCATACTTAACTAATCAAACCAAGTAGATCATCCCCACTTCATTTGTTAAAATCACTCATGAGACAATTGTTGTGCTTAGTTCAAATTCATGTAACTCCATTACGTATATTATCGATATTGTTCGTCTTGTGGCTATTGCACCTCAAAGGTGCGTGAACCGGATTAATATGAAAATACAAACATCACTGTGTTCACATAGAATAATATTTGTTATTTACTGTTTCCTGCTACTGTTCATTATTTGTTACTATACCTGTTATCATCATATACCTGATTGCATTACATATTGACCGATCTTGATACACCTGACACATGTACTGATACACCGGACACAACACCTTGTACATATCGACTCTACCTGTTGAAAGTAACCTGACCTGTTACCTGATCTTATGCCTAATGCCGACAAACCTAACCATTCCTGCTGTCGATCCAGACAGACCTACCTTTACTTGACTTGTGTTGGCATTAGTCCTTGACTACTGAATACCTGACTGACATACATAGTTTGGGGGTATGGGGAAATCAAAGGTGAAACCGACTTGTAACTCAACAGTTCGATACATTGTTCTGATCAGTCTTACGGGCTTGGCCAGCTCCGGAGTGTTGATGCTGACATCACTCATCTATCCTACTACATTTTACTGCTTAGCGGCACGTCTCGGATTCAGCCCCGAGGATCATGACCGTGGTCCCGGGCACGCACGGGATACTATTGAGTTACATCGACGATTCATCAATTGGTTTCAAAGACTGTAGAGTAGAAAACCTGATAGGACAGTTTAGTCACCACTGCATATTTCCCTGCTTGTTACTTCTTGTTATCGCTTTATTCATGTTCATGCTTGCATTGTTTATTACCATGTTTATGCTACATACTTGATATCATGACGCGCTGACGTCTGGGTTTTGCATGGCCCAGATTCCGTACCTTTGTCGTCGACCGAGCAGGAGTACTTCAGCCAGCCGGCTGAACTGTGAGTTCTTTAGAGTTTAGTTTATTTATGTCATTTCATTTCCAGATGTGAGCCGCATTATGGGACATACTGTTTATTCATTGTATTGGATCATTAGCTTCCGCACTTATTATTTATTGATTCTTGTTATTATGGATTTGGACATGTATTTAGTTTATTTTATCTTGTTCTTGATATCCTTACAACCATAATGTGACTGTGGATGGATACTTCCTACCCACAGGTAGCATGGTTGGCTATGTCACGTGCCCAAACTTGCGTACTCTGGGAAGCGGGGCGTGACAGCAAGAGAAGCGAAGGCCAAATTCCTAGCTTCAGGGTCATGACGGTAACTCATATAAAACCTGAAAGACAACCAGAGATCATCTCAACCCCAGGGAAATCAATGTCCTTAGCAACCTCCTCGAATCAGGGCAACCAGTGTCCTTGACGAGAGCACCTCGATTCGCGTCGACCCGCAGAGAAACCAGTTTCTTTACATAAATACCTCGACTCGTCTCAACCCCAGGGAAATCAGTGTCCTTGGCAACCTCCTCGAGTCCGGGAAACCAGTGTCCTTGACGAGAGCATCTCGATTCGCGTCGACCCGCAGAGAAACCAGTGTCTTTGCAGGAATACCTCGACTCGTCTCAACCCCAGGGAAATCAGTGTCCTTGGTAACCTCCTCGAGTCAGGGAAACCAGTGTCCTTGATGAGAGCACCTCGATTTGCGTCGACCCACAGAGAAATCAGCGTCTTTGCAGGAATACTTCGACTCGTCTCAACGCCGAGGAAATCAACATCCTTGGCAACCTCCTCGATTCAGGGAAATCAGCGTCCTTGACGAGAGCATCTCAATTCGCGCCGATCTGCAGAGAAATCAGTGTCTCTACAGGAATATACGACGCCAGCAAAGCGGAGCCGCGGTGAATTTCCCAGCTCCATGACTCGACAGTACATCAATGACTGAGAGTCAAAAAAAACCTGACCCCGTGAAAGGCGGATAAGGGCAACCTCACCCATCACTTGTGAGTCCTCACGACTCGTAAGGGAGTAAATTCTCTTGTGAGATCCTTACGACTCTCAAGAGAAAACGCACTTAGGAATCCTCACGATTCCTAAGGAGAAAATACACCTATAAGATCCTCTCGATCCGTAGGGAGAAAATTCTCTATGAGACCCTCACGGCTCATAGAGTTGAAAGATCTTAGGCAGCAGATCTGAACCTGCCTCCTAAGACATCGCTACCTCCTGAAGAAGCCAAGACAGGATGCTTGTTCTATCATCTGTTGACCATGTTTACTAAGGTAACATGCTGATAATAAAAGAAGGAGAGGGCAAAGAAATGACACAAGACATTTTGAAGAATGTATATCTTTTATTCATAAATTTGATTGAGTACAATATACATCATGTTAAAGAATAAAAAAATATACATTTTTATTTACAAGTACAAATGATACAAAAAGTAGCTACTGAGAAGGAAGTGTCTTTAACAAATCCGCGAGCTGCTCTCGCACTTCCTTCAGCGCCTCCTCCTGAGCGGCTGCCGCGGCCACTTCCGCTTCCACCTGAGCCCGCTGCTGCAGGTAGGAGGAAAGTTGCCCCTCAGCTGCCTGCTGGGCTGCCTCCTGATTAGGTGCATCCCGCTCGACGACGTCAAGCTACTGCCTCAGTGTTAACCCTTCGGAGAGGCATCGCAGAAGGCCTTCAAAGATAACCTTCAGCTGCGCAGCGTTTGACTCCACCTGAGCATGCAGTTGGGCAGATTTGATTGAAGTCTCGCCACGCTCCTTACGCCTTGAAGAAACTTCTTGTTCAAGGTGGCGGAAGTAAGGAGCGCTCTGCTCGATCCATGCCGCCCGTCGAGCGCTCGCGGCCAAGATCTCGGGGGCAGGATGCATAGACTCCAGTTGATGCAGGCGGGCCTCGATTTCCCTGCAGTGAATAACACAAAACTCGACGACGCCTTCATTATGAAAATTTACAAGTGTCGCCAGCATCGGATTAACCTCCGCAGCGAAATCTGCGGCAGATGGGGGAACGTCCGCGTCAAGCTCTTCAACATATCCACTCAACATTCCCAAACTCATCGCATCATTCTTTGAAGATGGACGTCTCAAGAAGGGGCCCGCCGGCATTATGATGCGAGACTCGAAGGGCGCCGGAACCAGAACGACAGCTGAAAATACAAAACACAATCAGATGACGGTTTAAGAAGTATAAGAAAGTCATCAATGAGGGAATTTACTATACCAGTTGCAGCAGACGGCAAAGCCGGAAGGGCCGGTGGCGTGACCGATCTTTCATCTCCTCCTTCGATTTGTAGCACTGCAATCAGGGCGAAGAAAAATCAGAAACAAGTTCATTCTTGGAAAAGGGAAGAGTATTAATTGAAAAATATACTCACCAGCGCCACTGGAGGAAGCAAGCTCCAACGGGAAGGAGAAGTGTGGGCGCAGCACCTGATAAAGGTGATCAAAAAGTACTCCTGCAAAGACGCAATAGTATGACATTAGTACATAAATTGTGCGGCCGAAAGATAAAACTAAGGGGTCACGAATCCATACCTTCCAGCATCTGCGATGGTACGAGAGAAGGCTGAGAGGTGGCCACCGCCAAGGCAGTAGCTGACGGCGCTCCCTCGAGCAATGGAGCGTCAGCACTAGCCGGACCTGCGTTAAAAACAAAGATAAACCTGTCAGGAAGGATTGCAAAATAAAAACAAAAGGACGATAACCCGAAATTTACCTGATGAGCCGCCAGCCGAAACGGAGGCGTCTCCCTCCTCCATCGACATGAGTCCACCTCCCGTGGCCTCATCACCAGACTCTACGAGGGCCGTCGTCGTGGTCGCGAGGCCAGGAGACGGCGGAGGACCATAGACGGGGAGAGCAATGATTGGAGCATTGCCAGACTCTTGAGAAAGAGCGGCTGGCTTATCTTCGGGAGTCATGCCCATCTCACCCGCTACTCCCTCGGGCTCGGTGTTCGCTGCAGTCTCGTCCGCCGTCGCCATGGGGTCGCCGATCTCAGGCGCTCCGCCCGCTGTTGCCCTAAGCTCGGTTATTAGCTGTCTCATTTGCCGCTACCTCGGGCTCGGCATCGACGGCCTTCTCTGGTACAGTTTCCTCAACCCCTAGCTCAGGTCCAGCAACCCCGGCGACGTCCCATCGGCTCGGGTTCTGTCACGACCCGAAAGAGCACGTGACTGGCCCTTGAACCATATGAAGTCTATAGAACTCCATCTGATCCAAGTAAGCCAAAAGCCCAGAAATCTAAAACTATTTAAAAAGTAAATAAAGGAACTGGTTTTTAATAAGTAAAGAAAGCATGTTTGAAATCAAAGTTTTTCAAATAACTAAGCCGAAAATGCATTTTTAAAATGTATAGTCTTTTCTGGAAATTTCGGCAGAGTTTCCTTTGTAAAAATTTGCCCCGAACGGGGTACAGCAAGAATAATATATATGAAATGATAAAAGGCATCCCCAAGCGGGAGCTAGCTCTTCTTCAATCGACGGTCACAACCACGCAAGCAATAATAATATACAACGCTAAAGGGCAAGGATCAAAACTCAAAAAGAAACTCAAAACAGCCAGAAAACCATAATACTACAAGCGCGACTCTAAGGTCAAAATAATACATCACTGTGTCTAAGTCTGAAACAATATACAAGTTTTTGGTTGATGGAATTTCTAGATACAGCTGAAAAGTATATGTACAAGGGTGGTTCTGATACAAAAGAACCCACCTACCAAAGCAAGTCACCCGTATGGAAACAGTGTGCCAGAAAAGCCGCTATGGAATCTGTACGGCAAAAACCTGCAAGAACTGTGGCACAACGGGGGTGAGTTGCCAACTCGTGAATAGAAAATATCTACAAGCAGAGATCGAATGTATGACCCATCCTAGGTCAATACAATCAGATATAAATAAACCTCAATATGAATAAGTCTGAAGCATGCTAAACTGGAAATGTAATCTCTATACATGAGTGTAGTGCCAAGTGCTCGTGCCAGTGCCTCAGGTAATAGCATATCATAAATATGAGGTATGATCAAAGTATCTGCAGGTACGTGGATCCCGTCCACTCGTCACCCAATGACAATAACCATCATGCATGAAAATATCATCAGCATATGCATGGAAATATGAGGATATAAACCACCTGTGTCCATCGCGACACGTCAAAATCATGGAACCGGAGTGTCCAGCATCGACATCGAAAACATCATGAAAACTGTGCCCAGCATCGGCACGTAAATCCTCATATATCGGGTTCTGTCTGCGGAATCGGCCCTTGGCCCCAGCAGTACGCCCATATCCATCTATCGACTCTGATCGGTATCCTCCGGATAACCGCCAGGTCCAACCAATCACCGGTAGTTACTCGCCCACCTCCAGGCTCAATCGGCAAAGTCCTTCGATCATCTTACCGAGGGGAACCATACCGGGTCCACCATGTACCCACAATCGGCTCGTCCACTCCTCGAATCGGGTTTCACATGTCGCTCTCATCACCGAGAAAACACATGGCGGACGCACTGAAATATCATATCAAGGATAACTGGGTTTTTAAAGCAATGACATATTCTCTTTTGAAATACCCATGGTTCCCAAAATCCAGAAATATCATGGAAACAACAACTCTCAATGCGTATAATCAGAAGCATGATGTATGTGACATGTAAAAGAAATGTAAGCACATCAGTCTGTCATGCAAGAATCATATCCTGAATGCAACAGTACTACAGTGTAGTGACATGGCAATTATCGATGATGAAGTGTGTGAGCCGGAAAACAAGTGTACATGGAACATACGCATCATCGATAATGGTGCTGGTGTCCTAGCAGCATGACTGTAATATATCAATAAACACAAGCAACGCAATGCAAATAGCATGAGTATGCGGAATCGAATAATCAACACAACAGTACAGACTCTATCTCAATAAATATATCATGCAGCCTTGCCTTTTGAAATAAGACGAATCAGGGTTTTTGGTAAAATAAGGGCTACGGTGTTTTAAGAAAAGATGTGTCATTTGAAAATATCCGTATAATCCCTTTTGTCTATCTTTAAAATATTCTCGATTCGTTAGTTTTGAAATGGGTATGACTCGGGTCTAGTCTAACGCCAACTATGTGAACTACGGACCCAACAATCAAGTCAATCGGGAGGGGTATGAAAACCACCTAAATCTGAGTCGATATACATATATATACACAACAGTCGGTGATCTCGCCTCAATAGTATCACGTACGATACAATATATCATATAACATCCTCGAGTCATGAGTGCCAATCTAACATCAATATAAAGCTCGTACGGTAAATTGTCGTACGGCATCCCAATAGCTGGGCAAGGTCAATATCACATTCATCTCATCACATATCAGGTATCACTACCATCATATCACATAATCTAGGATACAAGTCTAAGTCTAGTACCATCGATACCATCTATATAAATATGAATGCGGGGTAAAACACATGCCCAAAGGCCCGCTAAAACCATCATGCCGCATCTCAAATACGAACTCTGTCATATCGCCGAATCTCACGGCCTCAATCAAACCTCATCGACTCATCTCAATCCCACGTATCATCCTCAAATCCCGTATATGAACACATAGTCCCATACCCATGTGTAGATATACACACCTCCATATGAGCACAGGTAAAAGAAAGAATGTATGCAAGTATATGTATACGTGTATGTGTGGGTGCAACCACTACTCTGGGGTTTCGCACTATACTAAACCAATACATCCTTATCATCAATAATCTTAAACAACACAAAATAAATATACGTGTGTATACGTATTCGTATACATCACCACGGACTGCGGGGGTGCTATACGCCATCCACCCGACTTCTCCCAGTAGATATAAATCTACCCACCTTGCTTCTCATGTGCTGATGCCGATGTCGCCATTCTCAACTTCAACGCCTCGACGTCGCGTTGGGTACCTACAAGTATATCACAAATGCAAAAGCACATGAAAATCACATCGGAAAACTAAAACAGCACACGCTACTCGCATAGGTAGAAACCAATCGTCTCGAATGTAAACACGATCAATATCCACTTGTCGTTGACGTCCGAAAGCCACCTGACAGAAACGAATCACCAAATACCAAAATCCATGCTAAAACAAGTCGTAAATTATGCGCCAACATAGGAAAATCAACCCAGATTTCACCCTAGATAGAATCAGACAAAATTGCACATGCCATGGGTCAAGACTACTGGAAATAGGGTCATGCACCAAAAACGAACCAAATCCCCACTGCTCTGGACGCAAATTGCGGCCAGAAGGATTAAATCTGCGGCATGGGGAAGGAGGTAGGGGCTAGGGTTTGGTGTGGTGGTTTCAGGGTGCCTGCACATCTCACTGTCAACTCAATTTTATTTTAGGGGTCTCGGGGTGATAGCAGATTCCTAAATACGATCACAGATTCACTGTTTTTCCCGATATCGTCTCATAAATTCGTATTCTAGATTTTAGCTTCAGGTTTGGTTCTAAAGTAACATCCCACTAGGGTTCTAAGGTCACCACAATCCTCAATTTCACTTTACAACTCAAATTTACCCTAATCCTCTCTAGGGTTGTCCAAGGTGTACAAAACTTCGTCGAAACGACATCAAACTTTAAAAGAGACTTAATCACTAGAAATGATACAACAATTGTGAAGGAATTACCTCAATAGAGACTCATGAATCCTCAACAGCTCCAATTCACAAACTTTCTTGGTCCAAATGGTTGCTTGAGGGCTTGTTGATTGAATTGATTTCCGATTGTGTAAGTAAATCAAATGATCCCCGGCAACAGCGCCATTTGATTGATACGATTTCGGATTGTGTAGTATGAAATTGTAAAGAAATCACAACCAAAAATATTTTGACCGCAATCAATAACGGTGTCGGATGTAGCGCGTTAGTAAGTGCGGATCGTCCACAGGGAAAGTGTAATCGTTCGTGTTTCGATTTAGATGAGTTGAAACTTTAAAGAAAAGAAAACAAACAACAATTCATGATTTGTAAAATGAAGTTCAAGAATTAGAAAATCTAGATTCTAATAACATGAAAACGATAAAATCAAGAATTGAGAATTTGTGATGATTTCCAAACCAAATATCAAGAATCGAAGTGAGGCTCGTAGGAATCAATCGGATCTATTGATGTGATGAAATCTAGCGATTACGTATTGTTATCCATCGATGAATTGATACTAGATCGATGATGATCAATGAGAATTAGGGATTTCTTGTGAAACCAGGGTTTCATCATCTATCCCTTGTTCCTTCGTCGATATCATTCATATTCTAGCCTCTAGTAAATTCAAGAATCGATCGTGTATCCCTAGATTCGAGCAATCACAATCAAGAAAGCATCACAACGAAACTAGGTCGTCGATTCTTCAATTTGCTAGGGTTTACAAAACTCGTAGGACTTAAGAATCGTTTTAAGATTTGTTACATTATCATTCTATTGATCATCTCGACTCCTTTACGAGCGGAGTTTTACTCAAACATCACAACAAGAACCACAATCACAAATTGAGATCGAATCATGATGCAAGAATTTAAAGAAAGCAAGATTAAATAATTTCACCTTTTATTTATATCAACAATTCCGTTTACAATTCACTCAAGAATACAAGAGGAAGAACTCGATCGTCGACTTGGCTTCGCTCGTCTCCTTGAGTCGCCGGTCGGCTTGGATCACTTTCTCGGTTGAAGATCGGCTCCGATCCTAAAAGGTTGAAGGCTTCTCACTTGATTTAGTACTTGGGGTCTTGAATTTGGCTTTGGATTAGGGTTAGGGTTTTGCACAAGTCGTGTCACTCAACTTGTGTTAGAAATGGGGGAGATGGGATGAATTAGAGATTGAACCTTTTAACCCTAGATCTAGGCTCTCTTTTATAGACCATCCAAAACCCTAGATCTAGGATTCAAAATTTGAATTTCCCTCCAAAAGTTTGTTAGCAAGAGAGGCTTCTAGAAGTAGTTTGTTGGAGGGAGCTTCTAGAACTAGTTTGTTAGGAGCTTAATCATGATTAGCTTGCTTAATGATCTTTGTTGATCTGGCAGAAGCTTCGAGGGTAATCTGGAATTTGACATGTCTTGATGTTGTACACACTGAGAGAGGAATTATGCACTGAAAATAGAGTGATGACGTGGCAACTCCACCGCGGATCCGCGGCATGTGCCTGCTCCTGCCGTGGAACCGCGGTCACATGAGGGGCTCAGTGCTTCAGATTTACAGAGGTGCTTCCTTATAAACTCATCGTATATTTCTGATATGTTTATTCTCACACTTCCTTCTAGATTGCTACCAGATCAACAATCTTAGACTTGGCGTAATTTTGATCAGCTCTTTTCCCAATTTTGGTCCGGTCCCTGAAATTTCCTGCACAGATCTTGAAACAAGTGTTGAGCTACACAAGAATAATGCGATGCCATGATAAACAGTCAATTTCTCTCGAAATGCCGGTTTTAAAGTATAACACATGTAATCTTGTATTTTGCAGCCGTTTTGCTAATATGTGCATTATGCAAACCGAACACCTCTAGATGAGTGCAAATGATAAGGAAATTGCCGTGTTAAAAATGCAGTATTTTCGACTGATCAAATTCCCCCAAACTTATTTTCGGTCGTCTCGAGCGAACTGTTTTATTAAAAAGAGAAGGAGAAAATAAAGAAAGAGAAAAACTAACTAGCACACTTTCGTAGGCAACACGATTGCACTGAGCACGTGCAACAAGCCTTTAAATCTCTAGGTGCCCCTAGTAGGAGGAGTGTTGTCTCCTGAGGGTTTTCAGCGGATTGCACCCACAAAATCCAATAATAAAAGGAAGATCATGAAATTTACATTTAAAGATAAGAATTATAAAAGAAAAGCCTTGAATATTAGGGTTTCCAACTAAGCTAGCTTTTCGGTTGTCATGAGCCCTATCTTAATAGTCATGAAAAGATGTTAGAAATCACGTCCTCCCTCAATAAAACATCGTCTTATTATTCATTCCTATCTTTCTTCCAAACATCGATCATATCACCCTACGTATGTGTAATAAACATCCCTACACCCGGAGAATTCAATTCAAGCTATCATACTCTTGCCCATCCACCTCAGTACTTTTTAATTAATGAATATTTAGATGAGATTGCTCACACACTGTCATGCGACCGTTAATACTTCTTGAGGTACTAACCGACCGATTACTCATGTGCTTGCTTATTAGGTGTTTTTCCTCGTCTTGCACCACCTAAGGCTTAGCAGTGACTCCCAGACCAGTTGGCCTTGGGGCACTAGGTGAAGAAGCACCATCGCTATATTTTTTTATTGCTGCCTTGGCGATAACAAAACCAGTGTTCATTTTTCTCACCATTTTATATTTTATTCATTTTTTTATTTTATTTCCTTCATACTTTGGCTTTAAGACAAGAGCATTTCAAGGTATCTTCTACTATCTCGAGTTTCAAGATGTGTGTAAGTGCGAATAGCAGGGTATCAACGTTCAAAATGTTTGGCTTCCAGAATAGGAACTATTTTTCAGACTTATTTTTATCCTCAGATTAGTGACTTCCTTCATCTTACTAACCCTTGGGACAACGGCTCATAACTACTTATTACTAGTTCGTATAAGAAAACTTCTAATTTTCTTAGTTTTCTTAAATTTTTCTAATCTCATGGATGTAATTTTTCACTATCTAATCTTTTATTATCTTATTTATGTACAAAAATATTTTTATTTTTATTTTTGAAAATTTTTAAATTTTTATAGATTTTCGAAAAAAATATTTTGTGCTTATGCAAAGTATGATGCAAATGATGCGCAAATAAGCACAAACCGCCCTCAAACTTGTTTTCAACAGTGTCCTTACTATTTCCAACCGCTATATCTACAAAAACCTGTAAGCCTGGGAGGAATTTATTAATGGGGGCAAAATATTTAAGTGAAGAATCTCCCCCAAACTTATTCTTGGCTCATCATTTTGTAAAAATTTTCTTTTCAAGAGCCAGAAAAAATGTCCCCCCCCCCAAACTTTATGCAATGTTAATCTTTTGAAAATCATATAAGGGGGTCAAGAATCATTGGTCGATGCCAAGCTTTGCAAAGACCGAAGGTTAACACCAACCATTCAAAAATTTTATCAATGCAGTGCTCTGGTTGGTAGAAGAAAAAGTAGGGAAAGGGTAAAGGGTGGAAAAGAATGTGTGTGCGTCTCATTTTGGAGAGACGATGCAGTGAATGCGATGGATTACTCGCATTCTCTTTACAGTTCAGAAGAAGGGGTGGAGGTTCAATTTCATTGATTGGGAGATGATTCATCTCAACACCCGTGTCATTCAAAAATGCGAGTTCATTAGCGAAGATTTCCTCAAAAGTTCCATCAATACCCCGATGAATAATGTCGTCACAAAGTGCGTGGTGATCTTCAGACTCTAAAAACATATCATAATCAGTGTTAGTTGTTGACCCGGACATCTCGGTGGAAGAGTCTGTATGTGTATGATACATAGTTGGGTCAAACAACAACGTATGAAAAGAGTCTAGATCGGTATCAGGAGGATCATCAAATTCGCTGCTGTCGACATCCATTAAGTCGACAGAACAGACTTGAGCAGTAGGTTCAGAGAGTACACTTCCCAACTTGTAAATGTTTAGCTCAATTGACCTATTCCCGAAGGATAGGGTCATAGAACCGTTACGACAGTTGATGATAGCATTGGAAGTGGCAAAAAAGGGGCGACCTAATATCACCGGAATTTGATTCCGTGGGTTCGCTACAGGTTGTGTATCAAGTACAACAAAATCCACAGGGAATACAAATTCCCCGATTTTTATTAACACATCCTCAAGTTCACCCCTAGGTTTGGTGATTGATCGGTCAGCCATCTGGAGAGTTATGCTCGAGGGCTTTAACACTCCGATACCTAGTTGCTCGTAAACCGAGTATGGAAGCAAGTTAACACTAGCGCCAAGGTCTAGTAGAGCGCGGTTGATGTGTTTTCCCCCAATAGAAATAGAAATAGTAGGACAGCCTGGGTCCTTACATTTCCTCGGTAATTGCTGGGGAAAAGCCGTGTCTACTGTTTTTTCCATGAATATCTTCTTGGGCACTTGAGTCTTCCTCTTCCTAGTGCACAAATTCTTAAGAGTTTTTGCATAGGACGGAACTTGTTGGATGGTATCTAGGAGAGTGATGTTGATGTTAACTTGCTTAAACATGTCCATAATCTTCTCCATATATGGACTAGATTTGTTAGCCCTTAACCGATTAGGATAAAGTGCTTTAGCAATAAGCGCTGGGTCCATCATAGGAGAAGGAAGTGTGTGTGGAACCGATCCCAGAATAGAAGCGCGGATCGTCCGTGGAGAACTAGAAGAGTAGGGCTGAGGTGGCGAGCCTTGTGGGAAACGAAGAATAGGCTCGCAGAAAGGTGGTGGGGTAGAAGAACTGGGGTTAGAATTAGAAGTAGAAGTGGAAGGAAAGGTCTCAGCCTGGGTATCATTGATAGATTTTTCAGTGTCATCAAACTCTTCCCCAACGTGATTGTCAAGCACTCTTCCAGATCTCAACGTGATTGCATTCACATGATGTGAATAGCCAGGATTGGGTAAGGGTTGAGCTGGAAGTTTCCCTTTCTCTCTTGCACTCATTTCGGCTTTTAATTGTGCAATTTGTGCTTCCATCGATTTGATATTATCATTTTGAGAGACAATGATCTTCATCACATTCTCGACGGAAGATTGCAAACTTGCCGTCTCTTAGATGGATTGTTTCATGAAAGTATCCAAGGTTTGTGCTAGTGCAGAGGTATTATCTGTACCGGCCAATTGCAAAGAGTTTTCATGTGGTGCAAAAGTGTTGGCCGGATTTTGGAAGTTTTGTGATTGGTAGGGTTGCTGACTCAATTGAAGTGGTTGCTGTTGTGGTGGAGGGACCCTTTGGAAATTGTTGTGGGTTGGAACCGTGTTTTGAGATTGTGATTGGTTCTAAGCAAAGTTAAGGTGATTCCTCCAACCCTGATTATATGTGGAAGAATATGGATAGTTCCTAGCTCTTTGAAATGCGGCATTGGTATGCTCATGACCTTGAAACGGAGAATTTAGTGGACATTCTTCCGTCAAATGAGAAGGATCAGAACAGCATCCACATACAGTTTTGGAGAGTGACATTTGATTTAGGGCTGCAGCTAAAAATTTGTTTTCCATATTGTCGAATTTCTTGTGTAAAGCTGAAATTTCAGCTTTAATTCCTATGGAAATATCATTGCCATCCCTAGACGATTGACTCACACCCTCCCACTGTAAGGATTTTTCAGCGAAATCTTCTAAGAATTTCCAGGCTTCCCCATCATCTTTGGTCATGAAGTTGCCTTGAAACGTTAATTCAAGGGTCTGTTTTGTGTTAGGATTAATGCCCTCATAAATGATTCGGCACAGTTCCCATCTAGGGATTCCGTGATGTAGACATTGGACTAACAGATCCTTGAAGCGTTCAAGACATTTTGAAAATGGTTCATTTGGAAGCTGGGTGAATTGATTTATTTCACTACGGATTCGAGCTGTTTTATGATGTGGGTAGAATTTCTTAAGGAATGCTTTGACGAATTCTTCCCAATTTGAAATGGAATGTGCGGTTATGTTATACAGCCACTTCTCGGCTATATCGCACAAGGTAAATGGGAGAAGACGTAGACGTATAGCATCCATAGAAAGCTGTGAGGTACCCATCATTGCGCATACATTTTCAAATCTGGTGATAAAGGCATATGCGTCTTCAGTCTCGAGACCGTGATATTTGGGTAGAAGGTTGATGTATTGGGGTTTTATTTGAAAATTGTCCCCGTTGGCTGGTGGAATGCAAAGACAGGTGGAAAGGGGACCTCGTGTAGGATAGCACCTCTCTTGGAGAGAGATGCGAGGTGGATTCTGCGTACGGACGGACGACGGCAGAGTAGTGGTAAAGAAATTCGATGGAGACGGATCCATCGATGTGGGTGTGGTGGTGGGTAAAGGAAAGGTAAATGTAGAAATACCGACTCTAGGGTCGATGGGGGAAACGCGGACTAAACGGGCACTAGAATCCCGTGTCCAGCCTATCTTTCACTAAAAAGGGTTAGTACAAGTGGCAGCGTGACTTATAATTAGGGGAAATGATAAATGCGGTGTTTGTTTTGAAAAATATATGGATTTTTGAGAAAAATTATGCGATCACAACAAATGCAACAAGCAAAACCCTAATTCTAGGGGTCACTTAGGTCAAAGCTCTAGACCGCTCCTAACTGCCAAAAGACAAGTCGCAGAATAAATCCTCCACTGCCTCTTTGTCTCTCCTGTGGCTAGGTAAGTGCCAGGTAAGTGGGAGGTTCTCCACTACGTAAGTAGTGGGCCTAATTAAATAACCACTAGCCTTCGACACACTTGCCTTAGACACCACAAAAGAAACGCGGATAAGCAATGAATTACCCACGGCCTTCTCTTGTCCTAAGTGAGCGCGACGGTCCTTAGAGTCATCTCTAGATCTTTTTTAGTTAATGAGGGTAAATGCAGATGCAAGTTTGTGATTTTTGGGGCTTAGGAAGGGTAATGAACTCCCTACCTAATCTGGATTTGGCCGTGCCCCTTAATTTCCGTATTAATATGTAAACAACCAAAAATCAAAAACACGCACAATTTATTTTGCTTTTTGCGGCGCTGCGATTTATTTGCAAAGAAACCTGCAGCAAATTGTTATTTGGAGCAGACAGAGGAGGAGATAAGAAAGTGTAGAATTCACCTGAGAAAAATTGCACAGAGAGGACACAGAACCGCCGCGTTTCCGCCGCGGGAGTTGGCTTAAACCGCAGAACCGCGGTGCTTCCAGGGGATCACTGCACAAATTTTCCTACAGATGCTCCTGTTCATATACACAGCTCTCTGGAATGCTCTGGAAATTTTTTCTCAAGCTCCACAGAGTCCAGATTTCCTCGCAACAAATCACAACAACACGTTTAGGATTTGTGCGAATTTAGATCTAAAAATATGGATGGAATAAACTTTTCAACTCAAATTTCAAAATACGAACAATTAGCGCACTATCCCCGGCAACGGCGCCATTTGATTGGAACGATTTCGGATTGTGTAGTATGAAATTGTAAAGAAATCACAACCAAAAATATTTTGACCGCAATCAATAACGGTGTCGAATGTAGCGCGTTAGTAAGTGCAGATCGTCCACAGGGAAAGTGTAATCGTTTGTGTTTCGATTTAGATGAGTTGAAACTTTAAAGAAAAGAAAACAAACAACAATTCATGATTTGTAAAATGAAGTTCAAGAATTAGAAAATCTAGATCTAATAACAAGAAAACGATAAAATCAAGAATTGAGAATTTGTGATGATTTCTAAACCAAATATCAAGAATCGAAGTGAGGCTCGTAGGAATCAATCGGATCTTTAGATGTGATGAAATCTAGCGATTACGTATTCTTATTCATCGATGAATTGATACTAGATCGATGATGATCAACGAGAATTAGGGATTTCTTGTGAAACTAGGGTTTCATCATCTATCCCTTGTTCTTTCGTCGATATCATTCATATTCTAGCCTCTAGCAAATTCAAGAATCGATCGTGTATCCCTAGATTCGAGCGATCACAATCAAGAAAGCATCACAACGAAACTAGGTCGTCGATTCTTCAATTTGCTAGGGTTTACAAAACTCGTAGGACTTAAGAATCGTTTTAAGATTTGTTACATCATCATACTATTGATCGTCTCGACTCCTTTACGAGCGGAGTTTTACTCAAACATCACAACAAGAGCCACAATCACAAATTGAGATCGAATCATGATGCAAGAATTTAAAGAAAGCAAGATTAAAGAATTTCACCTTTTATTTATATCAACAATTCCGTTTACAATTCACTCAAGAATACAAGAGGAAGAACTCGATCGTCGACTTGGCTTCACTCGTCTCCTTGAGTCGCGGATCGGCTTGGATCACTTGCTCGGTTGAAGATCAGCTCCGCTCCTAAAAGGTTGAAGGCTTCTCGCTTGATTTGGTACTCGGGATCTTGAATTTGGCTTTGGATTAGGGTTAGGGTTTCGCACAAGTCGTGCCACTCAACTTGTGTTAGAAATGGAGGAGATGGGATGAATTAGAGATTGAACCTTTTAACCCTAGATCTAGGCTCTCTTTTATAGACCATCCAAAACCCTAGATCTAGGATTCAAAATTTGAATTTCCCTCCAAAAGTTTGTTAGCAAGAGAGGCTTCTAGAAGTAGTTTGCTGGAGGGAGCTTCTAGAACTAGTTTGTTAGGAGCTTAATCATGATTAGCTTGCTTAATGATCTTTGCTGATCTGACAGAAGCTTCAAGGGTAATCTGGAATTTGACATGTCTTGATGAGGTGTACACACTGAGAGAGGAATTATGCACTGAAAATGGAGTGATGACGTGGCAACTCCACCGCGGATCCGCGGCATGTGCCTGCTCCTGCCGCGGAACCGCGGTCACGTGAGGGGCTCAGTGCTTCAGATTTACAGAGGTGCTTCCTTACAATGGTATATTTCTGATATGTTTATTCTCACAATTCTTTCTAGATTGCTACCGGAGCAACAATCTTAGACTTGGCGTAATTTTGATCAGCTCTTTTCCCAATTTTGGTTCGATCCCTGAAATTTCCTGCACAGATCTCGAAACAAGTGTTGCGCTACACAAGAATAATGCGATGCCAAGATAAACAGTCAATTTCTCTCGAAATGCCGGTTTTAAAGTATAACATATGTAATCTTGTATTTTGCAGCTGTTTTGCTAATATGTGCAATATGCAAACCGAATACCTCTAGATGAGTGCAAATGATAGGGAAATTGCCGTGTTAAAAATGCAGTATTTTCGAATGATCACTTGTGCACATTTTTTGTGAAATGAGAATGGTGTTTTGAGGTGATTAACATAGAGTTTTTAGAGGCTTGAAGAGGGGAGGGAGTGAGGGAAGAGGCAGCAGCAGCTGATGATGGAGGAGAAGGGGAAAAGAGATGAAGAAAATGAAGAGAGAAGAGAAGTCTCATAGTCAAATGACCCCCTCACCTCTCTCTCTCTCTCACTCACCTACTACCACATTATTCTAATCAATTCTTTTCTTTTCTAAAACCTTCTTACTCAAATAGTAAACCCAAAGTAAAGCCATGGTAAGAAAATGCAACACAAGTGTTGAAAAAAGATATGTGCATGTTTTGCACAAAAACGCCAAAAACCCGATTAGCGATTTTTAATCACGATTAGCACTAAATTAGCACATAACTAATCATAAAACTTAAAAATGGCATAATTCCATAAAATACCCTATTTTAGAATTTTCCATGATTTTTCCCCATTTATTTGTATTTAATTATACCGGAATATTAAAATATTCATTAAAATAATATTAAATTATAAAAATTCCCAAAAATAATATTTTATTATTTTGAAACGTTACAGGTTCAGCCGGTACCTCTTCCTCTGTCCCCTTAGGCTCGACGGTTTCCGCCTCCCCTTCGGTTGGACTTGGCCCTGCAGCACAAGATATATAAGAACCGATAAGTTTACAATTCTTGCAACAAAATCTTGAAAGACACATTATCTGAGGTGGATTGATCGTTAGTCTCCTGAGCAGCGCGCGCCGCCTGTCTGTGAGCGGTAAACAAGGCGACCGGGGGCTCTTCCGAAGGAGTATCAGCACGAGGAACGGTGCTTGGCCCCGCTCCCACGGCCAAAGCAGCTCTACGCTCCTTCGCCTCCCGCCTCAACCGCTTCCACTAATCCCGAGCCGTCAAGACGGACCTCTTCGAAGCTTCCTCCATCGAGGCGTCATCGTCCGCGTACAGAGATGCCTCCAAAGCCTTCAAGGCATCCCTCATCGGCTTTTCGAGTCGGGTCTCTTGCGGCAGCCCCGAAGAGGCCGGGATTTCAGTAGCTGGCCCGGGGAGAGTCCCCGCATCGGATGGCGCAGCCCCTGCAAAGAGACAAAGGAAGAGGTTAGGTTGGCCATAAGAAAAGAGAATCAAGACTTAGTGAGGCAATACGTACCAACGCCCGATAAAGCGCGCTTCCTTTCCTCCTCCTGGAAAGTTTTTAGAAAGGCAGCAATGGCTTCTTCAGTAGTGACACCTGTTAAAAAAACGGGGGGGAAAGCATTAGTCAAAGATAATGATAAAAGTGCGATGAAATGACGAAAAGTGCAGCTAATGATTACCTGACTGGGTGTGTTTAGCCAACATCGCTTCGAGTCTGGCTGTTCGCTCAGAAGCCGCAATGGCGGCCGCCAGATCGGTGTCTGTTGGATCTACCGATAAGCCCTCATTGCTGCCGTACTCGCTTATACCTTCGGTAAGAGGGGCCTGAGGCTCTAAGCCGAGGATAACATCGAGAGAGAGGAGAAACTTCTTCTTCCTCTTCTGCCCACCAGCCCTGGGTGCACCCAAGATCAACTTGCGCTTTGCAGGCACCTTAGGGCGGCGGGTCCCGATATCCGCGCCCACGCCGGACTCCGGCGAAACCACATTTACCGTCCCCACTGGAGCACGGGGCGCTGGTGGAACGTCCGCGGTAGCACGAGGTAATCCGCGCGGAGGGCTCAACACGCGCGGTGGTCCAGCTCCGGCATCTTTTAGTGGAGGCATGACAGGGATCCTTGGCTTCAGGGGAGACTTGCGGTTGCCGCCGGGAGGCGCACCCTTGCGGTCAACCAACATGCGCTTTTCCTCATGGATAACCGGACCCATTGCCTGCGCGTACCAAGCCACGTACGTGTGGAGGACCCGGGGGACGCAGCTCGGCTCGCTGATGAAGAAGTGGGAGCCCGTATTCAGCCGCATAAAATGGTGCATCGCGCTCTGTATCCCCTCCTTGCTGGCCGCGGGCTCTTCCAAAAACGCCTCCAGCGGGACCCCCTGGTTATAGCTGGATTGTTGGGCGAACCTGTGGGGGTTGTACCTCATAAAAACGTCATCTCGTTCTGCCTGAACACTAGGTAACCCGGCCGAATGGAGTAGAGGTGAAGAATCTCCCGGGCTTTCAGTACGGAGGCCCCGTCCTTGAAGCCGTCACGCAGCGCCACCATCGCCCTGGAGGTTTCTGAGCCGATAGTTATGACTTTATCCAAGAAAGAAATCCTCGCTCCGACCAGGTGTGGACGAAGGAGCAACCCCCTAGCCTCCCGCGGGGGCGGATTCACAATCGAGGCGCCGATCAGCCGCATGACTCTTGGGAGTCTGCACCTCTCAAAAAACGAAGGGCTCCTGTGGATGCCGAATACCCCATGCACATGCATTTCCATCCACGAGGTGAAGTAGTGCATCGGGAAATTGGCAGGCTGCACCCCAGGTTTATTAGCGTCCGCCGCCATGCTGAGTCCATTATATAGGTGAGCCAACCCGGCGATTCCTACTGACAACTGCAGGCCAGCCACCATCCGAAAGGGTCATCGAGCTTGGCGAACTTTTCACTCCGCCTCGATAGAATCTTCGGTCGAAGGAAGCGGGCGATAAAATCTGCAAAACTGACTCCCCGGACTCCTGATTCCAGATAGAGACCTTCGACTGCTCATCTGTGAAGATGGTGATCATCTGTGAAGGGCCAAGGGTCCTATTTATAGGCGCTTGCGCCCCTTCAACTGCTCAGTTGATCTGACGGTTGGGATCTTGCCGCCGCTGCACCCACGTGTGTGCCACGTGAGCGCAACGGTGGGGGGCATTTGTTTCCCCAATCAGAGCAAAGCTCTGTTTGAATTTCAAAAATGCAAAAATTGAAGCAACGCTTCAGATTCCTTGCGCTGCGCGCATTGCGCCACGTGTCAAAAGCTGACACGCCAGCGCAGCGCCCGAGGCAGCGCACCCAAACAGAGCAAGGCTCTGTTTAAAATTCAAATTTTAATAATAAAGAAAGCAACACTTCAGGCAACTTGCGCTCTGCGCTGCGCGACACGTGTCAGCGCAGTTGCGTTGCGCTCTGCACTGCGCGACACGTGTCAGCGCAGTTGCGCTAGCGCTCTGCGCTGCGCGACACGTGTCAAGCGTAGGTGGGCTTGCGCCAAACAGAAAAATTCTGAACGATCTTTCTGATCTTATAAAAACAATAAGATTCTCTTCTGTAAAACAGAAGTCCTTGGATCAAAGATCCAACGGTGGGGAAAAATGCCTAAATCACTCAGAGAAAGATCTCGTTAACTGATTTAACAAATTAATTAGCACTATAAAAAGGCCCCTAGACTCCATGTCTAAAACACAGAGATATTCAGAACTCCTCTAGAAAATTTTGAGAAGAGCTCAGAGAAAAAAAATGGTAAAATCTTTGAATAAAAAGAAGAATTTTCTTCTATAAAGATCAATGATCTAAGAACAAGATCAAGATCTTCAATTAAAAAGGAAAAAAAGATAAAAAAAAAAATCCAATCACAAAAAGATAAAAAGAAGTATTACTTCACAGATCATTTGATCTACATAAAGGCTTTGCCATTTTATGAACCACTGTTCTCTAAAAACAAGAAAAATTGTTTTCTTTAATCTAAGTTTAATCAAAAGATTAAACAGTGCCCTGCACTTGTAAAATTTGCACTGTTGCGCTCTTGGGTTGGCGCAAGCCACCAGAGAGCGCCACGTGTCAGCCCCAGAACAAACTGCGCCTTGCGCTTTGAAAAAACAGAGCACTGCTCTCTTAAATTGGCGCACTGCACCAGAGCGCGCCACATGTCAGCAGCGCACTGGCGCAGCGCACTGCGCTTGCGCTCACCAGAGCGTGACACGTGTCACCATCATATGAGTTTGCGCCTTGCGCTCCTCAATTGGCGCAAAGCGTCTGACAAGCCATGTTGGACGCTGTCAGAGCATTTAATGCAATGCATTATCAAGGGCAGAGCCCAATAAAAAAAGGTCTATCAGACCAAACAAAAGTGCTATGCACTATTAAAAGGGGCAGAGCCCAATTAAGAGAAAAATGTCTAAACAGACCAAAATAAAAAGCTCTATAAAAAAGGGATAGAGCCCAATTAAAAGGGGCTAATAGGCTAGAAAAAATGCACTGCATTATTAAAAAGGGCAGAGCCCAATTAAAAGTCCTAACAGGCCAAATGCAAATAAAAGGTTGAACATTTTCAACTGGACTTAGCCCAATTCTGACCGTAAGTCCTCAAATTAAATTGACTGAGCACGATTGCTCCCTTCAATCAATTTACATCCAGTTTAAGGGTAGATCTCTGAACTCCCCTGACATCCGTCGTTGTAATCCTTCAACGTCGTCAGAGAGGTGACGAGTCCCGACAACCATACATCGATACGGACTGTGGGGTCCTTAAACTCATGGACTTAAGCGTCCTTAAACCGATATACGGACTTAAGCGTCCTTAAACTCACGGACTGTGGGGTCCTTAAACTCATGGACTTAAGCGTCCTTAAACCGATATACAGACTTAAGCGTCCTTAAACTCACGGACTGTGGGGTCATTAAACTCATGGACTTATGCGTCCTTAAACCAACATTCGTCCCCAAAATGGGAATGATGGACCACCATGTCCCTAAACTAGCATTGGACCACCATGTCCCTAAACTGGCAATGGACCACTATGTCCCTAAACTGGAACAATAGATCCCCCAAATGCTCTTTTGTCGGATCTAAACGATCCCGTTTAAGTTGATCTTAGCCTCAAAAATGGCTAACGTATCCTTAAACCCAAAACACCAAAATCAAATCTAAGAAAATACGGATTTGGACTAATCCACGTCCTGCGGGCGACGACATAAATTAGTCTCCGTATACAATCCACGGGCAACTTAAAACAAAACAAACACACACGACACGAAGTGAAATTCTGGAGAAGGAGAAAGTTGTTATCGCTATGCGGTAGCGTAATTAACTGCAGGGGCTTGCGCCTGTAGGGAAGAGCATCCCCACAATCAAAAATCCCTCAAGCGAGGGCGAATCTGACGAAATCTGCTATATCGGCCGCGTCCGTCTAAACCTCCGATACACGGTGCCATAAATAAACTTGGCATCTTCGGAGAGGTAGACGAATAAAACCAAATAGCATCTGCCCCGAATCTCAGTCAAGACGTCCTCGCGTCGTCTTGGCCGTCATTCGGAGGGGAACAATGAGTTCAATAACCCAAACCTAAACTTGCAAGCTCAATAAAGAGCTTGCAAGATCATGAGAGGAAAAGGAACTCAGAATTACCTATAGCTATGTACAAAGAGTTTAAACAAAATTACAAAATGAAAGAATGAAAATGGAATGAAAGTAGTCTAAGTATTACTCTTGAGCTTGCTCAATGTTCTGGTATATATAAGCACTTCATCACAAAAACAAACAATAAAATTGAGATGATGTGACAACTTAGAATGACCAGAAGAAAATGGAGCAATTTGGTAGAGGTGGGACCGCCGATGGCGGGGAAATGATGATTTCTGGAGGTTTCTTTTCAAGTGGTGGGGGCCGTCTTCTTGTGGTGATCTTATGTCCTCTCCACTATCTCTCTGGCATTGTTTGATTCTTCTATAAACACTTGAGTTTTAATCTGTAGATTTTTAGGGAAATTGTAAAGTTTAAATCACATCAACACTTTATCATACCAAGCCCACTTGCTCCACTTGACCATGTCTTCATCATGGCAGCCCACCATGGTTCATGCATCAATAAGGTTATGTTCACACTTGTAAATAATTATGTCTTGTTGGACCATTCTTGATAAAAATGTGTACACTTGAATTGTTTTGCAAAAATCTTCTTGAATAATGATCGGTATTCTGTTCCGGTTGCAGTATCAGCTCATAAATGTCGTATCTGTTCATTTGAGTGTATTTCCAGTATTTTGTCACAAATACATGTAATATGTATTTATTGAGTAGACATGGATTAATAGTACCGATATATCACAAAGTTGATAATGAATGAACGGTATTGAAATGCAGTTTTTCGTGATGAATACCAATCATATTAGAATGAATAGATATATGAGCGGTTATAATTCACCTTACACCACAACCGACGTTGATAATGATGAGAAGACGAGACTTGCTAAAATTGAAATGCAGTCGTCAACTTTTATGAAAAACGTCAGTGCTATCAAGCAATCAATGACTAATATTGAAATTATTCATGGCCAGATAACTGCTGCAATCACGAATAAGAAAGAGCAAGAGACCATCCCAATGCAAACCCACATAAGCCCAATTGTTCCCAATAGCTTAGAACATCATAACAAACCTATTGAGGAAGTAATTGAGAATAATTATGGTTTGGATGTATAACCAAAGAATGTTTAAGTCATAAGTGTCCTATGTACGGGTGTGAATTTACGTCAAGAAAAATTGAGCGATATAAGGAGTGCCAAATTTGTGAATCCACGTTTAAATCTTGTGTCTTAGACGGGTCTAATTTATTGATGCATGAAGAGTCTCTTTCTAATGAGTTTGAAACCTACCCTCAAAATTTTGAAATTCCGATTTGGTCTCAAACAACAAATTTATATGAAGATAATTTAATTGATGATACATTTGAAGTTAAGATGTTTGATTTAACCGATTGCAACATTTTTTAGGAACATATTTCTGACGAATTAACAGTTGCTGATATAAATTTTGAGAAAACTTTGGATATAGAAACCGCTTCTATAAAGAAAACTTGTGATTTTGATAGGGTTGGTCTAGATATAATATTTAAGGAAACTATTAATAGGGAACCACACTTTTAGTTGAAACAAATAATAAAATTTTTGAAGAAAATTTAGAGTGGGATCCTATATTTTTAGAAGATAAAAGTCAATCCATAAGTTAATTTAAGAAGGAAGTGAAAGAATTATTGGACGAGAGATTTGATGATATTTTTTAAGACGGTTCACTTATTATAATAGAAGAAGCGAATGATGATGATGAGGTGGTTAATTTTGAAGATGGTATTTTGATCAAAATTTTGAACAAATTTTTAAGGATGAACTTAATTTTATAGATGAATTAGATTCATCAAACCATCCAATAAATTGTGAATATCCCTTGGAGCCTTTAACAGACAAATCAAACCCTCCACTACTTTCGCCCATTATTAAAACCGACTCTATTGAAAAGTAAGATGAAGTTGTGCCTTTAACACCTATAACTGGATCACTTATTTATACTCCGCATGTTCGTGTTTTAGAATTTGATCCAATTACCTAATTCTTCGACAAGGTGATACGGTTACATAATTTTTTGAGATTTTCAACATTTATTTTTGTACTAGGTTTTTCGGCAAAACACGGATTACAATTTTCTTCACCCACATATAAAAACACCATACCAATATTTTGCATATCCATTTTAGGGTGTTTATTAATGCTTATTGCTACAACTTATTTTACTATTCTTGCATGATTAAAGATAAAAATTTTGAATAGTTAATATAAACATATGCGTTAGCAAAAGCATTGGGTAAATTATTTTTTGAGTGGTTAATAATTTCATGAATACGAAATAGAATAAAATAAGTGTGGGGTGGTTTTTGTACGTAGTTTTTAGCCTTTCAAAATAAGCTTAGAAAATTTTGAAAATGGAAATGAAAATGTGAAAAATATTTATAATAGAGAAAGAGATTTTAAGAAAAAGAGATGATTAAATGGATCTAGTTAAAAGTTGTCATGAGTCTATTCCTAAAAGGCTGGTATCATGAAGGAGTTACTAGTTTTGAGAAAATATAAGTGAAGTCTATTTTTGAGTCCAAATATTTGAACGTTGATACCCTACAATACGCACATGCACATATCTTTAAACTTGGGATGGTAGAAGAGACATGTCATGCTCTTGTCTGTAATGCCCTAATATGGAAAAAAAATTAATACCACCAGAAAAAATGAATACTGTTTTGCAATTATCAAGATAGAATAAAAAAATTCAGTAAGGGTGTTTCATCATCTAGTGACTTAGAATAACTGGTTTGGAATCATTTATTATGTCTTAGATATTGCTAGATTAGGATATTGTAATTTACACCCAATGAGTGATCACATTCGGTAATCGGTTGGTTAGTGCCTTACGCAACATTAACGGTCGCATGAAAAATATGGAAACAAATCCATCAATTTAATCATCAATTAAAAAGTAATAGGGAGTGAAGGGTAAGAGTATAGGAGCTTGAATTGAGTTCTTCAAGTATAGGGATGATTTTACACACACGTAGGGGTATATGATCATGTTTGGATGCAAGATATGTAGAAAAGGTTGGAAGAATGACGAGTAAGTAATAATTTATTAAGGTATAGTTCATGACGACTGAAAATATAGTGGGTTTTTATTTTTTCTTATTTTTGTTTCCTTCATTTTCTTTTATAGGAGTAGGAGTAGGATTTAGTTAGATAATAGTTTAGTTTAGTTTAAAGTTTGAAACTCTAGATTTACTCGAGGGCTAGCAAAATGTAAGTGTAGAGGTATTTGGTTGGTGTAATTTATTGCATATTTTCAAACCCATTTATCATTTTATTATCATATATTATTCTGTTCCAGGTATTTTTTGTGAATTATTACAGGTAACAGGGTTTGGATGTAAAAGAATGGAAAATTGTCCTAAAATAAGGATTACGTGCGTAAAATGGAGATTTAAGGGAATTATTCAGAAAATCAAAAGATAATTTGTAAATTTGGAACAAATTTGGGAATATCATTACAAATCAACAAAAATTGCAATAAATAGAGATGAATCAATCATCACAACAACAAATCAGTTGAAGAAATTAAATCAAATCAAATAAAAAATAACAAATCAACCTGCCTAATTATATACCAAATTTGGAAACAATTCGAAGATCCAACGCAACTACAGAAATATAGAGCGATATTCAAGATTTTATGAGCTCAAAAAATTATCTAAATTGACGATAAAACCACAGAAAAAATCTGTAGCCACAAAGCCAAAATTCGACGGTGGATCGGCGGTGGATCAGCGGCAAATCAATTCAATTAGGGGTGGATCAGTCGTCCAATCTTGACCGTTCATCTTCAATTTTTATGGGCATGATCATCTTTGCACATATATCGTTTCAAGCTACATCGTTTTATTTTTCGAGAATTCTGAAGGCTTGCAACAATATCCAACAGAGCAATTAGATTAGATTATCATAGTTGTTAGCAGGTTTATTATTTTGCATCTTTTATTACTTATTCTCCAAACTTCCTTAGCCGTATATAAGCACCTATATTGCCTTAGGGCTTCATATCTTTCTGATTGCATTCAAGTTAGGGTTTTCAAGGAAAAGTGAACAAGTTCTATTGTAAGTTTTCTTATGAATATTAATAAAACTTTAGTTTTCTTTAATATCATGAGCAACTAATTTTTCTTCTAGATATTTTTATTTGCAATTTCTATGAGTTGATGTTCTTATTTCTCTTCCTTTTTATGCTTTGATTTTGAATCACTTGTATTCTTTATTATTATCTTTGTAGCTATACATCTAATAAATTAATCTAGTAATGAAAGATGACGTCTTGAACGAGATTAGAGAAAAGTGACAACACCGATAATTTAATTAATTTGATGATAATTGCACCTAGAAACTTAATTAAAGAAGGTAAGATATTAATTTAAATATTTCAACATAGGTAATTTAAAGGGATCTAGATTAATTGATAAGATAATAATTGTAGACTCATTACCTACATATTTTTGTGGAAGATTAAACCAAGGTTTCTTTTAATTAACTAGAACTAGGATTTCAATATGATCTAGATGATATTATAATTTTGATAGGCTGTATTTAAACTTTCGCCTCTAAACTTGATTGTAGACTCATTAAAAATGACTCTTGTCCTTCCGTTCTTGTCTCTAAACTTTCGCCTCCGACCAAACCAAACACAACCTGTCACGTTTAGGAATCATCGCTATCTTGGTAGGATAGAGTGCCTAACAGAGCGCTTGCATGAGGTTTGAGCGGGGTTCAATTAGTAAGTTTTAAACAAAAGAAATGAGTAAAGAGAATCTTAACTTCAACAAGCCTTCTTTTTTTCTAACAAGATCCACTACTCACTATCCATTACAAACATCAAAAGAGAATACAAGATAGAAGAGATCAAAGAAAACAACATTGCAAGTAAGTAAATGCAAGAAAAGAAATTGAAAGTAAATAAAATCAAATAAATACTAAGAACCATGGTGCAAAAGTGAAATATTCATTTAAAATTCAATATCCAATATACAAGCAATGAGTTCAATAACCCAAATCTAAACTTGCAAGCTCAATAAAGAGCTTGCAAGATCAGGAGAGGACAAGGAACTCAGAATTACCTATTGCTATGTACAAAGAGTTTAAACAAAATTACAAAATGAAAGAATGAAAATAGAATGAACGTAGTCTAAGTATTACTCTTGAGCTTGCTCTCTGTTCTGGTATATATAAGCACTTCATCAACAAAAACAAACAATAAAATTGAGATGATGTGACAGTTTAGAATGACCAGAAGAAAATGGAGCAATTTGGTAGAAGTGGGACCGCCGATGGCGGGGAAATGATGATTTCTGGAGGTTTCTCTTCAAGTGGTAGGGCCCGTCTTCTTGTGGTGATCTTTTGTCCTCTCCAATATCTCTCTGGCATTATTTGATTCTTCTATAAACACTTGAGTTTTAATCTGTAGATTTTGAGGGAAATTGTAAAGTTTAAATCACATTAACACTTTATCATACCAAGCCCACCTGCTCCACTTGACCATGTCTTCATCATGGCAGCCCACCATGGTTCATGCATCAAAAAGATTTTGTTCACACTTGTAAATAATTATGTCTTGTTGGACCATTCTTGATAAAAATGCGTACACTTGAATTGTTTTGCAAAAATCTTCTTGAATAATGATCGGTATTCCGTTCCGGTTGCAGTATCAGTTCATAAATGTCGTATCCGTTCATTTGAGTGTGTTTCCAGTATTTTGTCACGAATACATGTAATATGTATTTATTGAGTAGACATGGATTAATAGTACCGATATATCACAAAATTGATAACGAATGAACGGTATTGAAATGCAGTTTTTCGTGATGAATACCAATCATATTAGAATGAATAAATATATGAGCGGTTATAATTCACCTTACACCACAACCGAACCAACATTCATTCTTTCCAATTTCATAGACCATCACCAATTCAATCATATCCATACTATGATGTTGGCCCTCCTTACGACAATATCCAATTAGATTATTATCAACCATATCAAACTTTTCCACAATTAGACGTTGATAATGATGAGAAGACGAGACTTGCTAAAATTGAAATGCAGTCGGCAACTTTTATGAAAAACGTTAGTGCTATCAAGCAATCAATGACTAATATTGAAATTATTCATGGCCAGATAACTGCTGCAATCACGAATAAGAAAGAGAAAGAGACCATCCCAATGCAAACCCACCTAAGCCCGATTGTTCCCAATAGCTTAGAACATCATAACAAACCTATTGAGGAAGTAATTGAGAATAACTATGGTTTGGATGTATAACCGAAGAATGTTTAAGTCATAAGTGTCCTATGTACGGGTGTGAATTTACGTCAAGGAAAATTGAGCGATATAAGGAGTGCCAAATTTGTGAATCCACGTTTGAATCTTGTGTCTTAGACGAGTCTAATTTATTGGTGCATGAAGAGTCTCTTTCTAATGAGTTTGAAACCTACCCTCAAAATTTTGAATTTCTGATTTGGCCTCAAACAACAAATTTATATGAAGATAATTTAATTGATGATACGTTTGAAGTTAAGATGTTTGATTTAACCGATTGCAACATTTTTTTAGGAACATATTTCTGACGAATTAACAGTTGCAGATATAAATTTTGAGAAAACTTTAGATATAGAAACCGCTTCTATGAAGTAAACTTGTGATTTTGATGGGGTTGGTCTAGATATAATATTTAAGGAAACTATTAATAGGGAACCCACACTTTTAGTTGAAACAAATAATAAAATTTTTGAAGAAAATTTAGAGTGGGATCCTATATTTTTAGAAGATAAAAGTCAACCCATAAGATAAAAGTCAACCCAAAATTGTGATATCTAGGCTTTCTATATATGTTTTTAATAATTTTATATTGTCTCAGTTGAGGCTCTTTGCAAGCCAATGTGATTTTCTTTCCCTCAGAAGTATTTTATCTCAGAATGTGAACCTTCTTCCATGCATCCAAATCATGTTAAGTATCTTCAAATCCAATGCATGATGTTAGAAGAGGTATTATACTTGATGTAAATTAAAACATATTTTTTTGAAAAACAAGCAAACCAAAGCAGCAAGTTTAAATATCATCTCCACTATTATTGGCACCTTGTTGTCTTTCAAAGGAATAAATCCCAACCTTATATCACACTCCTAAAAGTTAAGATAGTTTCATACAGCACCCTCAAAACAGGAATAAATCCCAACCTTATGCCACTGCATCCAGTACCGAGTCACCGCGCATCGCGCCCGCATCGCGCACGTGTCCAGCATCTCATCGTCTCATGTGTCGAGACGAAGTCCGTAAGCGGTGTCTCGCTTCTATATCAGCGACCGAAGGCAAGTGAAAACCCGATCACTTGCTTTACATGCTAGTATTCTTTTAAGTGGATCATTAGGTTTTAAATCATAATGATATTATTGAATACGTATCTACATCGTTTAATAATCGTACACTAGTTAAGTGCTCGACACAAATTTCTAAATCAAAACTTAACTGTTATAACGGAACTTAAGCATAACGGTTTACCCTAACGATAACGAATATTGTGTTAAGAGTTGGTTTGAAAATACGGACTTTAACACCATGAAATGTCATCCCCATTTAGATCTGTCGAATCTGAAAATTTTCATACCTGAATTTTGTGAAAATCATAATAAATTGGTTACACACCGGAATATTATGTTCAAGGGCTCAAGCCGACTCGACGAACTAGAACCCCATATAAGTTACAATCTGTTTCTAGTTTATAACGATGATGGAAACTGTTCGGGAGTGCGGCTCTGGACTGCAGTCCAGAACAGCACTGCTTGCCAACACTTGATTGGAAATGCTTTTACATCTCTGTGTGAAAATGGTATTATGCGGAACCCTATACCATAGTGATCAGATAAATATGTTAACTAATCATTGAAAGTGATTTCATTCGTTTTTATGATCGTTTGCTATTTTAATCACATTTTAAACCACCAGTACATACGGCTGTCCCAAGCAGGGACAGAATGCAGATCCCGATCTTAGATAATGCATAACTCATAGCACACAGCGGATATTATCATAATGGAATTATATCTAAAGTTCACTTTTTGAATGTAACACAGAGCGGATATTCTCACAAGTTATATATGAATCTACGTAATCAAGGACAATGATGAAAAAGGAAGTCCCAATCAGGTACATTGACATAATGTAATTATATCTAAAGTTCACTTTTTCCCAATATCGTTACCTCTATTTTAGTATATAGGTAAGATTCATATATAACTTGCATTCTTATTATGTATGTACCTATGAAATATTCTATAAAAAAAACTTGTTTCCAGTCCATGTTGCACTTAGGTGCAGAGATTTCAAAATTATTAGTGGATGAAATAATATAAAAATTAATAGAAATACAATAAAGCGAATTGTGTATTCAAATGCGAAGTGTGATTAAAAAAGAGGAAAATGAATCAAAATTTAGTGTGAAGCTGCTCTGTTATTTTTGGTAGTCAAAATATCAAGAATATGTGCTACATATGAATAATACTACAATCAAAGCAATAATACGCTCTTATCGATCCTTATCTTTGACTAATAAAGTATCATCTAAGACTATTATATTTTATCAATATTGTCATGCGTCTATAGTTATAATTCAGTTCATGAAATTAGATTAAAAAATGAACTAAATTTCCTCAAATATAGATGGTTCTTCCTTCTTTTCCTTCTTTCTTTCTTTTTTCTTCTATGGCCGTCTATCTGGACTCTCAGTCACTCTCTATTTCTCACGACTTAGGTAGAGGGGAATTAATCTTCCTCCCGACCGCACCACCTCTAACTGATCGAATATGGAATGAATGCGTATCCAGTATCTGGTAAAAGTCTGATACGGATACAAATATAAAATGAATATTTGAAAAATAAACCCAATAAAACCCCACATATTCACTTTTTATATTAGATATGTTTTAGAAGATTAAGTATTTGCAGACTTAGGCATTTTATTAGAGTACATGGGATATTGATTATATCCAAAAGACTTAAGGCTTTTAGTGGGGGGGCCTATCTATATCTTATACTCATATACCTTTCTTACACTCTGTGCTTGTAGACTGCTCTTTAAAAGGTACCGTTGATCTGCACTTTGATACCATATTATAAGATTTGGATTTTGAAATGTTGTGCATTTATGAAAGTAAATAGGCTTTCGATATATTTATGGTTCCGGTCAAAAGACATAAGTCTTTTGGTGGAGACTATTTATGAGATGTTCTAACACTTTTCTTATTTTCCTTTTGTGATTAGTCTAATAATTAACAATTGACCCAAAACGAATACAGATGTTGCCATATCAACATACGATGGTTGTTGGTAGATGAAAATGTGGATAGTCATCGAAAACATAATTTGCTATCAATATTCGATTAAATTTAAATACGAATACAGAGTGGACTCGGTAAATTTATTTGTGTCTAATTCGATGGGGAGACCATGAGCCCACTTGTGCTCACGGTAGAAGTCCTCTTCTCTTATCATCTTTCACAAAAACCCTTTAGACTTTCTATAATTGTACTTTCTCAACATCCCCTCTGTTGTTACAAACAGTGCTCTGGAATGCGATATGCGTTTTCATGCATCCAAAGATCGCATAGGGTATAAGCGATTATATCTTGCATATGCAATTTGCATTATTTAAATTAAAATATATATATTAATGATAAAAATCGAGGGATGCTAAAATGTGTTTAAAATAATGTGTACATGTACGTAATTTTAATGAAATGAATATTATTGAATTATTAAGTAATCAATTTTTTATTGAGAAAAAAGATCAAAATACATAAAGTTTTAGGAATACTAAAAAATAAACATGAAAAATGAAGAAAAAACACTTTTTTTTTATCAGAAGCTAAAGAGCTTTCTCAAATTTCTTGCCCAACAAGATGATGTTTCGTCAGAGTTATGCCGGAGTTTTCATCGAAGAGCAAAGGCAAAGAGGTTGGAGGCAAGCATGAATTTGATATGGGAGAGAAAATAAGGAATAGGTAAACATAAATTATTTGGCTTTTGGAAAGGTGTTGTAGATGTATTTAAGTTATTGGGTTTGGACTTTAGATACGGGTATAATAAAAAAAACCTACATGTTTCATAACCCAACTCAAGCTTAAGTTTCTATGCGCTTTATGCGGCTGTAAAATAATTTCTATATATATTATGACAAACCTTTTCACCACATATACCAAGAGAGTAATTTCTCCTATGACGCGGTCAATAATCAATCCTTCATAATTTTTTCCGACCATCGTCATCTTTTATATCCATCTTCATATATAGTTTACGATATAGATACACCAAATTTCATAAAATTCTAACATCTTTTCACGGTTAATTTAGTGGGTTCAAATTAACGGTTTTTGGATAATAGAATATTCTTCATCACTATATCAATGGTTAAAATGTTTAGAATTACATGAAATTTGATATAACTACATCATCTAGATGATGGAGATCAAGATAGATAATATCAATTGCCAAAAAAAACAATGGGAGGTTAACTTTTCACGATGCCATATAAGACGCCATATAAGGGATTCCCTCCTATGACCTTTGTCCTCCATTATTCTCTCTTTATTCTCTCTATGTGTGTGTGTACTGAATATCAGCCCAAAAACTTTCATATCTTAATTCTTGTGAATCAAATATTTGTTTTATCAGTTCTAATGCATATCGCATCAAATTTAAATTAGTGATCGGTTCTTTCTTATTTTATCTTCTAGTGGAACAACATTTAACTTTCTACATATTCTCGTTTTTAATCCTATCTTTTAATATATTACCAGCCATCTATCTCAATATTATCATTTATGTCATATTCATCTTTCCCCAATATCCAGATCCATTAGGTGATGCTGGAGTTATAGTTGTTTACAAAATTTCCGTTCAATTTCAAAAATATACCATGATCGCATAACAGTCCTGTAGCAACAGCAATTGGGTATAAATTATATATACTTGTAAGTTTTGAATCTTCATTTTAATATAAGAACATATAGAGCCAAACAAATGTCGATAAATAGTCTCACTTAATATACAACCATTTTCTTACATAACATTACTGCAAAACAGCTTGGAGCATACAATATTGCAACAAAGAATGAGAGAAAAGGGGATTCATGGTGTTGAACATGAGCTTCGTGTCGTCTTCGAGTTGCCGTGGCGAGTCCCGTGCGCGCGACCCCATCGAGGGAGGGGGTGCCGGTCATGCCTAGGCGCAAGCGAGCTGACCGACACCTCCTCGGGAGGGACAGGGGAGCGATGGGGCTCGGGACGAGGCGCTCTGACGTAAGACCTCGGTGTTAAGCTGTGCGGATCCTAGCGGGTCATTGAATATGTTGGCCCGAGGGATCTGCGGCCGCCGGAGACAGCGAAGTGGTGTTCAGTCGTGCCAACGCGGGAAGAGACTTCTCTCCCTCTGTAGGGGTCCCGGTCCCGAGGTGGGGGAGCGGCGACCTGGGGAGCTTGCCCGACCGTTTGAACACGGACGAGTACGTCCACGACAGACGCGAGGCGATCTATCCGAGCGGATAGAGCGTGAATGGCGTTCGGGGGAGGAAGGGTTTCTCTCTCGCCTCCACTGCGGGAAGGCCGACGACTGGTGCTTGGATCATCGTGGTGACCGCTCGCTATGAAGTCGGGATCGGAAGACGAACTTTCGTTGAGTGGAACTAATTTTTCCCACAGACGGCGCCAACTGATGGATCTCTAGATCTCCTTCAGATGTTATCTTCCGTTGATCTGCTGCGAGCGCTGATGGATGGCTGAGATTGAGTTGGAGGGTTTCCTTCTTGAGCGTGTGGATCTCAATGGGTTTTATGTGGTTGAGGCCGAGCTACCTGCAAAGAAGTCCCGGGATGGTTGTGCCACCGAGAACCCACCGATGATCAAGTTAGACGGGGTATTTTGGCAGAGTAACGGCCTATTGGGGTAAAATTGGCTTACCTGAGTCGTCTGAGAGAGAGGTTTGTATAGTGGCAGCCATGGGCAGGCGGGCGCGAGATTCACGCCGGCCGTTACGCCCCTGGCGTCATGCCCTCTTGATAGGCGACATCCCCCATTAATGACGAGACATGCTCGTTAATAGGGGATCGCGATGGCGTGGAACGCGGGATCATGGGCGGCGGATATCTCGCGCCTGGCGAGATTCACGAAGCCGTGGTGGAGACGCCTGTGATCGGTGCCGTGGGTCGGTCGGTGAGACCGAGGAAGATAAGCTCGGCGGGAGGCCCGGGAACGAGCGGGAGGCCGAGACATCTTGGTTCTGTGATAGCTCGGAGGCGAGCTGGGGGTGGCCTAGAAGGCCACCGAAGGTCGGGAACATCCTCGGGTCGGAGGCCTGGGGTTTGCTTCCAACGTAACGTTCTTGATCCTTCCTTGTAAGCTCTGGGACATGTCATCTGCCACGTGTCATGATCTGGGAAGCCAGCGACATCGAGTATCATCAGCTTCTGAGAATACCTTGGAAATTTTGGAAAAAAGAAGCATTCCAATAGAGAATTATACCTAAACATTCATGAGTTGTTAATAGAAAAGGCTGTGTAGCTTCATTTGCATTCTCAAGTTGTATCACATTGTCAGATCTATTGTTTTTGCTTGTATAGCTAGCTTACAATTCATGTAAGAGCTATTGCATTATATAGTCCTGTTTTTTAAAAATATTATTGTAACTGCATATTTAATTGGGAATGTATTTGGAAATCTACCATTCTTGGCTTAATTTGTGCCTAGCCTTGATTCGTCTCTGATTTACACTATTTCAGTTTTCTTGCTAGAACATTATTTGCACCGCCATTTTGGAGAAATTTTTCTTGGCACTTGATCATGTTAGAATCTTTTTAAAGTTTCAATTCATACTACACTGCCATTTTGGAGAAATTTTTCTTGGCTAAAATGCGGGAACCCCTCTGACTTCCGACTGAAAAACAGGAAACCCACTTAAACTTGAAAAACAAGTACTTTACCTCTGAAACCCTAACGGTGTTAATTTTTCCATCCATAAGACTTTTTATGTCAAAAATGTCCCACTAATATATTTAACTGACCAACCTAATATTTTCTTTTATTTTTTTCAAATTCATACCTTTTGAATCATTCAAAGAAGATAGATCATATTTTGAATTAGAGATTTAATGAAAAAATGATTTTAAAAAGTTTGAAAAAATTATAGGGAAGAAAGATAGAATTTGGAGATGAAGGGCTTCAAGGGCAATCTGGATAGTATACACCTAAAAAACTAACTGTGTTAAATTTATGAGACAAAATCTATGATGTTTAAGTTCAAAGGGTTTTCTGCTTTTCAGGCAAAACTGACGGGAGTTTCCCACATTTTAGCCATTTTTCTTTATCTTTTTATCAGAGGCACAGGTTATAACTGGTAGGAAGAAAAAGTTTATGGTTTTTCGGAATTCAACATACAAAGAAGTCACGAGTCTCATAAAGCAAAGATGGCTCCTCAAGACTTCAAAGTCATCTCCCCACAACCAAATTGTCAAACATCAACATCAAATTTGAATTCGTCAAAATTCTCTAAATCTTCATTATGACCAGGTTGCTCCCGATTACTTCTTAACTACACCAAGTTCATATTAATCCTTTTCACTAGTCAACCTAAAGGAACTTATTCAAGTCTTCATTATTAATTGAATACCACATGCGATGAGAGCTAGCTATATCCAGCAAAGATCTCAAAGAGACAGATACAAAATATAAATATATAAATAGTGCAAATTGTTTCAAATTTTCTCTATTCCTTGTCTGCAAATTTAAAGTCTTCTCAAAGACTTAGCATCATCCTAATGACTTCAAATAAGCTCCTTGGTATGCATGATTAGATAACAAGAAAGCATTTCCTAATGACTTCAAATAAGCTCCTTCTCCTTCATTATCTGTTTCTACTGCTCTGCGCGTTTTCATTGCTCGCTTGTATATGTGCCGGTGATATTATAAAGTGTCTCCCTGATCAGAGAGCTTCGCTCCTTCGATTAAAACGACATTTCTCTTTCCCAGAAGGCGACTCGCTTGTTTCATGGATGCCCGGCTCCAATTGTTGCAGCTGGGTCGGGGTCACTTGTGACCCAGAGTCGAGCCACATCATCAAGCTTGAGCTCAATGGCTGCGATATCACCGGTAACATTAGCTTCAGCTTCTTTTACTTTACTTTACTTCACTGCAAAACTAGTTATTGTCGTTGTACCTATTAGAACATAAAACATAACTCTCAACCATCATCATAACTTCAGAATTGTGGTGCATGGTATCAGAGCAACTTAGGTTCAAATTCCACCGGTTTCGGCCACATAAGGAAGCTTACCTACAAGGGCTTTTTTATGATATAAAAATATATTTTTAAAATCCTCACCATGACTTCGAAGTTGTGGTGCAGTCGCTAGATAATTAAGAGTAAAAATTCTAATTTTGGATTTGCAGGAGGATTGCACAAGGACTTCTTTACATTGAAATATTTGAAGGTTCTGGACTTATCAGTGAATACAGGGATTTCAGGGGCTTTGCCAGATTTTCCAAAGAACGGTGCTTTGGAAAGTTTGCTTCTTACTAACACGAATTTATCAGGAAGCATACCTGATTCAATTGGCAATCTCAGATCCTTGACAGATTTTGAGATTTCGGGTTGCGGAGCGATGGCTGGAGTGATACCTGCATCTATAGGGAACCTTACTCGGCTTATTACCTTAGATCTTTCGGGAAATAAATTTACAGGTGTGATCCCGAGTTCAATTGGAAATTTATCCCGATTATCTTACTTGGATCTTTCAGCGAACAATCTTAACGGCGTGATCCCTGCTTCGATTGGAAATTTAGTCAAACTAGTTCATCTATCTCTTTCGTCTAATAATCTTACAGGCGTGATTCCGACTTCAACTGAAAATTTAACTGATTTAAACTATATGAATTTGGTGGATAATTCCCTTTATGGGCCGATTCCTGCGTCTTTGTTCGGCTTGCCTGCTTTAGTAAGGCTGTATCTCTCTGATAACAAACTCAATGGTGAGCTAGAAGAGTTTTCAAACCCGTCGCCGTCTCTAGGGTTGATCGATTTGACAAATAATCAATTGCATGGACAAATTCCAAGGTCATTGTTTGAGCTCCCATCCCTTCAAATGCTTTACATTACATCGAACGACTTTAATGGGACAGTAGAGCTAGACATGGTAGCGCAAATGGGGAATCTGACAACCCTAGAGCTCTCTCATAATAAGTTGTGGATCCGAGAAGCGAACAATGATTATTTCCAGAAATTTCCAATTTTAGATTCTTTGGGCCTGGCACACTGCAATCTTACAAAGGTGCCTGCGTTTTTGAGGTATCAGAATCGAATAAGGTGGGTAGATCTCTCCCACAATGCAATTAGCGGTGAAATACCAAAATGGATATGGACTCTTGGCTTTGTGGTGGACTTGAATCTTTCCAGCAATTTGTTCACACATGTGGAAGGTCCGGTTAATCTCTCTCTAAGTTCCATCTCGTCCCTCGATCTTCATTCCAACATGCTTCAGGGACCAATTCCACTTCCCCCGCTATCAATAAATTACCTCGATTACTCAAACAACAATTTCTCATCCGAAATTCCGCCTAACATCTCTCTCTATGTCTCGAACGCGGCTTTTGTTTCACTAGCCAATAACAGTCTCACGGGAGAAATTCCACCATCCATATGCAACAGAACATACTTTCTCACGGCCCTGGACTTGTCTGAAAATAGTTTGAGTGGTTCGATCCCGCCTTGTATTTTCAAAAATCGAAGTTCTCTCCTTGTAGTGAAACTGAAAGGGAACCGGCTTCAAGGAACTATACCGTCAAATATCAACAGTGGATGTCAATTAAAGGCGATATTTCTCAGTGACAACCTTTTGAAAGGTCCATTGCCTAGATCGTTGGTCAATTGCAGCGCATTAGAAGTTTTAGACCTCGGGAATAATCAGATTGCGGAGCCTTTTCCCATTTGGCTGGGAAATATAGCAAATCTTTCCGTCCTTATTCTTCGCGAAAATGCATTTTATGGGCAGGTCGGATCTTTAGAAAGGCACGAGGGTAACAACACATTTTCAAACCTGCAAATCTTTGATCTCTCTTCCAACAATTTCAAGGGCGCTTTGCCTTCGAAATTCTTCAACAATTTGAAATCCATGATGAATTCTTCCACTATGGAATCGAGAGATGTTAGTGGCATGACATCAGTAGATTTTGGTGTGACCTTGGCAAATCCTGTAGCCTTCGATTATGGTTACATACTTTCAGTAGTGAGTAAAGGGAATGAATTTACGCTTGGTAGAATCTTAAATATATTGTATACAGCCGTCGATTTTTCAAACAATGGCTTCGAAGGTGAAATTCCTGAAGTGATCGGCAAGCTTCAAGGCCTTCACATGCTAAACTTGTCGCATAATGTTCTCACAGGAAAGATCCCTTCCGTAATTGGAAACATGAAGCAGCTCGAATTCTTGGATCTTTCGGCAAACCATTTGTCAGGGGAAATTCCCAAAGAACTGACTTTTCTCACCTTTCTCGCGTTCTTAAACCTCTCAAACAACGATTTGAGTGGAAAAATCCCACAAGGAAATCAGTTCCTTACATTCACAAACTCATCTTTCGATGCCAACCAAGGATTGTGTGGTAGCCCGCTGTCGAAGCAATGTGAAAGTCCATCTCCATCAAGCAAAGGCGGGATGCCACCTTCAGATCCCGACAGTTCTTCGTCGACCTACGTGATTGGTTTGGCCTTATTTACAGGGCTTGGATATGGATTCGGTATAGCGCTGTTTTTTTTGCTTCAAAACATGTCGTGGAACTTCTTGAAATTTTGGAAGAGGCCACATGCTATCAGGCATGTGTAGTTACAGGAAATTCATGAAAATTGATTCATGAGCTGAAATTAATGTACTGGAAAATTGTGATATCTAAGCTTTCTATGTATGTTTTTAATAATTTTATATTGTCTCAGTTGAGGGTCTTTTCAAGCCAATGTGATTTTCTTTCCCTCAGAAGTATTTTATCTCAGAATGTGAACCTTCTTCCATGCATCCAAATCTTGTTAAATATCTTCAAATCCAATGCACGATGTTAGAAGAGGTATCATACTTAATGTAAATTAAAACATATGTTTTCAAAAAACAAGCAAACCAAAGCAGCAAGTTTAAATATCATCTCCACTATTATTGGCACCTTGTTGTCTTTCAAAGGAATAAATCCCAACCTTATATCACACCCCTAAAAGTTAAGATAGTTTCATACAGCACCTTCAAAACAAGATTTTACCATATGGGTTATTTATTTATTTTATTCTTTATTTTTTAACCAAAACCAAGGTTGAAGCCTTTAAAGGAAACTAAGGGGTTGTTTGTCCGGAGGGAACCAAAAAACAAGAATGAGAATTGAGGTTTTAAACAAATAAAAAAAATTGTCCCTTGTAATTATCATTCCGTTGTTTGTTTGTAAATAATTAGAATGAATTTTGTTATAAAGACAGGTCTTTTATTCTAGCCTTTAGCTTTTCATACTTGCTTTGCCGATTCTGGCTAGATTCTGACTAGAGTAATAACACATGGGGCCTCTATTCTTCATTACTCTCTTTTATTTTCTCTGTTCTCCCATCCCTGTGTTTGTGTAATGTATATGTGAATATAAGCCACAAGACTTTGATATCTTAGCTCTAGTGAATCAAATATTTGTTTTATTAGATCTGAAACAGATCATCATCAGGATAAAACAAATGATTTCAATGCAGCTCCTTCGTAACGGGCACATCAGACTCATCTGAACCATCTCTAGATCATGTTTGCGCAAGCTGTGAAGTGTAGGACTCAATTAAGTCTACAAAGAAACGACCCAGTGAAAAACTAAATAAAGTTGTAGGGAGTAGAATATGAGCAATACTTTTCATATCAGTGATTTGGCTACCCAAAAGTTCACCCAAAAAACAAAATGATAGGACTCACAACACCTATATAATAGTGTCAAACAGATGTAATCCCGAGTCGTTTGTCTCTTTGGTAAACTTTTGAATAGATAAATTACGGTGATAGATCGGTTAGGTGAAGCAGCACGACCGTGTCAACGAAAAGCCTGCTGCTGCTTGTGATCGGATTGATTAGGTTGTTGCTGGAGATGAAACAGCACAGCCAGCATACCTCAATGGGGTTGCAGCAGCAGCAATCCATAATCTCGGCTATATGAATCATTTTCTTTCAGTCTGTTATGTTTAAGACAGTCTTCTTGGTAATATTAATAATTAGCATATCATTTATAATTACTTCTATCCATGTCCATTGAGTCTACCCTTAGCTTCATCGCGTCATTAACTACAAATAGCATTTTGGACGTGCGCGCGTGCACATGATTATAAAAAAAAATATCGAAAATTATGTGGATTTGTTAGTTTAGATTATGCCACGCCCCAAGATCCGAAGTGTTGTATCTAAGGATGAGACTCATTGTAGTCAATCAGTAAAATCATCAAATAATTTTATGATAGAATCGAGGATCATTAACAAAATATGCAACATAATTAAGTATTACCTGTTTATATGGTATATCCACAGTAACATAATTAATTGTCCGCTACTCTGAAAAACAATTGGTGAATTGGATGAGTTCACTACTCAATAAGCAATATTTCAACCAAGATATTTAGGTTTGTATGATATTAAAACTAAAGGAAACAATTCTATGGTATGTTATGCATATCTTATCAAACAATTTCAGTAACTTTATATCGTGTGGGAATGATGGATAAAATGCTGAAAATAAAAAATATTAATGGTTCATGATACCAGAATCATACATGTTATAGACCAGTAAATAAATACTAAAGCATTTATCAAGTCAACTGTCAAATCATAACATTTGATATCTTATTGTTATACTGGTCAATAATATAACCCAACATACTAGACATGTATAATCCATGATGTTCACATGAAAACAAATCAGTCTTAGAGACGATATAAATATAGTATACTACTCACGAGATTCCCTCATACATGAAGACTTCCTCATCGATGTTATCCAACAGGGCAACTGTTAGTTTTACCAAAATAAGACCACTCATACCTGATGGCGTACCGTATGAGGTCACCAATCACTCATCATGTACTCTCCAGAGTTCGATGTCTCCATTAAGCCACCAGTACTCGGGTTAACGATCTCACCGCCCAGGTTCCATGTAATCAAATCTTTGGTTGTCAAGATAGGTTCAAAAGTGTCTATGTAGCTACAGTCTTGCATATAATCACTTACTAAATAGTTTTCAAGGTAGTATTGCATGCAATCACTTAGCGAACAATTTTCAATGCACGATTTTGTAACATCAGTAAAAAAAACATGCTTTTGAGTTTGGAGTGTACACTTGTAAATTGAAATCAAATGCATATTTACAAATAATAATTAAAGAATGACACACAAGGTTATTCATCCGATAACTATAGGCTTTTGAATAATATAAGTACAGGATTCAATGTTCACCCCTAAGCATTATTCATTTAGTTAGAAAATAATTTGTTTATCATGAAACAATTTCAACAAAATGTAATACATATGAATAATACTATAAAGCAATAATACGCTAATAAAAATCATCTAAGACTACCATACTCTATCAATATTGTCATGCATCTATAGTTATAATTCAGTTCATGAAATTAGATTAAAAAAAACTAAATTTCCTTAAATATAGACGGCTTTTATATCTCTTTGCAGTTTGAAAATACACATTTGCCCATGTCTTCAAGTTTTCTCTACAGCTTAAGCATCATATAAGTTATTTCCCCACAATTTGATGACACATAATCTCCATGATAATCTAAGGACCAACGATGGTAATTATATCGGTAACATATGACAAGAATCCAAAAATAAAAGAAATATGATATAATCATTGTTTAATTATTGTTCTTCATGTAGAAATTTCATTAAATTCAACAGCAAAATATTATGGCATCTACAAAAATTCCTCTAGATATAATGAGATTGAAAGAGATACTTGCTTGCCTCAGAAATTTCCCCAAATTCTCTTCTCCTTTTCTTATATTCTTCCTTCATTTCCTTCTTTCTTTTTTCTTCTCTGGCCTACTGTCTGAACACTCAATTACTCTGTATTTCTCACAACTGAGGGAGAGGTGAATTAATCTCCCTCCCGACCGCACCACCTCCAACAGATCGAATATGGATCGAATGTGTATGCAGTAGTTGTAGACAGATTCAAATACAGACAGTTATCTCAAATGAAAATTACTATCTGTATCTTGTAAAAGTCAGATACAAATATGAAATGAATATTGGAAAAATAAACCCAATAAAGTTCAACATATTCACTTTTTATATTAGATATGTTTTAGAAGATTAAGTATTTGTAATGTTAGGCTTTTTATGAGAGTACATGGGATTTGGATATATTTGGGGTTTTATCCAAAAGACTTCAGCCTTTTAGTGGGGGACATATCTATATCTTATACTCATATACTGATATACCTCTCTTATTTTTGCTAAAGTATAACTATTCCAACACTCTTTTATTTTCTCTTTGGGATTAGTCTAACACTAACCCTTTCCCGCGTGCAACCACGTTCCTTTCTCTCACTACACCCTTTTTTATTTTTTTATTTTTATTTTATTTTTATTTTTTGTACAACTAATCTCTTTGAGACACTAATTACATTTGCTGCTTGGAGACCGCTAGAGGTTCTGTTGATCTAAATCCTTATAGCACATTAGAAGATATAGTATTTGAAGTGTTGGGCATTTTATGAAGGTGCATGGGCTTTCAATATATTTGGGGTTCCTTTCAAAAGACTCAAGCCTTTTGGTGTGCGGGGGCATCTATATCTTATACTCATTTATCTCACTTATTTTCCCCCGATGTGACGTTATTCCAACAATCTTGTTATTTCCCTTTCGTAATTAATCTAACAATTGATCCAAAAAGGATATAAATGTTACCATATCAATATTCGGTGGTTATTGGCAATGCAATGTGGCCATGGGCAGTCATTGGAAATGAAATTTCCTATCTATATTTGATTAAATTTAGATACAGATACAGAGTCAGCTAGGGCAATTTAGTTATATCTAATTTGATGGGGGACACATGGGGCCCACTTGTGCTCACCCTAGAAGCAGTCCTCTTCTTTTATCATCTTTCACAAAAACCCTTCAGACATCCTTTCTATTGTCACACAAACCTCTTGATCAAATTCATATCTACATTCACTATATTTATCTCTCTTCTAACATCATATAAGCCCTCATCAATTCATGTTATTTCAAAATCATAGCTTATGAAACTATATGGATGGCACAAAAATTAAATAATACGTCTTTAAATCAATGATCGCAGAACGTGACGCTAGTAAAGCAGTAAACTATCTAGAACAATTAAATTTACTAAAATTCTCCAATACAGGGGCACGGGTGATACAAATTAAGTCGCAAAGAGTTACCCTATCAAACTATGTTCTGCTGCAGTGATAGGTCTTCTAACACCAAAGATTATATATGCCACTCAGTAGAGCTTTGCTTCTCAAAATGCAAGTTAATTGGTTCTTCTCTGAGCGTCACATTCAAAAAGGTAAATGTGTCAGGCAACAAAGGCCTTTGACATGTAGCTCTGCTCAAACCGTAGAATTCCTCCTCCTAAAGTGAAGTGGGTATAAAACTTTTAGCAGTTCCTGGGTGCATGCCCAATGCTCAACAATGTGACTCCAACCATCGTGGTGGTGGTAGAGGCGGCGGCGGGGGCAGGGGCGGCGGCCACAGCGGAGGTGCAATTCTTGCCTTATCACCATGTGACCGCCAAAAGCAACCCCCACTTACAATTTAAACCAGTTGTATTCACAACAAAACACTTGACTACTGCGAACAGCAAGTCCTGTTATGATCCCATTTGACAATCCCTCCACTGCGTTAGTTCTCCCCTCCACTCACACAGAATTTCTCCAATATGCCCATTAGTACTACATCTCTCTTCACATCCAAAAAATGCACGAAGAACTACAGTTGATGGAACACCAATCCAAAGAAGAAGGATGGCAGCAACACTAATCGATTAAAAAGAGACGAATGGAGTGAAGAAGAATGCTTATTACAAGCGTAGAAATCCAAACGGATTCTCCGCAATTCAGCTCAAGGGTGAAGACGGGGAAGACGTTTCTCATCAAGTATCAACAAGATAGAACTGCAGCAAGTCAACTAGGGCAGCTATACAGTGCAAGAACACGATAGAATCGATGGAAAACTGGTAAAGAAATGCGGTGGCGGATGGGAGTAGCGTATCAAGATGGCCATTGTTTTCAAAGATTTATGGGTTGGTTGTGTGCAGGGCTTCAAGTGCTTTAATGATTGTTGATAAAAAAAAAAGCCTACTGATTTGCTCAGCTTGATCAGGTTGCTGCTGAGACTCAAGGCTCGCAGTCACGGACTCTAAAGCAAAATGGGGTTGCAGCAGCAACTCATGTAATTTGGTACTTCATCTATATATCTATCTATTCGGTGCTAGATGAAACTACATAACAACTTGACTCGATGTTATATACTTGAGCTACAAGTTCAAGCAAATAATGCATTTCTTCAAAATACATTATAATTAAATATTTCAAGAATATGCCGAGACCAATATTTAGCGAAACCTAGAACTTGATTCACCACATCGGAATGCCAGATTAGAGTAACAGCTTCTGATAGCTAGCCGTATATTTATAATCCGTAACTCACTGCTACTAATTCCATCAAATGCGTTTATCAAAATATAATTATGTATAAATATTTCAAGAATATGCTTAAACCAATATTGATTGCAAAAATAGAATACCCTACAGCATCTCAGACTGCTAGATTAGGATCAAAATAAATATTTATAATGAATCGTCTAAGAGATGAGGCAACACTGTTTATTATGATCTTCCGGTTAATCACGAAACTTTCAATTAATAATTGAAGAAATAAGACAATTTAATCGAGAGTGGAAAATTAGTTAGATAACAGGAATTGTTTTAAAGAACTGTTTTAGGAAATGGAGATCACAATTACATGTATGGATAACCAATCCAAGTCTAGACTGAAATGCGTTTACTGTCACTTGACCTGATGTTTCGTCTCAGGATGATCATACAGAAGAAAAGAAGCAAACGAGAACATACCAAAACAGGCAAATAGTTTGATCATGCACCATCATACATCGCGTCTAAATAAAAGCAAGAGAGATATAAAGAAGTAAAAAAGAAAGAGAGAAAAAGAAGATGGGGGTTGAGGAGAGCATTTCATGGCATGGTGAAATAATTTTGAGGGTGGAGCGAACAAAAATGGAAGAAATGAGAGAAGTAGAGAAAATAAGAGCAGAAATTTAGGCAGGAAAGGAAGGGATGGACCTCAAAAGGACTGAGATCATTGCCAACGCTCAGCTTCGGGTTACCAAATTGTTTGCTAGGAGAATTGACTAAGTTAATTCTTCTTTCTAGAAGTAGGAGTGATTAGATGATAGTTTTGCAAAATGGGGTTCGGTAAGCTCAAGCCTCTTATGACAACGAATGTCTCCAACAATAATTTCAAGTGGTTTTAAAGTAAACATGGAACTTAAAAAAGAAAACATTTTTTAGTCCATGTTAGCTCTCGAGTTAAGATGAGCAGAGTTTCTTAATTTATCTGGCTAAACTCCAAAGTCACAACTAACAACTTGTTTGAATTTGCCATGGAGTTAGAATAACTGTAATTATTCCGACCCCAAATTGACTGCATGTACTGGAATACCAATCCTCGCCCTTTTTTTATCTTGAACTTCGAAGTTGCATTTAATTGTGCATGGCTTTCAAGGTAAAGCTTTAGAAATCGAAGCTTGCATAAACTATACATCCACTTAATACAAATCCACTTATCCCAACTTCAAAGCGAAACAATTATTCGATATCAATTTAGATACTTCTATGGATTTCTCGCACTGCATAAATTTGACTATAATACAAGCCATGGAGTAATCCTAAGTGTAAAGGTGATACATATGCAGAAAAAGTACTAAAACGGAAGCAAAAAAAAACGAAAAAGCAGAAAAGGAAGAGTATATCAATATTAATAACAATATGGGTTGGGCCTACCAATTTGACAAAGGTGATTTGCAATTGCATGCAAGCTTGTTAAAAGTATTTGGCTTGAGATTGACTTGATAAAATCTTATTCGATCTTCCGACGACCAAATTTACGCCAAACTTGAAGATATATAAAAGCTTGATAAGAATGAGAAAACCTTAATATAACACGGTCAAGCTTGGCTCATGTTAAAAACCTACATATCTGAACATACAAGAACACAAAGGGGTGGAGAAGTAATCACCCCTTATAGTGACTTCTAAACTCTCACAACTGACAGCACCTTAATTAAGTAAATAAACAATCAAATCGTCAAAAAATTAAAAATCAAGAAAACACATATGATATGGATAGTTATATATACTCCAATATTTGTCCTCTTTATTATAACCTACTTTTTGAATAGTTGGGACAACATAGAATTGAGTTGGAGAGCAAATGAGAGACGAATAACTAAAACTATATCAATCACTATTAGGGGTGAAACCGGGCCGGGTTTGGATAGGTTTTACATCTAGCTTATACTCGACCAAGAATTTAAACCCTAAACCCATTAGGTTTACAATGATATGTACCTAAAACTTCATATATGGGTTAGTGCGGGTTTAGGCAGGCTTCAGATTCAACGGGCGGGTCGCACATTAACAGGCTCATTGGGTTTAACTAGTTAAAAAATATACAATATTAACAATAAGAACTAAACAAAAAAATACTATACAAATAATAATTTAGAGAGGATTTGATAAGTCTTTAATATTGATTAAGCCATCAATCATACAGATTTTAAAGAGGGAAGAGAACTCAGAGAAGAGGTGAAAAAAATTAAGAATGGCACGAGATTAAGTTTATAATATGAGCAAATAACTCTATGCCTTAGCTGAAATAGATGGGTTATGGATTATACGGTCGTGTTTGGCCGTGTTTGGCGATGCATGGTCGGATTGGGTAGGTTTTGGGTATAGCCGGGCTTTGACCGTAAACCAAACCTCTGCCACAAAAAAGTTTGAAAACATGTAAACCCAACTAATCCGGTTCCAGCACGGATATGCGGCGCAATAAACCCGGAAAAATCGGGCTGAGTCGGCTCGGGTCTGGGTTAAACTATGGGCGACAGCATATTAATTTGCATAATCATCATGTCACCAGTCTCAGAGGCATATCAACAAATAGATAGCATACTACTACTCAAAAAAGAACAGTGCAACAATTAATTCCTACAAAGTGCATTTCCTTACAAAATTAAAGTTGCTTGAAAAATACAGCTTACATTGCTCGTTCAAGTTGGGGTCTTGGAGCCCCCTGCAGCCTCCTCAACACTTCATCAGCATTCAGAATTTCTCAGCGTATCGACGCAATAGTCGGCAAAATCAAGATCTTTGTTGACAGTAGCTCGAGCCTCATCGGTGCCGCACCAGAAGCGATCCATGTACTCGCGATAAGCCGCGACATTAGAGCTCACCTCATCCAGCTTCGCGCCTACTCCATCATCCTTCTTCCTTTCCTCAGGCAGAGCTAGGACACCATCGAGAATCTCCGTGAACCTGCGTATCATCTTCACCGCGATGATCCGTTCGATCATGGGGATCCAGAGCTTGGAAACGCACCTGAATTTGGCTAGGGATTTGAGAGGAAGGCATTTCAGGATTTCTATCACGACCTCGATGGGAATGTGCGGGACATTTTCGACAATCGCCTCCATGATTTGGGTGGAGAGAGACGAGCCCTAAGGGCCTGTTTGGTTGTTGTAGGATTTAGAAATTTGGATTCTAAAATAATAAAATTTCTGGATTTGGTTCGTTTTGGATTTCTACTATTGGATTTGTAGATTCTTCGTGATCTTTGTTTGCTCATGAAAAAAAATGAGATTTGGATTTAAGGGTTTTAGAAAGAGTAGATAGTGACAGCATTATTAAATAAATAAAGTACCAAGGGTTTCATCTAAAAGTACAATGAATAGTGCATAATCCTTGCAGATCCTTAAAAAATTTTAGGGTTCAAAAATCCATGTTTTGTAAAGGGCCTTCCAAGGAATCCTAGAAATCCAAATCCACCAATCAAACACAAAATTATGGAATTCTAGGATTCCACGATGCAAATCCAAAATAATCCTGCAACCAAACAGGCCATAAGGCATCTATGGTTTTTTTACCATCGTACATGTACTGGTATTTTACATGTGCGATAGACATTACTAATTAAGAAATTTTTTTGAAGTTAGTTATCGAAAAAACAAGGGAAGTACTGAGAGGGGAGAGAGAGGAGAGACCGGTTAGCATATTTTATTTTATTTCTTATTGCTTGAAAAAATGAGAAAAATTTATAGACATTTAGTGTCACGTCCCGCTTCCCAAAATACAGAAAACGAGGGATGACTAGGCCAGCCATGCTCCTACGGTCAAGAAATAATCCCGCCGTAGTCACACTTCGGCTTCCAGCACTACATGGTAATCAGTAAACAAAGTACAAAAGTAAAGGAAATACATCACTGAAATATTACATCAAAGTTCATTATTCACAATTTACAAACAAACAAGAAAGAACTACTAACCAAGTTCGAATACGCGATCTCTTTAGGGAAAGCAGAAAAGAAGAAAAAGGTACTCCTGACTAAACCTCCGCTAGCTCGAAGGGTAAATCCGACTCCTGCGCTGGTTCTTCCCCGAGATCTGAGCATGCATACTCAGGTCGTCAGAGCGACGTAATAGCAAAATAATAATAATAACATGAAACATGCAAATAAGGTAATAATAGTGAAAGTAAAATGCGGATAATCACTATGTCACTAAATGATGTAAAGTATGATCTGTGTCCCTATCAGTCTCTAAGTCATGTTTGAAATCGAATAGTGGAAAGGAGGATCATGTTTAACGGGAGTCTCGTACATACCCGAGACAACGGCCCACACGCCCGGGACATAACCCTGTCAGCCGGATCGCCAGATCCTACCTAATATATATAAGAATCACTGTTCGAATGATCATCCTCTAAAACACGGTCCTCGCTAAATACGATGCTCTTTCCATTTCGATTTCCCCTTTTTCCCTATGTTTACACTATTGATAATTATGATTTAGTCGTGTACAAGTATGCACCAATAACACGGTTTTGTCACTGTTCACTATATTAATCACTGTCACGAATCATTCACTTTTCCATTGGCGTACTTGACACTCCTAAACCAATACCATTCACGCACGATAGTGCAATGTCCACTGAATAATAACGCGCACTATCACTATGTATATGGCAATTGGGTAAGGTATGTACATTTATGCAGTTAACAAGTCATGTGTAATACGAACTATTATGCACGTCATAAGCTTACAAAAATTACAGTAATTCATACGTTCAGAATTTAGCGAAACGATACAAAGACGGTAAAAAGTACACTCTATCGGCAGTTCAGAAAAATTTGTTTCGGTACAATCGGATTTCTGGTATTCAAGTTACAGCCGTTTCAGTTTAAGTGCTCGCTGCAGGAAATTCAGTTTCTGAACTGAACATCCTTTTTACGGCACAATTTTCACCCAGTTAGGATCAGAATTTAGCGACGCTACAGTTTAATGAAATATAGGTTTTTCAATAGGGTTTCCAACGCAATAGACGGATTCTCAATCGCATATCTATGTCAGAAATTATGCACTGTTCAACACTAGGGTATCAGTTCAGTTTCTGTTTGGGACTTCTAGACGTCATGTTCTTTTAAATTGCAGTTTAAATAGTAAACGATGACAAAAGGGGATGAAATCACTTGCGTTATTTAGCCAACAGTTTTATCTTTACTACAGCACAGGGTTCTGCAACATACAAGTTCAGGCAGCAAAGGGGTAAGCATTACGAGACAGAAAATAACAACCAGAGCTGCTTTGGACTGCAGTCCAGAGCCGCTCTCCGAGCCAGTTCTCACTATATCTTCAGTACAGAAACAATGTAAAACTTTTATGGGTTCCAGGTAGTCGAGTCGGCTTCGATTCGAGCCCACGAACGCATCATTTCAATGCGTACACAATTAATTATGATTTTAACAAGTTTCGGGTGCGGTAAATTCTCAGTTTTTACGGGTGTAATTGGGGGTGATCGTTTAAGCCAGTAACAATCATATTTTTCAGTCAAATTTCACCACAATGTTCATTGCCACACGGGCCAGCATATGCAATCGAGTTCCGTCAGTTTAAAGAGAGGTTTTTGTTCGAGTTTTGTATCGAACACCTACACTATTTTAAGTCGCACTAAATGTTCATGTGGATTTTGACGGTATTTCAAGTTTTAGTAAAACAAATAGCATGAAGCAAGTAGGTAACTTGCCTGGAGATGTTTTGGTGACGCACGGCAGCGGCAACTGCACAAACGCGCGACGAACGGCACGGTTTGGATTCACGGCCTCGGCTCGCGTTCGGGTTCGTTGTCGGAGTTGCCCGGGGATGTCTCGCGATCGCTGGAGGCGGAGTGTGGTGCTGGGAAGTTCCTGTGAGTGCGCTGGGGTCGGCGGTGGTCGCTCCGGCGATGGAGCAGCGGGGGTTAGGAGCTTGGTGGTTTGGGTTTGTGAAAGAGAGAGAGGTAGTGGGGGCTCGGTTTGGAGGTGATGGTGATGCTGCTGAGGGTGTAGAGGTTGACGAGTTGGTTCAGGGTAGTGGGGAGCTCACCGGCGTGAGGGTGCAGGGGAGTGAGTTCAGTGGTGGCGGTTTGGAGATGGTAAGGGAAAGATGGTGGTGGGTTTTTCTGAGGAAAGAGAGGAGTGAGCACGAGAGTGAGAGCGAGAGAGGAGAAAGGGGGACGAGGAGAGTCGTCGTCGTCGGGGGTGAGGGATGAAGTTGGGAGTTGGGAGAGAGGAGAATAGAGGTTTGAGAGAGGTCGAGAGTGAGCATAGAGGGAGAGAGCTAGAGAGACGAGAAGGGGTTGAGGGGCGCGCGGTCATGGTCGGGGTCATGGAATACGCAGTCGGGGACGTTGGCGAAGTGGGCGGCGACGTGGGGGAACGTGGGTTGGCGCAGAGAAAGGAATCGAGCGGGAAACAACGTGGGGAAGAAGGAGTGAAATGAAGCGGGTCGGGTCGGGTTGTGCGGGTGTTAGGGTAAGGAGTGGTATGGGCCGGGCCGGGGAAGGAAATAAATTCGCTTCTTAAGGAAAGAAAGGAAATGGGCCGAGGTGCATGGGCTGGGGAAAAATTAATTGATTTGCTGTTGGGTTGGGTTTTTTTTAGGGTTCTAGTATATAAATACATTGTTTTGGTTTTGGATTGATTTTTAATCGCTTAGGAAAAACAATTAGTAAAACTTGAGCAACCAAATACCTACAAAAATCACGAGGAAAAATAGGGAAGCAATCGGGGGACTAGGAAAATTTTATTAATGGGAACAGGGATTTACATTTAGAACGCTATCATTGAAATTGGATTCTGAATTTTGAGGCACTCTCCTTTTAAAACTATAGGACACTGGTGTTTTGCACGTGCGATGCACATATATAAACACTTTTAATTTCTATATATACTAGTATTTTACATGTGCGAGGGAAGTTAGTTATTGTGAAAGATTTGTAGAGTGATTATTGAAAGAGATGCTGGGGGAGTAGGTAGTGCACACATAGAGTAGTTAGCAATTTTTTTTAATTTTGTTCTTTTTTGTGTTAGAAAAATAGAGAAAATTTTATAGCAATTTCTAAGTTTGTCATTAAAATTGGATTCTTAATTTTAAGACCCCCTTCTTTTAGCACTATAACAGTAGAGATAATAATATTTTATTATGAAAACTTATTTTTTTACTGGCCAAATAAGTTTTGATATAAAAATCCTCCGAATTTTTTCACTAAAAGTATGCATATGCATTCCAAAACATTTTTCCCTAAATGAAATCTGACGAATTTTTATCCCAAATACCCAAACATGGCATAATAGTTGAGATATCCATATGCAGTGCCTCGGTAATGGGACACATGAAAGGGCTTGGAATAGCCCGGTGCTGGGTATGTTGGAGTTTGGGGGAGGAGACCCGGGTCGAACCGGAATGGTGGCTAATTTATTCCACCTATTATCTCAAAAAATAAAGAGTAATGGGACACGTGGCACACCCAGGATCGTTGGATCCGTTCCCCTTAGGTTGAGCCGGTGACCCATGGGCTTCTTGCGGCAATCACATGACCAGGGGAAAGGTGCCCCATATCCCTTGTCCTTTTGCGTGTGTCCATCCAGTCCGTGTGATATAGTATTAAACTCATCTATCCAAACTCTATACCTGATGATACTCGATACCGGGGTTCCCCCAGATCATGACACGTGGCAAGTGACGTGTCCCAAAGCTCACGAGAAAGAAGCAAGAAAGGCACAGTGGAAGCATACCTCGAGACTTCGACCCGAGGATGGTCCCGACCTCCGGTGGCCTCCCAGACCACTCCTGTGCCCGTCTTACAAATACCCATTAGCTCGCCCCCGAGCCTTCCCGCGCGCTGAGGTCCCTCAGCTGTAACAACTCCAATTTTTGTATACATAAATTTGATTTAAATTTGAAGTATACTTGGAGTATTTAATGTAGCTGATATCACTTTAAGTATCTATTCTCCTACAATAATTACAAGAAGGAGCTTGTAGCTCATTGGTAATAACTTGCACTGCTGAACCAAGCCACCAGAGTTCGAATCCCATGCCCCACATTATTTTTAGATTATTTTTCTTTTAAAATTCTTGGAAGCCCAACAGTCCACAGGTCATAACTCCCAAAAGATGAACTGAACCTAAAAACGGAGTATGCCATAAGCCCCACCAGAAGATCCCCTACATTTTGGTCGCCGGACACGGCCGGGATCGGCCGAGTCGGCCGGCCGAATCGGCCGGCGCCGCCGGCCGGACTCGGTCGGACAGCCGAGGTCCCAAGACAAAAAGTTGTCTTTTCGTATTTCCAACCCCCCTGTTTACTCAATTTTATTATATCAGTTTCTGAGTGATAAATATAACCAATTTAATACAAATTTTAATGCTTTTTCTTTAATTTTTACAATTTTTTTTAAAATAAAAACCCTTCACCTACCCTACCCTAGCCTACCCTATAAATAGACCCCCTACCCTCTACCCTCTCATCCCAAAACCCTAGGTTTACTCTCTCAAAATTTCTACAAGAAAGGTGTGCTTTGAAACCGAGTTCACGGCGAAGCGCTGACGGATTTCCGGCGACGTTCTTTGAAACAACCGGCGACGAAACAAATCCTCGACCACTCACCTTGTTCCTCTATACTCTTTAGTATAGATCGAAACCCGTAAGTCCCGTTCTTTCTTCTTCTACTTCTAAAAAGAAATACGAATTTATGAAACCCGACGGAAATCGGAACAAACCGATTTCCGATTCGGTTTTTTCTACAAAATCTCACTTGTCACCCAAACCATAATACCTAAACATATTCATGATGACCATTAATCACATAACAATTAATTTGGACAAAGTTTCTCACATGAAATGATAGCTTTCTTGTAATATCGTATTCTTTTCACAATAATACCATAATGTTTATTTTTCTTTTTCTAATCAATTCCATCATTCCTAAACATGTTCATCTTGATCACTAAACTTGTAAAAATCAATTTGAATGAGTTTTCACACATGAAATGATAACTTTTGCAAATACCGTATTCTTTCACCTAAATACCCTCATGTTTAATTTATCATATTTAACCCCTAAACTTCACTATACCTTAAAATAAGTCACGAGGTAATGACCTACCTCCACACACACGCAAATACAACCCTAAAATGATATCATCAAAACTTAGAATACGATAAAACGAAATTTTCATTAAAATACCATAATCTTCATAAAATCATTCTTAAAGGTTTTAGATCGTTACACTTTTAAGTAAATATTTCTTACTAGGAAAATACGATAAGTTGTGGACATCGATCGTTTATCTAAACTGACATTGTGGTGTTTAGGCTAGACAAGTGAGCTTGGATAACTTTAAAAGGCCCGCCTCACGATTCGTGAGCGGATCCCTCCCTCCTCACTTGTACTTACTTGGCCACAATTGACGGTGAAGAGGCGATTTGAGGCTTCTAAGGACTTGTCGTTTAGACCATTTAGAATTAGGCTAGTTGGTTTAGAAAACCCTAGAACCTAAAATACGGAAAATTACACTTTTCAAATAAATACCTTTTAATTTATAAAACCGTTTTCTAAAAGATTAGTATTTTACAATCTTTGCAAAACGCCGCTACAACCCATCTTTGGGGAACACGTTCGGGATCGTGCGGTTTATCGCGCACCCTCGGGCTAGTAGTGCGAGATTCAGACCTCCGCAAGGAGCATTCGGTCTCGAAAGGTTTAAAATACGACATCTTAAGAAAATGAGATTTTTGGAATATAAAATATTTATTAAAATTATTTTTGTATAAATATATGTAAATTCATCATTTAAATATCTATTTTATTATAATATAAATTTTCCACCTTTTTCTAAAAATCACAAGAATAAAGGTTACACTAAAACACCATGAACTTCAAATAATCAATATTACAGATAAATACCATTATTTATGAAACTAGGATATTTTCATTAGAAATGTCATAACATAAAATCCACAACTCTAAAGATGAAAAATAAATACTTGAGGTGTATTTTGAAAAGTATATAAAAGTATTTTTACATAAACCCCCCTCAAGTTTTATAAATTACCCTAAGGACCCTAACAATTATAAAACCTCGATTCACAATTCTGATTGTCTGACTCGGATTTGAGTCTGATTAATCTGACTTGAATATGATTCAAGTCAATCCTTAATCTACAAGTTTTCAATTCAATATGAACACATGAATCCATGAATACAATTACCAGTTTATACAATCTGGCTGAACCGAACCATGGATATATTCCTTCTACATGATTTCCAGTATTCCATTTACATGACACTGCGGTTATAACCATTTCCTGATATCATGGTTTCGGTCAGTCAGCCAATCAATCATACAACCAACACAATTTACAATATAACAATACAAACAAGACATCGCGGGGTTTAAAGGGGTAGATTGGTACGGAAGGTGTTAAAGGTGGCACGAGGTGGTCAGATTAAGACACTTAACCTATATTCCGTTGCTGTTGTACCGTGGCTTAACGGTTCCTTGTACTTCTGTTTTCCCTGGTCTCTAGCATATAGAGACCCCCATCGTATACACTGGTATCTTTCTGTACCAAGCTACAAACAACAGCGTTGACATAACATTACAACCATAGTTTACACTTTAAAATGTAACTTCTTATTCTGTCTTCTCAACTTCTCTCTTACCTTTGGGACTTACCGAGCGATCTGTTCGCTGACGACATTCTGTTTCTCTCTTCTTTGAATGTCGTCAGGTGACTTGGACCCGGCAGAAGTTGAGCCATCACAAGAAGATTTGGAGCAGTTTACTCAAGACCCTGCAGTATAATTTCATTGTACACTTTTCTTTTCAGTACCTTTTCATTTCCTGTTATGCCACTGTTTAGGCATCTTTATTTCAGTTGTACTTCCTTTTCATGTATTGAACAAAGAATGTTAATAAATAAAAGTTGCTGTTCTTTTTATACTCTTGTCTCTTGTGTATTTATTTCTATATTGCTTAGCTACGCTTAGCGTATGTACTTCTGAGTACATATGTAGCGGACCTCGCCGCGTCCCCTTCACCGTACACCGGGAAGCGGGGCGTGACAGGTTTTGTTGGTGGCCCATGCAGGTCAGAGCTGAATGAATCCCTGTCATGCCGTTCTGGTCTGCGTGAACAACCTAAGCAATATAACACAAGAACCAGCAACTAAAACATTCTTTACAATTCATGTTTCTTGAATCTTGCAAATTTCTATTCCTTGAATCTTATCATTTCATGTATTTGAATCTGTCCTAACCCGAATTTTTCTTCAAGGTTATGGATTCCCCGAACAACACCAGCACCAACGTCAACAACACCCCTTCAGCACTACCTCTTACACCAGCTATTCCTGCACCACCCACTAAGCAAACAATGCTATTTGAGGCGATTCGCAGTCTTCTCGAGGGACAACAGCAACTTCTGAAACGTTCCGAGACTGACGCACCGGGAGTAAAGCAATTCAGGGCTTTACATCCCAAGCAGTTCTCTGGTAAAGGAAGCCCTTTTGAAGCGGAAGAATGGGCATAAAGTATCGAAGACGATCTGGCAGCAGCTCAAGTGCCAGACAACGCTTGGGTCCGTGTAGCAAAACTGCAGCTCACGGATAATGCTCGCAACTGGTGGAAGGCGGAAGAAAGCCGTCTAGTACAGCCGATTGAATGGAAGACCTTTCGCGAGAAGTTCGACGCGAAATACTTCCCTGTGACTGCCAGGTTTGCAATGGAGCAGCAGTTTATTCATCTACAACAAGGTTCAATGTGGGATAAATCAGTGGATGAATACGATGCTGAATTCACCATGTTAAGCCGGTAAGATATGTCATAATAGTTCAATTTTAATTATCACATACAACACAGCTAACACAATCTTTAAACAGATTCGCGGCACACTTGATACCGACGGACGATATCAGAGCCCGTCGCTTTCAACAAGGTTTGGACACAGAGATTAAGGCTGCTCTAGCCACAGGAAAGTTCTTGACTCATGAGGATGCTCTAGAAGCTGCCCGCAGTTATGAGGAAGTGATAAAAGAGAGGGGCAGACCCCAGTCTGCAGGAGTCAAACGCCCTGCCAACCAGATGGCAGGTGGAGCCTCGTCCAGACCACCTTTCGTGCCAAGGCGACCCGGAGTACCAACCCATCGTCCTAGACCATCCTTTTGCACCTACTGCAAGAGACCTGGACATATGATGAAGGACTGCCGTCAAGCCAACCGCCTTTGCTTAGTCTGCGGCTCAGCTACTCACGATATTGGGTCTTGTCCTCAAAGACAGAACCCAGTTGCTGCACCCAGGCCAGCAATTACCTATTCGCAGCGACCAGCTCTTCAGGCACCTGCTCCCAGACTTGCACTGTCTGCACCACCCAGGGGACCACAAGCTGCACCACCTCCTCGACAGTTCCATCAGGCTCAAAGAAACGTTCCGAGGAATGCTCCTCAGGCCAGGAGGAATGTGCCAAAGCGCCAGGCTTTCATGATGTTTGTGGAAGAAGCTGAGGTCACTGGCCAAGTCATTACTGGTAAACTTCCTTCTCAAATTTATTTTTTAGTCTTGTTTACCTACACACTTTCCCTATACCTAAAACCTATCCCATATACCTTAGGTACAATCCTAGTAGCTTCACTACCTGCACTTGCACTGTTTGATACTGGAGCATCTCACTGCTTTATGTCGCAACGGTTTGTCCGAACCCATGCGATTCCAGTCTCACCGCTTGTATCCAGCTGGAATGTCAGTTCCGGAAATGGTGTTCTAAAGGCAACTATGGGATACAGCCTGTGTCCAGTCGTCGTCTGCAGTCGAGAGTTTTATGCTGACTTCAAGGTGCTGGACATACCGAACTTCGATGTGGTTCTAGGAATGGACTGGCTTGGAACCTTTTATGCTACCATCGACTGTCGTCAAAGGAGGGTAGTATTCGAGATTCCAGACCATCCGGTCTTCTATTTCAAGAGTGGAGACGTACCCTGGAGCCAAGTACTTACAAAGCGAAGCCAAGAGAAGCAGTAGTTGCGGCAACTCAAGCAGAGGAAGAATCAAGACCAGAGGTAGTTCGAGAGCTCGACGATGTATTTCCTGACGATATATCAGGTTTGCCTCCCGATCGAGCTCTTGAATTCACTATTGACTTAGTACCAGGAGCACAACCGGTGATCAAAGCACCTTATAGACTAAGTCCGGAAGGTTTGAAGGAAGTTCGAACACAGTTGGACGAATTATTGGCGAAAGGATGGATTCGTCCCATCACTTCAAGTTGGGGAGCACCTGTACTACTGGTAAAGAAGAAGGAAGGTTCATACAGAATGTGCATCGATTATAGGGCCTTGAACGAAGTCACTATAAAGAACAAGTATCCACTTCCGCGCATCGATGACTTATTCGATCAGCTAAGTGGATCTTGTGTTTTCTCTAAATTGGATCTTCATTCAGGTTATCATCAGGTAAAGGTCAAGGAAGCTGATATTCACAAAACAGCTTTCAGAACTCGCTATGGACATTACGAATTTCTAGTGATGCCATTTGGAGTGACCAATGCACCAGCAATATTCATGAACCTAATGAACCAAGTTTTCCGGGAGTATTTAGACAGGTTTGTTGTCATCTTCATCGACGACTTCCTGGTATATTCGAAGAATCGGAAAGAGCATGCAGAGCATCTACGAATTGTCCTGGAAACTCTTCGACAACATAAGCTTTATGCCAAGTATAGCAAGTGCGAGTTTTGGCTAAATCAAGTTGGTTTTCTTGGACATATCGTATCAGGAGAAGGAATTTCTGTAGATCCAGCCAAAGTTTCAGCAGTTAGCGAATGGCCTACACCAAAGTCAGTGAAGGACATTCGGAGTTTCTTGGGTTTAGCTGGATATTACAGAAGGTTCATTGAAGGATTCTCAAAGATAGCAACACCCCTGACCAAGCTCACACGAAAAGATGAAGAATTTGTGTGGTCAGAAGCATGCGAGCAAGCTTTCGAAGAACTCAAGTCAAGACTGACATCTGCACCTATTCTCGTAATACCGGATCAATCTGGAGGATTCGAAGTGCATTGCGATGCATCCGGTAAGGGATTAGGATGTGTTCTACATCAGCACGGTAAGGTTGTGGCTTATGCTTCAAGACAACTGAAAACCCATGAGCGCAATTATCCGACGCATGATTTGAAGTTGGCAGTCGTCATCTTTGCTCTCAAGATTTGGCGTCATTACCTACTTGGTGAACGAGTGAACATCTACACAGATCATAAAAGTCTGAAGTATGTGTTTACTCAGAAAGAGTTGAATATGCGGCAGAGAAGATGGTTAGAACTCATGGCGGACTTTGACATCAACTTGCAATATCACCCAGGGAAGGTGAACGTAGTACCTGATGCTCTTAGTCACCAACCCTTATCGATGAATCTCACCGCGCAGTGGAAGCTTCAGCAAGACTTACATCAGATGGAGATTGAAGTAGTCATGACAGGTGATGCTTCAAGTTTGATGAATCTACAAGTTCAATCAATCATTGTCAATCAGATCAAAGCAGCTCAAGCCAGCGATGCTAAGTTGCAAAAGATCAGAGAACAAGTGGAGAATGGACTCAGAACATATTTCATCATCCATGAAGACGGATCTTTGAGATACGGCAGCAGATTGTGTATACCAAAAGGTCCTGTTCGGGAAGAGTTAATGAAAGAAGCTCACAGCTCTCCCTATTCAGTACATCCTGGAGGTACCAAAATGTACAAAGATCTACGTCAGAATTATTGGTGGCATGGAATGAAGCGTGAAGTAGCCAGAAGCGTCGCAAAATGTTTGGTGTGTCAGCAAGTAAAGGATGAACATCACAGGACAGCTGGACTACTTCAACCGTTACCAATTCCAGAATGGAAGTGGCAGCACATCACGATGGACTTTGTAACTGCTCTTCCTCGCAGCACAAAGGGTAACGATGCGATATGGGTCATTGTGGATCGACTCACAAAGTCGGCTCACTTCATCCCATTTCGAGTTGGACAATCAACTGAGACACTAGCAAAGAAGTATATGGAGGTAATAATCTAATTAAGATTTAAACACTTCATAATGTACTATCTCTGATACCCATGAACTCATACAGGAAATTGTGAGACTTCATGGAGTATCGGTCTGCATTGTCTCCGATCGTGACACCAGGTTCCGATCGCAATTTTGGCAGAGTCTGCAAGCTAGCTTGGGAACAAGTCTGAACTTCAGCACGGCTTATCATCCACAAACAGATGGTCAGTCGGAACGAACTATTCAGATCTTGGAATATATGCTCAGAGCATGTATGCTCGACTTCAAAGGATCGTGGGAAGATCACCTGCATCTTGTGGAGTTCGCATACAACAACAGTTACCAAGCAAGCATAGGAATGTCACCTTTTGCAGCATTGTATGGAAGGAAGTGTCGATCACCATTAAGTTGGGACGACATCGGAGATAGGGAACTTCTTGGACCAGAGATGATAGTATCGACCGTTGATGTGGTTCGTACTATCAGGGAAAGAATGCGCATAGCCCAAGATCGACAGAAACACTGGGCTGATGCAAAGAGACGACACTTGGAGTTCCAGCCAGGAGATCATATGTATTCTTGAAGATATCTCCGAACCGCGGAGTGATCCGATTTGGAAGACGGAGTAAATTGAGTTCGAGATACATTGGACCGTTCGACATACTCGAACGAGTCGGTGAAGTGGCATACCGATTAGCGCTTCCACCCTCATTGGAAGGAGTGCATAACGTGTTCCACATATCCCAACTCAGAAAGTATGTGAGTGACCCCAGCCATGTACTTGATCATTCCGAGCTCACTATACAGCCCGACTTGTCTTGTGAGCAACAACCTGTGGAAATCCTGGACAGGAAAGTGAAGACACTTTGGAACAAGGAAGTTAACTTGGTCCGGGTAATGTGGAGAAAAGACACTCCAGGAGAATCCACGTGGGAAAGGGAAGATGAAATGCGTGTAAGATATCTTCACCTTTTTGTAAACTAGTCCTCAAATAAAATTGTAAATTTCGAGGACGAAATTTTTGTAAGGAGGGTAGATTATAACAACTCCAATTTTTGTATACATAAATTTGATTTAAATTTGAAGTATACTTGGAGTATTTAATGTAGCTGATATCACTTTAAGTATCTATTCTCCTACAATAATTACAAGAAGGAGTTTGTAGTTCATTGGTAATACCTTGCACTGCTGAACCAAGCCACCAGAGTTCGAATCCCATGCCCCACATTATTTTTAGATTATTTTTCTTTTAAAATTCTTGGAAGCCCAACAGTCCACAGGCCATAACTCCCAAAAGATGAACTGAACCTAAAAACGGAGTATGCCATAAGCCCCACCAGAAGATCCCCTACATTTTGGTCGCCGGACTCGGCCGGGATTGGCCGAGTCGGCGGGCCGGCCGACCGGACTCGGTCGGACGGCCGAGGTCCCAAGACAAAAAAGTTGTCTTTTCGTATTTCCAACCCCCCTGTTTACTCCATTTTATTATATCAGTTTCTGAGTGATAAATATAACCAATTTAATACAAATTTTAATGCTTTTTCTTTAATTTTTACAATTTTTTTTAAAATAAAAACCCTTCACCTACCCTACCCTAGCCTACCCTATAAATAGACCCCCTACCCTCTACCCTCTCATCCCAAAACACTAGGTTTACTCTCTCAAAATTTCTACAAGAAAGGTGTGCTTTGAAACCGAGTTCACGGCGAAGCGCTGACGGATTTCCGGCGACGTTCTTTGAAACAACCGGCGACGAAACAAAGCCTCGACCACTCACCTTGTTCCTCTATACTCTTTAGTACAGATCGAAACCCGTAAGTCCCGTTCTTTCTTCTTCTACTTCTCAAAAAAAAATACGAATTTATGAAACCCGACGGAAATCGGAACAAACCGATTTCCGATTCGGTTTTTTCTACAAAATCTCACTTGTCACCCATACCATAATACCTAAACATATTCATGATGACCATTAATCACATAACAATTAATTTGGACAAAGTTTCTCACATGAAATGATATCTTTCTTGTAATATCGTATTCTTTTCACAATAATACCATAATGTTTATTTTTCTTTTTCTAATCAATTCCATCATTCCTAAACATGTTCATCTTGATCACTAAACTTGTAAAAATCAATTTGAATGAGTTTTCACAGATGAAATGATAACTTTTGCAAATACCGTATTCTTTCACCTAAATACCCTCATGTTTAATTTATCATATTTAACCCCTAAACTTCACTATACCTTAAAATAAGTCACGAGGTAATGACCTACCTCCACACACACGCAAATACAACCCTAAAATAATATCATCAAAACTTAGAATACGATAAAACGAAATTTTCATTAAAATACCATAATCTTCATAAAATCATTCTTAAAGGTTTTAGATTGTTACACTTTTAAGTAAATATTTCTTACTAGGAAAATACGATAAGTTGTGGACATCGATCGTTTATCTAAACTGACATTGTGGTGTCTAGGCTAGGCAAGTGAGCTTGGGTAACTTTAAAAGGCCCGCCTTACGATTCGTGAGCGGATCCCTCCCTCCTCACTTGTACTTACCTGGCCACAATTGACGGTGAAGAGGCGATTTGAGGTTTCTAACGACTTGTCGTTTAAACCATTTAGAAATAGGCTAGTTGTCTTAGGAAACCCTAGAACCTAAAATACGGAAAATTACATTTTTCAAATAAATACATTTTAATTTATAAAACCGTTTTCTAAAAGATTAGTATTTTACAATCTTTGCAAAGCGCCGCTACAACCCATCTTTGGGGAACCCATTCAGGATCGTGCGGTTTATCGCGCACTCTTGGGCTAGTAGTGCGAGATTCAGACCTCCGCAAGGAGCATTCGGTCTCGAAAGGTTTAAAATACGACATCTTAAGAAAATGAGATTTTTGGAATATAAAATATTTATTAAAATTATTTTTGTATAAATATATGTAAATTCATCATTTAAATATCTATTTTATTATAATATAAATTTTCCACCTTTTTCTAAAAATCACAAGAATAAAAGTTACACTAAAACACCATGAACTTCAAATAATCAATATTACAGATAAATACCATTATTTATGAAACTAGGATATTTTCATTAGAAATGTCATAACATAAAATCCATAACTCTAAAGACGAAAAATAAATACTTGAGGTGTATTTTGAAAAGTATATAAAAGTATTTTTACATAAAACCCCCTCAAGTTTTATAAATTATCCTAAAGACCCTAACAATTATAAGACCTCGATTCACAATTCTGATTGTCTGACTCGGGTTTGAGTCTGATTAATCTGACTTGAATATGATTCAAGTCAATCCTTAATCTACAAGTTTTCAATTCAATATGAACACATGAATCCATGAATACAATTACCAGTTTATACAATCTGGCTGAACCGAACCATGGATATATTCCTTCTACATGATTTTCAGTATTCCATTTACATGACACTACGGTTATAACCATTTCCTGATATCATGGTTTCGGTCAGTCAGCCAATCAATCATACAACCAACACAATTTACAATATAACAATACAAACAAGACATCGCGGGGTTTAAAGGGGTAGATTGGTACGGAAGGTGTTAAAGGTGGCACGAGGTGGTCAGATTAAGACACTTAACCTATATTCCATTGCTGTTGTACCGTGGCTTAACGGTTCCTTGTACTTCCATTTGCCCTGGTCTCTAGCATATAGAGACCCCCCTCGTATACACTGGCATTCTTCTGTACCAAGCTACAAACAACAGCGTTGACATAACATTACAACCATAGTTTACACTTTAAAATGTATCTTCTTATTCTGTCTTCTCTACTTCTCTCTTATCTTTGGGACTTACCGAGCGATCTGTTCGCTGACGACATTCTGTTTCTCTCTTCTTTGAATGTCGTCAGGTGACTTGGACCCGGCAGAAGTTGAGCCATCACAAGAAGATTTGGAGCAGTTTACTCAAGACCTTGCAGTATAATTTCATTGTACACTTTTCTTTTCAGTACCTTTTCATTTCCTGTTATGCCACTGTTTAGGCATCTTTATTTCAGTTGTACTTCCTTTTCATGTATTGTACAAAGAATGTTAATAAATAAAAGTTGCCGTTCTTTTTATACTCTTGTCGCTTGTATATTTATTTCTATATTGCTTAGCTATGCTTAGCGTATGTACTTCTGAGTACATACGTAGCGGACCTCGCCGCGTCCCCTTCGCCGTACACCGGGAAGCGGGGCGTAGCCCGCCTCCGAGCTATCGCTGAAACAAGCTCTCTCGGCCTCCCGCTCGTTCCCGAGTCTCCCACCGAGCTTAGCTTCCTCGGTCTCACCGACCGACCCACAGCACCGATCACAGGCGCCTCCGCCACGGCTCCGTGAATCTCGCCAGACGCGAGATATCCGCAGCCCATGATCCCACGTTCCACGCCATCGCGTTCCCATATTAACGAGCATATCTAGTCATTAATGGGGAATACCGCCTGTCATGCGGGCGTAACTCCAAGGGCGTAACGCCAGGGGCGTAACGACCGGCGTGAATCTCGCGCCCGCCTGCCCATGGCTACCACTATATAAATCCCTCTCTCAGACGACTCAGGTAAGCCAATTTTACCCCAATAGGCCGTTACTCTGCCAAAATACCCCGTCTAACTTGATCGTCAGAGGGTCCTCGGTGGCACAACCACCCCGGGACTTACTTAGAGGTATCTCGGCCTCAACCACATAAAGCCCATTGAGATTCGCACGCTTCAGAAGGTAACCCTCCAACTCTGTCTCAGTCATCCATCAGCGTTCACTGCAGATCAACGGAAGGTAACATTTAAAGGAGATCCAAAGATCCATCAGTTGGCGCTATTTGTGGGAACCTAGTTCCACTCAACAAAAGTTCACTTTCCTATCTCAACTTCATGGCGAGTGATCACCGCGACGATCTAAGCAGTAGCCGCCGCCTTTCCCACAATGGAGGCGCAGATGGATCCCCTCCTCCCTCGAACGCCATTCACACCCTATCTGCTCGGATAGATCGACTCGTGTCCGTCGTGGATGCGCTCGTCCATGTCTGAACGGCAAGGAAAACTCCCCAGGTCGCCGCTCCCCCACCTCAGGACCGAGACCCCTACAGAGGAAGAGAAGACTCTGCCCACGTCGGCACGACCGAACACCGCCCCGCTGTCTCTGGCGGCCGCAGATCCCCCGGGCCAACCAATTCAATGACCCGCTGAGCACCGCACAGCTCAACACCGAGGTCTTTCGCCAGAGCACCTCGCCCGAGGCCCATCGCGCTCCTGTCCCTCCCGAGGAGGTGTCGGTCAGCTCGCCTGCACCCAGGCATGACCGGCACCCCCTCCCTCAACGGGGTCGCACGGACGGGACTCACCACGTTAGCTCGAAGACGTTCTCGCCAGGGGACCTAAGGAACCTCATCGAACGGAACCGTGGCCGTGGCCAGGCGCATGTCTCCGGCAGCAGAGGCCAAAAATCAGAGTACGCTGTTCCCTTATAAAAAAATAAATAAATAATAAATAAAAGCGATGGAAAAATTCCCCCGATGGAGCATCACGTGCCCGCACGTGATGGGCATTGAAGCAAAAATTATAGGCATTACGCTTACCAAATAGGGCTGAAATTGAGCATCACGTGCTGGCACGTGGACATCTATATACAAAGTATATAGGTGCCTTCCTAAAACAAATAACGGTCCAGAAAAGCTCACGTGCCAACACGTGATGCTTTTCTCTGGGACCGCTGCATATAAGCAAACCGGTCTAATGCTATGGGTCACATGCTACATGTGAGGGTTCCTAATACCGTCTGAGCCGATAGAATTAAATTCTAAATAAGAGGGGTCAAAACCCTATTTGGAAAATATTTCCCCCAATCTTTCTAAATAAGAAAGATTGTGCTCTGTAAAATAGAGTACCGTTGGATTAAAGATCTAATGGTGATTAAAAATCACCAAGCTACAGAATAAGCTCTGTATGTGAAAATATTTCCCTAATCTTTCTAAACAAGAAAGATTGTGCTCTGTAAAAAAGTGCACCGTTGGATTAAAAATCCAATGGTGATTAAAAATCACCAAGATATAGAATAATCTCTGTATGGGAAAATATTTTCCCAATCTTGTTAAAAACAAGAAAAATGTCTTCTGTAAAACAGAAGTCTCTGGATCAAAGATCCAACGGTGGACAAAATCCCCGAATCAATCAAAAAATCTCTCAATGAGAGATTTCCTTAAATAAATCAATAAACTTGCCTCTACTATATAAAGGACTCGAAACCGAAGAGAGAAAAGAAGGAGACCCCCCATAAAGATTTGCGAAAACAAAAAAGAAGACGAGTTCTCTTTGAAGAAAAAGAAACCCTAGGTAAAAAATAACGAGGCCTAGAGAGCATATTTATCTCCTCTTACAAGAGTTTAACTAATCCAAAAAAAAGAACTTAGTTCTTCCTCTGGTTGAGCTCTGCAGTAGCAGATCTTCCCACAAATTGAGAACTTAATTCTCATCGGGGAGATTCTATTATGCAGTCCCAAAACTTAGAGAAAAGAACTAGATTTGAAGAATTTAATACTTCCAAAGATATAGGAATTTAATTCCTCTGATAAAACTAGGATTTAACCCTGCATAAGAATTTAATTCTTATAAACAAAGGACTTGAAATTCTTAAGATTTAGATCAAGAGCTCCATGCATATTAGCGTTTAACGCTATAACGATAGATCACGTATTCCCACGTGAGCACCTCTGAGGAACAAAAAGGAACAACTAAGATCGAGTCACGTGATCCCACGTGACCTCCAATAGTGTTTAGCACTTAGAAAAGAATAAGAAGATAAATCCAAAGGAGGCAGTGCCCAACTTGGGGGCGCCTCACGTGTCCACACATGATGGTTATAAGATTTAAGTGTTTAACACTTAGAACAAGGGAATAAGCCCAAAGAAACAGTGCCCAATATTCAGGTGCCTCACGTGCCACATGTGAGCGCTCCAAATTTCAGTATTTAACACTGCTTAAGAGCCTCATGTGGAAGCACGTGAGCGCCAAACAATTAGCAGTGTTTAACACTGTGAGGGGCCGACCCTAGCCCAAATTAGCCAAGTCTTCTGAGGCCAGAAACCTTTTGACCATCAATCAACCGAGCCCTCCTATGCTCAGGTCTTTCCAAATCGATCTTAGTTCCAGAGATGACTAATGATCTCCTGACACATGGCATCTAAAATGATGTTCGTTCGACCATGATCTCTCCCTTCAAGCTGGAGTTCGGTTTAAGGGTACATCTCTCCGTACCTCTAATATATGTCGTTGTAATTCTTCAACGTCTTCAGAGAGATGGAGGGAACCAACAAACAACAGTTTTTTTTGGTACACTCTCGAACCCATGAGCATACCCCATGGACCGTAATGTCCTTAAACTAGTTGTAGACCGTAACGTTCTTAAACTAAAATGATAGAGCCCAAATACTCTTTCGTTGGATCAAAAATGATCCTGAACCCCCGTTAAGTAGATTGTTCCCTCATGGGAATTGAATAAAATCAAATAAAGAAGTAAGGAAAACCTCAAATGAGTCATCACGTGCCCACACGTGATCGGGCATCACGTGCCCCCACGTGACCAGGCATCACGTGCAGACACGTGACCTTTTACAGTCAAAGCCTATAGGCACCGAATAAAATAAATAATTGGAAATTCTTAATCAGTGGGGTCACGTGCCAGCACGTGACAAGCTCTTAAACCCTTTGAAACAATAGAATTAAATTCTAAATTAAATGTTTAATCAGTGAGGTCACGTGCCAACACGTGATGGGTTCCTGAGCCCTCCGAATAATAGAATTAAATTCTAAATTAAAAGCTTAATCAGTGGGGTCGCGTGCCAACACGTGATAAACTTCTAAACCATCTGAACTAATAGAATTAAATTCTAATTAAAAAGAATCAAAGACCCTAATTGGAAAAATATTTTCCTACATCTTTCCAAACAGAAAAGATTACACTCTGTAAAAGAGAGCACCGTTGGATTAAAAATCCAATGGTGATTAAAAAATCACCAATTTATCGAAAAAATCTATACAAGGAAATATTTCCCAAAAATTCGACAGGAACAACAAATAAAATATCTTTTGGATTAAAAATTCAGTGGTGAATAAAATTCACTGAATGATCTAAAAGATCATGTTGGTTATAAAATCAATCAAAATCTTTCAATGAAAAATTGACTAAACAAACTGATTCTTTTTTTTCTCTCCTATAAATAGGAGCCAAGAAGGAAGGAAAAGAGGACCAGAAGAACAACAATAAGAACAAGAGAGAGAGAGAATATAGAAGAAAAAAAAGAAGGGAATTTAATTTTCCAGAGAGAAAAGAAGATCTCTTCAGAGAAAGAAAACTCTTGGTAAAAGAAATAAGGAGATCATTCTATAAGCTCCCACAAAACAAAAGAGAATTTAGTTCTCAAACCAAGAGTTTAACTCTTCTAAAAAAGAACTTAGTTCTTTCTCTGGTTGAAGATCTGCAGAAGTAGATCTCTCCACAAGTTGAGAATTTAATTCTCATCGGGGAGATTCAGCCATGCAGATCCAAAACTTAGAGGAAGAATTGGGTTTTTAATTCTGTCAAACATATATGAATTTAATTCCTCTAACTAAAATTAGAGTTTAATCTTATAAAAGAATTTTCTTAAATAAGGGATTTAACTCTCCATGCACGTAAAAGAGATCAGTACCCAAACATGATCACGTGTTCCCACGTGAGCATCCGTGTTGAACGAGAAGAAACAACTGAAATCAGGTCACGTGCTCCCACGTGACCCCTGAACAAGGCCCTGCAGAAGAAAAAGGAAGTTTATATTTTAAGGGCATCTCACGTGACATCACGTGACCCCTTAACAGTGCTTAGCACTTATAAAAGAGAAAAGGGAATAAATCTTATTTTTGGAGCACCTCACGTGACCCCACGTGACCGAAAAAAGGAATAAAACCTATTTTTGGAGCACTTCACGTGACCCCTGAGAAATGCCCAGCACTTATAAAAGAGAAGAGAGAATAAACCCTATTTTTGGAGCGCCTCATATGGTAACACATGACCCCCTTTCTTCGAACCAGGAAAAAAGATTTTCCAAAGTGTTTAACACTTATTTAAAAGGGAAAAGGGAAAAACAATAAAGAAAGTTTCTCTTTTAGGGCGTATCACGTGCTCCCACGTGACCCTTAAAAAGCTCCTCAAAATAAAAGGGTGTAAAGCCAAGACAGTTTCTCTTTAGGGTGTATCACGTGCTCCCACGTGACCCCTGACAAATACTTTTAATATCCAACACATGGATACCCATCACGTGCCCACACGTGATGGTCATAAAGGTCAAGTGTTTAACACTTATATGCACATTCCGAGAGTAAAATAAAAGAAGCAAGGCCCAATCTTCAGGCGCCTCACGTGACCCCACGTGAGCGCTTCAGTTTTAGTGTTTAACATTGCTTTAAGCGCCTCATATGGGAGCATGTGAGCGCCGAATGTACCCCAGTGTTTAACACTATATTCGAGCCAATCTTAGCCCAAGCTAGCTAAATCTCCCAAATCCAAAATCTTGTTCAGGGCTTTCAAAATTGATCTCAGATGGCATCCAAAGTAATGTTCATCCCACTGCTTCTCAATCTGGCATTTGGTTCAAGGGTACATCTTTTCACACCTCTGATGCATGTCGTTGTAATTCTTCAACGTCTTCAGAGAGGTGGTGGGTCCTGAGGACCAACAACTATCTGGTGCATTTCCAAAACAATAGAGCCCAAATGCTCTTTTGTTGGATCTAAATGATCCTGTTAAGTAGATCTTAGTCTAAAATTAGACTAATGTATCCTTAACAAACATTTAACTTGATCTTAATCTCAAACGAGACTAACGATCCTTAAATTAATCCAACTACAGGTCCCCCAACCAATATTGGTTCAAGGGTACATCTCGTCACTCTTCTGATATTTGTCGTTGTAATCCTTCAACGTCTTCAGAGAGGTGACGGGTCCCGACAACCAGACATTCTACGGACTGTGGGGTCCTTAAACTCATGGACTATGACGTCCTTAAACTTTACAGACTGCGGGGTCCTTAAACTCATGGACTATGATGTCCTTAAACTTTACAAACTATGACGTCTCTAAACTAGACTATGATGTCTTTAAACTCCATGGAATATGATGTCCTTAAACTTCTGGACTACAATAAAGCCCAAGTGCTCTTTTGTTGGATCTAAATGATCCTGTTAAGTTGATCTTAGTCTAAAATTAAACAAACGTATCCTTAGCAAACGTTTAAGTTGATATTAGTCTCAAATGAGATTAACGATCCTTAAATCTAAACCAAACCCAAATATAAGAAAATACGGATTTGGACTAATCCAAGCCCTACGGGAGACAATATAAATTAGTCTCCGTATACAATCCACGGGCAACCAAAAACAAAACAAACACATACGGCACAAAGTGACCATCTGGAGAAGGAGAAAGTGGTTATCGCGATGCGGTAGTGTAATTAACTACAGGGGCTTGCGCCTGCAGGGAAAAGCGTCCCCACAATCAAAAACCCCTCACAATGAGGGGGAATCTGACGAAGTCTGCTACAATGGCCGCATCCGACTAAACCATACGGTGCCATAAATCAACTTGGCATCTTCGGAGAGGTGGACGGATAAAACCAAATAGCATCTACCCCCAAATTTAGGCAAGACGTTTGTCTTTCCCGCCTTTCGGCGGAGAACAGATTCTGGCACGCCCGGTGGGACCTTTTCCTCTTTCCACTCCACACTTCGTGTGTCGTGTTTCGCGAGCGAATCGCGGTTTGCTATGGTTGCCTTTGGATCGAGGTACTAAGATTGGTGTCTTGCTCCATGCAGAAAAAACAGAAGATCAATGGCTTCAAACTGCACTAATTGCAACAACTCTCACTCCGTCCTCGTCGGAGGAGTGACCTACGGGCCTCAAGCGGCCTCCCTTTTCACAATGCCGGTAGAACAAGTGACCCAAACCACCACTGGGCTATTCTTCGGGACTATGCTCCCACCGATGAGCTTCAATTCCCCAATGCCGTCGCAAGAAGCTCCAAAGAAGTCGTTCTTTGATCGGCTTACAGCTACCGCGACTACTATCAACGGGTCGCCCAAGTCCAGTGCCTCAGTTTTCAGCATACTGGGCCAAAGCTCAAGTAGGCCCATGAAGAAGCCTGCGATACCTGAAGCGGCCATCCCGAAGCGGATAGCCATTCCTGCTCCTGAAGTCGTCAAAGCAGCTTCTCCTACTAAAGGGTCGGTCTTCACAAGACTGTCCGTTTCAGCTCCTACTCCATGCGAAGTCACGAAGGCTGCTTCCCCTGTTCGAAAGTCGGCCTTCGCAAGACTGACTATCCCCTCTCAACGGACGTCAGTCTTCGACCGGCTAGCTCCAATAATAGCCTCTTCTCAAAGCAAGGGGCATGAGGAAGCTCATCCAACAGGGAGGTGATCCCGGCCGCACGACATGCTCGATGTCGCCACTGGCACCGAGTGAGGAAAGATGGGGGCAATTCCCCATCTGGACTGACTCCGCCAGCTCCAACGGTGGAAGTTGATGCTTCTGTTCCAACTGGGAACAGTTTTGAACCACTCAGGAGGGTGCGCAAGAACTCTCCGACGGCCGTGCTGAAGAGATCTCCTCCACCTGTGGAAAGCGCTATAAAGGCGAAGCTGGAGCAGCCCCCTCAGCGGCTGTCCTCCAAAATTCATAAGGTCTGGCGACTGGTCCAAGATTCCGTGATTGATCAAGACTACCCCCGCCGAAAGAAAAAGATGAAAGTTCGGTAAGAGAAGGGCCATCCTGTCATACCACAGGAGATGTCATCTATTTGGGTGCCCGCTACAACGGCTCCCTTAATTCCGACCGCTCACAAAAGGATAAGGCCGGAGAAAATCCCCGTGTCTGCGACGAAAGACACTGAACCTAAACGCCCCAAGTCTGAAGGCATGGTGGTGCACATTGTTTATATGGCATACGGGAAAGAGGATAGTCGTATCTCTATGGGCCATCAACCACTCACTCGATTTGTGACAAAAGCCCAAGAGCAACAACAAAAGCTCTAGGAAATGCTAACGAAGATGGCCGCGCTCACTGGGCCAAAAGAAAGCACGGAAATGTCGTCGGAGCAGCGTCAGGAACAGGAAACTGATTCCGAATTCTTCCGAAGAATGCTCGAGAGGAAAGACAAAGAGGCCGCGGAACAAGCGGCTAACATAAAACGAATGGCGCTTTTATTCCAAAATATGGTCGGGATGATGTTATAGCCGGATCCTCCAGCTGAAGACCCTCTGATTATCCTCGAAGACGACCGAGGGGAGACGTCAAACCCCCTTCCTGCTTGTTCAGCATCCAAGGAGGAGACCATCTCCAAAGCCGCCCTAGATGACTATATCGCTCAACAGATACGAGCTCATCAGGCGAACGAAGCGTCCGACCAAATTGTTAAGACTGGACGACCCTATCCGGGTTGGAACGACCAGATAAAGTACCCGCCAGGATACACAATTCCTAAATTCCATGTGTACAAGGGGACAGGCAATCCCTATCAACATGTCGCTCAGTTTAGGGCTCTTTGCGGCAATACTGGAGGTGATGATAAACTTCTACTTCGCCAGTTCATCGGCAGCTTAGCGGAGATAGCTTTTGAATGGTACTCGGAGCTTCCCGACGACTCCGTCAAAACGTTTACAGAGATGGAGTTGCTATTCACTTAGCGGTTCGCAAGCGCCAGCGAACGCACCCCGATCACGGAATTGATCAACGCCAGAGTGAAGCCGGGAGAGACATGGGTGCAGTATGCAATCCGGTGGCGGAACCTATGGTCGAGATGCGAATAACGCATAGAAAAAGCTCCTGCCGTGGGCATGTTCATGTGGACCCTTGACCCTCAGTCGACTATCTCCCAATTCATGATGTTCTTCAAGCCGACCACCTTCCAGGCTTTGATTGACAAGCTGGCTCAAATGGACCAGATGGGCTATAGGCCTTTCCTTTGAAAAGTGGATTTTCGGAATGAAAAAGGTAAAGGGAAAGCGACCTTTGTTGCCAACGCTCAGAAAACAGCCGAGTAACCCGAGACCGTTTTTTCGTCAAAGCAATAAGTCGTGATCCCTCGATGAGAAGTTGAAACGTCCTTACTCATTTTCCAGGGATAAAACAAGGAGACTGTTCGAACTGGCAGTGCGCAACGGGCTCATCACTCTGCCAGATCTAAGACATCCGTCGCAACTAGGTGATATTAACCATCCTAACTATTGTCCCTACCACAGAGTAATGGGCCACCAACTCGAAAATTGCTACGTCTTCAAAGGCTGGATTGAGGACCAATACCAACAGGGCTAATTCGCGTTGTCTGATAACTGGAAGGTGAACCTGCCACAGCCATATGCTCAGAAAAAGATAGACACGTCGGGGGGCATCATGCTGTTTTATAGAAGAAGCTCTATGGGAGGTCGCTCTTTCAGCCAAGACGAAAAGAATGCTGAAAGATCTCCAAACATGCCTGGCGCTTAGGTGGAAAAGTCTGCTGGAACCCGAGGTCATTGAGGGAATGCTGAAATCACGCCCGACGCCGAGAGTTAATAGCGATGGACAAAACACCCAAGCCCAACCGTCAAAGTATTCGAAGAAAAAGAAAAAGACCAAAAGGCCCGCTCAATTTGATGACAGGCACACGGATCTGCAAAAGCATATTGACACGCTGGAGGAATATAACCAGAGGGCGCGGACCCCAGTCACACTCCAGGAATTTCTCAACCATATCCTTGAGAACAGAGGCAATGACAATGACGAGGGAGACGACGCGTCAAAAGAACCTGAAGATTATGTTGCAGGTTGTCACATAATCTCTCACTCATCAATAAATGATAAAGAAGATCTTGATGCAGAGAAACTGGGGGCAGATCCCGAACCAGAACTCCTAGAACCATCAGACGAGATGATTGACGTATTCCTGAACGAAGCTCTTCTGAAAAGCGAAGCTGACAAAGAGCGGAAAACGACCATATATGAAAGGGCCAGACGTCAGCGTCAAGTTAAAGAAGCTCCGGTGAGGGGAAGCCATAGAATACCCCACCGGATGAGGCATCCCGATCGCCAGCAAAAGCAAGCTTAAAGCAAGGAAACGATTCGCTAGGGCCCTGTCAATAGGAATGAAATTGCCCTCTTTCAAAGGAAATTCTCCTGGCAGTATACATCTTGATGAAGCGGATGTACATCATAACTTCTGCTTATACCATCAGAGGATTGCACACCCTACCGAAGAGTGCATAGCCTTTAAAAACTGGCGGCATGGATATGCTGCCCACTGACAACACGTTCAATGAGTGAAGCGCAAGGCTCGTCGGGAACAGAGAAGCATGACAGATGAGTGCAAAAGAACTGCCGACAACTGTCACATAGTTGACACCAAGGGATCACAAGTTATCACCTTTGGAAGCGACTCTGATGAAGAAATAGCCCTCAGCCCTCTCTTCAAGGAATCCACCTCCGACACAAAAGATACGAAGACTTGCGAGAACATCTAGCTACGTAATCGTACATTGCCCGAAAAAAATCCCGGACCTACGAGCAACTGACCGAGACATCTATAAACTACTACAGACCGCAGCATCCCAAGGCCGACGCAAAAAAAAAGGTTACGTCCATAAGCAAAATGGGCACGAATGAAAACCCGAAAGGGCGTAATCTCATTAAAAGACACTTGCAAGGTCCTCTCGACCTTGTAAGGAGAAATACCAGCGTGAGATCCTTACGATTCACAAAGGAGCAACACACTTAGAGATCCCCAAGATTCCTAAGAAGAAATTACACTTATGAGATTCTCACGACTCGTAAGGAGAACCCTCTTATATGACCCTCACGGCTCATAAGATTTAAAAGCCTTAAGCTACAGGGATCTGAACCTGTTCTTAAGCCATCACATCTCCCAGGCTGCCCTACAAGCGGTTTAATATTGACCCTTGCATACAATCCACAGGCATAAATAATCATTTCCTTTTCGAGTCCTATCAACGACAAGGAATGCCCTCATTTGATGAACAAACACTTGTAAGTCTTCTCGACTTATAAGGAGAAAACACTCTTGTAAGATCCTTGCGACTTATAAGAGAGCATACACTTAAGAATCCTCACGATTTTTAAGGAGAAAACACACTTACGAGATCCTCACGACTCGTAGGGAGAAATACCTTTATGAGACCCTTACGGCTTATAAAGTCAAAAGCCTTAGTCAACAGGATCCTAACCCTGTTTTCTAAGCCACCTTTGTTCGATATCGACAGAGGCAGATGATGATTCTCTCCTGGCAATGTTCCAGTGGTAGCGGTGCTGATACCTAAATCGGAATCAAATTCCAAGTCCTTTCACGGCAAATGATGATTCGCTCCTGGCAATATTCCAGTCGTAGCGATGCTGATGCTGAGATTGGCACCAGATCCCAAGTTCCACACTCGCGATAAAAATCAGCGAGCCAAAAATGCATATGAAATAGCCGAAATGATGGGGCGACTTGCAACAAAATCAGCAAGTAAAATATATGCATACAAAATAGCCGAAATGATTGGGCAATTGCGACTTTCGTGATACAAAAAGCTAAAATGATAAAGCATCGCGGAAAGAAAACAAAAAAATAATAATACATATAAAATGAAACTTTTGCCCTACAGATGAGATCACATCGATCCCTGTAATCCAGGGGCACAAACAAAAAGGAAACCATATCATCCCACCAGGCTCCATCAGAAAGAGAGCCAAGCCTCGACGGCCATGTCTATAGCCTAGAGAGCAATAATGGCGTTCCTCCTCATTCCAGCAGGATTCGGACGCGACATCACCAAGAGGAGCCACGACAAAGTCCATAGTTCCAAATCTCGACGGTTCATAGACAACCTAGAGACCACCTCGACATTCGTCTCGTTACAGCAGGTGCAACGTCAGCAAAATGGAGCCACGGTAAAGTCCCTAGTTCCAAGACTCTACGGTCTATAGACAACCTAGAGTAAACCAATGACCTCCCTGCCGGATCAACGCTTCGTCTCGGAAACAAGTCAACCAACCTAAGGGAAATCAGTGTCCTTGGCAAAACCTCGATTCAGAGAAATCAGCGTCCTTGATGAGAAACTCCTCGATTCGCATCGACCCGCAAGGAAATCAGTGTCTTTGCAGGAATACCTCAATTTGTCTCGACCTCCAGGGAAATCAGTGTCCTTGGCAAAACCTCGATTCAGGGAAATCAGCGTCCTTGACGAGAGCATCTCGATTCGCATCGACCCGCAGAGAAATCAGTGTCTTTGCAGGAATATCTCGATTCATCTCAACTCCGAGGAAATCAGCGTCCTTGACAAGAGCATCTCGATTCGCGTCAACCCGCGGAAAAATCAGTGTCTTTGCAGGAATATGCGACACCAACAACGGTGCCACAGCAAAGTCCCTAGTTCCAGGTCCCGACGGTTCACCAAAAACCTAGAGACCACCTCGACGTTCATCTCGATACAGCAGACGCGATGTCACCCTCGCGTTCTTCTTCCAACAAGATGCAGACGCGACACCAACAGCGGAGCCATGGCAAAGTCCCTAGTTCCAAGCCTCGACGGTTCACCAACAACCTAGAGACAACCGCGACATTTGTCTCGATACAGCAGACGCAATGCCAGCAAACGAAGCAAAGGCAATATCCCTAGCTTCAGGGTCTTGACAGCAACTCATATAAAACTTGAAAGACTATCGGAGATCATCCCACACCAGCACAGAGTGGTTATGACTCATCGGGGCTCCTAAACTGAGCCTAACCTCAAGTAAAAAGCGACATGGAATATCCCTAATGCTTGCTCTTTCGATGGTAATATTACCTGCAAGATTGCTTGAAGACGTCTTGTCTAGTCCCCGAAGGGATCAGAGACATGACAGTCGTAAGGCTACTCGAACAGCAAGATTGTGCATCGAGGAATACACTAGCCAACGCGATGGTGCGACGGGTAGAAAACCTTAGTATCACAGACCCTAACGGACTTCTATTAGTAGGAGTTAACTGTGACGTTAGGAAACCCTTGCGAGAACTTCTCGATTCGTCTCGACCCGTGAGGAAATTAGTGTCCTTGCAAGAACTTCTCGATTCGTCTTGACTCGTAGGGAAAAGCCTTAGGTAATGGGGATAAGGACCTGTTTCCTAAGCACCGGGGCCCTGCAAGTCGGCCCAAGATGGACTCTTGCATACTATTCACAGGCCACACTCTCCAAAGTCGAATCTCGACAAGGAGGGAAACAACCACTTACGAGTCCTCTCGACTTGTAAGTGGGAAAATTCTCTTGTGAGATCCTTACGACTCTCAAAAGAAAACACACTGAGGAATCCTCACGATCCCTAAGGAGAAAATACACCTACGAGATCCTCTCGACTCGTAGGGAGAAAAATCTTTATGAGACCCTCACGGCTCATAAAGTTGGAAAGCCTTAGGAGGCAGATCTGAACCTGACTCCTAAGCCATCGCTGTCCTGCAAGAAGATCAAAATAGATTGTCTCCAAAACGCATCTACTGAAAAGGGACACACCACCATGAAACAAAGTATATCTTTTATTCATGAATCAAAATGAATACAAAGTACAACCTATAAAAAAATCAAAAAATACTCTCATTCAGGAGTATGTGCAAAAGGGGAATAAAAAAAAACATATACATTGTCTTCAAGCCGGCGGACGATTTAATAGATTCGTCAGTTCATCTTTCTTCTACTGGGTCTCGGCCTCATGATTCGTTATTACTATGAGACGGGCCTCCGCTTGAGACTGTTGAGCCTGGTACGAGGCGAGCCGACTTTCAAGCTCCTTTTCGGTAACTTTGTGAGCTTCAACCATCTCGCGAGTAAAAATGACGGCTTTATCAATAGCTACCACCTCCCTGATAGCTTCTTGAAGCACCCGCCAAAGTTCATACGCACGAGTGGTCTTGGCCGTGAGTTCAGCTTGAAGTTCCCCCAGCGCATTGGAAGCCAGCTCCCTCTCCGAAAACTTTCGGTTGAGCCTCTTCTCACATGACTACATATTTGCGACATACCGTTCAACAAGCCCCCGCAAGCTCGTCTTTTCAGCCACGACCTCTGAAGGAAGGCGCGTGCACTCAAGACTATGTAAGCAAGCCTCCACCCGATGACAAAACTTGACCCAGACATGCACTAATGTCTCATCATGGTAAGCAGCAAGAAAGGGAAGAGAAATGTTGGCTTCAGCAGCAAATTCTTCGGCCGTGATCGAGCTACCAGCACGAAGATCTTCGATGAGAGCTGGCAAAGAGTGAAGGCTTAGCTTCGCTATTCGTTCAGATGCGCGTAGAGCATAAGGGCTGGGTGACATAATAATGAGAGATTCCAGCGGGGTAGGAACAGGCAAAGCTGTTAAAGATTCATATAAAAAAATCAGCGAGATTTGCAAACAAAGAGCAGATGGAACAGCGTTGAAACCATACTTACCCACAATCATGCAAGAAGGGTCTAAAAGGTCTCCAGGCCCAGCAAGGATTTCAACTTCGTCGTCAGCTTCCAGAACTACAGAAGACATCAGCATCGTTATACCAAATAATAATAATGCCATGAAGAGGACAAACAACACTAACCTTGCCCAGAAGAGAGGACGATGCGTTGAGGGGATATTGCCTGCGGAGCGGCCATCTCGAGCAAACGCCGGAAAGACTTTCTGGGAGATAGATCTGCGATAGACGCCTCCAATCCGCGTAATTCTGAAAAGACAGAAGGATTCAGATAATGAAAAGATCATTAAAACAAACGATAGAAGAATACCTTCGATGCTCCTCCCGCTTTGAACTGGAGGTATAGCAGCTTCGGCAGCCTCCTCCATGCCCTCAGGCACATCATCGGGGACATGGGCCGGTATAACAGCTTCCAGTTGAGGAGCAGCGGCCACCGCTTCAGGCTCCAATGAAAGGACGGTGGCCTCGACTACCTGTCCCATAGTCTCCGGGCCGTCACCAGAAAGATCCATTGAATCTGCGGCCAATGAAAATGCCTCTTCCGGGAAAGCAAGCACCGGGAGAATAGAAGCCACCAATGGAAGCTCTGCCATACGAATAGCAACTGTAGCGACCCCCTCCACACCTACTGGTGTCTCATCATGGATATTTACAGAGTCCACGGTCAAGGCGCTACTCGAGCTCAGATCCTCTGCCATGGCCGAAGTCCCTGCAAGGTTTTACGAAGGTAAGAAGACATAGAAAGCAAAAAAAATTACTCGCCAAAGGAAAAATACAGAAAACGTGCATACCGATTCGCCAAGATGCCTCGAGTATAGCTTTTTCAAGCCGACGTTCCTTCTTAAGAAGGTATGCTCGCCGGGGTGCTAAGGTGGATTCATGGCCGCCGGTCCACAACGACAACTCATCTTCAGAAACAGCTGAGATAGGCTTTTTGAGGGCTATCTCGCCTCCCTGCTCCAGAGGACCTATAAATACTCGCCGTATAGATGGAGGATCTTCGTAGAATATTACGGCAGGATAGAAACTCTTTGGGACGTGCACGTTCTCGGTCTCATCCTGGGAACACCTTATAGCCTCAGCCAATTGTGCGGCTTCCTCGGCAGATGAACCTGGAAAAAGGAGATCATCATTCGGCTCTTGCATAGATATTGGTTCATCTTGAACGATAGGCTCGGATTCTATTAAAAAGTCGAGAAGACCGGTGACTGTCTTCTTCCTCTGCTTAGACCCGGAACTGGCACTGGAAGATGATCGCTTCCTTCCCTTCGGCGCTTTGAAACGACGTTGACCCATTTCGCCTTCAGTATCCTCTCTCAGCGGTGCTACCGATGATGACACCGCCATTGCTGACGCCGCAGCTAATGAAACTGCTACTGGCGCCTTATCAGAAGCCCTTGCCTGAGCTCTAGTGCGTATCGGCATGCCAACTGTAGGAGGAGTCAGGCCCGCGTCCACCGCCTCAGGAATAAGTAAGGCGCTAATACCCCTCAAGGGAGGGCGAACCGTTGTCCGCGGTCATGGCAGGACTCCCATAGCTTGGAGCGGGACAGGAGCTCTGTATTCAAAAAGTATCCTCCTTTCCTCAGCGATAATAGGACTAAGTCGGTGGCGGTACCAACCCGTTAAAGCCCCCCCACACCTTGGAATGTAGTCGGCCTCGGGGATCATGAAGTGAGAACCGGTGTTCAGCCGCATGAAATGGTGGGTGGCGTCACGAACAGCTTCCAAAGAAGAGCTAGGCTCCACCGTGAATACCTCAAAGGGAACACCCTGGTCATAACCCAATTGCCGGGCAAAGCGGTGTGGATTATACCGCATAAAAAGAATCGCATCATTTTGGCGGAACACCAAATAACCCGGCCTGATCGAGTACAAGTGCATGGATTCATTAGGCTTCAAGGATGGTGCTCCCTCTTTCGATAAATCAAACAGCTGCGGAATAGGTCCCGAAGGAGCAGAGAGGATTCGGTCATTAAATACCATCCACCTTCGTTGACATATGGATTAAGCAGCACACGAAGAGCCCCTAACTGAGTCGGGTCAGGAGCAGAAGCGTCCACCAACCTCATGAGCCGCGGGAAGGTATAAGCATCATAAAAGCCCGGTCTCTGGTGCGCAGCGAATGCCCCTAATACGTGCATCTCAATCCACGACGTAAAATAATGAAGAGAGAAACTCACCACATTCACACCCGGGGTTGAGGTATTGGCTGCAGTGCTCAGCCTGTGGTACAAGTGCGATAACCCTGCAATGCCCACGGCTAGTCGCGTCCCTTCGGCAATGCGATGAGCAGGGTAAATGGCCGAGGCTCTCATAAAGTGACGATGCGTTGGGACGACAAACCAACTGAGCCAAACGCTGATAAAACCGACGAAGAAAGTTTCTTCATCCACGCCGGGAGCTGCAACCGACTCAAAAGGTACAGCCGACAAGATTGGGATGTAAAACTATGGCAAATCTTCTTCTCTGGCCGGTAGCTTATTTAACCCAAACCCGAAGGGGTCGTTGATATTCACGAACTTTGGAGCCTCCTTTGATAGGACGTCTCTACGAAAGAAGCAGACGATAAAGCTCTTAAAAGTGACGCCCTGTTCCTCTGACTCGGTGAACAGCTTCTCAAAAATACCTAGAGTCTTGATTAGACTAGGATACTTATGACGGACGACATTTTCAGTTGACAAGCCGTCAAGCGTAGCAGGCACAGTTGCGAATGCATACTCGTCAGGAGGCAGCAATTCTTCATAGGGCGCTCCCCTGATCGGCAATCCAGAGATTTCGCGAAACTCTTCCAAAGAAATCGAAACTTCGCGATCCCCTAATAAGAAAGTGTTGGTGGGAAGATTCCATTGATTTAGGAAAGCTTTAACCCACCATACATGGGGAGATTGATAATAGAAGAGGGACGCGTACACCGCCTGGTAAATCCTGACCCTCTGTAGTCGCACATGATGAGCGTACAAGATGTAACGAGCCCAGAGAAGATAGCCCGTGGGATGGCGAGGGGTAAGCCCTATCTTGTAGACTTGTCCCCAGGGCTGGGCTTCACCTTGGCAAATACGATGCCCTAAGATATCTATGGCTGGCACAGGCTGGTGCAGTATCCCAACTGTAGACGGCTCAAGACGGCCCGTAGGAGTCCAATCCGCTACCTCTATGGCAAAGGCAGTCTGCGAACGATCCATCGGTAAGAATGGGCGGAGAGGTTCTGTTGGCGCCTCGCAAAGAAAACTTCGGCGACCGCGGATGATATGACCGTACCAGGTTCCACACAAAAGTAGATTGGCGCAGTCCGGGTCATGAGCTCTAATCATCGCCATCACCTCTTCGTCAGACGGTGATTGAGGAAAGGCAGCCTCCGAATGGGTAAAATGGAAGTATGGAAGAGAAGCCATTGTTCCTGAAACAAAGGAAGGGGAAGCTGTTAATGAAGCCCACACGTGTATATATATATATATATCTATCTATCTATATATATATAACGACAGTGGAAGAAAATGACATCCCACTTATTTCATGGGACCATTGGTTACAAAACACATAGGCCCCACAAAATCAATATGGCGGCTCACTAATGATGAGGCAGGGTAATCATTATGAGAATAAAAGGAAAATTCTCAATAAATGAACAGTGGATTTCAAACATCTCTACACATTCCCCCAAGGAAAAAGCCATCACCAACTCTGTGCAAATCAAACAGAATCTCTCCTAAAATTTTGTTGTCAAGAACAACTGAGGATAGAAATCCCCAAGAGGTCTTCTTGTTAGAACTAAGTTCTCTGGAGGAATTAAATTCCATTTGAACAGAGGAATTAAATTCCAAGAAAATTTTCAGAGCTAAGCTCTTTGGAATGGAATTAAATTCCAAAAGAAAATGAGTACCATCATCAATCCCCTAAGATCAGAGAAAGATGCCCAACATTGGGGGCTTACTAGCTAAAGATCGTGCGTTCTTAGAGTTCAGAAAGATGAGTTTTTTATTGAAGGGAAAAACCCTTGGTGTGGATTTATAATCCAAAGAGAATTTTATAAAAAAGTTCCTCGGCCGTTCAAGACCCTTACCTGAAAAGGGATTCTTTTGTGTGGAAACTCTGGAAATTTTTGTTGAATAGAGAACTGAACTCTGAGGAAGAGAATTAAATTCTCAAGGCAAGAACAAAAAAGGAAGAAGATGAAGGAGTGGAGGCGCTGCTGAAGAGACCCTTGCATTTATAAGACGTGATAGGAAGCGGTTCATCTTCCCTGTTCCCTAGGTAAATCCAACGGCCACAGAAGTAACAGCGTTGTAGTCACGTGCAAACACGTGAGAACAACGCTGTGGGGGCATTTGTTCCCTCATGGGAACTGAATAAAATCAAATAAAGCAGCAAGGAAAACCTCAAATGAGGCATCACGTGCCCCCACGTGACCGGGCATCACGTGCCCACACGTGACCAGGCCTCACGTGCAGACATGTGACCTTTTACAGGCAAAGCCTATAGGCACCGAATAAAATAAATAATTGGAAATGCTTAATCAGTGGGGTCACGTGCCAACACATGACAAGCTCTTATACCCTCTGAAATAATAGAATTAAATTCTAAATTAAATGCTTAATCAGTGGGGTTACGTGTCAACGCGTGACAAGCTCTTAAACCCTTTGAAACAATAGAATTAAATTCTAAATTAAATGCTTAATCAGTGAGGTCACGTGCCAACACGTGATGGGTTCCTGAGCCCTCCGAGTAACAGAATTAAATTCTAAATTAAAAACTTAATCAGTGGGGTCACGTGCCAACACGTGATAAACTGTTAAACCATCTGAACTAATATAATTAAATTCTAATTAAAAGGAATCAAAGACCCTAATTAGAAAAATATTTCCCTACATCTTTCCAAACAGAAAAGATTGCACTCTGTAAAAGGGAGCACCGTTGGATTAAAATTCCCATGGTGATTAAAAAATCACCAATTTATTGTAAAATTCTATACAAGGAAATATTTCCCTAAAATTTACCAGGAACAACAAATAAAATATCTTTTAAATTAAAAATCCAATGGTGAATAAAATTCACCGAATGATCTAAAAGATCATGTTGGTTATAAAATCAATCAAAATCTTTCAATAAAAGATTGACTAAACAAACTGATTCTTTTCTTTCTCCAATGGTGATTAAAAAATCACCAATTTATTGAAAGATTCCATACAAGGAAATATTTCCCTAAAATTTACCGGGAACAACAAATAAAATATCTTTTGGATTAAAAATCCAATGGTGAATAAAATTCACCGAATGATCTAAAAGATCATGTTGGTTATAAAATCAATTAAAATCTTTCAATGAAAAATTGATTAAACAAACTGATTCTTTTCTTTCTCCTATAAATAGGAGCCAAGAAGGAAGGAAAAGAGGACCAGAAGAACACCCATAAGAACAAGAGAGAGAGAGAGAGAATATAGAAGAAAAAAAGAAGAGAATTTAATTCTCCAGAGAGAAAAGAAGATCCCTTCAGAGAAAGAAAACTCTAGGTAAAAGAAAGAAGGAGATCATTCTATAAGCTCCCACAAAACAAAAGAGAATTTAATTCTCAAACCAAGAGTTTAACTCTTCTAAAAAATAACTTAGTTCTTCCTCTGGTTGAAGATTTGCAGAAGCAGATCTCCCCACAAGTTGATAATTTAATTCTCACCGGGGAGATTCTGTCATGCAGATTCAAAACTTAGAGGAAGAATTGGGTTTTTAATTCCTTCATACATATAGGAATTTAATTCCTCTAAATAAAATTAGGGTTTAACCTTATAAAAGAATTTTCTTAAACAAGGGATTTAACTCTCCATGCACGTAAAAGAGATCAGTACCCAAACATGATCACGTGTTCCCACGTGAGCATCCATGTTGAACGAGAGGAAACAACTGAAATCAGGTCACGTGCTCCCACGTGACCCCTGAACAAGACCCTACAAAAGAAAAAGGAAGTTTATATTTTAAGGGCGTCTCACGTGACATCACGCGACCCCTTAATAGTGCTCAACACTTATAAAAGAGAAAAGAGAATAAACCCTATTTTTGGAGCACCTCACATGACTCCACGTGACCGAGAAAAGGGAATAAAACCAATTTTTGGAGCACCTCACGTGACCCCACGTAACCCCTGAGAAATGCTCAGCACTTACAAAAGAGAAGATGGAATAAACCATATTTTTAGAGCGCCTCACATGGTAACACGTGACCCCCTTTATTCGAACCAGAAAAAGAGATTTCCCAAAGTGTTTAACACTTATTTAAAAGGGAAAAGGGAAAAACAATAAAGACAGTTTCTCTTTTAGGGCGTATCACGTGTTCCCACGTGACCCTTAAAAAGCTCCTCAAAACAAAAGGGAGTAAAGCCAAGACAATTTCTCTTTAGGTGTATCACGTGCTCCCACGTGACCCCTGACAAATACTTTTAATATCCAACGCATGGATACCCATCACGTGCCCACACGTGATGGTCATAAAGGTCAAGTGTTTAACACTTATATGCACATTCTGAGAGTAAAATAAAAGAAGCAAGGCCCAATCTTCAGGCGCCTCACGTGACCCCACGTGAGCACTTCAGTTTTAGTGTTTAACACTGCTTTAAGCGCCTCACGTGGGAGCACTTGAGCGCCGAATGTACTCCAGTGTTTAACACTATATTCGAGCCAATCATAGCCCAAGCTAGCTAAATCTCCTAAAGCCAAAACCTTGTTCAGGGTTTTCAAAATTGATCTCAGATGGCATCCAAAGTAATGTTCGCCCCTATGCTTCTCAATCTGGCATTTGGTTTAAGGGTATATCTCTTCACACCTCTGATACATGTCGTTGTAATTCTTCAACGTCTTCAGAGAGGTGGTAGGTCCTGAGGACCAATAACTATCTGGTGCATTTCCAAAACAATAGAGCCCAAATGCTCTTTTGTTAGATCTAAATGATCCTGTTAAGTAGATCTTAGTCTAAAATTAGACTAATGTATCCTTAACAAACATTTAAGTTGATCTTAATCTCAAACAAGACTAACAATCCTTAAATCAATCCAACTACAGGTCCCCCAACCAATATTGGTTCAAGGGTACATCTCGTCACTTCTATGATATTTGTCGTTGTAATCCTTCAACATCTTCAGAGAGTTGACGGGTCCCGACAACCAGACATTCTACAGACTGTGGGGTCCTTAAACTCATGGACTATGATGTCCTTAAACTTTACGGACTGTGGGGTCCTTAAACCCATGGACTATGATGTCCTTAAACTTTACAGACTATGACGTCTCTAAACTAGACTATGATATCTTTAAACTCCATGGACTATGATGTCCTTAAACTTCTGGACCACAATAAAGCCCAAGTGCTTTTTTGTTGGATCTAAATGATCCTGTTAAATTGATCTTAGTATAAAATTAGACTAACGTATCCTTAGCAAACGTTTAAGTTGATCTTAGTCTCAAATGAGATTAACGATCCTTAAACCTAAACCAAACCCAAATCTAAGAAAATACGGATTTGGATTAATCCATGCCCTACGGGCGAAAACATAAATTAGTCTCCGTATACAATCCACGGGCAACCAAAAAAAAAACAAACACACACGGCACGAAGTGACCATCTGGAGAAGGAGAAAGTGGTTACCGCGATGCGGTAGCGTAATTAACTGCAGGGGTTTGCGCCTGCAGGGAAGAGCGTCCCCACAATCAAAAACCCTCACAATGAGGGGGAATCTGACGAAATCTGCTACAACGGCCGCATCCGACTAAACCTCCGATATACGGTGCCATAAATCAACTTGGTATCTTTGGAGAGGTGGACGGATAAAACCAAATAGCATCTGCCCCCAAATTCAGGCAAGACGTTTGTCTTTCCCGGTCTTTTGGCGGAGAACATAGATCTTAGTTCAACATTGGATTAACGTATCCTTAACAAATATTTAATTCGATCTTAATCTCAAACAAGGTTAACGATTCTTAAATCAAACCAAACCCAAATCTAAGAAAATACGGATTTGGACTAATTCACGCCCTACGAGCAACAACACAAATTAGTCTCCGTATACAATCCACGAGCAACCAAAAATAAAACAAATACACACGACACAAAGTGAACTTTTGGAGCAGGAGAAAGTGATTACCGCGATGTGGTAACGTAATTAACTGCAGGGGCTTGCGCCTACAGGGAAGAGCGTCCCCACAATAAAAAATCCCTCATAACGAGGGAGAATCTGACGAAGTCTGCAACAACGGCCGCATCCGTCCAAACCTCTGATACACGGTGCCATAAATCAACTTGGCATCTTCGGAGAGATAGACAGATAAACCCAAATAGTATCTGCCCCCAAATTCAGGCTAGACGTTTGTCTTCCTGGTTTTCGGCGGTAAACATACGCCGAATCATCGGATACCACGGCCGACTCGACGCCCTCGAAAAGAAGATTGAAGGCATGAATCGGGAAAATCGCCCTTCAAGCGACGGGGCTAAATATGCCGCTGACTCGCTCACGAAGCCCTTCACCAAAGAGCTACTCTCCATCTATGTCTCCTCCCGGAATAAGCCCCCGAAGGTCTCCCTCTTCGACGGGAAGTCCGACCCGAAGGACCATTTGGACACGTTCACAGCCGGGATGAGTTTCCAGGACTGTTCCGACGCTGCACAATGTCGCGCTTTCCCCGCCACTCTCATCCGCTCTGGACGAGACTGGTTCCGAGGACTCACGCCACGCTAAATCTCTACCTTTGATGAGCTGGCCACCCAGTTCCTCGGTCATTTCGTCGGTAACAAACGGCAGAAGAGGACCGTTGATCATCTCTTCACCATAAAGAGCAGGGACAAAGAGTCATTCAAAGGGTATATCACCCGCTTCTACAACGCCCACCTTGAGGTCTTAGAGCACCGGGACGAGACGGTCATTACTGCCCTTAGGTCGGGTCTTAGGCATAATGAGTGGCTACGCTCCTTTGCATTAGCGCAACCTAAGACCATGACCGAGGTAAAGGCCTGGACCGAACGTGAGATCCAGCTTGAGTCCGAAGTGGACGCCAATCTGCCCCGGACAGAGCAAATTGATCAGAAGAAAAGGGCCAGGGAGGAGAAAAAGAAGATTGAGCGGACAAAACCCTACTCCCCGAAGTTTCAGGAGTACACCCCGCTCAACGTCTCCCAAACGGTACTGCTAAAGGAGGCTAAGGGTGAAATGTTCTTCAAAATCCTCCCAGTCACGAATAAGGCGGAAAAGCATACCCGGGGCCCCTACTGCGCTTTCCATAGGTCGCAGGGCCACTCCACCGAGAACTTCAAGCAACTCCGAGACTACATCGATGTGCTAATCCGCTCGGGGCACCTGGCAACGTACTTGCGAGACAAACAGCAAGCCGACCGTGAGCAAGAGCACCATCCCCCTCCCGGCGAATTGACAATCGGCCAAATCATGGTCATATCAACGGAGGGTACGATGAAGACTGACAGGACGTGACACCTCTTTCCGATCGAGGAGACTGGCAGCCATCTAAGGAAGAGAGCTAAAGCTGCCGAGCCGATCATATTTACTAACGAGGACCTCCACGAGATACCCCTCTCGGATAGATCGGATCGTCGAAATTTCCACAGGCCACGAGCTACTTAGCTTCATGGATGCTTTCTCCGTCTACAACCAGATCCGTAAGAATCCGACGGACGAGGATCACACCGCATTCACAACGGACCGGGGGTATACTGCTATAAGGCAATGCCCTTCGGCCTCAAAAATGCAGGGGCTACTTACCAACATTTGGTTAATCGAATATATATTTCTTCTTTAACAAAAGCGATGTAAATCTTTCTTGGGTTCTTTTTATTTAACAATAAGAGGGAAACAATAGAGCATCGCAAAAAGGGAAATCTTATTTATTCAAAGGTATTGTGGGCTCCTCAGCCTTACATTAATAAGAAAAGAAAAATTCTTACAACAGCGGGGGAAGGGGGTGCAAGAAATATTGCTCATGGTACTCCGAAGAAACAGCCGCCAGTCGAGCCCTTGCCACCTTTGACCTTTGCCCCTGGTGCTTCCCGCGAACCCTCGACGCCACGGACGGGCCGGAGGACTCTCCAGCCGGTCACCCATCGGCGAGATACCTCAGTTGGTAACATTTGAGGACGAGGGCCACCGAGCGATCGCGCCGACTCTTCGAGATCAGGCCGAAACGGCATAGCGATCTCAACTTACCAACCGCCTCATCCTTCAGTTGCTCGGACAAAGGGTTGTGCAGCCCCGGCGACGCCCTCCAGATCGAGTACATCAGTAGTTGGAGCATGGATGATCGCCGGGGAAACAGTCGGCCAAAATGGTCCTCCACGTGCCGAACCACCGTCTGAAGCGTCTCCTCGGAGCTCAGCTGGTCATACAAGTATACGTCCTTGAAAGAAATGATCTCGGGAATAGAGAAAAGGAATTCATCCATTCTTACATTTTGGGGATGGAGAAAGGAATGAGCAACATGCCCTCTCTGTTTTATAGCCCCCACAGCGCCCCCAAGAGTCCAATATTCGCTCAGTTCTTCCAATACTGTACTGCCAGGCGGCAGATATCCCATCTTTCTCAGCGAACCGAAGTCAGAGCGACGTGGCTCTTCGAAACACTTCGCCTCCCCCATGCGTTCCTGACACGTGTCATCCACGATGGTCACTCTTCCCGATGTTCGCACACCAAGGAAGATTAGACCGAACCTCGCAAAGTCAAGCAGCTACCCTGCTCGGTCCATCCCTGGCTGGTAATCTCTTACTTAACGACGTCAAGGGTCAAAGCCCTCGTCAAGAGGCTACCGAGCAGCAACCCTGCTCGGTCCAACCTTGGCTGGTAATCTCTTACCCAACGACGCCAAGGATCCAATCCCTCATCAAGAGGCCACCGAGCAGCAACCCTGCTCGGTCCATCCTTAGCAGGCCACTCCATGCCCTCCCGCGCTAAGGATCAAAGCCCTCATCAAGAGGCCACCGAGCAGCAACCCTGCTCGATCCATCTTTAGCAGGCCACTCCATGCCCTCCCGCGCTAAGGATCAAATCCCTCGCCAAGAGGCAACCAGGCATTCTCTTGCTCGGTCCATCCATGGCTGGTAGTTCACTACCCACCGATGCCAAGAATTAAAGCCCTCACTAAGAGGCAGCCGAGCAGCTACCCTGCTCGGTTCATCCATTGCTGGTAGTTCACTACCCACCGACGCCAAGGATCAAAGCCCTCGCCAAGAGGCCACCGACCAACAACCCTGCTCGGTCCATCCTTAGCACGCCTCTCAATGCCCTCCCGTGCTAAGGATCAAAGCCCTCGCCAATAGGCCACCGAGCAGCAACCCTGCTTGGTCCATCCTTAGCAGGCCTCTCAATGCCCTCCCGCGCTAAGGATCAAAGCCTTCGCCAAGAGTCCACCGAGCAGCAACCCTGCTCGGTCCATCCTTAGCAGGCCTCTCAATGCCCTCCCGCGCTAAGGATCAAAGCCCTTGCCAAGAGGCCACCAAGTAGCAACCCTGCTCGGTCCATCCTTAGCAGGCCTTTCAATTCCCTCCCGCGCTAAAGATCAAAGCCCTCGCCAAGAGGCAACCGAGTAGTAACCCTGCTCGGTCCATCCATGGATGGTAGTTCACTACCCACCGACGTCAAGGATCAAATCCCTCACCAAGATGCCACCGGGAAGCTACCCTGCTCGGTCCATCCATGACTGTTAGTTCACTACCCACCGACGCCAAAGATCAAAGCCCTCATCAAGAGGCCACCGAGCAACTTCCCTGCTCAATCCATCCTTAGCAGAAACTCCTTGCCCTCCCGCGCTAAGGATCCAAGCCCTCATCAAGAGGCCATCGAGCAACTTCCTTGCTCAACCCATCCTCGGGTGACTTCCTACACGTCTTTAATAAGCAATCTCCGCCTCGACTTCGGGGCCATAGAGATACCGACCTTTCACCGGTCTTTGCACACTTGGCAAATAGTTGAATTCAACTCGACGTGCTATCGCGCAACTAAGAACCGATCTCTGACCTAATTCGTCATGAAAGCGGTACCTAACACGTAATGAAAGCAGTACCGCGCAAATAAATTTTTTTACCACAAACAAAGGGAAAATATGCACGCAAAGAACACTGCAAAAAGATTTTATTCACAAAGCCGGAAGTCTTTACAGAGGTATTATGGGCTCCCCAGCCTTACAAAAATATCCCGAGGCTTACAAAATTTCAGCGCAAAAGAAAATAAGGAGGCGAGAAGATTCATGCCTCGGGGCCGGGAAGAACCTTGATGAGCTCCGCATCAACCACCACAACCGGGGTGGCGTTTTGAAGGTCGGCGCCATCGCAGGAGCCTCGGTGCTAGGAGATGGAGCGACCGATTTCTCCCCAGCGCTCCAACCAGGGGCCTTTCCCTCTTCAGCGCTTCCGGGGGCATCCCCCCGCGCCTCGTCCTCGAGATGGTACTCATCCCGGAGCTCGCCGTCAGGAAACTCTGGCATCAGGGCCTTGACGGCGTCGAGGGCCTCATGCTAAACGAGGGCAGCGGCTTGAGCCAGGTCGGCATAGACCCAGTACGACTTCTGGTAGTTCTCCACCGCCTTCGATGCTCGGAGGTCGGCATGCCTCGCTCCTTCCTTTGCTGCCTCGCTCTCCCTCCGGAGGGTGTTCGTCGTCTTCTTCAGGGTGGCGACTAGCACCCTGGAATTTTTCAACTTAGCCTCGGTGGCGTGGGCGGCCTCTTGGCAGCTGGAGATCTCCCGATCCCTTGCCGCCAACCGGTCTTCGAGGGCGGCGACCCTCTCCATCGCCGCTTGTAGCTCCAGCCTAGAGCTCTCCTCCCGCGAGGAGAGCTCGCCCGCGGCCTACATCGCCGGGGCAATCTCCTTGTCCTCCGTGTTGACGATGAGGGCGACATGCTGGAGGACCTGAAGAAAACAAAGGAGGTGTTAAAAAGAAAAGGGGGCACCCAATCTTGCGAATATTGACCTGTATGGCCTCCTGGGCTATGGCCTCCATCTGGGCTCGGAGGGTCCCCCGAGGAATTCTGCCTCCGGCCGACCTCTCCATCTCCGAGAGCGGGCTATCGGCGATAGAAAGCCCCGAGGGCACCTCAAAGCGAAGCTCCCCTTCGTCCACGATGACCGGGGAAGCCAGGGAATGGGGCACCGTCCTTTGGTACCTCCTTAGGAGAGTCGCAGGAGAACCGGTCTCGCCTCCCACCTCCATATCCCGGGGCTCCTGCTCCCGAATGCGTTTTTGGCTCGGCGCATGGCTGGACTACGGGGCTAGGGGCGCGCTTGAGCGTCTGGATGGAGCGGCCGCCGGTGGAGCCGGAGCCGACGACGGGCAAGAAGGGTCGACACCTCCGGCCTTCTTCCCCTTCTTCTGTTCGACCAGGGCTGCCCGAAATTTGCCTAGGTCCATGGGTTCTACATAAGACGAAAATACAAAGGAGTCAGCAATACCAGAAAAAGTGAAAGAATACACAAGTCTAAACAGGTCTCCTAAAAACTCCTGACATATCCGCGAAGTGAGTGGGGATGAGTGTCACGACCCGAAATTTGGCACGTGACGGCCCTTAAACCACGTAACGTCTCCAAACGTAATGTAATTCAAGTAAGCCAAAAACCCATCAATCTAAACCATCAAAAATAGTAAGTGATAATAACATTGTTAAAACTTTTGAAATCTCAATCGAATTCTTTAAACTCCAAATTTACTTCCTTTAAAATTTTGACAGCACCTCCTTTGTAAAACAAGCCGCCAAAAGGGATACAACAAAAGATATAAGTAAAGAATCCCCAAACGGGAGCAAATCTACCCCCAAAGGCGGAAAGCAACCACTATAACAGATATACGACGCCGTAGCGAAGAAAAAGATGATATAAGTAAAACTGCATAAAAGACCTCCAGAGTCATCAAAATAATATACAATATCGTCCTCACAACTCGTCTTTAAGTCAATACATGAAAATGGTAGATAGAGAGTACATGGTACAAAAGATATACAATGAGCAACATCGGATAACCGTAAAACCCACCTATCGCGAAACTGCTCACAGTCAGCCGAAACGGTATCCGCTGCAAAAGATGATACGATGTGAAGAAGAAAGCCCTGCCTCTGGCTGCTCTGAGGGACAACCTGTACAACCCTGTGGCACAACGGGGGTGAGTTGCCAACTCGTGAACAGTAAATAACATATGCAGGTAATCGCAAGTTTGCACGTACTGCGCTAATCTATCATATGCAATCTGATAGTAATAAATGACAATATGTATATGCAACAGTCATGAAAGGTACTCTATCAGGTACTACTAATACATGAAGCAATGCATATCAAATAAATACGGAGTATGGAATAAAACATGTCATCCTCACAGAATCCTCACAACGGACACATAGGCCCTCACATCGGGCACATAGGCCCCTCATATCATGAATAAGTAAAATTGCATAGATCATTATGATGATAATATTATGTAGGTGTACATATATAACAACGTCCCATACCAATGATATATATATATATATATATATATATATATATTTATATATATACGTATATATACATATGTATATAAGCGTCCCATACCACTGATATATATATACGCAGGATTAAAACATCCGGAAAACATCATATGAAAACCACATCACAATGCAAAATCCATGAAATATAATATATGCAACATGAAACAGTAATATGAGCATATAAAGAAAAAACCGCTATTTAACTGCAACAGTTATTAAGTATATCATGCGGTTCCTAATTTCTCCGAAACCAAATGCAACATCATATAAAGGTGAACATGTAACTATAACGAGGTGTATGAGCATGTACTTATCAATAATGATGTAATACCATATGGGTGTATGTGTAAGTATGTATGTAAGATATACATGTATCTATGTCTCATATATGTATATACCTGTCACTGATGGTACAATACCATATAGGTATATGGGTAACTAATATGTATGCATGTCAAGGAATATATGTAAGCATGTAGGTATACATGTATACTATATGTCAATTGCATAATGGAATATGTATCAATGTCTCAATGTCCCTAACCATACAATATCACGTATGTATAGGTGCCAACTATATCTCGTATGTATATGGGTTGTGCGTGTCATGGCAATTATCGACGGTGTGTGGGGCATACAATCAGTGCTCGTGCAACATGAGCTGTCAATAATAGTGCAGTATCCAATGGATACAAGTCCAAGCACAACAAGTAATAATATGCAATGAAGTTTATGCGCAAACTCTATATGTGCAATATAAACATGCGACTAATATCATATCATATCTAGCCCTGATGCATAACGCCATGCGGGCGATTCCCCTGTAGATGTTAAATCAACTCACTGATGATTCTGGGGCTAAGTAAAGCCAACCACTCGCTTTTCCTTTTTCGCAGCGTCCGAAATCCCCGCCTGCGTCCTGATTGATTTCTTAATTCCGATTATGTGTGTAACTCGAATAAGTTTCTTTGTGTTGGTATTTAGAAAATGAATAGAATTCACAATCAAAGAATTATTTGACCGCAATCAACTACGGTGTCAGATGTAGATCGTTAGCGAGTGCGGATTGTCCACAGGGATTGTGCGATTTGTTTGTAATTTTGATTTGTTTGAATTGAAAAGTTAATAGAAAAGAAAATAAAACATGATTCAATATTTTTATCAATGAGTTTCAAGTGTCACTATTCTAATCAAGAATCAAGAAAATGATAAAAATAGAGAATCGAGTTTCGATAGAATTCCAATCACTTTAGGGTTTCAAGATTTGAAGTAAAGCTCGTAGGAATCGAGTAAATTGTAGATACAATGAAGATTCAAGATTAAGATTTCTTATCTAGTAGCAAATTGATGCTAAATCGATGTCGAATTCATCGAGGATCAAGGATCTTGCAAGGAATTAGGGTTCCTCATCCTATCCTTTGTCCTTTCGATGAATAACATTTACTAGATAGCTTCTTGAAAGTCGAATGATCAATTGTCGATCTCTAGATCGTGCGAAAGGAATCAAGAACACATTCACATCTATCTAGATCATCGATCAATTGATTTTCAAGAATTTACAATTGTTTTAAGACTTAAGGAAACGTTTAACAATTCATCAACATCATCATTTTACAATTGTTTCGATTCCTCCACGAGCGGAGTTTTATTCAAGCATCATCACAAAGTACATATTCAAGAATCGAAATGAATCAAAATGCTTGAATTAAAAATAAGCAAGTTAAAGAATCTTCACCTTCATTACATCAACAAGTAGTTACAACTCTCAAGATTTACAAGAAGTAGGAACTCGCTCGTCGAATCTTGCATCGCTCGGCTTCTTGAGTCTTGGATCGCGTCGATCTCGTGCTCCGTTGAATACTGGCTTTGCTTCTAAAGGATGCTTGAAGACTTGCTTTGCTTGAACTCCATGGATCTTGAATTGGGTATTTCTAGATTGGATTAGGGTTAGGGTTTGGAGGTGGAAATTGGGGAAGAAGAATGAACTAGAATTTAGCCAACAATGAGTTGTCTAAGATCTATGATGTATGATGAGATGATGTTTTACAAGTGAGCCTAGGGGTCTATTTATAGGTTTTCCAAACTCTAGGTCTAGGTTTTTGAATTTGCAATTCCCTCCAAAAGTTTGTTGTAAGTTAGTTAGGAGCTTAGCTTAGACTTTAAGCTAGGAATGTTTAGTTTAGAAACCCTAAGTTTGCTGATCTGGCAGAAGCTTCCGGAGTCTTCTGGAAAATGTAGTGTCTTGAAGAGCTGTAGGAGCTGAGGTAGGAGTTTTGGGCTGAAGCAGAGGGGGTGACGTGGACAAGCCGCCGCGGAACCGTGGCGCAAGGCGGCTCCGGCCGCGGTTCCGCTGCCATGTTGGAGGCTCGGGGCTTGGTCTCTCTTCTGCTGTTTTGGGATGATGTTTGGGCCTGCTTCTGATATGTTGAATTTTATTTGGCCTTCTGTATTGCTACCAGATCTAAAGCCTTTGTTTTGTAAATTGACCATTCTTCTGGATTTTCCTGCACAAACTTCGGAACACAAGTTACGATATATAGGAATGATGCCATGCTATGAAATGCAGTCAATTTTCTTTATAGTGCCGGTTTTAGAGTCTAACACATGCAATCTGATATTTAACGACTGATTTGCTAATATGTGCGATATGAATGCCGAACACTTCTATATGAGTGCAAATGATAGGGAAATTGCCGGTTTAAAGATGCAGTATTTTCGAATGATCACGTCCCTAAGATCATAAAACAACAATAATAAGTGTATATTAGCAATTGACCAATAACACGTACAAACTACGTTTGACCGACGCACCAACTCCAAACATACTCTCAAGTGTTCGTCTAGTGGCTAACGTGTGTAGCGACACTACGAAACCAACTCAAGAGCAAAAGCTACACAAAGACACGAACCTTGTCGGATAACGTAATGTGCATAGTCGTAATACTAGAAACTAGCCAAGTGATCCCAGATTTTGTATACACTGAAAACCCAAAAATTAAGTACTACCAAACGCACTAAAACCACAGCAGACAGCTACCCTTAAAAACCCAAACCCTAACTCCTCTACAAATCCGAGGTCGCCGGATTTTGGCTTCGCGTCGCCGGCCAAAACAGAGCAGGTGGGTCTCGTGCTTCAGGTGAAAGCTTATAGTCTCTGTACAACACAACTACACTGCTAGATTTTCTAGTACACATACTGGGTCACAGCAGTTCACAGATATCACAATATGACACTAAAAATACGATATGTGCACGAAACTTTACTTTACGTGTTCTAAACTGAAACGAACAAGATACACAACACTATAACATCCTATTTAATAGATAGAGATCATTATCTACTCCCACAAGCTCAAAGATCCTAGCTTTCCAACCTCCAAGGCATCTAAGAGGCAAAACAAGGCTTAAAAAGTGATTTGGATGATGCTTTGAAGAAGATTAGTGTAGGTTTTGTGGTGAATGAGTAAGTGTTCAGTTGAGATGAAGAGAGATGAAGATAAATGTGAGAGATGAAGTGAGAGAGAATGAGAGAGGGTGAGATGAAAAGAGAGAGAGGTGAGATTAAGGGTGAGTGCACCATTGCATTAACTCTCACATTAATGCAAGCATGGCTCTCATGACTCACTATTGCCACCTCCTCCCAAATCCAAAACAAAGCAAGGAAATATCTCACAACAAATATCTAGAGTTTAGGGTTAAGCAAGGATAGAATTAGGTTAAGGTTGTCATGGTCACAAAACTAGATTAACACAAATATACACTCACATTAACATGCACATGTGCGTGCAAGCCATAACAAATAATAATAAATTATTAATTAAATGTTTTAAAATGTGAGGAAACCGAATTGGTAAACTTTTTACAGAAAACCCGCATTATCGCTTAATTAACACTAATCGCATTCCTAAGGTATTACAATCCCTCCCCCCCCATTATAGAAAATTTGTCCCCGAATTTAAAATTCTTACTATGCATACCTTCAAGAGATGAGCGCAAATCATCCACATCTTGCTCGTAGCCTCCCAAGTGATCCCTTCACTGGACGGGCTATACCAAAGAAAACCTCCACAGATGGCAAGACCCTTGACCGAAGTTTCTCCACCTGCCGATCCACTAACACCATCGGCTGCCGGTGAACGAAAAAATTGAGTCAAAGCTAAATGGTCTGATACTGAATCATGTGAGAAAGGTCATGAAGGTATTTACAAAGTATCGACACAAGGAAGACGGGGTGAATACTCAAAAATCTGGGCGGAAGTGCCAAATTATAGGTAACGGTACTAACTCGCTCGAGGATCTCAAAAGGACCTACAATCTGGGACTAAGCTTCCCAAAACTCAACATGCCATTCATTGGAAAAATCCGTAGGAATACATAATCTCCCACTGTGAACTCAAGTGTGCGATAACTACGGTCGGCATAAGACTTCTGTCTGCACTGGGCTGCTCTCATCCTGACCTGAATCAACTGGATCATTTCCGTAGTCTGATGACTAGCTGGGGTCCAAAAATCCTTCTCTCGCGGAGTCAGTAAAATAGACTGGCGATCGACACAACCTACCACACAAGGCCTGAAAGTTGCCAATTGAAATGCCTCCTGATAATTGTTATCGTAGGAGAACCCTATCAATGGCAAGTGACGATCCCAACTGCCAACAAACATTAAGCATGCATACACAAGCATATTCTCCAGAGTTTGTATAGTCCGCTCTTTCTGACCATCGGCCTATAGATGAAAAGCGGAGCTAATGCTCAACCAGTACCCAAGGCTTCCTGAAGTTTCTGCCAACGACTGCTAGCGAACCGGATGCCTCTATCGGATATAATGCATGAAGGAACTCCGTGCAAACGCACAAACTTACCGAAGAACAACTGAGCAAACTGAGCATAACCAGACAACAATCACCCAAATGGAGTCATACCCTGTCTAGACCTGGGTAGACGCCACAACGAAATTCATGGAGATCTGCTCCCAATCCCACTCCGGAACGGTTAAAGGTTGCAACTCTCCAGCTGAGCTCCAATGCTCAACCTTAGCTCGTTGACAAGCCAGGCACCTCAAAATGAAATCTGAAACTTCACTTTTCACCCCTGCCCACCAGTAACCAACTCTCAAGTCACGTTACATCTCGGTGGCACTTGGATGAACACTAAAAGCTGACTGATGTGCCTGCTCTAGGACCTCGCGTCTCTACCCATCAATATCCGGTACACACAATGAGTCCTATAACGTAGCACACCCTGGTCACAAATCAGAACTCCGAATCTTTACCCTGCCGAAGAAGCTCACGAATCTCAAACAAACGAGAGTCGGCGGGCTGTGCCTCAGTCTAAAGAAAAGGAACTTCCTTCCTGGTTAGCCCGGTCAACGGTGCTGCGATACACAAGAAATCCTGCATGAAATGGCGGCAAAAACTGGCTAAGCCCAAAAATCTGAGGACCTCAGTCCCTGATACAAGTCTGGGCCAAAGCTGTACGACCTCGATCTCCCTCGGGTCCATACGGATACCGTCTCCCGTAACCACATGACCAAAGGGTTCAACACTATCAAGCATGAAGGAACACTTCGAGAATTTAACAAACCGCTGGTGCTCTCCCAATGTCTGCAAAGAAAATCCTCAAGTGCCGCTCATGTTCCTCACAACTCTTGGAATAGACCAGAATGTCATCAATAACACGACAATCAACTGGTCGAGGAACGGCCTGAGAAACCTGGTTCATCACATCCACGAATGCTGCTAGGGCATTGGTGAGTCCAACAACACCACCAAAAACTCATACTGTCCGTAGCACGCACAAAAATCAGTTTTCGGAATGTCATCACTCCGAACCCGCAACAATGATGACCTGATCCCAAAACATACTTAGAAAATGTCTCGCACTCTGGAGTTGATCGAACAAATCGTCAATACGAGGTAAAGGATACCTATCAGCACCGTAACTCGGTTCAATTGATGATCAATCAATGCACAACCACAAATTGCTGTCTTTCTTCTTGACTAACAGAATAAGAGCTCCCCAAAGTGAAACACGCGGACGTACAAGTCCCCCTATCTAACAACCCTACAGCAGATCCTTAAGCTCCCTAAGCTCTGCCGGCTCATCTGGAACAACGTCGGAAAATCTCGTACAATAGAAACCCGGGTCCAACGAGTCCACTGTGGCTCCGGTATCACGAATGAAAGCTAAGAATCCTCTACATCCTCTCCTCAAAATCCGACTAGCGAAAAAGGCTGAAATCAAGCTGTGAGGGGCGGCTCCACAGTCCCCCTGCATAACAAGAACTGACTCGCCGGGAAAACAAAACCTGACTGTTTTCTCACGGCAGTCCACAGACGCATAGCACGTAGCTAACCAGTCCGTGCCCATGAGAACGTCAAATTCCAACATCTCAAAAAGGATCAAATCGACGGACGAATCTCAATCTCTTACCCAATTGGCCGAAACACGTGTCGTGCAACCAAAGGATCGCTAACAGGAGTTAACACAACAAACGGCTGATCTAGCATACACGACTCTCGGCCCAACCACGGCAAAAAGTGTGTAGAACAAACGAGTGCATAGATCCCGAATTAAACAGACATACGCATCAAAAGAACATACGAATTAAGAATACCTGAAAACTCTGCATTGGACGCTCGCGCGTCCTGATGAGTAGAAGCAAACGCTCTTGCCTGCCCTCTACCCACAACTGGTTGAACTCTTCCTCTACCATCCTGTTGCCTCTGAACAAACCCTTCAAGAACACGACCGCTCTGCGGTCCAGCTGCCTCGCACTTACGTGGCTCAGTACAATCTCGAACCCGATGACCCAAACTCCCGCACCGATAACATCCAAATAAAAACTGCTGACCCTCCTGGGAACAAGAGCTAAACAACTGGCCTCGTCCCAAGCCTCTGCTACTCCCACGACGTGCACGAAATCTATCACGACGACTAAGCCTCTGTCTCTGGGATGGTACACCTGCACGAGCCCTTCTCTGTCCTCGAACTCCCAAAGTCTCGGAAAGACGCTCCTCATCTAATAAGGCTGCGTCCACTGGTGCTGTATACGTGACACAATGCTATGTGCTGATAGCAAGGAATAACTGGGTAACAAGGGTGGCAACTTCCTGTCGCTACGCTCGACTTGCCTCAACCAACGACCTCATCATCTGGCGCAAGTCCTGCATATCTGCCTCAAGCTTAGCGATATGATCTATTGAAGGCGGATCAATCTGCTCTTGTGCAACGAGCGTACCATCCTGGTCAGTCCTCGTCCCAAACGAGTCAACTCTGACCTCAACCCTCGCTGCCTCTCTCTGAGCCCTCATAGTCATCGGCGGCAAATAGGCTAGAAAAGGAAATATGATTCGATAAGAACACGAAAATCGAATCACAAAGATATGTATCATCAAGGAAGGAATTTCAAGCAATTAGTACTTAGGTCACTTAGGCGGAGTACCGTGTCGTAAGTATGTCGCGGACATACACACACTACATCACTCTGCTTAAGCTACCTACTCCATCATACCAAGGTCATCCTACATTCTGAAAGGTAAAACCTAGCGCTCTGATACCAAGTTTGTCACGACCCAAAATTTGGCACGTGACAGCCCTTAAACCACGTAACGTCTCCAGATGTAACGTAATTCAAGTAAGCCAAAAACCCAACAATCTAAACCATCAAAAGTAGTAAGTGATAATAACATTGTTAAAACTTTTGAAATCTCAATCAAATTCTTTAAAGTCCAAATTTACTTCCTTTAAAATTTTGACAGCACCTCCTTTGTATAACAAGACCCCAAAAAGGGTACAACAAAAGATATAAGTAAAGCATCCCCAAACGGGAGCAAATCCACGCCCAAAGGCGGAAAACAACCACCACAACAGATATATGATGCCGTAGCGAAGAAAAAGATGATATAAGTAAAGCTGTATAAAAGACATCCAGAGTCATCAAAATAATATACAATATCGTCCTCACAACTCGTCTCTAAGTCAATACATGAAAATGGTAGATGGAGAGTACATGGTACAAAAGATATACAATGAGCAACATCGGATAACCGTAAAACCCACCTATCGCAAAGCTGCTCACAGTCAGCCTAAGCGGTAGCAAAAGATGATACGATGTGAAGAAGAAAGCCCTGCCTCTGGCTGCTCTGAGGGACAACCTGTACAACCCTGTGGCACAACGGGGGTGAGTTACCAACTCGTGAATAGTAAATAACATATGCAGGTAATCTCAAGTATGCACGTACTGCGCCAATCTATCACATGCAATCTGATAGTAATAAATGGCAATATGTATATGCAACAGTCATGAAAGTAACTCTATTAGGTACTACTAATACATGAAGCAATGCATATCAAATAAATACGGAGTATGGAATAAAACATGTCATCCTCACAGAATCCTCACATCGGGCACATAGGCCCCTCACATCGGGCATATAGGCCCATCACATCGGGTGTATGGTTACCTAGGATAGCAGCAAGGTTTCGGGAGGCATCGTCCATGCCGTTTTTAAATTTTTGCCGTTCTAAGTAACTCTAACTAGAATCTTTAACTAGAAATTTAAACAAGCAAGCAATGTTAACAACTTAACATCTAAGTGAATGAGAAATACAACTTTTTTAGACCGGCCCTTCACTTAAATAGCTCCGTGTAGTAGTCCTTTCGCTGCGATGAAATGATCTTGCGGACTCTTGAATGGCTCTATGAGAAGAAAGCAACGATCTTGATTGAAGTCTTCGAGGTCGAAGATGATCTATGTGTTAGTTGTATGTATGCCCTAGAGGCCAGTATTGTACAGATGATGTATATTATATTGGATGCTTGAACATATATAGAGGGGACTTTCTTGCTCGATATGATAGTATGCTATCCGGTTGCTCTTTATCTTAACATGTATACTTGTCTCTTGATACTGTCTTATAGTTACATGTTGGTAAAGCCCTTAGGATGTGTACTTGACTACCTGGACTATGATGCAGATCATACTAGTGGGGACATGGTAGTCCATAAGTACATCCTTCAAGGTCCCTAGTCGTGGGTGTATCGAGACGGGGCATCGATATAGCAGAGTAGATTAGCGTATACCTTCTCGACCCATATAGATAGGCGATGGATGATCCCATATCCATTGGTGTTTGACATCAGAGATGATATACGGGTGCTCAGTGGAGACTGGGTACACTGGACGGACTCGCCGAGAACTCCCAGATGGTATTATACCTCACGTCAGATGGCAGTTCTCTGGTGATACTTGTGCAGGTTAGTCTGTAGACCCGAGATCGTCATAGAGTATTGTGTGATTCCCACTGTGCTTTGATTTCCACCTTACCACGTCCAAGAGGGCGTGCAAAACAGTGATTTTTGGGTACAATCCCGAGTCACATGGAGGCAATGAGCGATAGGAGGGGTTTCGTCTCTCCCGGTATTGGGGGTTGATGTTGCGCTGTACTCGATTGGCCATAACAGGGAAGTCCCTGACCCGGGCTGATTTAGAGATTTGCTGGTAAGTGTTACCAGTAGTTTCTCGATCTGTTATGAGCCTCATATCGGCACGACTTATCGGTTATTGGGGTCTGACGATTACCACCCCTAGACTTGATATGCGACATATCAGACGAGGAGACCGGACTGTACGGGAAGTGTTACCGGTAGGCTTTTACAGGAGTTGGAGCGGGCTTGCTTGCCGATGTTCTGATCGCTCAATACCCGGGTGACCGTTACGTCCAGCTAGTACCGCTGACGGCTTGTGGGTGCTTGATGTGATCATCACCTACTGCCGGCGTATTGACGAGTCTTTAGAGTCCTACACAGAGGTTTTACTGGCTCAGACAAAACGAAATAGGAGCGCATATGTGATATGTGCGGGACCGAGAATGATGCGTGTATGTGATACCGTATTCTATTCTCGCGACTTTTTGTATCGCGAGGTTATATGTGATATAGCCGGGTTATCGAATCAAATGTTGATTCGATAAGTGGATACATTGGTTGTTAGTCGGTTATATGAGATATGACCGGATTATTAAGTCAAGTGTTGATTTAATAATTTAGTGTATAATTGTATATTAGATATACTAATTTACATTAACTAACATATATTCACTTATGGATTTTTCTCATATGTGCACAACTTTAATATATATGTGATATATATTGAAAAGTGTTTTCTTTTTGTATCATGGTTGATGATACATCATTCATGGGTGTATGAGACTTACACCATGCTATTTATTATGTTGGGTTTTAATATTTAAAGTAATTACAAAAATTAGTGGAGGATTAGAAAAATGCATGAAGCTTGTGGAAGCTTGTGGATGCATTGACTAATTCCACTAAGTTTGTTTTTACTATGGATATTTGTTAACCCAACCATAAGGATTAGCCATGGTTATGTCTCTACATGAGTTAGTATATGATACTCACTCACCATGGTTAGCTTTCTCACTTGATCATTATCTCCTCTCATTTTATTTTCTTCATCTTCTTCCTTGAGCTAAAAAGCTCTCTAGGGTTTGATCCAAAGTGAGAAATATTGTGAGAAACCAAATTCTAAAGTGAACCCACTTCCTATTTCTCCATCCTCTACTAGACTAGCACTTTAGTTTAGGGTGTTTGCTTCACTAATTCTCTAGTTAGTGAAGTAGAAGCTTGAGTTGGCATCCCCTCGACGTAGATCATCTTCGGCCTCGAAGACTTCAAGCAAGGACGCTCCTTTAGCCTCGTGAAGCCATGCAAGAGTCCGGGAGAACTACGATCGCAGCGAAGGGAATTCAACAAGGAGCTAAAGAAGTGAAGGTCCGATCTACGAAGGTTGTATTTCGTATTCACTTAGTTGTAGATACTATTTACTTGCATGTGAAACCCTAATTTTCTAGCAAAGATCTTGTTTAGGGTTGTTAGGCACGGCTAAAATTTTAATCGGGCATGGTTGATACTTTCTTAACCCTTGTTAGAGTTCCAAGTAACCCTACAGTGGTATTAGAGCCTAGCTAGAGCATTAGGCGACGTGTATACGAAATTAAAACTCCGAACGAACCCCGAAACCCTAAAATGAACCCCTTTCTGGACAATTTTTAAAAACTGTGATTTTTCTGAATTAAAAATGCCTAAAAAAATCAGCAGGGAAATATAAGAATTGTAGTGAAAAACGAGAGCATACACTGTACAAACCGCCGCGGAACCGCGGCCGTACCGCGCTTGGGCCGCGGATCCGCGGCAGTACAGAGGATTTATGCCCCATTTTTTACACTATAATCTCTATTTCTGTGAGTTATATTTTCTGGGTATTTTTAAAATGACTCAAGTGTTGAGTGTTCTGGGGTTTATTTTGTAATCGTTGATTCGATCGGAAAATTTAAATTCGTTATTGTTTTCCGGATAATTTAGAAAGTATTAAATTGTTCGAACGGATATCATTCCATTTTTCCCGGCACGAAAAACTTTCAAGTGTTGAATTTTTCCTTGAGTTTAAATCTTTCGGAAAAACGTGCATGTAACGCGATGGACCCTCTAGAAGACAACAAACCTTAACTCGATTATGTGACCGTCTTGAACTGCCTTTTGAACCTTAGGGTTTGGGGCAGTATGACGTGCCACATGTGAGGCGTTGGCTTGACCCTTCTACGGATGGACCGTTGGTACTGTGACGTATTCTGGAATTTTTAAACTCCTTTCAAGTGTTGAGCTATTTGGGAAAACTCGGGTATTTGATTATTCGATCGGAAAGTTTAATACTGTCTATTTATCTGGAATGTGATACAATATGTGGAATTCATATAGTTAGGCATGAAATGCGAAGTATGTGATATTTCGGATTTACGATGTCTAAAGAGATTATGGATTCCAAATGTTGTAGTTTTACACTTTCTTTTCTGCGACCGTAAGTGTAATATGTGATATCGCCAGTTTCGTTGCTATATGTCAACGACAATTGGGATGCACATATTTACTTACGTTGATGACATGTGATGTTATGTGTTGCTGGATATGTTATATTGGATCGTCGCGTTTCTGAATAGCCGGGGTTTTTATGTGAGATGAGGGTTTTTATTTTCATTCATGTAAAATTAAATGTATGTAATATTCTTTTATTGGGGCCCTTCCGGGATGAGGTTGATGTCACCATTTGTATATTATTTACTTTTCCGCACTAGGATAGACCCAAGGAGGAGAGCACAAGTAACCGGGTTCTAGAGTTCAGTGGGAGACCAACTCGAGGAGTCGAGTCCGGGTCTCCTAACTCTAGAATTGGTAGGGTTGCTTGCCACTCTCGTAGGGGTCTATGGGTGTAGGTTTGGCTATTCATCGCGACCGTGGAATCCGTGTTTTATAGAGGCTCAAAATAAAATACGGACGTCCTAGTATATCCAATGTTTCATATGTTTCTTCTGCTGCGATATCTGTGATGTGATCATTTGATATGTTGTAATAAATACTGTATATAGTATATATGATATATTATATAGACGTTACTTATGTTTTACACCCGCGCTAGCTCTGCCCCGCTCTGTCGTTAGTTACCTAACTTAACGGTGCATGAGGGGACATCGAGGCGAATGTGGATGGCATAAGTGTACGTCGTATTTATCTGTGATGTTTAGGTGACTTAAATGATGGGACTTCATTAATGTGATTAATGAAAGAAAAGAAACCTAAAAGATATTGTAGAATCAAATTTTCAAAAAGGGTAGCTACAGTTTTTGCTTTGCATAGCGATATATATGATATATCCTGCACCTTATTCCATAAGGAAAGAGCCGAGATCCCTTCACCGGGAGTGACCTCTTTAGCAAAACTAATAAAAGCCTCAAAATCACTCCATTTCAAAAATTCACTCGATTCTACAACGATATCAAGTTCATTACGTAATAGGTTTTCAGAAAAACCCGTCGTAGCCCTCCGTCATTTCAGATAGGAACTGTTTAGTATTCGTGCTGCGTTTGTTGGCCTTTGTCAAGGCGTAGTGTGCGGTAGCTGAATGGTGCTTATCTGCTTATGCATATGATGCAGATTGTTTTAGGGTAGTCGTACGACCTTGTTGGCCTTTGTCAAGGGTCGTGCGGGTAGGTTTGATTCAATCAAGAAATGACGGGTTGAACTTGACTAGCATCCTATGATTTGTTGGCCTTTGTCAAGGTCATAGGGGTTAGGGGCAAAATATTATCGGGAATTTCAAGTGTTGAAATTTGCAATGAGATTGCATACCTTCTATGAGATAGTTGGATCCCGATACCCACTGCGAGTAATTGTTACTCCTGGGAGAGTTTTACACAGGACAATTAATCGATCAAGTAGGTGTCTAGAAAGGTGTCAACGGGGTTAAGCCTCTGGGAAAACGAGGTTTACTTTAATTAGGTCCGTGCGAAAGCACGAGGAACCTCCCTCAAAGTACCGACACTGGCCTGGATGAAAGATTGGCGAAATTGTAGGGTGTAATTAATCCCGGCTAGTCTTTTCCTTTTAGGGTTTGAAGGAAGATTTGATAAAAACAGTGGGAGCCATCCTGATTAGATAAAATAATAACCAATCTGATCTTGCAAGAGCATACGCTAAAGTGTTTTCTTCTCTCTCTCTCCAGGTAGCGACCATATCATGCCTTAAGATAATAATATGGATGTATTGACCGAACCCGCATGTTATACTGTGCTGTGGAACGTTGGTTCCGTTCTTTCTTATAAAAGTTATAAGACTGAACAGGATATAGGGGAATACCAGGATTCCCAGGCCACCCGAATGAAGAAAGTACATGTTGATGCATTTTCTTCGGGTGTGTTCGTTACAGAGAACTGTTTCTCCATTTGCTCTGCGTCCTGGGTATTAGATACCGGGTCAGGATCCCATATATGTAATCAGTTACATGGGCTTAGGAAAGGTAGAGAACTTGGAGAAGGTGATAAAGACATAAGGGTTGAAAATGGTGCAATTGTTGCAGCTAAAACCGTCGGGGAATATCACCTTGTATTGCCAACTGGTAATACATTGATTCTGAACGAATGCTATTACATTCCGAACCTGATATGCAACATTATATCGGTTTCTTTGTTGAGTAAAGAGGGATATAATTTTATATTACAGGATAATGTTATGAACATTTTCCTAAACCAAAAGTTGGTTGGATCACGCACGTTGTGCAATGGAATTTATGTTCTAAATCAATCAACAGTTCTGAGCATAACAAACATACACAAGAGGAAGAGTTCAGAAATGAACGAATCCTTCTTGTGGCATTGTAGACTGGGTCACATCAATGCGACACGACTAGCTAAGTTGCATAAGGATGAATATTTGAATTCGTTTGAATTTTCATCTTATGACACTTGCCAGTCATGTCTCAAAGGCAAGATGACCAAAACTCCATTTACGGGACACGGACAAAGAGTTACGGAACTCTTGGGACTGGTACATAGTGATGTATGCGGTCCCATGTCTACACATGCCAGGAATGGTTCTGCGTACTTCATTACATTCACTGACGATCTCTCTAGATTCGGGTATGTGTTCCTGATGAAACACAAATCAGAAGCTTTTGAGAAATTTAGAGAATATAAACAAGAAGTCGAGAACCAAACCGGGAAAAGTATTAAAATCCTTCGATCTGATCGAGGAGGTGAATACTTGAGCAATGAATTCCTGGACTTCCTAAAAGAGAATGGGATTCTCTCTCAGCTGACTCCTCCATATACACCATAACACAACGGTGTATCAGAACGGAGGAACTGCACCCTATTAGATATGGTGCGCTCTATGATGAGCACAGCTGAGTTACCTATTTCCTTCTGGGGGTATGCGCTGGAGACATTAGCATACCTATTGAATCAAGTTCCATCTAAATCTGTACGTACCACACCATATGAGATATGGAGTGGGAAGAGACCATGTCTTAAACGAGTTAAGATATGGGGTTGTCCGGCCTATGTCAAAAGGCAAAATCCGGACAAACTCGAGGCACAGTCAGTTTTATGCAAGTTTATGGGATATCCCAAACATTCACATGGATATCTTTTCTACCATAGCGAGGAACAAAAGGTGTTTGTTTCTCGACATGCCACCTTTTTAGAAAATGAATTTCTTGCAAAAGAAATTAGTGGCGACAAGGTAGAACTGGAAGAAATTCCGGCTACACAAACTCAAACTGAAGATTTAGTCGAACTGGAGGATTTGGTAGTTCCCAACGAACTTCAGCCTCTCCGCCGATCTAGTAGGGTTCCTCACCCACCTGAGAGATACTACGGTTTTATCATGGATGGTGGGAGCGAGGATTGCATCATGGTAGATGATGACCCAACTAGCTTCGAGCAGGCCATCACGAATGGGGACTCAGTGAAATTGCTGGATGCAATGCGGTCCAAGATGGAATCCATATACACCCACAAAGTGTGGACTTTGGAAGATGCTCCTGAAGGGGTAAAACCCATTGGGAGCAAGTGGATCTTCAAGAAAAAACTTGGTGTAGATGGGAAAGTTGTAACACCCGAGTTCATTTATACCACTTCCAGTTTCGGTATTTTACTTATCCATGATCTTTTCCTGATTTAGCGTGTTTGGGTGCGAATAGTACTTCACAGGTCACTGGGCATTCGACCCGACCCGCATGCTTGAACTTTTGTAACTTTTATGTATAAATTACCTTAACTTGTTGCATGAACTAGTGCATCTCATAACCTAGTATATACTGGCAATTTTATCTAGTATCGCATCTGTTGCATATAACATTTTAAGTCATGTAAAATAATCTAAAATTGCATTTCAAGGCCTGTTGATACCCCTAACCCCGTGGTAGAATCCGCGCATCGTGTTCTCGTCCCGTTCAGTGAAACGGACGTGTTTGGATGGCTACGCGCACGTGCGTGCATCCGTTCTAGGGGGTATGCATTTACCTTGACTGAGCATTCATTTTGAAATTTGGAAGTCGCGTATATTTTTTATATTTTAATCGGAATTTTTAGACCCGACCCGGGCTTGTTTTGGAGTAAATTTGTATTTGCCAAAATCTCAGTACGTACTAATATTATATTAATATTATAAACTATTATTTAATATACTTCCTTATATTTTTTCGTTAACAGAATATATTTTTTTTCAAATCCATACAGTTAAGAAATCTTTCTCATAAAATTATTTCCCTAACCATTTCTTAACTGCGAGCCAATCACATTTCACCTTTTATCCCCGGGCCCCGCCAACACCTCTCTCTCGCTTTCTCTTTTCTCTTCTCTCTCTCTCTCCTCACTATTCCCTACGCTAACGTCCAATATTCTCTCTCCTCTCCGCTTCCTCTCTCCTCTCGATCTCTCTCATTCTCTCTCTCTCTCCAATCTCTCTCTCTCAGATTCTCCCCCTCTGACTTCCTTTAATTTATATCTCTCCTTATATATTATTGTTTCTTTCTCCCTCCTCAGTTTCTTTTAATCCCACGAGAACCCATCCCCTCGCCTATCTCGCGCCTTCCCCTCCGTCGCCGCCTAAACCATCACCTCCTCATCTTCATCCCCTCATCTCCTTCATCTACTCCCTTCAACCGACGCCTCCTCACAATCGTCGACCAACCCTCAACCCGACACCATCGCCGGCTCCTCTGCCAACCCCGGGCCCCATCTCACACGAACCTAAACATCGACCATCTTTCTCGCCGAAGCATACCACCGCAGCACCCTCGTCGAATTCCCACCGTCGTCATCACCTTGCCGCCAACACAGATCGTCTTGCCGCTGTCCTCGATCACAATCGCCTTCGCCTCATTGTCTCCATCGCAGCAACCCAGATCACCCTCGCCATCGGTACACACCACCATCAACACCTATCTAGCCGCAACCCTCATCGATGCAACCTTCGTCTTCCTCCTCTTATCTCCTGCACGCGACATCACCCATCCCCGTTCATCACTCTTCTTGGCTCCAGCCATCTCCACCCCGCGACCCTAACCTCCGATTGCCTTTGTGGCTATCGGCAAATGAGGCCCGAGAACAGATCATGAGCATCTGGGACCAAGCTGATATCATCAAGGTTAGCGGTGTGGAACTTGAGTTCCTAACAGGAAAAGACTCGATTGAAGATGAGGTGGCGATGACACTGTAGCGCCCGAACTTCAAGCTTATGCTAGTGACCCTCGGAGAAAAGGGTTGCAGATACTACACTAAGGATTTCCATGGTGCTGTTGAAGCATTCACTGTTAAGCAGGTGGACACGACAGGAGCGGGCGATGCATTTGTTGGGGCAATTCTCTGCAAGCTTGTTGAAGATCCATCTACTCTTCAAGGGAGTAACTCCACAACTCTTACATCTAGTTCTGACCAGTTGATGAAAGGAAGCGGGCAAAAGATTAACTGTGCGTGGTGTGGATCCGTTCCGTGTACCGTGCGCGCGTCGCGACGTTTTCCCGCCGACGCGAGACGTTCCGTGTTGCGATCCGTTGAGGCAAGTGAAAATTGCTACATGCTATTTTAAACTATTCATATCCTAAATTAATTATTTCCTGTTAAATCCCCAATTAGAATTGCTAGAAGTAGATTTCAAGATTAACCGTATAAAGTGCCGTTACACATTTTATAATTCCGGACTTGAAGCCTAATTTTGCACCAGATCAGTTATAACTAACAATCACCTGTACATGATAGATCACGTTGTTTAGTGCCCTGATCCCCTTTATCCAGTATAGCCTATCAGACATCCATGTGCAACTTAAACCGGTCTAATTACAACTGCATCCATTAATAGATTATACATGTCGTCGCATCCAGATTTATTAACATGTTTTCTGCATTCATATCTATCATACTGTAATCACATAATGCTGACACTGTCTGTTAAACACCACTGATAACCGTACAGCTAGTTAATTGAATCTTCTTATTGCTTTATTCATTGCTTAGATCATGTTGTTGATAACCATGCTTGATTATGTAACTGATTATGAGCACACCCACGATATCGTTTGCTTCTTGACATGACTTGCTACATGCATATTGATTGACCCGACATGGTACCGTATACTTCTTGACTTGACCTGATGTACCATGATCTGACCCGTTACCTGATCTTGTGTCTAATTCCAACAAACCTGACATGTAGTCCTCACGGACCGTTCCTGTTGTCTATCCAGACAAACCTGCTTACCTGATCCTGTGTTGGCATTAGTTCTTGATTACTGAGTACCTGACTTGACACACACATATAACTTGGGGGTATGGGGAAATCAAAGGTGAAACCTGACTTGTAACTCAACAGTTCTCTACTTGTTCTGATCAGTTTTAGAGGCTGGGCCAGCCTTGGAATGATGCTACTGACATCATTCATCTGTACACATTCCTGTTTTAGTGCCTAGCGGCATGTCTCGGTTTCAGCCCGAGGATCTGGACCGTGGTCCCGGGTATGCACGGGATACTGTTGAGTTACATCGATGATTCATCAATTTGATTTCAAAGACTTTAGAGTAGAAAACCCAATAGAACAGTTTAGTCTACTCACTGCACACTACCCTTCACTGCCCTGATTTATATTACCGTTACACTTGCTTCTCATTCATGTTTATATTTGCATTGCCTGTTACCCTGTTTATATTTTATTGCTTGATGACATGACGCGCTGACGTCTGGGTTTTGCATGGCCCAGATCCTCTACCTTTGTTGCAGAATGATCAGGAGTATTGCCGCTGTTAGACCGAGCGGTGAAGTTCCTGTCGGTATGTAGTCTCACTTTCCAGGTTTCATTATTGTACCTTTTGGCTTCCACACATTATTATTTCTTGACTCTATTACCCTGGCTTATGGACATGTACTAGTTAGTCAGTCTACTTTCCTGTTCTTGATATCTCTACAGCCGTAATGTGACTGTGGAAGGATTTTTCCTATCCACAGGTAGTATGGTTGGCTATGTCACGTGCCCATCTTAGCGTACTCTGGGAAGCGGGGTGTGACATGGTTCTTTTGGTATCAGAGCCATAGGTTGGTCGGGTTGATTCTTTTGTAGTTGGGTATTGTACCCAATACACGAATCAGAATACCCGTGTTTAGGAAACATGTCCTGCCACCTTGCCGTTTTACCATTTTGTTTGAATCAAGTTCTTCCTGATTATATCTTTTACGATGTGCAAACTTCCTTTGCATATCGACTCGAAAACCTGATTCCTTGTTATCTCTAGGACTTGGGCGACTTGGGTCGGGTTATGTAATTGTGCTCATGAACTGCAGCATGGTTACAATGCGGTACTCTATCTAAGTAACTTGGAGTCCTGGTCTTGATTCACTTCCATGATTCCATGATCGTTGTACTATCTTGTCCCTCTCGGTTTCATTGCTTACCAGTTATTGTTTCATCGCCGGCTTGAATCATGTTTACCGTGGTTAACCCTCTTCAGTATCTTGACTTCGGATGAAGTCATCTTGGTATCTTACTCGTTCTTGTTCTTCCCCACGTTAGGATTATTCAGTCCTAATCCATCCCTTTGTTTGTTGCTGTCTTGGGAATGGATTTTCGCGGCACTTTTCACGCTCTTATTGATTGTAAGGAAGGGAAGGTGATTCTCCAGATTCCCGGTCATTCGGAAGTTGTTTTGCTGGAAGAAGCAATTCTGTCGGGCCAGTCGAGTTAAGGGCTAGGCCGACAAACAAGGTTCTTTCGTTAATGACAGTGGATAAGGAAGAAGCGCCGACTATATTGGAGAGTTTCATAGAAATGTGAAGACAAATCAGGTTTACCACCGAGGCAAGACGTGGAGTTCACACTTGAATTTGTTCCTGGTGCAGCGCCAATCTCAAAGGCGTATTACCCGATGGCACCAGTGGAGTTGGAAGAAGTCAGAAGGCAGGTTGCTGAATTACTTGAGAAGGGTTGGTTTCGCCGCAGCAACTTAACTGGGGAAGCTCCAGTTCTTCTAGTAAAGAAGAAAGAAGACACAGGGAAGGCGTGCGTTGATTATCGAGAATTAAACCGAGTGATTATTATGAATTAGTCACCGGTCCCTCGCATTGGCGAAGTGTTTGAGCAGCTTAGTGGCGCGAGGGTATTCTCGAAGCTGGATTTGCGGTTCGGATATCATCATGTCCGAGTTAAATCAGAAGATAATTGCAAGACTGCGTTCCGAACTCAGTATGGACATTACGAGTATTAGTGATGCCCTTCGGAGTAACGAATACACCGGCAATATTTATGGACTTGATGAACTAAATCTTTTCACCATTCTTGGACCAGTGTTAGTAAGGGTCATTGAAGGTATTCTGATCTACTTGAGGAGCATTGAAGAGCATGCAGAACACTTGAAAATCGCACTGCAGACATTGAGGCAAGAAAGATTATACGCAAAGATGAGCAAGTGCAAGTTTTAGCTTGAAGAAGTAAAGTTTTGGGGCACGTCGTATCCGGAGATGGAATCGCCGTTGGCTCCGAAAGATTGCAGCAGTTCGAGATTGGCTGATTCCGAAGAACGTGCAAAGATCAGAAGTTTCATGGACTTGCAAGATACTATAGAAGGTTCGTGAAGAATTTTGCTCGTTTGGCTGAGCCTCTGACCAAGCTTACGCACAAGAAAGTACCATCTGTGTGGACGAGTAAGTGTGCGTCATCTTTTGGGGCGTTGGGGCAATTTTTGATAACCGCTTGGTTTTAATCATGCCAGACAGTTCCGGAGGATTGTTGTTTCGCAGCAATGCATCTGGGAAAGGATTGGGATGTGTATTGGTACAGTATGAGAAGGTTGTAGCTTACGCGTTGAGACGGTTGAAGACCCATGAGAAGAATTACTCAACTCATGACTTGGAGCTTGCAGCTAGGATTTTCGCTTGAAGGTTGGGAGACACTACTTATTAGGCGAAAAGGTCGAAGTATTCACTGATCACAAAAGCCTGGAGTATGTGTGCACACAGAAGGAGCTTAATATGAGGCAGCGTAGATGGTTGGAGCGGATGGCTGACTACGATCTTGATCTTGAGTACCATCCGGGGAAAGTTAATGTTGTGCCGGATGCGCTTAGTTGGTTGCCAGCAATTCTGATGTTGACTGCACAAAGGGAACTTATTGAAGACTTTCGGAGATTCGAGTTAGAGATCGTGCTACCGCGTTCTTTGGGATAGATGATGCAACTGCAAGTACGGTCATCGTTAAACGAGAATATTAAAGCAGCGCAATTGCAGGACCCAAGACTGCAGAAGTTTCGAGAACAGATTGAGGCTGGACTTCGAACAGACTTACTGATTCTTGAAGATGGTTCGTTGGGATATGGTAGCCGTTTGTGTGTGCCAAGGGAGATATTCTCGAAGGAGTTTGGAGGAGGCACACAATTCCGTATGTCTGTACATCTAGTAGGCACGAAGATGTACTGAGGTCTACGACAGCATTTCTGGTAGGAAGGCATGAAACGGGAGATTGCTCGCTTTGTGGCAAAAGTGCTTGGTGTGTCAGCAAGTTAAAGCAGAACATCAAGGGTTGCTGGCTTATTGCAACCCCTTCCGATTCCTCAGTGGAAGTGGGAACATATGACCATGGATTTCATGACGGCTCTAGCACGGGGTCCAAGAGGCAAATGTAGTTTGGGTGATTGTTGACGGTTTGACCATGGCAGCTCATTTCATCTCTTTTCGAGATGATCAATCAATAGAAGTTTGGCAGAGCGGTACATGCAGGAGATTGTAAGATTGCATGGAGTACCGGTAAGCATCATGTCTGATCGTGACACTCGGTTTTTATCACACTTCTGGAGGAGTTTACTGGAAAGTTTGGGGACTCGATTGAAGTTTAGCAGCTTATCGCCCTCTAACAGATGGCCAGTCGGAGAAAGCGATCCACATTCTCGAAGACATGTTGAAATCTTGCATGTTAGACTTCAAGTGTTCATGGGAGGATCATCTACACTTGGTGGAGTTTTCTTACAACAACAGTTTCCAGGCGAATTTTAGGATGGCTCCATTCAAAGCATTTTATGGTCGTAAGTGTCGTTCACCTGGTTGTTGGGACGACGTTAGAGAACGAAGATTGTTGGGACCAGATTTGGTTGTACAGACGGTTGAGAAGGTTACTGCTGTCCGGAAACATATGGAAGCAGCACAAGACCGACGGAAGAGTTGGACAGATTCATCGAGAAGACCTCTAGAGTTTGCTGTTGGGGATTTGGTATTCTTGCAGATATCACCGACTAGAGGGGTGATCCGTTTCGGAAGTCGAGGAAAGCTTAGTCCTCGATCCGTTGGACCTTTTGAGATATTGGAACGTGTTGGAGAAGTGGCTTATCGTTTGGCATTACCGCAATTCTTGGCGAATGGTCATGGCGTGTTTCTTATACCTCAACTCCGTAAGTATGTTAGAGATGAAACACATGCGTTGGACCATTCGGAGCTGACTGTACGAGAAGATTTAACTTTTGAGGAGTGACCAATGTCGATTATGGATCGAAGAGAAAAGGTTCTCAAGAACGAGGTTATCACTGTTGTACTTGTTTTCTTGAAGTAATCGCTCACATGGAGAATCAAATTGGGAACGAGAAGTTGAAGTCCGACAGAAGATTTCTCATCTATCTTTGTAGATTCCTGATAGATTATCCTTTCTTGTTCTTGGAATTTCGAGGACAAAATTCTTTTGTAGTTGGGTATAATGTAACACCCGAGTTCATTTATACCAATTCCAGTTTCAGTATTTTACTTATCCATGATCTTTTCTTGATTTAGCGTGTTTGGATGCGAATAGTACTTCACAGGTCACTGGGCATTCGACCCGACCCGCTTGCTTGAACTTGTGTAACTTTTATGTATAAATTACCTTAACTCGTTGTATGGACTAGTGCATCTCATAACCTAGTATATATTGGCAATTTTATCTAGTATCGCATCTATTGCATATAACATTTTAAGTCATGTAAAATAATCTAAAATTGCATTTCATGGCCTGTTGATACCCCTAACCCCGTGGTAGCATCCGCGCAACGTGTTCTCATCCTGTTCAGTGAAACGGACGTGTTTGGATGGCTACGCGCACGTGCGTGCATCCGTTCTTGGGGGTATGCATTTACCTTGACTGAGCATTCATTTTGAAATTTGGAAGCCGCGTATATTTTTTATATTTTAATCGGAATTTTTAGACCCGACCCGGACATGTTTTGGAGTAAATTTGTATTTGCCAAAATCTCAGTACGTACTAATATTATATTAATATTCTAAACTATTATTTAATATACTGCCTTATATTTTTTCGTTAACAGAATATAATTTTTTTCAAATCCATACAGTTAAGAAATCTTTCGCATAAAATTATTTCCCTAACCATTTCTTAACTGCGAGCCAATCACATTTCACCTTTTACCCCCGGGCCCCACCAACACCTCTCTCTCGCTTTCTCTTTTCTCTTTCTCTCTCTCTCTCCTCACTATTCCCTACGCTAACGTCCAATATTCTCTCTCCTCTCCGCTTCCTCTCTCCTCTCGATCTCTCTCATTCTCTCTCTCTCTCCAATCTCTCTCAGATTCTCCCCCTTTCACTTCCTTTAATTTATATCTCTCCTTATATATTATTGTTTCTTTCTCCCTCCTCAGTTTCTTTTAATCCTACGAGAACCCATCCCCTCGCCTGTCTCGCGCCTTCGCCTCCGTCGCCGCCTAAACCATCACCTCCTCGTCTTCATCCCCTCATCTCCTTCATCTACTCCCTTCAACCGACGCCTCCTCACAATCGTCGACCAACCCTCACCCCGACACCATCGCCGGCTCCTCTGCCAACCCCGGGTCCCATCTCACACGAACCTAAACATCGACCATCTTTCTCGCCGAAGCATACCACCGCAGCACCCTCGTCGAGTTCCCACCGTCGTCATCACCTTGCCGCCAACCCAGATCGTCTTGTCGTTGTCCTCGATCACAATCGCCTTCGCCTCATTGTCTCCATCGCAGCAACCCAGATCACCCTCGCCATCGGTACACAACACCATCAACACCTATCTAGCCGCAACCTTCATCGATGCAACCTTCATCTTCCTCCTCTTATCTCCTGCACGCGACAGCACCGATCCCCGTTCATCACTCTTCTTGGCTCCAGCCGTCTCCACCCCGTGACCCTAACCTCCGATTGCCTTTGTGTCCATCGGAAAACGAGGCCCGAGAACAGATCATGAGCATCTGGGACCAAGCTGATATCATCAAGGTTAGCGGTGTGGAACTCGAGTTCCTAATAGGAAAAGACTCGGTTGAAGATGAGGTGGCGATGACACTGTAGCGCCCGAACTTCAAGCTTATGCTAGTGACCTTCGGAGAAAAGGGTTGCAGATACTGCACTAAGGATTTCCATGGTGTTGTTGAAGCATTCACTGTTAAGCAGGTGGACAAGACAGGAGCGGGCGATGCATTTGTTGGGGCAATTCTCTGCAAGCTTGTTGAAGATCCATCTACTCTTCAAGGGAGTAACTCCACAACTCTTACATCTAGTTCTGACCAGTTGATGAAAGGAAGCGGGCAAAAGATTAACTGTGCATGGTGTGGATCCGTTCCGTGTACCGTGCGCGCGTCGCGACGTTTTCCCGCCGACGCGAGACGTTCCGTTTTCCGTGTCGCGATCCGTCGAGGCAAGTGAAACTTGCTACATGCTATTTTAAACTATTCATATGCTAAATTAATTATTTCCTGTTAAATCCCCAATTAGAATTGCTAGAAGTAGATTTCAAGATTAACCGTATAAAGTGCCGTTACACATTTTATAATTCCGGACTTGAAGCCTAATTTTGCACTTGATCAGTTATAACTAACAATCACCTATACATGATAGATCACGTTGTTTAGTGCCCTGATCCCCTTTATCCAGTATAGCCTATCAGACATCCATGTGCAACTTAAACCGGTCTAATTACAACTGCATCCATTAATAGATTATACATGTCGTCGCATCCAGATTTATTAACATGTTTTCTGCATTCATATCTATCATACTGTAATCACATAATGCTGACACTGTCTGTTAAACACCACTGATAACTGTACAGCTAGTTAATTGAATCTGCTTATTGCTTTATTCATTGCTTAGATCATGTTGTTGATAACCATGCTTGATTATGTAACTGATTATGAGAACACCCACAATATCGTTTGCTTCTTGACATGACTTGCTACATACATATTGATTGACCCGACATGGTACCGTATACTGCTTGACTTGACCTGATGTACCATGACCTGACCCGTTACCTGATCTTGTGTCTAATTCCAACAAACCTGACATGTAGTCCTCACGGACCGTTCCTGTTGTCTATCCAGACAAACCTGCTTACCTGATCCTGTGTTGGCATTAGTTCTTGATTACTGAGTACCTGACTTGACACACACATATAACTTGGGGGTATGGGGAAATCAAAGGTGAAACCTGACTTGTAACTCAACAGTTCGCTACTTGTTCTGATCAGTTTTAGAGGCTGGGCCAGCCTTGGAATGATGCTGCTGAATTCATTCATCTGTACACATTCCTGTTTTAGTGCCTAGCGGCATGTCTCGGTTTCAGCCCGAGGATATGGACCGTGGTCCCGGGTATGCACGGGATACTATTGAGTTACATCGATGATTCATCAATTTGATTTCAAAGACTTTAGAGTAGAAAACCCAATAGAACAGTTTAGTCTACTCACTGCACACTACCCTTCACTGCCCTGATTTATATTACCGTTACACCTGCTTCTCATTCATGTTTATATTTGCATTTCCTGTTACCCTGTTTATATTTTATTGCTTGATGACATGACGCGCTGACGTCTGGGTTTTGCATGGCCCAGATCCTCTACCTTTGTTGCAGACTGATCAGGAGTATTGCCGCTGTTAGACCGAGCGGTGAAGTTCCTGTCGGTATGTAGTCTCACTTTCCAGGTTTCATTATTGTACCTTTTGGCTTCTACACATTATTATTTCTTGACTCTATTACCCTGGCTTATGGACATGTACTAGTTAGTTAGTCTACTTTCCTGTTCTTGATATCTCTACAGCCGTAATGTGACCGTGGAAGGATTTTTCCTATCCACAGGTAGCATGGTTGGCTATGTCACGTGCCCATCTTAGCGTACTCTGGGAAGCGGGGCGTGGCAAAAGTGGAGACTTTCAAAGCTAGACTTGTTGCAAAGGGTTTTCGTTAAAGACCAGGTGTGGACTATGACGAAACCTTTTCTCCAGTGGCTATGCTTAAATCCATCCGGATCATGCTTGCCATTGCTGCATATCATGACTACGAAATCTGGCAAATGGATGATAAGACCGCCTTTCTAAACGGTGATTTAGAAGAGTGCGTGTACATGACTCAGCCAGAGGGCTTCGTAGATAGTAGGAGCAGCGGGAAGGTGTGCAAGCTGCTTAAATCCATTTATGGATTAAAGCAAGCATCGCGGAGTTGGAACATCTACTTTGACGTCGTTATCAAAGAGTTTGATTTCGTCGAAAACGTAGATGAACCTTGTACCTACAAGAAGGTGGAAGAGAGTAAGGTTGTCTTCCTTGTATTGTACGTGGACGACATACTCTTGATAGGAAATGACATTCCTATGCTGCAATCGGTTAAGCTCTTCTTATCACAAAGATTCTCAATGAAAGATCTAGGTGATGCCTCCTGCATACTGGAAATTATTATCTATAGAGATAGATCTAAAAGGATATTGGGATTGTCCCAATCCAGGTACATTGACACCATACTAAAGAGGTTTAGTATGGAAGAGTCCAAACGTGGGTTTTTACCCACGATCTCAGGGCTCACTCTCTCCAAAGAGATGTATCCCAAGACTGATTTGGAGAGAGCTCGCATGCAAGGGATACCCTATGCTTCGGCTGTAGGCTCTATCATGTACGCGATGCTATGTGCCAGACCTGATGTAGCATACTCACTAAGTGTAGTGAGTAGGTATCAAGCTGATCCTGGAGAGAGTCACTGGACAGCTGTGAAGAGCATTCTCAAGTACTTGCGAAGGACTAAAGAGATGCTCTTGGTGTATGGTAACGGAGAACTCCAAGTGGAGTCCTTTACCGATTCGATCTTCCAGAGTGATAAGGACGACTCTAAGTCGTACTCGGGATTTGTCTTTACCCTTTACGGATGGGCGGTTAGCTGGAAGAGTTCCAAGCAGAAAACCGTGGCAGACTCGACGATGGAGGCTGAATACATCGCTGCCAACGATGCTGCCAAAGAGGCTGTCTGGATCAAGAAGTTCATTACTGAACTTGGAGTGGTTCCATCCATTGAGCATCCAATACCTTTGTATTGCGATAACAATGGAGCGGTGGCTTTGGCTAAGGAACCCAGGTCCCATCAGCGATCCAGGCATATTCTGAGGTGGTATCACCTGATCCGGGAGATAGTTGATCGCCGGAAGATCGAGGTCAGGAGGGTTGACACGAAGAACAACACTGCGGATCCACTCACGAAGGCCATTCCCCAGATACAGTTTGAGAGACTCTTCGGGATGCTAGGTATGCGATACTACAGCAGCTGGCCCTAGTGCAAGTGAGAGATTGTTAGTTGTATGTATGCCCTAGAGGCCAGTATTGTACAGATGATGTATATTATATTGGATGCTTGGACATATATAGAGAGGACTTTCTTCCTCGATATGATAGTATGCTATCTGGTTTCTCTTTATCTTAACATGTATACTTGTCTCTTGATACTGTCTTATAGTTACATGTTGGTAAAGCCCTTAGGATGTGTACTTGACTACCTGGACTATGATGCGGATCATACTAGTGGGGACATGGTAGTCCATAAGTACATCCTTCAAGGTCCCTAGTCGTGGGTGTATCGAGACGGGGCATCGATATAGCAGAGTAGACTAGCGTATACCTTCTCGACCCATATAGATGGGCGATGGATGATCTCATATCCATTGGTGTTTGACATCAGAGATGATATACGGGTGCTCAGTGGAGACTGGGTACACTGGACGGACTCGCCGAGAACTCCCAGATGGTATTATACCTCACGTCAGATTGCAGTTCTCTGGTGACACTTGTGTAGGTTAGTCTGTAGACCCGAGATCGTCATAGAGTCTTGTGTGATTCCCACTGAGCTTTGATTTCCACCTTACCACGTCCAAGAGAGCGTGCAAAACGGTGGTTTTTGGGTACAGTCCCGAGTCACATGGAGGCAATGAGCGATAGGAGGGGTTTCGTCTCTCCCGGTAGTGGGGGTTGATGTTGCGCTGTACTCGATTGGCCATAACAGGAAAGTCCCTGGCCAGGGCTGATTTAGAGATTTGCTGGTAAGTGTTACCAGTAGTTTCTCGACCCGTTATGAGCCTCACATCGGCACGACTTATCGGTTATTGGGGTCTGACGATTACCACCCCTAGACTTGATATGCGACATATCAGACGAGAAGACCGGACTGTACGGGAAGTGTTACCGGCAGGCTTTTACAGGAGTTGGAGTGGGCTTGCTTGCTGATCTTCTGATCGCTCAATACCCGGGTGACCGTTACGTCCAGCTAGTACTGCTGACGGCTTGTGGGTGCTTGATGTGATCTTCACCTACTGCCGGCGTATTGACGAGTCTTCAGAGTCCTACACGGAGGTTTTACTGGCTCAGGCAAAATGAAATAGGAGCGCATATGTGATATGTGCGGGATCGAGAATGATGCGTGTATGTGATACCGTATTCTATTCTCGCGACTTTTTGTATCGCGAGGTTATATGTGATATAGCCGGGTTATCGAATCAAAGGTTGATTCGATAAGTGGATACATTGGATGTTAGTCGGTTATATGAGATATGACCGGATTATTAAGTCAAGTGTTGATTTAATAATTTAGTGTATAATTGTATATTAGATATACTAATTTACATTAACTAACATATATTCACTTATGGATTTTTCTCACATGTGCACAACTTTAATATATATGTGATATATATTAAAAAGTGTTTTCTTTTTGTATCATGGTTGATGATACATCATTCATGGGTGTATGAGACTTACACCATCCTATTTATTATGTTGGGTTTTAATATTTAAAGTAATTACAAAAATTAGTGAAGGATTAGAAAAATGCATGAAGCTTGTGGAAGCTTGTAGATGCATTGACTAATTCCACTAAGTTTGTTTTTACTATGGATATTTGTTAACCCAACCATAAGGATTAGCCATGGTTATGTCTCTACATGAGTTAGTATATGATACTCACTCACTATGGTTAGCTTTCTCACTTGATCATTATCTCATTTTATTTTCTTCATCTTCTTCCTTGAGCTAAAAAGCTCTCTAGGGTTTGATCCAAAGTGAGAAACATTGTGAGAAACCAAATTCTAAAGTGAACCCACTTCCTATTTCTCCATCCTCTACTAGACTAGCACTTTAGTTTAGGGTGTTTGCTTCACTAATTCTCTAGTTAGTGAAGTAGAAGCTTGAGTTGGCATCCCCTTGACGTAGATCATCTTCGGCCTCGAAGACTTCAAGCAAGGACGCTCCTTTAGCCTCGTGAAGCCATGCAAGAGCCCGGGAGAACCACGATCACAGCGAAGGGACTTCAACAAGGAGCTAAAGAAGTGAAGGACCGATCTACAAAGGTTTTATTTCCTATTCACTTAGTTGTAGATGCTATTTACTTGCATGTGAAACCCTAATTTTCTAGCAAAGATCTTGTTTAGGGTTGTTAGGCACGGCTAAAATTTTAATCGGGCATGGTTGATGCTTTCTTAACCCTTGTTAGAGTGCCAAGTAACCCTACACTACGTCGAGAAGACACTAACCCAAGCTACCCTCTTCACTAATGTGGGATTAGTCAAGCTAACACTCTATACTAAAGTGCTAATCTAGTAGAGGATGATGAAGTAGGATTTTTGCTCACTTTGGAATTAATTTTCTCACTAGGGTTTCTCACTTGGTCAAGAGCTAGATAGCTCTTGAGCTTTGAAGAGGAAGATGAAGAGAGATAATGTTGTGTGAGAGAATGATAACCATGGGTGAGAAAATATCTAATATGTCTCATGTAGAGACTTAACCATGAGTTAAGATAATGGTTGGGTTAACAAAATATCTAGTATAAAACAAAACTAGTGGACTAGTCAATGGGTCTCCAAGCTTCTCAAAGCTTCATACCATGTGACCATTATCCAACTAATAATTGATTTACACTAAATAAATAAATCCTAAATTATCTTTATCATGGTGTAAGTCTCATACACCCATGTATCTTGTATCATCAACCATGACACAAAATAAAACACAATTAATATATATCACATATATATTAAGTGTGCACATATGAGAAAAATAAATGTTTAAGTGAGCTAATATTAGTTAATGTAAATTAATATATCAAATATATAATTATACATTAAATCATTAAATCAACACTTGATTTAATAATCCGGTTATATCTCATATGACCGACTAATACTATTTGTATCATTATATCGAATCAACTCTTGATTCGATAACCCGGCTATATCGCATATAACCGACCGATACATTATCGACTCAACATTTGATTCGATAATCCGGCTATATCACATATAACCAATCGATACTTTATATCACGAGAATAGAATACGGTATCACATACTCGTATTAATCTCGGTCCCGCACATATCACATATGTGCTCCTACTTCGTTTTGCCTGAGCCAGTGAAACCTCTGTGTAGGACTCTAAAGACTCGTCAATACGCCGACAGTAGGTGATGAACACATAAAGCACCCACAAGCCGTCAGCGGTACTAGCTGGACGTAACGGCTACCCGAGTATTGAACGATCAGAAGATCAGCAAGCAAGCCCGCTCCAACTCCTGCAAAAGCCTGTCAGTAACACTACTGTACAATCCTGTCTCTTCGTCTGATATGTCGCATATCATCGCCTGGGGTGGTAAAACGTTAGACCCCAATAGCCAGATAAGTCATGCCGATGCAAGGTCCATAACGGTTCGAGAAACTACTGATAACACTTACCAGTAAATCTCAGCAATCCTGGCTAGGGATTTCATGTTATGGCCAATCGAGCATAGCGCAACATCAACTCCCAATACCGGGAGAGACGAATCCCCTCCTATCGCTCATTTCCTCCATGTGACTCGGGAATGTACCCAAAAACCACCATTTTGCACGATCTCTTGACTGTGGTAAGGTGGAAATCAAAGAACAGTGGGAATCATACAAGACTCTATGGCGATCTCGGGTCGACAGACTAACCTGTACCAGTGTCACCAGAGAACTGCTATCTGACGATAGGTATAATACCATATAGGAGTTCTCGGCGAGTCCGTCCAGTGTACCCAGTCTCCACTGAGCATCCGTATACCATCTTTGATGTCAAACACCAATGGATGTGGGATCATCCATCGCCCATCATATGGGTCAAGATGTGTATACGCTAGTCTACTCTGGAGCATCGATGCCCTGTCTCGATACTCCCTTGACTAGGAACAATTATAGGGTGTACTTGTGGACTAATTCTTGCCCCACTAGTATGATCTCCATCATAGTCCTGGGTGTCAAGTACACATCCTTAAAGGCTTTGTCAGCATGTGAGAGCAAGACATCATCACGTATACAAGTCAACATGTTAAGACATAGAGCAACCAGATAGCATACTATCATATCGAGTAAGAAATTCCTCCCTATATATGTCCAAGCATCCACTACAATATACATCCCATGTACAGTAATGGCCTCTAGGGCATACATATAACTAACAATCTCCCACTTGCACTAAGGCCATTTGTCGTAGTATCCAATACCCAAAAATATAGCAGTGGTTGTAGTATCCCATACTCAACTATCCCAAAATCTCTCAAATAGTATTTGGGAAAGCAGGCCTTGGTGAGTGGATCCGCCGTGTTGTTCTTCATGTCAACTTTCCTAATCTCGATCCGTTGGAGATCAACCATCTCCCTGATCAGTTGATACTAGTCTCAGAATATGTCCGGATCGATGATGGGACATGTGTTCCTAGGCTAAAGCCTCAACTCCATTGTGGTCACAATAACAATTATTGGACGCTCAATGGTAGGAACCTTGCTCATCTCATGAACAAGTAATGTCCAGAAAATCTCTTTGGTAGTATCATTGGTAGCAATGTATTCAGCCTTTATCGTCTAGTATGTCACGGTATCTATCTTGGAACTCTTCCAATCATACCGTCCCTCTACTGAGGGTAAAGACAATGCCTATGACTGACTTTCAGTCGAACTTATCACTCTGGAAGCTGGAACCAAGAACTTTCTTTTAGTGCTTCTCAAGTACTTAAGAATGTCCTCCACAGCTATCTAGTTATTCTCCCAAGATCCGATTGATTCCTGATCACTACACCTAGCAAGTCATCTACATCTGGTCTGGTACATAACATCGCATACATGATAGAGTCTACTTCCGAAGCATAGGGTATCCCTTGCACGCGAGTGATCCATGAGTAAGTGGGCAAACCATTATGCTTAGAATCCTCCATACTAAACACCTTTAGTATGGTGTTAATGTACCTGGATTTGGGACACTCCTAACATCCACTTAGATCTATCACCATAGTTCATAATCCACAGGATGTGGTAGGTATTGTCCAGATCTTATATTAAGAATCCTCGTGATAAGAGGAGCTTGACCGAGTGTAGCATAGGAAACACTTTCCTATCAAGAGTATGTCATCTACGTACAATACGTGGAACCTCACTCTCTACAGCCTTCTTGTATATACAAGGTTCATCTACCTTTTTGATGAAGTCAAACACTTTGACTGCCACATCAAAACAGATATTCCAACTCCGTGATGCTTGCATTGATCCTGATGGACTTAAGCATAGCTTTGAAAGTCTCAACCTTTCCATTTACACAAAGAATCTTTTCAAGATCCATTTGCTCCTAATGGGTTTTACCCCTTCAGGTGAAACATGCAAAGTCATACTTTGTTGGTGTCCATGGATTCCATCTTTGATCGCATATCATCCAGCCATTTCACAGAGTCTCCACTCGTGACGGCCTGCCTGAACCTAGTTGGGCCATCATCAACCATGATGCAATTCTCGCTCGCACTGTCACCGAGAAGACCGTAGTATCTCTCAAGTGGATAAGGAACCCTACCAGATTCGCGGAGAGGCTGAGGTTCGTTGGAGACTATTGTATCCTTTGGTTTCACCAAATCATCAGCTGTTAGTTTGTGTATATGGAACTCCTTCCAGTTCTACCTCATGACCACTAATTTCTTCACAAGAAATTCATTTTCTAAAAAGGTGGCATGCTGAGAAACAAAACACCTTTTGCTACTCAGAGTGGCAGAAGATATTCCCTTACAAATGTTTGGGATATCCTAACAAACTTATACAGAACTGACCTTGCCTCGAGTTTGTCTGGATTTTGCTTTTCAACATAGGCCGGACAACCCCATATCTTAACTTGTTTAAGACATAGTCTCTTCCCATTTCATATCTCATATGGAGTGGTAGGCACTGATTTGGATGGAACCCCATTCAATAGGTATGCAGCTTCTCAAGTGCACAACCCCAAAAGGAAATAAGTAACTCAGCAGTACTCATCATAGAGCGCGCCATATATTATAGGGTGCGATACCTCCGCCCCGATACACCGTTATGCTATGGTGTATACGAAGGAGTAAGCTGAGAGAGAATCACATTCTCCTTTTAGAAAATCCAGGAATTCCATGATCAAGTATTTTCCTCCTCGATCACATCGAAGGACTTGAATACTTCTACCCGTTTGGTTTTTCAACTTCAAGCTTATATTCCTTGAATTTCTCAAAAGTTTCAGACTTGTGTTTCAACAGGAATATATGTCCCTAAGAGATAGTCGATGAATATAATGAAGTACAAAGAACCAACCTTGGCATTTGTAGACATAGCACCGTGTACATCATCATGTATCTGTCCCAAGAGTTCAGTAACTCTTTCTTTGTTTCCAGTAAACGTAGTATTGGTCATATTACCTTTGAGACAAGACTGACAAGTATCATAAGATGAAAATTCGAATGAATTCTAATATTCATCCTTATGTAACTTAGCTGGTCGTGTCGCATTGATATGACCTAGTCTACAATGCCACAAGAAGAATTCGTTCATTTCTGAACTATTCCTCTTATGTGTGTGTTCTAGACACTTTGAACTGTGGTTTGATTTAGAATGTATATGCTATTATATATCGTGCCTGATTGAATCAACTCTTGATTCAGGAAAATGTTCACAACATTATCCGGTAATACAAAATTATATCCTTCTTTAACTTAATAAAGAAACCGATGTAATGTTGTATATCAGGTTCGGTATGTAATAACATTCGTTCAGAATCAATGTATTAATACAAGGTGATATTTGCCAGCTGATTTGGCTACAACAATTGCACCATTCTCTAACACTTAGAGATATATCACCCAATCTTGGTTCTCTACCTTTCAATAGCCCATGTAATGTTATTGTATATGCCCTAGAGGTCATTACTGTATCATACTAGTTTGTATATTACTTAATGGAAGCTTGGGATATTCACAGTTGTATAGACAATCTTGCTCAAAATGGTAGTATGCTACTTGGTTTGTTTCTACTTAAATATGTGCATGTGTTTCTTTTAGCATATCGCTTATACATATTAGTGGAGCCCTTAGGATCTTTGCTTGATTACCAGCGTTATGATGGCAGTCACACTAGTGGGGGCTGGGTAATCTACAAGCACATCCTTATACAGGTCCCTAGTCGTAGGATTATCGAGACGGGGTATCGATACTCCGGAGTAGACAGACGTATGTGCTTCTCATCCCAGCAGGGGAGATGGTCTATCCCACAGCTATTAGTACGTCGTACTGGAGATAGTATGCGGGTGCTCGTTAGGTTACGAGTACACTGGACAGGACTCGCTGGGAACTGTTGGTTGGTATTATACCTATCGTCAGTTATCAATTCCCAGGTGACATGAGTACAACTTAGTCCGTTGACTTGACACTGTCACTTCGTCTCGAGTGTGTTCCCACTGTTTTTAGATTACTACTCTACCACGGCTCAAATGAGTCGTGCAAACAGGTAGTAGTTGGGTGCAGTCCCGAAGCACTTGGAGGCAGTGACGGTTAGACAGGATTCGTCTCTCCTGGTATTGGGAGTTGATATCGCGCTGTGTCTAAGAGAGCCATTACACAAAGTCCCTGGCCAGGGCAAGCGAGATTTGCTGGTAGTGTTTCCAGTAGTTTCTCAGGGTGTTCTGGGCTACACTCCGACACGACTTGTACCGCTATTAGGGGATTGACGTTTACCGCCCCTAGGCCCGACATGCGATACTCTCAGACGAACAGACCGGACTGTATGGAGATTGTTACATTCAGGCTCAGTAGGAGTTTGGATGGGTTCACCTCATCAGTCTTCTTATCGGCATCTACCTGGGGACCGTTACGTACAGCTAGTACCGCTTGCAGCCTGTGGTTAAACCCACTGCCAGCGTAGTGTTGAGTCTTTAGAGTCCCACACAGAGGGTTGTTCGCCTTTGGGCAAAACAGAGTAGAGGTCGCATGGTTTTGCGACAGGGTTCGTTCACATACGCGCACTTGTGCACGTTTGGTGTCCGGGCAGTTTTTACTAGCGGGTTTTGCTTTAAGCCAGATCCTAGTATTTGTTTTGGGATTGGTTTTGTCTTATTGTATTCATGTTCCTCGGAACACGGATGCGGGTGTGTATGCACAGTTGACAGAGGCAGAGGAATCTCATTAGGGTTTTTGACCGTTGACTTTTTCTAAACCCTAATGAGAATGAGAAATATGATTAATAATATTAATTAAGAATAATTGTGCCATGGTTAGGGTTGGGTTGACCATTTGACTTTTGTTGACCATGATGATTTCTTTTGCAAAGATGCTTCTTGAAGCTTGCATTTGCATTTAATATGAAATGATAATGGTCAAATCAACTAACCATCACAATTTTCCTAATTATTATTATTATTCTCATATTTTCTCATATGAGAGTAAGGTTGGGATTTTTCCTCTCATTCTCTCTCTTGCATTGCTCTCCCTCTTCCTCTCTCTCAAAGCTTATGTGTTTCATGTGTTGAAAATCCAAGCTTTGTGAGATAAAACCATCAAAACACCTCTCTACTCATTCTAGGTTTCTTAGCCTAGCAAGCCAAGCACTCTAGTTATTTCTTAGTTGAGGTAGGAGCTCAAGATAGAGGCTTTCGGGTGGATCTTTCTTCGACAAAGAGAAGGCGACGAGGAGGAGCCGTCTACACCACTCCAAGGAGCTAGCAACAAGGAGGACCACAACAAGAAGAGAAGAAGTTCAAGAACTAGGTTTAACCATTTAACCTAGTAGCTAAAACTTGTAGTTAGTTTGTTAGTTTTTGTCTAGCAAAGATCCTTCATGGTTAGTCTATGTACCCTTGTGATAAAAATTTGATTTTTACTCTTTCCGCCTCCCCGTAAGTACCGGGGTGGGTTACATAGACTTACACTGGTATCAGAGCCTATCTAAACAACAACTAACATGTTAGCAAAGTCGTTAGAACTTCGATCGCGAAAAAATCCCGAAAACACACCGAAACTTGTATTTTCTGTTGATTTTTAAAACAGGCCTAAAAATATTTTCAGTGACTTGAAAAATACAAGCAAGCTTTTTAGAGAAAACCGAAAAAATTTGGGCGCGTGAATCACTCATAAGAACGTGGATCCGTGGCCGATCCATGCGATCCACCGCTGATCCGGGACCGAGTCAACTTGGCCGTGCACGAAATTTCTTCTGGGGTTCTCTGGGTTGGTTTTGTGTATTCTGGGAATTTTTGTTTCTGCCCAGATTTGTCAGAGTACTGGATTTTACTTGGGGTAGATTCAAATACAATTTTTGATCGAAGTTCTATAAATTTTAGCTAATTGGATTATATCTGTAATGTGATATATGTACTGAACGTCTGCTAATCGCTATACGTCGATTAGTAGGGGTTGTATATATCTGTGATCTGTGATGTTGGTTTGTGGATATGAACTTGTTGGATCGTCGCGATGAATATTCGGGGATGTAAGATGAGGGTTTTCATTTTTCATTCGATGTAATAATTGTAAATTGATGTAATATTATTTTTTTTATGGCCTCACATCCGGGTTGAAGTTGTAGCCGCCATTGTATATTATTTCTTTTAATGTTTTTTGCTCCTAGGATAGACCGAAGGTGGGGTGCACAAACTACCGGGTACTTTGAAGTGCCGAGTGGCCTACTCATGTTGTTGAGGGAGGTTGTTTCACTTCGGGTGCTTGGCGGGTAGTTTTCCATACCCGTAGGGGTCTAGGGTGGGGTTTGGCTATTCATCGCGACCGTGTAATCTGTCTTTCGTTGCAGACTCGAACGAAACGCGGATTCCTAGCATATCCAATGTGTTCATCTGTGATCTGGAATGGCTATCATTGCATCTGACGAATGTATATATCTATATATGATATCTAGTAGGCGTTGCTTATGTTTTTCATCCGCGCTAGTCCGCCCCCCGCTCTATCGTTAGTTAAGTAACCTAACGGGTGATGACGGAGCCCAGTGGCGAATGCGGATGGCATAAGCGTACGTCATATTTTCGTTGTTTTCTACAATGGTAGGATTAATTGATGGGACGCATTATATTAATGCAAAGAAAACAAACCAAAGCTGAATCGTTGGAACAATTTCAAAACCACTCGGTTTTTTCAGAACAGAAAAACTTTTAAAAACGCGGAGCTTAAACCACTCCTTTTAAAAGCCATCAGGTTCTTTCGATTATATCAAGTTCACTACGTTCACGGTTTCTCCAAAACCATTCGTAGCCCTCCGTCATTTCAATTAAATGTTCAGTAGTATTCAAGCTATGTATTTTGACCTTAGCCAAGGCATAGTGATTGGTAGCTGCTGAATATTTATCTGTAGCATAGATAGATGCGTTGGTTTGGGACAGTCGTACTACTATTTTGGCCTTCGTCAAGGGTATGTACGGGTGGGTTCAAATTAACCTGGATAATGACGGGTAGAACTTGATATGTGACTTATGATATGTTGGCCTTCGTCAAGGTCATAAGAGCATGGGGCAAAAATCCACATCGGGAGTTTCTAAGGAAATTGAAACTTGCTAGTGCTGCATACCATTTGGAGTTTGATAATGTTGGTAGGATTCCTTCAGCATTATTACACAATGATATTTGGATCCCGATCCTACTGTGAGTATCCGCTACTCCTCGGGAGACTTTTCACTTAACGATCAATGCTATAAACCAAGTAGGTGTCTAGAAAGGTGTTAGCGGGGCTACGCCCACAGGGAAAAGAGGTTATTTAATTAAGGAACTTTGCGAAAGCATCGTAAAACCTCCCTCGAAGTACCGACACCAGCCTGGCTGAACGGTTAAGCAAGAATTGTACGGTCAGATCAATCCCGACTAATTCTTCTTTTATGGTTTGAGGAAGGATTCGAGAAATAGTGGGAGCCATCCTGTTTAGATAAACTAAAAACCAATCTAAACTTGCAAGAGCATCATGCTAAGTGTTTTCTTCTCTCTCTCTTAATTGCAGCGACCCAGTGACCAGACATAGGTTACATCTAGATAATAAAATGACTGAATCTGACTGTTATGACTGGCAAAGGTCTGTCCAGATGTCCATTACCCATGACAAGCTGGGACACCTCCTAACTAATCAAGCCCCTGTCGTCTCAGGACCAGTTTCCCCTATCACGGATATTGATATCCGTAAGACATCGGAAAAAGACTGTGCGAATGCCAAGTGTCTCGTGTTGGCCTCAGTTGATGGTACATACCAAAGGCAGCACGAGTAGATGGACTTGGTTTCTGTCTTCCTCCATAACAAAGATTAATATGGAGAGCAATCTCTTATCACAAGATATGAGATCTCGAACAAATTGCTTCAAGCGAGGTTGGCTTTCGGGTCATCTGTAGGGGACAACGTCCTTACAAGACTAGCTATTTTGATGAGCTCACGGACCTGAAGTCCACGTTGAAGAACGGGTCAAATACTGACTTGATTCTACAGTCTCTACCCTCTACTTACACCTTGAAGGAAACCAGGGAAGAAGAAGGAAAGGGAAGGGCAAAAGCTTCGGGACTAGATATAGTAAAGGAAGGACGTTCCTATTGTTATGGGAAAGGACATTGGCAGAAGGATTGCAGGGCTAGAAAAGCCAGTAGCCAGGATTCGAAGCATGTTGTGGCTTCGGCTTCGGGTGTGTTTGTAATAGAAAACTGTATGTCAATTAACCCTACTTCCTGGGTACTGGATACCGGATCAGGATCTCACATCTGTAATTCATTACAGGCTTTGAGAAACTATAGAGTTATCAGGATAGGTGATATGACTCTCAGGTTTGCCAACGGAATGAGCGTGGACGCTGAATCCGTAGGGGAATATCACCTTGGATTAACAAGTGGGCAGATATTGATTCTGCGTAACTGTTTGTATGTACCTAGTATGGCTTGTAATATCATATATGTATCCATGCTTTCTAAGAAAGGATATGATTTTACTTTTGTAAGCGATGTGGTCCACATCCACCTAAATCAAGTTCTGATTGGGTCAGGTACATTAGAAAACGGAATATACGTATTGAATCAAGCTCAAGTTTTCAGTGTCCAGAACACACTTAAAAAAAAGTCTCCGGAAACAAATCAGGCTTTCTTATGGCACTGTAGACTGGGTCACATTAATGAGACACGGTTAACAAAGTTACATAAGGAGGGATACTTGAATCCGTTCGAGTATCAGTCTTATGCTACTTGTGAATCTTGTCTCATGGGAAAGATGACTGTCTACGGTAGCGCCTCGGCCGTCTGTCCGAGGCCAAAATGCGGAAACGAAAACTTTTTCAAACTAGAAACCGGTGCTATCATATAATTTAAACCCGGATCGAACCATTAACCTACAACTAGCAACTAGAGAAAAGGTTGGAAAGCTATACAGATCGATCCTTGTTCTTCGGTCTTTGGCTACCATCCCAAGCTCCTCGCGGCATCTACGAGCTCGATCTCCTCGTCGGAAAGGGCACCACATCTTCGAGTCTTTTTACGGGCTCCCGCTTCGTCCGAAGCAAATCGGGCACGAAGTTCGCTAGCCGACGTGTCCAAGGCGATGTAGAGAATGTGTGTGACAACTTTGTCTCTTGCATCCATTGTATGGATGGAGGTTGAAGGTGATGCCATCCATGGAAATGGTGAGCTAGAGGAGGAAGAAGATGCTTTCTTTTTCTTTTGTTGTATGTGTGATAAAATGAGAGAGTTGTTGGGGTAAAAATTTACACCCCTGTTGATCGAGTCAAAGTCAAGGTCAACCCCCAAGCTAGGTGGGCCCAAGCCCAGGTCAAGCGGGCCCATGCCCAAGTCGAGCCCGCGGCCAGCCTCCCCATGCCAACGACAAAATCATGTAATAAGTAATTTTTATGTAATTGTTTATGCATGAATGTAAACAAAATGGGCATAAAGCCAATATTTTGTAAGCCCATGGCTTATGTGCAAAAAATGAAAAGGCACATGAGCCATGGGATGGCTAAAATGTCATTTTGCAATGCTCAAGGGGCTATATGTAAATATGTAAGCCTATATAAGGCAACATGATGATGAATAAAGCATACACTTTTCATTCTCCAAAAAAAAAACTAGGGTTTGTGCCTCCACTCTCTCTTTCTCAAGTTCTTCCTCTTCCTTTTCATTTTCCAAATAAATCAAGAGCTTAGCTCTCTTTTTTAAAAAAACTAAACAAAGTTTTACCATAAATCCACCTCCCAAGACTCCATCAAGAGAGGAAAAATTGTCTCTTTTTTTATCATCCAAGATCTAGATCTTGGAGTTTCAAGAGAACCCATTTTGGGTTTCTTCTCAAAGGAGAAAGGAGAAAATCTTTTGGAGTTCAACTCCACAAATAAAATTCTTTTGGAGTTCAACTCCACCACCAGGAAAATTATTTTGGAGTTTAACTCCACGGTAAAAATCTTTTGGAGTTCAACTCCACAAATAAAATTACTTTGGAGTTCAACTCCACAAATAAAATTCTTTTGGAGTTTAACTCCACTACAGAAATTCTTTTGGAGTTTAACTCCACCAAAAAATACTTTTTTGGGGGAGTCTAACTCCACATTATATTTTTTAGCCATATAAAATTCTTTTGGAGTTGAACTCCACGTTAATAAAAAAAAGAAAAAGAAAAAAAGAAAAAAAGTTGGTGGTCACATGCAAAGCATGTGACGGGTCACATGCAAAGCATGTGACGGGTCACATGTTTAACATGTGACGTGGGTCACATGCAAAGCATGTGACGGGGTCACATGCAAAGCATGTGACGGGCGTCACATGTCCTGTCACATGCTAAGCATGTGACGGCCCCCTCACATGCTAGCATGTGACCCCCCCTCACATGAGGGGTCACATGCAAACATGTGACCCTCCATGTCACATGCTAGCATGTGACCCCCCTCATATGAGGGGTCACATGCTAACATGTGACCCCACTTTTTTAAAAAATACAAAATTCTCTTTTCTTCTTTCTTCCTCCTTTTTTTTATTTAAAATAAAAATAAATAAATATTAAATAAATAAAAATAAATTATAAATAATATTTTTAAATTCAAAAAAATATTTAAAAATTCAAAAAAAAATTTCTCCAAATATTTATTTACTTATTTTTTTTTATATATAGAATATATATATATGTATATATCTCTTTTTACAAGTGGAACAAAACAAGAAAAAAATACACAGGCACCAACGCACTGCATTTTGAGTTCGCATGACCAGTTTAACCCGTCAATCGGAGGTTCCTTTGCTCCAAATGCGAGGGGTAATTAACGACAGCTTAGTTCGCGGCTGTCGGAGATTCGGATCCCCACAATCAATAAACCCCAGCCTATCCTAGGCAGGGGGAATCTGTAATGCGCCTGACAAGCGCGCGCGTATTCCCATCTCAATGGGGTGACGAAAAACACTCTACAGATTCTGGCACGCCCGTTGGGACCATCTCTCCTCCCATATTTCGGGTTAAATGTTCATGCGAACTCAATCAATATACATATCGATTACCTATACTGAAATAATGTTTCTATTTGCAGGTTAACAATTTCCAATTGCCATATTCGATGCAAGTCGGTATTTGAACGATTTTTCTTGGCCCCAGCTGGGGGCAAGGCCATCAACACTGACAAAGTAATAAGGCATCTCGGAAAAACTCCAGCGGTGCCCCTTACAGCTACTCAATCAGGTATCTTCTCTGAGCTCCTCGTCACATGACCTCTACGTCGTTAAACTGGAAACGGATGACCTCCAAGTCGTTAAACTGGAAACAGATGACCTCCAAGTCGTTAAACTGGAAACAGATGACCTCCAAGTCGTTAAACTGGAAACAGATGACCTCCAAGTCGTTAAACTGGAAACAGATGACCTCTACGTCATTAAACTGGAAACAGATGACCTCCAAGTCGTTAAACTGGAAACAGATGACCTCTAAGTCTTTAAACTGGAAATAGACGACCACTACGTCGTTAAACTGGAAATAGATGACCTCTACGTCGTTAAACTGGAAGCAGACGACCTCTAAGTCTTTAAACTGGAAACAGATGACCACTACGTCGTTAAACTGGAAACACATGACCTCCACGTCTTTAAACTGGAAACAGATGACCTCCATGTCGTTAAACTGGAAACAGATGACCTCCACGTCGTTAAACTGGAAACAGATGACCTCCAAGTCGTTAAAATGGAAACAGATGACCTCTACGTCTTTAAACTAGAAACAGATGACCTCTAAGTCGTTAAACTGGAAACAGCAGACCTCTAAGTCGTTAAACTGGAAACAGATGACCACCAAGTCGTTAAACTGGAAACAGATGACCTCTAAGTCGTTAAACTGGAAACAGATGACCTCTAAGTCGTTAAACTGGAAACAGATGACCTCTAAGTCGTTAAACTGGAAACAGATGACCTCTAAGTCTCTAAACTGGAAACAGATGACCAGCAAGTCTTTAAACTGGAAACAGATGACCTCCAAGTCGTTAAACTGGAAACAGATGACCACGACGTCGTTAAACTGGGAACAATCGACCGCCACGTCATTAAACTGGGAACAATCGACCGCCACGTCATTAAACTGGGAACAATCGACCGCCATGTCATAAAACTGGGAATGATCGACCTCTAAGTCGTTAAACTGGGAATGTAAAAAAAATGTAAATAAACAAAAAAAAAGTGTAAATAAAAGAAAAAAAAGCCGAAATTATGGGGCAACTCGCAATAAAAACCAGCGAGTAAAATAAAGATGAAATAAAAGCCGAAATGATGGGGCAACCGCGAATAAAAGCCGAAATGATGGGGCAACCGCGAATAAAAGCCGAAATGATAGGGCAATCACGATCTTCGCGATAAGAAAAGTTGAAATGATAGAGCAATTGCGGTAAAAAAAAACAAAAAAAAAACAAAACAAAGGAGAATGATGAGTCTCTCCTGGTACCATATTCCAGTGCAGCGATGCAGACGCCAACAAAAATTCAAATTTCCAAATTTTTTCTGGCCCTACGGCTAGTCCCCAAATTGACTGTCGTATACAATCCACGGGCTCAAATAATTCTCTTCATACCCATGCCCCCACCGCAATCACCAGTTACGCGGCTGGTCTCCGCCTGTGGGATTATGCTCCATTGAGAAGACTCACTCATGTGTCCTTACGATACATGAGGAGAACAAACCTTTGTGGGATCCTTACGACTCACGAAGGAAAAACACACTTAGGAGTCCTCACGACTCCTAAGGAGAAAATACACCTACGGGATCCTTACGACCCGTAGCGAGAAAATGCTTTTATGAGACCCTCACGGCCCATAAAATTGAAAAGCCTTAGACGATAGGGATCTAAACCTGTCTCCTACGCCATCGCTCCCCAATCCCCAAGTGGCGAATGATGAGTCGCTCCTGGTACCATATTCCAGTGCAGCGATGCAGACGCCAACCAAATTCCAAATCCCATACCCCAATGGCGAATGATGAGTCGCTCCTGGTACCATATTCCAGTGCAGCGATGCAGACGCCAACCAAATTCCAAATCCAAATCCCCAAGTGGCGAATGATGAGTCGCTCCTGGTACCATATTCCACTGCAGCGATGCAGACGCCAACCAAATTCCAACTCCCATACCCCAACGGCGAATGATGAGTCGCTCCTGGTACCACATTCCAGTGCAGTGATGCAGACGCCAACAAAGTCCTGAAATTTTTCTGGCCCTACGGTCTGGATCATACATCCTGCAAAACCGTATACAATCCACGGGCGTAAAACAATCCCGATCTCTCCAAAAAAAAATAAAAAATAAAAAATGGTATGTCCACAAGCAAAATGGGCACGGATGAAAACCCGAAAGGGTGCCGTGAGTAAAAACAGCAGGACTGCCGGCGAGTTTGTGAAAACCCGAAAGGGCGCAAACTCGTAGAAAAAAAAGAGATGAAATTCACTCGCAAAGTCCTCTCGACTTTGTGAGGAGAAAATTCCCGCGTGAGATCCTTACGACTCACAAAGGAGCAACACACTTGGGGGTCCTCACGACTCCTAAGGAGAAAATACACCTACGGGATCCTTACGACCCGTAGGGAGAAAATGCTTTGTGAGACCCTTACGGCTCACAAAATGGAAAAGCCTTAGGTGACAGGGATCTAAACCTGTCTCCTAAGCCACCAATTCCCAAATCTTCTCGGGGCAAATGATGATTTGCTCCTGGCATTATTCCAGTGCAGCAATGCAGATGCCAAACAAACCCAATCCAAATCCTCTCGGGGCACATGATGAGTTGCTCCTGGCATTATTCCAGTGCAGCAATGCAGATGCCAAACGAAAAAAACCAAATCCAAATCCTCCCGGGGCACATGATGAGTTGCTCCTGGCATTATTCCAGTGCAGCAATGCAGATGCCGACAGAAAACCAATTCCCAAATCCTCTCAAAGACAGATGATGATTCGCTCCTGGTACCATATTCCAGTATAGCGATGCCGATGTCAACTCAAATCAAACAAATCAAACCAATCAATTCCAACATCGGCCTCTGCGTCAACCAGCGACACTCCACATCGGGGAAACGTTCTACAGCAGGCACTCCGTCTCGGGGATACGTCCTACAACAGGCACTCCGTCTCGGGGAAACGTCCTACCACAGGCACTCCGTCTCGGGGAAACGTCCAACCACAGGCACTCCGTCTCGGGGAAACGTCCTACTACAGGCACTCCGTCTCGAGGATACGTCCTACAACAGGCACTCCGTCTCGGGGAAACGTCCTACCGCAGGCACTCCGTCTTGGGGATACGTCCTACAACAGGCACTCCGTCTCGGGGAAACGTCCTACCACAGGCACTCCATCTCGGGGAAACGTCCTACCACAGGCACTCCATCTCGGGGAAACGTCCTACCACAGGCACTCCGTCTCGGGGATACGTCCTACAACAGGCACTCCGTATCGGGGAAACGTCCTACCACGGGCACTCCGTCTCGGGGATACGTCCTACAACAGGCACTCCGTCTCGGGGATATGCCCTACAACAGGCACTCCGTCTCGGGGATACGTCCTACAACAGGCACTCCGTATCGGGGAAACGTCCTACCACAGGCACTCCGTCTCGGGGAAACGTCAACCAGCGACACTCCGCATCGGAGAAACGTCGACCAGCGACACTCCGCGCCGGGGGCACGTCAACGAAATCACTCCGGGCTAGGGAAACGTCTACCACGGACACTCTATCTCGTAGACGCGTCAAGAGCCGACCGTCCATGTCGTGAAAAGGGCAGTGCATCCCAAAAGATGGGAACCAAAGCAAGTCGCCTCCACGTGAAAGAAGATCCATCAATTTCATGCATACGACCCACATATGCTGTGTGCATTTATTGATGGGGGGCAATTTGTTGGGGTAAAAATTTACACCCCTGTTGACCGAGTCAAAGTCAAGGTCAACCCCCAAGCTAGGTGGGCCCAAGCCCAGGTCAAGCGGGCCCATGCCCAAGTCGAGCCCGCGGCCAGCCTCCCCATGCCAACGACAAAATCATGTAATAAGTAATTTTTATGTAATTGTTTATGCATGAATGTAAACAAAATGGGCATAAAGCCAATATTTTGTAAGCCCATGGCTTATGTGCAAAAAATGAAATGGCACATGAGCCATAGGATGGCTAAAACGTCAATTTGCAAAGCCCAAGGGGCTATGTGTAAATATGTAAGCCTATATAAGGCGACATGATGATGAATAAAGCATACACTTTTCATTCTCCAGAAAAAAAAACTAGGGTTTGTGCCTCCACTCTCTCTTTCTCAAGTTCTTCCTCTTCCTTTTCATTTTCCAAATAAATCAAGAGCTTAGCTCTCTTTTTTTTTAAAAACTAAACAAGGTTTTACCATAAATCCACCTCCCAAGACTCCATCAAGAGAGGAAAAATGGTCTCTTTTTTTATCATCCAAGATCTAGATCTTGGAGTTTCAAGAGAACCCATTTTGGGTTTCTTCTCAAAGGAGAAAGGAGAAAATCTTTTGGAGTTCAACTCCACAAATAAAATTCTTTTGGAGTTCAACTCCACCACCAGGAAAATTATTTTGGAGTTTAACTCCACTACAAAAATTCTTCTGGAGTTTAACTCCACGGTAAAAATCTTTTGGAGTTCAACTCCACAAATAAAATTCTTTTGGAGTTTAACTCCACTATAGAAATTCTTTTGGAGTTTAACTCCACCAAAAAATACTTTTTTGGGGGAGTCTAACTCCACATTATATTTTTTTAGCCATATATAATTCTTTTGGAGTTGAACTCCACGTTAATAAAAAAAAAGAAAAAAAGAAAAAAAGTTGGTGGTCACATGCAATGCATGTGACGGGTCACATGCAAAGTATGTGACGGGTCACATGCTAAAGCAGCCCCATCACATGTTTAACATATGACGTGGGTCACATGCAAAGCATGTGACGGGGTTTGCATGTGACGGGCGTCACATGTCCCGTCACATGCTAAGCATGTGACGGCCCCCTCACATGCTAAGCATGTGACGGCCCCCTCACATGCTAAGCATATGACAGGTCACATGCTAAACATGTGATGGCCCCCTCACATGCTAGCATGTGACCCCCACTCACATGAGGGGTCACATGCTAACATGTGACCCTCCATGTCACATGCTAGCATGTGACCCCCCTCATATGAGGGGTCACATACTAACATGTGACCCCACTTTTTTAAAAAATACAAAATTCTCTTTTCTTCTTTCTTCCTCCTTTTTTTTATTTAAAATAAAAATAAATAAATATTAAATAAAAAAAAATAAATTATAAATAATATTTTTAAATTAAAAAAATATTTAAAATTTTTTTAAAAAAATTCTCCAAATATTTATTTACTTATTTATTTTTGTTTTTATATATAGAATATATATATATATATATATATATATCTTTTTACAAGTGGAACAAAACAAGAAAAAAATACACACGCACCAACGCACTGCATTTTGAGTTCGCATGACCAGTTTAACCCGTCAATCGGAGGTTCCTTTGCTCCAAATGCGAGGGGTAATTAACGACAGCTTAGTTCGCGGCTGTCGGAGATTCGGATCCCCACAATCAATAAACCCCAGCCTATCCTAGGCAGGGGGAATCTGTAATGCGCCTGACAAGCGCGCGCGTATTCCCATCTCAATGGGGTGACGAAAAACACTCTACAAGAGTGAGTAGTGTAAGAATGAAAAATACAAGAGCTAACCCTCATACATGGCTGCTCTTCTCTCTCCTCCTCTCATTTCAACCCACACATCCATCACACAATATGACATATGCACAATAAAAGAGACCATGAGTCACTAGGTTGCATGTGTCACATTAAATGCACCTCATGATGATTTCTAGCTCATAATTTCCATATGCAAACATTAATCCAAATGTTTGCAACAATAAAAAGATACGGCAATATCTAAAGTAAACTCGTGACGGATCACAAGGATACCCCTCACCTGTATATACATACATGCATCCGCATTCCGACTGAATGCGAATGCGATGAGACTAAAGTAGTCTAACAAATCTAATACTAGGATCCGGCTTAAACCAAAGCCCACTAGTTGTAAGTCCATGTCACTCACCCCACGAACTTGCGGGGAGGCAGAATATATGAAAAACGATTATTAAAGCTTCGTAACACGGACTTCAGCGCATGAATCGTATCTAAACCATTACTAGCAACCTACGAGAGGTTTAACTACTCGGATTCGAAGTTATACCTCACGTTACTTGTCCTTCGGGTCTTCATCGCTGTTTTCCACTCCTTGTAGGCTCCTTGGAACATCGGCACCTCAACGTCCTCCTCGAGTCAAAGACGATCCATCCGAGAGCTCCTACGCCAAGCTTGATCTCTAACTTGAGATAACTAGGTTGCTCAAAGTGCTAATCTAAGCTACCTAGGGGATATAGAGTGAGGTTATGGATGTATTAGTCTAGCTAACCCTTGATCTCAACACATGAGAGGTTAGGGTTAGGGTTTCAAGAATGAGAGAGCTTGAGGAGAGAGAAGGTGAGCTGAGAATGATATTGAAAAATGAACTCATTTGAATATATCAACCATAACAATTTATCAAATAAATAATATATATGATTAATCATCATGGTTAATGCATTCACCTTGTGTGATTCATCTCATGAGTCATTAGCTCAATAAATGAAGCATTAACTCCATGGATGAATCACACAAATGAGTCATTAAGCAAAAAATGCTTATGCCACCTTAACCCCCAAGTCACCATGCTTCTAGAAGCTTCCCGGAAAATTACGAGAACGCCTCTCCAATCCGTGAAAACACGGAAAAACTTTAGACTGTATAAATCCAATAACCTGATACTAGAATCCGGCTTAAACCAAAGCCGACTAGTAAAAACTGTCCGAACGTCGTACATGCGTTTAAACACGTATGCGTCCAAACCCTTGTCGTAAAACCATACGACCTCTATATCGTTTCGCCTGGAGCAGGGAAACTCTCTGTGTGGGACTCTAAAGACTTGACACTACGCTGGCAGTGGGTTTAAACACAGACCGCAAGCGGCACTAGCTGTACGTAACGTTCCCCAGGTAGATGTCGATAAAAAGGCCGATGAGGAAACCCATCCGAACTCCTACTGAGCCTGATGTGACAATCTCCGTACAGTCCGGTCTGTTCGTCTAAGACTATCGCATATCTAGCCTAGGGGGCGGCAAGCGTCAGTCCCCTAATAGCGGTATAAGTCGTGTCGGAGCGTAGCCCATTACACCCTGAGAAACTACTGGAACCTACCAGTAAATCCCGCTTGCCCTGGCCAGGGACTTTGCATAATGGCTCTCTGACACAGCGCGATATCAACCCCCAATACCGGGAGAGACGAATCTTATCTAACCGCCACTGCCTCCAAGTGCTCGGGACTGCACCCAACTGCTACCTGTTTGCACGACTCCTTTGAGCCGTGATAGGGTAGCAATCTAAGAACAGTGGGACACACTCGAGGCGAAGTAGCAGTGTCAAGTCTACGGACTATGCTGTACTCATGTCACCTGGGAACTGTTAATTGACGACGGGTATAATACCAACCAATCAGTTCCCCTGCGAGTCCTGTCCGGTGTACCCGTAACCTAACGAGCACCTGTATACTATCTCCAGTACGACATACTGATGGCTGTGGGATAGACCATCTCCCCAACTGGGATGAGAAGCGTACACACTAGTCTACTCTGGATTATCGATGCCCTGTCTCGATAATCCTACGACTAAGGACAATTATAGGATGTTGCTTATAGACTACCCAGCCCCCACTAGTGTGACTGCCTCACAACGCTGGTAATCAAGCAAAGATCCTATGGGCTCTACTAATATGTATGAGTGATACGTTACAAGAAACATATGCACATATTAAAGTAGACACAAACCAAGTAGCATACTACCATTTTTAGCAAGACTGTATATACAACTGTGAATATCCCAAGCTTCCATTAAGTAATATACATACAAGTATGATACAATAATGGCCCCTAGGGCATATACACTAACAATCTCCCACTTGCACTAGGGCCATGAGCTGGCATATCGTAGACCTATCATCTCGAATAGCCTCTCGAACTGCGTCTGAGGAATGGCCTTTGTGAATGGATCTGCAATGTTATTCTCCGTCTCTACTCTCTTTATCTCGATCTCCCGGCGATCTACAATCTCCCTGATCAGGTGATACCGCCTTAAGATGTGTCTGGATTTCTGATGGGACCTGGATTCCTTCGCTAAAGCTATAGCGCCGGTGTTGTCATAATACAGAGGTATTGGATCAACACTGGTAGGAACCACCTGAAGTTCTATGAGGAACTTCTTCATCCAGACTGCTTCTTTTGCGGCATCGCAAGCAGCTATGTACTCCGCTTCCATTGTTGAGTCAGCAACGGTCTTCTGCTTGGAACTCTTCCAACAGACCGCCCCTCCATTGAGGGTAAAGACATAACCCGACATGGACTTGGAGTCATCCTTGTCACTCTGGAAGACGGAGTCGGCAAAGGCCTCAATCTGGAGGTCTTTTCCGCCATACACCAAGAACATATCTTTAGTCCTTCTCAGGTACTTGAGAATGTTCTTTACTGCTATCCAGTGATTCTCCCCTGGGTTTGCTTGATATCGTCTTACTACGCTCAATGCGTATGCTACATCTGGTCTGGTACATAACATTGCATACATTATAGAGCCTACCGCAGAAGCGTAGGGTATAATCGACATGCGATCCCTTTCCAAATCAGTCTTGGGAGACATCTCTTTGGAGAGGGTGATTCCGTGACAAGCCGATAGGTTACCACGCTTAGAATCATCCATACTGAATCTCTTCACTATGGTGTCTATGTACCTGGACTGCGAAAGTCCCAACATCCTTTTTGATCTATCACGATAGATCCGGATCCCCAGAATGTAGGTGGCATCACCCAGGTCTTTCATGGAGAATTTATGTGATAAGAATCTTTTGACTGACTGTAACATAGGAATATCATTTCCTATTAGGAGAATGTCATCCACGTACAAGACGAGGAATACTACAGCTCTCCCTATAATCTTACTGTATATGCAAGGTTCATCTGGATTTTTGATAAAGTCGAATTCTTTGACAGCATCATCAAAACAGATGTTCCAACTCCGCGATGCCTGCTTTAGTCCATAAATGGATTTAAGCAGCTTGCATACTTTACCGCTGCTCCCACTCTGAATGAATCCCTCTGGCTGATCCATATAGACGCTCTCTTCCAAATTTCCATTTAGAAAGGCCGTCTTTACGTCCATCTGCGAGATCTCATAATCGTGGAAGGCAGCAATAGCAAGAAGGACCCTAATGGATTTGAGCATAGCCACTGGAGAAAAGGTTTCGTCATAGTCCAAACCAGGTCTTTGACGGAAACCCTTTGCAACAAGTCTAGCCTTATAGGTTTCAACCTGTCTATCTACACCAATCTTCTTTTTGAAGATCTATTTGCATCCTACGGGTTTTACCCCATCTGGAGCAATGTCCAAAGTCCATACTTTGTTAGTGTACATGGACTCCATTTCGGTCCGCATTGCATCCAGCCATTTTACTGAGTCACCGCTCTGAATGGCTTGCTGGAAGCTAGTAGGCTCATCATAGTCAATAGTGCAATCCTCTCTATCCCCGTCTATGAGAAAACCGTAGTACTCTCGGGCGGATGAGATTGCCTACTACTCCTGCGTAGTGAAATTGGGATGTCCTGTTCTCCTGAACCTTTTAGTTCTTCCAAGCTTTCAGTAATAGCTCGTGGTTCTGGAATTTCTTCCAGTTCTATTTCGCTCCCACTTGTATCCTTTTCTAAAACTTGTTGTTCTAAAAAATGGGCATTACGAGAAACAAAAACCTTTTGTTCCTCTGCGTAATAGAATAGATACCCCTTGGAGTTCTTTGGATTCCCCGCAAACTTACACTGTACTGATCGTGCCTCGAGTTTGTCCGCATACTGCTTTTTAACAAAAACCGGACATCCCCAAATCTTCAGATACTGAAGATAGGGGTTTTTCCCACTCTACATCTGATATGGGGTGGTAGGCACTATCTTGGTAGGAACCCTGTTCAGAAGATATGCCGCTGATTCTAGCGCATATCCCCAGAATGATCGCGGTAACTCAGCGTTACTCATCATGAAACGAACCATATCCAAAAGGGTTCGATTCCTCCTTTCCGATACACCGTTATGTTGTGGCGTGTATGGAAGAGTAAGCTGAGAGAGAATTCCATTCTCTTGTAAGTAACCCGGGAACTCGGCACTTAAGTATTCATCACCTCGATCAGATCTCGGTGTCTTTATACTCTTGCCTGTTTGTTTTCCACTTCATTCTTGTATTCTTGGAATTTCTCAAAGGCCTCGGATTTATGCTTCATTAAGAAGACATATCCATACCTAGAGAAATCATCCGTAAAAGTGATGAAGTAGGAATAACCACCTCGCGCATGTGTAGACATTGGACCGCACACATCACTATGTACGGGTTCCAAGAGCTCGCTTGCTCTTACTCCATGTCTAGTGAACGGAGTCTTTGTCATCTTTCCTTTGAGACAAGATTCACAAGTAGCATAAGATTGATATTCGAACGGATTTAAATATCCTTCTCTATGTAGCTTAGTCAACCTTCTCTCATTGATGTGACCCAGTCTACAATGCCATAAGAAAGCCTGATTTATTTCTGGAGACTTTTTTTTAAGTGTGTCTTGAACATTGAAAACCTGGGCTTGACTTAATACATATATACCATTATCTAATGTACCGGACCCAATCATAACTTGATTTAGGTGGATGTTAACTACATCGCTTACAAATATAAAATCATATCTCTCTCTCGAAAGTGAGGACACTGATATGATATTACAAGTCATACTAGGTACATACAAACAGTTACGTAGAATCAATATATGCCCACTTGTCAAACCTAGGCGATATTCTCCCTCGGATTCAGCGTCTACGCTCATTCCGTTTGCAACTCTGAGAGACCAATCACCTACCTTTATAACTCTACGGTTTCTCAAAGCATGTATTGAATTACAGATATGAGATCCTGCTCCGGTATCTAGTACCCAGGAAGTAGAGTTAATTGACAAACAGTTCTCAATTACAAACACACTTGAGGCTGAAGCCACAACATGCTTCGTATCCTGGCTACTGGCTTCTAAAGCCCTGCAATCTTTCTGCCTATGCCCAATCCCATAACAATAGGAACGTCCCTCTTTTACTATATCCAGCCCCGAAACTTTTGCCCTTCTCTTTCTTTCTTCTTCTTCCCTGGTTTCCTTCAGGGTAGAAGGCAGAGACTGTAGAATCAAGTCAGTATCTGACTTGTTTCCCAACGTGGTCTCCAGGTCCTGGAGCTCATCAAAACAGCTAGTCATTGTAAGGACGGTGTCCCCTACAGATGACCCGAAAGTCAAGCTCGCTTGAATTAATTCGTTCGAGGTCTCATATCTTGCGATATGAGATTGCTCTCCATATAAATCTTTATTATGGAGAAAGATGGAAACTAAGTCCATCTTCTCGTGCTGCTTCTGGTATATACCATCAACTGAAGCTAACACGATGCATTTGGCTTTCGTTTTATCCTTTTCCCTTGTCTGGCGGATATCCATATCCGTGACGGTGGAAACTGGACCTGGGACGGCGGGATCTTGAGTAGTAATAGGGTGGTCCAGCTTGTTATAGGCAATGGACATCTGGACAGACTTTGCCAATCATATAAGTCAGAATCAGTCAATTTATTATCTAGATGTAACCTAGTCGTGGTCACAAGGTCGCTGCAATTAAGAGAGAGAGAAGAAAATATTTTAGCATGATACTCTTGCAAGTTTAGAGTGGTTTTTAATTTATCTAAACAGGATGGCTCCCACTGTTTCTCGAATCCCTCCTCAAACCATAAAAGAAGAATTAGCCAGGACTATTCTCACCGTACAATTCTTGCTTAACCGTTCAGCCAGGTCAGTGTCGATACTTCGAGAGAGGTTTTCCAATGCTTTCGCGAAGTTCCTTAATTAAATAACTTCTTTTCTCTGGGGGCGTAGCCCCGCTGACACCTTTCTCGACACCTACTTGGTTTATAGCATTGATCGTTAAGTGACGAATCTCCTGATAAGTAGTATATACTCACAGTAGGATCGGGATCCAAAATATCATCGTATGATAATGTTGAAGGAATCCTATCAACATTCATCAAACTCCAAAATGGTATGCATCTCTCTGCAAATTTCAGTTTCTTTAGAAATTCCCGATATAAATTTTTTCCCTATGCTCTTATGACCTTGGCGTTGGTCAAAATGTCATAAGTCACATGTCAAGTTCTACCCATCATTGTCCTTGTTAATTTGAACCCATCCGTACATATCCCTGACGTTGGCCAAATGATAATACGACTGTCCCAAACTAACACATCTATCTATGCAACAAATGAAATACCCAGCAGCTACCAGACACTATGCCCTGGCGTTGGTCAAATGCATAGCTTGAATACTACTGAATACCCAAATGAAATGATGGAGGGTTACGAATGGTTTTGGCAAAACCGTGAACGTAGTGAACTTGATATAATCGAAGGAACCTGATACTTTTTTAAAAGGAGTGGTTAAAGATCCGCAATTAAAAATTCTGATCATTTAAAATAACCGAGTGGTTTCTTTTAAATTTGTTCCAACGATTAAACTATGGTTTATTTTCTTTGCATTATAATAATGCGTCCCATCTTTTATCCTATCATTGCAGAAAACTACAAAAATACCACGTCCTCTTATGCCATCCGCATTCGCCACGGGGTCCCGTCATCACCCGTTAGGTTACTTAACTAACGACAGAGCGGGGGCTGGGCTAGCGCGGGTGTAAAACATAAGTGGCGTCTAATAGCTATCATATATAGATATTGTACATTCGTCAGACGCAATAATAAGCATCCCAGATCTCTGATGAACTTTATTGGATATATTAGCAATCCGCGTTTGCTTTGAGCCTGCAACAAAAGACGGATTACACAGTTGTGATGAATAGCCATTACCCCACCCTAGACCCCTACGTGTATGGCAAACTACCCGCCAAGTACCCGAAGTGAAGCGGTCTCCCTCAACAAAGTGAGTAGGCCACTAAACACTTCAAAGTACCCGGTAGTTTGTGCACTCCACCTTGGGTCTGTCCTAGGAGTAAAAAACAGTAAAAAAGAAATAATACAACGGTGGCTACAACCGCAACCTGGATGTGCCCCGCAAAAGAATATTACATCATATTACAATTACATCGAATGAATGAATATTAAACCCATGTCAAACCCCGGCTAATCATCACAACACTCCAATCAAGTCCATATACACAAACAGTAAACATTACAGAAATGTGCAACCCCTTAATAACCGACATACTAGCAGTTAGGGGAGGTTTACGAACACGTTAAACATTACAGATAAAAACCCAATTAGCAAATAACTTAGAACATCGATCGACAACCTTTATCCGTGTCTACCCCAAAAGCAAACCTGCACTGAAGTAACCTGGATAGAAACAGAACATACTGGAAAACAAAACACCAAAATATATGAATAACAGAGCAAATCCGAGTCAACTCGGTGTTGACTCGGCGGCGGATCCGCGGCCAAAAGCACCTTCTTGCCGCGGATCCGCGGCCGTCTTGCCGAGTTAGGGGCTCGTATTTTCCCAGTATTCTTATATTTCCCTGATGTGAATTTTAAGGCATATCAAATGTTTTTTTCGACACGTTTAAAATTTACAGAAACTGTTAGGGTCCCGGGGTTTCGTTTTCGTGTTTTCCGTCGATCGAACTTCTAATTAGTTGCTAACAAGCTAGTAATGGTTTAGTTGGCTCTGATACCACTGTAAGTCCATGTCACTCACCCCACGAACTTGCGGGGATGCGGAATATATGAAAAACGATTATCAAAGCTTCGTAACACGGACTTGAGCGCATGAATCGTATTTAAACCTTTACTAGCAAACTACGAGAGGTTTAACTACTCGGATTCGAAGTTATACCTCACGTTACTTGTCCTTCGGGTCTTCATCGCTGTCCTCCACTCCTTGTAGGCTCCTTGGAACATCGGCACCTCAACGGCCTCCTCGAGTCAAAGATGATCCACCCGAGAGCTCCTACGCCAAGCTTGATCTCTAACTTGAGATAACTAGGTTGCTCAAAATGCTAATATAAGCTACCTAGGGGATATAGAGTGAGGTTATGGATGTATTAGTCTAGCTAACCCTTGATCTCAACACATGAGAGGTTAGGGTTAGGGTTTCAAGAATGAGAGAGCTTGAGGAGAGAGAAGGTGAGCATGAGAATGATATTGAAAAATGAACTGATTTGAATATATCAACCATAACAATTTATCAAATAAATAATATATATGATTAATCATCATGGTTGATGCATTCACCTTGTGTGATTCATCTCATGAGTCATTAGCTCAATAAATGAAGCATTAACTCCATGAATGAATCACACAAATGAGTCATTAAGCAATAAATGCTTATGCCACCTTAACCCCCAAGTCACCATGCTTCTAGAAGCTTCCCGGAAAATTACGAGAACGCCCCTCCAATCCGTGAAAACACGGAAAAACTTTAGACTGTATAAATCCAATAACCTGATACTAGAATCTGGCTTAAACTAAAGCCGACTAGTAAAAACTGTCTGAACGTCGTACGTGCGTTTAAACACGTATGCGTCCAAACCCTTGTCGTAAAACCATACGACCTCTATATCGTTTCGCCTGGAGCAGGGAAACTCTCTATGTGAGACTCTAAAGACTCGACACTACGCTGGCAGTGGGTTTAACCACAGACCGCAAGCGGCACTAGCTGTACGTAACGTTCCCCAGGTAGATGTCGATAAGAAGGCCGATGAGGAAACCCATCCGAACTCCTACTGAGCCTGATGTGACAATCTCCGTACAGTCCGGTCTGTTCGTCTAAGACTATCGCATATCTAGCCTAGGGGGCGGCAAGCGTCAGTCCCCTAATAGCGGTATAAGTCGTTTCGGAGCGTAGCCCATTACACCCTGAGAAACTACTGGAACCTACCAGTAAATCTCGCTTGCCCTGGCCAGGGACTTTGCGTAATGGCTCTCTGACACAGCGCGATATCAACTCCCAATACCGGGAGAGACGAATCCTGTCTAACCGCCACTGCCTCCAAGTGCTCGGGACTGCACCTAACTGCTACCTGTTTGCACGACTCCTTTGAGCCGTGGTAGGGTAGCAATCTAAGAACAGTGGGACACACTCGAGGCGAAGTAGCAGTGTCAAGTCTGCGGACTATGTTGTACTCATGTCACCTGGGAACTGTTAACTGACAACGGGTATAATACCAACCAATCAGTTCCCCTGCGAGTCCTGTCCGATGTACCCGTAACCTAACGAGCACCTGTATACTATCTCCAGTACGACGTACTGACGGCTGTGGGACAGACCATCTCCCCAATTGGGATGAGAAGCGTACACACTAGTCTACTCTGGATTATCGATGCCCTGTCTCGATAATCCTACGACTAGGGACAAGTATAGGATGTTGCTTATAGACTACCCATTCCCCACTAGTGTGACTGCCATCACAACGCTGGTAATCAAGCAAAGATCCTATGGGCTCTACTAATATGTATGAGTGATATGTTACAAGAAACATATGCACATATTAAAGTAGACACAAACCAAGTAGCATACTACCATTTTTAGCAAGACTGTATATACAACTGTGAATATCCCAAGCTTCCATTAAGTAATATACATACAAGTATGATACAATAATGGTCCCTAGGGTATATACACTAACACTAGTATGATCCGCCCGATCATGATCCGTGCACTACTGCACGTATATGATCGGACCCTGCCATATATCATACGGTCTCTACAACGTTTCACCCGAAACTTGAAAACTATCTGTGGGGGACTCTAAAGACTCGTCAATACATTGGCTGTGGATTTAACCACTAGCACGTCAGAGGTACAAGCCGTACGTAATGGGCTACCAGGTATTGACCAAAAGTGAGGTCGATGAGCGAACTCATCCTGACACTCTACTGTGCCTATCAGTGACAATATCCATACAGTCCGGTCCGTTCGTCTATGAGCATCGCATGGCGGGCCTAGGGGGTTGGTAAAAGTCAGACCCCTAAAAGTGGTACAAGTCGTGTCGGAGTGTAGCCCAGAACACCCTGAGATACTACTGGAATACCTACCAGTAAATCTCCTGTCTTGGCCAAGGACTTCGTGTAATGGCTCTCCTAGACACAGCGCGATCTCACCCCCAATACCGGGAGAGACAAAACCCCTGCCGATCCGCTCACTGCCTCCATGTGGCTCGGGACTGTACCCAACTAAAACCTGTTTGCACGACTCATTTGAGCCGTGGTAGGGTAGTAATCAAAGCACAGTGGGAACTCACACGAGACAAATGACGATCTCAGGTCGATGAACTAACCTGTACACATGTCACCAGGGAACTGCTATCTGACGTCAGGTATAATACCAACTAGCATGCTCCCGGCGAGTCCTGTCCGGTGTACTCATAACCCAATGAGCACCTGTATACATCTTAGGTGATCCAACTGACACCAATGGCTTGTGAGACCGGCCACCGCCCCTCGTCGGGGTCTCGACTGTATACACTAGTCTACTAATAGAGTATCGATGCCCAGTCTCGAAACTCCCACGCCTAGGGACCTTTTAAGGATGTGCTTATAGACCCCAGCTCCCACGTATATGATCGCCATCATACTGCTGGTAGTCAAGAAAGAATCCTAAGGGCTCTATCAATGTATAATAGCGACCTATAAGGTCACCTAAAGCAGTACACGATAATAAAGATAAACCAGATAGCATACTATCATCTCGAGTAAGACTGTCCTTCCGGCATAGGTCCTCCCTCAATCATTCCAATCACGTGCCTATGATCCAATAATTGACTCTGAGGGCACTATATCCAACAATCTCCCACTTGCACTCAAGGCTAATTATTGCGATGTCGCATACTCACAGCCTGTGTGATACCGAACACCCAACTCCTCTACTAATCAGTCTCACAAAGCCCGTTTGCGAAACTATTGAGTTCGAGGAATAGCCTCAGTGAGTGGATCTGCCCTAATGTTTCTTTCTATGTCTCTCTTTATCTCAAGTTCGCGGAGAAAGCCATCTCCCGAAATGAGCAATACCTGTCTTAGAATATGTCTGGATGTCTGATGGGACCTAGTTCATAAATGAACTCCAAATCCAAACTTCTTAGACTGTATCGTCAACTGAACTTAATCGGTATCCTGCGTCTTGCCTCCCTCAGTATTCGCTTGGACCACCTGTCCAAAATACGGCCCCTCATCAGAGGGAAAACTATAACTCTGACAGTCACTCTGTCATCTAGGTCACCTTAAAAGCCTGGAATGATAACCGTCCCCGGAAAGAGGCTGTCGTTACCATATCCCTAGAACATCCACTTATGTTCTAAAACTGCTTCCGACCGTTTCTCCAGGATAGGATTAATATCAACTTATTGCATCTAGTGCAAAAAATAACGTCTGGTGTGGTACTTGACATCTCATAATTGACTCAATTTCCTAAGCAAGTGATCTGCCAATCATGCACATCCCTCTCCCCTTTAGTCTGTAAGACACCTTTAGAGAGGGTGACTCCATCACCTGCAGGTACACTACCGTGCCAGGAGTCGTCCATTCTAAAACACCTTTAGAATGCTGTCTAAGTACCCAGATTGGGAAACTACCCAAATCTAGATCTAAAACCATAGATCTAGTAACCAGAATATCTGATATAATATCCGTGTCCTATGTGGAGAAATCACTGTGTGACATCCAAAGTATAACCGATCGTAGTATAGGAATAGCACTTCCTACTCTGTGTATGCCATCCAAATCCCAGGACGTCACACCCTACCACCTTATTAATAGATCCATCACTTATTCTGATGAAGTCAAACCTATGACTGTCACATCAGAAATAGATGATCTATCTCCGCTATATCTGCTTTAGTCTATAAATAGACATAAGCTGCTTGTACACTATGCTTCCGCTGCTCCCACTGACCACGACAACCCTCTGGCAGAGTCATATACACATACACTTCTAAAGCTAGTTTAGAACGACGCTATACTCATCCTCCTGCCGGGTCTCACAGTCTGGAACAACAGTAATGGCAAGTCTGGGTAAACAAGAACCTCCTTGACACCGTCTTTGAGCATACCAAAGTACCTCTCGAGTGCCTAAGGTTACCCACCATATCTGCGGAGTGGCTAATGGAATGTCAAACCCGATTGAATTTTTAGGTTTTTATCAAATTTTCAGTAATCGTTTGCGGTTCTGGAATCACTTCCAGTTCTACCATACTCCCACTACTGTTTTCTGAAAAAATCCATTTTACTAAAACTGTGGCGAGTCAAGAACATTATCACTATTGATCTTCCAGATGGTAGAAAATCAACCCTCGTCATAGCCCGGGTCAACCCACAAACAGCCATTACAGAAACGTGCCTTGGGTTATCCAGAGTCTGGTTTTAAGCATAAGCCGGACAGCTCCCCATACCTTAACATCGTTAAGATATGAACTATTCTATATCCAATAAAGGAACAGAGGCACTGATTTAATTGGAACCAGATTCAAATCATGCAGCTGTCTCCAGTGCATGTCAACTAAATGGAGAGAGGCCGATCAGTATTACTCAACTTAGGAGTGCTTCCAATTATGAGTAACCTGAAAGAGAAGTAAGTTCTCTTAATCATTACTATTAACTGAATACCATACACAAGTATCTACATTTTCGATCAACTTGAAGAATCCTGATACTTGCAATACCTGGTTCTCTACTTTATTCTTATACCTATAACTTCTCAAAACTGAGACCTTGCATTTCTACGAAACACATGTCTAAGAACTAGAGAAGTCACAAGTGTTGGAGATAGTGCCCTCAGAGTCAATTATTGGATCACAGGCACGTGATTGCAATGATTGAGGGAGGACCTATCCCGGTAGGACAGTCTTACTCAAGATGATAGTATGCAATCTGGTTTATCTTTATCATCGTGTACTTCTTTAGGTGACCAGACAGGTCACTATTGCACGTTGATAAAGCCCCTAGGATTCATGCTTGACTACCAGCAGTATGAGGGCGATCATATACGTGGGAGCTGGTAGTCTATAAGCTTATCTTTAAAAGGTCCCTAGTCGTGGAAGTTTCGAGACAGGGCATCGATACTCCAGAGTAGACTAGTGTATACAGTCGAGACCCCGATGAGGGGCGGTGGCCGGTCTCACAAGCCACTGGTGTCAGTTAGTTCACCTAAGATGCTCATTGGGTTATGAGTACACCGGACAGGACTCGCCGGGAACATGCTAGTTGGTCTTATACCTGACGTCAGATGGCAGTTCCCTGGTGACATGTGTACAGGTTAGTTCATCGACCTGAGGATCGTCATTTGTCTCGTGTGAGTTCCCACTGTACTTTGATTACTACCCTACCACGCTCAAAGGAGACGTGCAAACAGGTTTTAGTTAGGTATAGTCCCGAGCCACATGGAGGCAGTGAGCGGATCTTCAGGGGTTCGTCTCTCCCGGTATTGGGGGTGAGGTCGCGCTGTGTCTAGGAGAGCCAGAACATGAAAAGTCCTTGGCCAAGGCAGGAGATTTACTGGTAGGTATTCCAGTAGTATATCAGGGTGTTCTGGGCTACACTCCGACACGACTTGTACCGCTTTTGGGGGTCTGACTTTTACCAACCCCCTAGGCCCGCCATGCGATGCTCATAGAAGAACGGACCGGACTGTACGGATATTGTCACTGACAGGCTCAGTAGGGTGTCAGGATGAGTTCGCTCATCGACGTCCCTTTTGGTCAATAGCTGGTGGCCCGTCACGTATGGCTAATACCTCTGACGTGCTAGTGGTTAAATCCACAGCCATAGTATTGACGAGTCTTTAGAGTCCCCCACATTCAGTTACTCAAGTTTCGGGCGAAACGCTGTAGAGGCCGTATGGAGATATGGCAGGGTTCGATCAGATACGTGCGGTATTGCACGGATCAGGATCGGACGGTTAGTACTAGAGGCCGTATGGATATATGGCAGGGTTCGATCAGATACGTGCGGTATTGCACGGATCAGGATCGGACGGATATTTCTAGCCGGCTTTGGTTTAAGCCGGATCCTAGTATAGTACAGTGTAGATGTTGTCTCATTGCATTTGTATTCGGTCGGAATACAGATGCGGGTGTGTATACACAGTATCAGGGTTTTCCTGTAATTTATTACGGGACCAGTTTTCTGGAGTTGCCAGTTTGCTTTCCGTTTCGGCCATATTTCTTTGTATCTTTCCTTGGCCGAAGATTGGTGGAGGAAGGCTTATTTGCATTTGTGCAAATTAACTATTTGGAGGGTTGTCTTTGTATACTTTTGTATCATGATGGTTTCATGATGGAGTCCCATCCCTTGACCTTCCATGGTTCATGATTGCTTGACTTTTTGTAGCAATCATGGTTGTTGATTAGTTGATGGAGTGTGGTTTTGCTAGTGATGATGATTCTTGCATGATGACCATTCCTCTCACTTGCATTATCCTTGTGGCTATCCTTTTCACTCACTCTCTCCATTTTGTTTTGGCCGGCCAAAGAGAAAGTGGGGGGCTGCCCATTTTGATTTGGTGTGGGATTTTTGTATCTTTGGCTTGGTAAAATCCCCACAACTCCATCTCCATAAACCTATATCATTTCCTCCACCATATGGCAACCTCCATGAACCCCAAATGAGACACAAGTTCTACACTACATTCTACAGCAAATCTTGGGCACGTCGACTCGCCAACTTCGTGCCCGAGTTTCCTCGGTACAGAGGTGGGAGCCCGTAAAAGAAGCAGAAGACGTGGTGCCCTTCCGGCGAGGAGGTGGAGACCGGACATTCCGCGGGAGATCGGGACGACGGCGAGAAGACCGGAGGACACGGATCGCTCGGTATATCTCTCTTCCCCATCTTGTAGTTAGCTAGGACTAGTTAATGGCTCGATCCGGGTTTTAGTGCGCGGTGGTGCCGGTTTGAAAAGTTAAAGTAAATCACCGCTTCCGCATTCCGGCGTTGGATTGACGGCCGGGGCGCCGCCGTGCACTTACAGTGGTATCAGAGCCTCGCCATTAACATAGTCTAGCTTGTCTAATGTATTTTACATTTCCGATCGAAAAAAAATCCCAAAACCGCGTTTTTATACACATCCGTTTTCTGTCAAAAATTTTTTTGGCTCCAAAAATTTTTCAGGTAGTTGCAGAATGATGTGCAGGGAATTTTAAGAATTCTGTGAAAATTTGGTCTCGTGAACAGTTTAAACGACCGCGGAACCGCGGCCAAACCCATGCTTGGGTCGCGGTTCCGCCGCTACTTGAACTGTTCAGTGTACCAAAATTTTGCAGAAAGCTCCTGACTTGAAAATAGGGTTTTTGGAACATTCTTTTTGGGCCCAGTTTTTCTTTAAGTGCTACAGTAAAGTTTGGGGCCCACTAGGTAAAATTTGGTCGATCGGATATATAAAACACATTAGTTCACAGTATTTACATTATATCTGCGACCGTGAATGTCACTTGATCGGTAAATCCTGTCTAACTGCTATAGCCCGGTTAGACGGATTTGCGAACGTGACTTTCACGTTGATGTTCTGTGTTATGCTGTGATGTTGCGGATTGGTCATGGGGGATAGCCTGGATGCAATGCTAGTACAGTTTTTGTTGTATTATGTACATTTGATATTGCGGGGCGAGCGTCCGACATGTGGACTGCCGTCACTGCCTGTTTGTATTATTATTTTGGGGCACGACCAGGTTGCGGTCGATGTACCCGTTGTATGTATATTTTACTTTCTGTACTAGGATTACCCCAAGGTGGGGTGCACGGATAGCCGGGTTCTAGAGGGCAACAAGCCTGCATCTCATGGCATTGAGACGGAGGGGGCTTCACTCTAGAATTGGCAGGCTATTCGCCGCACTCGTAGGGGGTACAGGTTGACCCAGGAGGGGTGCCCAAGTTACCGGATTCCGTGAAGTGCTGGGTGGTCCATTCACGTTGCTGAAGGGGCTGCCTCGCTTCAGGTTTTGGCGGGTAACTTGTCGCGCCCGTAGGGGTCTAGGATTTCATTGCACAGGCTATCCACACGACCAGGGGAACGTCGGGTTTCAGTAGTGGCTCTGTGAAACCCGGGGATCCCAGATATCTTTATTGTTCTGTGATGCTGTACATTTCTGCGATGTTGCATTTTATCACGCCTTGAGCGAAATATTATATATTGATATATATATAAGTAGATGTTTTATATGTTTTGCATCCGCACTAGTCCAGTCCCCGCTCTGTCGTTAGTTAGCTAACCTAACGGGTAATGACGGGACCCAGTGGCGAATGCGGATGGCATATACGTACATCATTATATTTTCGTTCTTTGTGGTGTGATCAATTGATGGGACTACGTTGATTCGGATCAATGCAAGTTAAAAACAAACCTATTCTGATGTTGTTGGAACACTTTTCAAAAAGCTGTTATTGCAAGGACTTTCTCTTTTGTTTTGCATCGTGGTATTCAATTGGAATATCCTGCTCCTCAGTCGACGAGGCAAGGGCCGAGTTCCCTTCACCGGGAGTGACCCCTTGGACAAAAAGTTTGCGTCAGGGCAATAACTTCACTACAGCCGATTACTTTTGCTTTGCACCGTGGTATTCAGTTGGAATATCCTGCACCTCATTCTACGGGGAAAGAGCCGAGATCCCTTCACCGGGAGTGACCTCTTTAGCAAAGGTTTTTGTCACTATATTTTCTTAAAAGCTATCCGGTTCCTTCAACGATATCAAGTTCATTACGTTAAAGGTTTTCGCCAGAAACCATTCGTAGCCCTCCGTCGTTTCAGATGGGTAGCACGTAGTATTCATGCTATGTATGTTGGCCTTCGTCAAGGCATAGTGTATGGTAGCTGCTTGTTACTTTTCTGCTGCATAGATAGATGCGTTGATTTGGGACAGTCGTACTACTATTTTGGCCTTCGTCAAGGGTATGTACGGGTGGGTTCAAATTAACCTGGACAATGACGGGTAGAACTTGACATGCGACTTATGATATTTTGACCTCACACCAAGGTCATAAGAGCATGGGGCAGAAATCACATCGGGGGTTTCTAAAGAAACTGAAACTTGCCAGATATGCGCATACCTTCTGGAGTGTGATGACGTGAGCGGATTCCGTCACGTTATCATGCGATGATAGTTGGATCCCGATTCCCACTGATGAGTTAGTTTACTTCTCGGGTGACCCCGACTAATTCTTCTCTCAGGTTTGGAGGAGAATTTGAGGTTACAGTGGGAGGTTTCCAGATTAGATAAATTGGTAACCATTCTAATCTAGGTTAGAGTGCACGCTGAGTGTTTCTTTTCTCTCTCTCTTTGGCAGCGACCATTGACCCGACCCTAAGACTATGACTCAGAGACCAAAATTAACCGAACCTTCTTGAACACTGGCTTTTGGATTGTCAGAGTCGCTAACCTCATTGCCACTCCTACTTTTACTCTTTTCTCCAGGACACCTCGTATTACTACGAACGCCCACTTCCGTTGGAGAAAACCATCATATGGTTATATACGAACTCGAAAGAATTTATTCGAGGATGGTTTCCGGTTCCGGAGAAAACGGATAGGACTATTGTAGGGTTCCTAGGCACTCAAAGGAGGTCTCACAAGGCATCAACCATGCCAATTTAAATCTTTTCGGTGCCGAGAAACCCTAGACTAGATCGTTAACTAGAATTTTAGGCGAAACTAGAAATTAGTTAACAACTTAACTAAAGGGTAAACGGAAATACAACCTTTGTAGATCCGGTCCTCCACCTCCATAGCTCCGTGACGGTGTACCCTCGCTGCGATCATCGGATCCCGGGCTCTAGCGTCGGCTTCATCGGAGAAATGGGCGGGCTAGGTCGTCGACTTCGATGCCGAAGATGATCTATGTCGAGGCAACACAAGATCAAGCTCCAACTTCACCAAGCCATGAAACTTGTGAAGAAAACACCCTATACTACTTGGCAAGTGGTAGAGGATGAAGAAATAGGAAGTGGGTTCACTTTAGAATTGGATTTCTCACTCTTTTTCTCAAGTTGCCATTGATGGAGGCAAGGTTTTCTTCATGTTGAAGAAGGAGGAGAAGAAGAAGATAATATGATAAGTATTATCAAAAATAGAAAATAAAAGGAATACTTATCATATAGCAACCATGGTCAAGTGTAGAGAATGAACTAGGGTTAAGTGGAATGGTTAGGGTTAAGCATGAAAACAAAAATGGTCACTTAGTCAAAGCTTCATGAAGCTTCAACTAGCAAACAAAGAAAGCCTCCATTCATTTATTTTGCAAAAATAAATAAACAAAATAAATAAATGAATAAGTAAATCAAAAACCCTAACCATTACACAACCATGGTTTAATCATACACTTAACCAAGTATGCTTGTATCATCAAACATGATACAATCAAGTGCACAAAAGTATATCACATATACAATGTGCATATCAAGTGAGAAAATCCTTTTTAAGTGAACCAATACCAGTTAATGCAAAGTAATATATCAAATATATAATTATACATTAAATCATTAAATCAATACTTGATTTAACGATCCGGTCATATCGCATATGACCGACTAATATCCAATGTATCGACTTATCGAATCAATCCTTGATTCGATAACTAGGTTATATCGCATACAACCAATCGATACATTCATCGCGAGAATAGAATACAGTATCACATACTGGTATTATCCTCGGTCCCGCACATATCTCATATGCGCTCCTATTTCGTTTCGCTTGAGCCAGGAAACCCCTGTGTAGGACTCTAAAGACTCGTCAATACGCCGGCAGCAGGTGATGATCATATCAAACACCCACAAGCCGCAAGCGGTCTGCTAAACGTAACGGCCACCCGGGTATTGAGCGATCAGAAGATCAACGAGCAAGCCCGCTCACACTCCAGTGAATCCAACGAGTAACACTATCGTACAGTCCGGTCTGTTTGTCTGATATGTCGCATATCTGGTCTAGGGGTGGTAAACGTCAGACCCCAATAACTCGATAAGTCATGTCGATATGAGGCTCATAAAGGGTCGAGAAACTACTGGTTACACTTACCAGTAAATCCCAAAAGTTGCCTTGGCCAAGGACTTCCTGTTATAGCCAATCGACCACTGCGTAACATCAACTCCCTATACCGGGAGAGATGAAACCCCTCCTATCGCTCATTGCCTCCATGTGATTCGGGACTGTACCCAAAAGCCACCTTTTTGCACGCCCTCTTGGACGTCGTATGATGGAAATCAAAGCACAGTGGGAATCACACAAGACTCTATGACGATCTCGGGTCTACAGACTAACCTGTACCAGTGTCACCAGAGAACTGCCATCTAACGTAAGATATAATACCATCTGGGAGTTCTCGGCGAGTCCGTCCAGTGTACCCAGTCTCTACTGAGCACCCGTATATCATCTCTGATGTCAAACACCAATGGATATGGGATCATCCATCACCCATCTGTATGGGTCGAGAAGCTACACGCTAGTCTACTCTGGTATATCGATGCCCCGTCTCGATACACCCACGACTAGGGACTTTGAAGGATGTACTTATGGACTACCATGTCCCCACTAGTATGATCCGCATCATAGTCCAGGTAGTCAAGTACACATCCTAAGGGCTTTACCAACATGTAACAGAGAGAAAATCAGTGTACACGTCAAGGTAAAGAGTAACCAGATAGCATACTATCATATCGAGCAAGAAAGTCATCCCTATATATGTCCAAGCATCCACTACAATATACATCCTATGCATAGTAATGGCCTCTAGGGCATACATATAACTAACAATCTCCCACTTGCACTAGGGCCATCTGATAGCAGTGGTTGTAGTATCTCATACTCAACCATCCCATAAAAGTCTCTCTCTGGGAAAAGGCCTTTCGTGAGTGGATCCGCCGTGTTGTCCTCTGAGTCTACTCTCCTAACCTCGATCCCCTGGAGATCAACCATCTCCACAATCAGGCGATACTGCCTAAGAATATGTCTGGATCACTGATGGGATGGACGTTCCTTGGCATAAGCCACAACCCCATTGTCACACAATGGGAGGAACGAAGTTCATCTCATGAACTAATATACACCCAGACTTCCTCTTTGGTAGTATCATTGGTAACGATGTATCTTGCCTTTAATCGTCTAGTATGTCACGGTATCTAGCTTGGAACTCTTCCAACATACCGTCCCTCCACTGAGGGTAAAGACATTGCCTGTGACTGACATTCAGTCATCTTTATCACTCTGGAACCTTTCCAGTGATTCTCCCCAGGACCGATTGATACCTTCTCACTACAACTAGTGAGTATTCTAACATCCAATTAGATCTATCTCATAGATCCAAAACCCAGGTGTTCCCCCAATCAGAGCAAGGCTCTGTTTGAATTTCAAAAATTCAAATTTTGAAGCAACGCTTCGGATCCTATGCGCTGCGCACAACGCGCCACGTGTCAGAAGTTGACACGGCAGCACAACGCCCAAGGCAGTGCGTCCAATCAGAGCAAGGCTCTTTAAAAAACATAAGCAACACTCAGTTGCGCAAGCGCTGCGCTGCGCAAGCACAACTGCGCAAGCGCACCGCTGCGCGACACGTGTCTGCGCAGTTGCGCAAGCATAACTGCGCAAGCGCACCGCTGCGCGACACGTGTCTGGGCAGTTGCGCAAGCACAACTGCGCGCGCACGGCTACGTGACACGTGTCTGCGCATTTACGCAAACACGACTGCGCAAGCGCACCGCTGCGCGATACGTGTCTGCGCAGTTGCGCAAGCGCTTCACTGCGCGACACGTGTCTGCGCAGTTGCGCAAGCGCTGTTGCGCAAGCGCTTCACTGCGCGACACGTGTCACTCACTGGGGGAGTTGTGCAAAACAGAATAAATCTTATTAAAATAAGAAGATTTTCTTGTATAAGGCAGGGGCCTTTGGATCAAAGATCCAACGGTGGGGAAAATTCCCCAAATCATTCAAAAAAAGATTTTTTTTAACAAATTTAACTAATTTTTGAGCACTATAAAAAGGACCCCAGACCTCATTTCAAAGGGGAAAAACATCTGGTTTTAAAAAAAAGAAGAGAGAGAGAACTTTTGAGAACTCCTTGAGAACACAAAAAAGAAGGTAAAAACCTTTAAAACAAGAGAGAATTCTCTTAGGAATAGATCATTGATCTAAGAAAAAGATCAGTGATCTTCAACAAATAAATAAATAAATAAAAATAATAAAAATAGTGCCTTGCACTTGCTATGAACCTTTGGTTCTCTGAAACAAGGAAAAACTTGTTTTTCTTTGATCCAAATCAAGGGATAAAAAGTGCCTTGCACTTCTGTTCTTGAATCTAAAAGATTCTTGGTGCTTTGCACAAATGCAATGCATTACTTGAAGGGCCAGGCCCAAATCAAAAAGACCTAGCAGGCCAAAATAAATTGCAAAGCAATAAAAATGGCAGAGCCCAAATGAAATTGATGCTTTGCATCATTTATAAAGGGCAGAGCCCAAAACAAATTGATGCTCTGCATCTTTTTTGGGCAAAGCCTAAATAAAAATAAAAAGAAATGCAATGCAAAAGCAAATAAATGTTGGACATTTTCAACTGGACTTAGCCCAATCGTGGCCATAAGTCCTTAAACTAAATTAACTGAGCAAAACGGCTCTCCTAAACCAATCCACATCCGGTTCAAGGGTACATCTCCGAACTCCTTTGATATCCATCGTTGTAATTCCTCAACGACGTCAAAGAGGTGACGGGTCCCAACGACCACACACCCATATGGACTGCGGGGTCCTTAAACTCGTGGACCGAAACGTCCTTAAACTAATATCGGACCGAGACGTCCCTAAACTAATATCGGACCGAAACGTCCCTAAACTAATATCGGACCACCACGTCCCTAAACTGGAATATGGACCACCACGTCCCTAAACTGGCGATGGACCACCACGTCCCTAAACTGGAACGTGGACCACCACGTCCCTAAACTGGAACAATAGAGCCTCCAAATGCTCTTTTGCCGGATCTAAACGGTCCCGTTTAAGTTGATCTTAGCCCCAAACACGGCTAACGCATCCTTAGACATTTAAATGAATGATAAAACCCCAAATCAACTCTGGTTCAAGGGTACATCTCTGAACTCCTCTGACACCTATCGTTGTAATTCTTCAACGACGTCAGAGAGGTGACGGGTCCCGACGGCCATAAATGCTATGGACCACTATGTCCCTAAACTGGAACAATAGAGCCCAAATGCTCTTTTGTCGGATCTAAACGATCCCGTTAAGTTGATCTTAGTCTCAAACTGGACTAACGTATCCTTAACAAACGTTTGAGTCGATCTTAGCCTCAAAAATGGCTAACGTATCCTCCAAACAGACTTTAGTCCCAAATTGGACTATGAATCTCCCAAACTGGAACAATAGAGCCCAAACGCTCTTTTGTCGGATCTAAACGATCACGTTAAGTTGATCTTAGTCTCAAACAGGACTATCGTATCCTTAACGAACGTTTAAGTTGATCTTAGCCGCAAAGCGACTAATGCATCCTTAAACTATAAACACCAAACCCAAATCTAAGTAAATACGGATTTGGACTAATCCACGTCCTACGGGCGACCACAAACAAAACAAACACACACGACACGAAGTGAAATTCTGGAGAAGGAGAAAGTTGTTACCGCGATAAGGTAGCGTAATTAACTGCAGGGGCTTGCGCCTGCAGGGAAGAGCGTCCCCACAATCAAAAACCCCTCAAGCGAGGGGGAATCTGACGAAGTCTGCTATATCGGCCGCATCCGTCTAAACCTCCGATACACGGTGCCATAAATCAACTTGGCATCTTCGGAGAGGTGGACGGATAGCACCAAATAGCATCTGCCCCGAATCTCAGCGTCAGGACATCGCGGTCCTGTGCGCCGCCTTTCGGAGGGGAACAGATTCTGGCACGCCCGGTGGGACCTTTTCCTCTTTCCACTCCACACTTCGTGTGTCGTCTTCGCGAACCAATCGCGGTTTGTTAAATGGTTGCCTTCGGATTTCAAGTTGCTAAGATTTGGTCTTTTGTCTGGCGCAGAACTCAAGCATCCATGGATTCTAACTGCACCAACTGCGCGAAGTACCACTGCAACGGACGCTCCACCTCACCTAGAGGTGTAACATATGGGCCCCAAGCGGCCTCTTTCCTCGCTCTGCCGGTAGAACAGGTGACTCAGGCCACCACCGGCCTGTTTTTCGGGACCATGGTCCCACCTACAAGCTTCTCTATGCCGATACCTGCACCGGAAGTGAACAAGAAGTCGGTGTTCGACCGGCTCACTGCTACCACGACCCCTGTCAACGGGTCGTCCGCTACCAAACCGACAGCCTCTGTTTTCACCAGGCTGAATCGGAACTCTAAATTGGCTGTCCCAAAGAGGGCAACGCCCGCTGTTCCGGAAGACGTTAAGGCGGCTTCTCCCGCCAAAGAGTCAGTCTTTTCAAGACTGATGATTCCTGCTCCTGCCCCTGCATGAAGATCTGTCTTTGACAGATTGGATATTACCCCGCAAGGAACAACCTCAGTCTTTAAGAGGTTAACACCGGCGGCACCTCATTCAGACAGGGGGCAAAAAGAAGTTATCTCTATCGCTGAGCCAATCCCAACGGCTCGTCGTGCTCGACGTCGCCATTGGCAACGAGTGAGGAAGGCAGGAGGCAACTCCCCCTCAGGGATAACTCCACCGGCTCCAGTGGTGGAAGTCGACGCTGCTATTCCAACTGGGAACAGCTTTGAACTGCTGAGGAGGGTACGGAAGAACTCTCCAATCGCTACATTGAAGAGATCTCCTTCACCTGCGGAGAGAGTTCCAGAAACGAAGCGAGAACAGCCCCCTCAACGGCTGTCTTCAAGGATTTATAAAGTTTGGCGAAGGGTTCAAGACTCTGTGATTGACCCAGGTCACTTTCGTCACCAGAAAAAGGCGAAGGTGGAAAAAGACAAGGGTTGTCCCATTAAATAGCAGGGGACAGCAGCTGCTAGGGTGCCCCCTTCAATGGTTCCTTCAACTTCAACAGCCCACAAAAGAAGGAGGCCAGAGAAAGCCCCCGCGTCAGCGGCAAAAGTTAAAAATGGTGAGCCTAAACGCCCCAAGTCAGGGGGCATAACAGTTCATACGGTTTACATGGCGTTGGGAAAAGAAGACAGCCGTACATCCACGGGTCATAGACCGCTTACACGGTCAATGACCAAGACTCAGGAGCAGCAACAGAAGCTCCAGGAAATGATGAACGCTATGGCCGCACTTACAGGGCCAAATGAAAGCCCTGGAACCTCTTCAGAAGAACGTCAAGAACAAGAAACGGACGCCGAATTCCTTCGGCGCGTACTAGAGAAGAAAGACAAAGAAGCTGCGGAGCAGGCAGCCAACATAAAGAAAATGGCCCTCCTGTTCCAGGATATGGTGGGTATGATGATTCAACAAGATCCGCCTGCTGAAGATCCCCCGATCATTCTTGAAGACGATAGGGGAGAGACGTCGAATCCTCCACCGGCTCTATCCACAGCTAAAGAGGATACCATCTCAAAAGCTGATTTGGATGAATACATCGCCCAGCAAATACGGGTGCATCAGGCGACTGAAGCAGCCGGTCAAGTCGTAAAAACGGGGCGGCCATATCCGGGTTGGTACGATCATATTAAGTACCCGCCAGGTTATACAATTCCTAAGTTCCATGTCTACAAGGGGACGGGCAATCCTCATCAGCATGTTGCCCAGTTCAGGGCGCTCAGCGGCAACACCGGCGGTGACGACAAGCTGTTGCTTCGCCAGTTTGTTGGAAGCTTATCAGATACGGCATTCGAGTGGTATTCTGAACTCCCAAATGACTCTATTAAAACCTTCATGGAGATGGAGCTGCTGTTCACTCAGCGTTTTGCAAGTGCCAGTGAGCGTACCCCGATGACGGCACTGATTAACTCCAGGGTAAAACCCGGCGAGACGTGGGTTCAGTACGCTATACGATGGCGGAATTTATGGTCAAAGTGTGAGCAACGCATTGAATAAGCTCCCGCAGTTGGTATGTTTGTGGGAACCCTCGATCCACAAGCAACCATCTCACAATTTATGATGTTTTTTAAGCCAACTACCTTCCAGGCGTTAATTGACAAACTAGCGCAAATGGATCAAATGGGCCATAAACCTCCTCTTCCAAGGCCGGACTCCCGGAATGACAAAGGGAAGGGAAAAGCGATCATCGTCGCTAATGCTCAACAACAACCAAGCGACCCGAAGCCAGTGGCTCGTCAAAATAATATGCGCCCATACGTACCCCTTGAGGATAGGATGGGACGTCCTTATTCCTTTCCCCACGATAAAACGAAGAGGTTATTCGAGCTGGCGTTGCGCAACAGACTCATAAATCTGCCAGATCCAAAACGTCCGTTGCAACCAAGTGACGTCAACGAGCCCAACTACTATCCTTATCATCGAGTACTAGGCCATCCGATCGAAGACTGCTACGTTTTCAAGAATTGGCTCGAAAACCAGTACCGACAGGGCAAGTTCGCATTATCTGACAAATGGAAGGTGAATCCCCCACAGCCCCACACCTCTAAGGGGACGAATACGCCGGGGGAAACATGCTCCGTCATTGAAGAAGCTCCTTGGGAGGTTGTATTATCAGCCAAGACGAAGAGGATGCTAAACGATCTTCAAACATGTTCAGCGATCAAGTGGAAGAACCCGTTGGAACCACAGGTCATTGAAGGGATGTTGAAACTGCGTACAACTCCAAAGACCGATGGTGGTGGCTCGAACACTCGCAGTCAGCCGTCAAAATCTTCAAAAAAGAAGAAGAAGAAATCTAAGAAGCCCGTGAAGCCTGGCGACAAGCGCACGGACTTACAAAAGAAAATTGACGCGCTGGATGAATACAACCAAAAGGCACGGACTCCTATTACGCTTCAAGAGTTCCTCAATAACGTCTTTCAAGAAGAAGATGAGGGAGAAAGTTTATCGGATGAATCCGAGGAATATGTAGCGAGCTGTCATATGATCTCCCATTCGATCACGAACGATGAGGAGACTTCTGGCACTAAAATGCTGGGGGCAGATACCGAAGCAAAAATTCCGGAGCTATCAGTCGAAATGATTGACGCGTTCCTTAACGAAGCTCGACTGAAAAGTAAAGCTGATCGAGAACGCGAGATGGCTATATTTGAAAGGGCCAAGCGCCAGCGACTTGATGAAAGAGCTGAGGCGATCCCGCTGGAGCAAAACACCTTCGCTACCGACAAAAGCCAATTCAAGATAAAGAAAAGGTTTGCTAAGGCCACATCAATGGGCATGAAACTACCATCCTCTGAAGGAAAAATTACTGGTGAAATAGAAATGCACCCCTCCTTTTGCTTATATCATCAGAAGGTTTCGCACCCCACTCAAGAATGCAAAGCTTTCGATAAATGGTGGCAAGGATATGTTGCTCGTCAACAATGCTTCAAGCGGGAAAAGCGTAAAACTCGTCGAGAGCAAAGAAATACGACCGAAGAGCTTAAAAGAACTACCGGCGATTGTCGCATGGTTAACACTGCCGGGTCACAAGTGCCTACATTCGGGAGCGATTCTGATGAAGAGCTGGAACTCGCCCCTCTCTTTAAAAAGTCAACTTCGGGAAAAAAAAGAAGAGCCAAAGGTTTGCGAAAATATCCAGCTACGCAATCGGACGTTACCTGAAAAGAATCTCGGACCCTTAAACAAGAAAGATAAAGGGAAAGAAAAGGTTTCTGAGGATATTACTCTAGATGACCAAGTTGCGGAAGAGCTAACCGCCAAGAATCCGCCGAAAAGAAATAAGGTGGATTACAATGTCTTAGCGCATCTGAGGAAGCTGCCCTCACAACTCAGCATTCTTGATGCCCTATTACTATCAAAAGAGGCGAGGGATTCTTTGATTAAAGCGCTACAAGATCCGGACCAGTTCCAAGCCTTTCTGGCCGAAGAAAAGATGAAGGATGAGTTGGAAGAAGTGCACACGGCCGACGTTGCTTTTGGCGATGAAGACCTTCTCCTTGGGACGCGCGAACACAATCGCCCTCTCTATGTCTCAGGATACTGCCATGATATAAAGATAGGCAAAATCCTGATCGATAATGGATCGTCTGTTAATCTCCTCAACGTGCGGGTGTTGAAGGAAATCTGCATGAGCGTCCAGCACCTTGCGCGGGACAAAATCACCATCTCCGGGTTCGACTCCCAATCATCAAAGACTCTTGGATCTGTGATATTGACGTTACGCTTCGGGTTGCTCGTCACAGATATTAAATTCCATGTCATAGACGCCAAGACATGTTACAATGCTCTGCTCGGACGACCATGGTTACACGAGTACAATATTATCCCTTCTACACAGCATCAGTGTATGAAATATTGTAAGGATGGTCTCGAGTACACTGTGGCAGGAGAATTGAATCCGTTTTCCGTGAATGAAGTTCGTAAGTATGAAGATGCCAAATACTTCTTGCCGAGTTTCGAAGACACGGAAAGGTGTCACAAACCGGAAAACAAAATTAACGCCACTATCCCTGTCTTCGGCAGTGACACCGAGGACGAAGAGGATATAACTTATTCGGGTCCATCCCAATCCGCCAAGCCGGGACCATCCGTTCCTTCATTGATCTTCGGCAGTGATTCGGAAGATGAAGTTCATGCTGTATTCCCCGCTCGGCTTTCAATACGGGCTTCTGCTGATGAAGAGCGAAGTCTGCAGATAACCATGGTGCCGCTTGAACATTACAAAGAACTGGATGCACTTGACACCAACAGTGTGGAAGAATTGCAGACATTTTATATCTCTCCCGGACGAAAAGGCGAGAAGGCAATCCTATTCTATCGCTCTGAAGAACCCAAGGTAGAAAAAGAAATTTGGCATGGTGTGGATTCTACGCTCAACAGGCTTCAGCCCATCCGTCTCCCCAGATATTATACGGAAGGTTTGAAAAAGCTGCTGAAACGCCAGGGGATATCCTTCGAGCAGACCGTTTGAAAAGCCAAATTCTATGACAGGGTCTGGAATGTTCCCGGGACTCAACGCAAGCTGCCTAACGGGAGAATGGAAACAAAAGGGCTCGGATACATCCGGTCGAAGAAGCGAGAGTTACTACCTGGCTGTTACGTCGTATATGACTTCGATGAAGAGGCGGATGCTCAATGGGAGGACGTTAATCCTGAGCCAGTGAAAGTGCCAGATGCAAAGGAACCCAGTCCATCGTTCGAAGAACAAATGGACAAGCTTATAAGAGAAGCGGGTCAAAAGGTCCGAGACGACCATAACCGCGAAATGGTCATCTACGAGAAAGCCAGAACGCAACGCCTTCTCCAACAGGCCGTGAAGGATGAAAATGCCGCTCCTTGTCAACCTGCTACAAAAAAGGTTCGACACGAAAGCAAAAACAAGTCGAAAGGCAAAAAAGGCGCTCAACAACCACAAAGCAGAGCTAAGAAACCACGCATACGAGAGTCGAGCAATATTGACCTGGCCCTCATGAAGAAAATGGGTCGAGCATATTCATTTCCTCGGAACAAGACGAAGAAGATACTTGATCTTGCTCTAAAACATCAAATGCTTACACTCCCAGAGTCCAAACACCCTGAGCAAGCAGGCGAAGTCTCCAACCCAAATTATTGCTCTTACCATCGAGTAATAGGACATCCGCTTGAAGATTGCTTCACCTTCAAGAATTGGGTTGAAGATCAGTATCAGCTTGGCAAATTCGCGTTGTCTAACAACTGGAGGGTAGCGCCGCCACAAAAGCACGAACCCGAAAACACAAGAACAGAACCAACTCCGCATTGGGATTGGAAGAAAATTCGCACCTATCATATGATAACAATATTAAAAGAAGAGTCCGAGAACATGGACAGCCTTCCCTGGTGCTTCGAAAACAACAATGATGAGGTGGTCTCAGAATTTCCCCCAGCCCTGAAAGAACTGGAGGATAGAATACATACCACTGCAGATAACCTCAAGAAAATTGAGTTGGGGACGGTAAACGATCCGCGACCGACATTTGTCAGTGAGCTGCTGTCTGAAGAGAGGGTGGCTGTGTTAAAGGACGTCCTCGTACAGCATAAAGATTGCTTCGCATGGAACTATTCCGAGATGCCAGGACTAGATCCAGAAGTTGCTGTACATAGACTGGCGATATCCCCGGGCGTCAAGCCAGTTAAACAACCGCCGAGAAGAATGCGGCTCGAGCTCGAAATGAGCATCAACGCCGAAGTCAAAAAGCTGATAGACTCTGGCTTTATCCAGGAAGTTCAATACCCTGAATGGATTGCTAATATCGTCCCGGTGATGAAGAAAAATGGGACAGTGCGCATATGCGTAGACTTCCGGGATCTTAATAAAGCTTGGCCGAAGGACGATTTCCCAGTGCCAGTCACCGAATTGATGATAGACAATACGTCCACTCATGAGGTTTTCTCCTTTATGGACGGCTCGTCAGGGTATAACCAGATAAAGATGCATCCAGAAGACCAGAAGCATACGGCCTTCAGGACCCCTTTAGGAATATTCTGTTACAAGGTGATGCCCTTTGGTTTAAAGAACGCCGGTGCCACCTACCAAAGAGCCATGACGAAGATCTTCGATGATCTTATACACGAAATCGTCGAATGCTATATCGACGATCTCGTGGTTAAAAGCAAATCATACGAAGAACATCTCGAGCATTTGAAGACCGTATTTCAACGCCTTCGGCAATACAATTTGAAGATGAATCCTCTTAAATGTGCGTTCGGGGTTTCCTCGGGCAAATTCCTGGGATTCATCGTCCGACACCGAGGTATTGAGATAGATCCGTCTAAAATCAAGGCGATCATGGAAATGCCTCCGCCGAGAACTCTTAAACAGCTGCGATCTCTACAAGGAAAGCTCGCATACATTCGGTGGTTTATCGCTAATCTTTCAGGAAAGTGCCGTCCTTACGGTCACCTGATGAAGAAGGGAACCCCATTCGTTTGGGATCACAAATGCCAAGGCGCACTGGACGAGATCAAGCAGTATCTGCAAAACCCTCCAGTGTTGGCTGCTCCGGTTAAGGGAAAGCCTCTCATTCTTTATACAACCGCCCTCGAAGGTTCTTTAGGCGCATTATGGGCACAAGAGAATGACCAGGGGAAAGAAAGATCACTCTACTACTTAAGTCGGGTTTTGCTGGGGGCAGAAAGCAATTACTCCCCCATTGAAAAACACTGCATGGCGTTGATCTTCGCAATAACAAAGCTTAGACATTACACATTAGCGCATGAAGTCCATCTCATTTCAAAGGTGGACCCTCTCAAATATCTAATGTCAAAGGCCATATTGACGGGACGACTCGCTAAATGGGCCCTGCTCTTAATGGAGTTCTCGATAACGTATCGACCCCTCAAGGCAGTGAAGGGTCAGGCCATAGCCGACTTCCTTGCTGAGCACCCGATACCTGCCGATTCTCCCCTGAATTGCGATTTGCCAGACAAGCATGCGTTTGACGCAATCGACGGTGGGGATACCCGTTGGGAGCTTTATTTCGATGGAGCATCTTCCATGAAAAAGCACGAACAAAGTACGTCAATGATCAAATCGGGAGTAGGCCTTATCTTCGTGACCCCACAAGGAGGAATAATGCGCTTCGCCTTCTCCTTAACAGAGCCGAGAACGAATAATGAAGCTGAATATGAAGCTTTGATAGCAGGCCTCGAGATCGCCATTGACATGGGAATTGAAAGCCTCCTCATATATGGGGACTCCCAGCTAGTCGTCAGTCAAGTGAACGGCGATTACCAAACATACAAACCGGAATTGGTAAAATACAGTGAAAAGGTGCAACAACTACTAACCCAGATTCCCTCCTATACTTTGGAGAGCATACCGCGCGCGGAAAACAGCAAAGCGGACGCACTGGCCAAACTTGCTAAAGAATTGGCTGACGAGAACCTCGATGACGTTAGAATCGTGGTACAAAGCCGCCGAGTGCTTGCCCCAGCAGAAATATCTCTGGAATCATCCGAAGAAAAAGGAGCGAACGAGCAGACAACCCTGCAAGTAAAAGATTGGGAAAATACCAAGGATTGGAGAGAAATCTTCATAGATTACTTCAAGTCCCACCGAATGCCTGAAGAAGCGTCCATAAGACATCAGCTCGTGAAACGAGCCCTGTCTTTCGCCTTCGACAACGATACTCTGTACAAGAGGTCATTTGATTCTTTGTGGCTGAGATGCTTAGGACCTGACGAAGTGAAAAGAATCGTACAGGAAGTTCATGACGGACTCTGCGGTTCTCATCAAGCAGGCCCTAAGATGAAGTTGAAGATAAAACGGATGGGCTACTACTGGCCCACGATGATTCAGGACTGTCTCGAATATGCGAAGCAATGCCACTCATGCTAAATTCATGGGGACTTCATCCATCAACATCCAAATCCACTACACCCAACGGTGGCTAGCTGGCCATTCGAAATGTGGGGGACTGATATAGTCGGCCTCATCGAACCAGCATCGTCTAGAGGACATCGTTTCATCCTAGCGACGACTGACTACTTCTCTAAATGGGCAGAAGCAGTACCGTTAAGAGAGGTGAAGACGTAAAATATCCTCCACTTCTTCAAGACGCACGTCATATATCGGTTTGGAACTCCGCGACGGATCATCTCCGATAACGGGCCAGCTTACAGAAGCCACAAGATCAGTCGCTTCGCGCAACAACACAATATAGATTGGAGATATTCCTCGGTTTATAATCCGCGAGCTAACGGTCTAGCTGAGGCCTTCAACAAGACCTTAACAAAGATCATAAAGAAAACGGTATCCCGAAATAAGAAGGACTGGCACGAAAGACTGCAAGAAGCTCTCTGGGCGTATCGAACTACGTTCAAGACGGCCACAAACACAACGCCGTATGCGTTAGTATTTGGGACGGAAGCAGTACTCCCCCTCGAGATAGAGTTACCCTCTCTACGAGTGGCAGTTCACCACGAGCTAACGGACGAAGAGAATGCTCACCTTCGGCTTGAGGAGCTTGACGCCCTTGATGAAACCCGGCTCACAGCACAACAAAATCTGGAAGCTTATAAAGCAAAGATGACGCGCTCATATGAAAGATTGACCCGACCGAGGACATTCCGCCAAGGCGAACTTGTGCTAGTGGTCAAAAGGCCTATGATCCCCAATCGCGCCAAGTGGGGAAAATTCGAGCCAAACTATGAAGGCCCGTACATCATAGATAAAGTTTACCAGGGTGGGGCCTATCTACTCATGGACATGCATGGTGAAAGGCCTTTCAGGCCAATAAACGGTCACTTCCTAAAGAAATATTATGCTTAATGAGCCATAGCCTAGGTCAATGATAGATGACGACGACTATGTCCGCTCGCTATCTTCCTAAGCTCAAGCTTTATAAAAAGTAGCCGGCCTTCTCCATGACGGACCGAAATGTCCTTAAACTAATAGCAGACCGAAACGTCTTTAAACTACTACCGCAGCATCTTTAGGCTGACGAGATATAAAAAAAACATATAAAAATAAAATTAAAAAAAAACGGTATGTCCATAAGCAAAAAGGGCACGGATGAAAACCCGAAAGGGCTCCGTGAGTAAAAACAGCAGGGCGACCGGCGAGTGTTCGTGAAAACCCGAAAGGGCACGACCTCGTAAAAAAAAAGAGGAGAAAAAGAAAATAAAAAGAATAAAAAAAACGGTATGTCCATAAGCAAAATGGGCACGGATGAAAACCCGAAAGGGCTCCGTGAGTAAAAACAGCAGGACTACCGGCGAGTGTTTGTGAAAATCTGAAAGGGCGCAACCTCGTTAAAGGACACTTATAGGGTCCTCTCGACCTTATAAGGAGAAACCACCTGCGTGAGATCCTTACGACTCACAAAGGTGCAACACACTTAGAGATCCCCACGATTTCTAAGGAGAAAATACACTTGCGAGATCCTCATGACTCGTAAGGAGAACTCTCTTATGGGACCTTCACGGCTCATAAGAGTTGAAAGTCTTAAGTTACAGAGACCTAAACCTGTGCTTAAGCAACCCCCACAATTTCCGATATTGCCCTACAAGTGGCTCAATATTGACCCTTGTATACAATCCACGGGCGCGAATAAACATTTCCCTAACTAAGTCTCATCCGAGACTAGGGATATGTTTGTATGGCAAACAACCCTTGTAAATCCTCTCGACTTACAAGGAGAAAACCCTCCTGTAGGATCCTTACGACTTACAGCGGAACAATACACCTAGGAACCCTCATGATTCCTAGGGAGAAAATACACCTATAAGATCCTCACGACTTGTAGGGAGAAATAGCTTTGTGAGACCCTTACGGCTCATAAGGTCAAAAGCCTTAGCAGACAGGACCCTAACCCTGGTCGCTAAGCCTCCTTTGTTCGACAATGACAGAGGCAAATGATGATTCGCTCCTGGCGATATCCCAGTTGTAGCGGTGCTGATGCCGAAATCAGCGTCTAATTTCGGGTTTACGGCGAAAAGCCGATAGGCCACACATGCATACGAAATGGCCGAAATGATAGGGCAACTCGCAATAAAAAGCAGCAAGTAAAAATGTATGCATGCAAAATAGCCGAAATGATAGGGCAGCTCGCAATAAAAAGCAGCGAGTAAAAATAAAATAAATAGCCGAAATGATTGGGCACCGCGAAAAATAGCCGAAATGATTGGGCAGTCGCGACCTTCGCGATATAAAAGCTGAAATGATAGAGCATCGCGGAAATAAAATAAAATAAAAAGAAGAAATGATAAAACTTTGGCCCTACAGTTAAGATCACATCGATCTATGTATACAATCCAAGGGCGTAAACAAAGAAGGAACCATACTTTCCCAGCGGACTCCGTCAGAAGACGAAGCCAAACTTCAACGGTTCATTTCAACCGAAGAAGCCAGTGACTTCAGCAAAACTCCTTGACTCACGGATACAAACACTCCTTGACGAGAGCCTTCTGATTCGCGTCGACTCGCAGAGCCACCATAGCCTCTATGGGAACCCTCGACTCGTTTCAAACCCCAAGGAAACAAATAATCCTTGGCGCTTGGGAAACAAATAATCCCTAGCAAACTCCTCGACTCACGGATACAAACACTCCTTGACGAGAGCCTTCTGATTCGCGTCGACTCGCAGAGCCACCAGAGCCTCTATGGGAACCCTCGACTCGTTTCAAACCCCAAGGAAACAAATAATCCTTGGCGCTTGGGAAAAAAATAATCTCTAGCAAACTCCTCGACTCACGGATACAAACACTCCTTGACGAGAGCCTTCTGATTCGCGTCGACTCGCAGAGCCACCAGAGCCTCTATGGGAACCCTCGACTCGTTTCAAACCCCAAGGAAACAAATAATCCTTGGCGCTTGGGAAACAAATAATCCCTAGCAAACTCCTCGACTCATGGATACAAACACTCCTTGACGAGAGCTTTCTGATTCGCGTCGACTCGCAGAGCCACCAGAGCCTCTATGGGAACCCTCGACTCATTTCAAACCCCAAGGAAACAAATAATCCTTGGCGCTTGGGAAACAAATAATCCCTAGCAAACTCCTCGACTCACGGATACAAACACTCCTTGACGAGAGCCTTCTGATTCGCGTCGACTCGCAGAGCCACCAGTGCCTCCGTGGGAACCCTCGACTCGTTTCAAACCCCAAGGAAATAAATAATCCTTGGCGCTTGGGAAACAAATAATCCCTAGCAAATTCCTCAACTCACGGATACAAACACTCCGTGACGAGAGCCTCCCGACCCGCGTCAACTCGCAGAGCCACCACTGTCTCCGCGAGAGAATTCCCGGTTCGTCCCACCTTACAAGATGAAGTCTCGGGCAGCAAAGATTGAAAAACTTGCTGCCTGAACAATGGGGCCCTGCAAGTCAATCCAAAATGGTCTCTTGCATACTATTCACGGGTCTCACTCTCCGAAGTCGATTTTCGAAAAGGAGGGAAACAACCGCTTATGGGTCCTCTCGACTCGTAAGAGGGAAAATTCTCTTATAGGATCCTTACGACTTGTAAGAGAAAACACACTTAGGAATCCTCACGATTCCCAAGGAGAAAAACCCACCTACGAGATCCTCTCGATCCGTAGGGAGAAAAGTCTCTCTGAGACCCTCACGGCTCATGGAGTTGAAAAGTCTTAGGCAGCAGATCTGAACCTGGAGCTTAAGCCATCGCTATTTCTTAAGAAAGTCAAGATGCATGCCCTATTATCCGTCAACCATGATTACTAAGGTGGCACACTGACAACAAAAGAAAGAAAATGGCGGAGAAGTGACACAGGACATTACAAAAATGTGTATTTTTATTCATAAATATTGATCGGGTACAGGATATATTGTAGTAAAGAATAAAAAGATATATACATATATTTTACAAGTACAAATGATACAAGGAGAATTACTGAGAAGGAAGCGTCTTGCATAGATTTAGCAATTGCTCGCATACTTCCTTCCACGCCTTCTCTTGATCGGCTACCACCGCCAGCTCCGCCTCCACTTGGGCTCGTTGCTGCAAGACAGACGCAAGCTGCTTCCTGACGACTTGATAAGCAGCTTCCCGACCCGGGGTATTGCGCTCAGCTACGTCAAGCTTCCGCTTCAAGTTTAGCCCATGGGAGATACGCTCCAAGAGACCCTCAAAAATAGTCTTCACTTGGGCAGCATTTGCTTCAACCTCAGCGTGCAGATGGGCCGTTTCGTTCGAGGTCTTTTGGCATTCCCTTAGTTTTAAAGCTGCTTCTTGCTCCAAATGTCGGAAGTGAGAGGTGCTTTGCTCGAGCCAAGCTGTTCATTGGGTGCTTAGGGCTAAAACTTCGGGAGAAGGACGCATCGACTCCAACCGATGTAGACATGCCTCGATTTCCCTGCAGTGATTAACCCAAGATTCGACGACGCCTTCGTTATGAAAATTTACGAGCGCCGCCAACATCGGGTTAACCTCCACATCGAAATCTACGGCAGAAGGGAGAGCGTCCATGTTAAGCTCTTCGATGTACCCGCTCAGCATGCCCAAACTCATCACAGCACCCTTTGAAGATGGACGTTTCAAGAAAGGGCCTGCCGGTGAAAGGACGCAAGACTCAAGAGGGACCGAAGCCGGAACAATAGCTGCAAAACAAAACATGGTCAAACAATGATTCAAGAGATGTTGAAGGGTTACCAAAAAGGAAATTTACTATACCAGCTGCAACGGACGGCAAAGCCGGAAGGGCCGGTGGCGTGGCCGGTCTTGCATCCCCTCCTTCGATTTGTGGCACTGCAATAAGAAAAGAAAAAGTCAAAAATCATCCCATTGCTAAAAAAGGGGGTAAATAAAGACATTGTAGTGAATGTATACTCACCGGCACCACTAGAGGGAGAAGCGAGTTCGGATGGGAAGGAGAAGTGTGGGAGCAACACTTGATATAAATGATCAAAGAGCACTCCTGAAAGGGCACAATGGTATAACGTTAGTACAAAAGCTACATGTTTAAAAGATTAACGCATGAGTCGTAAATCCATACCTTCCAACATCCGCGATGGTACAAGAGAAGGCGGGGAGGTGACCACCGCCAAAGCAGTAGTTGACGGTGCTCCTTCGAGCAATGGAGCGTCGGCACTGGCCGCACCTGCAAAGACAAACTTGTTAGAAGAGATCGCGAGATATATAAAAAGAAGAACGCTGGTAACTCAAAGTTTACCTGACGAGCTGCCAGCCGAAACTGAAGCAATCCCCTCTTCTATTGACACGAGGCCACCGCCCGTAGCCTCATCACCCGACTCGATGGGAACCGTTGTTGTGCTTGCAAGCCCTGGAGACGGCAAGGAACCATACGCGGGGAGGGCTATGATTGGAGTATTGCCAGATTCCAGAGAAGGAGCGGCTGGCTCGTTCTCAGGAATCGTGGCCACCTCACCCGCTACTCCTTCGGGTCCTGCGGTCACGGTTGTCTCGTCCACCGTCGCCGCGAGGTCTCCAGCCTCAAGCGCCCCGCCCTCTACCGCCTTCGGCTCAGTTAAGACAATCATCTCATCTGCCGCCACTTCAGGTGCGGCATCAATGACCCTCTCGGCGGCGGATCCCTCAACCTCTGTTTCAGGCCCCGTGGCCTCATCGACGCGCCCCACCGTCGGCTCGGGCTCGGCAGGCGCCTCTTCCGCCGTTTCCTTGGGACCAACGGTCTCCGCCTCCCCCTCAGTCGGACTAGGCCCTGCAAGATGGAATGCATATGAGCCAATGGCATTATAATTCTTACAACAAAGCTCTGAAAGAAATGCTACCTGAAGAGGATTTATCGTTTGCACTTCGGGCCGCGCGCGCCGCTTGCCTATAAGCAGTAGATAGGGCGACAGGGGCCTCTTCAGAAGGAGTGTCAGCGCGGGGAATAGTGCTAGGGCCTGCTCCCGTGGCCAAAGCAGCTCTGTGCGCCTTTGCTTCGCGTCTCAATCGCTTCCGCTCCTCCCGAGCCGTTGAGACGGACGCCACTAGGGCTTCTCTAATTGAGGTGTCCTCGTCCGTGAATAAGGATGCCTCCAAATTTTTCAAGGCATCTCTCGTCGTCTTGTCAAGTCGAGGCTCCTCCAGTAGCCTCGACGAGACCGGGACTTCAGTGACAGGCTCAGGAAGGATCCCCGCATCAACTGATACAACCTCTGCAAAGAAACAAAGAAGGTTAGGTTGACCATCAGAAAAGATAACGAACTTTCCCTATAAAAGAGAAAGGGTGGGACATACCAACGCCTGCTAGGACACGCTTCTTCTCCTCCTCCTGGAAGGTCTTCAAAGAGGCAGCAATAGCCTCTTCAGTAGAAACACCTGTTGAGAATGAGGCAAATATTAGCTAAAGATAATAATAAAAAGTGCAATAAAATGACGAAGAAAGTGGCTGATGATTACCTGACTCAGCGAGTTTACTTAACATCGCTTCGAGCCTCGCCGATCGCTCCGAAGCTGCAATGGCGGCAGCCAAATTGGTGTCCGCAGGGTCTACCAAGAAGCCCTCGTTGCTTCCGTATTCACATATGCCTTCGGTGGGAGGAGCCACAGGCTTTAAGCTGAGGATCGCATCGAGGGAAAGGGCGGACTTCTTCTTCTTCTGCTGTCCACCAGCTTTAGATCCACCCGGAGCAGATTTGCGCTTGGCAGTCACTTTAGGGCGGCGGGTCCCGATATCTGCTCCTGCGCCGGACCCAGGCGATACCACATTAACCGTCTTCGTGGGAGCATGGGGCGTCGGTGGTGCATCCACCGTAGTAGGCAGCGGCAATCCCCGCGGAGGACTCAACACGCGTGGTCGATCGACTCCAGCATCTTTTAGCGGAGGGACGACCGGGAGCCTTGGCTGCAAAGGGGCCTTGCGATCGCCGCCGGGAGGCGCACCCCTACGGTCAACCAGCATACGCTTCTCCGTTAAGATAATTGGGCCCATCGCATGCGCATACCAGGCCACATATGAATTAAGCATCTTAGGGGCACAGCTGGGTTCACTAATTAAGAAATAGGAACCTGTGTTAAGCCGTGTAAAATGATGCATCGCATTCTTTATCCCCTCTGGGCCGACCACGGGCGTTTCCAAGAAAGCTTCCAGCGGGATCCCTTGGTTGTAGCTTGACTGCCGGGCAAGTCGGTGTGGGTTATACCCCATAAACAAGGCTGTCTTATTCTGCCTAAACACTAGATAGCTCGGCCGGATGGAGTAGAGATGGAGGATTTCCCGAGCTTTCAATACAGAAGCCCCATCTTTGAAGTCATCACGCAGGGGCACCACTGATTTGGTGGTCTCTGAGCCTATGGTTATGACCTTATCCACAAAGGAAACCTTCGCTCCGAACAGATGTGGACGAAGGAGCAACCCTCTAGACTCCCGCGGGGCTGGAACCACAATTGAAGCCCCGACCAACCGCATGACTCTCGGGAGTCTGTATTTCTCGAAGAGCGGAGGAGTCTTGTGGGCACCAAACACTCCTCGCACGTGCATCTCCATCCAAGAAATAAAATAGTGCATCGGGAAGTTGGCAGGCTGTACCCCAGGCTCACTAGCGTCCGCCGCTACGCTAAGTCCATTGTAAAGGTAAGCCAATCCGGCGATCCCTACCGATAACTGCAAACCGGCCACCATTCGATGCGTCGGGTAAAAGACGGAGGGCCGCATGAGGCGTGGGTGCATGGGGAGCGCGAAGCTGCATAACCATAAACCCAAGAACCCTATGAAAAAAGTCTCCTCGTCCATGCCAGGAACGGCGATCTCTGAGAAAGGGACGCTGGCAGTGCTGGGGAGATAAAAATTCCGCTGGTCATTTTCCGATGTAGGTCGGCGGTCCAAGCCGAAACCAAAAGGGTCAACAAGCTGAGCGAACTTCTCGCTCTGCTCTGATAGGAACTCCGGGCGAATAAAACGAGCAATGAAATCCGCGAAACTGACGCCCCGGTCGCCCGATTCCAAATGGAGTTCCTCATAGATCTCCAACACCTTCACCAAGCCCGGATGCTGATACTCAATGGCGTTCTCCGGAGTTAAGTCAAACACCAGCTGCTTAGTGGCAAAGACGTACTCGTCAGGAGGAAGCAGCTCCTCGTAGTGCTCCCCCCTCATTGGTAGACCTGAAATCTCAGCAAATTCCTCCAAAGAGATGGAGACTTTCCTATCCGCTATCAGGAAGGTGTGGGTGGGGATGTTCCATTGTTCAATAAAGGCCTTCATCCACCATGTTGGAGGAGAAGGATACTCGAAAAGCGAAACGTAGACGGCCGAGTATAAACCAATCGTCGTCAGGTGAGCCCTTTTCGCCGCTAAGATGTAGCGGGCCCATTGCAAATAGCCGGCAAGCGGTCGCGGGATCAGTCCAATATTATAAGCCTGTCCCCAAGGGCGTGCTTCACCCTGACAGATTCGCCTCCCCAAGATGTCTATCGCCGGTGGCGGCTGCACTGGGATGGCACCAATGGCAGGCTGGAGGAGATCGTCAGAATTCCAATTTTTAACCTCCACGGCATACTTCACCGGGGGCTCGTCCGCATAAGGGATCGTAACTATGGGCTCAGAGGGCGAGGCAGAGCTGAAGCTGCGACGGCCTTGGATGATTTGGCTGTACCACCTTCCCCACAGGTGGAGTTTCTTGCACTCGGGGTCATGATCTTTAATCAAGGCAAACGCTACCCGGTCCACTGGCGAATGGGGGAACCCTCCTTCCGAGCGAACGAAAGGGAAAGACAAATCTTCAGACATGTTTCATGTAGAAAAGGCAAGAAAATAATAACCGTTAGTGTTCCAATGCTTCACATTTTAAAGTCCTACATCACACTGCAATGCAGTGGGTAGGGGACCAAAGGGGGACCTACAAAATCTAGATGACGGCGCATCATTTGATAAGACAGTCCCATCATTGGATGAGACTGTCAGTTAATGAAAAAAAACCCCAAGAGAATATCCTCATTGAGGGGAAATCCCTAGAGACAAGGAGAAAATCTCCTCTTTTAGAGCAAAACTCTGTCACAGAGTGACATCTGTCAAACTCTGATCTCAAGGGAATAAAACTTCCTAAAAAAAGGGGGGCCTAGCTCTGTAATAGTAATGAAAACTATAACTCCTAAGGATTAAAAGAAAAAATTTGGGATCTTAAAGATCCATGAAAACTTTTAGGAGTTCTCCATTTGATCTATGAGCAAGGCTCTGTTCATGGGTTAAAACCCAGGAACAAGATCTCTGTAAATTTTTGAGAGCAAGGCTCTGTGGATGAAACCCTAAAGGGGTTTTCTTTAGATCAAAGATCTATAAGAGCAAGGCTCTGTTAATTAAATTTGATTTAAATTAATTTAAATTTTTACCTAGAGTGATTCCAAGTCCTGAACTTTAAAGTTCTTGGGAAGAAGCAAGAGCAAGGCTCTGTGGATGAAACCCCAAAGGGGTTTTCTTTAGATCAAAGATCTATAAGAGCAAGGCTCTGTTAATTAAATTTAATTTAAATTAATTTAAATTTTTACCTAGAGTGATTCCAAGTCCTGAACTTTAAAGTTCTTGGGAAGAAGCAAGAGCAAGGCTCTGAGAGTTCTTAAGCAAGAGCAAGGCTTTGAATCAAAGTTCTTGAAACGGTAAAGAAATTAAGGGACCAAGGGTCCCATTTATAGGCGCCTGCGCCTCTTCACCTGACCTCCATGATCCAACGGTCGGGATCTTGCCACCGCTGCACTCATGTGCGCGCCACGTGAGCGCAACGGTGGGGGGGCATTTGTTCCCCCAATCAGAGCAAGGCTCTGTTTGAATTTCAAAAATTCAAATTTTGAAGCAACGCTTCGGATCCCGTGCGCTGCGCGCAACGCGTCACGTGTCAGAAGTTGACACGGCAGCACAACGCCCAAGGCAGTGCGTCCAATCAGAGCAAGGCTCTTTAAAAAACATAAGCAACACTCAACTGCGCAAGCGCTGCGCTGCGCGACACGTGTCTGCGCAGTTGCGCAAGCACAACTGCGCAAGCGCACCGCTGCGCGACACGTGTCTGCGCAGTTGCGCAAGCACAACTGCGCAAGCGCACCGCTGCGCGACACGGCTACGTGACACGTGTCTGCGCATTTGCGCAAACACGACTGCGCAAGCGCACCGCTGCACGATACGTGTCTGCGCAGTTGCGCAAGCGCTTCACTGCGCGACACGTTTCTGCGCAGTTGCGCAAGCGCTGTTGCGCAAGCGCTTCACTGCGCGACACGTGTCACTCACTGGGGGAGTTGCGCAAAACAGAATAAATCTTGTTAAAACAAGAAGATTTTCTTGTATAAGGCAGGGGCCTTTGGATCAAAGATCCAACGGTGGGGAAAATTCCCCAAATCACTCAGAAAAAGATTTTTTTAACAAATTTAATTAATTTTTTAGCACTATAAAAAAGACCCCAGACCTCATTTCAAAGGGGAAAAACATCTGGTTTTAAAAAAAAAGAAGAGAGAGAGAACTCTTGAGAACTCCTTGAGAACACAAAAAAGAAGGTAAAAACCTTTAAAACAAGAGAGAATTCTCTTAGGAATAGATCATTGATCTAAGAAAAAGATCAGTGATCTTCAACAAATAAATAAATAAATAAAAATAATAAAAATAGTGCCTTGCACTTGCTATGAACCTTTGGTTCTCTGAAACAAGGAAAAACTTGTTTTTCTTTGATCCAAATCAAGGGATAAAAAGTGCCTTGCACTTCTGTTCTTGAATCTAAAAGATTCTTGGTGCTTTGCACAAATGCAATGCATTACTTGAAAGGCCAGGCCCAAATCAAAAAGATCTAGCAGGCCAAAATAAATTGCAAAGCAATAAAAAGGGCAGAGCCCAAATGAAATTGATGCTTTGCATCATTTATAAAGGGCAGAGCCCAAAACAAATTGATGCTCTGCATCTTTTTTGGGCAAAGCCCAAATAAAAATAAAAAGAAATGCAATGCAAAAGCAAATAAATGTTGGACATTTTCAACTGGACTTAGCCCAATCGTGGCCATAAGTCCTTAAACTAAATTAACTGAGCAAAACAGCTCTCCTAAACCAATCCACATCCGGTTCAAGGGTACATCTCCGAACTCCTTTGATATCCATCGTTGTAATTCCTCAACGACGTCAAAGAGGTGACGGGTCCCAACGACCACACACCCATATGGACTGCGGGGTCCTTAAACTCGTGGACCGAAACGTCCTTAAACTAATATTGGACCGAAACGTCCTTAAACTAATATCGGACCGAAACTTCCTTAAACTAATATCGGACCGAGACGTCCCTAAACTAATATCGGACCGAGACGTCCCTAAACTAATATCGGACCACCACGTCCCTAAACTGGAATATGGACCACCACGTCCCTAAACTAGCGATGGACCACCACGTCCCTAAACTGGAAAGTGGACCACTACGTCCCTAAACTGGAACAATAGAGCCTCCAAATGCTCTTTTGCCGGATCTAAACGGTCCCGTTTAAGTTGATCTTAGCCCCAAACACGGCTAACGCATCCTTAGACATTTAAATGAATGATAAAACCCCAAATCAACTCTGGTTCAAGGGTACATCTCTGAACTCCTCTGACACCTATCGTTGTAATTCTTCAACGACGTCAGAGAGGTGACGGGTCCCGACGGCCATAAATGCTATGGACCACTATGTCCCTAAACTGGAACAATAGAGCCCAAATGCTCTTTTGTCGGATCTAAACGATCCCGTTAAGTTGATCTTACTCTCAAACTGGACTAACGTATCCTTAACAAACGTTTAAGTCGATCTTAGCCTCAAAAATGGCTAACGTATCCTCCAAACAGACTTTAGTCCCAAATTGGACTATGAATCTCCCAAACTAGAACAATAGAGCCCAAACGCTCTTTTGTCGGATCTAAACGATCACGTTAAGTTGATCTTAGTCTCAAACAGGACTATCGTATCCTTAACGAACGCTTAAGTTGATCTTAGCCGCAACGCGACTAATGCATCCTTAAACTATAAACACCAAACCCAAATCTAAGTAAATACGGATTTGGACTAATCCACGTCCTACGGGTGGCGGTATTACTCAGTCTCCGTATACAATCCACGGGCAACCACAAACAAAACAAACACACACGACACGAAGTGAAATTCTGGAGAAGGAGAAAGTTGTTACCGCGATGCGGTAGCGTAATTAACTGCAGGGGCTTGCGCCTGCAGGGAAGAGCGTCCCCACAATCAAAAACCCCTCAAGCGAGGGGGAATCTGACGAAGTCTGCTACATCGGCCGCATCCGTCTAAACCTCCGATACACGGTGCCATAAATCAACTTGGCATCTTCGGAGAGGTGGACGGATAGCACCAAATAGCATCTGCCCCGAATCTCAGCGTCAGGACATCGCGGTCCTGTGCGCCGCCTTTCGGAGGGGAACACCAGGATTTAGTAGGTATCACTTTGATCCTATATGGAGAATCCTTGTGATAAGCGGAGATTGACCGAGCGTAGCATAGGAAACTCCTTCCCTATTAAGAGTATGTCATCCACGTACTGTACGAGGATCACTACCATACTCTCTACTACCTTTTTGTATATACAAGGTTCATCTACCATTTTGATGATGTCAAACTCTTTGACTAACTCATCAAAACAGATGTTCCAACTCTGCGATGCCTGCTTTATCACATAAAATATCTTGCACACGTTTCCGCTGCTCCCACTGTCTACGAAGCCCTCTGACTGTGTACTTATAGACGCTTTCTTCCAAATCATCATTTAGAAAAGCAGTCAAGACACCCAACCGCCAGATATCGTAGTCATGGTATGTAGCCGTGGCAAGTAGGATCTGGATGGACTTAAGCATAGCTACTTAGAAAAGGTTTCATCATAACCCATACTTGGTCAATGATGCAAACCTTTAACGAGTCTAGCTTTGAAAGTCTCAACTTTTCCATGTACACCAAGTAATCTTCTCAAGATATACTTGCTCCTGATAGGGGTTTAACCCTTCAGATGAAGCAACTAAAGTCCATACTTTATTGGTGTATAAGGATTCCATCTCAGATCGCTAAGCATCCAGCCATTCTTACAGAGTCCTACTCCTGATGGCCAGCCCGAAACTAGTTGGGTCATCATCTCATGATGCAATCCTCGCTCCCACTGTCATAGAGAAACCGAAGTATCTCTCAGGTGGGTGAGGAACCCTACTAGATCGACGGAGAGGCTGAGGTTCGTTGGTTGCTATTGAATCTTTTGGTTCTACCAAATCATCTGCTTCAGTTTGTATAGCTGGAACTTTTCCAGATCTATATAACAGACCTTGCCTCGAGCTTGTCCGGATTTTGCTTTTAGACATAGGCCGGACAACCCCAAATCTTAACTGACTTAAGAGATGGGCTCTTCCCTTTCCATATCTCATATGAAATGGTAGGCATCTGATTTGATCTGAACCCTATTCAATAGGTATGCAACTTTATAAGTGCATAACTCCCTAAAAAGGAAATAGGAAGCTCAGTAGTACCCATCATAGAGCACACCATATCACATAGGGTGTTATTTGTCCGTCCCGATATACCATCGTGTTATGGTGTATGCGGAGGAGTAATGCTGAGAGAGAATCTCATTCTCCTTTAGAATAGTCCAGGAATCCCGTGCTCAAGTATTCTCCTCCTTGATCTCATCAAAGGACATAATACTTATACCCGTATTTTGGTTCTCTACTTCTAACTTATATTCTGTGAATATCTCAAAAGGTTCGGACTTGTGTTTCAACAGGAACATATGTCTGAATCTCGAGAGATTATCAGAGAATGTAATGAAGTACAAAGAACCGGTCTTGGCATGTGTAGACTGGGGACCTACATACATCAACATGTATCATCCCAAGAGTTCACTAACTCTTTCTCTGTTTCCAGTAAACGGAGCTATGGTCATCTTATCTCTGTGACATGACTGGCAAGTTTCACAAGATGTAAATTCAAACTAATTTAAATATGCATCTAAATGTAACTTTAGCCAGTCGGGTCGCATTGATATGACCTAGTCTACAATGCCTCAAGAAGGATTCGTTCATTTCTGAACTCTTCCTCTTGTGTGTGTTTTGTATACTAAAGAACTGTAGTTTGATTTAGAACATCAATGCTTTTAGATAACGTGCCTGAACTGATCAACTTTTGATATAGGAAATGTTCAAAACATTATCCAACAATACAAAATATTATCCTTCTTTATCTAAATAAAGAGACTGATATAATTTTGTATATCAGGTTCGGTATCTAATAACATTTGTTCAGAATCAATGTATTCTGGTAATACAGGGTGACAGTGACCAACAGACTTGGCTGCAACACTTGCACCGTTTTCTGCCTCATGAAACTTATCACCCGTTCTCAGTTCTTTACCTTTCTGTAGCCCATGTAACATATTACATATACGGGATCCTGATCCGGTATCACATACCCAGGACGTAAAGGACATTTGAGAAACAGTTCTCTGTAACGAACACACCGGAAGGAGATGCATCATATGCACTTTCTTCGTTTGGGCGGCACGGGAATTCTGGTAATCCCCTAATTCCTGCTCTATCTTATAACATTTATAAGTTGGAGCGGGACCAACGTTCCCCAGCTCAGTATAACAAGCGGGTTCGGTCAATTTATCCGTTTTATTATCTTGATTAAGGCGTGATATGGTCGTTACCTGGAGAGAGAGAGAAGAAAACACTCTGCGTGCGCTCTTGCAAGATCAGATTGGTTATTATGTTATCTAATCAGGATGGCTCCCACTGTTTTTATCAAATCTTCCTTCAAACCCTAAAAGGAAAGACTAGCCGGGATTAATTACACGCTACAAGTTCGCCAATCTTTCAGCCAGGCCAGTGTCGGTACTTTGAGGGAGGTGCCCCGTGCTTTCGCACGAACCTAATTAATGTAAACCTCGTTTTCCCAGAGGCGTAACCCCGTTGACACCTTTCTAGACACCTACTTGATCGGCTAATTGTAATATATAAAACTCTCCCAGGAGTAACAATTACTCGTAGTGGGTATCGGGATCCAACTATCTCATAGAAGGTATGCAATCTCATTGCAAATTTCAACACTTGAAATTCCCGATAATATTTTGCCCCAAGCGTCCTATGACCTTGACAGAGGTCAACAAACCATAGGCTGCTAGTCAAGTTCAACCCGTCATTTCTTGATTGAAGTAAACCCACCCACACGACCCTTGACAGAGGTCAACAAGGTCGCACGACTACCCTAAATCAATCACATCATATGCTTATGCAGATAAGCGCTAATCAGCTACCGCACACTACGCCTTGACAGAGGTCAACAAACGCAGCATGAATACTAACCAGTACATATCTGAAATGACGGAGGGCTACGACAGGTTTTTCTGAAAACCTTTTGCGTAATGAACTTGATATCGTTGTAGAATCAAATGATTTTAAATGGAGTGTTTTTGAGCTTTTCTAGTTTTGCTAAAGGGGTCACTCCCGGTGGAGGGATCGTCGGCCCTTTCCTCGTCGAATGAGGTGCAGGATATATCATATACATCACTGTGCAAAGCAGAAACTATAGAAGCAATCAAAAGACAAACCGAGAGTTGTAGCATCTGCCAGTTATTGCTAAAGGAGTCACTCCCGGTGAAGGGATCTCGGTCCTTTCCTTATCGAATAAGGTGCAGGATGTTCTACAAGGAACACCGCGATGCAAAGCAAGAACTGTAGCTAGCTGTTTTATTTAGAAATTCGATTCCACAACATCTTAGGTTTCTTTTCTTTCATTAATCATATTAATGAAGTCCCATCATTTAAGTACCTAATCATCACAGATAAATACGACGTACACTTATGCCATCCGCATTCGCCTCGATGTCCTCTCGTGCACCGTTAGGTTAGGTAACTAACGGCAGAGCAGGGCAGGGCTAGCGCGGGTGTAAAACATAAGTAACGTCTATATAATATATCATGTATACTATAACAGTATCCATCACAGAACATCAAATGATCACATCACAGATATCGCAACAGAAGAATCATATGAAATATTGGATATACTAGGACGTCCGTGTTTTTAATACGAGCCAGTATAAAACACGGATTCCACGGTCGCGATGAATAGCCAAAACCCACACCCCTAGACCCCTACGAGAGCGGCAAGCAACCCTACCAATTCTAGAGTTAGGAGACCCGGACTCGACTCCTCGAGTTGGTCTCCCACTGGACTCCAGAACCCGGTTACTTGTGCCCTCCTCCCTGGGTCTATCCTAGTGCGGAAAAGTAAATAATATACAAAGGTGACATCTTCCGCTACCTGGAAGTGTCCCAATAAAAGAATATTACATACAAAATTTTTTACATGAATGAAAATGAAAAACACTCATCTCACATAAAACCCCCGACTATTCAAAACGCGACGATCCAATATAACATATCCAGCAACACATAACATCACATGTCATCAACGTAAGTAAATGTGCGCATCCGAATTGTCGTTGACATATAGCAACGAAACCGGCGATATCACATATTACACTTACGGTCACAGAAAAGAAAGTGTAAAACTACCACTGTTGGAATCCGCAACCTTCTTAGACATCGCATGCCTAATCAAATGAATTCTTTAGACATCACATGCCTAACAATTATAAACCCCGCATTTTAGTCTCATTATCGAAAACACTTTTCAATATCAAGTCGGGCAATTCAACAAGATTCCCGATAAACTGATCGAATGCTCGTCGCAAACTTTAGTAGACGGCCGCACCCCCTATGCCGTCGACGAAGTGCACCAAGGCGGAACACCGTTGCCGCGAGCACCCGGACGGATGCTTTCGGCGACGGGGTTCTCCTACAGTCACTTGGTCGGGGCTATGGGGTATGGCTGTCAATTAAGTTTACCCGGCGAGTATCCGCGTACGCTACGTGATTGCGACGGACTTTTGATCGCATCAAAATTCCGTGGCAACCGATCAAGTGAGACTAAAGTGCTGTGTTTATAACATTCATTCAGTTATCTCATAACTAATTGTGAATTCCAATTATTGTATCACTTTCCGGATAAATAGAAAATGTTAAACTTTCCGATCGAACAATCGAACACCGAAGTTTTCCCGAAACAGCTCAACACATGAAATAAGTTTAAAAATATTCACTTCGTGCCTCAGTACCAACGGTCCAGCCGTAGAAGGGTCAAGCCAACGCCTCACATGTGGCACGCCGTACTGCCCCAAACCCGAAGGTTCAAAGGGCAGTTCAAGACGGTCACATAATCGAGTTAAGGTTTGTTGTCTTCTAGAGGGTCCATCGCGTTACTTGCACTACTCGTCTTTAAACCACGGAAAAATCCAACACTTGGAAATTTTCCGGCAGGGGAAAAATTGGGTATTTATATCCGGTCGAACAGTTTAACATATTCAACAAATTATCCGGAAAACACATAGACAAAGTTTGATAATCCGATCGAATCTACGAACTCCCAATACAACCCAGAGAACTCAACTCTTGAGTAAATATTAAAAATTCCTAAAAAATAAAGCACCTGAATATAGGAATTACTGTGCAATTTTTAAAACTTGATGTGACAGAATGACCGCGGAACCGCCGCACGAGGCATGCTCGTGCCGCGGTTCCGCCGCACTTTAGTTGAATCATGGGCACGTGCTGCACAGATTTTCTTAAAATTCCCTGCTGAATTTTCTGCATATTTTTAATGTGGAAAAATGCACAGTTTTGAAAAAAGTACAGAGAAAGCTATTGTATTAGGGTTTCGGGTTCGTACGGACTTCAAACTTTGTCTACACATCGCCTAAGGCTCTAGCTAGGCTCTGATACCACTGTAGGGTTCCTAGGCACTCAAAGGAGGTCTCACAAGGCATCAACCATGCCAATTTAAATCTTTTCGGTGCCGAGAAACCCTAGACTAGATCGTTAACTAGAATTTTAGGCGAAACTAGAAACTAGTTAACAACTTAACTAAAGGGTAAACGGAAATACAACCTTTGTAGATCCGGTCCTCCACCTCCATAGCTCCGTGACGGTGTACCCTCGCTGCGATCATCGGATCCCGGGCTCTAGCGTCGGCTTCATCGGAGAAATGGGCGGGCTAGGTCATCGACTTCGATGCCGAAGATGATCTACGTCGAGGCAACACAAGATCAAGCTCCAACTTCACCAAGCCATGAAACTTGTGAAGAAAACACCCTATACTACTTGGCAAGTGGTAGAGGATGAAGAAATAGGAAGTGGGTTCACTTTAGAATTGGATTTCTCACTCTTTTTCTCAAGTTGCCATTGATGGAGGCAAGGTTTTCTTCATGTTGAAGAAGGAGAAGAAGAAGATAATATGATAAGTATTATCAAAAATAGAAAATAAAAGGAATACTTATCATATAGAAACCATGGTCAAGTGTAGAGAATGAACTAGGGTTAAGTGGAATGGTTAGGGTTAAGCATGAAAACAAAAATGGTCACTTAGTCAAAGCTTCATGAAGCTTCAACTAGCAAACAAAGAAAGCCTCCATTCATTTATTTTGCAAAAATAAATAAACAAAATAAATAAATGAATAAGTAAATCAAAAACCCTAACCATTACACAACCATGGTTTAATCATACACTTAACTAAGTATGCTTGTATCATCAAACATGATACAATCAAGTGCACAAAAGTATATCACATATACAATGTGCATATCAAGTGAGAAAATCCTTTTTAAGTGAACCAATACCAGTTAATGCAAAGTAATATATTAAATATATAATTATACATTAAATCATTAAATCAATACTTGATTTAAAAACCCGGTCATATCGCATATGACCGACTAATATCCAATGTATCGACTTATCGAATCAATCCTTGATTCGATAACTAGGTTATATCGCATACAACCAATCGATACATTCATCGCGAGAATAGAATACAGTATCACATACTGGTATTATCCTCGGTCCCGCACATATCTCATATGCGCTCCTATTTCGTTTCGCTTGAGCCAGGAAACCCCTGTGTAGGACTCTAAAGACTCGTCAATACGCCGGCAGCAGGTGATGATCATATCAAACACCCACAAGCCGCAAGCAGTCTGCTAAACGTAACGGCCACCCGGGTATTGAGCGATCAGAAGATCAACGAGCAAGCCCGCTCACACTCCAGTGAATCCAACGAGTAACACTATCGTACAGTCTGGTCTATTCGTCTGATATGTCGCATATCTCGTCTAGGGGTGGTAAACGTCAGACCCCAATAACTCGATAAGTCATGTCGATATGAGGCTCATAACGGGTCGAGAAACTACTGGTAACACTTACCAGTAAATCCCAAAAGTTGCCTTGGCCAAGGACTTCCTGTTATAGCCAATCGAGCACTGCGCAACATCAACTCCCTATACCGGGAGAGACGAAACCCCTCCTATCGCTCATTGTCTCCATGTGATTCGGGACTGTACCCAAAAGCCACCTTTTTGCACGCCCTCTTGGACGTGGTATGATGGAAATCAAAGCACAGTGGGAATCACACAAGACTCTATGACGATCTCGGGTCTACAGACTAACCTGTACCAGTGTCACCAGAGAACTGCCATCTGACGTAAGGTATAATACCATCTGGGAGTTCTCGGCGAGTCCGTCCAGTGTACCCAGTCTCTACTGAGCACCCGTATATCATCTCTGATGTCAAACACCAATGGATATGGGATCATCCATCGCCCATCTGTATGGGTCGAGAAGCTACACGCTAGTCTACTCTGGTATATCGATGCCTTGTCTCGATACACCCACGACTAGGGACTTTGAAGGATGTACTTATGGACTACCATGTCCCCACTAGTATGATCCGCATCATAGTCCAGGTAGTCAAGTACACATCCTAAGGGCTTTACCAACATGTAACAGAGAGACAATCAGTGTACACGTCAAGGTAAAGAGTAACCAGATTGCATACTATCATATCGAGCAAGAATGTCATCCCTATATATGTCCAAGCATCCACTACAATATACATCCTATGTATAGTAATGGCATCTATGGCATACATATAACTAACAACTATTCAGTTGTCTTTTCCTTTTACCTTCTCTCTGGTTGCGAGTACTCCTTGGTTTAGGAGATAGCACACCTATTACGCAAATTGGATAGTCTTCTTCCAAACCTTAGGCTGGTGCCGACCGGTGGGGAATGAAGAAAACCAATTAGCCTAACGATGGTGTACAGAAGGTATTAAGTAAAGACATAATAAGGGATTAGTATGAGGGCAAAGTAAACTGCGACTGCTATTCACGACCAAACCAAGTATTTCTTCGCCAATCCTAAATCACCTTTGTATTTCTCCAGAACACTCCATATCACTACGAAGATCTACAGTTTATTGGATACTCCATCGTATGGTTATATACAAACTCGAAAGGAACTTGTTCCAGTTCGGGGATGGATTCTGGTTCAGGAGAAATAGGAATAAGGTTTATTCGGTTGTCTTTTATCTTCACCTTCTCTCGCATTGCGAGTGCTCCTAGGATTAGGACAGTACACCCATTATGCTTCTTGGATAGTCTTCTTCCAAACCATAGGCTGGTGCCGAACGGTAGGGAAGGAAGAAAACCATTTGGCCTAAAGGGGTATGCAGAAGGTAATGCCTAAAGACATATAAAGGGATTTGGAGAGGTGGCAAAGAATTACACGGTTACAGTTGTGAATATTGATAATGGAAGAGGCATTACTAGGAATACCAGGATACCCCAACGAAACATTTCAATGTTTCAGTTTCACTGTGTACTGTTAATGGAAAACTGATTTCCCGATTAGATACTTACTCCAGGGTATGTATTTACCAGGTATGATTCTCACATCTGTATGGTTTTACAGATGATGAGTGGGAGTAAGTTATTGGGAATTAGGTGATCATCCTCATTATATCGGGATTCGTTGAAATTGGTGATATTTGAGGAAATCACATGGGCTGTTTGCCGGTCGGCAAATATTTGATTTTGAATATCCGCTGTTATGCACCAATTTCAAATCGATATATCTGTACGTCTATTTTCATAGAGTGAGATATACCTTTTTGAAATTATGTCTATGACATTTACCTATATCAGTGGATGGTTAGGTAAGGAGCATTGATCAGCGGTGTAATTCTTCATAACCATAAGTACAGTTTTCAACCTACGACACACAGTGAATGAGTTATCAGATTCAAGGGACTTATACAGAGTATTGTATGTTGTCCAGGGTCCATCAGGACAGAGGGGTTGGTCCTCGTACTATATTCGGTTTACTTATGACTTCTCTAGTTTTTAGACAGGTGTTTCGTGGAAACACAGGGTCCAAATTTTGAGAAGTTATAGGTATTTGAATAAAGTAGAGAACCAGATATTGCAAGTATCGGGATTCTTCAAAGTGATCGGAGATGTAGATACTTGTGTAGGGTGTTCAGTTGATAGTAATGATTAAGAGAACTTGCTTCTCTTTCAGGTTACTCATAATTGGAAGCATTCCTAAGTTGAGTAACGCTGATCGGCCTCCTTCCATTTAGTTGACATGCACTGGAGACAGCTGCATGATTTGAATCTGGTTCAAATAAATCAGTGCTTCTGGTTCTATATTGGATATAGAACAGTTCATATCTTAACGATGTTAAGGTACGGGGAGTTGTCCGGCTTATGCTTAAAACCAGACTCTGGATAACTCAAGGTACGTTTCTATAATGGCTGTTTGTGGGTTGACCCAGGCTATGACGAGGGTTGACTTTCTACCATCTGGAAGATCAATAGTGATATTGTTCTAGACTCGCCACAGTTTTATTAAAAATGAATTTTTTTTTTGGAAAACAGTAGTGGGAGTATGATAGAACTGGAAGTGATTCCAGAACCACAAACGATTACTGAAGATTTGATAGGAACCTAAAGATTCAATCTGGTTTGACATTCTATTGGCCACTCCGCAGATACGATGGGTAACCTCAGGCACCCGAGAGGTACTCCGGTAGCCTCAAGGACGGTGACAGGGAGGTTCTTGTTTACCCAGACTTGCCATTGCTGTTGTTCCAGGCTGCGAGACCCGGCGGGAGGATCAGTATAGCGTCGTTCTAAACTGGCTTTAGAAGTGTACGTCTATATGACTCTGTCAGAGGGTTGTCGTAGTCAGTGGGAGCAGCGGAAGTATTGGTGGACAGGTGGCTTATGTCTATTTATAGACTAAAGCAGATGTAGCGGAGATAGATCATCAATTTCTGATGTGACAGTCATAGGTTTGACTTCATCAGAATAGGGGATGGATCTGTTGAGAAGGTAGTAGGGTGTGTTGTCATGGTATTTGGATGACATACACAGAGTAGGAAGTGATATTCCTATACTACGATCGGTTATACTTTGGTCGTCACACAGTGGTTTCTCCACATGGGACTTGGATATTATATCATACATACTGGTTACTAGATCTATGGTTTTAGATCTAGATTTGGGTGGTTTCTCAATCAGGGTACTTAGACAGTATTCTAAGAGTATTTAGAATGGACGAATCCTGGCACAGTAGTGTACCTGCAGGTGATGGAGTCACCCTCTCTAAAGGTGTCTTACAGACTAAAGGGGAGAGGGATGTGCATGATTGGCAGATCACTTGCTCAGGCAATTGAGTCAATCATGAGATGTCAAGTACCACACCAGATGTTGTTCTTGCACTACATGCAATAAGTTGACATTGATCTTATCCTAGAGAAACAGTCGGAAGCAGTTTTAGAACATAAGTGGATGTTCTAGGGATATGATAACGACAGCCTTTTTAGGAGACAGTTATCATTCCAGGCTTCCAAGGTGACCTGGACGACAAGGAGGTTGTCAGAGTTATAGTTTTCCTTATGACGAGGGGCAGTATTTTGGACAGGTGGTCCAAGGCAATACTGAGGGAGGCATGGCGCAGGATACTGATTAAGTTCAGTTGACGATACAGTCTAAGAAGTTTGGATTTGGAGTTCATTTATGAGCTAGGTCCCATCAGACATCCAGACACATTCTAAGACATGTATTGCTCATTTCGGGAGATGGCTTTCTCCGTGAACTTGAGATATAGAGAGACATAGAAAGAAACATCAAAGCGGATCCACTCGCTGAGGCTATTCCTCGAACGCAATAGTTTCGCAAACGAGCTTTGTGAGACTGACTAGTAGAGGAGTTGGGTATTCGGTATCATACGGGCTGTGAGTATGTGACATCGCAATAATTAGCCTTGAGTGCAAGTAGGAGATTGTTAGAGATAGTGCCCTCAGAGTCAATTATTGGATCACAGGCACGTGATTGCAATGATTGAGGGAGGACCTATCCCGGTAGGACAGTCTTACTCAAGATGATAGTATGCTATCTGGTTTATCTTTATCATCGTGTACTGCTTTAGGTGACCAGACATGTCACTATTGCACGTTGATAAAGCCCCTAGGATTCATACTTGACTGCCAGCAGTATGAGGGCGATCATATACGTGGAAGTTGGTAGCTTATAAGCACATCTTTAAAAGGTCCCTAGTCGTGGGAGTTTCGAGACAGGGCATCGATACTCCAGAGTAGACTAGTGTATACAGTCGAGACCCCGACGAGGGACGGTGGCCGGTCTCACAAGCCACTGGTGTCAGTTGGTTCACCTAAGATGTATACGGGTGCTCATTGGGTTATGAGTACACCGGACAGGACTCGCCGGGAACATGCTAGTTGGTCTTATACCTGACGTCAGATGGCAGTTCCCTGGTGACATGTGTACAGGTTAGTTCATCGACCTGAGGATCGTCATTTGTCTCGTGTGAGTTCCCACTGTACTTTGATTACTACCCTACCATGCTCAAAGGAGACGTGCAAACAGGTTTTAGTTGGGTACAGTCCCAAGCCAGATGGAGGCAGTGAGCGGATCTTCAGGGGTTCGTCTCTCCCGGTATTGGGGGTGAGGTCGCGCTGTGTCTAGGAGAGCCAGAACATGAAAAGTCCTTGGCCAAGGCAGGAGATTTACTGGTAGGTATTCCAGTAGTATCTCAGGGTGTTCTGGGCTACACTCCGACACGACTTGTACCGCTTTTAGGGGTCTGACTTTTACCTACCCCTTAGGCCCGCCATGCGATGCTCATAGATGAACGGACCGGACTGTACGGATAATGTCACTGACAGGCTCAGTAGAGTGTCAGGATGAGTTCGCTCATCGACGTCCCTTTTGATCAATAGCTGGTGGCCCGTCACGTATGGCTAATACCTCTGACGTGCTAGTGGTTAAATCCACAGCCATAGTACTGACGAGTCTTTAGAGTCCCCCACATTCAGTTGCTCAAGTTTCGGGCGAAACGTTGTAGAGGCCGTATGGAGATATGGCAGGGTTCGATCAGATACGTGCGGTATTGCACGGATCAGGATCGGACGGTTAGTACTAGAGGCCGTATGGATATATGGCAGGGTTCGATCAGATACGTGCGGTATTGCACGGATCAGGATCGGACGGATATTACTAGCCAGCTTTGGTTTAAGCCGGATCCTAGTATAGTACAGTGTAGATGTTGTCTCATTGCATTTGTATTCGGTCGGAATGCAGATGTGGGTGTGTATACACAGTATTGGGGTTCTCCTGTAATTTATTACGGGACCAGTTTTCTGGAGTTGCCAGTTTGCTTTCCATTTTGGCCATATTTCTTTGTATCTTTCCTTGGCCGAAGAATGGTGGAGGAGGGCTTATTTGCATTTGTGCAAATTAGCTATTTGGAGGGTTGTCTTTGTATACTTTTGTATCATGATGGTTTCATGATGGAGCCCCATCCCTTGACCTTCCATGGTTCATGATTGCTTGACTTTTTGTAGCAATCATGGTTGTTGATTAGTTGATGGAGTGTGGTTTTGCTAGTGATGATGATTCTTGCATGATGACCATTCCTCTCACTTGCATTATCCTTGTGGCTATCCTTTTCACTCACTCTCTCCATTTTGTTTTGGCTGGCCAAAGAGAAAGGGGGGGCTGCCCATTTTGATTTGGTGTGGGATTTTTGTATCTTTGGCTTGGTAAAATCCCCACAACTCCATCTCCATAAACCTATATCATTTCCTCCACCATATGGCAACCTCCATGAACCCCAAATGAGACACAAGTTCTACACTACATTCCACAGCAAATCTTGGGCACGTCGACTCGCCAACTTCGTGCCTGAGTTGCCTCGGTATAGAGGTGGGAGCCCGTAAAAGAAGCAGGCGACGTGGTGCCCTTCCGGCGAGGAGGTGGAGACCGGACATTCCGCGGGAGATCGGGACGACGGCGAGAAGACCGGAGGACACGGATCGCTCGGTATATCTCTCTTCCCCATCTTGTAGTTAGCTAGGACTAGTTAATGGCCCGATCCAGGTTTTAGTGCGCGGTGGTGTCGGTTTGAAAAGTTAAAGTAAATCACCGCTTCCGCATTCCGGCGTCGGATTGACGGCCGGGGCGCCGCCGTGCACTTACAACAAGTAAACAGAATATATTACGAGTACCAACCCCTCTGTCCTAATGGACACTGGACAACATACAATACTCTGTATAAGTCCCCTGAGTCTAACAACTCATTCCCTGTGTGTCGTAGGTTGAAAACTGTACTTATGGTTAAGAAGAATTACACCGCTGTTTAATGCTCCTTACCTAACCATCCACTGATATAGGTAAATGTCATAGACATAATTTCAAAAGTTATATCTCACTTTATAAAAATAAACGTACAGATATATCAATTTGAAATTGGTGCATAACAACGGATATTCAAAACCAAATATTTGTCGTCCGGCAAACAACCCAGGTGATTTCCTCAAATATCACCAATTACAACGAATCCCGATATAATGAGGATGATCACCCAATTCCCAATAACTTACTCCCACTCATCATCTGTAAAACCATACAGATGTGAGAATCAAAACTGGTAAATATATACCCTGGAGCAAGGACTAATTGGGAAATCAGTTTTCCTTTAACAATACATAGTGAAACTGAAACATGTAAATGTTTCGAAGGGGTATCCGGATATTCTAAGTAATGCCTCTTCCATTATCAGATTCACAGCTGTAACCGTATATTTCTTTGCCATCTATCCAAATCCTTTTATATGTCTTTAGTCGTTACCTTCTGTACACCCCTTTAGGCTAAATGGTTTTCTTCCTTCCCTACCGTTCGGCACCAACCTATGGTTTGGAAGAAGACTATACAATAAGCGTAATAGATGTACTCTCCTAATCCTAGGAGCACTCGCAACCCGAGAGAAGGTAAAGATAAAAGACAACTGAATAAAACCTTATTCCTATTTCTCCTGAACCAGAATCCATCCCCGAACTGGAACAAGTCCTTCGAGTTCGTATATAACCATACGATGGAGTATCCAAATAAATTGTGGATCTTCGTAGTGATACAGAGTGTTCTGGAGAAATACAAAGGTGATGTAGGATTGGCGAAGAAATACTTGGTTTTTTCGTGAATAGCAGTCGCAATTTACTTTGCCCTTTTACTAATCCCTTTATTTGTCTTAACTTATTACCTTCTGTACACCATCGTTAGGCTAATTGGTTTTCTTCATTCCCTACCGTTCGGCACCTGCCTAAGGTTTGGAAGAAAACTATCCAATAAGCGTAATAGGTGTATTGTCCTAATCCAAGGAGCATTCGTAACCTGAGAGAAGGTAAAAGGAAATGACAACTGAATAGTCTTATTCATTTTCCCCAGAACCGGAAACCATCCTCGAATCTGGAACAAATTCCTTCGAGTTCGTATATAACCATACGATGGTTTTATCCAATGGAAGTGGACGTTCGTAGTAATATGGGGTGTTCTGGAGAAAAGGGTAAAAGTAGGAGTGGCAATGAGGTATGCAACTCTTGACAATCCAAAAGCCGGTGTTTTAAGAAGGTTCGGTTAACTTGGTCACTGAGTCATAGTCAAGGGTCGGGTCATCGTCGCTGCCAAAAAGAGAGAGAAAAGAAACACTCTGCGTGCACTCTAACCTAGATCAGAATGGTTACCAATTTATCCAATCAGGAAACCTCCCACTGTAACCTCAAATTCTCCTCCAAACCTGAAAGAAGAATTAGTCGGGATCATCCGAGGAGTAAACCAACTCATCAGTGGGAATCGAGATCCAATTATCATCGCATGACAACGTGATGGAATCCACTCACGTTACCACACTCCAGAAGGTATGCACATATCTGGCAAGTTTCGGTTTCTTTAGAAACTCCCGATGTGATTTTTACCCCATGCTCTTATGACCTTGATTTTGGCCAACAAATCATAAGTCACATGTCAAGTTCTACCCATCATTATCCAGGTTAATTTGAACCCACCCGTACCTACCCTTGACTTTGGCCAACAAAGCAGTACGACTGTCCCAAACCAACACATCTATCTATGCAACAGAAAGATAACAAATAGCTACCATACACTATGCCTTGACTTTGGCCAACAAACATAGCATGAATACTAAGCGCTACCCGTCTGAAATGACGGAGGGCTACGAATGGTTTTTGGCGAAAAACCTTTAACGTAATGAACTTGATATCGTTGAAGGAACCGGATAGCTTTTTATAAAAATATAGTGGCGAAAACCTTTGCTAAAGAGGTCACTCCCGGTGAAGGGATCTCGGCTCTTTCCCCGTAGAATGAGGTGCAGGATATTCCAACCACGATGCAAAGCAAAAAACAATCGACTATAGTGAAGTTATTATCCTGACGCAAACTTCTGTCCAAGGGGTCACTCCCGGTGAAGGGATCTCGGCCCTTGCCTCGTCGATTGAGGTGCTGGATATTCATAACCGAATACCACTGTGCAAAACAAAAGAGAACATCCTTGCAATAACAGCCTTTTGAAAAATGTTCCAACAACATCAGAATAGGTTTGTTTAGCTTGCATTGATCCAAATCAATGCAGTCCCATCAATTAATCACACCACAAAAGAATGAAAATATGATGTACGTATATGCCATCCGCATTCGCCACTGGGTCACATCATCACCCGTTAGGTTACTTAACTAACGACAGAGAGGGGACTGGACTAGCGCGGGTGTAAAACATATACAACATCTACTAGTATATATATCAATATATAATAATCGCTCAAGGCGTGATAAAATGCAACATCACAGAAATGTAATAAGCATCACAGAACAATACAGATAATCTAGGATCCCCGGGTTTCATAGAGCCGATACTGAAACCCGACATTCCCCTGGTCGTGTGGATAGCCTGTGCAATGAAATCCTAGACCCCTACGGGCGCAACAAGTTACCCGCCAAAACCTGAAGCGAGGCAGCCCCCTTCAACAACGTGAATGGACCACCCAGCACTTCATGGAATCCGGTAACTTGAGCACCCCTCCTTGGGTCAACCTGTATCCCCTACGAGTGCGGCGAATAGCCCGCCAATTCTAGAGTGAAGCCCCCTCCGTCTCAAAGCCATGAGATGCGGGCCCGTTTCCCTCTAGAACCCGGCTATCCGTGCACCCCACCTTGGGGTAATCCTAGTACAGAAAGTAAAATATATACAACGGGTATATCGACCTCAGCCCGGTCGTGTCCCAAAAGAATAATATACAAACAGGCAGTGACGGCAGTCCACATGTCGGACGCTCGCCCCGCAATATCAAATGTACAAATACAATCAAACTGTACTACCATTGCATCCAGGCTATCCACCACGACAAATCCGCAACATCACAGCACAACACAGAACATCAACGTCAATGTCACGTTCGCAAATCCGTCTAAAAGGGCTATAGCAATTAGATAAGATTTACCGATCAAATGACATTTACGGTCGCAGATATAATGTAAATACTATGAACTAACATGTTTAAAATTTTCGATCGACAAAATTTCCCGAAGTGGGCCCCAAGTACAATACCCAGTACTCAGACAAATTTGGGCCCAAACAAAAAATACCAGAAACCACATTTCCAAGTCAGAGACCACCTCAGAAAATTTGGTGCACTGTGGCTACAGTACTGCGGCGGAACCGCGGCCAAAACGTGGGTACGGCCGTGGTTACGCGGCGCTACAGGGCTATTAATGTACCAAATTTTCTCAGATCTCTTAAAAAAGCCTGCCTGATTTTCTGCAATACTCAAAATAATTTTTCGACGACAAAACAAAATTTGACAGAAACTCAGAATTGGAAATGCAGTTTTTGGAAATTTCGTCCGATCGAAGTTCTAAACACGCTAGAGCAAGCTAGTAAAGGTTAATGGCGTGGCTCTGATACCATGTAAGCCTACGGTAGCGCCCCGGGCGTCTGTCAGAGGCCAAAATGCAGAAACGAAAACCTTTTCAAACTAGAAACCGGCGCTATCGTATACTTTAAACCCGAATCGAACCATTAACCTACAACTAGCAACAGGAGAAAGGGTTGGAAAGCTATACCGATCGATCCGTGTCCTTCGGTCTTTGGCCATCATCCCAAGCTCCTCGCGGCATCTCCGAGCTCGATCTCCTCGTCGGAAAGGGCACCACATCTTCGAGTCTTTTTACGGGCTCCCGCTTCGTCCGAAGCAACTCGGGCATGAAGTTCGCTAGCCGACGTGTCCAAGGCGATGTAGAGAATGTGTGTAACAACTTTGTCTCTTGCATCCATTGTATGGATGGAGGTTGAAGGTGATACCATCCATGGAAATGGTGAGCTAGAGGAAGAAGAAGAAGAAGAAGCTTTCTTTTTCTTTTGTTGTATGTGTGATAAAATGAGAGAGTGAGTAGTGTAAGAATGAAAAATACAAGAGCTAACCCTCATACATGGCTGCCCTTCTCTCTCCTCCTCTCATTTCAACCCACACATCCATCACACAATGTGACATATGCACAATAAAAGAGAACATGAGTCACTAGGTTGCACGTGTCACATTAAATGCACCTCATGATGATTTCTAGCTCATAATTTCCATATGCAAACATTAATCCAAATGTTTGCAACAATAAAAAGATACGGCAACATCTAAAGTAAACTCGTGACGGATCACAAGGATACCCCTCACCTGTATATACATACCTGCATCCGCATTCCGACTGAATGCGAATGCGATGAGACTAAAGTAATCCAACAAATCTAATACTAGGATCTTGCATAAACCAAAGCCCACTAGTATAATCCGTCCGATCATGATCCGTGCACTACTGCACGTATATGATCGGACCCTGCCATATATCATACGGCCTCCACAACGTTTCGCCCGAAACTTGAAAACTGTCCGTGGGGGACTCTAAAGACTCGTCAATACATTGGCTGTGGATTTAACCACTAGCACGTCAGAGGTACTAGCCGTACGTAACGGGCTACCAGGTATTGACCAAAAGGGAGGTCGATGAGCGAACTCATCCTGACACCCTACTGAGCCTGTCAGTGACAATATCCGTACAGTCCGGTCCGTTCGTCTATGAGCATCGCATGGCTGGCCTAGGGGGTTGGTAAAAGTCAGACCCCCAAAAGCGGTACAAGTCGTGTCGGAGTGTATCCCAGAACACCCTGAGATACTACTGGAATACCTACCAGTAAATCTCTTGTCTTGGCCAAGGACTTCGTGTAATGGCTCTCCTAGACACAGCGCGATCTCACCCCCAATACCGGGAGAGACGAAACCCCTGCCGATCCGCTCACTGCCTCCATGTGGCTCGGGACTGTACCCAACTAAAACCTGTTTGCATGACTCCTTTGAGCCATGGTAGGGTAGTAATCAAAGCACAGTGGGAACTCACACGAGACAAATGACGATCTCAGGTCGATGAACTAACCTGTAAACATGTCACCACGGAACTGCTATCTGACGTCAGGTATAATACCAACTAGTATGCTCCCGGCGAGTCCTTTCCGGTGTACTCATAACCCAATGAGCACCTGTATACATCTTAGGTGATCCAACCGACACCAATCGCTTGTGAGACCGGCCACCGCCCCTCGTCGGGGTCTCGACTGTATACACTAGTCTACTAATAGAGTATCGATGCCCAGTCTCGAAACTCCCACGACTAAGGACCTTTTAAGGATGTGCTTATAGACCCCAGCTCCCACGTATATGATCGCCATCATACTGCTGGTAGTCAAGCAGGAATCCTAAGGGCTCTATCAATGTGTAATAGCGACCTATAAGGTCATCTAAAGCAGTACACGATGATAAAGATAAACCAGATAGCATACTATCATCTTGAGTAAGACTGTCCTTCCGGCATAGGTCCTCCCTCAATCATTGCAATCACGTGCCTGTGATCCAATAATTGACTCTGAGGGCACTATATCCAACAATGACAAAGACTCCGTTCACTGGACACGGAGTAAGAGCGAGCGAGCTATTGGGACTCATACACAGTGACGTGTATGGTCCAATGTCTACACATGCGCGAAGTGGTTATTCATACTTCATTACTTTTACGGATGATTTCTCTAGGTATGGACATGTCTTCCTGATGAAGCATAAATCTGAGGCCTTTGAGAAATTTCGGGAATACAAGAATGAAGTAGAAAAACAAACAGGCAAAAGTATCAAGACACCGAGATCTGATCGAGGTGGTGAATACTTAAGTGCCGAGTTTCTGGACTACTTAAAAGAGAATGGAATTCTCTCTCAGCTTACTCCTCCATACACACCACAACACAACGGTGTATCTGAAAGGCGGAATCGAACCCTATTGGATATGGTTCGTTCAATGATGAGTAAGGCTGAGTTACCGCGATCTTTCTGGGGTTATTCACTAGAATCAGCTGCATATCTTTTGAACAAGGTTCCCTCCAAGACTGTGCCTACCACACCATATCAGATGTGGTGTAGGAAGAAACCCTATCTTCAATATCTAAAGATATGGGGATGTCCAGCTTTTGTTAAAAAGCAGCATGCGTACAAACTCGAGGCACGCTCAGTACTGTGTAAGTTTGTGGGATACCCAAAGAACTCCATGGGGTATCTTTTCTATTACGTAGAAGAACAAAAGGTTTTTGTTTCTCGACATGCCCACTTTCTGGAACATCAGTTTTTAGAAAAAGAAATAAGTGGGAGCGCAATAGAACTGGAAGAAATTCCAGAAGCACAAGCTATTACTGAAAGCTTGGTAGAACCAGAGGTTTCAGGAGAACCGGACATCCCAGCGCCACTCCGCAGGAATAGTAGGCAGTCTCATCCCCCCCAAGAGATACTACAGTTTTCTCATAGACGGGGATCGAGTGGATTGCGTCATTGAAAATGATGAGCCCACTAGCTTCCAGCAAGCCATTCAGAGCGGTGACTCGGTAAAATGGCTGGATGCAATGTGGACCGAGATAGAGTCTATGTACACCAACAAAGTTTGGACTTTGGACATTGCTCCAGAAGGGATAAAACCCGTAGGCTGCAAATGGATCTTCAGAAAGAAGATTGGTGTAGATGGGCAGGTTGAAACCTATAAAGATAGACTTGTTGCAAAGGGTTTTCGTCAAAGGCCTGGTTTGGACTATGACGAAACCTTTTCTCCAGTGGCTATGCTCAAATCCATTCGGATCCTTCTTGCCATTGCTGCCTTCCACGATTATGAGATCTGGCAGATGGACGTAAAGACAGCTTTTCTAAATGGAAATTTGGAAGAGTGCGTCTATATGGATCAGCCGGAGGGTTTCATTCAGAGTGGGAGCAACGGTAAAGTGTGCAAGTTACTTAAGTCTATTTATGGACTGAAGCAGGCATCGCGGAGTTGGAACATCTGCTTTGATGATACTGTCAAAGAATTCGACTTTATCAAAAATCCGGATGAACCATGCATTTACAGTAAGATTGTAGGGAGAACTGTGGTATTCCTCGTCTTGTACGTGGATGACATTCTCCTAATAGGAAATGAAATTCCTATGCTACAGTCAGTCAAAGGATTCTTGTCACAGAGGTTCTCCATGAAGGACCTGGGTGATGCCAACTACATTCTTGGGAATCGAGATCTATCGTGATAGATCTAAGAGGATGTTGGGACTTTCGCAGTCCAGGTACATCGACACCATATTGAAACGATTCAGTATGGAAGATTCAAAGCGCGGTAATCTGCCGGCTTGTCACGGAATCACCCTCTCCAAAGATATGTCTCCCAAGACTGATTTGGAAAGGGCTCGCATGTCATCTATACCCTACGCATCTGCGGTAGGCTCTATAATGTATGCGATGTTGTGTACCAGACCAGATGTAGCATACGCATTAAGCGTTGTAAGCCGGTATCAGTCGGACCCAGGGGAGAAACACTGGATAGCAGTAAAGAACATTCTCAAGTACCTGAGAAGGACTAAGGAGATGTTCTTGGTGTATGGCAGGAAAGGCCTCCAGATCAAGGCCTTTGCTGACTCCAGCTTCCAGAGTGACAAGGATGACTCCAAGTCCATGTCGGGTTATGTCTTTACCCTCAATGGATGGGCAGTTTGCTGGAAAAGCTCCAAGCAGGAAACCGTTGCTGACTCAACTATGGAAGAGGAGTACATAGCTGCTTGCGATGCCGCAAAGGAAGCTGTCTGGATGAAGAAGTTCCTCACGGAGCTTCAGGTGGTTCCTACCATTGTTGATCCAATACCGCTGTATTGTGACAACAACGGCGCTATAGCCTTAGCGAAGGAACCCAGGTCCCATCAGAAGTCCAGACACATTTTGAGGTGGTACCACCTGATCAGGGAGATCGTAGATCGCCGGGAGATCGGGGTGAAGAGAGTAGATTCGGAGAATAACACTACAGATCCATTCACGAAGGCCATACCCCAGACTCAGTTCGAGTGGCTGATCGAGATGATAGGTCTTCGATACGCCAGTACATGGCCCTAGTGCAAGTGGGAGATTGTTAGTGTATATGCCTTAGAGGCCATTACTGTATCATACTAGTTTGTATATTACTTAATGGAAGCTTGGGATATTCACAGTTGTATAGACAATCTTGCTCAAAATGGTAGTATACTACTTGGTTTGTTTCTACTTAAATATGTGCATGTGTTTCTTTTAGCATATCGCTTATACATATTAGCGGTGCCCTTAGGATCTTTGCTTGATTACCAGCGTTGTGATGGCAGTCACACTAGTGGGGGCTGGGTAATCTACAAGCACATCCTTATACAGGTCCCTAGTCGTAAGATTATTGAGACGGGGCATCGATACTCCGGAGTAAACTGGCGTATGTGCTTCTCATCCCAACAGGGGAGATGGTCTGTCCCACAGCCATTAGTACGTCGTACTGGAGATAATATGCGGGTGCTCGTTAGGTTACGAGTACACTGGATAGGACTCACAGGGAACTGTTGGTTGGTATTATACCTATCATCAGTTATCAGTTCCCAAGTGACATGAGTACAGCTTAGTCCGTTGACTTGACACTGTCAGTTCGCCTCGAGTGTGTTCCCACTGTTCTTAGATTACTACCCTACCACGGCTCAAATGAGTCGTGCAAACAGGTAGTAGTTGGGTGCAGTCCCGAAGCACTTGGAGGCAGTGACGGTTAGACAGGATTCGTCTCTCCCAGTATTGGGAGTTGATATCGCGTTGTGTCTAGGTGTGCCATTACACAAAGTCCCTGGCCAGGGCAAGCGAGATTTGCTGGTAGTGTTTCCAGTAGTTTCTCAGGGTGTTCTGGGCTACACTCCGACACGACTTGTACCACTATTAGGGGACTGGCGTTTACCGCCCCCCAGGCCCGACATGCGATACTCTTAGACGAACAGACCGGACTGTACGGAGATTGTCACATTCAGGCTCGGTAAGAGTTTGGATGGGTTCACCTCATCAGTCTTCTTATCGACATCTACCTGGGGACCGTTACGTACAGCTAGTACCGCTTGCGGCCTGTGGTTAAACCCACTGCCGGCGTAGTGTCAAGTCTTTATAGTCCCACAAAGAGGGTTGTTCGCCTTTAGGCAAAACAGAGTAGAGGTCGCATGGTTTTGCGACAGGGTTCGTTCACATACACGCACTTGTGCACGTTTGGTGTCCGGGCAGTTTTTACTAGTGGGTTTTGGTTTAAGCCAGATCCTAGTATTTGTTTTGTGATAGGTTTTGTCTCATTGTATTCATGTTCCTCGGAACACGGATGCGGGTGTGTATGCACAGTTGACAGAGGCAGATGAATCTCATTAGGGTTTTTGACCGTTGACTTTTTCTAAACCCTAATGAGAATGAGAAATATGATTAATAATATTAATTAAGGATAATTGTGCCATGGTTAGGGTTGGGTTGATGTTCATACCAGAATATTGCATTTTATACCACCCATTCTTACGCTCGTATGTTTATAGGTAGGTGTTTTTGATCAGTGTTTGTTACATATTTACAGAGTACAGGTTTCCAGTACAAATATTGCAAATCAAGACAAAATCTCCACAGTTACGCCCAATACAGAACATCTGTTGACAGCAGATAAAAGCCGGCTTCCGGTCATCCGTATCCGTCCAGTGCCGCTTACCAGTTCCAGAAACAAGACATATGACAGTGGTCATTCGTGTCTCGGACAAGCACAGAGCATGAGGGGGGCAGCACGAGAATCAATGGGTGCGCGGAGCTCGAGGGAGAGAGAAGTCAAAAGTGAAAAAGATAATGCAATATTGGACTAGAAAATCTGAAGATATTCTGGATGATTTTGTGCAGTTTAAAGTTGGCAAACACTAGGAAAAAGTGAACCAGGGGATACGACAAAAGTTGATACCTTAATACCCCTAAAGGGCCGCGGATCCGCGGCCTAAGCATGCTTAGGCCGCGGAACCGCGGCCATCTTGTGTCAGATGGTGGTGGGTTTTTAGGGGCAGTCTTGTACTTTTATATGGAGCCATATTATTGCCCTAGATTTCCAGCTCCCTGCCTATAAATACTCCAGAACTTAGCAAAGCAAAGTGTTCATTCTTTGTTCCTCTTTTGTAGTTTTTAGTGTAGTTCTTCTTCTTCTTCTTCATTCTTCCTCCATGGAAATGTAGTGAGAGCATTGAGTGGATGTTAATGAAGATGAGGGTTTTTTTATCTTTCTTGTTAGTTTAACTTCCCCTTGAGATTTTTGCTTCCTCTTGATCTTTCAACCTCTTCATTGAGCTTGAAAGGTTAAGGGTTAGTTATTGATCTCAAGGGTCGTATTTTCTTATGAAATTGGTTCTTCGCTTCACATGAGTTCTTTACCCTTCTCTTGATCTTGCAACCTTTTGATTGAGCTTGCAAGTTTAAGGGTTGGCTATTGAGCCCATGCTTGTCTTGAGTTCTAGTTTCTTGTTCTTTTTATTGCTTATTTATTACTTGCTTTTTATTACCTTGCTTTACTTTCTTGCAATTTATATTCATGCACTTAATTATTTATAATCTTTTCTTTTTTTTTGTTCTTTTCTTTTGCTCTTCTTTGTTCTTTTTTGTGAATGAATGTAATTATCGTTGTTAAGAATAAATACGGTATTGTAAGTTAAGAATCTCTTTTCTCATTTCCTTTTCCCGTTATTTTCCATTGAACTCCGCCCAAACCATACGCAAGCGCTCCGTTACGCACCCTACCCTAACAAGGTAACGGTGATTCCTAACTGCGACCGGTTGCGTTCGGTTTGGCCGGAGGCGAAAGCAAGAGACAAGAACGGAAGGACAAGGGTAAAAAAGCCAGATTCCACGAATACCGCGCTTAAATCCCCTAATCCACGTTGTTGCCGATTGCTCTAGCTTCAATTGGTCAAGACTCGGCTCAAAGGTTTTGAGTACGGATTTCTTTAGCTTACATTTTCGTATCTTTTCTTAACAATTTTATACTTGCAAATAATACACATAGGATAGAATCGAACAAACACATACAAATTCTTTATTGACTCGTCTAAGACAAGAAAGGACATACAACCATCTCCCTATGGATCGACCCGTGCTCAACCGGCTAGCTGCATAGCGACACCGTCTTGATTGCGGTTAACTTTAATTCTTTCAATCAAATGGCGCCGTTGCCGGGGAGACGATAGCGTATTTTCTTTCTTGTTATTCGGGTTAATATTCTTTTTGTATATATTTATATAAAAAAAAATCTTTTTGTTATTTTTGATATTTTTTGTGGGCAAGTGTGCAGATTTTTGCGTATTTGCAAACTGCAATTGTGGGGAGCAAAGTGTATATTCAAGGCTAAGGTGATTACGAAGTACAGTGCCAAAGATCCGGGTAGTTTGACCCGCGCAAGCGAACTTTTCAAGCTTACCGGATTTGATTCAACGGGGGTTTCCTAACCCAAAACTTAACGGTACGTATTTTACTAACACCTTCTTCTCAAATCCGACGCATCCAATATACTATTCTTTGCAGGATTCTTTGCAAGTTCGCTAGCAAACGCTAAAAATTGACTAACCCGTATTTGTTGCAGTGCCGCGCTTAAATTAAAAAACGATTGTTTGATTCTTTATAGAATTTTTATTGAATTGCGCATTGCATACATTAATACGGACTTAAGGGCAAGCGAACCCCACAATATACGGTAAAGGACTTCATCACCTTTTCCGTGGCCCACAAATCACGAACTTGAGCATAACGTTTACCCGCACAAATTTTAAAAGAAATTAGACTTTAAGCCTTAAGGACTTCGCGCTCACTAGGAGAAGTTAACTGTGTTTAGAACCTCGCTTAACGGTATATTGTTTACGGGGTGTCTAGGAAAGTGTTAACGGCGAAACCGTCAAAAGAGAAAGGGTTATTTAACTAAGGAACTTCGCGAAAGCGTTGGAAAACCTCCCCTTATCTCTGCACTTACCTGGCCTCGTGATCAGTGTATCTTGAGCCCGTTTCTCGACACAGTTTTACTTCGACAATCAAGTTCTGGAGCAGATCTAGTTGACCTAGGTGAACCCTAGAACGATTAGGTGTGTGGTATTTTTGTGTCGTGATTGTTTTTGTCCATATTCTTTTTGTGTGTATATTTCATTCTTCTGTTAATATATAAACTATATAAAAAAAATATCACATTTTTTCCCCTCCTTTTCTCTACCTTTCTTTCCTTCTCTCTTCATAATCATGGGTACTCCACCTCGCAAAACTCTTGCCGAACTTTGGTACCCACAACCAGACATTACTTCTTACGGTTCTTGCTTTGGCCGAACTTCGAACGATCCATCCATGCCAAAAATTTCATTAAGAGATCAGATAGACGCGTCTAGGACAAACAATTTGACTCCGCAATCCACTTCGTATCAACAATTTCAAACATTCACCCCTTCTTACGTTGATACCCCTTCTTCGAGTCATGTTGCAACTCCAAGACCTATGTCTATTGCAGAACGTATTGAACAATCCCGTAGCCGATCTTTCACTCCTTTCACCACTTCAAGTTCTTGGGATCAACAATTCCATTCACCTTCCTATCCAAATGTTGATCCTGCTCCTGTCCAGCCATTCAATTCCTACCAATCCTACCCTACTTTTGCACCTTCCCTAGACATTACTTCAGAACCGCCATTTGGGAGTTTTCAGTATCCAAACAATTTTGAATCTTTTACTGAAACCCCTTCACAACCCATGTCTAGTCTGGAACAGTCGTTGGAAGACTTTAGGGTAGCGTCAAGCCAACAGATGATGGATTTGAATGCGTCCATGGCCGCTCTCATACAACCTACTGACCCGGTAGCTAGTTTCCAGCTAGCTCCAAATTTTCCAATGTATGATGAGGCGGTAGGACAGGCTGAGAATTTGAGTGGAGAAAGTGAGCTGTATACCCTTCCAAATCAAACCTACCCGTCTCAAATTGAATCCCACAACTCCTGTGTTGAAAGTCTATCAAGTGTCCCAAATGAATTATCAGTTGAAGATAGAATGTTTAATGAGTTGTGCGACTTTGTAGTGTTTGATTTGCCAGATTGTGAAGGGACCTTGCCAAGTGAAACCACACCCAATCCTTTTGACCTCTACACCTCCACTCTAGAACCTGAATTGATTGATATCCATGCTTTTGTTGAGGTGTCTGAGAATATAGATTTTCACTTGATTGAGGATATTGACGCTGGGAATATTTTGGATGATGAACCCGTAGATTTGGCTGAGTTTTCCTCTCCAATTCATCATCCCAAGTTATTAACTGTTTTCCCGAACCCCATATGCGTCTGGATATTGATGAAATATGCATGGATGTGCTTAACTTTGAGGAGAATTTTGAGGATATTTTTGAGGATGAAACAGTTCTAGATGATGAGTCGGATTTTCCAATTCATCCTGTCCCTTTCATTGACTGTGTACACCCTCCCGAACCCTTAACAGATACCCTTCCTCGATCACTTCCTTCCATCCTTTCCATCGTTCCGACCTTGCAAGAACCCGTCTCACTTTCATTTCATATGTCTGGTTTACCAAGTTCGGCGTACCCATGGTTTCTCACGAATCTTGAGGGATTTGACCCAATCTCTCGACGGGTAAATATATTAGCACAATCGCTTTTCACACATCGGTCATCACATATTGTGCTAATCTATTTACTCCATTTGCACCCTCAAGTTCGTATTCCACTTCTTTTCCCCTTCCGCCATTCTTCTTCCTCTCATATACCGAGACCGTATCCCGCTTCTCTCCGCATACGGTCTCGCGTATTCTCCATCTCTTTTCTCTACGCCTTCTTTCACCAACCAGCACATTATAGAGATAAAATCTTTGAATGGTTGGTGTTAACTTTTGGCCTGTGTAAGGCCTTGTATAGCTTGATACTGTTCTTTCCCCCCTAATCCTGAACTTCAACGCTTAACAGTGGAAATACTGTTTTACTTAAGTTTGGGGGGGGACTTTTTTTTTGTATATATTTTTTGTTTTTTGTTCTGTATATAAATTGTTTTTAGGGAGCGCCGACAATTTTGACCCTCTTGGTATAGCCTGACAGTGAGGGCACTGTCAAGTTTAAGTTTGGGGGTGTGCTCGGTAAGCTTTCTTCCTTCGCATTCATTTGTATATTTTGCATTTGCATACCTTATTAAAAACCCACAAAAATCGAAAATTTTCCAAAAATATAAAAACTTTGTCGTCAAGTTAGCTAATAGGGTAACTTAGATCTTTATTCCGAAAGATTAGTTGATATGATAGAAATAACTAAATTCTAGGCTTAGGAATTGAAAACCCTAAAAATAACCCTCATTCTGTTTAAAACTTGGTAAGTATACGTCCTTACAGTTTTTTTTGAGAACTAGGTAATCTTGAGTTCAGTTCTTGAGTTAAGTCAAGATAAAGGGAAAGTATTGAAGCTTTACCGGAGGATAAGTCTGAAAAATAGTTTCTTTTCTTGAGTTCAAATTTAGAAAGTATATACCCTACAAACTGCACATACACGCACCTTGAAACTTGGGATAGTAGAGGATACCTAGAAATACTCTTGCCTGAAAGCCTAGTATGAAAGAAAAAACGGTATTTTAAGCTAAACACCAAAAGAGCATATTGAAAAATATATCCGGTCTTGAAAAAGAAAAAGAAAAAGAAAAAGAAAATAGAATAAAGTCAAGACCTGGAAACTGCTATTTACGCTTTAAGCTCACACATTCAGTAATCGGCTGTTAGTGCCTCAAGAAGCATTAATAGTCGCATGAAAGGTGTGTGAGCAAATCCGTCCATCCTTAATGAAAAGAAGTAGTATTAGGTATTAGGGCAAATGTATTATAGCTTGAATTGAATTCTTGAGTGTAGGGGTGCAAATTTACACACACGTAGGGGTATACAATCGATGTTTGAATAAAAGAGAGAAATAAAGAATAAGACTTGTGTTTTCTGTAAAGTTGATAAAAATCCCTGATTTGAGGCTGCACTTTAGAAGGAAAACTCAGGAGAACCAACATCTTTCTAAACTTTTTTGGAACGTATAGGACCTAAGGTTAAATAGATAGGAGGTGTGAAAAATAAGGGTTGGATATTTCTAACTTAGGATGATAGAATTTCTAACATAAATACTGAACTGTAGGAGTAGAATCAATGTTAACTTATGACACTAGCTTGACAGGATTTTGTGGCTAGTATCCGCTGAAAACCCTCAGGAGACAACACTCCTCCTACTAGGGACACCTAGAGGTTTAAAGGCATGTTGCACGTGCTCAGTGCAATCGCGTTCCCTGCGAAAGTGCGGTTAGGATTTTAATTTTTTGAATAATTGGTTTTGCTCGGGACGAGCAAAAGTTAAGTTTGGGGGTATTTGTTCATACCAGAATATTGCATTTTATACCACCCATTCTTACGCTCGTATGTTTATAGGTAGGTGCTTTTGATCAGTGTTTGTTACATATTTACAGAGTACAGGTTTCCAGTACAAATATTGCAAATCAAGACAAAATCTCCACAGTTACGCCCAATACAGAACATCTGTTGACAGCAGATAAAAGCCGGCTTCTGGTCATCCGTATCCGTCCAGTACCGCTTACCAGTTCCAGAAACAAGACATATGACAGTGGTCATTCGTGTCTCGGACAAGCACAGAGCATGAGGGGGGCAGCACGAGAATCAATGGGTGCGCGGAGCTCGAGGGAGAGAGAAGTCAAAAGTGAAAAAGATAATGCAATATTGGACTAGAAAATCTGAAGATATTCTGGATGATTTTGTGCAGTTCAGGGGATACGACAAAAGTTGATAGCCTAATACCCCTAAAGGGCCGCGGAACCGCGGCCATCTTGTGTCAGATGGTGGTGGGTTTTTAGGGGCAGTCTTGTACTTTTATATGGAGCCATATTATTGCCCTAGATTTCCAGCTCCCTGCCTATAAATACTCCAGAACTGAGCAAAGCAAAGTGTTCATTCTTTGTTCCTCTTTTGTAGTTTTTAGTGTAGTTCTTCTTCTTCTTCTTCATTCTTCCTCCATGGAAATGTAGTGAGAGCATTGAGTGGATGTTAATGAAGATGAGGGTTTTTTTTATCTTTCTTGTTAGTTTAACTTCCCCTTGAGATTTTTGCTTCCTCTTGATCTTTCAACCTCTTCATTGAGCTTGAAAGGTTAAGGGTTAGTTATTGATCTCAAGGGTCGTATTTTCTTATGAAATTGGTTCTTCGCTTCACATGAGTTATTTACCCTTCTCTTGATCTTGCAACCTCTTGATTGAGCTTGCAAGTTTAAGGGTTGGCTATTGAGCCCATGCTTGTCTTGAGTTCTAGTTTCTTGTTCTTTTTATTGCTTATTTATTACTTGCTTTTTATTACCTTGCTTTACTTTCTTGCAATTTATATTCATGCACTTAATTATTTGTAATCTTTTCTTTTCTTTGTTCTTTTCTTTTGCTCTTCTTTGTTCTTTTTTGTGAATGAATGTAATTATCGTTGTTAAGAATTTACGGTATTGTAAGTTAAGAATCTCTTTTCTCATTTCCTTTTCCCGTTATTTTTCATTGAACTCCGCCCAAACCATACGCAAGCGCTCCGTTAGGCACCCTACCCTAACAAGGTAACGGTGATTCCTAACCGCGACCGGTTGCGTTCGGTTTGGCCGGAGGCGAAAGCAAGAGACAAGAACGGAAGGACAAGGGTAAAAAAGCCGGATTCTACGAATACCGCGCTTAAATCCCCTAATCCACGTTGTTGCCGATTGCTCTAGCTTCAATTGGTCAAGACTCGGCTCAAAGGTTTTGAGTACGGATTTCTTTAGCTTACATTTTCGTATCTTTTCTTAACAATTTTATACTTGCAAATAATACACATAGGATAGAATCGAACAAACACATACAAATTCTTTATTGACTCGTCTAAGACAAGAAAGGATATACAACCATCTCCCTGTGGATCGACCCGTGCTCAACCGGCTAGCTGCATAGCGACACCGTCTTGATTGCGGTTAACTTTAATTCTTTCAATCAGTTGACCATTTGACTTTTGTTGACCATTTGACTTTTGTTGACCATGATGATTTCTTTTGCAAAGATGCTTCTTGAAGTTTGCATTTGCATTTAATGTAAAATGATAATGGTCAAATCAACTAACCATCACAATTTTCCTAATTATTATTATTATTATTCTCATATTTTCTCATATGAGAGCAAGGTTGGGATTTATCCTCTCATTCTCTCTTGCTCATTCTCTCTCTTGCATTGCTCTCCCTCTTCCTCTCTCTCAAAGCTTATGTGTTTCATGTGTTGAAAATCCAAGCTTTATGAGATAAAACCATCAAAACACCTCTCTACTCATTCTAGGATTCTTAGCCTAGCAAGCCAAGCACTCTAGTTACTTCTTGGTTGAGGTAGGAGCTCAAGGTAGAGGCCTTCGGGTGGATCTTTCTTCAGCAAAGAGAAGACGACGAGGAGGAGCCGTCTACACCACTCCAAGGAGCTAGCAACAAGGAGGACCACAACAAGAAGAGAAGGAGTTTAAGAACTAGGTATAACCATTTAACCTAGTAGCTAAAACTTGTAGTTAGTTTGTTAGTTTGTTAGTTTTTGTTTAGCAAAGATCCTTCATGGTTAGTCTATGTACCCTTGTGATAAAAATTTGATTTTTACTCTTTCCGCCTCCCCGTAAATACCGGGGTGGGTTACATAGACTTACATGTAACAGATTACATATGTGAGATTCTGATCCGGTATCACATACCCAGGACGCAGAGGATACTAAGAAACAGTTCTCGGTAATGAACACACCCGAAGAAGATGCATCAACATGCACTTTCTTCGATTGTGTAGCATGGGAATCCGGATATTCCCTTATTTCCTGCTCAGACTTATAACAATTATAAGATGGAGCGGAACCAACGTTCTCTAGCACAGTATAATAAGCAGGTTCGGTCAATGCATCCATATTATTATCTTGATTAAGGCGTGACACGGTCGCTACCAGGAGAGAGAGAATAAAACACTCTGCGTGTGCTCTTTGTAAGATTAAATTGGTTATTATTTTATCTAATCTGGATGGCTCCCACTGTTTTTATCAAATCTTCCTTCAAATCCTAAAAGGTAAGTTTCGCCGGGATTAATTACACCCTACAAGTTCGCCAATCTTTCAGCCAGGACAGTGCCGGTACTTTGAGGGAGGTTCCCCGTGCTTTCGCACGGACCTAATTAAAATAAACCTTGTTTTCCCAGGGGCGTAACCCCGTTAACACCTTTCTAGACACCTACTTGATCGATTAATTGTAATGTGTAAAACTCTCCTAGGAGTAACTCTTACTCGCAGTGGGTATCGGGATCCAACTATTTCATAGAAGGTATGCAATCTCATTGCAAATTTCAACACTTGAAATTCCCGATAATATTTTGCCCCTAGCGACTTATGACCTTAACATGGTCAACAAATCATAAGCACTAGCCAAGTTCAACCCGTCATTTCCTGATTGAATTAAACCCACCTGCACGACTCTTAACATGGTCAACAAAGTCGCACGACCACCCTAATCAAATCGCATCATATGCTTATGCAGATAAGCACTGATCAGCTACCGCACACTACGCCTTAACATGGTCAACAAACGTAGCACGAATACTAAGTTGTACTTATCTGAAATGATGGAGGGCTACGACAGATTTTTAAGAAAACCTTTTGCGTAATGAACTTGATATCGTTGTAGAATTGTGTGATTTTGAAAAAGGAGTGGTTTTAAGGCTTTTACTAGTTTTGCTAAAGAGGTCACTCTCGGTGAAGGGATCTCGGCTCTTTCCTTATCGAATAAGGTGCAGGATATTTCACAAATACAACTATGCAAAGCAAAAACTATAAAAGCAATCAAAAGACAAACCGAGTTTATAACATCTGCTAGTTTCGCTAAAGAGGTCACTCCCGGTGAAGGGATCTCGTCTCTTTCCTTATCGAATAAGGTGCTGGATATTCTACAAGGAATACCGCAATGCAAAGCAAGAACTAGAGGTACCAAATTTTAAAACAAGTTTCTACAACATCTTTAGGTTTCTTTTTCTTTCATTAATCTCATTAATGAAATCCCAATAATTTTGCTTCCCAAGCATCACATATGAAACGAAAGTATCAATATATAATATATATCATATATATAATACAGGCACTCGTCTCAGAATAAGCAGTGATCACATCACAGATATCAGCAGTAGAAGAACATATATGAAATATTGGATATACTAGGAATTCTGTGTTTTAATTTAAGCCAGTATAAAACACGTATTTCACGGTCGCGATGAATAGCCAAACCCACATCCCTAGACCCCTACGAGAGCGGCAAGAAACCCTACCAATTCTAGAGTTAGGAGACCCGGTCTCGACTCCTCGATATGGTCTCCCACTGGACCCTAGAACCCGGTTACTTGTGCTACCCTCCTTGGGTCTATCCTAATGCGGAAAAGTAAATAATATACATCAATGGTGACATCATCCTCAACCCGGAAGTACCCCAATAAAAGAATATTACATACAAGCTTTTAAATGAATGAAAATGAAAAACCCTCATCTCACATAAAAACCCCAGGCTATTCAAACACGACGATCCAATATAACATATCACAGCAACACATAACATCACATGTCATCAACGTAAGTAAATATAAAACCCCCTTACTCGCCAGAAACTTTAGGCTTTCGTACGTATCCCAGTTGTCGTTGACATATAGCACCGAAACCGGCGATACACCACATATTACACTTACGGTCACAGAAAAGAAAGTGAAAAGCTACAAAAGTTGGAATCCGCAACCACCTTAGACATCATAAACCCAATGTATCACATACTTTGGATTTCATGCCCAACAAATGAATTTCTTAGACATCGCATGCCTAACAATTTTAAACCCCGCATTTTAGTCTCGATATTGAAAACACTTTTCAATAACCTGTTGGGTAATTCAACAAGATTCCCGATAACCTGATCGAATGCTCGTCGGAAACTTTAGTAGATGGCCGCACCCCCGATGCCATCGACGAGGCGGAACACCGCTGCCGCGAGCACCCGAACGGATGCTTTTGGCGACAGGGTTCTCCTACAGTCACTTGGTCGGGGCTATGGGGCATGGCTATCTAGTAAGGTTACCCGGTGAGTATCCGCGTACACTACGTAATTGCGACGGACTTTTGATCACATCAAAATCTCGTGGCAACCGATCAAATGAGACTAAATTGCTAGATTAATAAAATTCAAACTAGTTATTTCATAACTAATTATGGATTCCAAATATTGTATCACAATCATAGATAGCTAGACGAAATTAAACTTTTCTATCGAATAAACAAGAACCCAAAATTTCCCAATAAGCTCAACACTTGAGCGGAGTTCAAAAAGTACCCAGAAACTGCCACAGCTCCTATGAACCAGCCGTAGAAGGGTCAACCAATGCCTCACATGTGGTACCGCTGAACTACCACAAACCCTAGGGTTTGGTGGAGGTACTGACGGTCACATAATCGAGTTAAGATTTCGTTCTTCTAGAGGGTCCACAGAATCGCATGCAAGATTTTCTGAAAATTTTAAACTCGGAAAAAGTCCAATACTTGGAAAATTTCCAGCAGGGAAAAACTGGGTTATTGATATCCGTTCAAACTTTTTAACATCGTCTAAATAACCCGAATACATGTTAGAATTACGACTACGAAACACTCTGAGTTGCTTTTGCAGAAAGTTGACATCACATGCAAATTTAGCAAAAACAAACAACACCTGAAACATCAAAACCCAGAGACTGGAACACAGGAAAAATTGCAGGGGGAGATCTCGGTTTTGGGCCGATATGGGGGGTATGCGGCCGGCCAATTTTTCACCAAATTGCCTCAAATTTTGCCAGTGTTCATGTTATATCACATACAACACTCTGAACTTGTTCGGAAATTTTTTTGACACCATTAAAAATCGACAGAAACTGCAGTTTTGTAGTTTCAAGTTTTGGAGTAGTTTCGGTTTCGTAATCTAACAAACATCGTTTAAATTTCTAGCTTGGCTCTGAAACCACTGTAGGGTTACCTAGGATGGCAGTAAGGTTTCAGGAGGTATCGTCCATGCCGTTTTTAAATTTTTGCCGTTCTAAGTAACTCTAACCTAGAATCTTTAACTAGAAATTTAAACAAGCAAATGAGGAATACAAGCTTTGTAGACCGGTCCTTTACTTTAATAGCTCCGTGTAGTAGTCCCTTCGCTGCGATGAAATGACATTGCGGACTCTTGAATGGCTCTATGAGAAGAAAGCAACGATCTTGCTTGAAGTCTTCGAGGCTGAAGATGATCTACGTCGAGAAGACACTAACCCAAGCTACCATCTTCATTAATGTGGGATTAGTGAAGCTAACACCCTATACTAAAGTGCTAATCTAGTAGAGGATGATGAAGTAGGATTTTTGCTCACTTTGAAATTAATTTTCTCACTAGGGTTTCTCACTTGGTCAAGAGCTAGAGAGCTCTTGAGCTTTGAAGAGGAAGATGAAGAGAGATAATGTTGTATGAGAGAATGACAACCTGGGTGAGAAAATATCTAATATGTATCATGTAGAGACTTAACCATGAGTTAAGATAATGGTTGGGTTAACAAAATATCTAGTATAAAACAAAACTAGTGGACTAGTCAATAGGTCTCCAAGCTTCTCAAAGCTTCATGCCATGTGATCATTATCCAACTAATAATTGATTTACACTAAATAAATAAACCCTACATTATCTTTATCATGGTGTAAGTCTCATACACCCATATATCTTGTATCATCAACCATGACACAAAATAAAACACAATTAATATATATCACATATATATTAAGTGTGCACATGTGAGAAAAATAAATGTTTAAGTGAGCTAATATTAGTTAATGTAAATTAATATATCAAATATATAATTATACATTAAATCATTAAATCAACACTTGATTTAGTAATCCGGTTATATCTCATATGACCGACTAATATTATTTGTATCATTATATAGAAATAACACTTGATTCGATAACCCGGCTATATCGCATATAACCGACCGATACAGTATCGACTTATCGAATCAACATTTGATTCGATCACCCGGCTATATCACATATAACCGATCGATACTTTATATCGCGAGAATAGAATACGGTATCACATACTCGTATTAATCTCGGTCCCGCACATATCACATATATGCTCCTACTTCGTTTTGCCTGAGCCAGTGAAATATCTATGTAGGACTCTAAAGATTCGTCAATACGCAGGCAGTAGGTGATGATCACATCAAGCACCCACAAGCCGTCAGCGGTACTAGCTGGACGTAACGGCTACCCGGGTATTGAACGATCAGAAGATCAGCAAGCAAGCCAGCTCCAACTACTGCAAAAGCCTGTCAGTAACACTACCGTACAGTCCGATCTCTTCGTCTGATATGTCGCATATCATCGCCTGGGGTTGTAAAACGTCAGACCCCAATAGCCTGATAAGTCATGCCGATGCAAGGTCCATAATGGTTCGAGAAACTACTGATAACACTTAGTAAATCTCAGCAACCCTGGCCAGGAATTTCATGTTATGGCCAATCGAGCATAGTGCAACATCAACTCCCAATACCGGGAGAGATGAATCCCCTCCTATCGCTCATTGCCTCTATGTAACTCGGGACTGTACCCAAAAACCACCGTTTTGCACGATCTCTTGACCGTGGTAAGGTGGAAATCAAAGCACAGTGGGAATCACACAAGACTCTATGGCGATCTCGGGTCGACAGACTAACCTGTACCAGTATCACCAGAGAACTGCTATCTGACGATAGGTATAATATCATCTAGGAGTTCTCGGCGAGTCTGTCCAGTATACCCGTCTCCACTGAGCACCCGTATACCATCTTTGATGTCAAACACCAATGGATGTGGGATCATACATCGCCCATCATATGGGTCAAGATGCATATACGCTAGTCTACTATGGAGCATCGATACCCTGTCTCGATACTCTCTTGACTATGAACAATTATAGGGTGTACTTATGGACTACTCCTGGCCCCACCAGTATGATCTCCATCATAGTCCTGGGTGTCAAGTACACATCCTAAAGGGCTTTGTCAACATGTGAGAGCAAGACAGTATCACGTATACATGTCAACATATTAAGACAAAGAGCAATCAGATAGCATACTATCATACCGAGCAAGAAAGTCCTCCCTATATATGTCTAAGTATCCACTACAATATACATCCCATGTACAGTAATGGCCTCTAGGGCATACATATAACTAACATCGGGCACATAGGCCCCTCACATCGGGCACATAGGCCCCTCATATGATGAATAAGTAAAATTGCATAGATCCTTATGATGATAATATTATGTAGGTGTACATATATAACAACGTCCCATACCACTGATATATATATACACGTATATATACATATGTATATCAGTGTCCCATACCACTGATATATATACGCAGGATTAAAAAAATCTAGAAAACATCATATGAAAACCATATCACAATGCGAAATCCATGAAATATAATATATGCAACATGAAACAGTAATATAAGCATATAAAGGAAAAACCGCTATTTAACTGCAATAAGTTATTGAGTATATCATGTGGTTCCTAATTTCTCCAAAACCAAACGCAACATCATATAAAGGTGAACGTGTAACTATAACGAGGTGCATGAGCATGTACCTATCAATAATGATGTAATACCATACGGGTGTATGTGTAAGTATGTATGCATGATGTACATTTAGGTATGTCTCATATGTGTATATACATATCACTAATGGTACAATACCATATAGGTATATGGGTAACTAGCATGTAGGCATGTCAATGCATATTTGTAGACATGTAGGTATACAGGTATGCTATATGTCATATGCACAATGGAATATGTATCAATGTCTCAATGTCCCTAACCATACAATATCACGTATGTATAGGTGTCAACTATATCTCGTATGTATATGGGTTGCGCGTGTCATAGCAATTATCGACGGTGTGTGTGGCATACAATTAGTGCTCGTGCAACATGAGCCGTCAATAATAGTGCAGTGTCCAATGGGTACAAGTCCAAGCACAACAAGTAATAATATGCAATGAGGTTTATGCACAAACTCTATATGTGCAATATAAACATGCGACTAATATCATATCATATCTAGCCCTGACGCATAACGCCATGCGGGCAATTCCCTTGTAGATGTTAAATCTACTCACTGATGATCCTGGGGCTAAGTAAAGCCAACCACTCGCTTTCCCTTCTTCGCAGCGTCCGAAGTCCCCACTTGCGTCCCTAAGATCATAAAACAACAATAACAAGTGTATATTAGCAATCGACCAATAACACGTACAAACTACGTTTGACCGACGCACAAACTCTAAACATACTCTCAAGTGTTCGTCTAGTGACTAATGTGCGTAGCGACACTACGAAACCAACTCAAGAGCAAAAGATACACAAAGACACGAACCGTGTCGGATAACGTAACGCGCGTAGTCGTAACACTAGAAACTAGCCAAGTGATCCCAGATTTTGTATACAGTGAAAACCCAAAAATCAATTAGTACCAAACGCACTAAAACCACAGCAGACAGCTACCCTGAAAAACCCAAACCCTAACTCTTCTACAAATTCGAGGTCGCCGGATTTTGGCTTCGCGTCGCCGGCAAAAACCGAGCAGGTGGGTCTCGTGCTTCAGGTGAAAGCTTATAGTCTCTGTGTCATGCCCCGCTTCCCAGTGTACGGGGACGCGACGAGGTCCGCTACGTATATACTCAGAAGTACATACGCTAAGAGTATCTAAGCAATATAAAATAAATACACAATAGACAAGGGATAATAAAAACATCAACTTTTATTTATTAACATTCTTTTGTATAATGCATGAAAAGGAAATACAACTGAAATAAAAAGATTCCTAAACAGTGGCATAACAGGAATGAAAAGTACTGAATGGAAAGGTGTACAATGAAACTACAGTGCTGGGTCTTCGGCAAACTGCTCCAAGTCTTCTGTAGATGGCTCGATCTCTGCCGGGTCCAAAACACCTGACGACATTCAAAGAAGAAAGAAAGAGAATGTCGTCAGCGAACAGGTCGCTCGGTAAGTCCCAAAGATAAGAGGAGAAATAGAATAGACAGGAAGTAAGAGAGAGAGAGAGTAGCTTTTACAGTTGTATTATATCGTTTTAGTGTTAATGCTGTTGTTATCGTAAGTTCAAGGGTGAATGTTAACTAATCTCAAGAGTGTTCTCAAACCCAACAGGCTGTAATCCAGGGGTAGGGAACCACATGCCCAAATGATATGTTAGTAGAGGGACTTCGACCGTCGCCGAAGTATTCCAAACTCAACAGGCCACAGTCCAGGAGCATGGAAACACGGGCCCTAATGATTGCTTGCTTGTGTTAGTAGACATGGATTCATGATCTAGGGGGACTCTTGAGATTATGTTGGATTCACGAATGAACTACCCCAATACCCCGTGTAGTTATGTTATTGATAGTACTGTATTGCATTGTATTGTCTTGTAAATTGAATTATGTAATTGGATGACTGACCAAAACCAAGATATCAATAAACGGATGTAACTGCATAATCATGTAAATGGAATAACTGGATAATGAATGTATATCCATGGTTTGATTCAGTCAAGTTGTATAGATTGATAACTGGATTCACGGATTCATGTGTTCATATTGAATTGGAATATTGTAGATTGTAGATTGTACTTGAATCATATTCAAGTCAGATATAATCAGACTCAAATCCGAGTCAGACAATTAGAAATATAATCAAAGTCTTGATTATTTCTTAAATCTATATTTACTAGGGTCCTTAGGGTAATTTATAAAACTTGAGGGGGTTTTATGTAAAAATACTTTTATATACTTTTCAAAATACACCTCAAGTATTCATTATTCGTCTTTAGAGTTGTAATGAATGTGGATTTTATATTGTGCCATTTCTAGTGAAAATATCCTAGTTTTATAAATAAAGGTATTTATCTGTAATATTGATTTATTTGAAGTTCATGGTATTTTAGTGTAAAATTTATTCTTGTGATTTTTGGAAAAAGGTGAAATATTTATATCATGATAAAATAGATATTTAAATGATAAAAATACATATATTTATACAAAAATAATTTTAATAAATATTTTATATTCCAAAAATCTCATTTTCTTAAGATGTCGTATATTAAACCTTTCGAGACCGAATGCTCCTTGCGGAGATCTGAATCTCGCACTACTAAGCTCGAGGATGTGCGATAATCCGCACCATCCCGAATGGGTTCCCCAAAAATGGGTTGTAGCGGCGCTTTGCAAAAATTGTAAAATACTAATCCTTTAGAAAATGGTTTTATAAAGTAAAAGGTATTTATTTGTAAAAATGTCAATTTTCCGTATTCTATGTTCTAGGGTCTCCTAAGAGGACTAGACTATTTCTAAATGGTCTAAACGACAAGTTGTGAGATACCTCAAATCGCCTATTCACCGCCAATTATGGCCAGGTAAGTACAAGGGAGGAAAGGAGGGATCCGCTCACGAATTACCGTGAGACGGGCCTTTTAAAGTTACCTTTCTCACTTGCCTAGCCTAGACACCACAAAGTCAGGTTTAGATAAACGACCAATGTCCACAACTTATCGTATTTTCATATTCAGAGGTATTTATTTTAAAAGTGTAACAAGGCTAAAACTTTTAGAAATGGTTTTATTAAGGATGTCCTATTTAAATGAAAGTATTGTTTTATTGTATTCTAAGTTTTTGATGATATCGTTTTAGGTTGTATATGCGTGTGTGAGAAGGTAGGTCATTACCTCGTGCTTTACTTTAAATGTATAGCAAGGTTAAGGGGGTTAAATGTGAAATCAAAACATTGTGGTATTTAAGTGAAAATACGATAAATTGAAAAGGCTATCATTTCATGTGATGAAACTTGTTCAAATTATTTGTTAAATGTTTAATAGTCAACATAAAGATATTTAAGTATGAATGTATTTGTGAGAAGTGAAATTTTATAGAAAACCGAATCGGAAATCGGATTTGTTCCGATTCCGTCGGGTTTTGTAATTTTGTATTTTAGAGAATAAGAAAGAGAGATAGAATGGGACTTACGGGTTTTGATTTATACAAAGGAGTGAGGGGGGACTAAAGGGGTTGCCTATGCGTTACTTCGTCACCGGTTGTTCCTAAAAACGTCGCCGGAATTTCCGCCGGAATTTCGTCGGAGCTTCGCCGCGAACTTGTTTTCAAAGTACACAACTCTTAAGAAGATTTTGAGAGAGTGGGCTCAGGATTTTAGGATGAGAGGGTAGAGGGTAGGGGGTGTATTTATAGGGTAGGCTAGGGGTAGGGTAGGTGAAGGGTTTTTAATTAAAAAATTATAAAAAGTGTGAAAAATCATTAAAAAAATTGTAGTAAATGGGGTATATTCAACTCTAGGGAACCGATCCATTAATTTAGAGTATACAGAGGATATGAGAAGGCGAAAAGGCATAAAACCCTAGTTGGAGACTCGGTCGTTCGGCCCGAGTCCGCCGGTCCGCCGGCCGACTCGGCCGAGTCGAGGTGCCAGAGGGTGGGGGGTCGTCAGGTGTGTCCTCTGGTATTTTTAGATTTTTAGGTTTAGTACAAGTTTTGGGAGTTATGGTGTGTGGACTGTTGGGCTTCCAAAGGATTTAAAACAAAATAATATTAAAAATAATGTGGGACAGGGGATTTGAATTCTGATGGCTTGGTTCAGCAGTGCAAGGTATTTCCAATGAGCCACAAGCTCCTTCTTGTAATTATGGTGTGAATTAATTACTTAAAGAGATATCAGAAACATTAAATACTCCAAGTATACTTTGAATTTAAATCAATTCTTTGTACTTTAAAAATGGAGTTATTTAATTACTTAAGTCTTGTGCTCAGGTAATAAATACCCCTTTATGGATTTTGAAAAAAATATTTTGAAAAATTTGTATCGGAAATTTGGGGTTGTTACACTCTGTACAACACAACTACACTGCTAGATTTTCTAGTACACATACTGGGTCACGGCAGATCACATATTTCACAATATGACACTAAAAATACGATATGTGCACGAAACTTTACTTTACGTGTTCTAAACTGAAATGAACAAGATACACAACACTATAACATCCTATTTAACAGATAGAGATCATTACATACTCTCACAAGCTCAAAGATCCTAGCTTTCCAACCTCCAAGGCATCTAAGAGGAAAAACAAAGCTTAAGAAGTGATTTGGGTGATGTTTTGAAGAAGATTAGTGTAGGTTTTGTGGTGAATGAGTAAGTGTTCAGTTGAGATGAAGAGAGATGAAGATAAATGAGAAAGAGATGAAGTGCGAGAGAATGAGAGAGGGTGAGATGAAAAGAGAGAGATGTGAGATTAAGGGTGAGTGCACCATTGCATTAACTCTCACATTAATGCAAGCATAGCTCTCATGACTCACCATTGCCACCTCCTCCTAAATCCAAAACAAAGCAAGAAAATATCTCACAACAAATATCTAGGGTTTAGAGTTAAGCAAGGATAGGATTAGGTTAAGGTTGTCATGGTCACAAAACTATATTAACACAAACATACCCTCACATTAACATGCACATGTGCGTGCAAGCCATAACAAATAATAATAAATTATTAATTAAATGTTATAAAATGTGACGAAACCGAATTGGTAAACTTTTTACAGAAAACCCGTATTATCGCTTAATTAACACTAATCGCATTCCTATGGTGTTACATTGAACCCAGCCCAACTAAGGGCTTGCTCAGACTGCAGCACATTGGCCCGGGGAGGGACTCCCATTCCGACACCGCCACCGCGTCGGGATCATTCGCCTGCCTCAGCCGCGGGCAGTCGACTCTGTGCCACTGGACGGGCATAGGTCAATCCTCACCCTCGGGTGGCCCAACAAACAGAAACTTCTTCTTCCATTCATGGATGGAAGAAGGTGCTACGACGACCCCCGACCCGGCAGCACCTCCCCGAAGCTTTCTAAAAGAAATTTACACCCAGCTCGGCTCGTCCCTACGGGTGCCAGGGTGGTTCTTGTAGCAGAGAGAGGAAAGGAGAAGGCTCAGACTAAAAGGGATCGCCCGCAATTTTAACCGGACCAGGAACCCAAGGATAATTCTCCAAGAGTTCGGCACTAACTGGCCCGGGGCTAACTCAAAACAATTCAACGCCACACTCACCTCGGGGGAGAAGGGCAGGCGCATTCCGGCCCAAAAGACTTTCAGGTACAAGGCAATCTCCTTGCCCCGTAGCTGGTCTGCATCTCCCCCTCCCCGGCCAGACGAAATGAATAGCCGAGAGGGATATGGAAGCGAGCCGGGATGGTGGCGAGCTCGTCCGCATGACTCAGAATAGAATACGCGTCACGGACATCCCCGACCTGCGCTCTGGGGACCGCTCCGTCGCACGACCCCGGGGAGCATGACTAAACTTATCTTCCCGGAGGGACTCTGACTCAGACGAGGAAGAGGAAGAAGAGGAAGAGGAAGAGGAAGAAGACTCCCTAGACTCTACCATGACTATTTCTACAGACTCCTCAGTAGAAGACATCTAACCTAATCAAAAGGATGAGTCCTCGGAAGAGAAAACGCAAGGAATCCAACCTGAGGAGAAGAGCGCCGAGATAACACGACTAGGGACGAGGAAATTATGGTGAGATATGGGTCCTGAAGATGATCCCACATCTATTTATATCAGTCGGCGTGCATAACCTATGGCTCTGATCGCCTCCCGCCAAAACAGCGCTTCGCAACCAACGGCCGACAACATTCCACCTGTCGTACTCACATTGGGCACGTCCCATCGGGCGCGAAGGACACCGGCAACACGTCGCGTCAGCCAACGAGCGCCAGACACATGGACGGACGCTTCGACGAACGTGCACACGAATCGGCGCTCCCCCTTTAATGAGGGATCTCTCCCCTGATCTGCTGATGTCATCAAGAAAATACAACTAATTGCCCGGGAATACGCACCAATGATATCTTCAAACAAGAGCTTACCCCGGGTGATCGGTCAGACCACTCTCGACTCGACCCATGAATAGGTCGAGACGAGAGTGGGGGGATAAGGATGATACTTGATACCGGGGTTCCCCCAGATCATGACACATGGCAAGTGACGTGTCCCAAAGCTCATGAGAAAGAAGCAAGAAAGGCACAGTGGAAGCATACCTCGGGACTTCGACCCGAGGATGGTCCCGACCTCCGGTGGCCTCCCAGACCACTCATGTGCCCGCCTTACAAATACCCATTAGCTCGCCCCCGAGCCCTCCCGCGCGCTGAGTTCCCTCAGCCCTCCTAGCTCGCCTCCGAGCTATCGTTGAAACAAGCTCCCTCGGCCTCCCGCTCGTTCCCGAGCCTCCCATCGAGCTTAGCTTACTCGGTCTCACCGAGCGACCCATAACACCGATTACAGGCGCCTCCGTCACGGCTCTGCGAATCTCACCAGACGCGAGATATCCGCTGCCCATGATCCCGCGTTCTACGCCATCGTGTTCCCCCATTAACGAACATATCTCGTCATTAATGGGTAATCCCGCTTGTCACGCGGGCGTAACGCCAGGGGCGTGAATCTCGCGCCTGCCTGCCCATGGCTGCCACTATATAAACCCCTCTCTCAGACGACTCAGGTAAACCAATTTTACCCCAATAGGCCGTTACTCTGCCAAAATACCCCGTCTAACTTGATCGTCGGAGGGTCCTCGGTGGCACAACCACCCCGGGACTTCCTTGTAGGTAGTTCGGCTTCAACCACATAAAGCCCATTAAGATCCACACGCTTCAGGAGGCAACCCTCCAACTCAATCTCAGCCATCCATCGGCGTTCACTGCAGATCAACGGAAGGTAACATCTGAAGGAGATCTACAGATCTATCAATACCGGTATACCCGGCCTGAACCAAAACCGTTTCATATATCAGGAAGCAACTCGATATATTACATACAGGGGAGAATCTAGATAGAATCGAGGATAGGCGGCCGTCCCACCGGGATTTGGAGTTTTAATGAATATATATAGAGAGAGAGAGAGTGAGTGAGTGAGAGAGAGAGAGAATAATGGAGGAAAGAGGCCATAAGAGGGAATTTCCTCCTATGGCGTCAAAAAAATACGCCCTCCATCGTGTTTTCTGACGATCGGAATCCATCATTTTCATCGTTATTATCTAAGATGTGGGTACGCCAAATTTCATGTGATTCTACAACTTTTTCACCATTGATTTAGCAATGTAAAAAGTTCTATTGTCGGTAAACCGTTAATTTTGAACCCACTAATTCAACGGTGAAAAAGTTGTAGAATCACATGAAATTTGATGTATCCATATTTTAGATGATAACGATGAAGATGATGGGTGCCGATCGTCGGAAAATACGATGGAGATTGTATTTTTTCGACTCCATAGGAGGAAATTCCCTTCTATGGCATCTTTCCTCCATTATTCTCATATATATATATATATATATATATATATATAAGAGCTTATATATAAATTTTCAAGATATATCTGTTTTTGGATATTTGATCATGAGAGAGAATGTGTAATGAATGAGAGAGAGAAGAAAGTTGTTGACTTTTCATTTTCTTATTTTTGTCTTTAATTTGTGACGGATAAGGTGGACATCTCCAATTCTCAACTTTGGTTATTAGAATTTTTTTATTTTCTATTTTGCTGATTAATGACATAATCTAAGGACTTTTAGTTATAATAGTAAAAATAGATGGCAAATTCAAACTACACAAGCAAAAGATTCGAAAAGATACATGAAGGGTACCTGATGGAGGTCCTTTTCGAGTCTCCGTCAGATGTTGTCTTCCGTCGATCTCCCGGTGGATCTTGGAGGTGATCTCCTGTTGCGTGCGGGTCTCAATGGGTTTTGAGGAGATTGGTGGTTTTGAGGAGTTTGCGCCGAGTACCTGCAAGGAAGTCCCGGGATGGTTTGGTACCACCGAGGACCCTCCGATGATCAAGTTAGTGCAAGATCCGAGCAGAGTAAAGGCTAAGTGGGGGTGAAAAAAGCTTACTTGACCCCTTTGTGATGGGGGTTTATATAGTGGCGGTAGCGCGTGGTAGCAGGCGCGAGAATCTCGCCGGCAGTTACACTCCCGACGTCACGCCCGCGTAATAAGAGTATCGCCCGTTAATGGGGATCGTGATGGCGTGGAACGTGGGATGTTGCTGGCGGAGAATCCGCGCATGACGAAATCTACGGAGCGGCGGTTACGCCTGTGAGTGGTGGAGTTGGTCAGTCGGAGGGACCGAGGAAGATGGCCTCGGCGAGGGAGCTCGGGAATGAGTGGGAGGGCCGAGGCATCCTGGTCCTGTGGTAGCTCGGGGCGAGATGAAAGGCCGAGGAAGCCAGCTTGTGCTTGCAGGTCGGGTACAGGGGTGGCCTGGTCGGCCCCTGTGGGCCCTTTCTTCCGAGTTCCGGGACACGTCATCTGCCACGTGTCCTGATCTGGGAGATCGCCAATATAGAGCATCATCATTAGGCCCCCACTCTTGTGCCGACCAGCTGGCAGGTCGGGTCAAGAGTGGACTGCCGAGCCGCCCGGGGTGAGCTCCCTCCTAAGATTTCGTCGGGGCACGTCCCCGGGCTGTCAGCTGTCTTTTATGCCAGCGAATCAGGGCGAGATCTCTGCATTTAAGGAAGGTGTGCCGGTTCGTGCATCCTGTTACTGAAGCGATGGTCCGCGTGTCAAGCGTCGGTTGGACGACGCGACGTGTGCAGACCTGCGGTGTCTGATGGGATGCAGTCCAGTGTTGGAACGACAAGTGGAGCGATCGGAGCCGTTAGACGCGAGGAGGCGCTTTGGTAGGAGATGAAGGGCGTCGTTGGATGAGGTCTATTGTAGTGACAAATAGGGGTGAGGCCCACTCTAGGGCCCTTACTTCTTCATATTTCCTCGCTCTAAGTCCTGGTTGCTTGGCGCTCGTCTTCTTTCTTCTGTTTTCGTTTCCCGAGGATCTCTCTTCTCCAGGTTAGATGTCTTCTTTCGCAGAATCTGTAGATGTCGTAGGAGTAGGTTCTAGAGACCCTCTAGTTGAGCTTGAGTCTTCCCGGAGAGCATGGATCAGATCCTCTTCCCGGGATCGTGCGGCGGGGGCAGCCCCTAGGGAGGAGGCGGTAGACACTACCCCAGGTGCGTCGTGTTGGGTGAGATATGAGGACGAGCTTGCCAATGCTCGGGCTCGCTTCCACATCCCCTCACGTTAGACGCTTCGTCTGGCCAAGGAGGGAGAGAGGGAAGACCAAGTAGGGGGTAGGGAGATCGTCCTGTATTTGGAAGCTTTTTGGGGTGGAATGCGCCTGCCCTTCTCTTTCGAGGTCGTCGAAGCGCTGAACTTCTTCGGCTTAGCCCCTGGCCAGCTAGTACCGAACTCATGGAGGATTCTCCTCGGGTTCCTGATCCGCCTGAAGCTATAAACGGTTCCCTTCAGCCTCTCCATCCTTGATTCTTCCCTTGTTTTCAAAAATAATCCTGGGGGCCGAGCAGGCGACCCGAGGTGGGTATACCTCTCTTTTAGAAAGCGACAGGGGGGCGCCGCCGGTACAGGGGTTGTAGCCCTGCCCTCTTCCATTCACGACTGGAAGAAGAAGTTTTTCTTCGTCGCGCCGCCCGAGGGCGAGGACTGGCGTGCCCACCAAGTGGTCGAGGGAAAAATGCTTGCCGGCGAACCAGTCCAATGACCCCACCGCGGTGAGAGTGGCGTCGTGGGAGCCCGTCCCCCGATTTGACATGCTACTGTCTGAGAGGTTCCTGAGTTGGGTCAGGCTCAGCCCCGTCGTGTTCGTCGGTAAGTTAGGCTTGATTTTTGGCCTGTATATTGCATGTGTCGCTGACTTATTTGCATTTGGTTTTGTGCAGGACCTATGGATATGGACGAGCTCCGAGCCTCCATACGCCAGCCGAGGAAGGTCGCTGAATCATTTTGGGTTAGCCCCGGGTCAGCTAGTGCCGAACTCCTGAAGGATTCTCCTTGGGTTCCTAGTTCGTTTGAAGTTGCACATGATCCCTTTCAGGCTGAGCACCCTTGCCTCTTCTCTCTGTTATAAAAGTCACCCCGGCACTCGCGCGGACGAGCCGAGGTGGGTATATTTCTCCTTTAGGAAACAACGGGGAAGTGCTGCTGGGTTGGGGGTCGTCGTTGTACCTTCTTCCATCCACGATTAGAAGAAGAAGTTTTTCTTTGTTAGGCCACCCAAGGGTGAGGACTGGCCTGTTCCCACCCAGTGGTCTAGGGATAGGTGCCGGCGGGAGAGTCAGTCGAATAATCCCGACGCGGCGAAAGTGGCAGAGTGGGAGCCCATTCCTCGGGTTGACGTGCTGCTTTCTGAGCAGGCCCTTAGTTGGGCTAGGCTCAGCCCCGCCCAGTTCGCGGGTAAGTTAAGAGCTCTCAGGCGACTTGTTTAGGCTTGTGCATTTTTTCTATTTTTCTTGCATTGCTGACTCCATTGTACCTTATATTTGCAGAACCCATGGATATGAGCAAGTTCCCCGCGGCGGTGATCGACGCGAAGAGGGGAAAGAAGTCCAAAGGCATTGGCCCTTCTCGCCCGCCGTCCGTTCCGGCCCCGCCGGTAGCACTTTCACCCAGGTGCCCAAGTGAGCCCCGGGCCTCCGAGTCTAGTCGTGCGTCGATTCGAAAGCGTGCTCGGACGCAAGAGTCTTGGGTCCCCGAGGTGGGAGACGAGGAGGGTTCTCCCACGCCGTCCCTCAAGAGGTCTCACAGGAGGGCGCCCCGCTCCCCGGCTTCCTTGATCCTTGTGGACGATGGGGAGCTTCTCTTCGAGGTGCCCTCGGGGGTTTCTGTCGCCGACAGCCTGCTCTCGGATATGGAGAGGTCGGCCGAAGGCAGGGTCCCTCGGGGAACTCTCCAGGCCCAAATGGCGGTGATAGATCAAGAGGCCGTGCAGATTAGTGTTCGCACTTCATCTTGTTCTTCATCCAACATTTTGTCCGTGTGGTCGGGTTCTTCCCTCCCTTTTTGATCATCTTTCTTTCTTTAGGTCCTCCAACACGTCGCCCTCGTCGTCCACATGGAGGACGAGGAGATTGTTCCGGCGATGCGGGCCGCAGGCGAGTTCTCCTTGCGGGAGGAGAGCTTAAGGCAGGAGCTGGGGACAGCGATGGAGAGGGCTGCTGCCCTTGAGGACCGGGTGGAGGCCGGGAACAGGGAGGTCGCTCGGTACCGAGAGGTTGCCTGAGCCGCCGAGTCCCAGTTGGAGGACTCCCGGGTGCTCGTTGCTACCATGAAGAAGACGGTGATCACTCTCCGGAAGGAGAACGAGGAGGCGAAGGGCCGAGCGCCGAAGGCGGTGGAGAGCTACAAAAAGTCAGATCAGTTCTACGCCAACCTTGCCAGTGCCGGGGGTGTCATTTGGCACGACGCCCTCGGCTCTGTCAAGGCTCAGATGCCGGAGTTCCTTGACGCCGAGCTCCGGGCCTTGTACCCTCTCGACGGCAACGCGCAGGGGATCGCCCTCGGGCATGATCCAAGGAAAGTGACCCCTGGTGGGAGTGCAAGGGGTAAGTCGGTCTCCCCGGCTGCCGGTGCCGAAGTTCCCACCGGTGGCGCCAACCCTGAAGATGCCGCCCCGATGGTCGTAGGGGAGGCGCCGCACGCCGAGGTCATCCCCGCCCCTGAGGCATGAAACCCCATGTCTCCTTATTTCTTTCTTTTGCTCTCAAATTTTGTAAGCCTTCGGGCACTTTTTTTAGGCTGGGAAGCCCATAATACCTTTGTAGGGACTTATGATTTATGCGAATAAAAATCATTTTGCAGTTTCTTTGCGTGCACATTAACTTTTTGTTTGTGGAGAACATTCGTATTTGCACGGTTCAGCTTTCATGTCAGGTCGGTTCTTTGTCTGACAATCACTCATCGAGTTGAATTCGACCATTTTCCAAGTGTGCAAAGACTGGTGAAGGGTCGGTATCTCCATGGCCCCGAAGTCAAGGTGGGGATTGCTTAGACGTGGATGGCCTCTTGGCGAGGGCTCGGACCGTGGTGTCGGTGGGTAGTAACACCGGCTATGGATGACCGAGCAGGGTAGCTGCTCGATTGTCTCTTAGTGAGGGCTTTGATCTTTGGCGTCATGGGTAGGAAGCTACCAGCCAGGGATAACCGAACAGGGTTGCTGCCCGATTGCTTATTGATGGGGGCTTTGATCCTTAGCGCGGGAGGGGCCATAAAGGGGCCTGCTAAGGACGGGCCTAGAAGGGGTACTGCCAGGTGCCTCTTGGCGAGGGCTTTGATCCTTAAGGACGGGCCGAGCAGGGTTACTGCCCGGTATCTCTTGGCGAGGGCTTTGATCCTTAAGGACGGGCCGAGCAGGGTTACTGCCCGGTGCCTCTTGGCGAGGGATTTGATCCTTAAGGACGGGCCGAGCAGGGTTACTTCCCGGTGCCTCTTGGCGAGGACTTTGATCTCTAGTGTTGTAGGTAAGGAGCTACCGGACAGAGATAACCGAGTAGGGTTGCTTCCCGATTGCCTCTCGATGAGGGCTTTGATCCTTAGCTTGGGAGGGGCCATAAGGGGCCTGCTAAGGACGGGTCGAGCAGGGTTACTGCCCGGTGCTTCTTGGCAATGGCTTTGATCCCTAAGGACGGACCAAGAAAGATTACTGCCCGGTGCCTCTTGGCGAGGGATTTGATCCCTGGCTTCGTGGGGTTAGGGAACTACCATCCATGGATAACCGAGCAAAAGCAAGCCCGGTTGCCTCTTGGTGAGAGCTTTGATCCTTAACGCGGGAGGGGCCGTAATGGGCCTGCTAAGAATGGACCGAGCAATGAAGCTGCTCAGCTGCCTCTTGGCGAGGGCTTAGATCCCTGGCGTTGCGGGGTAGGGAACTACCATCCAGGGATAACCGAGCAAGGGCGAGCCCAGTTGCCTCTCGGTGACGACTTCGATCCTTAGCGCGGGAGGGGCCGTAAAAAACGATCGGCTCGGTCTGCCTGGCCTTCATCCTCGGATGGTTGTTGGCCTCTACGACCGGCGTGGGGTGCTGAGCCTCGTAGGTACTCGACGTACCCCCCGCCGACATGACCATAATTTGGCCGATTGTCAACACGCCCGGGGAGGACGCTGCTCTTGCTCGCGGTCAGCTTGCCGCTTATCCCGCAAGTACGCCGCCAGATGTCCCGAACGGATGAGCTCCTCGATGTAGTCTCGGAGCTGCTTACAGCTCTCTGTGGATTGGCCTTGCGATCTGTAGAAACCGCAGTAGGGACCCCAGGCGCGCTTTTCCGCCATGCGTGAGATCGGGGGGAACTTGAAGAAACCCTCGCCCTTAGCCTCCTCTAGCAGCACCGTCCGGGAGACGTTGAGCGGGGTGTACTCCTGAAACTTCGGGGAGTAGGGATTTGACCGCTCAAGTCTTTTTCTCTTTTCCCTCACCCTTTTCTTTGGGTCGGTTTGCTCAGCCCCGGGGAGATTCGCGTTCACCTCGGACTCGAGCTGGATCCCGCGCTCGATCCAGGTCTTTACCTCGGCTATGGTCTTAGGTTGCGCTAATGCAAAGGAGCGTAACCACTCCTTGTGCCTAAGACCAGATCTAAATGTTGTAATGACCGTCTCGTCCCGATGTTCTGGGACCTCGAGATGAGCATTGTAGAAGCGGGTGAAGAACCCTTTGAATGTTTCTTTGTCTCCACTCTTGATTGTGAAAAGATAGTCGACGGCCCATTTCTGCCGTCTGTTTCCGACGAAGTGGTCGAGGAATTGGGTGGCCAGCTCGTCAAAGGTTGAGATCGAGCGTGGCGCGAGTCCTCGGAACTAGTCTCGTCCGGAGCAGACGAGAGTGGCTAGGAAAGCTCGGTATTGGGCGGCGTCAGAGTTGTCTTGGAAGCTCATTCCTGGGGTGAACGCGTCCAAATGGTCCTTCGGGTCAGACTTACCGTCGAAGAGAGATATCTTTGGGGCTTGTTCCGGGAGGAGACACGGATGGCGAGCAGCTCCCCGGTGAAGGGTTTTGTGAGCGAGTCGACGGCGTACTTAGCCCCGTCGCTCGAATGATGACCTTCCCGATGCATACCCTCGATCTTCTTTTCGAGGGCATCGAGTCGGCCGTGGTATCCCGATGATTCTGCACATTTTGATCTTTGGCCTCTGCTTTTTGAGACCTGTGTCTGGCCGCGGCCCCGGTTCCTCTCGATGAGGTTCCTTAGGTCCCCTGGCGAGGTAGTCTTCGAGCTGCCGTGACGAATCCCGTTCGCGTGACCCCGTCGAGGGAGGGGTGTCGGTCATGCCTTGGAGCAGGCGGGCTGACCGACATCTCCTCAGGAGGGACAAGGGCGCGAAGGGTCTCGGGGCAAGGCACTTTGGCGACGGACCTCGGTGTTGAGTTGTTGGGCGCCCAGTGGGTCATAGAATATGTTGGTCCCGGAGATCTGCGGCCGTGCGAGGTAGCGAGGCGGTGGTCGGCCGTGCCGACGCAAGCAGAGTCTTCTCTCCCTGTGTATAGGTCTTGGTCCCGAGGTGGGGGAGCAGGGAACTGGGGAGCTTGCCCTGCCATTTGGACACAGACGAGCGCATCTACGACGGACGTTAGTCGATCTATCCGGACGGCTAGGGCGTTGATGGAGTTCGGGGGAGGAGACTCGTCCGCGCTTCCGTTGTGAGGGAGGCGGCGGCTAGTGCTTGGATCGTCGCGGTGATCGCTCGCTATTGAGTTGAGATCGGAAAGTGAACTTTGTTGAGTAGAATTAAGAGTTTTCCACAGACGGCTCCAGCTGACAGATGTCGAATCACGTCAAGATGTTACCTTCCGTAGATCTGCTGCGAGCGGCGATGGACGGCTGGGATTGAGTTGGAGGTTGCCTCCTGAAGTGTGTGGATCTCAATGGGTTTGAGGTTGTTGTGGCCGAGCTACCTGCAAGGAAGTCCCGGGATGGTTGCGCCACCGAGGACCCTCCGACGATCAAGTTAGACGGGATATTTAAGCAGAGTAACGGCCTAGCGGGGAAAAAATGACTTACTTGAGTCGTCTGAAAGAAGGATTTATATAGTGGTGGCGACGGGCAGGAAGGTGTGAGAATCAGGCCGGCCGTTAAGCCCCTGGAATCACGCCAGCGTGATAAGCGGGATCCCGCATTAATGATGAGACGGGCTCGTTAATGGGGGATCGTGATGGCGTGGAACGCGGGACGTGGCCGGCGGATATCTCGCGCATGGCGAGATTCGCGGAGGTGAGGCGGATGCACCTCCGATTGGTGCCGTTGTTTGGTCGATGAGACCGAGGAAGATGAGCTCGGCGGGAGGCTCGGGGACGAGCGGGAGGCCGAGGTATCTTGGTTCTGCGGTAGCCCGGAAGTGAGCTGAGAGGGTCGATGAGGCCAACTGTGCAGAGGGGCTCGGAGGTGAGCCAACGGTTGTTTCTAAGGCGGACACAGGAGTGGTGTGGTCGGTCGCAGAGGGTCGGCTACGTCCACGGGCCGCAGACCCGGGGTATTTTACCGACATACCGTTCTTGGTCTTTTCTTGCTAGCTTCAAGACACGTCATCTGCCACGTGTCACAATCTGGGAGATCGCCGATATCGAGCATCATCATAATTCAAATTAATTATCCATATGTCATAATTCATAAACATAAACATGATAGGTTTTATAATTCATAACTAAAACATTCTTCACAACCAAGTTACCAAAACATAACTACCAAACAAAGTCGACGCTACAAAAAATCAATGTTCTCCAATTGATTAATCATTATCATTATAATAACAAGAGATGACTTCATTCTTCCCATCTTCATCATTTTTATTTTCAACGAACTCCCTTTCATCATTACTATGCATTTTAATGTTAAATAATCCGTCTGGGTCAATAATTTGATATAACCAAGAGGGTTTTAAACCCGAATATCCGACCCGCTATACATTTTAATAGTTAAATAGCGTATATCGTGTGTTTCATGTTTCGTTTCGTTTCGTACGATACAAAAGGCGTGTCGACCGATAAATTAGTAACCCAATACATGCATACGAATCGTATTGAATCGTATCATTTCGTACAATTCGTTTCGTGTTTCGTAAGAAACTAACAACACTGTAGAATATAGCACGAGAAAAGTTATATAATCAAAACACCGGGGATAGCATGAGTATATTGAGGGTAAATTTAGGCATGGATTAACTAAAAGCATATTGATAATGCCAAATCTTTTCTTGATAATTTAAATGGACAAATATTTCGAAACAAAATAAAAAAAAAATGGACGAATAAATTAAAAGGGAGAGAGTATTATTTTAAAAAGTTGTAGCATTTGCTACAGCCAATTTGGCCACATCATTTGATGCAAGTTTTGGGGTGCTTTTTGCAACTTGATCTACACTTTGTCGTCAAAATTTTGGTAACCAAACATTAGGAATAGAGATTTTTTCAACAAATTAATGTTTCTTATATCTCCAAATCCCACCAAGCAAACAGCCCCAAAGCATCTGTAAAACTTTACCATTGTGTAGCATGTAAATTAAATAAAGAGCTTGATGTGCATATGCTCACTACAATTAGTTTAGGCCTAGTTTTTAATTTGTCAATCTGGAACAAAGGAACATCGATCGCACATCAGAAATAAGAGATTTGAGGAGAGGGCAAATTAAGTAGCTTTGTTATGATATTAGTTGGCATATATAGGTGATGGTCTAAACTTATGCTCCCTCTTTCATGTTTACTTGTCCTTTCAAAAAGTTTTTTTTTCTTAAATTACTTGTCCTTTTATGACATAGAGGTGAACGGTACGGAATTTTTTATCATATTTATTATTTTGTTTTATAAAATATCTAAACTGGCATCATTTAAAGAGCATCCGTGCAAGGTTCCAAAGAAAATTTAAGAATATGCGAATACAACATTCATTTAATATGAGGGTAATTTAGGATAATTTACTAGGATGACAATATTATAATATTTATTTCAAATAGACTTTAAACCATATTTTAATTGCCGTGTAAAAGTCTAAAAGAATAAGTAATTGTGAACAAAGGGAGTAGATAATGTGGCATAGCTGCTCGATAGGCCTACGGGTCTAAAATCGGTAGGGGTTTCGCAAGTCTTCTTCTTGGGGATCAGAGTTATAGTAGTGTGGTTAAACTCCCAAAGGGAAAACAAGAAGAAAAGAAGCAATTTTGAACTAAAGGGAATAAAGTCTTTTTAATCAAATTCCAACTTGAGTGGGAAAATCTAGCGGATAGGCCATTAATTGAAACCTAGGGCTTTCATGGGATTCATGGGATTCATGCCCAAACCAAATTAGAACTAAATGAAACTCCAAATTCACATCTACATCCTATTTTGAATCTGTTATCATTTTCAACTCATAAAATGTGATGACAAGTTTCAAAAAATCAATCTACTCCTTTTTCTTATCTTAACTTCTAAAGTGAATTTTATCATCGATTGAACCAAGAAACCTATCGATGGCGGCACGGGTCCCAGCGGTGCTGTAACGGTAGCGATCCACGTCGTCACGAAAAAGCCACGAGAGGGCCGCACACATGCATCTCGCCCACCTTCGCATTCACGTCCTCCACCGTCTTCCTCTTCACCGCCACCGTCGCCTTCTCATCATGACAGACATGGGGAAGCCAAATCCTAATAACAACCTCTTTCTATAGTAACACTTTATTTTGCTCTAGATTTGCACAAAGAAATACCAACTTTCATTGGCTTTTAATTAGTTTAGGACCTCTAAAATTTATACTCTTTCATATAGCACCTCTAAAACATTATCATTGTTATAACGCCAAATTTACCGATACTCATTACAGTAAGTATAGGCCTTGTTTGGCAACGAGGTTTGTATGTATGCAAACCGTGATTTCGTTAAAATGGAGTTTTATAAAGCCTAACGTTGTTTGACAACATAGTTTAACCAATCTTTCATATAAAAATATAGTTTAAGAAAAAGAACAGCTAGTAACTTTGCGAAATATTGAAGTTAAGGAAAAGGGTTTCTAAGACCTTAAAACTTTTTGAAATTGCGGATTAGAAAACTTTGTTCTGGTTGAAAAATCGCAGTGGTGTAAATGAGCTGAAGTTGAACAAACTGGGGTTAGCTTGTGGTTGGCTCATTTATTTTTAGCCCGGCTTGAGTTCAACTCATGTTCATTTCACGTCGAGCTTAGCTGGCTCAAATTCGCTCGACTCATTTGCCTCAGCTTGAATTCGACTTGTTAAAGAGATCGATTACAAAATGAGCAAACCATCTAGATATTTTGTAAATTCGGTTTGATTAAACTCATTAACTAATATTACCAAATCATCTTCAATACAAAAAAAAAAAATAAAAAGAAGATTCCAACACATTTTGGTATGATTCCACTGGAGGCATGACTGTTTGATGATACTATTATTCGAAAATACATAAAATGGTTTGATACGGGCAAATCTAAATTTTGAGGGTGATTATATATGGAAACCCTTTTTATTTTAACGGTTATCGACTTTTACATTATTGTAAATTATTGGCAGAAAGACATATAAATACATAAAGTTTTATTTAGATAGCCATAAATACTTAGGTTATAAGCTGACACTTTAGTACCCAAGTTTTTCCTTGACAGCACTTAACTTATCTTGTCCGTAAATTATTCTATTTTGGATTCTCCTGTGGCTCTTGTTGACCCTTTCTAGGCTTTTTTGTCCTTATCTTGACATTGCTAGGCCACGTGCATAATACTAGTATGAAATTAATACCAGCATGAAATAATAAGACGCATCCATGAGCTCCTTGAACGGTAACATAAAATTCTTAAGTTACCCGGGGCTACCACGCCCTTAGTATGAATATTTATTCTACTGCACACGTGTAAAGCAGGTGCAAAACACTAGTACTCCATAATGGATGGATTAGTTATTGCAAAAGATCTAAAACACAGCAGCTGATGGCATTGTCAAGCAGAGCCATTGAATGTTTACATCAATTTATCAAAGATAATATTTAAAAAAAATTTAAAAAAACGAAACGAAAAGAAAATAAATAGATTTCAATTGGTAATAACTTATTTAATAAAAAGACTCAAGCAAATGAGAGAAGCAACCTCACGGCCAAACTTTTCTAAACTACAAAACAGGCATCTCCAGTGCTTGCAACACATCTTTCAACCCGAATTCATGGGTGTCTTTGCTGAACCTCTCGACAAGCTTGTACCTTGTGTCGTTTAGATAAAAAGATTGTGCAGTCTCCAGGAGTCATTGCACCTCGGAATCGGTTTTGCACTGGGAAATCAGAATACAAATTCAGCATATTTCAGGGCATTATATGACAATATGGATTTCAGCACATACTTTTATGAATACACCATCAGTTTTGCTCGTGTTGCAGGATAGGACCCATACTTGTAACGATGTTAATCATTTTGGCTAAATTACACTAAAATACCTTTAACTATGAGCATTTTTCAAGCTAACTTTCTCTAAGTTTGTTTACGGTAAGCCCCTTTAAAGTAGCATATTTAAGGGTATTTTAGTGAAAGAAAAACTCTTAATTCCATAATTCAAGGGAGTTTACGGTACTAACAAATTTTAAGGTAGTTTAGTGAAAAACAACCATATTCAAGGTAGTTTAGTGTAATTTAGACTATTATTTTTTCCTGTTTCCACAACATGTATTCCCCAAATACCCATGTTTCTCAGCCACAGTTTGTCATTTTTAAACCGACAGCATAATGTTAAGAATCTAAGCTATTTCCAAGAGAGAGAGAAATAAACTATTTTAAAGCAGGGAGGGGGGGGGGGGGGGGGGGCGGGGGGGTTAAAGTGCGGTTATGGGCGAATGTGGAGGGGGATTCTGCAATTTAGCCTTTCCTAGCATGATAAAATATCTTTTCTAGAGCAACAAAGCATGGACCAAAAATAAGTTTAAAAAATCATTAAAAACAGAAAAATAAAAATTAATCTACTTCCATACCATATGAAATATAAGTTTCTCCTACAAGGAAACATAGGATTAAAGAGCATGATATGAATCGTAAGATCATGAAAGTACTTAGATATAGGTGCGCTGAAAACAATTATTGTAATTGTACATGAATCGATATGGATAGAACATTCTTACTCAAGATGATAGTGTGCTATCTGATTTGCTTTATCATTCATGTCTATATGTTTTACTTGCTATTACATATCGCTATTACATATTGATAAAACTCTTTAGGATTTTTGCTTGACTACCAAGATTATGATGTGATCGTACTAATGAGGCCTGAGAAACCCATAACCACATTCCTAAATGTTCCTAGTCGTGGGAGTGTTGAGTCAGGCATATGTACTCCAGTGTAGACTAGTGTATACGTTTCTTGACCTTGGACGATGGCTAGTCCCACAGCTATTGGTGTATAACACCGAAGATTGTATATAAATGCTCATTGGAGAATGAGTACACAGAACGGACTCACCGAGAACCCCTAGATGATATTATACATATTGTCAGATAGCATTACTCTTATGACAATTGTACAGAGGAGTCTTTTGATCTGAGATCGCCATAGTGTTTATGTGTGTTCCCACTATACTTTGATTTCTACCCAACCACGACTTTAAAGAGCCGTACATACAGGTTTTTATTGGGTATGGTCCCGAAGCACATAGAGGCCATGGTCATGAGGGGATTTGTCTCTCCTGGTATAAGAAGTCGATATCGTGTTGTGCATGATATGACTATAACCTGAAATCACTGGCCAGGATAGTTAAGATAAATTAATAAGAGTTATCAGTTGTATCTCGGACGGTTATAAGTTTGATATCGGATGACTTATTGGGTTATTGGAGGTCTGACAGATTCCACCTTCCAGACCCGATATGCGACATTCTTTGACGAAAAGACCAGACTGTAGGTTAATTGTCATTGAAAGACTTTGTTGGGTTCGGATGAGTTTGCTTTTCGACCTGCCGTTTAACACATACCTGGATGGCCGTTATGTGCAATTAGTGCCGCCGGTGTGCTTGTGGGTTAACCCCTAAAGGGATTAATCTGAAATTGTTTCAGATTCAATTGGATATGATCTTATTAACTTACTGTAAGCGTATTGTCAAGTCTTTAGAGTCACATGCCGAAAGTGCCCGCTAAGACGAAACGATGATATGGATTTGTATTGTACGTATAGTCAATATATGCGAGAGTTCGATTAAACACGTGTATATGATACTCGTATATTAATCGGACGTTTGAGAATACGAGCCGGTTTATTTATAAGCCGGATTATTAAGTCAAATGTTGACTTAATATCCGTATATGTGCTATAGTTATTAGTATTGTGTACATATACACACACACTCTCTCAAGTATTTAGCATATGTATATGATACATATACTAATCTTTGTCACTAAGTGACAAATGAGGCATGTGGATGCCATGTAAGTGGTGGGGACCACTTAAGAAGATAAACCTCATCTCCTATTTTATATGATAGAAGAGAGAAAAAGGAGGCATCCTCTCATTCTATACCATTTTCTTCTTTCACGAGTTAAGATAAAGGAGAACAAAAGAGAAAAAGAGAGCTTTTCCACTTCATCTTCTACCTCTTGCTTACTAACAATGTGTGAGAGCTAGTAGCTTCACAAAGAAGTGTTCCTTTGTGGAGTTGGAGCTTGTGTAGGTTTCATTCAAGATAGATCATTTTCGGCGAAGAGGTCGTAGATCAAACTCGATCCCGCAACCTTGGAGCGAAGCTTAGGTCTTCCACTAGAGAGTGAACACACTACAAAAGTTGTAACCCCCTCAAACTCTTAATATAGCTTGTGATAACTCTCTTGCATTGTTTCAATTGCTAGTATTTGGATGATCATGGTTTTAGTATATGGTGCTATTATTTAGAAAATTTTGATCTATATTTCCGCCGCGGTCTGCAAGTGTTGTAACCCTAGCACCGTAGACTTACGCAACTTCTTTGCTTTTGATTAATAACTAATGTGTACAAGAAATTGGTATATAGTCTGTAACAATCGCAAAATTCATGTACTTTCCTTATAGTTTTCCATTAATAAAACTATAGCCATTGAATTAGTGTGAATAAATTAATATATTTTTTATTTATATGTATGGTCAATTCTTGTATCTATTGGTTATCACCTTATATTGCTATCCCACTGGTCTCGGCTTCAAACCTCAGCCTCTCCAAATTATTTATTTATTTTAATTATTATGCATTAAAAAATCTTATTTTTAAAGAGAAGAAAAAACAATTGTTTTTTTATTCTATTAATTTGACGGAAAAGAATTTGGGATGTTTGGTTTTTATTTAAGAAGGTTTTTCTTTTTGGAAAAGAGAATTGAGAACAAAATTACATAATTTGAAAAGAGAATGAAATATCGAGATAACAATCAAAAATTCGATCCGTTGCAATATACAGAGAGAGAATAATGGTAGAAATAAGCCCTAAGAGGCTTTTTGCGTTAGATGGCGGCACAAATCATGTCCACCATTTTATTCGACGATCGACACCAACCATCTTGATCTTCATCGTCTAATATGTCGATACACCAAATTTCATGTGATTCCAACACCTTTTCACCGTTGATTTAATGGGTGAAAAATTAACGGTTTACCGACAATAGAGTCTTTTACATTGCTAAATCAACGGTGAAGTAATCATATGAAATTTGGTGTATCGACAAATTCGAGGATGGAGATCAAGTTGGAAGGTGCCGATCGTCGAATAAAATTGTGGACATATTTTTTGCCGCCACCTAATACAAAAAGCATCCTAAGGCATATTTCCTCCATTGTTCTCATATATATATATATATATATATATATATATATATATATATATATATATATATATTTATATTACTTATTTAGTTATTTAGTTATGTAAACTAGTTTAAGGTTTACCATATTTAAAATGTTTAATAATGTGACAAATAGATAATTATTAGATTTTATAAGATATATGTTAGTTATGAAAATATTTTTATTACGCAAAAGGATAATGTATCTTTATCTCTTTTAAGAAAAGGCTGTAAACCCCAATTTCCTCTTATTTCCACCAGCCGTCTTTCTCTTCTCTTTCACTCTGAAAATTTTTTCATCTCCGTTTTTTTCCTTATCTCCACTCTCTTTTAAAGAACCCATGATTGAAGAAAAAGGAGTCGTGGATCCAGATTTTGCTGTACTGCGAGCCTCTTTTCTTCAAGGACGTCAAGTTCTTCGAGCTGAAGAAGGACATTTTCCTCCTCCGTCAACTCGTGCTAGACGACCATTCTTAGACTTGGAACTTCAACTTTGAGCAGGAGGATTGCTTCCACTCCGAAGAGTAGTGAGTATGGAGTGAACTGAGTTGGAGTGTGGTGCGTGGTATGATATGCCCACAACGCCTTGTGGAGCTTAAAATTCCAGTCTCTCTTGTTGGCTGAAGCATTTTTCCTCAGGAGCTTGTATAGAGTTTTATTGAAGGCTTCGGCTAGCTTATTGGCTCTTGGATTATAGATAGAGGAATATCTCCAGTCTATCTTGTGCTAAGTAGCAAACCTTGAGACTTTGAAGCTCTTGAAAGAATGCTTATTGTTAGAAATGATTCTTCTTGGTGTACCAAAGCGGTATAGAATATTATGCCGGAAAAATATCAGAATATCTTCTGTCTTGACTTTTAGCGGGATAGCTTCAGCCCATCTAGTGAAGTAGTCAGTTGCGGCCAATATGAACTGGTGGCTTTTGGATGGCGAAGGATCAATTGGACCAACTATGTCGGTGCCCCAAACTTCGAAAGGCCATGATGACACCGTAGGATGCAGCGCATTAGGATGCTTGTGAATGAAGTCACCGTGAATTTGGCAGAGGTGACACCTCCCCGCATGTTCTTCGCAATCTCTTATCATGGTAGGACAGTAATATCCAAGCCGTTTGATTTGAAGCCGCATTTTGTGGCCAGATTGGTGAGCTCCGCAAACGCCCGAGTGAACTTCTTTCATGACTTTTTGGGTTTCGGCCGATGATAGACACCTGAGCCAGAGTAGGTCATATAATTTACGGTATAGCATATTATTTACAAATATGTATCGGAGAGATCTTTTCTTCACCTGAATCCTCGCAGATTTTCCTTCGGGCGGCTTGTCTTATCGGAGGTACCTATGAAAGGTTCCCTCCAATCGGGCTCATCTTGAATGGTCAGAGCTTTTTCGGCAGGATTTTTCTCTTGTTCTATGCTTCCTTCTTCACGTAAAGAGACCGGGGGTAGAATTTGTCGGCTTCTGACTGTTATCAAAATTTCATCCATATCGGGATCAGCCAGCACCTTTGCTAAGCGAGCGAGTACGTCAGTTTTTCCATTCAATGCCCTAAGAACTCTCATCAGTTCAATGTGGGTGAACTGTTTCATGAGTTCCACCACCCGGCTTCTGTATCGAGCTAACTCAAGTTTGTATATCTTATAGTCACCGCTTACTTGGTTGACGAAAAGCTAGGAATCACCATAGACTCGTAGCCGAAGGATTTCCATTTATATGGAGAGCTCCAGACCAGCCATCAGAGTTTCGTACTCAGCCTCATTGTTTGTACGAGGCTCGGTGGGAGCAAAGGAACGTCGTAGGGTTCCTCCTGATGGCATGACGAACACCAATCCTATCCTTACTTTTATCTCCGGGATGCTTGATTTGTTTGAGATCCTTATTGATGATTTGCTAGAGGTCCTTATTGATGAGGCTCCATCAAAGTAGAGCTCCCAACATGGCACGTTATCCTCGAGGTGCAACACTTCATCGGGTAATTCACAATTTAGCGGCGACCCTTCCAGTATAGGATGAGCAGCGATAAAGTCGGCGAGGGCTTGCCCTTTTACTGCTTTCTTAGGAGTATAAACTATATCAAACTCAAGCAGCATGACAACCCATCTTTCCATTCTGCCGGCTAGGCTTGCCTTGGTTATTAAGTGTTTAAGCGGGTCAACCTTAGAGATCAGCGCAATCCAATGAGCGAGAAGATAGTGTCTTATCTTCTTCACGGAAAATATCGGGGCCAGCCACTGCTTTTCGATCAAGGAATAGTTTTGTTCCGCCTTGAATAAAGTTCGACTGAAATAGTAGAGGGTATTTTCTCTTCCCTCCTCGTTGTTCTAGGCAAGAAGCGCATCAAGTGACCCATCTAGCGCGGCAGTATAGAGAATAAACGGCTTATTTGGAATAGGAGCAGTAAGCACTGGAGGGTGCAACAGGTACCGTTTGATACTTTCGAACGCTTCTTGACATTCGGCATTCCAGACAAAAGGAGCTCCTTTCTTTATGAGCTTTGAGAAGAACCTACATCTCCCCGATAAATTTGAGATAAACCTTCGTATATAAGCAAGCTTGCCTTATAAAGATCTCAGCTGCGTCAGATTCTTTGGAAGGGAATCTCCATGATAGCCTTTATCTTTGATGGGTCAACTTCGATCCCCCAATGTCGGACTATGAAGCCTAAGAATTTTCCCGATGACACGCCAAAAGCGCACTTCAGAGGATTCATCTTCAGATCGTATTCTCTCAGTCTGGTGAAAACGGTTCTGAGATCTCAGATGTGATCGACCTTGGCTTTTTTCTTGACGACTAAAGCATCAACATAATATTCGACGACCTTATGGATTAAGTCATTTTGGTCATTGCCCTTTGATATGTGGCGCCTGCATTCTTCAGTCCGAATGGTATTACCTTGTAGCAGTATATCCCGATCGGGGTTCGAAACACTGTGTGTTTCTCATTCTCAGGCGAAATCTTGATCTGATTATATCCAGACGAGCCATCCATGAAGGTGAACAGCTCGTAATTTGAGGTATCGTCGACCATCATTTCCATGACCGGTAACGGGAAGTCGTCGTTAGGGCATGCCTTGTTCAGGTCCCTGAAATCAACACATACTCGGATCTGCCCATTCTTCTTTTTCACTGGGATGATGCAAGCGATCCAATCCGCATATTTCTCTTCTTTAATGAAGCCGGCATCGATGAGTTTCTTGGTTTTCTCGATGACCTTTTGTTCCAGCTCCTTTCTCATTCTTCGCGGAGCTTGTTTGACTAGCTTGGCATTAAGAGATATAGATAGGTTATGCACGGCTACTTCAGGAGAGAGGCCAGGCATTTCTTTGTACGTCCATGCGAAGCAGTCGATGAACTCATGCAGTAAGGCGATTATCTGCTCTTTCATTCCCTATGACAAGAGTGAGCTGATGCAAGTCGGTCTTGGATTTTCGTGCGTTCCTAAATCAATCTCGGTTAGCTCGTCAAAGGTTGCTTGTCCGCCATCTTCGAGCTCTCGAGGGGCTTCTTTTGGCTTGGCTAGCTTGTCATCATCATTTGACTTTTCGCTGGCTTCACCAATATGGATCATGTAGCATACTCTGACATCAGGTTGAATGAAATCTATGCCCCTTCTGTCTAGGATTTATCCATCGATGAGTGTTCGGACTTGAGGCGAATGCCATAACCCCTCATAAAACTTCGCTTCGGAGTCCGTTTGATATAACCGATATCCGCACTTTTTAAAATATTCCCGCATTTTGGATGCATAATATCTGGGATTGAGGATGACTCTTATACCTCTTTCATAGGGAGGCACGTGAAAAACAAATCGTCTGGGTGCACGACAGGATTTGGCTCATAAAACAGGATGCCCTTCTATCCATTTTTCCTTCCGGGAACGTAGAAAGTTTGTAGTTGGTGCACGGTAGTGACCGACAAAGTATCTAGCACCTTACACATCTATTCCGGCACTCTTGTGATAGATAGGGACCCTTCTGTAATCTCGAAGGTTTCTCTTAGTTTCGCTTTTTGCATGATGGCCCAATCTGCATAGTTGTTGCAGGGTGGGTCCTCTTCTTCCGACTATTTAGTGTCGTTGCCGAAATGAGGACGAATTTTACTGCCGGATGGGCTTTCAGTATCAGACTCTTCTGTATCGCTACTGAAATGAGGTCGGGTTTTACAGAGGGAAGGACTTTCAGCGCCGGATTCATCAGTGTCACCGCGGAAACGCAGACGCACTTGGGGGTTTTTGCTTTTGAAAGTGACAGCCGGTTCAGATTTTCTTTTGAGTCTCGGGACCGCTCTGTCCTCGGTCAGTTGTAGTTTACCATTTTGGGGGTTCACAAAGTACCAAGAATCTTCATATCAGACTTCATGCACACCAAACGGCTGGATGTCTTCTTCAATGCGTTTTTCTTCGCCATTTTTAGTATATTTCATGCATTGATGGAGAGTTGACGAAACGATACCGTAATACGTGGAACCACGGCCGTCCCAAGAGAATTTTATAAGACGTGTCGGCGTCGATCACGTACATTTTAGCTTCGGTTTGCAGGTCCCCAAACCTGACCGGCAAAGGTATGGATCGCATAACCTGATAGCAATTGTACAGGTCCCCAAACCTGACTTGGACAAAGATTATTTTGATTTGATGATTTTTTTTTGGCAGTACACATGGAGTGAACGAGCGACGGGCTAAACCAAATCAGCAGGTTACAAACTTAAATCTACGGTCAGGATTGCACTCAATATTTTATTATCACGGAAGCACCATATCCCCTTTCACGCCATCTTCCGGTCCATCAACTAAATGTTTCCTTCTCGTACCAGTCGATGCGGTTCCCAACAAATTGTTAAACACACGTCCTCAATTACTCTTACGGGGCCATTCCCGCACCATAGAACGGTGTGGTCATCCCTAACCTCGCGGTTTCGAAATTCGGGTCCCACAGCAGCTCGCCTGAGGATTCCCCGGCTTGGTTCACCAACTTCTTCCCTGCTTTTTTCCATCATAAAATTTAGTGTATTTCCAAACGGAGTGTGTGTATATGTCAATTATTAAAACCAAAACATCAATTTAATTTTCATGATCCTAGAGTTAGATCAGCTATTGTTGTTATCTTGTAGTTTTGAGATATTGGCATGCATCCTCTCTTTTGTTCTCCATTAACCGAATGTGTTTGGAGGAAAGAATGGATAGAGAATGGAGAAAGTATCAATAAACTATTCTTATATTTTCCTTGCTCTCTTAAAAACTTTACAAAACATCTCCTTATATAGGAGTTTACATGCCCCTTCATTATGACTCTTCATAATACCAATTGATTACAATAACCGTTACATATCCTTTCATTAAACCTATTCATGAATTGGTATCCCTTCCTTTTATAACCGATGTCTCTTCAATTCTTTGTAACCGAAAACAAGTTTAATTTCTAACATGCTCCCTTAAACTTGTTTTACCATGCCGATCTTTCCTCGCAATTTTGCGAACACTTCAAATTTTAGGGGCTTTGTAAAAATGTCGGCCAGTTGATCTTGTGATTTGACATGAACGAGTTCGACCTCTTTCTTCCTCACATGTTCTCTGATAGAGTGATACCGAGTATCAATGTGCTTGCTTCGTTCATGAAACACTGGATTCTTCGCCAGTGCTATAGCAGATTGGTTGTCCACATACATCTTCGTAGGTCCTTCCTGTTCAACCTTTAGATCTTTCAGCAGATTTCTTAGCCATATAGCATGGCAAACTCCAGCCGATATAGCAACGTATTCGGCTTCACAAGTTGATAGTGTCACTATCGGTTGCTTCTTGGAACACCAAGTAAATGCTGATTCACCGATGAAGAAAATGTACCCTGTCGTACTTTTCCGGTCATCTATATCTCCTCCCCAATCGCTATCGGTATATGCATATAATTCAAAATTGTTAGATTTCGAATAGAACAAACCGAAATTTAGTGTACCTTTGATATATCTCAATATCCTTTTCGCCGCTGATAAATGTGTCAATTTCGGTTCTTCCATGTATCGGCTGATCAAGCCGACTCCATATAGAATATCCGGTCTTGTGCATGTAAGATACCGAAGACTGCCTACCAAGCTTTTAAAATGCGTCGAGTCCACATTGCTCCCTTCATCGAACTTTGATAATTTTGTTCCGCAGTCTACTGGGGTATTGACCGAATTGCTTTGCTCCATATTGAACTTTCTCAAAATCGACCGAGCATATCCTTCTTGGGATAAGAAAATCCCATTCGGTCTTTGCTTTACCTCTATTCCCAAATAATATGCCATCTGACCGATGTCGGTCATTTCAAATTCTTTAACCATCGAGCTTTTGAAGTCATCGAACATACGTGGATTGTTTCCTATGAAGATGAGATCATCCACATATAAACATACTATAAAAATATCACCTTTTTCGGACTTCTTTATGTATAATGCATGCTCATAAGGACACTTCATGAAACCGTGTGCTTGGAAGTATATGTCGATTCGACTATTCCATGCTCTCGGTGCCTGCTTCAGGCCCTATAAAGCCTTCTTTAGCTTCAGTACTTTCGACTCATGTCCTTTCTTCTCATAACCGAGTGGTTGCTCGATGTAGACTTCTTCTTCAAGATATCCATTGAGGAATGCCGATTTAACATCCAATTGATATATCTTCCAACTGAATTGAGCCGCCATAGCAATGATCAGTCGAATTGTCTCGAGTCGCGCTACTGGTGAGAAAACTTCATCATAATCAATGCCAGCTTGTTGTTTGTAGCCTTTGACCACTAACCTTGCCTTGTATCGCTCGATTTCTCCCTTAGCGTTCTTTTTCTCCTTGTACACCCATTTCACTCCTATGGGTTTCTTGCCTTTGGGAAGTTCGGTGATCTCCCAAGTTCCATTTCTCTCAATAGCACTGATTTCTTCGTCCATTGCTTCTTTCCACCTTCGGTCTTTGACCGCTTCTTCAAAATTCATTAGCTCGCATTCGGCAAACAAACAAAATAATGTTAGATTATTTTGCATTTCGGTTACCTCATATAACTCGGTCATAGTCCTCGTCCTTGGATTTCTTGGTGGAGTTGAACTTGACGACGCTTCGGTTTGTGAGGAACCGACTTGAGGCGAATTGAACCGAGGTGTTGTTGCAGGCGATGGAACATCAACTTCGACTTCATTTCTTTTCTTTTCTTCTTGACCGGGTACTTCATTCGGTCTGCTGCTTTCGGCTTCATCGCTCCAACTCCATGAGCTTTCTTCATCAAATTTGACATCTCGGCTAACAATGACCTTCTTATTGACTGGATCAAACAGCTTGTAGCCTTTGGTTCTTAGATCATAACCGATAAAAATCAACCGAGAACTTCGGTCATCAAGTTTTACTCTCTTTTGTTCGGGGACATGAGCATATGCTATGCTCCCGAAAATTTTAAAGTGACTTACATTCGGCTTATAACCATGCCACATCTCCTGCGGTGTTACATTTTGTAGACTCTGGGTTGGGCATCGGTTTAGAATGTACACAGCACATGCAACCGCTTCTGCCCAAAATTCTTTCGGCATATTTTTACTACTCAACATACATCTCGCCATGTCTAATATGGTTCTATTTTTTCGTTCGGCCACTCCATTTTGTTGTGGTGAATAGGAGGCCGTTAAGAAATGCCGAATCCCATTTTCTTTGCAAAAATTTTCAAACTCATTTGAAGTGAATTCTCCACCTCGGTCTGACCTGACCGATTTCAAATAAAACCCACTTTCTTTTTCCACATTCATTTTGAATCTTTTAAAATTTTCAAAAACTTCCGATTTATTTTTTAGAAAATATACCCATGTTTTCCTTGTGAAATCATCAATAAATGTTAGAATGTACCTTTTTCCACCAAATGAATTTGGAGTAATTGGTCCACATACATCGGTGTGGACAAGTTGTAATGGCTCCTTGGCTTTAAACTCGGCTTCTTTTGGAAAACTTGCTCGGTGATGTTTACCAAGTAAACACCCTTCACATAACTCTTTCGGTTCATTCATAATCGGCAAACCTTTGACCATGTTCTTCCTCGCCAACAAGTTTAGTCCGCCGAAATTGAGATGTCCATACCTCATATGCCATAACCGAGCCGAATCTTTCACCGATGATTTTAGACACTTTGCTTCACCATATTTGATATCCAATAGAAATAGCCGATTCTTCGTCATCTGCACTTTTGCTATCAACTTCATTCGGTTATCTCTTAAGAAAAGAGTTCGATCCTTTAAATGAATATCGAAATTCTTTTCTAAGAGTTGTCCCAAACTCAAGATGTTGTTTTTCATATTCGGCACATAATACACATTTTCGATATATTTTTGTGATCCATCTTTCAGTCGAATTAAAATTTTACCTTTGCCTTTTACTGGTACCTTCGAACAGTCACCGAATGTGACTTGGCCACTCACCGATTCGTCCAAGTCTACGAACATGTTTCGCTTGCCACACATATGATTACTTGCACCAGTATCGAGATACCAAGTGTCGACACTTTCTTCGTCACCTTTAAAAGCCAGCAGAAGTACATCGTCATTGTAATCTTCTTTCTCCACAAAGTTTGATTTTTCCTCGACTGTTTTTCCCCAACAGTCTGCTGCGTAGTGACCGAATTTCTTGCAATTATAACATTGAACATTCGATCTCCCTCTTCCACCAGTCGATCGTCCTCGACCTCGACCTCGGCCGAAATTTTGGTTTTGGCTTCTATCGTCATTGTTTTGACCTCCTCGACCATCTTGTCCTCGACCGAATTGACCTCGGCCACGGCCTCTTCCTCGGCCGCGTGTATTTCCTCGATTTCGGTCATTTTGACCATTTTCAACCGAATCACCTTTCAAATTAACTTGTGTTTGTAGTAATTTTTCAATCGGTTCTTGCTTTTTCACGAACCGTTCTTCGTGGGCTTTTAGTGAACCCATCAACTCATCTATCGTCATTTCTTCAAGATTCTTTGACTCTTCAATTGAACACACAATGAAGTCAAACTTCGGTGGTAGTGACCGAAGAATTTTCTCTATCACCCTTACATCCTCCATTTTTTCTCCGTTCCTCTTCATTTGGTTGACCACCGTAAGCACTCGGGCATTATAGTCAGTCACCGATTCATTCTCCTCCATTTTTAACAATTCAAACTCCCTCCTTAGTGATTGTAAGCGTACCTTTTTAACCTTCTCGACTTCTTGGAAGGTTTTCTCAAGTATCTCCCACTGTTGCTTTGCATTAGTGGCAGCCGAAATCTTCTCGAAAGTCGAATCATCGACACCTTGCTCGATAAAGTATCTTGCGGTACAATCTTTCTCGAATAATTTTTCGTGGGTCGTTCTCTGAGCTGCCGTCAGTGCAGCTTCATCTTGAGGCCGATCATAGCCTCGGACCACCACATCCCAAGCGCCTACTGCTCCCAAAACAGTCTTCATTTTGATGCTCCAATTTTCATAGTTATCTTTGGTGAGGCGTGGGGCGTTGTACGAGAGTGTTGTCTTCGACATTTTCTTTGAACCTTGCTCTGATACCACTTTGTTAGGATCTTCTCGACTTTATGTTCGGTCTACGATGTAGCCGAATGTGTTTGGAGGAAAGAATGGATAGAGAATGGAGAAAGTATCAATAAACAATTCTTATATTTTCCTTGCTCTCTTAAAAACTTTACAAAATATCTCCTTATATAGGAGTTTACATGCCCCTTCATTATGACTCTTCATAATACCAATTGATTACAATAACCGTTACATATCCTTTCATTAAACCTATTCATGAATTGGTATCCCTTCCTTTTATAACCGATGTCTCTTCAATTCTTTGTAACCGAAAACAAGTTTAATTTCTAACAGCATCTACTTTGTGCGCCAAAAGAATGTTATTTTCTTGACATAAAAAGGAACTATTGACATTGTTTCTTGTCATCATGTACCATTTATTTTAAAGCAAAACATATGAGTTGGTATTAAAATCCCATAAGCTAACTTTTAAAATCTTCTCCCACCATTTAAAATTTCTATTAATTTCTTCTTTTTTAAGAATATGCATCATCTTAACTAAAATTATTCAATTGGCTGAGGTAAGAAATGGGTACCAAATCAACATCAAATTATCCGTGGGGCCTCAACTACATGATATGATTGGATCAAGGGTCTATATTATATCCATATTCTTTCTCAACTTGGCATTGCGTCGCTTATTTTCTCCCCAGTGACCATCTCAAGATGCATTGCATCTCCTTTCCCTTAGCTGGAATTATTGAAAAGTTCGGCTATATAATATTAACTAGCATCCTAATTCAATCTAGGACAATTTCAAGTTCAACCAGTAGCCATCTACTCCATTCAACTGAGCCTATATATATATATATATATATATATATATATATATATATATATATATATATGCTTTACATCTCCTCACTCCCCACAATCTGTTATGTAGGAAGAATACGACGAAGAGGGGAGACGGTTGATATATGGTCGATAAGTTAGGGTTGGGAGCTAGGTCGGTGCTGCTGTTGGCGGCGCTAACTATATCCCTACTGTTGTTGCCGTTGCTGCTACCACCTCTGCCGCCGCCGCCGCTGTTTCTTCTCTTTATTCCAGTTGCCATTATGGCTGTGCTCGTCTTTCTTGGGCTATGCAGTTCTTACAACCACACCACCGACGCCTCGGAGTCTTACTTGCCATTGTACTGTGTCAAGAAACTGCAGTAGTCTCTCTCTCTCTCTCTCTCTCTCTCTCTCATGTTGTCTATAAAGGCTGAGAGTTTCTTCTATGTCAAATATAGTGTTGCATAATGACTGTTTTTGTACAAAAGAGGAAATTTGAGAATCTAGTGCCATATATATATATATATAGATATATATATATATATATATATATATATATATATATATATATATATTGCATTGTTCTATATATTTTCCATTTTTTTCTTATTATATGAGTTACAACAAGTAAAATCAGAGGGCACAGGGAGAACTTTTGTTCTACCCAATCACAAAGGATATACAACAAACTGAAGCAAAAAGATTGTAAGGCGAAAAAAGGTGTGCTTTCTACCCTTGTGATGGTGATTTCTTTATAGTGGTTCGACAGGTGGGTGGAGCGCAGCAGAAGAGGAGGCGGCCGGATACGAGCACGGCTGCGCCGGCAAGAAACCCCGCAGGGAGAGATGAAGCCACTCCATTATGTAGGGTAACGGATACGTGAAGGCGTAAATCGCAATAGGAACTGCAATTAATAAACAATCATTAGCACGCAAGCTAGTTGTAACATAAATATCTTACTACTATTTTCTGATAAAGCGAGGAATTCTTGGAAAAAAAATAATGACAGGTTGTTTATTGTTCATGTTCATGTTCATGTTGGATGCGTTTTGCTCAAGCAAACAGAGGAGGCAGTATCCAAAACTAGCAGCCAACACAAGGGGCCATCCATAAAGTTGAGGGAAAAAAACCAATTGCAAGCTACTTTGTAGGCCCATTCAGAAGCTAAAAGCAGTTCAAAATAATGCAAAAGCTAGTGCACAATTTTCTTAATTGCACGAGGCGACTTTCTAAATACTAGCTGCGCCTTGTTCCTTAGATGCTCTGCATCTACTACTAAATGTTAGCTTTATTAAGAACGTGTCAAATAAAACACGATAGAAAAAGGGTTTGATCAAACAGATACAAAAAGTATCTTGTTAGAAAACGGAACCATTTCCTATTCTATCTCGAATATTTTTTTCCACTCATCGACACACTTGCTACAATTTTACTTCCATCAACTAAAATCAGTCAATGCCCATTCCCACTTTTTCCAAAGACCAAAAGTCATATATGGATCCAGATCCATGGTCCCATTTCATGTATCTGGATCATGCCATATTGCAACTGGCATTTTAATATTGTTTCCTCCATGAAAAAGCAAGCACATAATATCAGTTATGGTCCATTATTAATGACATGCATGCAACCTTTTTAAGTACGAAGACATTTCTATTAGTTATGTTCTAGAGTGCTAGAATGATTAAGATCTAGGTTGCACGGCTTTTTGGTTACATGTCGGACACGGATTCATACCCACCACTTGCACGATACGTATCTGTCACGGAATTTCCATGTCCCGCTTCAAAATGAGACAGGTTTGGATTTGGACACGTATCGGACACGTGCTGAACACGTTTAAGTATAGCCACGACACAAAAAGTGATTCTTGTAGCAACGGCGACCTTATTTTTAATTAAAGACGAGAAAAAACATAATATTAATGGAATTTTTATGAATTGTTGACTTTTTGTTGAATATGATGTGCTGTTATGATACTATCTTTCTTGTAATTATGTACATGCGTGTCCATGTATTATATATTTTGGGATTTTACCGTATCACTGTGTCGCATCGCATCGGTGTCCCTATGTAACACCCTAGATCTTGTGTACGGTATTTCTCGAGTATAAATTATATTAATGGGTATTTTATTCTATTTAAACAATCATGTGTTGTTATATTTGCAATGGATCCTACTACTTTTAATATTATATTTTGGTAAGTATTATTACTATATTTGAGACTATTAATTCGCTTGGTTTGGGACTTTGAATATTTATTCTTAATGAATTAAATTTTATCTTATTTTCTTCCCTATTCCTAATTGACATTGGATTCATGGATACCTGGCCCAGTTTATAAACCCATACTATTTAAACCTTTATTTTTCTCATGCAAACACCAGGTTGATAATTCCTCTCAAGAAAACCTTAGCCTCCTCTCTCTCTCTCTCTCTCAAACCGAACCCTACCCCTATCAACCGATCCCTTCATCTCGTGGTCACCATCATCATCTTCATCAACCGAACATCCCTACTCGATCATCGTCATCGCTTCGTTTCCTGCGCAGTTGTGATCTTCTTCCTCGCGTCTTCTCTTGTTGCGACGACATTTCCATCGTGGTTTCATTGCAGAGTCAAGCCAAGGGTTCATTGTCATTATCGCGAGATCATCGTTTGAGGCAGGTATTTCTAAATACTTGTTACATGCTAGTAACGGCTGGATCAAATCTGGCGTAATATTATCATTATTATTATTTTCATGTCTAAGTCCACATTTAAATGTAATTGACGAAACATCGAGATCTGAATTGTGATGCATCGGTAAATCTAATTTGAAAACAATATGTATCTTCAAACCCTAAAGAGATCATCTTTACGATGAACTAGTTAAGATGATGAAATCTGAAAACTTTATGTCATATGATGGTTTTATATTGCATGTATTGAATTCAAATATTCGAAGCTTGAAATATCTGATCGTCTCAGAAAAGAGAGATTGAGCTAGTTTAAGAGAGATTGAGCCGGCTTAAGATATATTAGAGCCTGCTCAAGATTGACATGAGCCGCCTCTTACAAGAGAGGAAACATTAATTCTGAAACACTCATGAGCTGGCTTAGATAAGTCACGAGCTGTCTTACACCCACACAAGCCATCTTATCCATTGATGAACCATCTCAAACTGATATCCAGCCCTGATATGACACCTAACATGTTAGATTACGTCATACATGCGAAAATATTGCCGAACATGTATTATTATATGATTGTGATATATATATATATATATATATATGTGTGTGTGTGTGTGTGTGTGTGTGTGTGTGTTGTGTGTGTGTGTGTGTGTGTTCTGATTGACCATACTCTTCCGGTTGATGCTAGTACTTTGATCGTTTACATGATACGATTATGTTATTTCTGAACATGCCAGTCAATTGATTGTTCACATGAAGTCATGCTTGATTTGTCATTGTTATCATGTCAATATATTTGCAATGTAATGCTTATCTAAATGCCAATGAATTCATGATCTTACTTGGCATGACTTGAATGTTGATTGATACGTGACTTGAAACCTAATACATTGAGAAGGTATATCCTAATACACTGAGGATGGTAATTATCCTGGAATGATGTGTTAACATCATTTATCTATTATATTGTGGACAGTATCTTGTTCTGGAATAATGATATTATTCATCTGATAGATTGACCATGGTCCCGGATTCGCATGAAATACTATTGAGTTACAAAAATGATTGTATTCACTAATTTCAAATACCGTTAGGATAAATAACTTAGCAAAATGGACACTTAGGTTCCACTTGACATAATCGTTTTACCATGCTATGTTGATATACTTATTGTATGCTATTAGCTATCGTTTACTCATCTGACATCGGTTTATGTTACAACCATATCTTATTCTACATTTCATGTTATCCTTATATTATATTATGTTCGACGCTCTGACGTCTGGGTTTTACATGGCCCAGATTTTTTGACATTAGAACCGCAAAATCAGGAGTATTTCGAGGGGATAGCCGAGCAGTGAGGCGTATCTATTATTCCAGTTATTAGTCCATTTAATTTATTCTAGTATTGAACTCTTTTTCCTAGTTTATGTTGTGAGCCACTAAGGGACGAAGTCTTGTGTATCCTTTCTATTTTATTATTGGATCAGTTTGAGACTCGACGCTTCCGTTATTCCAGCATTTGTTTTCAGTAATGTTATTTATTGCGGCAATGGACATATAGTAGATATATTATTACTTTTCTGTGTTGCTTGATTACTGCAAGAAATCTTAATGGGACTATGAAAGGATAAATCATTACCGTAGGTAGTATGGCTGGCTGAGTTACGTTCCCGTATTTAGGTATATTGGAAAGCGGGGCGTGACACCCTATCCATGTCCGTGCAACCTTGGTTAAGATCTAAGCCATCAAACCAAACTATGGAATTGTGCATCCCGATTTAGGAAAAATAAGAGCTTAAAAGCCACTTTCAATCAGTTTTGTTCTGTAAAAACTTTCTCCAAAGCTCAATAACAACAGCAACAGCATCAACAATAAAACCTCTGCCCAAAATAGTTGGATTGGCTAGCTTAATTCTTCAACTCCCTTCACTTATATTAAGAGCACTGCACCTTTAGATTAGCGACTATAATTTTTCACTGCCTTGGACTGTCTGTTTAAGTCTACCTTCGCCCTAAAATTTCCACTTATACGATAGATTGCCAAACCTAGGATCTGGACGGCTGAGCAAAGACCTGAAGTGCTTGGCAGCATAGTCGAAAGGAATTTCTGCCACTAGGTTGATAAGGCTGCAGGGTTTTCCGTTTCTTGGTGGCGATCGAAAGAGAATTGGGTTATACGACAACACATTACCCACTCTCGAATCGAGTCACTTCCGATACCAAATCTCATGGTATGAACGCCATCTCACATGACAAAGACAACCCTTGTCATCCCCACATCAATCACACAACATTCATGAGATCTAACAATTAGTTTGGTTGCTTATTTCAGGAAACCTCGAGTGCAAATTTGTATAGAAAATAAGTAGCATAATTTTGCGGATGTCCTAAATGCTATGACTAGAAAATATCACATATTTTCTATAATATATCATAGTCTTCGGTCACTTGGTGACAATCTATCTATCTATATATATCTATCTATATATATAGTATAAACAGGAGAGTCAAAACAAAATACAAACACTATCTTTCTCTTTTCCTAATTTGCCCCTTGAATTGTCTAGATTTCCTTATTTATCGTCAAATTTTGTCGGTTAGAATGTGCCATTTGATGTGTTATTTTCCTTAAAATAAAAACACTATGCTTAGGTTTAATTCTTATACTACATAGATAAGTATATCCTAAATTGATTTTCAATGAATAACACATAACGAGTGATGATGCTTACAAGTGGTATTTCTTCAGATTACGACACGTAGCGGATGACGTGTCCCGAAGGCTACGGAGGTGTAATAAATGAATTGCAATAGGGGCGTTCCTCGGAACCTCATCTCGAGGAAGTATCCGACCTTTCAGGAGACATTCCTAAGTACTTTCCACCTTCACCTAGCAAACTATCAATAGCTTGTCTTCGAGCTTTCTAAGTCTCCTTACTCGTCTCCGAGCCATCTGACAGGCCTAACTTCCTGGGCCTCCCGGCTCGTCTTTGAACTCCTGACATGCCGAGCTTTCTCAGCCTCCCGACTCGTCTCCGAGCTCCTGACATGCCGAGCTTCCTCGGCCTCCCGGCTCGTCTCCGAGCTCCTGATGTACCAAGCTTCCTCGGTCCCCCCAGATCAATCAAGAGCGTGGAGCCCATGCACTTCCACAATGGCTTCGCGTATATCGTCAGGGCGAGATATCCGTCTCCCCACGTTCCGCGTCCTACGCTAGCGCATCTCCATTAATGGGCGTATCCCGCCATTAAATGTGAGGATAATGCTGGGGTGTAACTGACGGTGATGATCCCACGCCTGCTCGCTCCACGCGACCACTATATAAACCCCTCTCTCAGACGACTCAGGTAACTCGAACTCATTTCTAACACACCGTTACTATGCACATATTCCTCGGCACTAACTTGATCTTCGGAGGGTCCTACAGTGGTCATCCATCTCGGGACTTCCTTTGCAGATAGCTCGGCGTGAATGCCGACCCATTGAGATCCACACACTCAACAACTCCCAAACCAAATCTCAACCGTTAAAGACCGCCATCACAGGATGTACGGAGGATAACATCTAAAGGAGATCACAGCCTCCATTAGTTGGCGCCGTCTGTGGGAACGCTTCAGAAGCTTCCACCCATAAATTGATCTTCCGCCCTCGACCCGATGGTGAGCGACAACCGCGATGATCCAAATACGTGCTGCCACAACGGAAGCGGGAGCGACTCATCCCCCCTCCTAACGTCATCAACGCCTTATCCGCTCGGACAGACATGCTCACATCGCTGGTGGATGCCCTCATCCACGTTCAAGCGGCGGGCCCTACCCACCAGACCGTAGTCCCCCCTCCTTAGGATAACGATGTCCGCAGAAGGGCGGATGGCCACGCTCAAGCCCTCAATCTTATTCACGCTCATCTCAACGCCATCGAGCGCCGGCGTGCCGACTCCAGCCACCGTGACCTGCATGCGGTGATTGATTCAATGACCTGCTGGGCACCGGACAGCTCCACGCCATGATCCCAATGAAGACTAGGCTGCCGCTCCGACGCCCGCCATACGCTCACTCCCTCTGAGAAGGTGTTGGTCAGCTTGTCTGCTTCTAGGCATGACCGATGCCCCCACTCTTGTCGGGACCGCACGAACGGCGACCGACGGGACTACTTGAGAAGGGCCTCGCCCGAGAATTTGAGAAATTTGATAGACCGGAATCGAAACCGCACCATCGCGCAGACCCAGAGCGGGGGTAGCCACCACTCCGACTGTGCAGAATTCTCGGGTATCACCACCGACTTGAAGCCCTCGAGAAGAAAATCAAAGGCATACGACGGGATGGCCATGCGTCCGGCGAAGGGGCCAAGTACTCCGCCGACTCACTAATAAAGCCCTTTACAGAAGAGCTGCTGGCCGAGCACGTCTCTTCTAGGAACAAGCGGCCAATAGTGACCCTCTTCGACGGGAAATCCGACCCCAAGGACCACCTAGATTCATTTACGGTGGGTATGAGCTTCCAAGATAGCTCGGACGTGGCTCAATGCCGAGCTTTCCCTACCACCCTCATCTGGGTAGGTCGGGACTGGTTCCGAGGGCTTACGCCACGCTCCATCTCGACCTTCGGTGAGCTGGCCACCCAATTCATCGGTCACTTCGTCGGGAATAGATGACAGAAAAGGACGGTCGACTACCTGTTCACTATCAAGAGCGGAGACAAAGAATCCTTCAAAGGATATGTCACCCACTTCTACATTGCCTTCCTCGAGGTCTCCGAGCACCGTGATGAAATATTTATTACCGCGCTGAGGTCGGGTGTTAAGCATAATGAGTGGCTCCGCTCTTTTGCATTAGGGCAACCTAAGACCATGGTAGAAGTAAAGCCTGGACCGAGCGAGAAATCCAACTCGAATCCGAGGTTGTCACGACCCGAAAGTACGGAACATGACCGGCACTTAGACTACGAACGTCTCAAGGCGTACGTATGCTAAGTAAGCCGAAACCCAGAAATCCAAACCAAGAGAAGTAGTAGAGAATAGGAAGAACCATATCAAATCAACCTGTATGCAACATAATATACAACGCCTAAAAGCGAGGATCAAAACAGAAATGGAACTCAACCAGCAAGAAACTCAAGAAATATAACATGCTACTCTATGATCGAAAGAATAACATTACTGGTCTCTATCTCAAAAAATACAAGTTTGGTTGATGGAACTTCTAGATACAACTGAAATATAATATACAAGGTATAATGATGGGTAAGATACAATAAACCCACCTACTAGCAAGTCACCCGAAAAGAAACCGTGCCCGCAAAGCCGTAATGAAATCTGTACGGCAACACCTGCAAGAAACTAGGGCACAACGGGGGTGAGTTGCTAACTCGTGAGTAGAAAAAGATCTACGAGCAGAAAATCGCATGAATAACGCAACCTAGGTCAATGATCATAATATATCCTCAATATATGAATAACATGCAGCCTATAACAATGGCTAGGGTAATATCTAACCCGAGTGTGATCTCATGTGCCCGTGTCAGTGCCTCAGGTAGCAATATATCATATGAATGAGGTATGAATGCATGAAAACAGAATACATGTAAATGAAGAAACTGTTTTCATAAATTAGTGAGATTTCCTTTGTATTTTTAAAATGAGGTATCATAAATGAAATCAGCATCAACAGTGTCTAGCATCGACACAAAACATAAATCTCAATGTCTCAAAACCTCAGGCTTCGGCCATCCGGACCGGCCTGTATCATCAAATCTCAGCACCTCAATATCTCGAAATCTCAATGTCTCAATCTCAATATCTAGGGCGCCGTCAGTCCAGACCGGCCCCTACCATCCATCTCAAGACCACGACGGTATCCTCCGGATATCCGACGCGTCGGGTAAAATCACCGGTAGGTAGTCTCCCCCTGCCGGGCTCATCGTCATCACCACGAGCTTCTTGCCCCGGGGTACCTTACCGGGTCCACCATGTACCCGAAACGGTTCATCCAACTCCTCGAATCGGGTCTCCAAATCCATCAGCAAACTCATGGTGGACGACTCATACATCATGGGAAAAACCGCGCTTTTTATTTAAAAAGAGAAAGAAGAAGTTTATATATATTTTGCGGTTTTCCCCAAATCCAGAAAATCTCATGGAAATCCAAAACCTCAATAGCACGTAAAAAGTGAATATATGCATGAGAATCCATGAATGCGGCATAACAATGAATAACAGTATGCATGAGGTAGCAGGTAATAACTACAATGTCTAAACTAACATATAAGGCAAGTACACTAATATCATGTCTAAACTATTAGCTAACAGGCTATGTCAAGCAATAATATTTTCTAAGGTGTACGTGACATGGCAATTACCGATGAAGATGTGTATGAGCCGGCAAGTAAGTGTACGTGGTACATACGCATCATCGGTAATGGTGCTGGTGTCCTAACCACAAGATATCAACAGTAGAATATGAAGCATAATATAAGCATGTGATGCGGAGCAAACAACAATAATGAGCGGGAACTGAATACTAGACGCAACGATAACTAATCTGTTTTAACCTAATATAAGTCCTACAATGGTGCCTTTTGAAATAACACGAATCGTGGGGTTTTGAAAATAGGGGCTACGGTATTTTTAAGAAAAGATACGTTTTTTGAAATATCCGTAGGATCCCTTAGGCTGTCTTTAAAAATACGCACGATTCGTAAGCTTTGAAATAGGTAGGAACCGAATCTAATCTAACAACTAACTAAACTAAAGGGCTACGCTACAAGCTAGACTACAGGTAAGGAAACCGCCTAACATCTGAGTCGATACATATACATACCTGTATATATATTAGCCGGTGATCCCGCCTCAATAAGATCATATCCGATACCATATCTATAATCAGACATCCCAAGTCAAGAGTGCGGATCAATCATTAAAATATAGCTCGTACGTAAATCCGTCGTACGGCATCCCCCAATTCTGGGTACGGGTCAAAATCACATTCATCATACTATTCACCTGGTATCCTCTTTATCAATATCATGATCTGGTACTGATCTACGTCTAGTACAATACTGATATCGCCTAAGTATGCATGCACGTGTGTAAAAACTACGTCAAGGACCCGCTACAACGTCATGTCGTATCTAAGATACGAACCCTGCTATATCACCGATCTCACGGCCTCAAATCAAATCTCATCGACTCAGCTCAATCCCAAGTATCATCCTCAATCCGTATGTGAACACATAGTCTCATACCCATGTGAATCCATAACTATAAAGAATCCCATGAGCACATATCAATAGGAATGTATGCAAGTATGTATGTGTGTATGTGTAGTGCAACACTACCCTAGGGTTCGCAACACTAGGGTAATCCAACACACCAATATCCATCCTAAGAAACGTTATTAATCCCAAATAACATATAATAAATTGTTGGTGTGTATACGCATCCGTATATACCACCACGGACTGCGGGGGTGCTATACGCCATCCACCCGACTTCTCCCCGTAGATATAAATCTACTCACCTGGTCCTCGCTAGCCGGTGCCGACGTCGCCACGCGCTTGCTTGTCGTCTCGAAGTCCGCATGGGGTTACCTACATATCATAACGCACCATATCGCATTAAAACTAAATTCGAAATCGAAACGGCATACGAAAATCAAATCGGCACGCGTATCACGCATAGGTCCAAACCTATCGCCTACGCATGCAAGAATAGTCAAACCAACCCTCGATGTCGATGTACAAACGTCAAACCATTGAGAAAAATCCAATCACACTCATTTGCACATTCACGAACACTAATTTTAATATAAACTAGGTTAAAACTCACAAAAACCCCAATTTCACTTAAAAAGTCATTTTTCCGAAAATCTAGCAAGCACAATTCGCCGTTTTTGTACAAAACATGATGTTTAAATGAATGTAGCGGCCAATATACTTATTAAATATCTTAAATAATTCATAGAAATAATTTCCGGAATTTAATCTCATTAAATTCCAAAAACCCTAATATTCTAGTTTACAAAAATACCCTTTTTAACAATTTCAAAGCAAAAATGTACAAACTACAATCTAGCTTAGGTTTGCATGATCTAAAGCATTAAACCACACTTAATAAAGTTAATGAAGTCATGAAAAACCTAAACACATTTTTAATCCCAAGTATTTAACCAAATTCAAAAATCTAGTAGGCAAATTAGCACATTAACACAATTTTTTTTAAACTAACCATTAGCACTAGCTACTAATCTTGTATTAACATGACAAAAAGCCTAAATATAACACACAACCATACACCAATTTTACAAAACCCTAACTTGCATTCAAATTCATAACTTGAATTCCAAAACTTGCAATTAAACTCACATATCCAAATTAACACTTAATTAAATTAGCTTAAGAAATTAGTAACCAATTAAGCAACAAAAATGTTTAGAATTATACCCAAAAACATTTGAAGATCCACAAGCATCCATGGCCTCCCAAAATTCTCTCTTTTCACAAAGATCCATGCTATACGGGCTAAGCTAAAATGGGTAGGAGTCGGATTTGGGTTTTGGGATTTTTTTTGATGGATTTGAGGCAATTTTTGATGAAGTTTGAAGAGAAAAGAGAAGGGAATTGGGGGGGGGGGGAGGCTACTGCTGCTGTAGGAGGGGGCTGCTGGAATGGGAGTGGGAGAGGAGAGAGAGGGAGGTAGAGAAAGTGGGGGAAGAAGTCAAAGTCAAGGTAAGGTCAAAAGTCCACCTAATTCACCCATTTTCTTTTCTTTTCATTCATATCTTTTCCTTTGAAAATCAAGTGGGGAAAAATATGGTGGATGCTGAATTCAGCCATGGGGAGGAGTAAGTGGGGGTGTGTGGGTGTGGGTACGGGTGTGGGGTGATGAAAAATGATAAATACAATACCCCAAGCATCCATTTACGCTAAAAAAAAGCCTTTTTTCTTCAATGATTTCTAAACCGTTTTGGCAAATGATTTCGTTCCAAAAACCATATGATAAAATTTTATTTAATGTTTTATGATGCACAAAATTTGTTTCAACTCATTCCAATTTGTAATTTTCCCTAATTAAATGTATTAGTGACGGCTTAAAATAATAATAAAATAATATTTTTTTCAGAAAATTTGAAATTTCACCAGCGGCTCAATAAACACCAAATAATAGCAATTATATAGCTAGAATATGTATATTTAATTTTTATAATAAAATATTTGTATTTTGACTTTTTACAGAAAACCCCCTTATTTTACCGATTTTTCGAAATTTCACCGAAACGATTTTCAAAACGTTACAATCTTCCCCCTTAAAGAAATTCGGTCCCCGAATTTAAATTCAAACTCTCCCAAATACTAAAACATCTAAGAAAAACTATCAAGTCGTCGGGGCTCCGAAATTGTAACTACATAAAACAAATCGTAGCGCAGCGCATGCGCTTGAAAAATGAGCATATAACTCAAATCGAAACTCCGTCAAGCATCCCGCAATGATCGGAGTCCTGGGGAAGACATCAATGCCAAGTCCAAAGAAAAACCAATATGATATAACTCGAAACTATACATGTAAATATCGAATCTATATAGGTAAATATCTGAAGGAAATGAATGCCAAATATATTCAGGTACTGTCCGTTGGCTAGTCCTTCCCAGTATGAAAACACATAGCAAATATCATAAAAACGTACTGCTCTATTGGTTAAATCAACCCCAAAATACACATATGAATACTACGTGCGTCTGGTGCGCACGGATATCAAAATCCATGAATGTGCACAAAAACAACATCAAGGTGCAACGGTTGTGCACACAACATCGGTCATAGGCACGTGTGTGCCTGACCGCAACTCAGGTGCATCTGATATGCACCAAATCCCGATTTAGTACATCTGGTGTGCACCAAATCGCATCTCATGACAGGCGCCCAGCATGCGCTAAATGTCCAAATCCGGTGCATCCATCATGCATGAAATCATGAAATCCAATATCAAGCGCCGAACATGCGCAAAATCCAATCAGGTGCATAAAGTGCACAAAACAAATGTCAAGGATCACCCTCGAAATCGAAATCTAGTGTATCCAAGTGCACAAAATACATGGCAATGCACTGCAAGCATATGTAAACTATACTGAGTGCAAAAACCGAATCGTGTGCGTATATACGCACGAAATCAACTCCAATGTCTAAAACCATAAAATCACAAACACATGAAACCAAAGCACACAAACGATATCAAGTGCAACAACTGTGCGAAAATCGTAAATCCTCAATCATCAAAATCAAATTATGCGAATAAATCACCCAAAACATCGAAATCAAATATGGCGGAATAGTACCGCTCAAGCGCATCCTCTAAGAATCTTGAGCCAACTATCGCGGTCACTAGTGGGACGTCTCGTTGATGATCATGAACTCTGGCCTGCTGGTGTGTGTAACAATGACCACTACTGGGTCCAAGTCTTCTCTGTGAATTGTCAATATCACGATCAATCGGCTCATCGGCCCTGTCGGATGTGCTAACGGGGACGATTCCGTTCTGGCACTTCTCTGGTCATCTCTCGGGCAGTCATCGCGACCACTCGTAAAGCAGCATGTCACTATCGTCGGTCTCTGGCTCTCTGAATGTACGTGACACATCTGACCCTGGATGCAAGTATCATTGCAGCAGTGTCCTGGAAGGAATCCTGCTCAAGGTCTCTTCCAAGTCTCATCTCTGCCAAATGTCCAGGAGTCATCGTCCTTACCATGTCTGCTTCTTGCTTCGTAACGGTTGCATACTCAGCGCGACTCTTTTTGGAAGGTATATCCAATAACAATGCCTCGGTATGCGCATCGCATCTCTGATGTCAGCGGAGGGGAACGTCATCATATCCAGATCATGTACGAACCTCTTACTCCATTTTTCTCTAATGTCGACCGCTTCTGACTCGTCTGGTCGTGGCTGCATGGACTGAGCATCCAACGGCTATCCTCGTATCTGGAGTCTCCCAAGAATTGCATCTCACCATCTAGCATCCGAATTAAGTCGAGCCATCCGATCGAGTCGTCAAAACCTCATAATCCCTCAAGATCTCAACATCTTGGGTACGGTATAATAGTATCGAGTACATACCACAGCATCGGTAGTCCAGCTGTAGAAGGGCAAACCCAAGCCTCACTAATGGCGCCGCAGAACTGCCGCAAATCCTAAGGATCAAAGGCTTTCACACAGTCATTAAGTCGAGTTAGGGTTTCATTCTTCTAGAGGGACCATAGAATTGCCTGCATGTCTTTCCGAATACTTTAAACTTGGAATAATAGGTTACTGACATTCGATCATCTCTGTCGACTCTCAACGTCTCCGCGTGAAGTCGTCTCTAGCTGGAATCAATCTATTTGATGACCTCGCAACGGGGTAGCGAACAATCCACATATCCTAGTCATTCATCCTCGGTGACTAGTGATCTCCTATAATCTCTTAGTACAATCTCGTACTGCGATAGCTCCAACATCTGGGCAAAATCCCGTCGTTCGCAGCAATAACTGGCTCACTCGTCTACACGCTGAACAGTGCCTCAATCATCATGAATGAGCAATACATCAACGATCATCAGTATCTGGCTGGCCTCTGTCAGTGGCTCAATCCTCTAGTGCTGATCGGCACGTCCAAGTAATCTCATACAGCGATCCATCAAACGCTCGTGGCGCAAAACACAATCAAGACACATCTCTGTAAACGTGTGTCTCCGGAATAATGCTCTGGTCAGTCCTTGTTCATAACGAGCTCATGCTGACCGCAACTCTAACCGTAGTTCTCCCTGCCCGTAATCGTGGCAGCAAAACCATAACTGATACCGATGAGGCTAGATCAGGAAGGAATATGATACTCAAAAAAAATGTACATCCTAAGGCTCCTTAAGTGGAGTGGCGTGTCGTAAATATGCCGCGGAACATACCAACGGTACGTCACTCTACTTTAGTCACCTATTCCATCAACCAAGGGTCATCCTATACTCCTAAGGTAAAAACCTAACGCTCTGATACCAACTTTGTCACGACCCGAAAGTACGGAACATGACCGGCACTTAGACTACGAACGTCTCAAGACGTACGTATGCTAAGTAAGCCGAAACCCAGAAATCCAAACCAAGAGAAGTAGTAGAGAATAGGAAGAACCATATCAAATCAACCTGTATGCAACATAATATACAACGCCTAAAGGAGAGGATCTCAACAGAAATGAAACTCAACCAGCAAGAAACTCAAGAAATATAACATGCTACTCTATGGTCGAAAGAATAACATTACTGGTCTCTATCTCAAAAAATACAAGTTTGGTTGATGGAACTTCTAGATACAACTGAAATATAATATACAAGGTATAATGATGGGTAAGATACAATAAACCCACCTACTAGCAAGTCACCCGAAAAGAAACCGTGCCCGCAAAGCCGTAATGAAATCCGTACGGCAACACCTGCAAGAAACTGGGGCACAACGGGGGTGAGTTGCCAACTCGTGAGTAGAAAAAGATCTACGAGCAGAAAATCGCATGAATAACGCAACCTAGGTCAATGATCATAATATATCCTCAATATATGAATAACATGCAGCTTATAACAATGGCTAGGGTAATATCTAACCCGAGTGTGATCTCATGTGCCCGTGTCAGTGCTTCAGGTAGCAATATATCATATGAATGAGGTATGAATGCATGAAAACAGAATACATGTAAATGAAGAAACTGTTTTCATAAATTAGTGAGATTTCCTTTGTATTTTTAAAATGAGGTATCATAAATGAAATCAGCATCAACAGTGTCTAGCATCGACACAAAACATAAATCTCAATGTCTCAAAACCTCAGGCTCCGGCCATCCGGACTGGCCTGTATCATCAAATCTCAGCACCTCAATATCTCGAAATCTCAATATCTCAATCTCAATATCTAGGGCGCCGTCAGTCCAGACCGGCCCCTACCATCCATCTCAAGACCACGACGGTATCCTCAGGATATCCGACGCGTCGGGTAAAATCACCGGTAGGTAGTCTCCCCCTGCCGGGCTCATCGTCATCACCACGAGCTTCTTGCCCCGGGGTACCTTACCGGGTCCACCATGTACCCGAAACGGTTCATCCAACTCCTCGAATCGGGTCTCTAAATCCATCAGCAAACTCATGGTGGACGACTCATACATCATGGGAAAAACCGCGCTTTTTATTTAAAAAGAGAAAGAAGAAGTTTGTATATGTTTTGCGGTTTTTCCCAAATCCAGAAAATCTCATGGAAATCCAAAACCTCAATAGCACGTAAAAAGTGAATATATGCATGAGAATCCATGAATGCGGCATAACAATGAATAACAGTATGCATGAGGTAGCAGGTAATAACTACAATGTCTAAACTAACATATAAGGCAAGTACACTAATATCATGTCTAAACTATTAGCTAACAGGCTATGTCAAGCAATAATATTTTCTAAGGTGTACGTGACATGGCAATTACCGATAAAGATGTGTGTGAGCCGGCAAGTAAGTGTACGTGGTACATACGCATCATCGGTAATGGTGCTGGTGTCCTAACCACAAGATATCAACAGTAGAATATGAAGCATAATATAAGCAAGTGATGCGGAGCAAACAACAATAATGAGCGGGAACTGAATACTAGACGCAACGATAACTAATCTGTTTTAACCTAATATAAGTCCTACAATGGTGCCTTTTGAAATAACACGAATCGTGGGGTTTTGAAAATAGGGGCTACGGTGTTTTTAAGAAAAGATACGTTTTTTGAAATATCCGTAGGATCCCTTAGGCTGTGTTTAAAAATACACACGATTCGTAAGCTTTGAAATAGGTAGGAACCGAATCTAATCTAACAACTAACTAAACTAAAGGGCTACGCTACAAGCTAGACTACAGGTAAGGAAACCGTCTAACATCTGAGTCGATACATATACATACCTGTATATATATTAGCCGGTGATCCCGCCTCAATAATATCATATCCGATACCATATCTATAATCAGACATCCCAAGTCAAGAGTGCGGATCAATCATCAAGATATAGCTCGTACGTAAATCCGTCGTACGGCATCCCCCAATTCTGGGTACGGGTCAAAATCACATTCATCATACTATTCACCTGGTATCCTCTTTATCAATATCATGATCTGGTACTGATCTACGTCTAGTACAATACTGATATCGCCTAAGTATGCATGCACGTGTGTAAAAACTACGTCAAGGACCCGCTACAACGTCATGTCGTATCTAAGATACGAACCCTGCTATATCACCGATCTCACGGCCTCAAATCAAATCTCATCGACTCAGCTCAATCCCAAGTATCATCCTCAATCCGTATGTGAACACATAGTCCCATACCCATGTGAACCCATAACTATAAAGAATCCCATGAGCACATATCAATAGGAATGTATGCAAGTATGTATGTGTGTATGTGTAGTGCAACACTACCCTAGGGTTCACAACACTAGGGTAATCCAACACACCAATATCCATCCTAAGAAACGTTATTAATCCCAAATAACATATAATAAATTGTTGGTGTGTATACGCATCCGTATACACCACCACGGACTGCGGGGGTGCTATACGCCATCCACCCGACTTCTCCCCGTAGATATAAATCTACTCACCTGGTCCTCGCTAGCCGGTGCCGACGTCGCCACGCGCTTGCTTGTCGTCTCGAAGTCCGCATGGGGTTACCTACATATCATAACGCACCATATCGCATTAAAACTAAATTCGAAATCGAAACAGCATACGAAAATCAAATCGGCACGCGTATCACGCATAGGTCCAAACCTATCGCCTACGCATGCAAGAATAGTCAAACCAACCCTCGACGTCGATGTACAAACGTCAAACCATCGAAAAAAAATCCAATCACACTCATTTGCACATTCACGAACACTAATTTTAATATAAACTAGGTTAAAACTCACAAAAACCCCAATTTCACTTAAAAAGTCATTTTTCCGAAAATCTAGCAAGCACAATTCGTCTTTTTTGTACAAAACATGATGTTTAAATGAATGTAGCGGCCAATATACTTATTAAATATCTTAAATAAGTCATAGAAATAATTTCCGGAATTTAATCTCATTAAATTCCAAAAACCCTAATATTCTAGTTTACAAAAATACCCTTTTTAACAATTTCAAAGCAAAAATGCACAAACTACAATCTAGCTTAGGTTTGCATGATCTAAAGCATTAAACCACACTTAATAAAGTTAATGAAGTCATGAAAAACCTAAACACATTTTTAATCCCAAGTATTTAACCAAATTCAAAAATCTAGTAGGCAAATTAGCACATTAACACAATTTTTTTTAAACTAACCATTAGCACTAGCTACTAATCTTGTATTAACATGACAAAAAGCCTAAATATAACACACAACCATACACCAATTTTACAAAACCCTAACTTGCATTCAAATTCATAACTTGAATTCCAAAACTTGCAATTAAACTCACATATCCAAATTAACACTTAATTAAATTAGCTTAAGAAATTAGTAACCAATTAAGCAACAAAAATGTTTAGAATTATACCCAAAAACATTTGAAGATCCACAAGCATCCATGGCCTCCCAAAATTCTCTCTTTTCACAAAGATCCATGCTATACGGGCTAAGCTAAAATGGGTAGGAGTCAGATTTGGGTTTTGGGATTTTTTTTGATGGATTTGAGGCAATTTTTGATGAAGTTTGAAGAGAAAAGAGAAGGGAATTGGGGGGGGGGGGGCTGCTGCTGCTGTAGGAGGGGGGGCTGCTGGAATGGGAGTGGGAGAGGAGAGAGAGGGAGGTAGAGAAAGTGGGGGAAGAAGTCAAAGTCAAGGTAAGGTCAAAAGTCCACCTAATTCACCCATTTTCTTTTCTTTTCATTCATATCTTTTCCTTTGAAAATCAAGTGGGGAAAAATATGGTGGATGCTGAATTCAGCCATGGGGAGGAGTAAGTGGGGGTGTGTCGGTATGGGTACGGGTGTGGGGTGATGAAAAATGATAAATACAATACCCCAAGCATCCATTTACGCTAAAAAAAGCCTTTTTTCTTCAATGATTTCTAAACCGTTTTGGCAAATGATTTCGTTCCAAAAACCATATAATAAAATTTTATTTAATGTTTTATGATGCACAAAATTTGTTTCAACTCATTCCAATTTGTAATTTTCCCTAATTAAATGTATTAGTGACGGCTTAAAATAATAATAAAATAATATTTTTTTCAGAAAATTTGAAATTTCACCAGCGGCTCAATAAACACTAAATAATAGCAATTACATAGCTAGAATATGTATATTTAATTTTTATAATAAAATATTTGTATTTTGACTTTTTACAGAAAACCCTTTTATTTTACCGATTTTTCGAAATTTCACCGAAACGATTTTCAAAACGTTACAGAGGTAAACTCAAATCTGCCCCGAGCCGACAAGACAGACAGAAAGAAAAGGGACAGGGAGGAGAAAAAGAAAGTCGATCGTCCGAAGCCTTACTCCCCAAGGTTTCAGGAGTACACTTTACTAAACATCTCTCAGACCGAGCTGCTGAAGGAAGTTAAGGGTGAGAGGTTCATTAATCTCCCGCCGATCACCCAAATGGGCAGGCAAGCGTCTGCACGGCCCATACCGCGCCTTCTACAGGTCGCAGGGTCACCCGACTGAGAACTGCAAACAACTCCATAACTACATCGAGAAGTTGATCCGCTCAGGCTACCTGGTGAAATACCTATAGGACAAATGGCAGGCAGAGCTGGAGCAAAAGGACCAAACCCCTCCCAGGGAGTTAACGATCGGACAGATCATGATCGTTACCTCAGAGCCAGCTCGGGAATGCGGGGGGAATCTCCATATTCTCCCAGTCGAGGGAACAAGCGATATACCACACAAGAGGTGCAGGAGGGACGAGCCAATCATTTTCACCGATGAAGACCTCCATGGCATATCGCTCCCTCACAATGACCCTCTCATGATAACGGCTAGAGTCTACCGTTATGAAGTACAGAGGATATTGGTCGACTCAGGGAGCTCAGTGGATATCCTGTTCCATGACTGTTTCCACCGTATGGGACTAAGACCATCCAACCTTCGACCTACCTTCCATGTCCTCTCTGAGTTCACCAATCATTTCGTCCCTGCCGAGGGATTGGTCACCCTCCTCTTCAACATTGGGGAAGCGGGCAATACATGAACCATACCAGTGGACTTGCTCGTCACCAAGATCCCTTCATCCTACAACATTCTCCTGGGACGTCCTACCTTAAACGCTCTCCGGGTCCAGATCTTAACTTATCACCTTGCGATCAAATTTCTTTTGGATCAAGGGGGAATAGGCCGGGCCTATAGAGACCAGCAAACCGCTAAGATCTGCCTCGTCTCGACGTCCACCACCAGAGAGCAAGACGACAATTTTGAGGACATGCCTGACTTCCAAGGGTATTTATATACACGCGACGACCAAAGGGAGGTTAGAGGTTTCCCGGTGGAAGCGTTGACGGAAGCCCCCCTCGCAGAAGGGGTCAATGGCTGGACAATCCAGATCGGCTCTCTCCTGACAAGGGATCACCGTGAAGACCTGATCTGGTTCCTCCGAGATAACTCGGACGTATTCGCTTGGGCGCCGGCAGACATGCTCGGTAGTGACTCTAGAGTGATCTCATACAAACTCGGGGTCGACATGAAAGAAAAGCCCATCCGAAAAAAGAAGAGAAGCTTTGCGCCGGCCAAGCAAAAGACAATAGAAGACGAGGTGGATCGACTGCTCGCTGCAAACTTCATCAGAAATCTGGACCACTCAGATTGGCTGGCGAACATGGTCATGATTAAAAAGGCAAACGGGAAATGGTGTATGAGCGTCAATTCCACGAATTTGAACAAGGCCTGCCCCAAAGACAACTATCCACTCTCTCGAATAGACTAACTGGTAGACAATTCGGCCAGCCATGAATTATTGAGCTTCATGGACGATTTCAACGGTTACAATCAGATCAGGATGAACCCGGCCGACGAAAAACTTACCGTCTTCACCACTGATCGGGGGTATACTGTTACAAAGTGATGCCCTTCGAACTCAAGAATGCTGGGGCCACATATCAGCGCTTGTCAATAAGCTGTTCAAATCTCAGATTGGCAGAAACATGAAAGTCTATGTCGACGACATGCTTGTAAAATCCATCTCGTCAGATGGGCACACTAAAGACCTCGACGAGACATTCGACATCCTGCGCAAATACAAAATGAAGCTTAATCCAGCTAAGTGTGTATTCGGAGTCACCGGTAGGAAATTTCTCGGGTTCATGGTAACCCACCGAGGAATTGAAGCAAACCCTTAAAAGATCAGCGTCATCCTCAACATGGCAATGCCCAAGAACAATGTTGACATCATGCGACTCACGGAAAGGGTCGCTGCCCTGTGTCGCTTTATATCCAAATCCGGGGAGAAGTGCCTCCCGTTTTTCCCGTTTTTGAGGGCCCTAAGGAAAATCCCTAAGTTCGAATGGTCTGAGGAGTGCCAAAGCGCTTTCGAACAACTCAAGGCGCATCTAGCGATCCAACCACTACTCATCCGACCAATCGAGGGTGACGAACTATTGCTATATCTGGCCATCTCCGACCAAGCCGCAGGCTCGGTGCTCGTCAGAGAATTTGAAGGCATACAGAGGCCGGTCAACTACATGAGCCATGTCTTCAAGGATATGATGAAGAGAGGAGACGGTTGATGGTTGATAAGTTAGGGTTGGGAGCTAGGTCGGTGCTGCTGTTGGCGGCGCTAACTGTATCTCTACTGTTGTTGCCGTTGCTGCTACCACCTCTGCCGCCGCCGCCGCCGTTTCTTCTCTTTATTCTAGTTGCCATTATGGTTGTGCTCGTCTTTCTCGGGCTACGCAGTTCTTACAACCACACCACCGACGCCTCGGAGTCTTACTTGCCATTGTACTGTGTCAAGAAACTGCAGTAGTCTCTCTCTCTCTCTCTCACACACACACACACATGTTGTCTATAAAGGCTGAGAGTTTCTTCTATGACAAATATAGTGTTGCATAATGACTGTTTTTGTACAAAAGAGGAAATTTGAGAATACACACACACACATTCATATTGCATTGTTCTATATATTTTTCATTTTTTTCTTATTATATGAGGTACAACAAGTAAAATGAGAGGGCACAGGGAGAACTTTTGTTCTACGTACCCAATCACAAAGGATACAACAAACTGAAGCAAAAAGATTGTAAAGCGAAAAAAGGTGTGTTTTCTACCCTTGTGATGGTGATTGCTTTATAGTGGTTCGACAGGCGGGTGGAGCGCCGCAGTAGAGGAGGAGGCCAGATACGAGCACGGCTGGGCCGGCTAGAACCCGCAGGGAGAGATGAAGCCACTCCGTTAGTAGGGAAACGGATACGGGAAGGCATAAATCGCAATAGGAACTGCCATTAATAAACAATCATTAGCACGCAAGCTAGTTGTAACATAAATAGCTTACTATTATTTTCTGATAAAGAGAGGATTTCTTGAGGAAAAAAATAATGACAGGTTGTTTATTGTTCATGTTCATGTTGGATGCTTTTTGCTCAAGCAAACAGAGGCAGTATCCAAACCTAGCAGCCAACACAAGGGTCCATCCTTCAAGTTGAGAGAAAGAAAAAAAAAACCAAATGCAAGCTACTTTGTACAGAATGGGCCCCTTCAGAAGCTAAATGCAGTTCAAAATAATGCAAAAGCTGGTGCACTATTCTCTTAATTGCACGAGGTGACTTTCTAAATACTAGCTGCTCCTTGTTCCTTAGATGCTCTGCATCTACTACTAATTGTTAGCTTTATTAAGAATGTATCAGATAAAACACTATAGAAAAAGGATTTGATCAAACAGATACAAAAAATATCTTGTTAGAAAACGGAACCATTTCCTATTCTATCTCGAATAATTTTTTCCACTTATCGACACACTTGCTACAATTTTACTTCCATCAACTAAAATCAGTCAATGGCCATGCCCACTTTTTCCAAAGACCAAAAGTCATATATGGATCTAGATCCATAGTCCCATTTCATGTATCTGGATCATGCCATATTGCAACTGGCATTTTAATATTGTTTCCTCCATGAAAAAGCAAGCACATAATATCAGTTATGGTCCATTATTAATGACATGCATGCAACCTTTTTAAGTACAAAGACATTTCTATTAGTTATGGTCTAGAGTGCTAGAATGATTAAGATCTAGGTTGCACGGCTTTTTGGTTATATGTCGGACACGGATTCATACCCACCGCTTGCACGATACGTATCTGACACGGAATTTTCATGTCCCGCTTCAAAATGAGACGGCTTTGGATTTGGACACGTATCGGACACGTGCCGAACACGTTTTAAGTATAGCCACGACACAAAAAGTGATTCTTGTAGTAGCGGCGACCTTATTTTCAATTAAAGGCGAGAAAAAACATAATATTAATGGAATTTTTTTGAATTGTTGAATTTTTGTTGAATATGCTTTGTTGTTATGATACTCTCTTTCTTGTAATTATGTACATCCGTGTAGCTGTATTCTATATTTTGAGATTTTACCGTATCACTGTGTCACATCGCATTGGTGTCCCTGTGTAACACCCTAGATCTTGTGTACGGTATTTCTCGAGTATAAATTATATTAATGAGTATTTTATTCTATTTAAACAATCATGTGTTGTTATGTTTGTAATGGATCCTACTACTTTTAATATTATATTTTGGTAAGTATCATTATTATATATCTTTGACACTATTAATTCGCTTGGTTTAGGACTATGGATATTTATTCTTAATGAATCAAATTTTATCTTATTTTCATCTCTATTCATAATTGATATTGGATTCATAGATACCTGGTCCAGTTCATAAACCCAAACTATTTAAATCTTTATATTTCTCATGCAAAAACCAGATTGATAATTCCTCTCAAGAAAACCCTAACCTCCTTTCTCTCTCTCTCTCTCTCAAACCGAACCCTACCCTTATTAACCGATCCCTTCATCTCGTGGTCACCATCATCATCTTCATCAATCGAACATCCCTACTCGATCATCGTCATCGCATCGTTTCCTGCGCCGTCGTGATCTTCTTCCTCGCGTCTTCTCTTGTTGCGACGACATTTCCATCGTGGTTTCGTTGCAGAGTCAAGCCAAGGGTTCATCGTCATTATCGCGAGATCATCGTTTGAGGCAGGTATTTCTAAATACTTGTTACATGCTTGTAACGGCTGGATCAAATCTGGCGTAATATTATCATTATTATTATTTCCATTTCTAAGTCCACATTTAAATGTAATTGACGACACGTCGAGATCTGAATTGCGATGCATCGATAAATCTAATTTGAATACAATATGTATCTTCAAACCCTAAAGAGATCATATTTACGATGAACTAGTTAAGATGATGGAATCTGAAAACTTTATGTCTTATGATGGTTTCATATTGCATGTATTGAATTCAAATAATCGACGCTTGAAATATCTGATCATCTCAGAAAAGAGAGATTGAACTAGTTTATGAGAAATTAAGCCGGCTTAAGATATGTTAGAGCCTGCTCAAGATTGGCATGAGCCGCCTCTTACAACCAGAGAGGAAACATTAATTCTGAAACACTCATGAGCTGGCTCAGATAAGTCACGAGCTGTCTTACACCCACACAAGCCGTTTTATCCATTGATGAGCCATCTCAAACTGATATCGAACCCTGATATGACACCTGACATGTTAGATTACGTCATGCATGCGAATATATTACCGAACATGTATTATTATATGATTGTGATATATATATATATATATATATATATATATATATATATATATATATATATATATATGCGTGCGCGCGCGCGCGCGCGCGTGTGTGTGTGTGTGTGTTTTCTGATTGACCATACTCTTCCGGTTGATGCTAGTAGTTTGATCGTTTACATGATACGATTATGATATTTCTGAACATGCCAATCAAATTGATTGTTCACATGAAGTTATGCTTGATTAGTCATTGTTATCATATCAACATATTTGCAATGTAATGCTTATCTAAATGCCAATGAATTCATGATCTTGCTTGACATGGCTTGAATGTTGATTGATACGTGACCTGAAACCTAATACATTGAGAAGGTATATCCTAATACACTGAGGATGGTAATTATCCTGGAATGATGTGTTAACATCATTTATCTATTATATTGTGGACAATATCTTGTTCTGGAATAATGATATAATTACTATTCATCTGATAGATTGACCATGGTCCCGGATTCGCATGAAATCCTACTGAGTTACAAAAAGGATTGTATTCACTGATTTCCAATACCGTTAGGATAAATAACTTAGCAAAATGGACACTTAGGTTCCACTTGATATAATCGTTTTACCATGCTATGTTGATATACTTATTGTATGCTATTAGCTATCGTTTACTCATCTGACATTGGTTTATGTTGCAACCATATCTTATGTTATATTTCATGTTATCCTTATATTATATTATGTTCGACGTTCTAACATCTAGGTTTTGCATGGCCTGGATTTTTTGACATTAGAACCGCAGAATCATGAGTATTTCGAAGGGATAGCCGAGCAGTGAGGCGTATCTATTATTCCAGTTATTAGTCCGTTTAATTTACACTAGTACTGAACTCTTTTTCCTAGTTTATGTTGTGAGCCCCTAAGGGACGAAGTCTTGTGTACCTTTTCTATTTTATTATTGGATCAGTTTGAGACTCGACGTTTCCGTTATTCCAGCATTTGTTTCCAGTAATGTTATTTATTGTGGCAATGGACATATAGTAGATATATTATTACTTTTCTGTGTTGCTTGATTACTGCAAGAAATCTTAATGGGACTATGGAAGGATAAATCCTTACCGTAGGTAGTATGGCTGGTTGAGTTACGTTCCCGTATTTAGGTATATTGGGAAACGGAACGTGACACCCTGTCCATATCCGTGCAACCTTGGTTAAGATCTTAGCCATCAAACCAAACAATGGACGTGTGCATCCTGATTTAGAAAAAATAAGAGCTTAAAAGCCACTTTCAATCAGTTCTATTCTGTAAAAACTTTCTCCAGAGCTCAATAACAACAGCAGCACCATCAACAATAAAACCTCTTCCCAAAATAGTTGGATTGGCTAGCTTAATTCTTCTACTCCCTTCACTTATATTAAGAGCACTGCACCTTTAGATTAGCGACTATAATTTTGCACTGCCTTGGACTGTCTGTTTGAGTCTACCTTCGCCCTAAAATTTCCACTTATATGATAGATTGCCAAACCTAGGATTTGAACGGCTGAGCAAAGACCTGAAGTGCTTGGCAACATAGTTGAAGGGGATTTCTGCCACTAGGTTGATAAGACTGTAGGGTTTTCCGTTTCTTGGTGGCGATCGAAAGAGAATTGGTCATTACCCACTCTCGAATTGAGTCACTTCCGATACCAAATCTCATGGTATGAACGCCATCTCACATGACAAAGACAACCTTTGTCATCCCCACATCAATCACACAACATTCATGGGATCTAACAATTAGTTTGGTTGCTTATTTCGGGAAACCTCGAGTGCAAATTTGTATAGAAAATAAGTAGCATAATTTTGCGGATGTCCTAAATGCTATAACTAGAAAATATCACATATTTTCTATAATATATCATGGTCTTCGACCACTTGGTGACAATCTATCTATATATATATATATATATATATATATATATATATATATATAGTATAAACAGGAGAGTCAAAAAAAATACAAACACTATCTTTCTCTTTTCCTAATTTGCCCCTTAATTTGTCTAGATTTCCTTATTTATCGTCAAATTTTGTCGCTTAGAATGTGCCATTTGATGTGTTATTTTCCTTAAAATAAAAGCACTATGCTTAGCTTTAATTCTTATACTGCATAGATAAGTATATCCTAAATTGCTTTTCAATGAATAGCACATAAAGAGTGATGATGCTCACAAGTGATATATCTTCAGATTACGACACGTAGTGGATGACATGTTCCGAAGGCTACGGATGTGGAATAAATGAGTTGCAATAGGGGCTTTCCTCGGGACCTCGTCTCGAGGAAGTGTTCGACCTTTCAGGAGACATCCCTAAGTACTTTCCACCATTACCTAGCAAACTACCAACAGCGCGTCTTCGAGATTTTTCAGTCTCCTTGCTTGTCTCCGAGCCATCTGACAGGCCTAACTTCCTGGGCCTCCCGGCTCATCTTCGAGCTCCTGACATGTCGAGCTTTCTCGGTCTCCCGGCTCATCTCCGAGCTCCTGATGGACCGAGCTTCCTCGGTTTCCCCCGATTAATCAAGAGCGCGGAGCCCATGCACCCCCGCAACGGCTCCGTGTATATCGCCAGGGCAAGATATCCGCCCCCACGTTTCGCGTCCCACACTAGCGCATCCCCATTAATGGGCGTATCCCGCCATTAAATGCGAGGATAACGCTGGGGTGTAACTGACGGCGATGATCTCGCGCCTGCTCGCTCCATGCGACCACTATATAAACCCCTCTCTCAGATGACTCAGGTAACTCGAACTCATTTCTAATACGCCGTTACTATGCACCTATTCCTCGGCACTAACTTGATCGTCGGAGGGTCCTACAGTGGTCACCCATCTCGGGACTTCCTTTGTAGATAGCTCGGCGTCAATGCCGACCCATTGAGATCCACACACTCAACAACTCGCAAACCAAATCTCAACCGTTAAAGACCGCCATCACAGGATCGACGAAGGACAACATCTGAAGGAGATCACAGCTTCTATTAGTTAGCGTCGTCTGTGGGAACGCTTCAGAAGCTTCCACCCATAAATTGATCTTCCACCCTTGACCCAATGGAGAGCGACAATCGTGACGATCCAAATACGAGCTGCCACAACGGAGGCGGGAGCGACTCATCTCCCCCTCCTAAAGTCACCAACGCCTTATCCGCTCAGATAGACAGGCTTATATCGCTGGTGGATGCCCTCGTCCACGTTCAAGCGACGGGCCCTACCCACCAGACCGTAATACCCCCTCCCCGGGATAACGATGTCCGTAGAAGGACGGATGGGCACGCTCAAGCCCTCGATCTTATTCACGCTCATCTGAGCTCCACCGAGCGCCTGCGTGCCGACTCCAGCCACCGTGACCCGCATGTGGCGATTGATTCCATGACCTGCTGGGCACCGGACAGCTCTACGCCATGATCCCAGGGAAGACTAGGCCGCCGCTCCGACGCTCGCCACACGCTCTTTCCCCCTGAGGAGGTGTTGGTCAGCTTGTCTGCTTCTAGGCATGACCGACGCCCCCACTCTTGTCGGGGCCGCATGAACGGCGACCAACGAGACTACTTGAGAAGGGTCTCGCCCAAGAATTTGAGAAATTTGATAGAGCGGAATCAAATCGCACCATCACGCAGACCCGGAGCGGGGGTAGCCACCACTCCGATTGTGCGGAATCCTCAGGGTACCACAACTGACTTGAAGCCCTCGAGAAGAAAATCGAAGGCACACGATAGGATGGCCATGCGTCCGGCGAAGGGGCCAAGTACTCCGCCCACTCACTAACAGAAGAGCTGCTGGCCGAGCACGTCTTGTCCAGGAACAAGCGGCCAATAGTGTCCCTCTTAGATGGGAAATCCGACCCGAAGGACCACCTAGACGCATTTATGGTGGGCATGAGCTTCCAAGATAGCTCGTACGTGGCTCAATGTCGAGCTTTCCCCACCACCCTCTTCCGGGCAGGCTGGGACTGGTTTCGAGGGCTTACGCCACGCTCCATCTCGATCTTCGACGAGCTGGCCACCCAATTCATCGGTCACTTCGTCGGGAATCGACGACAGAAAAGGATGGTCAACTACCTATTCACCATCAAGAGTGGAGATAAAGAATCCTTCAAAGGATATGTAACTCGCTTCTATATTGCCCTCCTCGAGGTCTTCGAGCACCGCGATGAAATAGTTATAACCGCGCTGAGGTTGGGTCTTAAGCACAACGAGTGGCTCCGCTTTTTTGCATTAGCGCAACCTAAGACCATGGCCGAAGTAAAGCCTGGACCGAGCAAGAAATCCAACTCGATTCCGAGGTAAATTCAAATCTGCCCCGAGCTGACAAGGCGGAAAGAAAGAAAAGGGATAGGGAGGAGAAAAAGAAAGTCGATCGTCCGAAGCCTTACTCCCCAAGGTTTCAGGAGTACAGTCCCCTAAACATCTCTTAGACCGAGCTGCCGGAGGAAGTTAAGGGCGAGAGGTTCTTTAATCTCCCGCCCGTCACCCAAAGGGCAGGCAAGTGTCTGCACGACCCATACCTCGCCTTCTACAGGTCTCAGGGTCACTCGACTGATAACTGTAAATAACTCTATGACTACATCGAGAAGTTGATCCGCTCAGGCCACCTGGCGAAATACCTACGGGATAAATGGTAGGCGGAGCGGGAGCAAAAGGACCAAACCCCTCCCGGAGAGTTAACGATCGGGCAGATCATGGTCGTTACCTCAAAGCCAGCTCGGGAAAGTGAGGGGAACCGCCACATCCTCCCAGTCAAGGGAACAAGTGACTGTTCCCGCCAAAAAATTCTGCGCAAAAGAGTCCAAGGTATCAAATGGCAGCGATACGCTTAAGGAAATACGAACCAGTATCTTCCGGGCTGTTTTTTGACAAACTCCCGAAGGAGAAACGGATAAATTCTGATTGTATTGAAAGCGTCTCGAAAAACCCTTCGATTTGATATATTATGGGCTTCATAATTCATCCGGGATCAAAAGTTATGAGGCATTATGTGTTCACACGTGATGGGCTTTTAAGAATCCGCTGGAGGAGTTAGAAGATATAATAAAAACTTAGAAAAGACCCCAACGGGGCATCACGTGCTCACACGTGAGCATGGGCCACGTGCAGACACGTGATGAGCTCTTAAGGCCTCTAAAATAATGAATAGAATTAAATTCTAAAATCTGTTCCCTGATTAAAATTCAGAAGTTATCTCAATGAAATATCACGTGCTCACACGTGACCAATGGTTACGTGTTGACACGTGATGGTTAAAACAACAATATGAACAAGTGACTGTTAAAGGAACCAATTTCGGGGTTACGTGCTCACACGTGACGAAGGGTCACGTGCCAGCACGTGACAGGCTTTGAAAACCTTTCAGATTAGTAGAATTAAAATTCTAAATTTCTCTAAAAATCTTTCGAAATAGAATTAAAATTCTAAAAGCCTCTAAATCTTTCCAAATGGAAAAGGATTATGGGAACCGTTGGATTAAAGATCCAAAGATGATTAAAAATCATCAATTTATGGAAAAATCTTGGACAAGAAAAGATTTCCCTGAAAATCTCACCAGAATAACAAATAGAATATCTTTTGGATTTAAAATCCACGGTGAATAAAATTCACTGAATGATCTAAAGGCCCAGATTAATGATAAATATAAATCAAATCTCTCAACGATCAAATCAAATCTTTCAAGAAGAGATTTGCTAAACAAATTGATTCTTTTCCTTCTCCTATTAATAGGAGCCAAGAAGAGAAGAGAAGGCATCAACATTTCTTGAAAAAGAAAATCAAGAGCTTCAAACAGAGAGAACTCTGAGAAAAATTTAAAGAAGAAGGTAAAAACCTTCACGAGAGAAAAGAAATCTCTTTTGATAAATCATTGATCAATGATCTTCACATAATAAATAGTGCTTTGCACTCGTATGAACCACTGGTTCTTTAAAACAAAAAAGAAAATAAAAATAAATAAAAAATAGTGCTTTGCACTCGTATGAACCTCTGGTTCTTGAAATAAAGAGAAAAACTCATTTTTCTTTGAGATCAAAGAAATTAAACAGTGCTTTGCACTTCCCTTCCTGAATCTAAAAGATTCTTAGTGCTTTGCACTTCCAAACTGCGCTGTTGCGCTCCTGAGAGAACGCCGCGTGTTAGCTGCAGAACAACTTGCGCTACGCGCCTTGAAATAGAGCTTTGCTCTCTGGAACTGGCGCATCTCACCAGAGCGCGCCACGTGTCAGCTGCAAAAACAACTTGCGCTACGCGCCTTGAAATAGAGCTTTGCTCTCTGGAACTGGCGCAACTCACCAGAGCGCGCCACGTGTCAGCTGCAAAACAACTTGCGCTACGCGCTTTGAAATAGAGCTTTGCTCTCTGGAACTGGCGCAACTCACCAGAGCGCGCCACGTGTCAGCTGCAAAAACAACTTGCGCGCTTTGAAATAGAGCTTTGCTCTCTGGAACGGGCGCAACTCACCAGAGCGCGCCACGTGTCAGCTGCAGAACAACTTGCGCTACGCGCCTTGAAATAGAGCTTCGCTCTCTGGAACGGGCGCAACTCACCAGAGCGCGCCACGTGTCAGTAACACAACAGCACAGCGCACTGCGCTGTTGCGCTTGCGCTCACCAGAGCATGACACGTGTCCTCACCACAAGCGCTTGCGCTCAGTGATTGGCGCAAAGCGCCTGACAAATGCAATGCATTTTACTGAAGGGCCAGGCCCAAATCAGAGGGGCCTAGTAGGCCAAATTAAATTGCAATACAATAAAAAGGGGCAGAGCCCAAAACAAATTGATGCTTTGCATCCTTTCTGGGCAAAGCCCAAATAAAAATAAAAAGAAATGCAATGCAAAAGCAAATAAAATGTTGGACATTTTCAACTGGACTTAGCCCAATCGTGGCCATAAGTCCTTAAATTAAATTGACTGAGCAAAATGGCTCTCCTAAATCAATCTACATCCGGTTCGAGGGTACATCTCCGAACTCCTTTGACATCCATCGTTGTAATTCCTCAACGACGTCAAAGAGGTGACGGGTCCCAACGACCACACACCCATCTGGACTGCGGGGTCCTTAAACTCGTGGACCGAGACGTCCTTAAACTAATATCGGACCGAAACGTCCCTAAACTAATATCGGACCGAAACGTCCCTAAACTAATATCGGACCGAAACGTCCCTAAATTGGTGATCGACCACCACGTCCCTAAACTGGCGATCGACCACCACGTCCTCAAAACTGGCAATGGACCACCACGTCTTTAAACTGGCGATGGACCACCACGTCCTCAAAACCGGCAATGGACCACCACGTCTTTAAACTGGCGATGGACCACCACGTCCTTAAACTGGCAACGGACCACTACGTCCTTAAACTGGAACAATAGAGCCTCTAAACGCTCTTTTGCCGGATCTAAACGGTCCCGTTTAAGTTGATCTTAGCCCCAAACACGGCTAACGTATCCTTAAACATTCAAATGGATTATAAAACTCCCAATCAACTCTGGTTCGAGGGTACATCTCCGAGCTCCTCTGACATCTGTCGTTGTAATCCTTCAACGACGTCAGAGAGGTGACGAGTCCCGATGGCCATACATTAAATTAATCACTACGTTAAGTTGATCTTAGTCTAAAACAGGACTAACGTATCCTTAACGAACGTTTAAGTCGATCTTAGCCGCAACGCGACTAAGGCATCCTTAAACTAAAAACACCAAACCCAAATCTAAGTAAATACGGATTTGGACTAATCCACGTTCTACGGGCGACGGCATCACTCAGTCTCCGTATACAATCCACGGGCAACCACAAATAAAACAAACACACACGACACGAAGTGAAATTCTGGAGAAGGAGAAAGTTGTTACCGCGATGCGGTAGCGTAATTAACTGCAGGGGCTTGCGCCTGCAGGGAAGAGCGTCCCCACAATCAAAAACCCCTCAAGCGAGGGGGAATCTGACAAAGTCTGCTACATCGGCCGCATCCGTCTAAACCTCCGATACACGGTGCCATAAATCAACTTGGCATCTTCGGAGAGGTGGACGGATAAAACCAAATAGCATCTGCCCCGAATCCCAGCGTCAGGACAACGCGGTCCTGTGCGCCGCCTTTCGGAGGGGAACAGATTCTGGCACGCCCGGTGGGATCTCTTCCTCTTTCCACTCCACACTTCGTGTGTCGTGTTCGCGAACAAATCGTGGTTTGCTGTGATTGCCTGTGGATTCAAGATACTAAGATTTGGTGTCTTGCTCCGTGCAGAAAACAGAAGATCAATGGCTTCGAACTGCATCGCCTGCAGCAACAACTCTCGCTCCGTCATTGCTGGAGGAGTGACTTATGGGCCCCAAGCGGCCTCCCTTTTCAAAATGCCGGTGGAGCAGGTGGCTCAAGCCACGACTGGACTATTTTTTGGGACTATGCTCCCACCAATGAGCTTCAACGCCCCAATGACATTGCAAGAAGCTCCAAAGAAGTCGGTCTTCGATCGACTCACCACTGCCGCGACCCCTCTCAACGGGTCATCCAACTCCACTGCTTCAGGTTTTAATGGATTAGGCCAGAGCTCCATCGGGCCCATGAAGAAGCCTGCCATACCAGAAGGCGTTATCCCGAAACGGATAGCTATCCCAGCTCCCGTTCTTGGCGAAGTCACCAGGGTCGCTTCCCATGTTCGGAAGCCCGCTTCTGATAGGTTGGCCGTCCCCGTTCAACGGACGTCGATCTTTAAAAAGCTGGTACCGGTATATTCTGACCAACACAGGGGGCATGAGGAGGTCACCCCTATAGCTGAAACAACTCCATCAGCACGACATGCCCGACGTCGCCACTGGCGTCGAGTAAGGAAGGCTGGGGGCAACTCCCCCTCTGGGATAACTCCATCAGCTCCGATGGTGAGGATCGATGCTGCTGTTCCAACCAAGAACAGCTTTGAACTGCTCAACAAGGTGCGCAGAAACTCTCCTACTGCGATGTTGAAACGAACTCCTTCACCTGTGGAGAATACTCCAGAGAAGAAGTTAGAGCAACCCCCTCAACGGCTGTCCTATAAAATTTACAAAGTCTGGCGACAGGTCCAAGAGTCGGTGATCGATCAAGACTGCCTCCGACGACAGAAAAAGATGAAGGTTCGGCAGGGGAAGGATTACTCTGTCAAACCACAAAAAGCAAAAGCTACTTGGGTGCCCACTACAACGGCTCCCTTAACTCCAATCACTCAAAAAGGGAGGCCACAAAAAGCCCCTGTGAACATGGCGAAGTATAAAAGCGCCGAACACAAACGTCCCAAGTCTGGGGGCATGGTGGTGCACACTATTTATATGGCTTCTGGAAAGGAGGAAAGCCGCACTTCTACAGGCCACCGTCCGCTCACCCGATCCGTGACGAAAGCCCAGGAGCAACAGCAAAAGCTTCAGTAAATGATGACTACAATGGCTGCACTCACTGAGCCAAAAGAAAGCTCTGAAACGTCTTCGGATGAGCGTCAAGAACAAGAAACCGACGCTGACTTTTTACGCAGAGTCCTCGAAAAGAGGGACAAAGAAGCTGCAGAGCAAGCGGCAAACATAAAACAGATGGCGCTCCTCTTCAAAGATATGGTAGGGATGATGTTACAGCCGGACCCTCCTGCTGAAGATCCTCCGATCGTCCTTGAAGACGACAGGGGAGAAACGTCAAATCCTCCACCGGCTCTATCAACAGCCAAGGAGGAGGCAATCTCCAAAGTTGACCTAGACGAATATATAGCCCAGCTGATCCGGGTTCATCAGGCGAATGAAGCGGCTGGGCAAATAGTTAGAACCGGACGACCGTATCCGAGCTGGTATGACCAAATCAGTTACCCGCCAGGATATACGATCCCTAAATTCCACGTATATAAAGGGACAGGGAATCCGCATCAGCATGTCGCTCAATTCAGGGCCTTATGCGGCAATACTGGAGGCGATGACAGATTGTTGCTACGTCAATTCGTCGGCAGCTTAGCAGAAATAGCCTTTGAATGGTATTCGGAGCTACCTAACGACTCTGTCAAAACATTTGCAGAGATGGAACTGCTGTTTACACAAAGATTCGCAAGTGCTAATGAACGCACCCCGATTACAGCACTGATAAATGCCAGGATAGGGTCAGGCGAAACATGGGTCCAATACGCAACACGATGGCGGAACCTATGGTCGAAATGCGAACAACGCATAGAAGAGGCTCCTGCGGTAGGCATGTTTGTGGGCACTCTCGATCCGCAGGCGACCATCTCGCAATTCATGATGTTCTTCAGGCCGACCACCTTCCAGGCCTTGATCGACAAATTAGCCCAAATGGACCAGATGGGCCATAGACCGTCTCCTCCAAGACCCGATCCCCGAAATGAGAAAGGAAAAGCGATCATCGTCGCCAACGCTCAGCAACAGTCGAGCAACTCAAAGCCGGTCGCTCGCCAAAACAACGTGCATCCACGCCCATCCCTTGAAGAGAGGCTAGGACGTCCTTACTCGTTTCCTCAGAATAAAACGAGAAGACCGTTTGAGCTGGCAGTGCGTAACAGACTCATCAATCTGCCAAGTCCAAAGCGTCTGTCGCAGCCAGGCGATCTTAATAATCCCAATTATTGCCCTTACCACCAAACGGTAAGTCACCCGATTGAGGATTGTTTCGTCTTTAAGGGATGGATTGAGGATCAATACCTGCAAGGCAAGTTCACGCTGTCTGAAAGCTGGAAGGTAAACCCCCCACAGCCGCACTCTCCAAAGAAGACGGACACGCCGGGGGCAACTTGTTCTTTCGTCAAGGATGAAAACGATGGAGAAAACTTATAAGATGAATCCGAAGGCTACGTAGCGACTTGTCATGTGATTTCTCATTCACTGACGGATGATGAGGAGGATCCTCGCGCTGAGAAATCAATGGCGGACCCTGAAACAGGAATTCCGCGGCCGTCAGACAAGTTGATCGATGCCGTCCTAAATGAAATTCGTCTGAAAGCAAAAGCCAATCAAGAGCATAAAATGGCCATACTGGAAAGAACCAAGGTATTCCCGTCAAATCAAAAGCCATACACTGCGGGTAAAAACAAATTCAAGACGAGGAAACGGTTCGCCAAAGCTCTATCAGTAGGAATGAAGCTACCGCCCTCCGAAGAAAATCCTTTCTCTGAGGTAGAGATGCACCCTAACTTCTGTTTATATCATCAGAAGATCATACATCCTACCGAAGACTGCGAATCCTTTAACTGTTGGTGGCAAGGGTATGTCGCTCAAAAGCGACACTTCGACAGGATAAAGTGTGAAGCTTGTGGACATCGGAAAAATGCGATAGATGAGCGCAAAAGAGCCACCGCCGACTGTCATATAGCCGACTCCAAGGGATCACAAATTATCACCTTTGGAAGCGACTCTGACGAAGAAGCTACCCCCAACTCTTCCATCGGGGAATCTATTTCAAAAATAAAGGAATTGAGAAGCTGCGAGAACGTTCAGCCGTGCAATCGCATGCTACTCGGAAAAAATCTCGGCCCCGTAAACAAAGGATCGAACAAAAAGGATAAAAGAAAAGGAAAAAAGGCTCTTGTCGCCAGCACTCACCAACAATCAGGTGACCCTAGACCGGTTGCTTGCCAAAGCAACAAGCGGCAATCCCTCCAGGAAAAGTTGAAACGTCCTTACTCATTTCCGCAAGATAAAACAAGGGGACTGTTCGAGTTGGCAGTGCGCAACAGACTCATCAATCTGCCGAGTCCAAAACGTCCGTTGGGGCCAGGCGATATTAATAATCCTAATTATTGCCCTTACCACCAAACGGTAGGTCATCTGATCGAGGATTGCTACGTCTTCAAGAACTGGGTTGAAGACCAATACCAACAGGGCAAGTTCGCGTTGTCCGAAATTTGGAAGGTGAACCCGCCACAACCGCATGCTCCGAAAAATATGGACACGCCGGGGGCATCATGCTCATTCATAGAGAAAGCCTAACGGACCACTACGTCCTAAAACTGGATAACGGACCGAAACGTCCTTAAACTAACAACGGACCGAAACGTCCTTAAACTAACGGCGGACCGCAATGTCCTAAAACTTGCAAATGACCGAAACGTCGTTAAACTACTCCCAACCCGCAGCATCTTCAGGCTGACGTGTTAAAAAAAATTAAAAAAAAAAACGGTATGTCCATAAGCAAAATGAGCACGGATGAAAACCCGAAAGGGCTCCGTGAGTAAAAACAGCAGGGCAACCGGCGAGTGTTTGTGAAAACCCGAAAGGGCGCAACCTCGTTAAAGAAACACTTATAGGATCCTCTCGACCCTGTAAGGAGAAACCACCTGCGTGAGATCCTTACGACTCATAAAGGAACAACACACTTAGGGATCCCCACAATTCCTAAGAAGAAAATACACTTGCGAGATCCTCACGACTCGTAAGGAGAATTCTCTTGTGGGACCCTTACGGCTCATAAGATTTGAAAGTCTTAAGTTGCAGAAACCTTAACCTGTTCTTAAGCAGCCCCCACAACCTTCGATATTGCCCTACAAGCGGCACATAATGACCCTTGTATACAATCCACGAGCACGAATAAATATTTCCCTAACAAAGTCCCATCCGTGACTAGTGATATGCTTGTACAACAAATAACACTTGTAAGTCCTCTCGACTTATAAGGAGAAAACCCTTTTGTAAGATCCTTACGACTTACAAGAGAACATGCACTTAGGAATCCTCACGATTCCCAAGGAGAAAACACACTTACAAGATCCTCACGACTTGTAGGGAGAAATACCTTTGTGAGACCCTTACGGCCCATGAAGTCAAAAGCCTTAGCCGACAGGACCCTTAACCCTGTTTACTAAGCCACCTTTGTTCGACATCGACGGAGGCAAATGATGATTCGCTCCTGGCAATATTCCAGTTGTAGCGATGTTGATGCATAAACCGGTATCAAATTCCAAGTCCTTTCACGGCAAATGATGATTCGCTCCTGGCAATATCCCAGTCGCAGCGATGCTGATGCTAAACCGGTATCAAATTCCAAGTCCTTTCACGGCAAATGATGATTCACTCCTGGCAATATCCCAGTCGCAGCGATGCTGATGCCAAGATTGGTATCAGATCCCAAATCTCCTACTCGCGAAAAAAAATCAGCGAGCCAAAAAAAAAAATGCATACGAAATAGCCGAAATGATGGGGCAACTTGCAAACAAAATCAGCAAGTAAAAATGTATGCATACGAAATAGCCTAAATGATTGGGCAACTCGCAATAAAAAAAAACAGCGAGTAAAAATAAAATAAATAGCCGAAATGATTGGGCACCGCGAAAAATAGCCGAAATGATTGGGCAATCGCGATTTTCGCGATATAAAAAGCTGAAATGATAGAGCATTGCGGAAAGAATAAAAAAATGAAAGAATTAAATTTTTTGCCCTACAGGTGAAATCACATTGATCCCTGTATACAATCCAGGGGCACAGATAAAAAGGGAACAATACTTTCCCAACAGGCTCCATCAGAAAGCGAAGCCAAATCTCGACGGTTCATAGACAACCTAGAGACCATCTCGACATTTGTCGCAATATTACAGACACGATGTCAATAAATGAAGCAAACAAAGATCCCGAGCTTCAGGGTCTCGACGTTAACATTGACAACTTAGAGATCACCAACGGCGTTTCTCCTCACTCCAACTAGATGCAGACATGACGTCAACAACTGACCTCAGAATCGCAACGAAACGGAACCATGACAAAGTCCCTAGTTCCAAATCTCAATGGCCACGTCTAAAGCCTGGAGACCAACAACGGTTTGCCTCCTCATTCCAACAGGACACAGATGTTACACCATCAAGCGGAGCGATGGCAGAATCCCAGCTTCACCTCAGCATTCGTCTCGATACAGTAGACGCAATGTCAACAACAGTGTTCCTCCGCAGTCCAGCTGGAGACAGATGCAACGTCAACAAAAGACCTCACGGTCGAAACAAAGCGGAGTAACGGCAAAATCCCAACTCCACCTTAGCATTCGTCTCGTTACAACAGACGCAATGTCAACAACGGCGTTCCTTCGCAGCCCAGCGGGGTGTACATGCAAAGTTAACAAAAGACCCCATGGTCGAAACAAAGCGGAGTGATGGCAAAATCCCAGCTCCACCTCAGCATTCGTCTCAATATACCAGACGCAGTGTAAGCAAACGAAGTGAAGGCCACATTCCTAGCTTCAACGTCTTTACGGTAACTCACATAAAACCGGAAAGACAATCGAAGACCATCTCACAGAAAGTGGTCACAACCTTGACGTCCGTCTCGATACAGCAGACGAGATGTCACCCCAACGTTCGTCTCGACACAGCAGACGCAACGTCATCAAACGAATGGAGCCACGGCAAAATCCCTAGTTCCAAACCTCGGCGGTTCACCAGCAACCTAGAGACAACCTCGACGTCCGTCTTGATACAGCAGACGAGATGTCACCCCAACGTTCGTCTCGATACAGCAGACGCAACGTCATCAAACAAACAGAGCCACGGCAAAATCCCTAGTTCCCACCGCAACATTCGTCTCGATACAGCAGACGCAATGCCAGCAAACGAAGCAAAGGCCAAATTCCTAGCTTCAGGGTCTTAACGGCAACTCATATAAAACCCGAAAGACTATCGGAGATCATCCCACACCAGCGCGGAGTGGTTATGACTCATCGGGGCTCTCCAAAATGAGCCTAACCTCAAGTAAAAAGCGGCATGGCAAATTCCTAGCGCTTGCTCTTCCGACGGTCAAACTGCCAAGGAGGATTGCTTGAAGACGTCTTGTCCAGCCCCCGAAGGGATCAGAGACATGGCAGTCGCAGGGCTACTCGAACAACACGATTGCCTATCGAGGACTATATCAGCTTATGCGACGGTACGATGGCCAAAACCCTAAGTACCACCAACCTTAGCGGGCTTCTGTCGTAAAGAGCAGAGGTTAAATGCGACGTTAAGATGTTCTTGCGAGAAACGTTCGATTCGTCTCGACAAAATCCCTAGTTCCAAACCTCGGCGGTTCACCAATAACCTAGAGACAACCACGACATTCGTCTCGATACAGAGGACGCAATGCCAGCAAACGAAGCGAAGGCTAAATTCCTAGCTTCAGGGTCTTAACGGCAAGTCATATAAAACCGGAAAGACAATCGGAGATCATCTCGCACCAGTGTGGAGTGGTCACCACTTCGACGTCCGTCTCGATACAACAGACGAGATGTCACCCCAACGTTCGTCTCGACACAGCAGACGTAACGTCATCAAACAAACGGAGCCACGGCAAAATCCCTAGTTCCCACCGCGACATTCGTCTCGATACAGAGGACGCAATGCCAGCAAACGAAGCGAAGGCTAAATTCCTAGCTTCAGGGTCTTAACGGCAAGTCATATAAAACCGGAAAGACAATCGGAGATCATCTCGCACCAGTGTGGAGTGGTCACCACTTCGACGTCCGTCTCGATACAGCAGACGAGATGTCACCCCAACGTTCGTCTCGACACAGCAGACGTAACGTCATCAAACAAACGGAGCCACGGCAAAATCCCTAGTTCCCACTGCAACATTCTTCTCGATACAGCAGACGCAATGCCAGCAAACGAAGCAAAGGCCAAATTCCTAGCTTCAGGGTCTTAACGACAACTCATATAAAGCCCGAAAGACTATCGGAGATCATCCCCACACCAGCGCGGAGTGGTTATGACTCATCGGGGCTCTCCAAAATGAGCCTAACCTCAAGTAAAAAGCGGCATGGCAAATTCCTAGCGCTTGCTCTTCTGACGGTCAAACTGCCAAGGAGGATTGCTTGAAGACGTCTTGTCCAGCCCCCGAAGGGATCAGAGACACGGCAGTCGCAGGGCTACTCGAACAGCACGATTGCCTATCGAGGACTATATCAGCTTATGCGACGGTACGATGGCCAAAACCCTAAGTACCACCAACCTTAACGGGCTTCTGTCGTAAAGAGCAGAGGTTAAATGCGACGTTAAGATGTTCTTGCGAGATCTGCTCGATCCGTTTCGACTCGTGAGGAAATTGATGTCTTTGCGAGATTTTCTCGAGGCGTCTCGACTCGTGAGATAAAGCCTTAGGCAGTAGGGATTAAAAAACCTGTTTCCTAAGCACTGGGACCCTGCAAGTCGGCCCAAAACGGTCTCTTGCATACTATCCACGGGTCACACTCTCCAAAGTCGAATCTCGATAAGGAGGGAAACAACCGCTTACGGGTCCTCTCGACTCGTAAGAGGGAAAACTCTCTTATAGGATCCTCACGACTTATAAGAGAAAACACACTTAGGAATCCTCACGATTCCCAAGGAGAAAATACACCTACGAGATCCTCACGACTCGTAGGGAGAAAAGTCTTTATGAGACCCTCACGGCTCGTAAAGTTGAAAAGCCTTAGGTGGCAGATCCTACCCCTGTCTCCTAAGCCATCACTGCCCTGCAAAGAAGTCAAGATGGGCCGACCATCTATGGGCCACACTTGCCAAAGCTACATGCCACTGAAATGGAGAACTTACTCATAAGCGTATGAACTACTCCACGCCAGAGTGAGACAAAAAAAGAAATAGAAGGATGCGGCTCATGGAGTTAAGGGTTGGAACTATATCCCTTAAGAGTTGAGATTTGAGTCAATGATAAATGACGACGCTTGTGTCCGCTCGTTATCTTCTCAGATCAAGATTCTGAAAGTGATACATCAACCCAAAACTGGTCATACGCCATGCATAACTCTGCATAACTCTGCACTACTTCACCCACGTACATACTTACGTAGGCAAAGTAGTGAGGGGCATTTGTTCCCGCCAAAAATTTCTGCGCAAAAGAGTCCAAGGTATCAAATGGCAGCGATATGCTTAAGGAAATACGAACCAGTATCTTCCGGGCTGTTTTTTGACAAACTCCCGAAGGAGAAACGGATAAATTCTGATTGTATTGAAAGCGTCTCGAAAAACCCTTCGATTTGATATATTATGGGCTTCATAATTCATCCGGGATCAAAAGTTATGAGGCATTATGTGTTCACACGTGATGGGCTTTTAAGAATCCGCTGGAGGAGTTAGAAGATATAATAAAAACTTAGAAAAGACCCCAACGGGGCATCACGTGCTCACACGTGACCATGGGCCACGTGCAGACACGTGATGGGCTCTTAAGGCCTCTAAAATAATGAATAGAATTAAATTCTAAAATCTGTTCCCTGATTAAAAATCAGAAGTTATCTCAATGAAATATCACGTGCTCACATGTGACCAATGGTCACGTGTTGACACGTGATGGTTAAAACAACAATATGAACAAGTGACTGTTAAAGGAACCAATTTCGGGGTTACGTGCTCACACGTGACCAAGGGTCACGTGCCAGCACGTGACAGGCTTTGAAAACCTTACAGATTAGTAGAATTAAAATTCTAAATTTCTCTAAAAATCTTTCGAAATAGAATTAAAATTCTAAAAGCCTCTAAATCTTTCCAAATGGAAAAGGATTATGGGAACCGTTGGATTAAAGATCCAAAGATGATTAAAAATCATCAATTTATGGAAAAATCTTGGACAAGGAAAGATTTCCCTGAAAATCTCACCAGAATAACAAATAGAATATCTTTTGGATTTAAAATCCACGGTGAATAAAATTCACTGAATGATCTAAAGGCCCAGATTAATGATAAATATAAATCAAATCTCTCAACGATCAAATCAAATCTTTCAAGAAGAGATTTGCTAAACAAATTGATTCTTTTCCTTCTCCTATATATAGGAGCCAAGAAGAGAAGAGAAGGCATCAACATTTCTTGAAAAAGAAAATCAAGAGCTTCAAACAGAGAGAATTCTGAGAAAAATTTAAAGAAGAAGGTAAAAACCTTCACGAGAGAAAAGAAATCTCTTTTGATAAATCATTGATCAATGATCTTCACATAATAAATAGTGCTTTGCACTCGTATGAACCACTGGTTCTTTAAAACAAAAAAGAAAATAAAAATAAATAAAAAATAGTGCTTTGCACTCGTATGAACCTCTGGTTCTTGAAATAAAGAGAAAAACTCATTTTTCTTTGAGATCAAAGAAATTAAACAGTGCTTTGCACTTCCCTTCCTGAATCTAAAAGATTCTTAGTGCTTTGCACTTCCAAACTGCGCTGTTGCGCTCCTGAGAGAACGCCACGTGTTAGCTGCAGAACAACTTGCGCTACGCGCCTTGAAATAGAGCTTTGCTCTCTGGAACTGGCGCAACTCACCAGAGCGCGCCACGTGTCAGCTGCAAAAACAACTTGCGCTACGCGCATTGAAATAGAGCTTTGCTCTCTGGAACTGGCGCAACTCACCAGAGCGCGCCACGTGTCAGCTGCAAAAACAACTTGCGCGCTTTGAAATAGAGCTTTGCTCTCTGGAACGGGCGCAACTCACCAGAGCGCGCCACGTGTCAGCTGCAGAACAACTTGCGCTACGCGCCTTGAAATAGAGCTTCGCTCTCTGGAACGGGCGCAACTCACCAGAGCGCGCCACGTGTCAGCAACACAACAGCACAGCGCACTAGCGCAGCGCACTACGCTGTTGCGCTTGCGCTCACCAGAGCATGACACGTGTCCTCACCACAAGCGCTTGCGCTCAGTGATTGGCGCAAAGCGCCTGACAAATGCAATGCATTTTACTGAAGGGCCAGGCCCAAATCAGAGGGGCCTAGTAGGCCAAATTAAATTGCAATACAATAAAAAGGGGCAGAGCCCAAAACAAATTGATGCTTTGCATCCTTTCTGGGCAAAGCCCAAATAAAAATAAAAAGAAATGCAATGCAAAAGCAAATAAAATGTTGGACATTTTCAACTGGACTTAGCCCAATCGTGGCCATAAGTCCTTAAATTAAATTGACTGAGCAAAATGGCTCTCCTAAATCAATCTACATCCGGTTCGAGGGTACATCTCCGAACTCCTTTGACATCCATCGTTGTAATTCCTCAACGACGTCAAAGAGGTGACGGGTCCCAACGACCACACACCCATCTGGACTGTGGGGTCCTTAAACTCGTGGACCGAGACGTCCTTAAACTAATATCGGACCGAAACGTCCCTAAACTAATATCGGACCGAAACGTCCCTAAACTAATATCGGACCGAAACGTCCCTAAATTGGTGATCGACCACCATGTCCCTAAACTGGCGATCGACCACCACGTCCTCAAAACTGGCAATGTACCACCACGTCTTTAAACTGGCGATGGACCACCACGTCTTTAAACTGGCGATGGACCACCACGTCCTCAAAACCGGCAATGGACCACCACGTCTTTAAACTGGCGATGGACCACCACGTCTTTAAACTGGCAACGGACCACTACGTCCTTAAACTGGAACAATAGAGCCTCCAAACGCTCTTTTGCCGGATCTAAACGGTCCCGTTTAAGTTGATCTTAGCCCCAAACACGACTAACGTATCCTTAAACATTCAAATGGATTATAAAACTCCCAATCAACTCTGGTTCGAGGGTACATCTCCGAGCTCCTCTGACATCTGTCGTTGTAATCCTTCAACGACGTCAGAGAGGTGATGAGTCCCGATGGCCATACATTAAATTAATCACTACGTTAAGTTGATCTTAGTCTAAAACAGGACTAACGTATCCTTAACGAACGTTTAAGTCGATCTTAGCCGCAACGCGACTAAGGCATCCTTAAACTAAAAACACCAAACCCAAATCTACGTAAATATGGATTTGGACTAATCCACGTCCTACGGGCGACGGCATCACTCAGTCTCCGTATACAATCTACGGGCAACCACAAATAAAACAAACACACACGACACGAAGTGAAATTCTGAAGAAGGAGAAAGTTGTTACCGCGATGCGGTAGCGTAATTAACTGCAGGGGCTTGCGCCTGCAGGGAAGAGCTTCCCCACAATCAAAAACCCCTCAAGCGAGGGGGAATCTGACAAAGTCTGCTACATCGGCCGCATCCGTCTAAACCTCCGATACACGGTGCCATAAATCAACTTGGCATCTTCGGAGAGGTGGACGGATAAAACCAAATAGCATCTGCCCCGAATCCCAGCGTCAGGACAACGCGGTCCTGTGCGCCGCCTTTCGGAGGGGAACAGTGATATACTATAAAAGAGGTGCAAGAGGGACGAGCCGATCATTTTCACCGATGAAGACCTCCACGGCATATTGCTCCCTCACAATAACCCTCTCATGATAACGGCCAGAGTCTACCGTTACGAAGTCCAGAGGATATTGGTCGACTCAGGGAGCTCGGTGGATATCCTGTTCCACGACTGTTTCCAGTGTATAGGACTAGGACCATCCGACCTTCGACCTACCTCCCATATCCTCTCTGGGTTCACCAATCATTCCGTCCCTGCCGAGGGGTTGGTCGTCCTCCTCCTCAACATTGGGGAAGCGAGCAATACACGAACCATACCAGTGGACTTCTTCATCGCCAAGATCCCTTCATCCTACAACATTCTCCCAAGACATCCTACCTTAAATGCTCTCCGGGCCCAGATCTCGACTTATCACCTTGTGATCAAATTTCTTTTAGATCAAGGGGGAATAGGCCGAGCCTATAGAGACCAGCAAACCGCTAAGATCTTTCTTGTCTCGATGTCCACCGCCGGAGAGCAGGGCGATGATTTTGAGGACACGCCTGACTTCCAAGGGTCTTTAGATACACGCGACGACCAAAGGGAGGTTAGAGATTTCCCAGTGGAAGCGTTGACGGAAGTCCCCCTCCCAGAAGGGGTCGATGGTTGGACAATCCAGATCGAATCTCTCCTGACTGGGGATCACCGTGAAGACCTGATATGGTTCCTCCGAGATAACTCAGACGTATTCGTTTGGGCGCCGGCAGACATGCCCAGAATTGACTCTAGAGTGATCTCCCACAAACTCGGAGTCGACCTGAAAGCAAAGCCCGTCCGACAAAAGAAGAGAAGCTTTGCGCCGGCCAAGCAAAAGACAATAGAAGACGAGGTGGATCGACTGCTCGCTGCCAACTTCATCAAAAATCTGGACTACTCAGATTGGCTGGCGAACGTGGTCATGTTCAAAAAGGCAAACGGGAAATGGCGTATGTGCGTCGATTTCACGGATTTGAACAAGGCCTGCCCCAAAGACAATTATCTACTCTCTCGGATAGACTAACTGGTAGACAGTTCGGCTGTCCATGAATTATTGAGCTTCATGGACAATTTCTCCGGTTACAATCAGATCAGGATGAACCCGGCCGACGAAAAACTTACCGCCTTCACCGCTGATCGGGAGGGTATACTGCTACAAAGTGATGCCCTTCGGACTCAAGAACGCTGGGGCCATATATCAGTGCCTGGTCAATAAGCTGTTCAAATCTCAGATTGGCAGAAACATGAAAGTCTACGTCGACGACATACTTGTAAAATCCATCTCATCAGCTGGGCACACTATAGACCTCAACAAGACATTTGATGTCCTGCGCAAGTGCAAAATGAATCTAAATCCAGCCAAGTGCATGTTCGGAGTCACCGGTGGGAAGTTCCTCGGGTTCATGGTAACCCACCGAGGAATCGAAGCAAACCCTGAAAAGAACAGCGCCATCCTCAACATGGCAACGCCCATGAGCAATGTTGACATCATGCGATTCACGGAAAGGGTCGCTGCCCTGAGTCGCTTTATGTCCAGATTCGGGAAGAAGTGCCTCCCATTTTTCCCGTTTTTTAGGGCCCTAAGGAAAATCCCTAAGTTTGAATGGTCTGAGGAGTGCCAGAGCGCTTTCGAACAACTCAAGGCGCATTTAGCGACCCTGCCGCTACTCACCCGACCAATCTAGGATGACGAACTATTGCTATATCTGGCCATCTCTGACCAAGCCGCAGGCTCGGTGCTCGTCAGATAATTTTATGGCATACAGAGGTCGGTCAACTACATGAGCCAAGTCTTTAAGGATGCAAAGACAAGATACCCGGCTATAAAGAAAATAGCTCTGGCACTACTCGTCGCTTCCAAGAAACCTTGGCACTATTTTCAAGCGCACACGATCCTCGTCCTCACCGAGCGACCTTTAGGGTTGATTCTCGCCTCCCTTGAGTCATCAGGACGTCTGGAGAAATAGAGGTAGGAACTATCCCAATTCGATATCAAATACCACCCCCGACAAGACATCAAAGCATAGGTCTTGGTGGATTTTGTTATCGAATACACCATCCCTACTAAAGAAGAAACGCCGATACATGGCCTCAAGCCACGTCCCCCGGTCGAGGAAGTGCCCGACCCCATCCCGGATTGGGTGCTCTATGTGGGCGGATTCTCTACCGAGGAGGGGAGCGGGGCTGTCCTGATCATCCGCAGTCCGGACGAAGCGTAAATGGAATACTCTTTAAAGCTCGGGTTCAGAGCATCAAATAACGCCGCGGAATATGAAGCCTTGTTGGCAAGACTGTGAATCACCTCCGATGTAGGACTGAAGACCATCAGAATTCGCAGCGACTCCGCACTGGTCGTCGGCCAAGTAACCGGGCGCTTCAAAGCCCGGGAACTGCTCATGATAAAATACCTAGCCAAGGTAAAAAGGCTTCGAAAAAATTTCGACGAAGTCCAAATGGAGAAAATCCCCAGGAACTTGAACACCCGGGTCGACTGTTTGAGCAAGCTCGCTTCTTCCTATTCGGCCACCCGTAAAAGAAATATCTTCTTCAAAATCTTGCCACGATCCAGCGTGGAAGAGGGAAAGGTAACGCTCCAGATCTACGAAACCCAGAGTTCCTGAAAGACGGCGTACTCCCCGAAGACCGGGGAGAAGCCCGCCGGTTATGGGCCAAAGCACGCCATTTCGTCTGGAGCAAAGGAAACCTGTACAAGAATTCATACACTCAGCCTCTACTCCGATGCATCGACCCCCATGAGGCTGACTACGTTCTGCGAGAAATTCATGAAAGGGTCAGGGGAGTGCATCAAGGAGCTCACATCTTGGTCCAAAAGACGCTGCTCCAAGGGTACCACTGGCCGAAATTACACCGGGACGCCGAGAAGCTGGTCATAAGATGCAAGAACTGCCAACTCTTTGGCAGCATACCTCGTCTTCCTGCCACCGAACTAACACCACTCAGCTCCCCTTGGTCGTTTGCACAATGGGGGATGCATATGGTCGGTCAACTCTTCACCGGCACAGGCGGACATAGATACATCCTCATCGCTGTGGACTACTTCACAAAATGGATAGAGACCATACCCATCAGAAAGCCAAACGCCGCCTCTATAAGAGAGTTCCTGCAGAACAACATAATTTCTCGATTCGGAATCCCGAGGTGCATAGTTACCGACCATGGGACCAACTTCGAAAACGGTAAAGTCAAAAAGTTTTTCAGCGACTACCACATACTGATGAAGCTTGCTGCGGTTGCACATCCTCAATGCAACGGGCATGCCAAAGTAGCCAACTGAGGCGTCATCTGTGGTATTAGAGCCCGCTTGGAAGGAACGCAGGGCGGCTGGGTGGAAGAACTGCCACGAGTGCTATGGGCATTGCGAACATCGAAGAAAACACCCACGTGAGAAACCCCATTCAGCCTCTGATACGGCACTGAGGCGATGGTCCCCGCGGAGATCAGACTGCCCAGTTATAGGGTCGAACATTTTAACGAAGAAGCCAACACCTAGGCACTCCGAAGCAACTTGGACATCTTATTAGAAAAACGGGATCGAGCGCAAATCAGAGTGGCCGCCTACCAATAGTAAACCACATGCTACTACAATGCCCGAGTTAAACATCGGGCCTTCAAGATGGGAGACCTGGTCTTACGAAGAAACGAGTTCGTAGACCAAAGGAGACTACACAAGTTCTCTCCAAAGTGGGATGGACCATTCCTCGTAACGGAAGTATTGCCCAGTGGAGCATACCGTCTGCAGGACGCCGGGGGCGTAATTTTCCTCGGCCCTATAATGCCGAAAAGCTTAAATTGTATAAATAAACATGTATCGTCTTTCAAAATAATATAATTCCTTTTTTATATTTAACTAAGTTTTCCAGGTTAAGTCCTCTTGTGGAAAAGACTTTGTATACCCCCGTAGGGCTCTAGCCGTTTGGTTCTTTTCTCGGTTCCAAGACTTTGAAGTTTTTTGACAAAACATAAAATATGTATCAAGAAGGGGAAAAGAGACGGTACACTGCAATCAAAGACAAGTTTATTTATTCAAGAGGTATTATGGGCTCCCCAGCCTTACAACAATTACAACAAAAGAGGACGGGGGTTAAGAAAACATTGTCGATGGTACACCGAAGAAAGCTCCTCCAGCCGATCCCGAGAAGCTTCGACCCGCTCCCTCCGACGGTACTCATGGACCCTAGAAGCCATGGATTCCTCGGGATCCTCTTCCACCGAGCAGGAAGCGATGACCAACCTTTGCTGGAAACTCTTAAGAAGGAGGTCCACCGAGCGATCCGCGTACTCTTTAAGATCAGACCAAGCCCATGGACCGTATGCATTTTGTCGAATGCCTCATCCATCAGCCGCGGGGATAAGGTATTCTGCAGACTCGGGGAAGTCCTCCATATCGTATAAATCAACACCTGAAGGAGAGAAGATCTCCGGAAAAATAAGCGTCCACAGTGGCCCTCTAAGTGGCTTATCACCGTCTCGTACGTTTCCTCGAAACGATCAAGGTTGTAAAAGTATATGTCGTCATGGGAAACCATCTCCCTGATAGTATACACGCGGTCGGCCATCTTTAGGGAGTGCGAGAATAGAAATAAATCATGTACCTTCAGTATTTATAGCCTCTACAAAAATCTTCCAAAGGCTGAGATTTACTCGCACAACGATGCAAATCACGGAAAATCACACTTTCCCGATATGGTGCCACCACGCATCATCCGCGACGGTCGCCATTCCTACATATACCGGTCATGGAAGATTGAACGACGCCCTAAGGAGATACTAAGAAGATAATAAAGCCCTCATCACGAGGCCGCCGGGTAGCTTCCTGCTCGGTCCATCCGTAACGGGTAGCTTCCTGCCCAATAACGCTGTGGATCAAAAGCCCTCCTTATGAGTCCACCGAGTAGTTTCCTGCTCGGTCCATCCACAGCTGGTAGCTTCCTGCCCAACCACGCTGTGGATCAAAAGCCCTCCTCACGAGGCCACCGAGTAGCTTCCTGCTCGGTCCATCCACAGTAGGTAGCTTTCTGTCCAACAACGCTGTGGATCAAAAGCCCTCCTCATGAGGCCACCGAGTAGTTTCCTGCTCGGTCCATCCGCAGTGGGTAGCTTCCTTCCTAAAAACACTGTGGATCAAAATCCCTCCTCACGAGGCCACCGAGTAGCTTCCTGCTCGGTCCATCCACAGTAGGTAGCTTCCTGTCCAACTGCGCCATAGATCAAAAGCCCTCCTCACGAGACCACTGAGTAGTTTCCTGCTCGGTACATCCATAGCAGGTAGCTTCCTGCTCAACCACGCTGTGGATCAAAAGCCCTCCTCACGAGTCTACTAAGTAGTTTCCTACTCGGTCCATCCACAGTGGGTAGCTTCCTGTCCAACTACGCTATGGATCCAAAGCCCTCACCACGAGACAGCTGGGTAGAAAGGAGGATACCGGCCTTCCTACACTTGGCTATCGTTCGGCTCGATGCGTGATCGCTACCTCGACTCTGGAGAAAATGAGGATATTGGCCTTCTTACACTTGTCCATCAATCGACTCATACTCGATGCGCGATCGCCACCTCGATTCCGGGAAAAGGGGGATACCGACCTTCCTACACTTGGCTATCGTTCAACTCTACTCGATGAATGGTTGACAAGTGTGGGAAGGGTGGACACCGGCCTAACACTTGTAAGATAAAGATACTTACGAGCTAAAAGTAATTGCAAGATAAAAGACCTACGAGCTAAAAATACTTGCAGAATGAAGATTCGAACAATGAAAAGTATACGAGCTAAAAGTACTTGCGCAGTGGGCAGACATTTGGGGAAAGAAAAAAGGTGTACTTTATTTATAATCAAAAATAAATAAAAGATATTCTGGGCTCCTCAGTCTTACAAAAATGCTCGGAAGCTTACAAAATTTAAAAGAAAATAAAATCTTTAATGGAGGAAAGCTCAGGCCGCCCGCTCAGCCGAGATCTCACCCTGCCCGAGGCCACCATCATGGACCGAAGCTGCGACCTCGGGATCGGCGGTTCCACTGACAACCTCGCCCCCAATGGTCGCCTCGGCGACTTCCTCCCTCCCCTCCCCCCGTGGCGTTTCCTCAGCCAGGAGGTTCTTGGCGCGGAGCTCACTGTCATCAAACCCTGGCATGGAATCCTTGACGGCGTCGAGGGCGCTGTGCTACACGATGGCCACGGATTCAGCGAGATCGGCGTAAAATTTATCAGATGCCTGTTTCCTGATTTAAAATCAGGAAAGCTTCTGTGAAAAGCTTCAATAGAGGGTCACGTGCTTACACGTGACTAGCGGTCACGTGTTGGCACGTGACACCTAAAAACGCCATCAAGGCGAGTTCGATTCCCTGACTACGAAGAAGAAAAGGAAAAGCTTCAAGGAGAGTCACGTGCTCCCACGTGATCAGGGTCACGTGGCGACACGTGACGTTGAAATGCAAGCGTCAAAGGCACGTCGGTTAACTGACCAAGTCAAAGAAAAGGCTTCAGAACGAGGGTCACGTGCTCACACGTGACCAGGGGTCACGTGGTAGCACGTGACGTTTAAGCAGCAATCAGAAGACACAGCGCAGAAGGCTCATTCCAAAGGGGGGTCACGTGCTCACACGTGACCATGGGTCACGTGGGCACACGTGACCGGCTTTCAAAGCCCTTTTATCAACAGAATTAAATTCTGAGAGAAATTCGAATCTTTCCAAAGGAAAGTAATTATTTGGGACTAATCAAATTAAAGATTCAGAGATGATTAAATGTCATCTATCTATGGAAAATCTCGGCTTTGGGAAAGATTTCCCCCTTAAATCTAACCAGAATATCAAAGAAGAATCTCTGGATTTAAGATCCAATGGTGAATAAAATTCACCTAATAATCCAAAGGCCCAAAATGAATGATGGATGCAAATCAAATCTCCCAATGAAGATTCGTCAAAAAACTGATTGATGCGGCTGCCTCTCCTATAAATAGGAGCCAAGGGACACAAAAATACATACATGCGCAGAGAAGAAAAAGAGAAAAGGAGAAGAGCTTTGATACTTCGAAAAGACTCAGATCTTCTGCAAAAAACCCTAGGTAAGAAAGGGAAGGCCTCTTGGAAAGAAGCAGAATTTAATTCTCAACAGAGTTTAACTCTGATAATATAAAAGCAGAAGAACTTATTTCTTCTCTCTTTGATAGAGGATCTGCAAAGTGCACATCTCCCCTTAAGGTTGAGAATTTAATTCTCAATGGGTCGAGATCCTGCCATGCAGATCCAAAACATAGAGAAGGAGTGCAAACTCGAGAATTTAATTCTCACAGAAATATAGGAATTTAATTCCTCCAAAATAAAGTGGGGCTAGACCCTATATCATGGGAATTTAATTCCTTCAGAACAAAAAAAAAACAGGGTTTAACCCTAATTAAAGAACTTAGTTCTGTTGAAACAACGGGAATTTAATTCCCTTAACCATCATTTCCTCAAAAACTTTTATTAGGGTTTAACCCTATTCAGCCCTTCACATAAACGAGGAATTTAATTCCCACAGAAAATTTAGAGTTAAACTCTATTCCAGAATACAAGTCTTCAAAAGAAAGAAGGATTTAATTCCTCTGAAATTAAAAGTCTCTGGAATTTAATTCCTGAAAAAGGAGTAACAAATCCTCTGAAAAACCACATTAAGGCAGGGTCACGTGTCACCACGTGACCCCCCACAAAAGCCCTGCAGAAAACCCCTCGGAGGCAGCACCCCACGTGACCCACGTGACTTTCAGCAGAAGCCTTAACACATAGGCATTTGAATGCCCATCACGTGCTGACACGTGATGCTATCAAAGACACAGTAATTTCAGCAGAACAGATGAAGGAAGGGCGCTCTCACGTGCCGCCACGTGACCCCTCTCGTCTTAGTGTTTAACACTAAATTGAAACTCTCGAAATCAGTGTTAAAATATTGTTGGGCCTTAGTGTTCAACACTAATTAAAAAGCTTCATTTGCAGTGTTCAACACTGATCCGTTTTAGTGTTTAACACTAATTTGAGAAGCCTTATTGCTGGTGTTTAACACCAATTATTTCTTAGTGTTAAACACTAACCTGTTAACCGCATGCCCAGTGTTCAACACTGATTGCTTTGTAGTGTTTAACACTAGGCTTTAGCCCAATTGGCTAAATGGATAGAGGCAAAGCCTCTCCTTCAATGGACCAGCAAAAGTCAATATTCCAGACCTGACTGGACTTAGCCCAAGCTGGCCATAAGTCCTCAATTTGTGATTAACTGGGCTAATGAGCTCATAACATAATTGATCAGTCTTGACCCAAATTGGGCCAGGGACTATTTAATCCACCTCGGTTCTAGGGTACATCTCCTCACTCCTTTGATACTTGGCATTGTAATCCCTCAATGTCTTCAAAGAGGTGACGGGTCCCGATGACCACTCATGATATGGACTGTGGGGTCCCTAAACCCATGCCTAATGCTAAACTTCCTGGTTACGTGGAAAGCGGATAACGTCACTCTTTGACCCCGTGGAAAACGTCCAGAGCGGATCCTGGTCCTCGCAGAGCATGGCAGTGAACCCATGCGAAGCATCCAGAGCGGAGCCTGGTCCTCGCCTAGCACGGCAGTGAACCCGTGTGAAGCATCCAGAGCACATACCGGACTGTGGAGTCCTTAAACCCATGGACTATGACGTCCTTAACCTTGACCGAGATGTCTTAAAACTAACAATGGACCGCAATGTCCTTAAACTACCCATGGACCGCAATGTCCTTAAACTACCCATGGACCGCAATGTCCTTAAACTACCCATGGACCGCAATGTCCTTAAACTACCCATGGACCGCAATGTCTTTAAACTACCCACGGACCGCAACGTCCCTAAACTAGAACAATAGAGCCCTCCATATGCTCTTTTGTCGGATCTAAACGGTCCCGTTTAAGTCGATCTTAGCCTCCAAAAATGGCTAACGTGTCCTTAAACCTTCAAACAGATTGGACTACGAATCCCCTAAATTAACTCCGGCTTGAGGGTACATCTCTGAACTCCTCTGACATCCGTCGTTGTAATCTTTCAACGTCGTCAGAGAGGTGATGGGTCCCGACGGCCATACATACGGTGGACCACTACGTCCCTAAACTGGAACAATAGAGTCCAAATGCTCTCTTGTCGGATCTAAACGATCCCGTTAAGTTGATCTTAGTCTCAAACTGGACTAACGTATCCTTAACAAACGTTTAAGTCGATCTTAGCCTCAAATATGGCTAACGTGTCCTTAAACCAAACCCCCCCAAACCCAAATTTAAGATAATGCGGATTTGGACTAGTCCACGCCCTACGGGTGACGACATAACTCAGTCTCCGTAAACAATCCACGGGCAATAAAACAAACACCCACGATACGAAGTGACCATCTGGAGAAGGAGAAAGTTGTTACCGCAAAGCGGTAGCGTAATTAACTGCAGGGGCTTGCGCCTGCAGGGAAGAGCGTCCCCACAATCAAAAACCCCTCAAATGAGGGGGAATCTGACGAAGTCTGCTACATCGGACGCATCCGTCTAAACCTTCGACACATGGTGCCATAAATCAACTTGGCATCTTCGGAGGGGCGGACGGATAGCACCAATTAGCATCTGCCCCGAACCCCAGGCATTCGGACGTCCCGACGTCCCGGCCGCCGTTCGGAGGGGAACAGATTCTGGCACGCCCGGTGGGACCTTTTCTTCTTTCCACTCCACACTTCGTGTGTCGTGATTCGCGAACCAATCGCGGTTCGCTAATAGTTGCCCTTGGGTCTCAAGGTACTGAGAATTGGCATCTTGCTTATTGCAGAAAGCAAAGGATCGATGGCTTTCATCCCTGCGAAATCCTCCAACTGCTCAGACGGCAACTGCAGCCGACGCTCTGCCTCGCCAGGAGGTGTAGCCTATGGACCCCAAGCTGCTTCACTGTTCACAATGCCGGTGGAACAGGTCACCCGCGCCACTACAGGATTGTTTTTTGGGACTATGATCCCGCCGACAAACTTTACCGCTCCAGTGCTGGCGAAGGGAACTCTCAAGAAGTCGGTCTTTGATCGTCTTACCCCTACCGCGGCTCCTCTCAACGAGTCGCCCAACGTCAACGCCTCGGTCTTCTCTAGACTGGGCCAGGAATCATGCGAGCTCATTACGGGGCCTACAATCTCAAAGAAGGCTGCTTCTAAGAAAGTGATCGCTCCCATCCCCGAAATCGCCAAGGCAACCTCTCCAGCCAAAAAGTCAGTCTTTACAAGATTGACGGCTCCGGCCTTTGCTCCCGTTTCCCAGAGGACATCGGTCTTCGATAGGTTAACGCCAACAACAACCCCCCGTCCACATAGGGAGCAAGACGAAACCATTCTTACCGCTGACCCTACACCGTCCGCTCGACACTCTCGACGTCGCCATTGGCGCCGAGTGAGGAAGGCTGGGGGCAACTCCCCCTCCGGATTGACCCCACCAGCCCCGGTGGTCGAAGTTAATGCCGCTGTTCCGACTGGGAACAGTTTTGAAATGCTAAATAAGGTGCGAAGGAATTCCCCTACCGCAATGCTGAAGAGGTCTCCTCCCCCATCAGAAAAGGTTGTGGAAACAGAATCAGAACAGCCCCGATCTCCTCAACGGCTGTCTTCCAAAATCTATAAGGTATGGCGGCGGGCCCGGGATTCAATCATCGATCCAAACTTCTCCCGCCAGCATGAGAAGCTGAAGATCCAACCAAAAGCTGGTCGCCAGACGAAAACCCAAAAGGCTGTTTGGACGCCCACCTCGACGGCCCCCTCAACCTCCATGGCTCATAAAAGGAGGGAGCCCGAGAAGATCCCTCGACGTGCAACGACGGCTAAAAGCAACAAGCCCGGACACCCTAAGTATGGGGGCATGATGGTCCACACCGTATACATGGCCTCTGGAAAGGAGGAGAGCCGCACTTCTACAGGCCACCGACCGCTAACCCGATCCGTAACGAGATCCCAGGAGCAGCAACAAAAGCTCCAAGAAATGATGAATGCTATGGCCGCGCTCACCGGGCCGAAGGAAAACCCTGAAGCGCCCTCAGACGCACGCCGGGAGGAAGAAACCGACGCTGAATTCCTTCGCCGGACGCTGGAGAAAAGGGACAAAGAGGCTGCTGAACAAGCGGCCAACATACAACGGATGGGCCTTCTCTTTCAAGATGTGATAGGAATGATGATCCAGCAAGACTTACCAGCCGAAGATCCTCCGATTATTCTGGAGGACGACCGAGGAGAGACGTTAAATCCACCTCCAGCCCTCTCAACGGCCAAGGAAGAGACGATCTCTAAGGCTGACTTGGCTGACTACATAGCCCAGCAAATCCGAGCTCATCACGCGACTGAGGCAACTGGTCAAATCGTGAAAACCGGGCGGCCGTATCCGAGCTGGTACGATCAAATCAAATACCCGCAAGGCTATACGATACCGAAATTCCATGTGTATAAGGGGACCGGCAATCCCCATCAACATGTCGCCCAGTTTCGGGCCCTATGCGGTAACACCGGCGGTGACGATAAATTGTTGCTTCGCCAATTCGTGGGCAGCTTGTCAGAAACGGCGTTCGAATGGTATTCGGAACTCCCGAATGATTCCATCAAAACGTTCGCTGAAATGGAGTTGCTATTCACTCAGCGATTTGCAAGTGCCAGCGAACGCACTCCAATAACTGCACTTATTAACGCCAGGGTAAAACCGAGTGAAACCTGGGTCCAGTACGCTATACGCTGGCGGAACTTGTGGTCGAGATGTGAGCAGCGCATCGAGGAAGCACCTGCGGTGGGCATGTTCGTGGGAACTCTAGACCCTCACGCAACTATCTCCCAGTTTATGATGTTCTTTAAGCCAACCACATTCCAGGCTCTGATTGACAAGTTAGCTCAGATGGACCAGATGGGTCATAGACCACCTACGCCGAAGTCGGAGCCTCGGAATGACAAGGGTAAAGGGAGGGCAACCTTTGTTGCGAACGCCCACCAGCAACCTAACGCCCCGAAATCGACGGATCAACTGGAGGAAAGACGCCGATACTATAATGAGAAGATGAAGCGTCCCTACTCGTTCCCACAAGACAAGACGAAGCGGTTATTCGAGTTGGCAATACGCAACAGACTTATAAACCTACCAAATCCAAGGCGACCGCCACAACCCACCGAGATGAATAACTCCAACTACTGCCCTTATCATCAGACGGTAAGTCATCCGATTGAAGATTGCTTCGTCTTCAAAGGATGGATCGAAGATCAGTACCTTCAGGGGAAATTTGTACTATCCGAAAAGTGGAAGGTGAACCCACCACAACCACATACTCCTAAGAAGGCCGATACACCGGGGGCAACCTGCTCCTTTATCGAAGAAGCTCCATGGGAGGTCGTGTTATCAACGAAAACCAAAAGAATGCTGAGAGACCTCCATGCATGCCCTGCGATCGAATGGAAGGACCCTCTTGAACCTCAAATTATCGAAGGGATGTTGAAGCCCCGCACCATTGCAAAGACTCGTGATGAGGGCCCAAATACTCACGCCCAACCGTTAAAATCTTCAAAGAAAAAGAATAAGAAATCCAAGAAGCCCGCGAAGCTTGGAGACGAGCGAACAAACTTGCAGAAGCAAATCGATGCGCTGGAAGAATACAATCAAAAGGCGCGAATTCCTGTCACACTGCGAGAGTTCCTTAGTCACATCTCGCAAGATGGAGATGATGAAGAGAGCTCGTCGGACGAATCTGAAGAGTATGTGGCAAGTTGCAACGTGATCTCCCACTCGTTTACCGACGATGAGAAAACTCCTAGCACCAAGAAGCTAGAGACGGAGCCCGAGCCAGAGCGTGCGAGGCTGACAACGGAAATGATCAATGCCTTCTTAGACGAGATTCGTCTAAAAAGTAAAGCGGATCAAGAACGCGAAATGGCGACGCTAACGGGAACCAGAGGCGGGCGACTGGACGGAAGAGTGGAGTTACCCCTGCCAGAACAAAAGGCATCCGAAGTAGACAAGAAAATATTCAAGACAAGGAAAAGGTTCGCCAAAGCCATGTCAATGGGAATGATGCTACCACCTTCGGAAGCAAATACGCACGAAGGGGCGGAGAGGCACCCTGACTATTGCGCATATCACCGGAAGATCTCACACCCCACGGAGGAGTGCGATGCCTTCAAAATATGGTGGCGAGGATATGTTATCCGTCAGCAACAGTTTAAGCGCATGAAACGCAAAAGCCGTCGGGAGCGAAGGAGTACTGTCGAAGGGCACAACAAGACTACTGGCAACTGTTATATGGTTGACGCCAGAGGGTCACAAGTTCTCACCTTTGGGAGCGACTCTGATGAAGAAATGGCTCTGGGTCCTCTCTTTACAGAATCCGTCCTAGGAAAAAAGGGGGAATCAGAGGCCTGCGAGAACATCCAGCTGCGCAATCGCACGCTCCCGGAGAAGAATCTCGGGCCCATCGGCCGAAAAGATAAGGGAAAGGAAAAGGTCATTGAAGATATCACTTTAGATGACCAGGTCACAAAAGAGCTAACTAATAAAGACCCTCCCAAAAAGGGTAAGGTGGACTATAACATCCTCGCGCACTTAAGGAAACTACCCTCTCAGCTTAGCATTCTTGATGCCCTTCTATTATCAAAAGAAGCGCGAGACTCACTTATTAAAGCGTTGCAAGAACCTGAACAATTCCAAGCCTTTCTCGCCACTGAAAGGATGAAGGATGAACTGGAGGAAGTACATACAGCCGACATCACGTTCGGTGATGAAGACCTCCTCCTCGGGACGTGCGACCACAACCGCCCCCTATATGTCTCCGGATACTGCCACGACATCAAGATAGGCAAAATCCTAGTGGATAATGGATCCTCCGTCAACCTCCTTAACGTTCGGGTATTGAAGGAAATCTGCATGAGTGTGCAGCACCTCGCTCGTGACAAAATTACTATCTCCGGTTTCGACTCTCAATCGTCACGGACCCTCGGATCTGTAATACTGACGTTACGCTTCGGACTTCTCGTCACAGATATCAAATTCCATGTCATTGAAGCCAAGACCTGCTACAACGCCTTGCTCGGCCGTCCTTGGCTACACGAGTACAACATCATCCCTTCTACACAACATCAGTGTATGAAGTACTTCAAGGATGGTTTCGAGTACACTGTAACAGGCGAGTTAAACCCGTTCTCTGTGAATGAAGTTCGCAAATACGAAGATGCGAAATACTTTTTGCCAGATTTCGAGGATACAGAAAGGTGTCGCGAGCCGGAGAACAAAACCGCCGCCACCATCCCTGTTTTCGGGAGCGATACCGAAGAAGAGGAAGAGATAGTGTATATGGGGCCATCCCAACACAACAACCTGGGGGCACCCACCCCCATACCGGTCTTCGGGAGTGATTCGGAGGACGAGGTTAACGCCGTGTTCTCCAGTCGGCTGTCAATACAGGCATCCCTTTGCGATGACCATAGTCTGCAAATCACCATGGTACCGCAAGAACACTATAAGGATCTCGACGCGCTTCGAACCCACAGCGTACAGGACCTGCAAACATTTTACGTCCCTCCCAGGCGAAGAGGTGAGAAGGTGATCCTATTCTACCAGTCCTCAGAGTCGAAGGTGGAGAAAGAGAGCTGGCACGGCGTGGATGTTATGCTTGACAGGCTCCAACCCATCCGTCTGCCTAGATACTATACAAATGGATTGAAGAAGTTATTGAAGCGCCAGGGAGTACCCTTAAAACAGACTGTGCGGCAGGCTCGGTTCTACAACAGGATTTGGGATGTCCCTGGGACCCAACGCAAATTGCCCAACGGGAAAATAGAAACACTGGGGCTTGGGTACACAAGAACCGGAAAACGGGAGCGAGCCCGCGGCAGCTACGCCATATATACCTTTGATGAAGAAGAGGGCGCCCTGTCAGGAGAGGTCAACCCCTCATCAAAACTAAACCCCGCGACCGAAGCGCCAAACCCGTTGTTTAAAGGACGAATGGGCAAGCCTACCACGAAAGCGGATCAGAAAATTCGGGAAGATCACAACCACGAAGCGGCCATCTATGAGAAGGCCAGGACGCGACGTCTATTCCAACAGGCTGCACAGGCTGCAAAAGATAAAGATGTTCACCATCGTCAACCTGTCATACGAAAGGCCCGATGCAGGGACGGGAATAAATTAAGAAGCGAGAAAAGAAGCCGACAACAACGACGCAGGACTAGAGGGTTACGGGTATTGCGCGGCTCGGATTCGTCCCTCATGGAAAAGATGAGTCGAGCATACTCCTTCCCTCGAGACAAGACGGAACGGTTACTCAAGCTCGCCCTAAAACATCAGATGATCACGCTTCCAGAGTCTAGGCATCCCGAGCAAGCTAGCAAGGTCTCTCATCCGGGTTATTGCTCTTATCACCGAGCCGTAGGACATCCGACCGAAGATTGCTTCACCTTCAAGAATTGGGTCGAGGACCAATACCGACGGGGTAGATTCGCTTTATCCGATGGTTGGAAAGTAACGCCGCCGCAAAGGCACGAGCCTAAAGCTACGAGAGCAGAACCGGATCCGCCTCGGTCCTGGGAGCGGATTCGTACCTGTTATATGATTACGATATTAAAAGAAGAGCCCGAGAACATAGATGACCTTCCCCGGTGCTTCGAGAACAGCGATGATGAGGTAATCTCGGAATTCCCGCCCGCTCCAAAAGAACTGGAAGACGGTATACATACTACCGCAGATAACCTTAGAAAGATTGAGTTGGGATCGGCAGAGGACCCGCGACCAACCTTTGTAAGTGAGCTACTCTCTGAAGAAAGGGTGGCCGCGTTAAAGAACGTGCTTCTACGGCATAAAGACTGCTTCGCGTGGAACTACTCTGAGATGCCAGGATTAGATCCGGAGGTCGCTGTGCACAGATTAGCAATATCCCCAGACATCAGGCCAGTCAAGCAGGCACCAAGAAGGATGCGACTCGAGCTTGAGATGAGCATCAACGCCGAAGTCAAGAAACTGATCGATTCTGGATTTATTCAAGAAGTCCAATATCCCGATTGGATCGCCAATATCGTCCCGGTGATGAAGAAGAATGGGACGGTGCGTATATGCGTGGATTTCAGGGATCTCAACAAGGCCTGTCCAAAAGATGATTTCCCAGTGCCGGTAACCGAGCTAATGATAGATAACACGTCCACTCACGAGATCTTCTCCTTTATGGACGGTTCCTCAGGATACAATCAGATAAAAATGCATCCCGAAGACCAGAAGCACACCGCTTTCCGGACCCCTTTGGGTGTATTTTGCTACAGGGTTATGCCCTTCGGTCTAAAGAACGCCGGCGCTACCTATCAAAGGGCCATGACAAAGATCTTCGATGACCTCATACATGACATCGTCGAGTGCTATATCGACGACCTCGTAGTAAAGAGTATGTCATATGAAGATCACTTAAAGCACCTAGAGACTGTATTTCAACGCCTTCGGCAATATAATTTGAAGATGAATCCCCTCAAATGCGCGTTTGGAGTCTCCTCGGGAAAATTCCTGGGATTCGTCATCCGACACCGAGGTATTGAGATAGATCCGTCAAAGATTAAAGCGATCATGGAAATGCCCCCGCCAAGAACCCTCAAACAATTGCGGTCTCTCCAAGGGAAGCTCGCATACATCCGGCGATTTATCGCAAATCTTTCGGGCAAATGCCGCCCCTACAGTCACCTGATGAAGAAAGGAACCCCATTCGTCTGGGATCAAAAATGCCAAGGCGCACTAGACGAGATCAAGCAGTACCTGCAGAACCCGCCGGTATTAGCTGCGCCGGTCAAGGGAAAACCCCTCATTCTTTATACAACCGCCCTCGAAGGTTCCTTGGGCGCACTATGGGCGCAAGAGAACGATCAGGGGAAAGAGAGAGCACTCTACTACTTAAGTCGAGTTCTACTGGGGGCAGAAAGCAATTACTCTCCCATTGAAAAACATTGCTTGGCGTTAATCTTCGCGATAACAAAGCTCAGACACTATGCGTTGGCACACGAAGTCTGCCTCATCTCGAAAGTGGATCCTCTTAAATACTTGATGTCAAAAGCCATATTGACGGGACGACTCGCTAAATGGGCTCTGCTCTTGATGGAGTTCTCGATAACATATCAACCTCTCAAGGCGGTGAAAGGCCAGGCCATTGCCGATTTCCTCGCTGAGCACCCGATACCGGCCGATTCTCCTTTGAATTGTGACTTGCCGGACGAGCATGCATTTGATGCGATTAGCGGTGGAAGCACCCGATGGGAACTCTATTTCGATGGAGCGTCCTCCGTGAAGAAACAGAAGCAAGGTATCCCAATGATCAAATCAGGGATAGGCCTCATCTTTGCGACTCCACAAGGAGGAATAATGCGCTTCGCCTTCTCCTTAACAGAGCCGAGGACAAACAATGAAGCTGAATACGAAGCCCTGATAGCAGGTCTCGAGCTTGCCATTGACATGGGAATTGAAGACCTCCTCATATATGGGGATTCTCAGCTGGTCGTTAGCCAAGTTAATGGTGACTACCAAACGTGCAAACCGGAGTTGGTGAGATACGGCGAAAAGGTGCAACAACTGTTGGCTCAAATTCCCTCCTATACTTTGGAGAATATACCGCGCGCGGAAAACAGCAAAGCAGACGCGTTGGCCAAACTCGCTAAAGAACTGGCTGACGAGAACCTCGATGACGTCAGAATCGTAATACAAAGCCGTCGAGTGCTCGCCCCGGCAGAAATACCTCCGGAATTATATAAAGAAAAGGGATCGGTTCAGCAAGCGACCCTACAAATAAAAGACCGTGAGAAGGCTGAGGACTGGAGGGAAGTCTTCATAGACTACTTTAAGTCCCACCGAATGCCCGAAGAAGCGTCCTCAAGGCATCAGCTTATGAAACGAGCTCTATCCTTCGCTTTCGTCAACGATGCCCTGTACAAGAGATCGTTTGATTTTCTATGGCTGAGATGCTTGGGACCTGACGAAGCGGAACGAGTCGTTCAAGAAGTTCACGACGGACTTTGCGGTTCTCACCAAGCAGGCCCAAAGATGAAGTTAAAAATTAAACGGATGGGTTACTACTGGCCCACGATGATCCAGGACTGCCTCGAGTATGCGAAGCAATGCCACTCATGCCAGATCCATGGAGACTTCATCCACCAACATCCGAATCCACTACACCCAACGGTGGCCAGCTGGCCATTCGAAATGTGGGGGACTGACATAGTCGGCCCCATAGAGCCGGCATCAGCCCGGGGACACCGTTTTATCCTGGCGACAACTGATTACTTCTCCAAATGGGCAGAAGCGGTACCACTGAGGGAAGTGAAGACGGAGAATATTCTCCATTTCTTCAAAACGCACGTCATCTATCGATTCGGAACCCCGCGACGGATTATCTCCGATAATGGGCCGGCCTACCGAAGCCATAAGATTAGCCGCTTCGCACAGCAGCACAATATAGATTGGAGATATTCTTCAGTTTACAATCCACGAGCTAACGGCTTGGCCGAGGCTTTCAATAAGACCTTGACGAAGATCATGAAAAAGACCGTCTCCAGAAATAAAAGAGACTGGCACGAGAGGCTGCAGGAAGCCCTTTGGGCCTATCGAACTACATTCAAGACGGCCACAAACACAACGCCATACGCGTTGGTATTTGGGACGGAAGCAGTTCTCCCCCTTGAGATAGAGTTACCCTCTCTACGAGTGGCAGTCCACCACGAGCTAACGGACGAAGAAAATGCTCACCTCCGGCTTGAGGAGCTTGATGCCCTCGACGAAACCCGGCTCATAGCACAACAACATTTAGAAGCCTACAAAGCAAAGATGACGCGCTCGTACGAAAGATTGACCAGGCCGAGGACATTCCACCAAGGCGAACTCGTACTAGTGGTCAAAAGACCTATGATCCCCAATCGCGCCAAGCGAGGAAAATTTGAGCCAAACTATGAAGGCCCGTACATCATAGACAAGGTCTACCAGGGTGGAGCCTATCTACTCATGGACATGCACGGTGAAAGACCTTTCAGGCCAATAAACGGTCGCTTCTTAAAGAAATACTATGCTTAATAAGCTGCAGCCTAGGTCAATGATAGATGACGACGACTATGTCCGCTCGCTATCTTCCCAGGCTCGGACTTTACAAGCAGCAGCCGGCCTTCCTATAACGCCGGACCGAAACGTCCTTAAACTAACAACGGACCGAAACGTCCTTAAACTAACAACGGACCGAAACGTCCTTAAAACTAACGACGGACCGAAACGTCCTTAAACTATCTTCGGACCGAAACGTCCCTAAACTAATGCCGGACCGAAACGTCCCTAAACTACTACCGCAGCATCCTTGGGCTGACGAGATAAAAAAAAAAAAAAAAAAAAAAAGAGTATATAAAATAATAAAAACGGTATGTCCATAAGCACAATGGGCACGGATGAAAACCTGAAAGGGCTCCGTGAGTAAAAACAGCAGGACTGCCGGCGAGTGTTTGTGAAAACCCGAAAGGGCGCAACCTCGTTAAAAGACACTTATAGGGTCCTCTCGACCTTGTAAGGAGAAACCACCTGCGTGAGATCCTTACGACTCACAAAGGAGCTGCACACTTAGGGATCCTCACGATTCCTAAGGAGAAAAACACACTTACGAGATCCTCACGACTCGTAAGGAGAATTCTCTTATGGGACCCTCACGGCTCATGAGATTTGAAAGTCTTAAGTTACAGAAACCTGAACCTGTTCTTAAGCAAATCCTCCACAACCTCCGATATTGCCCTACAAGCGGCTCCATACTGACCCTTGTATACAATCCACGGGCGCGAATTAACACTTCCCCAACAAAGTCCAACCCTTATAGGTCCTCTCGACCCATAATGGGAAAGTCCTCTTGTAGGGTCCTTACGACTTACAGAGGAGCACACACTTAGGAATCCTCACGATCCCTAAGGAGAAAATACACCTGCAGGATCCTCACGACTTGTAGGGAGAAATACCTTTGTGAGACCCTTACGGCTCATGAAGTCAAAAGCCTTGGTTAACAGGACCCTTAACCCTGTTTGCTGAGCAACCTTTGTTCGTCATCGACAAAGGCAAATGATGATTCGCTCCTGGCAACATTCCAGTAGTAGCGATGCTGATGCCGAGATCGGTGCCTAAAATCCAAGCTTGCGGTGAGAAGGTCAGCAAGCCAAACATGCCTGCAAAATAGCCGAAATGATGGGGCAACTTGCAATAAAAAGCAGCAAGTAAAAATGAAGGCATAAAAAAATAGCCGAAATGATGGGGCAACTCGCAATAAAAAGCAGCGAGCAGAAAATAAATAAATAGCCGAAATGATTGGGCACCGCGAAAAATAGCCGAAATGATTGGGCAATCGCGATTTTCGCGATATAAAAGCTGAAATGATAGAGCATCGCGGAAAAAGAAATAAAATAAAAATAAAATTTATGCCCTACAGGTGATATTCCGTCGCACCCTGTACACAATCCAAGGGCGTAAACAAAGAAGGGATCATACCTCTCCCCCAGGTTTCATCAGAAGAAGAAGCCAAGTCTCGATGGGCCACAAGCGACCTAGAGATCATCCAAACACTCGTCTCGTAACAACGGATATGACTTCAAACGAAACGGAACAGCGGCAACCCCCAGTTCCATGACTCGGTGATATACACATCACCAAGAGTCAAACCTCCATTCCGTGAAATGCGGATACAATCAACAAACTTCCTGGTTACGTGGAAAGCGGATAACGTCACTCTTTGACCCCGTGGAAAACGTCCAGAGCGGATCCTGGTCCTCGCAGAGCATGGCAGCGAACCCATGCGAAGCATCCAGAGCGGAGCCTAGTCCTCGCCTAACGCGGCAGTGAACCCGTGTGAAGCATCTAGTGCAAACTTCCTGGTTACGTGGAAAGCGGATAACGTCACTCTTTGACCCCGTGGAAAACGTCCAGAGCGGATCCTGGTCCTCGCAGAGCATGGCAGCGAACCCATGCGAAGCATCCAGAGCGGAGCCTAGTCCTCGCCTAACGCGGCAGTGAACCCGTGTGAAGCATCTAGTGCAAACTTCCTGGTTACGTGGAAAGCGGATAACGTCACTCTTTGACCCCGTGGAAAACGTCCAGAGCGGATCCTGGTCCTCGCAGAGCATGGCAGCGAACCCATGCGAAGCATCCAGAGCGGAGCCTAGTCCTCGCCTAACGCGGCAGTGAACCCGTGTGAAGCATCTAGTGCAAACTTCCTGGTTACGTGGAAAGCGGATAACGTCACTCTTTGACCCCGTGGAAAACGTCCAGAGCGGATCCTGGTCCTCGCAGAGCATGGCAGCGAACCCATGCGAAGCATCCAGAGCGGAGCCTAGTCCTCGCCTAACGCGGCAGTGAACCCGTGTGAAGCATCTAGTGCAAACTTCCTGGTTACGTGGAAAGCGGATAACGTCACTCTTTGACCCCGTGGAAAACGTCCAGAGCGGATCCTGGTCCTCGCAGAGCATGGCAGCGAACCCATGCGAAGCATCCAGAGCGGAGCCTAGTCCTCGCCTAACGCGGCAGTGAACCCGTGTGAAGCATCTAGTGCAAACTTCCTGGTTACGTGGAACGCGGATAACGTCACTCTTTGACCCCGTGGAAAACGTCCAGAGCGGAGCCTGGTCCTCGCCAAGCACGGCAGTGAACCCGTGTGAAGCATCCAGAGCAAATACCGGACTGTGGAGTCCTTAAAATCCACGGACTATGACGTCCTTAACCTCGACCGCGATGTCTTAAAACTAACGATCAACCACCCCTATTCCTTACAGATCTTTGCCTCGGTTTAAGGGTACATCTCTTCACTCCTTTGATGCCTGGCGTTGTAATTCCTCAACGTCTTCAAAGAGGTGACGGGTCCCTGCAACCAAACGTTGGACTGTGGAGTCCCTAAATCCACGGACTATGAGGTCCTTAACCTTGACCGTGATGTCTTAAAACTAACATCGGACTGTGGAGTCCCTAAATCCACGGACTATGAGGTCCTTAACCTTGACCGTGATGTCTTAAAACTAACATCGGACTGTGGAGTCCTTAAATCCACGGACTATGAGGTCCTTAACCTTGACCGCGACGTCGTTAAACTACGATATCTGGAGAAACCCCTAACTTCGTAGAACACGGACAAGGGTAACCGCATCCGGCGCTTACAAGTCCTCACGACTGGGAGAAAAGCTCTTTATGAGACCCTCTTAGCTCATAAGATGTAAAAGTCTCAGGAAACAGATCTTAACCCTGAATCCTGAGCCATTGCTGTCCTGCAAGGAAATCAAGATCGAATATTCGCAGAATGCATTCAATGAAAAGGGGACACACCATTGAAGAGAAGAACAGGTCTTCATTTATAACTTCCCTTCGACAGTAATACTCGATCTAAAGCCAGCGCAAACCACCCGATACGGAAGATAACGCGGCAAGTTTCTGATCTGTATCCTATCAGGCACGCATTTGTAACTGATGTGCATGCAACGTAACGATGGTGCTCGTAATTAAAGAAAAACAAACAGCTCATTTACGCAAGCAAGACACATCGTACGGCTGTCTGACAAGCATGAAAATTCAACAGAAGGCATGCAAACCACCAATACATTGATTCAAACATACTACATTGGTGGGAAAAGATCACCAAACAAGGGATCAGAAATACAAGGGTTAACAAAGCAAAACACAAAATTCTCCAACTCCCTCTCCGCCTTCTCCAGCACGTCAAAACGGCGGTTTTCACGAGGAGTCGCTCCCCACCGGTTGGAGCCGTGCTCGTCAACGAAAGCAGACATGACGGCCCGACGAGCTCTTATCTGACTCAGTAAATGAACCGAGTGATCCTTCAGAGCTTGAGTGATTAGACAAGCCTCATGAAAGCACTCCAGCTTGTCCTCCGCCGCGTCAAGGATCGCCGAAGTCATCTCCGCCGGATGAGGGGGTATATCGGCAAGCACAGACAGGAGGATCATCCGGAGCCAAATGGAGCCCATGGGAAGAGGAGAGCCCCGACGGGTCAGTAGCTCGTACATCACCGTGTCACATTGAGCGTCGGTGAGAAGGGGATCCGCCAGCCGCGCAGCAAAGCGAGGAATTATCTCCTCAAGGGACACCTCCCATGGTTCCCGACGAGCATGGGGACGATTGCAAGCCATGGCGATTAATCGGGTTTTCAAAGATGACCGCCTTAAGACACGAATGGGCTTCTCTGTGAAGAAAAGAAGCAAGGCATGGGTTCAGCTTATAAAGGGGAGCATTTAATGCTATGCACAAAAAATGTTGTGCATGGTGGGACTATTCTCAAAGCCCGGAAAGAAGGGGAGAGCGTTGAAAATGAAATCCAACGACGCATTGGAATCAGGTTAAGGAAATGAAACGTCCCCATCAAGCAGATCCCTGCATGCGCAACACGTGAGCACTAGCCTTTGATTGAAAAATAAGACGGCACTGCACAGACACAACAGAGAACTAAGCTCTGATAACCAGAATCAAATTCTTAAAAGAAAGGTTTGAAAGGAAGGGCATGAAAAAGTGAAGGCGCTTCTGAAAGGACGTTTCGTCTACCCGAATCCCTAGAGGAATCCAACGGTCACAAGAGGTGACAGCGTTGCACTCACGTGCAGACACGTGAGAACAACGCTGTGGGGGCATTTGTTTCCTGATTTAAAATCAGGAAAGCTTCTGTGAAAAGCTTCAATAGAGGGTCACGTGCTTACACGTGACTAGCGGTCACGTGTTGGCACGTGACACCTAAAAACGCCATCAAGGCGAGTTCGATTCCCTGACTACGAAGAAGAAAAGGAAAAGCTTCAAGGAGAGTCACGTGCTCCCACGTGATCAGGGTCACGTGGCGACACGTGACGTTGAAATGCAAGCGTCAAAGGCACGTCGGTTAACTGACCAAGTCAAAGAAAAGGCTTCAGAACGAGGGTCACGTGCTCACACGTGACCAGGGGTCACGTGGTAGCACGTGACGTTTAAGCAGCAATCAGAAGACACAGCGCAGAAGGCTCATTCCAAAGGGGGGTCACGTGCTCACACGTGACCATGGGTCACGTGGGCACACGTGACCGGCTTTCAAAGCCCTTTTATCAACAGAATTAAATTCTGAGAGAAATTCGAATCTTTCCAAAGGAAAGTAATTATTTGGGACTAATCAAATTAAAGATTCAGAGATGATTAAATGTCATCTATCTATGGAAAATCTCGGCTTTGGGAAAGATTTCCCCCTTAAATCTAACCAGAATATCAAAGAAGAATCTCTGGATTTAAGATCCAATGGTGAATAAAATTCACCTAATAATCCAAAGGCCCAAAATGAATGATGGATGCAAATCAAATCTCCCAATGAAGATTCGTCAAAAAACTGATTGATGCGGCTGCCTCTCCTATAAATAGGAGCCAAGGGACACAAAAATACATACATGCGCAGAGAAGAAAAAGAGAAAAGGAGAAGAGCTTTGATACTTCGAAAAGACTCAGATCTTCTGCAAAAAACCCTAGGTAAGAAAGGGAAGGCCTCTTGGAAAGAAGCAGAATTTAATTCTCAACAGAGTTTAACTCTGATAATATAAAAGCAGAAGAACTTATTTCTTCTCTCTTTGATAGAGGATCTGCAAAGTGCACATCTCCCCTTAAGGTTGAGAATTTAATTCTCAATGGGTCGAGATCCTGCCATGCAGATCCAAAACATAGAGAAGGAGTGCAAACTCGAGAATTTAATTCTCACAGAAATATAGGAATTTAATTCCTCCAAAATAAAGTGGGGCTAGACCCTATATCATGGGAATTTAATTCCTTCAGAACAAAAAAAAAACAGGGTTTAACCCTAATTAAAGAACTTAGTTCTGTTGAAACAACGGGAATTTAATTCCCTTAACCATCATTTCCTCAAAAACTTTTATTAGGGTTTAACCCTATTCAGCCCTTCACATAAACGAGGAATTTAATTCCCACAGAAAATTTAGAGTTAAACTCTATTCCAGAATACAAGTCTTCAAAAGAAAGAAGGATTTAATTCCTCTGAAATTAAAAGTCTCTGGAATTTAATTCCTGAAAAAGGAGTAACAAATCCTCTGAAAAACCACATTAAGGCAGGGTCACGTGTCACCACGTGACCCCCCACAAAAGCCCTGCAGAAAACCCCTCGGAGGCAGCACCCCACGTGACCCACGTGACTTTCAGCAGAAGCCTTAACACATAGGCATTTGAATGCCCATCACGTGCTGACACGTGATGCTATCAAAGACACAGTAATTTCAGCAGAACAGATGAAGGAAGGGCGCTCTCACGTGCCGCCACGTGACCCCTCTCGTCTTAGTGTTTAACACTAAATTGAAACTCTCGAAATCAGTGTTAAAATATTGTTGGGCCTTAGTGTTCAACACTAATTAAAAAGCTTCATTTGCAGTGTTCAACACTGATCCGTTTTAGTGTTTAACACTAATTTGAGAAGCCTTATTGCTGGTGTTTAACACCAATTATTTCTTAGTGTTAAACACTAACCTGTTAACCGCATGCCCAGTGTTCAACACTGATTGCTTTGTAGTGTTTAACACTAGGCTTTAGCCCAATTGGCTAAATGGATAGAGGCAAAGCCTCTCCTTCAATGGACCAGCAAAAGTCAATATTCCAGACCTGACTGGACTTAGCCCAAGCTGGCCATAAGTCCTCAATTTGTGATTAACTGGGCTAATGAGCTCATAACATAATTGATCAGTCTTGACCCAAATTGGGCCAGGGACTATTTAATCCACCTCGGTTCTAGGGTACATCTCCTCACTCCTTTGATACTTGGCATTGTAATCCCTCAATGTCTTCAAAGAGGTGACGGGTCCCGATGACCACTCATGATATGGACTGTGGGGTCCCTAAACCCATGCCTAATGCTAAACTTCCTGGTTACGTGGAAAGCGGATAACGTCACTCTTTGACCCCGTGGAAAACGTCCAGAGCGGATCCTGGTCCTCGCAGAGCATGGCAGTGAACCCATGCGAAGCATCCAGAGCGGAGCCTGGTCCTCGCCTAGCACGGCAGTGAACCCGTGTGAAGCATCCAGAGCACATACCGGACTGTGGAGTCCTTAAACCCATGGACTATGACGTCCTTAACCTTGACCGAGATGTCTTAAAACTAACAATGGACCGCAATGTCCTTAAACTACCCATGGACCGCAATGTCCTTAAACTACCCATGGACCGCAATGTCCTTAAACTACCCATGGACCGCAATGTCCTTAAACTACCCATGGACCGCAATGTCCTTAAACTACCCATGGACCGCAATGTCTTTAAACTACCCACGGACCGCAACGTCCCTAAACTAGAACAATAGAGCCCTCCATATGCTCTTTTGTCGGATCTAAACGGTCCCGTTTAAGTCGATCTTAGCCTCCAAAAATGGCTAACGTGTCCTTAAACCTTCAAACAGATTGGACTACGAATCCCCTAAATTAACTCCGGCTTGAGGGTACATCTCTGAACTCCTCTGACATCCGTCGTTGTAATCTTTCAACGTCGTCAGAGAGGTGATGGGTCCCGACGGCCATACATACGGTGGACCACTACGTCCCTAAACTGGAACAATAGAGTCCAAATGCTCTCTTGTCGGATCTAAACGATCCCGTTAAGTTGATCTTAGTCTCAAACTGGACTAACGTATCCTTAACAAACGTTTAAGTCGATCTTAGCCTCAAATATGGCTAACGTGTCCTTAAACCAAACCCCCCCAAACCCAAATTTAAGATAATGCGGATTTGGACTAGTCCACGCCCTACGGGTGACGACATAACTCAGTCTCCGTAAACAATCCACGGGCAATAAAACAAACACCCACGATACGAAGTGACCATCTGGAGAAGGAGAAAGTTGTTACCGCAAAGCGGTAGCGTAATTAACTGCAGGGGCTTGCGCCTGCAGGGAAGAGCGTCCCCACAATCAAAAACCCCTCAAATGAGGGGGAATCTGACGAAGTCTGCTACATCGGACGCATCCGTCTAAACCTTCGACACATGGTGCCATAAATCAACTTGGCATCTTCGGAGGGGCGGACGGATAGCACCAATTAGCATCTGCCCCGAACCCCAGGCATTCGGACGTCCCGACGTCCCGGCCGCCGTTCGGAGGGGAACAATGCCTTGTATCCCTCTACGGTCTTCGCCGCCCGGTTCTTGGAGAGCTTCACCGCATCTATAGCCACCCAGACATCCCTCTTGAGGGCGTCTATCGACTTCTTCATCGTGTTATAGAGGCCGTTCACCTCATCCAACTTGACTTTAATAACCCGGTTGGACTCATCTAAGAGCCGATGAGACTCCTTCAGCCGGGAGTTCGTCAGCTCCTCGGCGACCAGTCGAGTGTTGAGGAGAGCCGCCTTCTCCTCCGCCTTCCGCAGTCGGAGGCGGAGTTCCTCCTCCCGCGAGGAGGATTCGCCTGCCTTTTTCATAGCCGGGGCTATCTCCTCTGATTCCAGGGCGACGAGGAAAGCACAGTGATGACGAACTTGAAGAAAGTAGAAAACGGGTTAGAAAGATCAAACCGAGAAAATAAGACTTGATAAATTTAAAGAAAAGTCAAGTACCGACCTGAACCGCCTCCTGCGCTATGGCGGCCACATAGGCCTTCATGGTCTCCCGGGGAATCTTGACCCCGGCTGCCTGCTCCATATCCGAAAGCAAACTGTCGGCGATGGAGATCCTCAAGAGCACCTCAATGCAGAAGTCTCCCTTCTGCACTGGGATCCCGGTAGAAGGCGGCCGAGAGACCGTCCGCTTCTGCCTTTTAAGGAGGATTTCGGCGTGCTCAGCCTCCTCCTCCTCTCTCGCCCGGGCCACCGGGTCCCACGCGTGCTTATGACCCTCCCACGGCGTTCTTCTGGGGCTCGGGGAGCGGCGGAAGGCTTGGACGGTGGAGTTAACCTCGGAGCCGAGCTCGGGCTGGGTCGGGACAAGCTTGCGCCCCCGGCATTCCTTCCTTGGGTCTTGGCGGCTATGGCGGCTAGGATTTTTTATCATTCTATAGGCTCTGCAAAAAAGAACAGGCAAACAAAGGGGGTTAGCGACACCGAAACGGCAAAGGAAATTTAGTAAAGTCTAAATAGGTCGTCGAAAGCCCTAACTTACCCAGAAAATGTGCAGGACTGAGCCCGTCCCAGCTCAGTGCCTACTCGGATAGCAGGACATCCATCTCGCCTCGGGGGAAGTCGACTGCTTTGCCATCGAGTAGTCGGTCTTGTGCCACTGTGTAGGCACAAGCCAATCCTCGCCCTCGGGTGGCCCGATGAATACAAACTTCTCATTCCATTCGTGGATGGAAGAAGGGACGACTACTAACCCCGACCTGGCCGTCCCACCCTTTCGTTTTTTATACGAAAAATACACTCAGCTCGGTTCTTCCTTACTGGTGCCGGGGTGAATTTTATAACAAAGGAAAGACACAAGGAGGGTCAAACTGAAGGGGATCTGATCAAGTTTTAACCGGACCAGAAACCCGAAAAGGATTCTCCACGAGTTTGGCGCTAGCTGGCTCGGGGCAAGACCGAAGCAACGAAGCACCTCACAAATCTTGGTTGGGAAGGGCAAATGCATTCCTGGACGGAACGCTTCCAAATACAGGGCAATCTCCTTGCCCTGCTGTAGGGTGTTTTTCGCCACCCCATTGAGATGGGAATACGCGTGCGCTTGTCAGGCGTACTACAGATTCCCCCTGCCTAGGGTAGGCCGGGGTTTAATGATTGTGGGGATCCGAATCTCCTGCGGCCTCGGACTAAGCTGCCGTTAATTACCCCTCACCTTTGGGGCGAGGGAACCTCCGATTAACGGGTTAAACTGGTCATGCGAACTCAATGTACGGTGTGCGTGTGATGTGTTTTGAAAGGGGGGTTTTGGATATATCGGGAGCCACACAGAGTTTTTATGAGGGTCCCGCTACCCGGATAGCGGGCTGGGGGTCAAGGGGGCTAGTAGCCCCTTTGCGGGGTACGGGGCAGCGCCCCGTTAGAAAATTTTTTTTCTAACAGGGACAGTGTCGTTGAGCACGTGTGTGTGCAAATATGTATACATATGTATATGTATATGTATGTACATAATAATAAGGGAAAGACATCCAAAGGATGCGTGGGGCCAGCGCCTTGAGCGCTGTGCACTTAGGTACTGTACGCTCAAGCGCAAGCGCGCCACGTGTCGGCACGTGGGCGCTTTGCGCTCGAGCGTAGTGTGCCTGAGAGCAGTGCGCCACGTGTCGGCACGTAGGCGCTTTGCGCTCGAGCGCAGTGCGCCTGAGCGCTGTGCGTCACGTGTCGGCACGTGGGCGCTTTGCGCTAGAGCGCAGTGTGCCCGAGCGCAAGCGCGCCACGTGTCGGTACGTGGGCGCTTTGCGCTCGAGCGCAGAGCGCCTGAGCGCAAGCGCGCCACGTGTCGGCGCGTGGGCGTTTTGCGCTCGAGCGCCGGGCGCTGGCGAGAAAAAAGGGTTTTTAGTCCCTAAACAAGAAGCTATGCTTCAGAAAGGAAATATTTATTATATATGTATATGTAGATATATGGAGTTAAACTCCTGAAATGTTTTGGTTGATGAAAGGGGGTCTTCTTCCTCCTCCTCTGTTGGCTGGATCTTGATGATCAAGAGACGTGAGATCTAAAAGTCTCTCCTTTGTAAGATCTAATGGTAGATCCAAGTTCCCCTTTGCGGGTTTTGTGGTGGAAAACTACTTAGTTTTGGAAAAGAAAGAATAAAACTCTTGATTTAATTCAAAAGAAATGAGAAGGTTTAGAACCTTGGAGAAGGAGCAGGAGGCACAAAGAACCCTAGTTTTTGGGGGAATGAAAAGTTGTTTTTTTTTATTCATCATGTTGCCTTTTATAGGCTTACATATTTACATATAGCCCCTTGGGCTTTACAAAAATGGCATTTTAGCCATCCCATGGCTCATGTGCCATTTCATTTTTGCACATAAGCCATGGGCTTTCAAAATATTGGCTTTATGCCCATTTTGTTTACATTCATGCATAAAAAATTACATAAAAATTATTTATGACATGATTTTGTTGTTGGCATGGGAAGGCTGGCCGCGGGCTCGACTTAGGCATGGGCCCGCTTGACCTGGGCTTAGGCCCACTTAGCTTAGGGGTTGACCTTGACTTTGACTCGGTCAACCGGGGTGTAAATTTTTACCCCAACAAATTGCCCCCATCAATAAATGCACACCGCACATGTGGGTCGTGTGCATGAAATTGATGGATCTTCTTTCACGTGGAAGCGACTTGCTTTGGTTCCCACTTTTTGGGATGCACTGCCCTTTTTATGACGTGGACGGTCGATACTTGATCCTTCTCCGAGATGGAGTATCTGTGGTAGACGTTTCTTTGGCCCAGAGTAATTTGGTAGACGTGTCCCCGGCATGGAGTGTCTGCTTGACATTTCCCCGGCACGGAGTGTCTGCTTGACGTTTCCCTGTTACGGAGTGTCTGTTGTAGGGCATTTCTCCGAGACGGAGGGCCTGTTGTAGGGCGTTTCCCCGAGACGGAGTGCCTGTGGTAGGGCGTTTCCTCAAGACGGAGTGCCTGTGGTAGGGCGTTTCCCCGAGACGGAGTGTCTGTGGTAGGGCGTTTCCCCGAGACGGAGTGCCTGTTGTAGGGCGTTTCCCTGAGACGGAGTGCCTATGGTAGGGTGTTTCCCCGAGACGGAGTGCCTGTGGTAGGGCGTTTCCCCGAGACGGAGTGCCTGTTGTAGGGCGTTTCCCCGATACGGAGTGCCTGTGGTAGGGTGTTTCCCCGAGACGGAGTGCCTGTGGTAGGACGTATCCCCGGTACGGAGTGCCTGTGGTAGGGCGTTTTCCCGAGACGGAGTGCCTGTGGTAGGGCGTTTCCCCGAGACGGAGTGCCTGTTATAGGGCGTCTCCCCGAGACGGAGTGCCTGTGGTAGGACGTATCCCCGGTACGGAGTGCCTGTTGTAGGGTGTTTCCCCAAGACGGAGTGCCTGATCGACTTTTCCCCGGCGTGGAGTGTCGGATTGACTTTCCCCGGCACGGAGTGTCGATGATGGACTTTTCCCCGGTACGGAGTGTCGCTGATCGACTTTTCCCCGGCGCGGAGTGTCGCTGATCGACTTTTCCCCGGCGCGGAGTGTCGCTGGTCGACTTTTCCCCGGCACGGAGTGTCGCTGGTCGACTTTTCCCCGGCGCGGAGTGTCGGCTTGACTTTTCCCCGGCACGGAGTGTCGCTGATCGACTTTTCCCCGGCACGGAGTGTCGCTGATCGACTTTTCCCCGGCGCGGAGTGTCGGTGGTTGATTTTTCCCCGGCACGGAGTGTCAGTGGCTAACTTTTCCCCGGAACGGAGTGTCGCTGATCGACTTTTCCCCGGCGCGGAGTGTCGGTGGTTGACTTTTCCCCGGCACGGAGTGTCGCTGATTGACTTTTCCCCGATATGGAGTGTCGCTGATCGACTTTTCCCCGGCGCGGAGTGTCGGTGGTTGACTTTTCCCCGACGCGGAGAGTCCGTGGTTGACTTTTCCCCGGCACGGAGTGTTAGTGGTTGACTTTTCCCCGACACGGAGTGTCGCCGATCGACTTTCCCCGGCGCGGAGTGTCGGTGGTTGACTTTTCCCTGGCACGGAGTGTCGCTGATCGACTTTTCCCCGGTGCGGAGTGTCGGGTTGACTTTTCCCCGGCACGGAGTGTCGCTGATCGACTTTTCCCCGGCGCAGAGTGTCGGTGGTTGACTTTTCCCCGGCACGGAGTGTCACTGATCGACTTTTCCGCGGCGCGGAGTGTCGCTGATCAACTTTTCCCCGGCGCGGAGTGTCGGTGGTTGACTTTTCCCCGGCACGGAGTGTCGCTGATCGACTTTTCCCCGGCGCGGAGTGTCGGGTTGACTTTTCCCCGGCACGGAGTGTCGCTGATCGACTTTTCCCCGGCACAGAGTGTCGGTGGTTGACTTTTCCCCGGCACGGAGTGTCGCTGATCGACTTTTCCCCGGCGCGGAGTGTCGCGGGTTGACTTTTCCCCGGCATGGAGTGTCGCTGATCGACTTTTTCTCGGCGCGGAGTGTCGGTTGATTTGATTCCGAGGCGGAGCATAATTCCGGCAGGGAAGGTAGATATCCCGAGGCGAAGCATGATTTCGACATGGGGTAAATTCTGGGACGGAGCATGATTCCGCCATAGAGGTTGTTGGTTTGATTTGATTTGGGTTGACATCAGCATCGCTACACTGGAATATAGTACCAGGAGCGAATCATCATTTGTCTTTGAGAGGATTTGGGAATTGGTTTTCTGTCGGCATCTGCATTGCTGCACTGGAATAATGCCAGGAGCAACTCATCATATGCCCCGGGAGGATTTGGATTTGTTTTTTTTTTGTTTGGCATCTGCATTGCTGCACTGGAATAATGCTAGAAGCAACTCATCATGTGCCCCGAGAGGATTTGGATTTGGTTTGTTTGGCATCTGCATTGCTGCACTGGAATAATGCCAGGAGCAACTCATCATGTGCCCCGAGAGGATTTGGATTTGGTTTTTTTTGTTTGGCATCTGCATTGCTGCACTGGAATAATGCTAGGAGCAACTCATCATTTTCCCCGGGAGGACTTGGATTTGGTTTTTTTTTGTTTGGCATCTGCATTGCTGCATTGGAATAATGCCAGGAGAAACTCATCATGTGTCCCGAGAGGATTTGGATTTGGTTTGTTTGGCATCTGCATTGCTGCACTGGAATAATGCCAGGAGCAACTCATCATGTGCCCCGAGAGGATTTGGATTTGGTTTTTTTTGTTTGGCATCTGCATTGCTGCATTGGAATAATGCCAGGAGCAACTCATCATTTGCCCCGGGAGGATTTGGATTTGGTTTTTTTTGTTTGGCATCTGCATTGCTGCACTGGAATAATGCCAGGAGCAACTCATCATGTGCCCAGAGAGGATTTGGATTTGGTTTGTTTGGCATCTGCATTGCTGCACTGGAATAATGCCAGGAGCAACTCATCATGTGCCCCGAGAGGATTTGGATTTGGTTTTTTTTGTTTGGCATCTGCATTGCTGCACTGGAATAATACCAGGAGCAACTCATCATGTGCCCCGAGAGGATTTGGATTTGGTTTGTTTGGCATCTGCATTGCTGCACTGGAATAATGCCAGGAGCAACTCATCATGTGCCCCGAGAGGATTTGGATTTGGTTTTTTTTGTTTGGCATCTGCATTGCTGCACTGGAATAATACCAGGAGCAACTCATCATTTGCCCCAGGAGGATTTGGATTTGGTTTTTTTTGTTTGGCATCTGCATTGCTGCACTGAAATAATGCCAGGAGCAACTCATCATGTGCCCCGAGAGGATTTGGATTTGGTTTGTTTGGCATCTGCATTGCTACACTGGAATAATGCCAGGAGCAACTCATCATGTTCCCCTAGAGGATTTGGATTTGGTTTTTTTTTGTTTGGCATCTGCATTGCTGCACTGGAATAATGCCAGGAGCAACTCATCATTTGCCCCGGGAGGATTTGGATTTGGTTTTTGCTTGGCATCAGTATCGCTACACTGGAATATGGTACCAGGAGTGAATCATCATTTGCGCTTTCTTATCAGGAAGCGATGGCTTAGGAGACAGGTTTTAGGTCCCTATCACCTAAGACTTTCAATTTTGTGAGCCGTGAGGGTCTCACAAAGCATTTTCTCCCTACGGGTCGTAAGGATCCCGTAGGTGTATTTTCTCCTTAGGAGTCGTGGGGACTCCTAAGTGTGCTGCTCCTTTATGAGTTGTAGGGATCTCACGCGGGAATTTTCTCCTCACAAAGTCGAGAGGACTTTGCGAGTGCATTTTATGTCTTTTTTTTTCTTTTACGAGTTTGCGCCCTTTCTGGTTTTCACAAACTCGCCGGTAGTCCTGCTGTTTTTACTCACGGAGCCCTTTCGGGTTTTCATCCGTGCCCATTTCGCTTGTGGACATACCCTTTTTTTTGGAGAGATCGGGATTGTTTTACGCCCGTGGATTGTATACGGTTTTGCAGGATGTATGATCCAGACCGTAGGGCCGAAAAAATTTCGGGACTTTGTTGACGTCTGCATCGTTGCACTGGAATGTGGTACCAGGAGCGACTCATCATTCGCCGTCGGGATTTGAGTTTGGAATTTGGTTGGCATCTGCATCGCTGCACTGGAATATGGTACCAGGAGCGACTCATCACTCGCTGTCGGGATTTGGGTTTAGAATTTGGATGGAGTCTGCATCGCTACACTGGAATGTGGTACCAGGAGCGACTCATCTTTCGCCATCGGGATTTGGAATTTGGATGGCGTCTGCATCGCTGCACTGGAATGTGGTACCAGGAGCGACTCATCATTCGCCATCGGGATTTAGAATTTAGATGGCGTCTGCATCGCTGCACTGGGATGTGGTACCAGGAGCGACTCATCATTCGCCACTTGGGGATTGGGGAGCGATGGCTTAGGAGACAGGTTTAGATCCCTATCACCTAAGACTTTTCAATTTTATGGGCCGTGAGGGTCCCATAAAAGCATTTTCTCCCTACGAGTCGTAAGGATCTCGCAGGTGTATGTTCTCCTTAGGAGTCGTGAGGACTCCCAAGTGTGTTTTTCCTTCGTGAGTCATAAGGATCCCACAAAGGTTTGTTCTCCTCATGTATTGTGAGGACATATGAGTGGATTTCTCTCGTTCCCAGTTTAATGACTTAGAGGTCGACTGTTTCCAGTTTAACGACTTAGAGGTCATATGTTTCCAGTTTAACGACTTAGAGGTCGTCTTTTTCTAGTTTAACGACTTAGAGGTCATCTATTTCCAGTTTAACGATGTGAAGGTCATCTGTTTCCAGTTTAAAGACTTAGGGGTCTATTGTGCCCAGTTTAACGACTTAGCGGTCATCTGTTTCCAGTTTAAAGACTTAGAGGTCTACTGTTTCCAGTTTAACGACTTAGAGGTCATCTATTTCCAGTTTAACGACGTAGTGGTCATCTGTTTCCAGTTTAATGACTTAGAGGTCATCTATTTCCAGTTTAACGACTTAGAGGTCATCTGTTTCCAGTTTAACGACGTAGTGGTCATCTGTTTCCAGTTTAATGACTTAGAGGTCATCTATTTCCAGTTTAACGACTTAGAGGTCATCTGTTTCCAGTTTAATGACGTGGTCATCTGTTTCCAGTTTAACGACTTGGAGGTAATCTGTTTCCAGTTTTAAAGACATGGAGGTCGATTGTTTCAAGTTTAACGACTTAGAGGTCATCTTTTTCCAGTTTAACGACTTAGAGGTCATCTGTTTCCAGTTTAACGACGTGGAGGTCATCTGTTTCCAGTTTAAAGACTTAGGGGTCTATTGTGCCCAGTTTAACGACTTAGCGGTCATCTGTTTCCAGTTTAAAGACTTAGAGGTCTACTGTTTCCAGTTTAACGACTTAGAGGTCATCTGTTTCCAGTTTAACGACGTAGTGGTCACCTGTTTCCAGTTTAACGACGTGGTGGTCATTTGTTTCCAGTTTAACGACTTGGAGGTCATCTGTTTCCAGTTTTAAAGACATGGAGGTCGATTGTTTCCAGTTTATCGACTTGGAGGTCATCTGTTTCCAGTTTAACGACGTAGAGGTCATCTGTTTTCAGTTTAAAGACTTAGAGGTCTGCTGTTTCCAGTTTAACGACTTAGAGGTCATCTGTTTCCAGTTTAAAGACTTAAAGGTCTGCTGTTTCCAGTTTAATGACATAGAGGTCATCTGTTTCCAGTTTAAAGACTTAAAGGTCTGCTGTTTCCAGTTTAATGACATAGAGGTCATCTGTTTCCGGTTTAATGACTTGGAGGTCATCTGTTTCCAGTTTAACGACGTGGTGGTCATCTGTTTCCAGTTTAACGACTTAGAGGTCGTCTGTTTCCAGTTTAACGACGTGGTGGTCATCTGTTTCCAGTTTAAAGACTTGGAGGTCATCTGTTTCCAGTTTAACGACGTAGAGGTCGTCTGTTTCCAGTTTAACGACTTAGAGGCCGTCTGTTTCTATTTTAACGACGTGGTGGTCATCTGTTTCCAGTTTAAAGACTTGGAGGTCATCTGTTTCCAGTTTAATGATGTGGTGGTCATCTGTTTCCAGTTTAACGACTTAGAGGTCGTCTGTTTCCAGTTTAACGACGTGGTGGTCATCTGTTTCCAGTTTAAAGACTTGGAGGTCATCTGTTTCCAGTTTAACGACGTAGAGGTCGTCTGTTTCCAGTTTAACGACTTGGAGGTCATCTGTTTCCAGTTTAACGACTTGGAGGTCATCTGTTTCCAGTTTAACGACTTAGAGGTCATCTGTTTCCAGTTTAACGACATGGTGGTCATCTGTTTCCAGTTTAAAGACTTGGAGGTCATCTGTTTCCAGTTTAACGACGTAGAGGTCGTCTGTTTCCAGTTTTAAAGACGTGGAGGTCTATTGGATTGATTTGGAATTTTGGGATAGGGGGCCGGCATCAGCGTTGGTAACACTGAAGCACATGTTCCAGGATACATGAGTGGGTCTTCCCAATGGAGCACAATTCCGAGGGCGGAGGCCAACTGTTGGACTAGTGATTGCAGTGGGTCATGGTTATGCTGAGAATTATTTGAGCCCGTGGATTGTATACGGCAGTCAATTTGGGGACCAGCCGTAGGGCTGAAAGAATTTTGGGAAATTGGATTTTTGTTGGCGTCAGTATCGCTACACTGGAATATGGTACCAGGAGCGACTCATCATTCGCCGTTGCTTTGTTTTGTTTTGTTTTTGTTTTTTTGTTTTTTTTTTGTTTTACCGCGATTGCTCTATCATTTCAGCTTTTTTTTATCGTGAATATCGCGATTACCCTATCATTTCGGCTTTTATTCGCGGTTGCCCCATCATTTCGGCTTTATTTTCATCTTTATTTTACTCGCTAATTTTTATTGCAAGTTGCCCTATCATTTCGGCTTTTCTTTATTTTTCTTTTATTTACACATTTTTTTATTTACACACACACACACACACACACACACACATATATATATATATTTACATTCCCAGTTTAATGACTTAGAGGTCGACTGTTCCCAATTTAAAGACTTAGTGGTCTACTGTTCCCAGTTTAACGACGTGGTGGTCCTTTTTGCTTATCCCAGCTCCTTGAACTTTGATCATGGCGGAGCTGTGTTGATGACCTAACTCTGTGGCTTGCCGATACATCCGAGGATTGTGAGGTTTTTCCAAGCTTATATTGGTCCTCTGCCCAATCTTTAAAAATATAGCAGTCTTCGATGGTATGACCCACCACTCTATGATATGGGCAGTATATGGGATTGCCGGTCATGTTCATTTCCTGTGGCCTCTTTAGAACAGGCAGTTGCAGACCGCTGTTCAAGGCGTCCATGAATATTTTGCGGACTTCCTCCCTCCTAAAGGAGTATACCTTCTTCTTTCTCTCCATTGGAGTAGGTGCCTTTACTGATGCTAGTCCTCGAGTCCGATCGGTCTTTGGTTTGCCCCTTTCAGATAATGGCACATGTCTGGGAGGATTAGGTTCCCGAAAGGCTTCGGTCTCCATTTGCATGAAATCGGCGGTCGTAGCTTGACTGTTTGCTAACGCACCTTTAGACAGTTCTTTCTCTCCCGTCCTGTATTGCCTTTCGACCCAATCTTTGAAGACGAAGCAGTCCTCGATGGCATGACCTATCACCCTGTGATAGGGGCAATATTCTGGGTCGTCGGTCATATTCGCTTCTTGCGGTCTTTTTGATTCCGGCAGTTGTAGACCGTTTCTTAGGGCGTCCCTGAATATCTTGTGAACTTTTTCTCTTTTGAAGGAATAGACCTTTTCCAGCTTCTCTTTCATAGGTGATTCCTCCCCGGCGTATGTATCGGAGGGACTGGAGGCTGATTGCGGCCGTTTTTCACGAAGGCGCTCCGTTGTTAGGTTGAAAGGGATATCAGTTGGCTGCCTCCGGGTATCAATCCCTGGCTTATGAACCAAAATTTGACCCTACTGTAATTGCAATCAGGCGACTTGGGTCGCGAGATCTGCCACGACGTTTGCCAGCTCGTCGACTTTGGAATAGACCTCGGCTATCTTCTCATCCCTGTCCTGAAATTGCCTTTGAAGCCATTGGAATAATGCTTGTTCTGTAGTTCCGGCTATGACAGCCGGGTAATCTTTATTGCCTGAGCTCAATTCCGCAGGAACCACGGGCTCCTCTGGCTTATCGGCCTGAGCGGGCTCTTCATCATTTAGATCGAGCCAATGCTGGGTAGCGTCAACCATATCATCACTATGGCTGTGAAGAAGAGGAGGGTTCATTTCTTCATATCTGGCCATGTAGACAGTATGGATAACACATTCAGCCATTCTTTCATCACTGGCAGCTGGCTTCGTGGAGCGGTCCGGGCTTTGGAAATTCATAAACTTTAACATGGCCAGAGCCCTAGCCCTTTTGTTGGCTCTATATCTGATCCGCTTCTGCCTCAGCTTCTCTGCCTTAAGCGCTTGACAGGCTTCAGCTCTTCGGGAAGCCGCCATAGGCCGAGTGATGGGGATGCTTGAGAAGACATCTGCCCGCGTGTCCGTCGGGGGTATCTCCTGGGCTTGCCCACGACGTCTGGAAACTTCTTTTGTTCCGATGGCTTTGCCCCCAGTTGGGGCCATGGAAAGCCGTCCAGGCACTGATTTGCGTTTGGGTTGGGGCGCCCTCGAGATTACCACATTCGGTCTCCTGCCTTTCGAGACCGATCTGTCTATTGCTGGAGCTCGAGGAGCTGGGATGGCACCAATTGGTATGAACATAATAGAGCTGAATGGTAGCAGCGGCTCCTCCCATTGTCGCCCGAGACTAGCCGGAAGGACCGTCCTAGAGTCTATCTTCATCGTGTAGGAGACGGGAGCTGAGTTCATCATCGAAAACATCGTCGGAAGGTGATTGCTTGAAAATCTGCATGAAAATGCATTATTTTAGTATAAATATAGACATGTATATTGATTGAGTTCGCATGAACGTTTAACCCGAAATATGGGAGGAGAGATTAGTCCCGCCGGGAGTGCCAGAATCTGTAGGGTGTTTTTCGCCACCCCATTGAGATGGGAATACACGCGCTCTTGTCAGGTGTACTACAGATTCACCCTGCCTAGGGTAGGCTGGGGTTTAATGATTGTGGGGATCCGAATCTCCGGCAGCCGCGGACTAAGCTGCCGTTAATTACCCCTCACCTTTGGGGCGAGGGAACCTCCGATTAACGGGTTAAACTGGTCATGCGAACTCAATGTGCGGTGTGCGTGTGATGTGTTTTGAAAGGGGGGTTTTGGATATATCGGGAGCCACACAGAGTTTTTACGGGGGTCCCGCTACCCGGATAGCGGGCTGGGGGTCAAGGGGGCTAGCAACCCCCTTGCGGGGTGCGGGACAGCGCCCCGTTAGAAAAAAAAATTTCTAACAGGGACAATGTCGTGGAGCACGTGTGTGTGCAAATATGTATACATATGTATATGTATATGTATGTATATAAAAAGAGGGGAAAGACATCCAAAGGATGCGTGGGGCCAACGCCTTGAGCGCTGTGCACTTAGGTGTTGTGCGCTCAAGCGCAAGCGCGCCACGTGTCGGCACGTGGGTGTTTTGCGCTTGAGCGCAGTGCGCTTGAGCGCGAGTGCAAGCGCGCCATGTGTCGGCGCTCGAGCGCCGGGCGCTGGCGAGAAAAAGGGGTTTTTAGTCCCTGAACAAGAAGCTATGCTTCAGAAAGGAAATATTTATTATATATGTATATGTAGATATATGGAGTTAAACTCCTGAAATGTTTTGGTTGATGAAAGGGGGTCTTCTTCCTCCTCCTCTGTTGGCTGGATCTTGATGATCAAGAGACGTGAGATCTAAAAGTCTCTCCTTTCTGAGATCTAATGGTAGATCCAAGTTCCCCTTTACGGGTTTTGTGGTGGAAAACTACTTAGTTTTGGAAAAGAAAGAGTAAAACTCTTGATTTAATTCAAAAGAAATGAGAAGGTTTAGAACCTTGGAGAAGGAGCAGGAGGCACAAAGAACCCTAGTTTTTAGGGGAATGAAAAGTTGTTTCAGAGTTTTTACGGGGGTCCCGCTACCCGGATAGCGGGCTGGGGGTCAAGAGGGCTAGCAACCCCCTTGCGGGGTGCGGGACAGCGCCCCGTTAGAAAAAAAAATTTCTAACAGGGACAATGTCGTGGAGCACGTGTGTGTGCAAATATGTATACATATGTATATGTATATGTATGTATATAAAAAGAGGGGAAAGACATCCAAAGGATGCGTGGGGCCAACGCCTTGAGCGCTGTGCACTTAGGTGTTGTGCGCTCAAGCGCAAGCGCGCCACGTGTCGGCACGTGGGTGTTTTGCGCTTGAGCGCAGTGCGCTTGAGCGCGAGTGCAAGCGCGCCATGTGTCGGCGCTCGAGCGCCGGGCGCTGGCGAGAAAAAGGGGTTTTTAGTCCCTGAACAAGAAGCTATGCTTCAGAAAGGAAATATTTATTATATATGTATATGTAGATATATGGAGTTAAACTCCTGAAATGTTTTGGTTGATGAAAGGGGGTCTTCTTCCTCCTCCTCTGTTGGCTGGATCTTGATGATCAAGAGACGTGAGATCTAAAAGTCTCTCCTTTCTGAGATCTAATGGTAGATCCAAGTTCCCCTTTACGGGTTTTGTGGTGGAAAACTACTTAGTTTTGGAAAAGAAAGAGTAAAACTCTTGATTTAATTCAAAAGAAATGAGAAGGTTTAGAACCTTGGAGAAGGAGCAGGAGGCACAAAGAACCCTAGTTTTTAGGGGAATGAAAAGTTGTTTTTTTTATTCATCATGTTGCCTTTTATAGGCTTACATATTTACATATAGCCCCTTGGGCTTTACAAAAATGGCATTTTAGCCATCCCATGGCTCATGTGCCATTTCATTTTTGCACATAAGCCATGGGCTTACAAAATATTGGCTTTATGTCCATTTTGTTTACATTCATGCATAAAAAATTACATAAAAATTATTTATGACATGATTTTGTTGTTGGCATGGGAAGGCTGGCCGCGGGCTCGACTTGGGCATGGGCCCGCTTGACCTGGGCTTGGGCCCACCTAGTTTAGGGGTTGACCTTGACTTTGACTCGGTCAACCGGGGTGTAAATTTTTACCCTAACACCTGCACTTGGTTTGCCCACTCACCCTCTCTAGCTAAACGGATGGAATAGCTAGAGGGGATGTGGAATTGAGTCTGAATTTCGGAAAGCTCGTCCAGACTCTTCAAGATGGAGGACGCATTGTGGGTGTTCCCGATGCGCACTTCAGGGGCTCTTGTCGCCGCCCGACAGCGAGTGACAAGGGTAGCCCTAACTCTAGGGGAAGCCTATCACAGAAGACATAGCAGAAGTGGAACCCTTTTGGCTATCTAAAGCTGAAGAGGAGAAAGACCCACTGGACTCGGCCCCAGCAACTGGAGCCTCATCATCCGACTCTATCCTTACTACCTCTACAGACTCCTCGGATGAAGACATCTAATTTGATTCAAAGAAAATGACTCACCGATCAACAGAGATTCCGTTCTAAGAAGTGGAGCACCGGGAAATCTTCAACAATGAAAAAGAATTAGAGCAAAGTCTCGGCCTTAGGATGGTCCCCTCCTATTTATACACCTCAAAAGAGAACATCCTATAGCCCAGATTGGTTCCCGCCAAAACGAAACGTCGCGCCAAAGCGGCAATAGAAGCTTCACATGGCGGTCAACCATTGGGGATGTCTCTTCGGTTGCAGGAGTCAAAGACAGCCTGTCTCGCCCTCCAACCGATGTCCGACACGTGGCATGTATCCCAACTGGCGAATCAACTGAAACGGTGCCCACTTTTTAAAGCATAATCATTTCACTGATCCGCTGATGCCATCGAGGATACCCGTGAAAATTCAGGCACACGATGAGACAACACGTAGGCCTAAAAATCGAAACGACGCAACCGCCAAACTCCATGTCGTTCCCCATTATGATTCTCGGCGCCAAACTGAGCAGAAGAAAAACCGAACATGCCACTCTCGACCCGACCCGTGAATAGGTCAGAACGAGAGTGAGGGCTAATGATGATGCTCACTAGTGGTATTTCCTAAGATTATAACACGTGGCGGATGACGTGTCCCAAAAGCTACGGAGGTGGAATAAATGAGTTGCATTAGGGGCGTTCCTCGGGACCTCGTCTCGAGAAAGTGTCCGACCTTTCAGGAGACCTCCCTGAGCACTTTCTACCTTCACCTAGCAAACTACCAACAGCTCGTCTCCGAACTTCGTCAGTCTCCTTGCTCGTCTCTGAGCCATCTGACAGACCTAGCTTCCTAGGCCTCCCAGCTCGTCTCCGAGCCATCTGACAGGCCTAGCTTCCTCGGCCTCCCGGCTCGTCTCCGAGCTCCTGACATGCCGAGCTTTCTCGGCCTCCCGGCTCGTCTCCGAGCTCCTGACAGACCGATCTTCCTCGGTTTCCCCCGATCAATCAAGCGTGTGGAGCCTATGCACCCTGATTAGTCGAAAATATTGCATCTTTTAACCGGCAATTTCCCTATCATTTGCATTCATATAGAAGTGTTCGGCATTCATATTTCACATATTAGCAAATCTGTCGCAAAATATCAGATTACAAGTATTAGACCTTAAAACCGGCATTTCTAGGGAAATTGACTGCATTTCATAGCATGACATCATTTCTATATATCGCAACCCGTGTTTCGAAGTCTGTGCAGGAAAATCAGAAGCTTGTTCAAATCTACACCGCTAAAACATTACGCCAACTCAATAATTTCAGTTCTGGTATCAATCCAAAGGGACAACTACAAATCAACACATCAGATAATGCCCCAAATGTTAGCCCAAGACAACACCAGAAGAACCAAGCAATGAACCCACAACTTGGCCGCGGAACCGCGGCGCAAGCCGGCTTAGGCCGCGGTTCCGCGGCGGCTTGGACACGTCGGCATCTCATTTCAGCTTCATAACTCCTGTCTCACTTCCAGAAGCTCTCCAAGACACTTCAAGTTCCAGAAGACTCCAGAGACTTCTTCCAGATCAGCAAACTAGGGTTTCTAATGCTTAATTAATCCTAGCTTAAACCCTAAGCTAGCTCCTAACAAACTACCTTCTAGAATCCTCAACAAACTTTTGGAGGGAATTGTAATTTCAATCCTAGACCTAGGGTTTGGGAGATCTATAAATAAGACCCTAGGCTCACTTGTAAAAAAATATGAAGAGAGCCCCCATTAGTTCATTGTAGTAGCCATTCTCTTACCTCTTCTTCATCTTCATCCACAAGTCTAGTGAGAGGATTTGTGTGAAACCCTAACCCTAATTCCAATCAAAAGACAAGATCCCGAGTACCCCATCAAGCAAGAAGCCTTGCAACCTTTTATGAGCCGAGCCGATCTCCAATGGAGCAAGTGGTCCAAGCCGATCCGCGACTCACGGAGCCGAGCGACGCCAATTCGACAATTTAGTTCTTCCTCTTGTAGTTCTTGAGCGACTGTAATCAAATTGTTGATATAAATAAAATGTGATATTCTTTTATCTTGTTTTCTTTAAATTCTTGCATCATGATTCGATCTAAATTTCTAGTTGTAATTCTTGTTGTGATGTTTGAGTAATACTCCGCTCGTCGAGGAGTCGAGACGATCAATATAATGATGATGTAATATATCTTGAATCGATTCTTGAGTCCTACGAGTTTTGTAAACCTTAGCAAGTTCAAGAATCGACGACCCAATTCGATGTGATGCTTCCTTGATTGATATCGCTCGAGATTGGAGAGTTACGATCGTTTCTTGAAATTGCTAGAGGCTAGAATGTGAATGATATCGACGAAGGAACAAGGGTTAAAAGATGAAACCCTAGTTTCACGAGAAAGCCCTAACTCTCGTCGATCATCATCAATCTAGCATCAATTCTTCGAAGGACAAGAACACGATATTTTAAGATTACATCACGTCTATAGATCCGATCGATTCCTACGAGCCTCATTTAGATTCTTGACATTTGGTTGGAAATATCATCGAAACCCTGATTCTTGATTGTTTATCATTTTCTTGATTCTTGAATAGAATAATGACACTTGAAATTGATAATTTTTGAATCATGTTTCCTTCTCTTTTCGATTAACATTTCAATTCAAAACAAATCAAAATACGAACGAATCGCACAATCCCTGTGGACGATCCGCACTTTCTAACGAAATCTATACACGACACCGTTATTGATTGCGGTCAAATATAATTCTTTAATTGTGAATTTTATTCACTCTCTTAATACCAACACAAAGATAAAGATCAATCAAATGATACCATTTATCGGGGATCGTTTGATTTGATTTACACACAATCAGAAATCACAATTCGAATCAAATGACGCCGTTGCCGGGGACCGTTTGATTAGATACACTTGCTTTTACATCCCAATCCAAGAAATTATAACAATCAAATGGCGCCGTTGCCGGGGATCGCGCGCTAATTCGTTTATATTGTAGTTTGAATTGAAAGATTTATTCCATTACATTTCTTGAGATCGAAATTTGCACAAACCCTAAACGATTTGTTTTGGTTTATTGCAAGGAGATCTGGAGCTTGCTGTGAATGTGAAATATTTTTTGGAGATTTCCAGAGAGCTGGAGATAGCAACAGAAAGCTTCTATTAAATTTTGGTACAGTGATCTGAACAGTAGACCGCGGAACCGCGGTCTTGACCTATCTGTTGCGGCGGAACCGCGGCAGTATAGGGGGTTCTTTGTACAATTTTTGCTGCAGGTGATTTCTTACCTTCTACTCTCTCCTCTTTTTAGCTCCAACTAATATTTTCTGCAGGCTTCTTTGCAAAAATCGCAGCGCCGCTAAAAAGCAAATTAAATTTGTGCTTGTTTTTGTTTCTTGGTTGTTTGCATTACTAATACAGAAATTAAGGGGCAAAGACCAAATCCAAATTAGGTGGGGAGTTCATTACCCTTCCTAGGCCCCAAAAATCACAAACTTGCATACGCATTGTCCCTCATTAGCTAAAAAACATCTAGATATGACTCTAAGGACCGTCGCGCTCACTTAGGACAGAGAAAGGCCGTGGGTAATTCATTGCTTATCCGCGTTTCTCTTATGGTGCCTAGGAAAGTGTGTCGAAGGCTAGTAGTTACTTAATTAGGCCCACTACTTACGTAGTAGAGAACCTCCCACTTACCTGGCCGCATGAGAGACAAAGAGGTAGTGGAGGATTCTATCCTGCGTCTTGTCTTCTGGCAGTTAGGAGCGGTCTAGAGATCTGACCTAGGCGACCCCTAGAATTAGGGTTTTGTGTGTTGCATCATTTTTTTCAAAATCCATCCCTTTTTCAAAGCAAACACCGCATTCATCATTTACCCCTAATTATAAGCCACGCTGCCACTTGTACTAACCCTTTTTAGTACAAGATAGGCTGGACACGGGATTCTAGTGCCCGTTTAGTCCGCGTACCTCCTATCGACCTTGAAGTCGATATTTCTACATTTACCTTTTCTTTACCCACCATCAACACCCTCATCGATGGATCCAACCATCAAATTTCTTTTCCACTAATCTGCCGCCGTCCGTTGGTGCGCAGGATCCACCCCGCATCTCTCTCTAGGAGAGATGCTACCCTATTCGAGGTCCTCTTTCGACCTGCTTATCCACACCACCAGCCAACGGGGATAATTTTGAAATTAAGCCCCGGTACATCAATCTTTTACCCAAATTCCACGGTCTCGAGTCTGAGGACGCTTACGTTTTCATTACCAAATTTAAAAACGTATGTGCAATGATGGGTACGTCACAACTTTCAGTAGATACTATGCGTCTACGACTTCTTCTATTTACTTTGTGCGATATAGCTGAGAAGTGGCTATATAACACTACCGCACATTCCATTACGAATTGGGAAGAATTCGTCGCGGCATTCCTAAAGAAATTTTACCCAATGCAAAAGACAGCTCGAATCCGTAGCGAACTCAACCAATTTACCCAGCTTCCGAATGAACCATTCTCGAAATGCTTTGAACGTTTCAAGGATCTTTTGGTTCAATGTCCTCATCACGGCATCCCGAGATGGGATCTTTTCCGAATCTTATATGAAGGCATTAACCTAAATACTAAACAGAACCTTGAAAACATGTGTCAAGGTACTTTTATGACTAAGGATGATGGGGAAGCTTGGAAATTTTTAGAAGAGTTCGCTGAAAAATCACTACAGTGGGAGAGTGGAACCCAACCATTGAATAGGGGTGGCGTACACCAAGTAGATGTGTCCATAGGTGTTCGAGCTGAAATGGCAGCAATGCAAAAGAAGCTCGAAGCTATGGAACACAAATTTGCAGCAGCCTCCCTAAACCCAATATCGCTCCCCAAAACTATTTGTGGGTGCTGTTCTGATCCGTCCCATTTAACGGAAGAATGTCCATTGAACTCACCGTTTCAAGGTCACGAGCATTCTAATGCCACATTTCAAAGACCTCGAAACGATCCATATTCTTCCATGTACAATCAGGGTTGGAGGAATCACCCGAATTTCGCTTGGAACCAAAACCAATCTCAAAACACGGTTCCAAACACGAATCAATTTCAAAGGGCTCTTCCTCCACCACAGCAACCCCTTCAACTCACTCAGCACCCCTACCAGTCACAAAACTTCCAAAATCAGGTCAACACTCCTACACAGTCTAATCCCATGACCTGTTCTGACGAGTTCTCTCAATTCACTCAAATCATGAAATCACTTTTGTCAAATTTCATAGAGGTTTCGGCTGAGCTTAGATCTTCCATCAGTGAGATAAAGAAAAACTCAGCATCCCAAGCTGAGAGTATCTGATCGATGGAAGCTGAAATCACACGACTTAAAACCGAAATGAGTGCGAAAGAAAAAAGGAAACTTCCTTCTCAACCCCTACAGAACCCTGGGCATTACAATGTAAATGCCATCACAACGTTGAGATCAGGAAGAGTGCTGAACAACCATGTTGGGGAAGAAGTTGATGATACTGAAAATCATATCAACACCCCGGCTGAGACCTTCCCTCACACACACACTTCTCCTTCTGATCCTTGTTCTTCTACCACACCACTTTCTCGCGAGCCTATTCTCTATTTCCCTCTAGGCTTGACACCTCAGAAACCCTCTTCTAGTTCTCCACAGACGGTCCCCACTCCTCTTTTGGGATCTCGTCTACCCCCTTTCCTTCTTCTATGATGGACCCGACGCTTATTGCGAAAGCACCTTACCCGAATCGGTTAAGGGCTAACAGAATGAGTCCTCATATGGAGAAAATAATAGAAATGTTCAAACAGGTTAACATAAATATCCCTCTCCTAGATGCGATTCAGCAAGTCTCCGCTTATGCGAAAATTCTTAAGGACTTGTGCACTAGGAAGAGGAAGACCCAAGTGCCGAAGAAGGTCTTCATGTCTAATAATATCAGCACTGCTTTTATCCCACAGCTACCAAAGAAACGAAAGGACCCAGGATGTCCTACAATTTCGATTTCTATTGGGGGTAAAAACATAAATCGTGCTCTTTTAGACCTTGGCGCAAGTGTTAACCTACTCCCTTATTCTGTATATGAGCAACTAGGGATTGGAGAGTTAAAACCTGCTCACTGCACTCTCCAAATGGCAGACCGTTCGATCACCAAACCTAGGAGTGAGCTCGAAGATGTGTTGATTAAGGTTGGGGAATTTGTATTTCCCGTGGACTTTATTGTTCTCGACACACAACCAGTAGCAAACCCCCGAAGCCAAATTCCGGTGATTTTGGGTCGTCCTTTCCTTGCCACTTCCAACACTGTTATTAACTGTAGAAACGGTTCAATGAACTTATCCTTTGGAAATATGACTATTGAACTAAATATCTATAGAGTTGGAAGTCAGCCATCACTACCCTCTGCTCATATTCTAGATGTGTGCTCTGTCCACGAGATCTCTCCCGATAGTTGTGGAGCTGATGATCTTTGCTTTCTAGATCTCGACGACATTACCACATCTCTGCTTGATCTTACACCTGATCTTAGTGAGGACACTTTTCCTACACTTGAGTCCTACACTCCTGACTTTACTCCACCCGAGTCTGTATCTTACACAGGCTACGAGCTTCTGTGTGACTCCGAGAATCACTCAATGATCCCTCCTTCTATCATTTCTCCGCCAGTTTTAGATCTTAAAATTTTACCTTCTCACCTTAACTATGCATATCTAGGTGAGAATGAGTCTTTACCGGTTATCATTTCCGCTTCTCTTGCATCAGAGCAAGAGAATGCACTTTTATTGGTATTGAGATCTAACAAAGAGGCGTTTGGTTGGACCATGGCGGACATCAAAGGGATTAGTCTCTTGATTGTTGAACATCATATAAATGTGATGGATGATGCCAGACTAACCCGAGAACCACAGAGACGGTTGAATCCCGTCATGATGGAAGCGGTAATGAAAGAGATCGTCAAATGCTTAGTGTTCCCATCCGGACGGCGGCCTGGACTTCGCGTCCGTGCCTGAGGTTCGGGGCAGATGCTATTTGGTTTTATCCGTCTATCTCTCCGAAGATGCCAAGTTGATTTATGGCACCGTGTATCAGAGGTTTAGACGGATGCGGCCGGTGTAGCAGACTTCGTCAGATTCCCCCTTAGGGTGAGGGGTTTTTGATTGTGGGGACGCTCTTCCCTACAGGCGCAAGCCCCTGCAGTTAATTACGCTACCGCGTCGCGGTAACAACTTTCTCCTTCTCCAGAATTTCACTTCGTGTCGTGTGTGTTTGTTTTATTTGTGGTTGCCCGTGGATTGTATACGGAGACTGAGTGATGCCGTCGCCCGTATGACGTGGATTAGTCCAAATCCGTATTTACTTAGATTTGGGTTTGGTGTTTTTAGTTTAAGGATGCATTAGTCGCGTTGCGGCTAAGATCAACTTAAACGTTCGTTAAGGATACGTTAGTCCTGTTTTAGACTAAGATCCACTTAACGTAGTGGTTAACTTAATATATGGCCACCGGGACTCGTCACCTCTCTGACGTCGTTGAAGGATTACAACGACATGTATCAGAGGAGCTCGGAGATGTACCCTCGAACCAGAGTTGATTAGGAGTTTTATAATCCATTTGAATGTTTAAGGATACTTTAGCCGTGTTTGGGGCTAAGATCAACTTAAACGGGACCGTTTAGATCCGGCAAAAGAGCGTTTGGAGGCTCTATTGTTCCAGTTTAGGGACGTAGTGGTCCGTTTTCCAGTTTAGGGACGTGGTGGTCCATCGCCAGTTTAGGGACGTGGTGGTCCAATATTAGTTTAGGGACGTCTCGGTCCGATATTAGTTTAAGAACATTTCGGTCCAATATTAGTTTAAGGACGTTTCGGTCCAATATTAGTTTAAGGACGTTTCGGTCCACGAGTTTAAGGACCCCGCAGTCCATATTAATGTATGTGGTTGTTGGGACCCGTCACCTCTCTGATATCGTTGAAGGATTACAACGATAGGTGTCAGAGGAGCTCGGAGATGTACCCTCGAACCGGATATAGATTGATTTAAGAGAGCAATCTTTGCTCAACCGATTTAATTTAAGGACTTACGGCCAAAATTGGGCTAAGTCCAGTTGAAAATGTTCAACACCCTTATTTATTTTTGGTCTATTAGACCGGTGCTAGGGCTTTGCCCCCCACTTAAATAATGCATTGCATTACTTCAGGTCATTTATGCCTATTTTGACTGGGCTCTGCCCTTTTTATTATGATGCAGATCATTTGTTTTGGTCCATTGGACCTTTCAGTTGGGCACTGCCCTTTCAAACAATGCACAACATTTTATTTATTAGGCCTGTTAAGCCTTTTAATTGGGCCTGGCCCTTCAGGAAGTGAAATGCCTTGCGTTTGTCAGACGCTTTGCGTCTATTACTGAGCGCAAGCGCTTGTGATGAAGACACGTGTCATGCTCTGGCGAGCGCAAGCGTACTAGCGCAGTGCGCTGCGCTGTTGCGCTGGCGACACGTGGCGCGCTCTCAGCAAGTTGCGCCAATCCCAGAGAGCAAAGCTCTATCTTAAGGGCGCTTAGCGCAAGCGGTTCTATAGCCGACACGTGGCGCTCTCTTAAGAGCGCAACGACGCAGTTTGGAAGTGCAAAGCACTAAGAATCTTTTAGATTCAAAAAGGGAAGTGCAAAGCACTGTTTAATTTCTTGATCTAAATTAGATCAAAGAAAAATAAGATTTTCTTTGTTTGAAGAACCAGAGGTTCATAAAAGTGCCAAGCACTATTATTATTATTTTTTTTATTTTTATTGTTTTTAAAGAACCGGAGGTTCACAAGAAGTGCAAAGCACTGTTTATTTTGAAGAGATCATTGATCTTGTTTTTAGATCAAAGATCTATTAGAAGGAATTTCTTCTAATTCATGAAGGTTCTTTACCTTTTTCTTGAAATCTTCTCAGAGTTCTCTCTGTTTAAAGTTCTTGAATTTTCAAGAAAAATGTTCATGCCTTTGAATTGAGGCCTAGGGTCCTTTTTATAGTGCAAACAAATTAGTTAAATTTGTTAAAGAGATCATTCTCTGAGTGATCTGGAGAATTTTCCCCACCGTTGGATCTTTAATCCAAGGGCTTCTGCTTTGCAGAAGAAAATCTTCTTGTTTTAACAAGAACAGAAAAGATTTCTTAAAATCTTAATTCAGTTTGGCGCAGATGCCCCAGCGCGTGACACGTGTCTTGCAGCGCACAGCGCAGCGCAACTGCGCTAACGCATCTGCGCTGACACGTGTCGCGCAGCGCAGAGCGCATCTGTGCTGACACATCTGCGTTGACACGTGTCGCGCAGCGCAGAGCGCAGCGCAACTGCGCTAGAGCATCTGCGCTTACACGTGTCGCGCAGCGCAACTGCGCTGACACGTGTCGCGCAGCGCAGAGCGCAGCGCAACTGAAGCGTTACTTCAGACAAATAGAGCTCTGCTCTGATTGGGCACGCCTTCTTGGGCGTAACGCTGATACATTTGCGCCTGACACGTGGCGTGTTGCGTACGGCGCAGAGAATCTGAAGCGTTGCTTCATTTATTAAAGCTTAAATTTTCAAAGCAGAGCTTTGCTCTGATTGGGGGAAGATGAAGCGTTGCTTCATCTCCCGCCTTGGAATTTGAACAGAGCTTTGCTCTGATTGGGGTAAACAAATGCCCCCCGCACCGTTGCGCTTACGTGGCCCCAAACGTGAGCGCAACGGTGGTGAAATTCCAACCGCCGCGACGACTTTTGAAAGTCGAAGAGGCACTTGGTGCCTATAAATAGGACCTTTGGTCCCCCACAGATGCTTATCATCTTTCCGATTTTATTTTCAAAAAACTTCAGAGCTTTGCTCTTGCCTTCAAGAACTCTAGAGCTTTGCTCTTCTTTCCAAAGTTTTTATAAAAAACTTTAGGTAAAATTGAATCTTAGATTAAATTAATTTTAATTAATCTTTAAACAGCAGAGCTTTGCTCTTATAGATCTTTTGATCTAAAGAGATCCCCATTGGGGTTCCACTAGCAGAGCTTTGCTCGATTTCAAAGTTAGAAACTTTAGGTGAAATTAATGTAAATCAAATGAACTTAAATTAATCTCAATCAAAGAGATTTGCTCTCACAGATCTTTTGATCTAAAGAGATCCCCATTGGGGTTTCATTAAGCTTTTTGTTCATGGGTTTTAATCCTTGAATAGAGCTTTGCCCTCTAGGAATCTAGCTCTCTATGTATATTATTTTTCTTCTATCGCTAATCTTCCTGTGGTATTTCCTCCAGGCATAATGGCGGTGCATCTATACAGTTTGCACGAGTTCATCACTTGTGACGATATCCGCGCACAGGGTCGTCAACAAAACCAGGAGTTTACAGACGCTCAATGTGCAGAGGTCATGCGTCGTCTGAACGCAAGCGGTGGCTGGCTGCTACCCCGTCGTTCGGATCTTTTGAAAGTCGTGCTGGGAGCAATATGGAGAGCGCTTCCGGGTCTTCATGAGGCCCTGCCGCTCAATGCGCTGGATGATGCCGAGGACAAGGTGCATTCAGTGTACCCGACGGGGCTGATCTCGAAGAAGCGGCGGGATAGCCTCATTGACATCCTACACCAAATCTTCCAGCAGACGACGATAGTTGCTGCTTATCGAAGGCCGGGAGGGCTTTCCGATGATATTGACACGGAGGAGCGCGAGAGGCTGCGCATAAGAATAATTAGAAAGGCCAGAAGAACTCTGGATGGCCTTACTTTTGAATTCCTCAATCCGTGCCCCAGATCTGAGGTTATACCGTTGTAATAATACTTTTCTTTCATTGCTTTTTTTTTTTATGATTGTAAGAATTTTGGGCAATATTAATGAAATTTTTTTTATCCCAGCTTGTCTTTATTATATATCTTTTGTCCTGAGTCTTTTATGACCATGCATGAATGAATGTGCCTTGAACGCTTGATCAAATGTAAATCAGATGTTTTTTCTGTTGCTTTTCCTTTTTCTCAGCACGTCATCACAATTAGCAGGTAATAGAGTAAGCCTCTTGATTTCTTCACGAGATAGCGAGGGCTTAGGCCGCAGGTTCAGATCTGCTGCCTAAGACTTTTCAACTCTATGAGCCGTGAGGGTCTCATAGAGACTTTTCTCCCTACGGATCGAGAGGATCTCATAGGTGGATTTTCTCCTTAGGAATCGTGAGGATTCCTAAGTGTGGTTTTCTCTTCTAAGTCGTAAGGATCTTATAAGAGAATTTTCCCTCTTACGAATCAAGAGGATTCGTAAGTGGTTGTTTCCCTCCTCATCGAAATTCGACTTCGGAGAGTGAGACCCGTGAATAGTATGCAAGAGACCAGTTTGGATTGACTTGCAGGGCCCCTTTGCTCAAAAAGCAAGCTTTTCAATCCTTGCTGTCTGAGACTTCTTCTTACAAATTGAGACGAATCGGGGATCTGTTTGCAGTTGTAGCGGAACAGTTGACATGAGTTAGGAAGCTTTCGTCACGGAATGTTTGTATCCATGAGTCGAGGAATTTGCTAGGGATTATTTTTTCCCAAGCGCCAAGGATTATTTGTTTCCTTGGGGTTTGAAACGAGTCGAGGGATCCCACGGGGGCTCTGGTGGCTCTGCGGGTCGACGCGGATCAGGAAGGCTCTCGTCAAGGAGTGTTTGTATCCGTGAGTCGAGGAATTTTGCTAGGGATTATTTGTTTCCCAAGCGCCAAGGATTATTTGTTTCCTTGGGGTTTAAAACGAGTCGAGGATTCCTACGGAGGCACTGGTGGCTCTGTGGGTCGACGCGGATCAGAAGGCTCTCATCAAGGAGTGTTTGTATCCATGAGTCGAGGAATTTTGCTAGGGATTATTTGTTTCCCAAGCGCCAAGGATTATTTGTTTCCTTGGTTTGAAACGATTCGAGGATTCCTACGGAGGCCCTGGTGGCTCTGCGGGTCTACGCGGATCAGAATGCTCTCGTCAAGGAGTGTTTGTATCCGTGAGTCGAGGAATTTTGCCAGGGATTATTTGTTTCCCAAGCGCCAAGGATTATTTGTTTTCTTGGGGTTTGAAACGAGTCGAGGATTCCCACGGGGGCACTGGTAGCTCTGCGGGTCGACGCGGATCAGAAGGCTCTCGTCAAGGAGTGTTTGTATCCGTGAGTCGAGGAATTTTGCTAGGGATTATTTGTTTCCCAAGCGCCAAGGATTATTTGTTTCCTTGGGGTTTGAAACGAGTCGAGGATTCCCACGGGGGCACTGGTGGCTCTGCGGGTCGACGCGGATCAGAAGGCTCTCATCAAGGAGTGTTTGTATCTGTGAGTCGAGGAATTTTGCTAGGGATTATTTGTTTCCCAAGCGCCAAGGATTATTTGTTTCCTTGGGGTTTGAAACGAGTCGAGGATTCCCACGGGGGCACTGGTGGCTCTGCGGGTCGACGCGGATCAGAAGGCTCTCGTCAAGGAGTGTTTGTATCCGTGAGTCGAGGAATTTTGCCAGGGATTATTTGTTTCCCAAGCGCCAAGGATTATTTGTTTCCTTGGGGTTTGAAACGAGTCGAGGGTTCCCACGGGGGCTCTGGTGGCTCTGCGGGTCGACGCGGATCAGGAAGCTCTCGTCAAGGAGTGTTTGTATCCGTGAGTCGAGGAATTTGCTGGGATTATTTGTTTCCCAAGCGCCAAGGATTATTTGTTTCCTTGGGGTTTGAAACGAGTCGAGGGTTCCTACGGAGGCACTGGTGGCTCTGCGGGTCGACGCGGATCAGAAGACTCTCGTCAAGGAGTGTTTGTATCCGTGAGTCGAGGAATTTTGCTAGGGATTATTTGTTTGCCAAGCGCCAAGGATTATTTGTTTCCTTGGGGTTTGAAACGAGTCGAGGGTTCCCACGGGGGCTCTGGTGGCTCTGCGGGTCGACGCGTATCAGGAAGCTCTCGTCAAGGAGTGTTTGTATCCGTGAGTCGAGGAATTTGCTAGGGATTATTTGTTTCCCAAGCGCCAAGGATTATTTGTTTCCTTGGGGTTTGAAACGAGACGAGGGTTCCCACGGCGGCTCTGGTGGCTCTGCGGGTCGACGCGGATCAGGAAGCTCTCGTCAAGGAGTGTTTGTATCCGTGAGTCGAGGAATTTTGCCAGGGATTATTTGTTTCCCAAGCGCCAAGGATTATTTGTTTCCTTGGGGTTTGAAACAAGTCGAGGATTCCCACGGGGGCACTGGTGGCTCTGCGGGTCGACACGGATCAGGAAGCTCTCGTCAAGAAGTGTTTGTATCCGTGAGTCGAGGAATTTTGCTAGGGATTATTTGTTTCCCAAGCGCCAAGGATTATTTGTTTCCTTGGGGTTTGAAATGAGTCGAGGATTCCCACGGGGGCACTGGTGGCTCTGCGGGTCGACGCGGATCAGAAGGCTCTCGTCAAGGAGTGTTTGTATCCGTGAGTCGAGGAATTTTGCTAGGGATTATTTATTTCCCAAGCGCCAAGGATTATTTGTTTCCTTGGGGTTTGAAACGAGTCGAGGATTCCCACGGGGGCACTGGTGGCTCTGCGGGTCGACGCGGATCAGAAGGCTCTCGTCAAGGAGTGTTTGTATCCGTGAGTCGAGGAATTTTGCCAGGGATTATTTGTTTCCCAAGCGCCAAGGATTATTTGTTTCCTTGGGGTTTGAAACGAGTCGAGGGTTCCCACGGGGGCTCTGGTGGCTCTGCGGGTCGACGCGGATCAGGAAGCTCTCGTCAAGGAGTGTTTGTATCCGTGAGTCGAGGAATTTGCTTGGATTATTTGTTTCCCAAGCGCCAAGGATTATTTGTTTCCTTGGGGTTTGAAACGAGTCGAGGGTTCCTACGGAGGCACTGGTGGCTCTGCGGGTCGACGCGGATCAGAAGGCTCTCGTCAAGGAGTGTTTGTATCCGTGAGTCGAGGAATTTTGCTAGGGATTATTTGTTTCCCAAGCGCCAAGGATTATTTGTTTCCTTGGGGTTTGAAACGAGTCGAGGATTCCCACGGGGGCACTGGTGGCTCTGCGGGTCGACGCGGATCAGAAGGCTCTCGTCAAGGAGTATTTGTATCCGTGAGTCGAGGAATTTTGCTAGGGATTATTTGTTTCCCAGGCGCCAAGTATTATTTGTTTCCTTGGGGTTTGAAACGAGTCGAGGATTCCCACGGGGGCACTGGTGGCTCTGCGGGTCGACGCGGATCAGAAGGCTCTCGTCAAGGAGTGTTTGTATCCGTGAGTCAGGGAATTTTGCCAGGGATTATTTGTTTCCCAAGCGCCAAGGATTATTTGTTTCCTTGGTTTGAAACGAGTCGAGGATTCCTACGGAGGCACTAGTGGCTCTGCGGGTCGACGCGGATCAGAAGGCTCTCGTCAAGGAGTGTTTGCATCCATGAGTCGAGGAATTTTGCTGAAGTCACTGGCTTCTTCGGTTGAAATGAACCGGTGAGATTTGGGGTTCGTCTTCTGACGGAATCCACCGGGAAAGTATGGTTCATTCTCTGTTTACGCCCTTGGATTGTATACAGGGATCGATGTGATCTTAACTGTAGGGCCAAAATTTTATCATTTCTTCTTTTTATTTTATTTTATTTCCGCGATGCTCTATCATTTCAGCTTTTATATCGCGAAGGTCGCGACTGCCCGATCATTTCGGCTATTTTTCGCGGTGCCCAATCATTTCGGCTATTTGTTTTATTTTTACCCGTCGCTTTTTATTACGGGTTGCCCAATCATTTCGGCTATTTTGTATGCATACATTTTACTTGCTGCTTTTTATTGCAAGTTGCCCCATCATTTCGGCTATTTCGTATGCATGGGCGGCCTACTGGCTTTTCGCTGTAAACCTGAAATTGGACACCGATTTCGGCATCAGTACCGCTGCAACTGGGATATTACCAGGAGCGAATCATCATTTGCCTCTGTCGTTGTCGAACAAAGGAGGCTTAGAGACCAGGGTCAGTGTCCTGTCGACTAAGGCTTTTGACTTCATGAGCCGTAAAGGTCTCGTGAAGGTATTTCTCCCTACAAGTCGTGGGGATCTTGTAGGTGTATTTTCTCCTTAGGAGTCGTGAGGATCCCTAAGTGTTTGTTTCTCTGTAAGTCGTAAGGATCCTACAGGAGGGCTTTCTCTTTGTAAGTCGAGAGGATTTACAAGGGTTGTTTACCATGCAAACATATCCCTAGTTTCATATGGGACTTAGTTAGGGAAATGTTTATTCGCGCCCATGGATTGTATACAAGGGTCAATACTGAGCCACTTGTAGGGCAATATTGGAAGTTTGTGGGGGTTTGCTTAAGCACAGGTTTAGGTCTCTGTAACTTAAGACTTTCAAATCCTATGAGCCGTGAGGGTCTCATAAGAGAGTTCTCCTTACGAGTCGTGAGGATCTCGCAAGTGTATTTTCTCCTTAGGGATCGTGGGGATCCCTAAGTGTGTTGCTCCCTTGTGAGTCGTAAGGATCTCACGCAGGTGGTTTCTCCTTACAAGGTCGAGAGGACTCTATAAGGGTTCTTTAACGAAGTTGCGCCCTTTCGGGTTTTCACAAACATTCGCCGGTAGTCCTGCTGTTTTTACTCACGGAGCCCTTTCGGGTTTTCATCCGTGCCCATTTTGCTTATGGACATACCGTTTTTTTTTTATTTTCTTTTTCCCTTTTTTTTACGACGTCGCGCCCTTTCGGGTTTTCACGAACACTCGCCGGCAGCCCTACTGTTTTTACTCACGGAGCCCTTTCGGGTTTTCATCCGTGCCCTTTTTGCTTATGGACATACCGTTTTTATTTATTATCTGTATATTTTTTATTTATTTATTATTTTTTTTTATATATATATTTTTTATCTTGTCAGCCTAAGGATGTTGCGGTATTAGTTTAAAGACGTTTCGGTCTGCTATTAGTTTAAGGACATTTCGGTCCATCACGGAGAAGGCCAGCTACTGCTTATAAAGTTCGAGCTTAGGAAGATAGCGAGCGGACATAGTCGTCGTCATCTATCATTGACCTAGGCTGTGGCTCATTAAGCGTAATATTTCTTTAGGAAGCGACCGTTTATTGGTCTGAAAGGCCTTTCGCCGTGCATGTCCATGAGTAGATAGGCCCCACCATGGTAAACTTTATCTATGATGTACGGGCCTTCATAATTTGGCTCAAATTTTCCCCGCTCGGCGCGATTGGGGATCATAGGCCTTTTGACCACTAGCACGAGTTCGCCTTGACGGAATGTCCTTGTTCGGGTCAGTCTCTCATATGAGCGCGTCATCTTTGCTTTATAAGCTTCCAGATTTTGCTGCGCTAGGAGTCGGATTTCATCAAGGGCGTCAAGCTCTTCAAACCGAAGGTGAGCATTTTCTTCGTCTGTCAGTTCGTAGTAGACTGCCACTCGTAGAGAGGGTAGCTCTATCTCGAGAGGGAGTACTGCTTCCGTCCCAAATACCAACGCGTAGGGCGTTGTGTTTGTGGCCGTTTTAAATGTAGTTCGATACGCCCAAAGAGCCTCTTGCAATCTTTCGTGCCAATCTCTCTTATTTCGTGACACTGTTTTCTTCATGATCTTCGTCAAGGTCTTGTTGAAGGCCTCAGCTAGACCGTTAGCTCGCGGATTATAAACTGAGGAATATCTCCGGTCTATATTGTGCTGCTGTGCGAAGCGGCTAATTTTATGACTTCGGTAGGCTGGCCCATTATCAGAGATGATCCTTCTCGGGGTTCCAAACCGATATATGACGTGCGTTTTGAAGAAATGGAGGATGTTCTCCGTCTTCACTTCCCTCAACGGTACCGCCTCTGCCCATTTAGAGAAGTAATCAGTCGTCGCCAAGATGAAACGATGTCCCTTGGACGATGCTGGTTCGATGGGGCCGACTATGTCAGTTCCCCATATTTCGAATGGCCAACTAGCCACTGTTGGATGCAGTGGATTGGGATGCTGATGGATGAAGTCCCCATGAATTTGGCATGAATGACATTGCCTCGCGTATTCCAGGCAATCCTGCATCATCGTGGGCCAGTAGTAGCCCATCCGTTTTATCTTCAACTTCATCTTAGGGCCTGCTTGATGGGAACCGCAGAGTCCGTCGTGAACTTCTTGGACGACCCTTCTCGCTTCGTCAGGTCCTAGGCATCTCAGCCACAGAGAATCGAATGACCTCTTGTATAGAGTATCGTTGACGAAGGCGAAAGACAGAGCTCGTTTCACGAGCTGATGTCTTATGGACGCTTCTTCAGGCATTCGGTGGAACTTGAAGTAATCTATGAAGACTTCTCTCCAGTCTTCGGTCTTCTCATGGTCTTTTATTTGTAGGGTCGCCTGCTCAGTTGCTCCCTTTTCTTTATATAATTCTGGAGGTATTTCTGCTGGGGCGAGCACTCGACGGTTTTGTATCACGATTCTAACGTCATCGAGGTTCTCGTCAGCCAGTTCTTTAGCAAGTTTGGCTAGTGCGTCCGCTTTGCTGTTTTCCGCGTGCGGTATGCTTTCCAAAGTATAGGAGGGAATTTGGGTTAGCAGTTGTTGCACTTTTTCACCGTATTTTACCAATTCGGGTTTGCATGTTTGGTAATCGCCGTTCACTTGACCGACGACTAGCTGAGAGTCCCCATATATGAGGAGGCTTTCAATTCCCATGTCAATGGCGATCTCGAGGCCTGCTATCAAAGCTTCATATTCAGCTTCATTATTCGTTCTCGGCTCTGTTAAGGAGAAGGCGAAGCGCATTATTCCTCCTTGTGGAGTCACAAAGATGAGTCCTACCCCCGATTTGATCATTGGCGTACTTTGTTTGTGCTTTTTCATGGAAGATGCTCCATCGAAATAAAGCTCCCAACGGGTATCACCACTGTCGATTGCGTCAAACGGACGTCTGTCTGGCAAATCGCAATTTAAGGGAGAATCGGCAGGTATGGGATGCTCAGCAAGGAAGTCGGCGACGGCCTGGCCTTTTACTGCCCTGAGAGGTTGATATGTTATCGAAAATTCCATCAAGAGCAGGGTCCATTTAGCGAGTCGCCCTGTCAATATGGCTTTTGACATTAGATATTTGAGAGGGTCCACTTTTGAAATAAGACGGACTTCGTGCGCCAACGCATAGTGCCTAAGCTTTGTTATTGCGAAGATCAACGTCAGGCAGTGTTTTTCAATGGGAGAGTAGTTGCTTTCTGCCCCCAGCAGGACTCGACTTAAGTAGTAGAGTGCTCTTTCTTTCCCTTGATCGTTCTCTTGTGCCCATAATGCGCCTAAGGAACCTTCGAGGGCGGTTGTATAAAGAATGAGAGGCTTCCCCTTAACCGGAGCAGCCAACACCGGCGGATTATGCAGGTATTGCTTGATCTCGTCCAGTGCGCCTTGGCATTTTTGATCCCACACGAATGGGGTTCCCTTCTTCATCAGGTGACTATAAGGACGGCACTTTCCTGAAAGGTTGGCTATAAACCGCCGTATATACGCGAGCTTCCCTTGGAGAGATCGCAGCTGTTTGAGAGTCCTTGGCGGAGGCATTTCCATGATCGCCTTGATCTTTGATGGATCTATCTCAATACCTCGGTGCCGGACGATGAATCCCAGGAATTTGCCCGAGGAAACTCCGAATGCACACTTAAGCGGGTTCATCTTCAAGTTGTATTGTCGAAGGCGTTGAAACACGGTCTTCAAATGCTCGAGGTGTTCTTCGTATGATTTGCTTTTAACCACGAGATCGTCGATATAGCATTCGACGATTTCGTGTATAAGGTCGTCGAAGATCTTTGTCATGGCCCTCTGATAAGTAGCACCGGCGTTCTTCAAACCGAAGGGCATTACTTTATAACAAAATATACCAAGAGGGGTCCTGAAAGCTGTGTGCTTCTGGTCTTCTGGATGCATTTTTATCTGGTTATACCCCAATGAGCCGTCCATGAAGGAGAAAACCTCAAGAGTGGATGTATTATCTATCATTAGTTCAGTGACTAGCACTGGGAAATCATCCTTCGGGCAGGCTTTATTAAGATCCCGGAAGTCTACGCATATGCGCACTGTTCCATTTTTCTTCATCACTGGGACGATGTTGGCGATCCATTCAGGGTATTGAACTTCCTGGATGAAGCCAGGGTCGATTAACTTTTTGACCTCGGTATTGATGCTCATCTCAAGCTCGAGTCGCATCCTTCTCGGCGCCTGTTTGACTGGCTTGATGTTCGGGGATATTGCTAGTCTATGTATAGCAACTTCTGGATCTAGTCCCGGCATCTCGGAATAGTTCCATGCGAAGCAATCTTTATGATGCACAAGGACGTCTTTTAACGCAGCCACCCTCTCTTCAGACAGCAGCTCGCTGACGAATGTCGGTCGCGGATCATTTACCGTCCCCAACTCGATCTTCTTGAGGTTATCTGCAGTAGTATGTATTCCATCCTCCAGTTCTTTCGGAGCCGGGGGAAATTCTGAGATTACCTCATCACTGCTATTTTCGAAGCACCAGGGAAGGCTATCCATGTCCTCGGACTCTTCTTTCAATATCGTTATCATACGACAGGTGCGAATTTTCTGCCAACCTCAATGTGGAACTGGTTTTTCTTTCGCGGCTTCGGGCTCGTGCTTCTGTGGTGGCGCTACCCTCCAGTTGTCAGAAAACGCGAATTTGCCTAACTGATACTGATCTTCAACCCAATTCTTGAAGGTGAAGCAATCTTCAAGAGGGTGTCCCATTGCTCGATGGTAAAAGCAATAGTTTGGGTTGAACACCTCGCCTGCGTGCTCGGGATGCTTGGACTCTGGCAACGTAAGCATTTGATGTTTTAGAGCGAGATCGAATATCTTCCTTGTTTTGTTCCGAGGAAATGAGTATGCTCGACCCATTTTCTTCCTGAGGGCTAAGTCAATAACGCTCGATTCTAGGATACGTGGTTTCTTAGCTCCGCTTTGTGGTTGTTGAGCGCCTTTTCCGCCCTTTGACTCATTTCTGCCTCCGCGTCGAGCCCTTTTTGTATCAGGTTGACATGGGGCAGCATCTTCATCCTTCGCTGCCTGTTGAAGGAGACGCTGTGTCTTGGCTTTCTCATAGATTGCCATTTCACGATCGTGATCATCTCGGGCTTTTTGACTCGCATCCCTTATAAGTTTGCTCATGTGGTCTTCAGACGATGGACTGGGCGGTTTCGTATCAGGAACTTTTGCTGGTTCAGGATTAGCGTCCTCCCATTGAGCGTCCGCCTCTTCATCGAAGTCATACATGACATAACAGCTGTTTACTAGCTCCCGTTTCTTTGACCGGATGTACCCAAGCCCTTTTGTTTCTATTCTCCCGTTAGGCAGTTTGCATTGAGTCCCGGGAACGTTCCAGACCTTGTCATAGAATTTGGCCTTTCTAAGGGTCTGTGTGAAGGATATCCCCTGGCGTTTCAGCAGTTTCTTCAAACCTTCGGTATAATATCTGGGAAGACGGATAGGCTGAAGCCTGTCGAGCGTGGGATCCGCGCCATGCCAAATTTCTTTTTCCACCTTGTTTTCTTCAGAACGGTAGAATAGGATTGCCTTCTCGCCTTTTCTTCCGGGAGGGATATAGAATGTCTGCAATTCTTCTACGCTGTTGGTGTCGAGTGAATCCAGTTCTTTGTAATGTTCAAGCGGCACCATGGTTATCTGCAGACTTCGCTCTTCATCAGCGGAAACCCGTATTGGAGGCCGAGCAGGGAATACAACATGAACTTCATCCTCTGAATCACTGCCGAAGATCAATGAAGGAACGGATGGTCCTGGCCTGGTGGATTGGGATGGACCTGAATAAATTATATCCTTCTCCTCGGTGTCACTGCCGAAGACAGGGATGGTGGCGTTAGTTTTGTTCTCCGGTTTGTGACACCTTTCCGTGTCTTCGAAACTCGGTAAGAAGTATTTGGCATCTTCATACTGCGAACTTCATTTACGGAAAACAGATTCAACTCTCCCGCCACAGTGTACTCTAGGCCATCCCTAGAATACTTCATGCATTGATGCTGTGTAGAAGGGATGATATTGTATTCGTGTAGCCATGGTCGGCCGAGCAGAGCATTGTAGCACGTCTTGGCGTCTATAACATGGAATTTGATGTCTGTGACGAGCAACCCGAAGCGTAGCGTCAATATCACAGATCCAAGGGTTTTTGATGATTGGGAGTCGAATCCGGAGATGGTGATTTTGTCTCGGGCGAGGTGTTGGACACTCATGCAAATCTCCTTTAACACTCGCACATTAAGTAAATTGACAGACGATCCGTTATCGACCAAGATTTTTCCTATCTTTATGTCATGGCAGTATCCTGAGACATAAAGGGGACGGTTGTGTTCACACGTCCCGAGGAGAAGGTCTTCATCACCAAAAGCAACGTCGGCTGTGTGCACTTCCTCTAATTCGTCCTTCATCTTTTCTTCGGCTAGGAAGGCTTGGAATTGGTCCGGCTCTTGTAGGGCCTTAATTAAAGAATCCCTCGCCTCTTTTGATAGTAATAGGGCATCGAGAATGCTGAGTTGTGAGGGTAGCTTTCTCAAATGCGCCAAGACATTGTAATCCACTTTATTCCTCTTCGGCGGGTTCTTGGCGGTTAACTCTTCCGCAACTTGGTCATCCAAAGCGATGTCTTCAGAGACCTTCTCTTTCCCTTTGTCTTTCTTGTTTAAGGGTCCGAGATTCTTTTCGGGTAATGTTCGATTGCGTAGCTGTATATTTTCGCAAGCCTTCGGTTCTTCTTCTTTTCCCGAAGTGGATTCTTTGAAGAGGGGGCCAAGTTCTAGCTCTTCATCAGAGTCGCTCCCAAATGTAGGCACTTGTGACCCGGCAGTGCTAACCATGTGACAATTGCCGGCAGTTCTTTCAAGTTCTTCGGTCGTGTTTCTTTGCTCTCGACGAATTTTACGCTTTTCCCGTTTAAAGCGTTGTTAATTAGCGACGTATCCTTGCCACCATCTATCAAAGGCTTTGCACTCTTGAGTGGGATGCAAGACCTTCTGATGATATAAACAATAAGAGGGGTGCATTTCTACCACACCAGTCATTTTTCCTTCAGAGGATGGTAGCTTCATGCCCATTGATATGGCCTTAGCAAACCTCTTCTTTATCTTGAATTGGCTTTTGTCGGCGGTGGAGGCATTTTGCTCCAGCGGGATCATCTCAGCTCTTTCCTCAAGTCGCCGGCGCTTGGCCCTTTCGAATATAGCCGTCTCGCGTTCTCAATCAGCTTTACTTTTCAATCGAGCTTCAATAAGGAACGCATCAATCATTTCGACTGATAACTCCGGAACTCTTGACTCGGTATCTGCCCCCAGCGTTTTAGTGCCGGAAGTCTCTTCATCGTTCGTGATCGAATGGGAGATCATATGACAGCTCGCCACATATTCCTCGGATTCATCCGATGAACTTTCTCCCTCATCTTCTTTTTGAAAGACGTGATCAAGGAAATCTTGGAGCGTAATGGGAGTCCGCGCCTTTTGGTTGTATTCATCCAGTGCGTCGATTTGCTTTTGTAAGTCTGTGCGCTTGTCGCCAGGCTTCACGGGCTTCTTAGATATCTTCTTCTTCTTTTTCGAAGATTTTGACGGCTGGCTATGAACGCTTGAACTACCACCATCGGTCTTCGGAGTCGGTCGTGGCTTCAACATCACCTCAATAACCTGCGGTTCCAAGGGGTTCTTCCACTTGACCGCTGGACAGGTCTGAAGATCGTTTAGCATCCTCTTTGTCTTGGCTGATAATACAACCTCCCAAGGAGCTTCCTCAATGACGGAGCATGTTGCCCCCGGAGTATTCGTCCCCTTAGAGGTGTGGGGCTGCGGGGGATTCACCTTCCATTTGTCAGATAGCGCAAATTTGCCCTGACGGTACTGATTCTCAAGCCAATTCTTAAAAACGTAGCAATCCTCGATGGGATGGCCTAGCACTCGATGGTAAGGGCAGTAGTTGGGCTCGTTGACGTCGTTCGGTTGCAACGGGCGTTTTGGATCTGGCAAACTTATGAGTCTGTTGCGCAACGCCAGCTCGAATAGCCTCCTCATTTTATCGCGGGGGAAGAAGTAAGAACGTCCCATCCTGTCCTCAAGGGGTATGTATGGGCGTGTATTGTTTGGACGAGCAACCGGCTTCGAGTCGCTCGGTTGTTGTTGGGCATTAGCGACAATGATCGCTTTTCCCTTTCCCTTGTCGTTTCGGGAGTCCGGCTTCGGGAGAGGGGGTTTATGGCCCATCTGGTCCATCTGCGCTAGTTTGTCGATCAAAGCCTGGAAGGTAGTCGGCTTGAAGAACATCATGAACTGCGAGATGGTTGCCTATGGATCAAGGGTTCCAACAAACATTCCCACCGCTGGAGCTTCTTCTATGCGCTGTTCGCACTTCGACCATAGATTTCGCCACCGTATAGCGTACTGAACCCATGTCTCGCCGGGTTTTACCCTGGCATTAATCAGTGCCGTCATCGGGGTACGCTCACTGGCACTTGCAAAACGTTGGGTGAAGAGCAGCTCCATCTCCGCAAAGGTCTTAATAGGGTCGTTGGGGAGCTCAGAATACCATTCAAACGCCGTATCAGATAAGCTTCCAACAAACTGGCGAAGCAAAAGCTTGTCGTCGCCGCCGGTGTTACCGCAAAGCGCCCTGAACTGGGCAACATGTTGATGGGGATTGCCGGTCCCTTTGTAGACATGAAACTTGGGAATTGTGTAACCCGGCGGGTACTTGATTTGGTCATACCAGCCCGGATATGGCCGCCCTGTTTTTACGATATGGCCGGCTGCCTCGGCCGCATGATGAACCCTTATTTGCTGGGCTATGTATTCGTCTAGATCAGTTTTAGAGATTGTATCCTCTTTAGCCGTTGATAGAACGGGCTGAGGGTTTGATGTCTCTCCCCTATCATCCCCAAGGACAATCGGGGGTTCTTCAGTCGGGGGATCTTGTTGTATCATCATCCCTATCATGTCCTGGAAGAGGAGGCCCATACGCTGTATATTGGCTGCTTGTTCAGCAGCCTCTTTGTCTCTCTTTTCCAGTACTCGGCGGAGGAACTCGGCGTCGGTCTCTTCCTCTTGGCGTTCATCTAAGGACGTCTCAGGGTTCACTTTTGGCTCTGTGAGTGCAGCCATTGTAGTCATCATCTCCTGGAACATTTGTTGCTGCTCCTGAGCCTTGGTCACTGATCGGGTAAGCGGTCGGTGACCCGTAGAAGTACGACTTTCTTCTTTTCCAGAAGCCATATAAACCGTATGAACTGTTATGCCCCCTGACTTGGGGCGTTTAGGTTCACCGCTTTTAAACTTTGTCAGTGTCACGGGAGCTTTCTCTGGCCTTTTTCTTTTGTGGACCATTGAGGTTGAAGGAGCCGTTGAAGTGGGCATCCTAGCATTTGTTGCCCCCTGCTGTTTAATGGGGCGGTTTTTGTCCTTTTCCACCTTTGCCTTTTTCTGGCGATGAAAGTGGTCTGGGTCAATCACGGAGTCTTGAACCCTTCGCCAAACTTTATAAATTTTTGACGACAGCCGTTGAGGGGGCTGTTCCTGCTTTGCCTCCGGAGCTTTCTCCATAGGCGGAGATCTTTTCAATGTAGCTATTGGAGAGTTCTTTCTTACCTTCCTCAGTAATTCAAAGCTGTTCCCAGTTGGAACATCAGCGTTGACCTCCACCACTGGAGCAGGTGGGGTTAGCCCTGAAGGGGAGTTGCCCCCTGCTTTCCTTACTCGTCGCCAATGGCGACGTCGCGCAGGACGAGCCGTTGGGACTGGCTCGGAAATCGAGATGGTTTCTTGTTGCCCCCTTTTTGAGTGTGGGGTAACTGCCGATGTCAGCCTATCGAAGACTGATGCCTTTTGACCAGCTGGGGGAGGAGTGGGAGCCGTCAATCTTGTGAAGACCGACTCTCTGATGGGAGAAGCCGCTTTAACGACTTCCAAAGCAGCGGCCGTTGCCCTCTTTGGGACGGCCACTTTATAGTTCTGACCTAGCCTGGTGAAAACGGAGGCTGTCGGTTTAGTAGCGGGCGACCCGTTGACAGGGGTCGTGGTAGCAGTGAGCCGGTCGAACACCGACTTCTTGTTCGCTTCCGGTGCGGATATCGGCATAGAGAAGCTTGTAGGTAGGACCATGGTCCCGAAAAACAGGCCGGTGGTGGCCTGGGTCACCTGTTCTACCGGCAGAGCGAGGAAAGAGGCCGCTTGGGGCCTATATGTTACACCTCTAGGCGAGGTGGAGCATCCGTTGCAGTGGTACTTCGCGCAGTTGGTGCAGTTAGAATCCATGGATGCTTGAGTTCTGCGCCAGACAAAAGACCAAATCTTAGCAACTTGAAATCCGAAGGCAACCATTTAACAAACCGCGATTGGTTCGCGAAGACGACACACGAAGCGTGGAGTGGAAAGAGGAAAATGTCCCACCGGGCGTGCCAGAATCTGTTCCCCTCCGGACGGTGGCCTGGACTTCGCGTCCGTGCCTGAGGTTCGGGGCAGATGCTATTTGGTTTTATCCGTCTATCTCTCCGAAGATGCCAAGTTGATTTATGGCACCGTGTATCAGAGGTTTAGACGGATGCGGCCGGTGTAGCAGACTTCGTCAGATTCCCCCTCAGGGTGAGGGGGTTTTGATTGTGGGGACGCTCTTCCCTGCAGGCGCAAGCCCCTGCAGTTAATTACGCTACCGCGTCGCGGTAACAACTTTCTACTTCTCCAGAATTTCACTTCGTGTCGTGTGTGCTTGTTTTATTTGTGGTTGCCCGTGGATTGTATACGGAGACTGAGTGATGCCGTCGCCCGTAGGACGTGGATTAGTCCAAATCTGTATTTACTTAGATTTGGGTTTGGTGTTTTTAGTTTAAGGATGCATTAGTCGCGTTGCGGTTAAGATCAACTTAAACGTTCGTTAAGGATACGTTAGTCCTGTTTTAGACTAAGATCCACTTAACGTAGTGGTTAACTTAATGTATGGCCACCGGGACTCGTCACCTCTCTGACGTCGTTGAAGGATTACAACGACATGTATCAGAGGAGCTCGGAGATGTACCCTCGAACCAGAGTTGATTGGGAGTTTTATAATCCATTTGAATGTTTAAGGATACGTTAGCCGTGTTTGGGGCTAAGATCAACTTAAACGGGACCGTTTAGATCCGGCAAAAGAGCATTTGGAGGCTCTATTGTTCCAGTTTAGGGACGTAGTGGTCCGTTTTCCAGTTTAGGGACGTGGTGGTCCATCGCCAGTTTAGGAACGTCTCGGTCCAATATTAGTTTAGGGACGTCTCGGTCCGATATTAGTTTAAGGACGTCTCGGTCCGATATTAGTTTAAGGACGTTTCGGTCCGATATTAGTTTAAGGACGTTTCGGTCCAATATTAGTTTAAGGACGTTTCGGTCCACGAGTTTAAGGACCCCGCAGTCCATATTAATGTATGTGGTTGTTGGGACCCGTCACCTCTCTGATATCGTTGAAGGATTACAACGATAGGTGTCAGAGGAGCTCGGAGATGTACCCTCGAACCGGATATAGATTGATTTAAGAGAGCAATCTTTGCTCAACCGATTTAATTTAAGGACTTACGGCCAAAATTGGGCTAAGTCCAGTTGAAAATGTTCAACACCCTTATTTATTTTTGGTCTATTAGACCTGTGCTAGGGCTTTGCCCCCCACTTAAATAATGCATTGCATTACTTCAGGTCATTTATGCCTATTTTGACTGGGCTCTGCCCTTTTTATTATGATGCAGATCATTTGTTTTGGTCCATTGGACCTTTCAGTTGGGCACTGCCCTTTCAAACAATGCACAACATTTTATTTATTAGGCCTGTTAAGCCTTTTAATTGGGCCTGGCCCTTCAGGAAGTGAAATGCCTTGCGTTTGTCAGACGCTTTGTGTCTATTACTGAGCGCAAGCGCTTGTGATGAAGACACGTGTCATGCTCTGGCGAGCGCAAGCGCACTAGCGCAGTGCGCTGCGCTGTTGCGCTGGCGACACGTGGCGCGCTCTCAGCAAGTTGCGCCAATTCCAGAGAGCAAAGCTCTATCTTAAGGGCGCTTAGCGCAAGCGGTTCTATAGCCGACACGTGGCGCTCTCTTAAGAGCGCAACGGCGCAGTTTGGAAGTGCAAAGCACTAAGAATCTTTTAGATTCAAAAAGGGAAGTGCAAAGCACTGTTTAATTTCTTGATCTAAATTAGATCAAAGAAAAATAAGATTTTCTTTGTTTGAAGAACCAGAGGTTCATAAAAGTGCCAAGCACTATTATTATTATTTATTTTTATTTTTATTGTTTTTAAAGAACCGGAGGTTCACAAGAAGTGCAAAGCACTGTTTATTTTGTAGAGATCATTGATCTTGTTTTTAGATCAATGATCTATTAGAAGGAATTTCTTCTAATTCATGAAGGTTCTTTACCTTTTTCTTGAAATCTTCTCAGAGTTCTCTCTGTTTAAAGTTCTTGAATTTTCAAGAAAAATGTTCATGCCTTTGAATTGAGGCCTAGGATCCTTTTTATAGTGCCCACAAATTAGTTAAATTTGTTAAAGAGATCATTCTCTGAGTGATCTAGGGAATTTTCCCCACCGTTGGATCTTTAATCCAAGAGCTTCTGCTTTGCAGAAGAAAATCTTCTTGTTTTAACAAGAACAGAAAAGATTTCTTAAAATCTTAATTCAGTTTGGCGCAGATGCCCCAGCGCGTGACACGTGTCGCGCAGCGCACAGCGCGGCGCAACTGCGCTAACGCATCTGCGCTGACACGTGTCGCGCAGCGCAGAGCGCAGCGCAACTGTGCTAGAGCATCTGCGCTAGCGCATCTGCGCTGACACGTGTCGCGCAGCGCAGAGCGCAGCGCAACTGCGCTAGCGCATCTGCGCTTACACGTGTCGCGCAGCGCAACTGCGCTAGCGCATCTGCGCTGACACATCTGCGCTGACACGTGTCGCGCAGCGCAGAGCGCAGCGCAACTGAAGCGTTACTTCAGACAAATAGAGCTCTGCTCTGATTGGGCGCGCCTTCTTGGGCGTAACGCTGATACATCTGCGCCTGACACGTGGCGCGTTGCGCACGGCGCAGAGAATCTGAAGCGTTGCTTCATTTATTAAAGCTTAAATTTTCAAAGCAGAGCTTTGCTCTGATTGGGGGAAGATGAAGCGTTGCTTCATCTCCCGCCTCGGAATTTGAACAGAGCTTTGCTCTGATTGGGGTAAACACTTAGATAATGGTATTATATACCCAATCTCCGATAGCCAATGGGTAAGCCCTATACATGTCGTCCCTAAGAAATCTGGCATCACTGTTATAACCAATTAAGCGAATGAGTTGATTCAGACACGCGCCCAAACTGGGTGGCGTGTATGTATTGATTATAGAAAACTCAACGCCGCTACGAGGAAAGACCATTTTCCTCTACCCTTCATTGATCAGATGCTAGAGCGCTTAGCCGGACGAGAGTATTATTGTTTTATGGACGGATACTCAGGCTATAATCAGGTCACCATCGCCAAAAAGGATCAAGATAAAACCACTTTTACTTGTCCTTTTGGCACATTTGCTTATAGACGCATGCCCTTTGGGCTATGCAATACTCCCGCTACCTTTCAGCGGTGTATGATGGGGATATTCTCTGATATGGTAGAGAATTTCTTGGAGATTTTTATGGACGACTTCTCGATTTTCGGAGACTTTTTTTCAGATTGCCTATCGAATCTTGACACTGTTCTTACTCATTGCAAAGAGAAGAACTTAACATTGAACTGGAAAAAATGTCACTTCATGGTCCAAGAAGGAATTGTGCTTGGACATGTCATTTCACAAAAAGGCATTGAGGTTGACAGAGCTAAGATAGATGTCATTCAAAACCTACCTCATCCCAAAAGCGTCAAGGACATTCGATCCTTTCTTGGCCATGCGGGCTTTTATAGGAGATTCATAAAGGACTTTAGCAAAATTGCTAGACCTTTAACTCTACTCCTGGCCAAGGATACGACCTTCCATTTTGACTCGGATTGCGAGACAGCTTTCGACTCACTTAAACACTCTCTCACCACAGCCCCTGTTCTATCGTCTCCAGATTGGGACTGCCCATTTGAGCTGATGTGTGATGCATCCGACTTTGCAGTAGGTGCAGTCTTAGGACAGCACATTGACAAGATGCCACACGTGATCTACTACGCGAGTAAGACCCTGAATGATGCGCAAATCAATTATACAACCACTGAAAAAGAACTTTTAGCGGTTGTATTTGCATTGGAAAAATTCAGGCCTTACTTGATTGGCTCATCCATAGTTGTGTACACTGACCATTCCGCTTTAAAACATCTTTTGGTGAAGAAAGATGCAAAAAGTCGACTAATACGTTGGATCCTTCTTTTACAAGAATTTGATCTTGTTATCAAAGATAAGAAAGGATGTGAAAACGTCGTAGCCGACCATCTTTCACGCATCATTTCTTCCCCTATGACCCTGCCGATCAATGATTCGTTCCCTGATGAACAACTCTTGAACGTATCCACTGAACCTTGGTTCAGGGATATTGTGAACTATCATGCCACGGGACTGATACCCAGCGATTGGTCAAAACAGGACAAATATCGTTTTCTATCCCACGTAAAACACTTTTACTGGGATGAACCCTATTTGTTTAAATATTGTCCTGATCAGATCATTCGCCGATGTGTCCCAAATGAAGAGTTCAAGAGTGTTCTTTCTTTTTGTCATGATCAGGCCTGTGGGGGTCACTTTGGTCCTAAAAAGACAGCGGAGAAGGTTTTGCAATGTGGATTTTATTGGCCGACCTTATTCAAGGACGCATTTGAGTATTGCAAAACATGTACACAGTGTCAGTACACGGGTAGAATATCCCGGAGAAATGAAATTCCTCAACAACCCATCTTGGTTGTTGAAATCTTCGATGTTTGGGGCATAGATTTTATGGGTCCCTTTCCCAACTCCTTTGGGAATTTGTATATACTGCTGGCGGTTGATTATGTCTCAAAGTGGATAGAAGACATTCCATGTCGCACTAATGACAAGAAAGTTGTCATTAAGTTCTTAAAAGAGAATATCTTTTCGCGATTTGGACACCCACGCGCTATCATTAGCGATAATGGGACACATTTCTGCAACAGATCTTTCGAGACTCTGATGCGGAAATACGGAATCAACCACCAACTTTCTACACCCTATCATCCCCAAACGAGCGGGCATGCTGAAATTTCAAATAGACAGATCAAACTTATCTTGGAGAAGACTGTTGCTAAAAATATAAAAGACTGGTCGACCAAACTGACGGATGCTCTTTGGGCATTCAGAACTGCATATAAAACCGACCTAGGGATGTCTCCATATAGGATAGTGTTTGGGAAAGCATGTCACTTACCCGTCGAGATAGAGCATAAAGTATTGTGGGCTATAAAGGAAATAAACTTTGATCTAAAAGAAGCCTGCACTTTTCGGAAGCTGCAACTAAATGAGCTAAGCGAACTCCGTGATGAAGCTTATGATAATGCTGTAATCACAAAGAATAGGACTAAGGTTTTTCACGATCAAAACATTTTGAGGAAAACATTTTCACCTGGTCAACAAGTCCTTCTTTATGATTCACGATTACACCTTCACGCGGGTAAGCTTCGATCTCGGTGGAAGGGACCTTTTGTTGTGCGGTCTGTATACCCGCACGGGACAGTAGAGATAGAAAATGTTAAAAACGACACATTTTTTAAAGTGAATGGACATAGAATAAAGCCGTATTTTTCCACTGACCCCACAGAGGAGCTCTTGTTCTTACAAGAGCCAGTTTATTTGGATTAAAATTCCTCCGTCTCACCTTCATATCCTGTATATCACTGCATTATCTTTTGGATGAAAGTGAGTGAAAAGAATAAGTTTGGGGGAAGTTCTTCACTTATATATTTTGCCCCCACGAATAATTCCCCCCAGTCTTACAGATTTTTGTAGGTATAGCGGTTGGCAACAGTGAGGACACTGTTGAAAACAAGTTTGGGAGAGCTTTGTGCTTATTTTTGCATCATTTGCATATCATCTGTATAAGCACAAAACATTTCTTTTAAAAATCTATAAAAATTTTAAATTTTTTTTTTCAAAACCCATAAAAATTTAAAAATTTTCAAATATAAAAATAATTTTAATATTTACACCTTTTTGTATATAAATAAGATAATGAAAGTTTAGATAGTGAACAATTACATCCATGAGATTAGAAAAATTTTAGAAAACTAAAAAAATTAGAAGTTTTCTTATACGAACTAGTTATAAGTAGTTGTCCCAAAGGTTAGTAAGATGAAGGTAGTCACTAATCTGAGGATAAAACTAAGTCTAAAAAATAGTTTCTATTCTGAAAGCCAAACATGTTGAACGTGGCTACCCTGCTATTCGCACTTACACACGTCTTGAAGCCTGGGATAGTAGAGGATACCTTGAAATGCTCTATCTTAAAGCCGATGTATGAGGGAAATAAAAGAAAAAAGTGAATAAAAAAAATAAAGTGGTGAGAAAAATGGACACTGGTTTTGTTATCACCAAGGGCAATAAAAAATTGTATAGCGAGGGTGCCTCTTCACCTAGTGCCCTAAGGCCAACTGGTCTGAGAGTCACTGCTATGCCTAAGGTGGTGCAAGAAGAGGAAAATACACCAAATAAGCAAGCACATGAGTAATCGGTCGGTTAGTACCTCAAGAAGTATTAACGGTCGCATAAAAGTGTGTAAGCAATCTCATCTAAATATTCATTAATTAAAAGGTACTGAGGCTGATGGGCAAGAGTATGATAGCTTGAATTGAATTCTCGGGATGTAGGGATATCCTTTACACACACGCAGGGTGATATGATCGATGTTTGGAAGAAAAATAGGAATGAAGAATAAGACGATGTTTTATTGAGGGAGAACGTGATTTCTAACATCTTTTCATGACTATTAAGATAGGGCTCATTGTTCCCCCAATCTGAGCAAGGCTCATTTGAATTTTGAAAATTCAAAATTTTCTGAAGCAACGCTTCAAATTCCATGCGTTGCGCAATGCGCAAGCGGTCCACTGTGCGACACGTGTCTGCGCAGTTGCGCAAGCGTACCGCTGCACGACACGTGTCTGCGCAGTTGCGCAAGCACTGTTGCGCAAGTGCACCGCTGCGCGACACGTGTCTGCGCAGTTGCGCAAGCACTGTTGCGCAAGCCTTCCACTGCGCGACACATGTCATTCATTGGGGAGTTGCGCAGAAACAGAATGAAAATCTAATGAAATCTTTTCTGTTCTTTCCAAAACCAGAAGATTTTCTTCTGCCTTTGGATCAAAGATCCAGCGGTGGGAAAATTCCCAAAATCACTCAGAAAAGATCTTGTTAACAAATTCAACAAATTTGTGAGCACTATAAATAGGACCCCAGACCTCATTCGATTGGCATCAACTTCGATAATCGACTTCTAAAAAAAAAAGAAGAAGAAAAGAGAACTCTTGGAGGTTATTCAAGAACAAAAAAAAAGAAGAAAGGTAAAAACCCTTTTTTAAGAGAAAAATCTCTGAAGAACAAAGGATTTAAAAAAAAAGAGGAAATAAATGAAAATAAATAAATAGTGCCTTGCACTTGTTGTGAACCCTTGGTTCTGTGAAATCAGGGAAAACAAGAAGAAAAACTTGTTTTCCTTTGATCCAAATTCAGATCAAAAGTGCTATGCACTTTTGTTCTTAAATCTGAAAAATTCTTGATGTTCTGCACAAATGCAACCCATTATTTAAAAGGGCCTGGCCCAAATCAAATTGCAAAATAATAAAGGGGCAGAGCCCTGTTTGGATTGATTTTCTAGTCGGGCAAAGCCCAAAATAAATAAAAAAATTGGACTTAACCCAATCCTGGCTGTAAGTCCTTAAATTAAATTGATTGAGCAAAATGGCTCTCCTAAACCAATTCACGACCGGTTCGAGGGTTCATCTCCGAACTCCTTTGACATCCCTCGTTGTAATTCCTCAACGACGTCAAAGAGGTGACGGGTCCCAACGACCACACATCCAAATGGACTGCGGGGTCCTTAAACTCGTGGACCGAAACGTCCCTAAACTAATATCGGACCGAGACGTCCCTAAACTAATGATGGACCACTACGTCCCTAAACTGGCGTTGGACCGAAACGTCCCTAAACTAATGACGGACCACTACGTCCTTAAACTGGCGACGGACCGAAACGTCCCTAAACTAATATCGGACCGAAACGTCCCTAAACTAATAATGGACCACCACGTCCCTAAACTGGCGATGGACCATCACGTCCTTAAACTGGCGCAATAGAGCCCGAACGTTCTTTTGCCGGATCTAAACGGTCCCGTCTAAGTTGATCTTAGCCCCAAATACGGTTAATGTGTCCTTAGATATTTAAATAAACAATAAAACTCCAAATTAACTTTGGTTCAAGGGTACATTTCTGAACTCCTCTGACGCCTGTCGTTGTAATCCCTCAACGACGTCAGAGAGGTGACGAGTCCCGACGGCCAGATAATTAAATCAATCACTACGTCAGGTCGATCTTAGTCCAAAACAGGACTAACGTATCCTTGACGAACGTTTAAGTTGATCTTAGCCGCAACGCGACTAATGTATCCTTAAACCAAAAAACACCAAACCCAAATCTAAGTAAATACGGATTTGGACTAATCCACGTCCTACGGGCGACGGCATTACTCAGTCTCCGTATACAATCCACGGGCAACCACAAACAAAACAAACACACACGACACGAAGTGAAATTTTGGAGAACGAGAAAGTTGTTACCGCGATGCGGTAGCGTAATTAACTGCAGGGGCTTGCGCCTGCAGGGAAGAGCGTCCCCACAATCAAAAACCCCTTACCCTGAGGGGGAATCTGATGAAGTCTGCTACATCGGCCGCATCCGTCTAAACCTCCGATCCACGGTGCCATAAATCAACTTGGCATCTTCGGAGAGATAGACGGATGAAACCAAATAGCATCTACCCCGAACCCCAGGCAACGGACGCCCAAACGTCCAGGCCGCCGTTCGGAGGGGGACAGATTCTGGCACGCCCGGTGGGACCTTTTCCTCTTTCCACTCCACACTTCGTGTGTCGTCTTCGCGAACCAATCGCGGTTTGTTAAATGGTTGTCTTCGGATTTCAAGGTACTAAGATTTGGTCTTTTACCTGGCGCAGAATTCAAGATCCAATGGCCACCAACTGCTCGAAATGCCACTGCAACAGACGCTCCACTTCACCGGGAGGTATGACATACGGGCCCCAAGCGGCTTCCTTCCTGACTCTGCCGGTAGACCAGGTGACCCAAGCCACCACCGGCTTGTTCTTCGGGACTATGATCCCACCTGCAAGCTTTTCTGCACAGATCTCCGCACCGGAAGCAAACAAGAAGTCGGTGTTTGACCGGCTCGCTGCTACCACGACCCCTGTCAACGGGTCGCCCGCTACTAAACCGACAGCCTCCGTTTTCACCAGGCTAGGTCAGAACTATGAAGTGGCTGTCCCAAAGAGGGCAACGGCCGCTGCTTTGGAAGTCGTTAAAGCGGCTTCTCCCATCAGAGAGTCGGTCTTCACAAGATTGACTGTTCCCACTCCTCCCCCAGCTGGTCAAAAAGCATCAGTCTTCGATAGGCTGACATCAGCAGTTACCCCACACTCAAACAGGGGGCAACGAGAAACCATCTCGATTTCCGAGCCAGTCCCAACGGCTCGTCGTGCGCGACGTCGCCATTGGCAACGAGTAAAGAAAGCAGGGGGCAATTTCCCTTCAGGGCTAACCCCACCTGCTCCAGTGGTGGAGGTCAACGCTGCTGTTCCAACCGGGAACAGCTTTGAATTGCTGAGGAAGGTGAGAAAGAACTCTCCAATTGCTACATTGAAAAGATCTCCTCCACCTATGGAAAAAGCTCCGGAGACAAAGCAGGAACAGCCCCCTCAACGGCTGTCGTCAAAAATTTATAAAGTTTGGCGAAGGGTTCAAGACTCCGTGATTGACTCAGACCACTTTCGTCGCCAGAAAAAGGAAAAGGTGGAAAAGGACAAAAACCGCCCCATTAAACAGCAGGGGGCAACAAATGCTAGGATGCCCACTACAACGGCTCCTTCAACCTCAATGGTCCACCAAAGGAAAAGGCCAGAGAAACCTCCCGTGACAATGATAAAGTTTAAAAGCGGTGAACCTAAACGCCCCAAGTCAGGGGGCATAACAGTTCATACGGTCTATACGGCTTCTGGAAAGGAAGAAAGTCGTACTTCTACGGGTCACCGACTGCTTACCCGGTCAGTGACCAAGGCTCAGGAGCAGCAACAAAAGCTCCAGGAGATGATGACTACAATGGCTGCACTCACGGAGCCAAAAGAGAGCCCTGGGACGTCCTTAGATGAACGCCAAGAGGAAGAGACCGACGCCGAGTTCCTCCGCCGAGTACTGGAAAAGAGAGACAAAGAGGCTGCTGAACAAGCAGCCAATATACAGCGTATGGGCCTCCTCTTCCAGGACATGATAGGGATGATGATACGACCAGATCCCCCAACTGAAGAACCCCCGATTGTCCTTGGGGATGATAGGGGAGAGACATCAAACCCTCAGCCCGTTCTATCAACGGCTAAAGAGGATACAATCTCTAAAACTGATTTGGACGAATATATAGCCCAGCAAATAAAGGTTCATCACGCGGCCGAAGCAGCCAGCCACGTCGTAAAAACGAGGCGACCGTATCCAGGCTGGTATGACCAAATCAAGTACCCGCCGGGTTACACAATTCCCAAGTTTCATGTCTACAAAGGGACCGGTAATCCCCATCAACATGTTGCCCAGTTTAGGACGCTTTGTGGTAACATCGGCGGCGACGACAAGCTTTTGCTTCGCCAGTTTGTTGGAAGCCTATCAGATACGGCGTTCGAATGGTATTCTGAGCTTCCCAACGACTCTATTAAAACCTTTGCGGAGATGGAGCTGCTCTTCACCCAACGTTTTGCAAGTGCCAGTGAGCGTACCCCGATGACGGCGCTGATTAATGCCAGGGTAAAACCCGGCGATACAAGGGTTCAGTACGCTATACGGTGGCGTAATCTATGGTCTAAGTGTGAACAGCGCATAGAAGAAGCCCCTGCGGTGGGAATGTTTGTTGGAACCCTCGATCCACAAGCAACCATTTCACAGTTTATGATGTTCTTCAAGCCGACTTCCTTCCAGGCTTTGATTGACAAATTAGCGCAGATGGACCAGATGGGCCATAAACCCCCTCTCCCGAAACCGGACTCCCGAAACGATAAAGGAAAGGGAAAAGCGATCATTGTCGCTAATGCCCAACAACAACCGAGCGACTCGAAGCCGGTTGCTCGTCCAAACAATACACGCCCATACGTACCCCTTGAGGACAGGATGGGACGCCCTTACTCTTTCCCCCGCGATAAAACGAGGAGGCTATTCGAGCTGGCGTTGCGCAACAGACTCATAAATCTGCCAGATCCAAAACGTCCGTTGCAACCGAACGACGCCAACGAGCCCAATTACTGCCCTTATCATCGAGTGCTAGGCCATCCGATTGAGGATTGCTACGTTTTCAAGAATTGGCTTGAGAACCAGTACCGTCAGGGCAAATTTGCGCTATCTGACAAATGGAAGGTGAATCCTCCGCAGCCCCACACCTCTAAGGGGATAAATACGCCGGGGGCAACATGCTCCGTCATTGAAGAAGCTCCCTGGGAGGTTGTATTATCAGCCAAAACGAGGAGAATGCTAAATGATCTTCAGACCTGTCCAGCGGTCAAGTGGAAGAACCCCTTGGAACCGCAGGTTATTGAGGGGATGTTGAAGCCACGACCGACTCCGAAGACCGATGGTGGTAGTTCAAGCGTTCATAGCCAGCCGTCAAAATCTTCGAAAAAGAAGAAGAAGAAATCTAAGAAGCCCGTGAAGCCTGGCGACAAGCGCACGGACTTACAAAAGCAAATCGACGCACTGGATGAATACAACCAAAAGGCGCGGACTCCCATTACGCTCCAAGATTTCCTTGATCACGTCTTCCAAAAAGAAGATGAGGGAGAAAGTTCATCGGATGAATCCGAGGAATATGTGGCGAGCTGTCATATGATCTCCCATTCGACCACGAACGATGAAGAGACTTCTGGCACTGAAACGCTGGGGGCAAATGCCGAATCAAGAGCCCCAGGGTTATCAGTTGAAATGATTGGCGCGTTTCTTAATGAAGCTCGATTGAAAAGCAAAGCTGATCGAGAACGCGAGACGGCTATATTCGAAAGGGCCAAGCGCCAGCGACTTGAGGAAAGAGCTGAGATGATCCCGCTGGAGAAAAATGCCTCCACCGCTGACAAAAGCCAATTCAAGATAAAAAAGAAGTTTGCTAAGGACATATCGATGGGCATGAAGCTACCACCCTCTGAAGAAAAAGTTACCGGCGTGGTAGAAATACACCCATCTTATTGCTTATATCATCAGAAGGTCTCGCATTCCACCCGAGATTGCAAAGCTTTCAATAGATAGTGGCAAGGATACGTCGCTAATCAACAACGCTTTAAACGGGAAAAGCGTAAGATTCGTCGAGAGCAAAGAAACACGACCAAAGAGCTTGAAAGAACTGCCAACAATTGTCATATGATTAACACCGCCGGGTCACAAGTGCCTACATTTGGGAGCGATTCCGATGAGGAGCTAGAGCTTGGCCCCCTCTTCAAAGAATCCACTTCGGGAAAAGAAGAAGAACCGAAGTCTTGCGAAAATATACAGCTACGCAATCGGACGCTACCTGAAAAGAATCTCGGACCCTTAAACAAGAAAAACAAAGGGAAAGAGAAGGTCTCTGAAGACATCGCTTTGGATGACCAAGTCGCGGAAGAGTTAACCGCCAAGAACCCGCCAAAGAGGAGTAAAGTGGATTACAATGTCTTGGCGCATCTGAGGAAGCTACCCTCACAACTCAGCATTCTCGATGCCCTATTACTATCAAAAGAGGCGAGGGATTCTTTGATTAAGGCCCTACAAGATCCGGACCAGTTCCAAGCCTTCCTAGCCGAACAAAAGATGAAGGATGAGTTGGAAGAGGTGTACACAGCCGACGTTGCTTTTGGTGATGAAGACCTTCTCCTCGGGACATGTGAACACAATCGCCCCCTTTATGTCTCAGGATACTGCCATGACATAAAGATAGGTAAAATCTTGGTCGATAACGGATCGTCTGTTAATTTACTCAATGTGCGAGTGTTAAAGGAGATTTGCATGAGTGTCCAACACCTCGCCCGAGACAAAATCACCATCTCCGGTTTCGACTCTCAATCCTCAAAGACTCTTGGATCTGTGATATTGACGCTACGCTTCGGGTTGCTCGTCACAGACATCAAATTCCATGTTATAGATGCTAAGACGTGCTACAATGCTCTGCTCGGCCGACCATGGCTACACGAGTACAATATCATCCCTTCTACACAGCATCAGTGCATGAAGTATTCTAGGGATGGCCTTGAGTACACTGTGGCGGGAGAGTTGAATCCGTTTTCCGTGAACGAAGTTCGCAAGTATGAAGATGCCAAGTACTTCTTACCGAGTTTCGAAGACACGGAAAGGTGTCACAAACCGGAGAACAAAACTAACGCCACCATCCCTGTCTTCGGCAGTGACACCGAGGAGGAGGAGGATATAATTTATTCAGGTCCATCCCAGTCCACCAGGCCGGGACCATCCGTTCCTTCATTGATCTTCGGTAGTGATTCAGAGGATGAAGTTCATGCTGTATTCCCTGCTCGGCCTTCAATACTGGTTTCCGCTGATGAAGAGCGAAGTCTGCAGATAACCATGGTGCCGCTTGAACATTACAAAGAGCTGGATGCACTCGACACCAACAGCGTAGAAGAATTGCGGACATTCTATATCCCTCCCGGACGAAAAGGCGAGAAGGCAATCCTATTCTACCGTTCTGAAGAAAACAAGGTGGAAAAAGAAATTTGGCATGGCGCGGATCCCATGCTCGACAGGCTTCAGCCTATCCGTCTTCCCAGATATTATACCGAAGGTTTGAAGAAACTGCTGAAACGCCAGGGGATGTCCTTCACACAGACCGTTAGAAAAGCCAAATTCTATGACAAGGTCTGGAACATTCCCGGGACTCAATGCAAACTGCCTAACGGGAGAGTAGAAACAAAAGGGCTTGGGTACATCCGGTCAAAGAAACGGGAGCTAGTAAACAGCTGTTATGTTATGTATGACTTCGATGAAGAGGCGGACGCTCAATGGGAGGACGCTAATCCTGAGCCAGCAAAAGTTCCTGATACAAAACCGTCCAGTCCATCGTTTGAAGACCAGATGAGCAAACTTATAAGGGATGCGAGTCAAAAGGCCCGAGATGATCACGATCGTGAAATGGCAATCTATGAGAAAGCCAAGACACAGCGCCTCCTTCAACAGGCGGTGAAGGATGAAAATGCCGCTCCTTGTCAACCTGCTACAAAAAAGGTTCGACGCGAAAGCAAAAACAAGTCGAAAGGCAAGAAAGGCGCTCGACAACCACAAAGCAGAGCTAAGAAGCCACGCATCCGAGAGTCGAGCGTTATTGACCTAGCCCTCATGAAGAAAATGGGTCGAGCATACTCATTTCCTCGGAACAAAACAAGGAAAATACTTGATCTTGCTCTAAAATATCAAATGCTTACACTGCCAAAGTCTAAACACCCTGAGCAAGCAGGCGAAGTCTTCAACCCAAATTATTGCTCGTACCATCGAGTAGTAGGGCATCCGCTTGAAGATTGCTTCACCTTTAAGAATTGGGTTGAGGACCAATATCAGCTTGGCAAATTCGCGTTGTCTGACAACTGGAGGGTAGCGCCGCCGCAAAAGCACGAACCCGAAGACACAAAGGTAGAACCAACTCCGCATTGGGATTGGCAGAAAATTCGCACTTGCCACGTGGTAACAATACTAAAAGAAGAGTCCGAGGGCATGAACAGCCTTCCTTGGTGCTTTGAAAACAGCAGCGATGAGGTAATCTCAGAATTTCCACCAGCACCAAAAGAGCTGGAAGATGGAATCCATACTACTGCAGATAATCTCAAGAAAATTGAGTTGGGGACGGTAAATGATCCGCGACCGACATTCATCAGCGAGCTGCTGTCTGAAGAGAGGGTGGCTGCGTTAAAAGACGTCCTTGTGCAGCATAAAGATTGCTTCGCATGGAACTATTCCGAGATGCCGGGACTAGATCCAGAAGTTGCTGTACATAGACTAGCAATATCCCCGAACATCAAGCCAGTCAAACAGGCGCCGAGAAGAATGCGGCTCGAGCTTGAAATGAGCATCAACGCCGAAGTCAAAAAACTGATAGACTCCGGCTTTATCCATGAAGTTCAATACCCTGAATGGATCGCTAACATCGTCCCGGTGATGAAGAAAAATGGGACGGTGCGCATATGCGTAGACTTCCGGGATCTTAATAAAGCTTGCCCGAAGGATGATTTCCCAGTGCCAGTCACTGAACTGATGATAAACAATACATCCACTCATGAGGTTTTCTCCTTCATGGACGGCTCGTCAGGGTATAATCAAATAAAAATGCATCCGGAAGACCAGAAGCACACAGCCTTCAGGACTCCTCTTGGTATATTTTGTTATAAAGTGATGCCCTTCGGTTTGAAGAACGCCGATGCTACTTATCAGAGGGCCATGACAAAGATCTTCGACGACCTTATACACGAAATCGTTGAATGCTATATCGACGATCTTGTGGTTAAAAGCAAATCATACGAGGAACATCTCGAGCATCTGAAGACTGTATTTCAACGCCTTCGGCAATACAACTTGAAGATGAATCCTCTTAAATGTGCGTTCGGGGTTTCCTCGGGCAAATTCCTGGGATTCGTCGTTCGACACCGAGGTATTGAAATAGATCCGTCAAAGATTAAAGCGATCATGGAAATGCCTCCGCCGAGGACTCTCAAACAGCTGCGGTCTCTCCAAGGGAAACTCGCATACATACGGCGATTTATAGCCAACCTTTCAGGAAAATGCCGTCCTTATAGTCACCTGATGAAGAAGGGAACCCCATTCGTTTGGGATCAAAAATGCCAAGGCGCACTGGACGAGATCAAACAATACCTGCAGAACCCGCCGGTGTTGGCTGCTCCGGTTAAGGGGAAGCCTCTCATTCTTTATACAACCGCCCTCGAAGGTTCCTTAGGCGCATTATGGGCACAAGAGAACGATCAAGGGAAAGAAAGAGCACTCTACTACTTAAGTCGAGTTCTGCTGGGGGCAGAAAGCAACTACTCTCCCATTGAAAAACACTGCCTGGCGTTGATCTTCGCAATAACAAAGCTTAGGCACTATGCGTTGGCGCACGAGGTCCGTCTTATTTCAAAAGTGGACCCTCTCAAATATCTAATGTCAAAAGCTATAGTGACAGGGCGACTCGCTAAATGGACCTTGCTCTTGATGGAATTTTCGATAACATATCAACCTCTCAGGGCAGTAAAAGGCCAGGCCATCGCCGACTTCCTTGCTGAGCATCCCATACCTGCCGATTCCCCTTTAAATTGCGATTTGCCAGACAGACATGCGTTTGACGCAATCGACAGTGGTGATACCCGTTGGGAGCTTTATTTCGATGGAGCATCTTCCATGAAAAAGCACAAACAAAGTACGCCAATGATCAAATCGGGGGTAGGGCTCATCTTTGTGACTCCACAAGGAGGAATAATGCGCTTCGCCTTCTCCTTAACAGAGCCGAGAACGAATAATGAAGCTGAATATGAAGCTCTGATAGCAGGCCTCGAGATCACCATTGATATGGGAATTGAAAGCCTCCTCATATATGGGGACTCCCAACTGGTCGTCAGTCAAGTGAACGACGATTACCAAACATGCAAACCGGAATTGGTAAAATACGGTGAAAAAGTGCAGCAACTGCTAACCCAAATTCCCTCCTACACTTTGGAAAGCATACTGCGAGCGGAAAACAGCAAAGTGGACGCACTGGCCAAACTTGCTAAAGAATTGGCTGATGAGAACCTCGATGACGTTAGAATCGTGGTACAAAGCCGTCGAGTACTCGCCCCGGCAGAAATACCTCCAGAATCATATAAAGAAAAGGGAGCGACTGAGCAGACGACCCTGCAAATAAAAGACCATGAGAAGGCCGAAGACTGGAGAGAAGTCTTCATAGATTACTTCAAGTTTCACCGAATGCCTGAAGAAGCGTCCATAAGACATCAGCTCGTGAAACGAGCTCTGTCCTTCACCTTCGTCAACGATACTCTATACAAGAGGACATTCGATTCTCTGTGGCTGAGATGCCTAGGACCTGACGAAGCGAGAAGGGTCGTCCAAGAAGTTCACGACGGACTCTGCGGTTCCCACCAAGCAGGCCCTAAGATGAAGTTGAAGATAAAACGGATGGGCTACTACTGCCCCACGATGATGCAGGATTGCCTGGAATACGCAAGGCAATGTCATTCATGCCAAATTCATGGGGACTTCATCCATCAGCATCCCAATCCACTGCATCCAACAGTGGCTAGTTGGCCATTCGAAATGTGGGGAACCGATATAGTCGGCCCCATCGAACCAGCATCGTCAAAGGGACATCGTTTCATATTGGCGACGACTGATTACTTCTCCAAATGGGCAGAGGCGGTACCGTTGAGGGAAGTGAAGACGGAGAACATCCTCCATTTCTTCAAAACGCATGTCATATACCGGTTCGGAACCCCAAGAAGGATCATCTCTGATAATGGGCCAGCCTACCAAAGTCATAAAATTAGCCGCTTCGCACAGCAGCACAATATAGACTGGAGATACTCCTCAGTTTATAATCCGCGAGCCAATGGACTAGCTGAAGCCTTCAACAAGACATTGACGAAAATCATAAAGAAAACAGTGTCCCGAAATAAGAAAGACTGGCATGAGAGACTGCAAGAAGCTCTTTGGGCGTATCGGACCACGTTCAAGACAGCCACAAACACAACGCCATACGCGTTGGTGTTTGGGACGGAAGCAGTACTCCCTTTCGAGATAGAATTACCCTCTCTACGAGTGGCAGTCCACTACGAGCTGACAGATGAAGAAAATGCTCACCTTCGGTTTGAAGAGCTTGACGCCCTTGATGAAATCCGGCTTCTAGCACAACAAAATCTGGAAGCTTATAAAGCAAAGATGACGCGCTCATACGAAAGATTGACCCGACCGAGGACATTTTGTCAAGGCGAACTTGTGCTAGTTGTCAAAAGGCCTATGATCCCCAATCGCGCCAAGCGGGGAAAGTTTGAGCCAAACTATGAAGGACCGTACATCATTGATAAGGTCTACCAGGGTGGGGCCTATCTACTCGTGGACATGCACGGTGAAAGGCCTTTTAGGCCAATAAACGGTCGTTTCCTAAAGAAATACTACGCTTAATGAGCCACGGCCTAGGTCAATGGTAGATGACGACAACTATGTCCGCTCGCTATCTTCTTAAGCCCAAACTCTATAAGCAGTAAGTGGCCTTCCTTAATGATGGACCGAAATGTCCTTAAACTAATAGCAGACCGAAACGTCTTTAAACTAATACCGCAGCATCCTTAGGCTGACGAGATAAAAAAAAACATATAAAAATAAAATAAAATAAACGGTATGTCCATAAGCAAAAAGGGCACGGATGAAAACCCGAAAGGGCTCCGTGAGTAAAAACAGCAGGGCTGCCGGCGAGTGTTCGTGAAAACTCGAAAGGGCGCAACCTCGTAAAAAAAAAAATAAAAAAAAATAAAAATAAACGATATGTCAATAAGCAAAATGGGCACGGATGAAAACCCGAAAGGGCTCCGTGAGTAAAAACAGCAGGGCTACCGACGAGTGTTTGTGAAAACCCGAAAGGGCGCAACCTCGTTAAAAGACACTTATAGGGTCCTCTCGACCTTATAAGAAGAAACCACCCGCGTGAGATCCTTACGACTCATAAGGGAGAAACACACTTAGGAATCCCCACGATTCCTAAGGAGAAAATACACTTGCGAGATCCTCACGACTCGTAAGGAGAACTCTCTTATGGGACCCTCACGGCTCATAGGATTTGAAAGTCTTAAGTCACAGAGACCTAAACCTGTGCTTAAGCAAACCCCCACAAAACTTCCAATATTGCCCTACAAGTGGCTCCATATTGACCCTTGTATACAATCCACGGGCGCGAATAAACGTTTCCCTAACCAAGGTCCATCCGTGACTGGGAATACGTTCGCATGGTAAACAACCCTTATAAATCCCCTCAATTTATGAGGAGAAAACCTTCCTGTAGGATCCTTACGACTTACAGAAGAACAAAACACTTAGGAACCCTCACGGTTCCTAAGGAGAAAATACACCTACAAGATCCTCACGACATGTAGGGAGAAATACCTTCATGAGACCCTTACGGCTCATGAAGTCAAAGTCTTAGCCGACAGGACCCTAACCCTGGTCGTTAAGCCTCCTTTGTTCGACAACGACAGAGGCAAATGATGATTCGCTCCTGGTAATATCCCAGTTGTAGCGGTGCTGATGCCGAAATCGGTGTCCAATTTCAGGTTTACAGCGAAAAGCCAGTAGGCCGCACATGCATACGAAATAGCCGAAATGATGGGGCGACTTGCAATAAAAAAGCAGCAAGTAAAAATGTATGCATGCAAAATAGCCGAAATGATTGGGCAACTCGTAATAAAAAGCAACGAGTAAAAATAAAAAAAATATATAGCCGAAATGATTGGGCACCGCGAAAAATAGCCGAAATGATTGGGCAATCGTGACCTTCGCGATATAAAAGATGAAATGATAGAGCATCGCGGAAATAAAATAAAATAAAAGAAGAAATGATAAAACTTTGTCCCTACAGTTAAGATCGCATCGATCCCTGTATACAATCCAAGGGCGTAAACAAAGAATGAACCATACTTTCCCAGCGGATTCCGTCAGACGACGAACCCCAAACCTCACCGGTTCATTTCAACCGAAGAAGCCAGTGACTTCAACAAAAAATTCCTCGACTCACGGATACAAACACTCCTTGATGAGAGCCTTCTGATCCGCGTCGACCCGCAGAGCCACCAGTGCCTCCGTAGGAACCCTCGACTCGTTTCAAACCCCAAGGAAACAAATAATCCTTGACGCTTGGGAAACAAATAATACCAGCAAATTCCTCTACTCACGGATACAAACACTCCTTGACGAGAGCTTCCTGATCCGCGTCGACCCGCAGAGCCACCAGTGCCTCCGTAGGAACCCTCGACTCGTTTCAAATCCCAAGGAAACAAATAATCCTTGGCGCTTGGGAAACAAATAATCCCAGCAAACTCCTCAACTCACGGATACAAACACTCCTTGACGAGAGCTTCCTGATCCGTGTCGACCCGCAGAGCCACCAGTGCCTCCGTAGGAACCCTCGACTCGTTTCAAACCCCAAGGAAACAAATAATCCTTGGCGCTTGGGAAACAAATAATCCCAGCAAATTCCTCGACTCATGGATACAAACACTCCTTGACGAGAGCTTCCTGATCCGCGTCGACCCGCAGAGCCACCAGTGCCTCCGTAGGAACCCTCGACTCGTTTCAAACCCCAAGGAAACAAATAATTCTTGGCGCTTGGGAAACAAATAATCCCAGCAAATTCCTCGACTCACGGATACAAACACTCCTTGACGAGAGCATCCAGATCCGCGTCAACTCGCAGAGCCACCAGCGCCTCCGTGGGAACCCTCGACTCGTTTCAAACCCCAAGGACACAAATAATCCTTGGCGCTTGGGAAACAAATAATCCCTCGCAAAATCCTCGACTCACGGATACAAACACTCCTTGACGAGAGCCTTCTGATCCGCGTCGACTCGCAGAGCCACCAGCGCCTCCGTGGGAACCATCGACTCGTTTCAAACCCCAAGGACACAAATAATCCTTGGCGCTTGGGAAACAAATAATCCCTCACAAAATCTTCGACTCACGGATACAAACACTCCTTGACGAGAGTCTTCTGATCCGCGTCGACTCGCAGAGCCACCGGCGCCTCCGTGGGAACCATCGACTCGTTTCAAACCCCAAGGACACAAGTAATCCTTGGCGCTTGGGAAACAAATAATCCCTCGCAAAACTTCTCAACTCATGGATACAAACACTCCGTGACGAGAGCCTCTTTGACTCACATCTCGGGCAGTAAGGATTCAAAAGCTTGCTTCCTGAACAATGGGACCCTGCAAGTCAATCCTAAATGGTCTCTTGCATACTATTCACGGGTCTCACTCTCTGAAGTCGATTCTCGACGAAGAGGGAAACAACCGCTTACGAGCCCTCTCGACTCGTAAGAGGGAGAAATTCTCTTATAGGATCCTTTCGACTTATGAGAGAAAACCACACTTGGGAATCCTCACGATTCCTAAGGAGAAAATCCACTTATGAGATCCTCTCGATCCGTAGGGAGAAAAGTCTCTATGAGACCCTCACGGCTCATAGAGTTGAAAAGCCTTAGGCGGCAGACCTGAACCTGCAACCTAAGCCATCGCTACCTCTCGGAGAAGTTAAGTTGCCCGCCGATCAGGTTCATCGAAAACACCATAACAAAAAGGGAAAAAGCGAAGAAATAGTACCAGACATTGCAAGAAAGAATGTGTCTTTATTCATAAATTCAATCAAAATACAAGGCGGATCGTATAAAGAATAAAGAATGCGTATATGCTATATACAAATTACAGGTGTGTAAACGATACAAAAATATTCAGGAAGAAGGAAGCTTCTTGAACAACTCTATCAATTGCTCGCGTACTTCCTTCCACGCCTTCTCCTGATCAACTACCACAGCCAGTTCAGCCTCTACTTGAGCCCGCTGCTGCGTGAAGGATGCGAGCTGTTCCCCAACAACCTGCTGAGCTGCTTCTTGGCCTCGGGCATCGCGCTCAGCGGCATCAAGCTTCCGCTTCAGTGCTAGCCCATTAGATATACGCTTGAGAAGACCTTCAAAAACGACTTTCACTTCAGCAGCATTCGTCCTAACTTCAGCACGAAGGCGAGTGGTCGCGTTTGAAGATTCCCGATGCGCCTTTAGCCGTAAAGCTGCCTCCTGCTCCAAATGGCGGAGATAAGAAACACTTTGCTCAAGCCAAGCTGTCCGTTGGGCGCTCGCGGCCAAAACCTCGGGAGAAGGGCGCGTCGACTCCAACCGATGCAGGTGAGCCTCGATCTCTCTGCAGTGGTTAACCCACGATTCGACGACGCCTTCGTTATGAAAAGTTACGAGCGCCGCCAACATTGGATTAACATCCACAGCGAAATCTACGGCAGAAGGGAGAGTATCCATGTTGAGCTCTTCGATGTACCCGCTCAGCATGCCCAGACTCATCACAGCACCCGTTGAAGACGGGCGTCTCAAGAAAGGGCCTGCCGGTAGAGGGACGCGAGACTCAAAAGGGACCGGAGCCGGAACAATAGCTGCAAAACAGAACATGGTTAAACGATGGTTCAAGAGATATTTAAGGATTACCAAAAAAAAAGGAATTTGCTATACCAGCAGCAACGGACGGCAGAGCCGGAAGGGCCGGTAGCGCGGCAGGTCTGGCATCCCCTCCTTCGATTTGTGGCACTGCAGTAAAGAAAGGGAGAAGTCAGAAATCATTCGATTGCTAGAAAAAGGGGATGAACAAAGATATTGTATTGAACGTACACTCACCAGCGCCACTAGAGGGAGAAGCAAGCTCGGATGGGAAGGAGAAGTGTGGGAGCAACACTTGGTATAGATGATCGAAGAGCACTCCTGAAAAGAGCATAGTGGTATAACGTTAGTACATAAGCTACACGTTAAAAGATTAATGCATAAGTCGTAAATTCATACCTTCCAACATCCGCGATGGCACAAGGGAAGGCTGAGGAGCGACCACCGCCAAAGCAGTAGTTGACGGTGTGCCTTCAGGCAATGGAGCATCGACACTAGCCGCACCTGCGTTTAAAACAAAGACAAACTGGTTAAAAGAGATTGTGAGGTATATATAAACGAAGAACATTGGTCATTCAAAATTTACCCGACAAGCTGCCAGCAGAAACGGAGGCAATCCCTTCCTCCACTGACGGAAGGACACCGCCTGTAGATTCATCACCCAACTCGAAGGGAACCGTTGTTATGCTCGCAAGCTCTACAGGCGGCGGGGGACCATAGGCAGGGAGGGCTATGATAGGAACATTGCCAGATTCCTGAGAAGGAGCGCCTAGCCCGTCTTCAGGAATCATGGCCGCCTCACCCGCTGCTCCCTCAGGGTCGGCGGTCGCAGCTGCCTCGTCCATCGGCACCACGAGGTCCCCAGCCTCAAGCACCTCGCCTTCTACCGCCTTCGGCTCGGTTGAGACAATCATCTCATCTGCCGCCACTTCAGGTGCGACATCAACGACCCTCTCCACGGCATGTCCCTCAATCTCGGCTCCAGGCCCCATGACCCCGACAACGTTGCTCACTGACGGTTCGGGTTCAGCAAGTACCGCTTCCTCCGCTCCCCTGGGTTCAACGGTCGTCTCCGCCTTCCCCTCAGTTGGACTTGGCCCTGCAAGATGGAATACGTATGAGCCAATAGCTTTACAATTCGTACAACAAGGTTCTGAAAGGAGTACTACCTGAAGCAGATTTATCATTGGCGCTCCGAACCGCACGCGCCACTTGCCGACGAGCAGTAGACAGGGCATCAGGGGGCTCTTCGGAAGGAGTACTAGCGCGAGGAATGGTGCTAGGGCCCGCTCCCGTAGCCAAAGCAGCTTTCCGCGCCTTTGCTTCACATCTCAACCGCTTCCGCTCCTCCCGAGCCATTGAGACGGATGCCACTAGGGCGGCCTTAATTGAAGCATCCTCATCCGTATAGAGGGATGCCTCCAGATTTTTCAGAGCATCCCTCGTCGTTGCGTCAAGCTGGGGCTCTTGCGGCAGCTTCGACGGAGCCGGGGCTTCGGTGGCAAGCTCGGGAAGGATCCCCGCATCAACTGATATAGCCCCTGTAAAGAAACAAAAGAAGGTTAAATTGACCACCAGAAGAAATAACAAACTTTCCCTATAAAAAAAAAAAGAAAAGGGGTGGAGCATACCAACACCTGCCAGGGCACGCCTCTCCTCCTCTTCCTGGAAGGTTTTCAGGGAGGCATCAATAGCCTCTTCGGTAGAAACACCTGTTGAAAAGGGAGCAAATATCAGTTAAAGGTAATGATAAAAAATGCAATGAAATGACAAATAAAGCGGCTGATGATTACCCGACTCAGCGAGTTTGCTTAACATCGCTTCAAGCCTCGCCGATCGCTCCGAAACTGCGATGGCGGCAGCTAAATTGGTGTCCTCAGGGACCACCACAAAGCCCTCATTGCTGTCGTACTCGCATATGGCCTCGGCAGGAGAAGCCGTAGGCTTTGAGCTGAGGATCGCATCGAGGGATAGGGTGGACTTCTTCTTCTTCTGTCCGCCAGCTTCAGATCCACTCGGAACAGCTTTGCGCTTGGCAGTCACTTTCGGGCGGCGAGTCCCGATATCCGCTCCTGCGCCCGACTCTGGCGATACCACTTTAACCGTCTTTGTCGGAGCACGGGGCGCCGTTCGTGCATCCACCATAGTAGACAGTGGCAATCCACGCGGAGGGGCCAACACGCGTGGTCGGTCAGCTCCGGCATCTTTTATCGGGAGGGTGACCTGGGTCCTTGGCTGCAAGGGAGCCTTGCGATCACCGCCAGGAGGCGCACCCCTACGGTCAACCAGCAGGCGTTTCTCCATTAAAATGATTGGGCCCATAGCGTGCACATACCAGGCCACATATGAATTAAGCATCTTAGGGACACAGCTGGGTTCACTAATGAAGAAATAGGAACCCGTGTTAAGCCGTATAAAGTAATGCATCGCATTCTTTATCCCCTCTGGGCCAACCACGGGCGTTTCCAAGAAGGCTTCCATCGGGATCCCTTGGTTGTAGCTTGATTGCTGGGCAAATCGATGCGGATTATACCTCATAAACAAAGCCGTCTCATTCTGCCGAAACACTAGGTAGCCCGACCGAATGGAGTAGAGATGGAGGATTTCCCGAGCCTTCAGTACAGAAGCCCCGCCCTTAAACTCGTCACGTAGGGGCACCACCGACTTAGTAGTCTCCGAGCCTATGGTGATAACCTTATCCACGAAAGAAATCGTCGCTCCGACCAAATGTGGGCGCAGGAGGAGTCCCCTAGAATCCCGCGGGGATGCAAACACAATTGAAGCCCCGACTAACCGTATGACTCTCGGGAGTCTATACTTCTCGAAGAATGGAGGAGTCTTGTGGGCGCCAAACACCCCTCGCACGTGCATCTCCATCCAAGAAACGAAGTAATGCATCGGGAAGTTAGCAGGCTGTGCCCCAGGATCATTGGCGTCCGCCGCTACGCTGAGTCCACGATAAAGGTAAGCTAACCAAGCAATTCCTACCGACAACTGCAGACCGGCCACCATCCGATGCGCCGGGTAAAAGACAGAGGGCCGCATGAAGCGCGGGTGCATGGGGAGCGCAAAGTTGCATAACCACAAGCCCAAGAACCCAATAAAGAAGGTTTCCTCATCCATGCTGGGGACGGCGATTTCCGAGAAAGCGACGATGGCAGCATTGGGGAGATAGAAATCCCTCTGGTTATTTTCCGATACGGGTCAGCGATCCAAACCGAAACCAAAGGGGCCGTCAAGCTGAGCGAACTTCTCGCCCTGCTCTGATAAGAACTCCGGGCGGATAAAACGAGCAATGAAAGCTGCGAAACTGACGCCCCTGTCGCCCGATTCCAAATGGAGTTCCTCATAGATCTCCAACACCTTCACCAAACCCGGATGCTGATGCTGAATGGCATTCTCCGGGGTTAAGTCAAATACCAGCTGCTTGGTGGCAAAGACATACTCGTCAGAAGGAAGCAACTCCTCGTAGTGCTCTCCCCTCATTGGCAGACCTGAAATTTCGGCAAATTCCTCCAAAGAGATAGAGACTTCCTTATCCGCCATCAGGAAGGTATGGGTGGGGATATTCCATTGTTCAACGAAGGCCTTTATCCACCACGTTGGAGGAGAGGGGTACTCGAAAAGCGAGACGAAGACGGCCGAGTATAGACCAATCTTCGTTAGGTGGGTCCTCTTCGCCGATAGAATGTACCGGGCCCACTGCAAATATCCGGCGGGGGGTCGCGGGATCATTCCAATGTTATAAGCCTGTCCCCAAGGGCGTGCTTCGCCCTGACAGATTCGCCTCCCCAGAATATCTATCGCCGGCGGTGGCTGCACGGGGATGGCGCCGATTGCAGGCTGAAGGAGGTCATCGGAATTCCAATTCTTAACCTCCACGGCATACTTCACCGGGGGTTCGTCCGCATAAGGGATCGTAATTATGGGCTCAGAGGGCGCGGCGGAACTAAAACTGCGACGGCCTTGGATGATCTGGCTATACCACCTTCCCCACAGATGGAGCTTTTTGCACCCAGGATCGTGATCTTTAATAAGAGCGAACACCACCCGATCCACTGGCGAATGGGGGAACCCTCCTTCCGAGCGAACGAAGGGAAAAGACAAGTCGTCAGACATGTTTTCTGTGGAAAGATAAAAAAAATATATATCATTAGTGGCCTAACGCTTGGCATTTTAAAAAAATAAAAATCTTGCTCCACACTGTGATGCAGTGGGTAGGGGACCAAAGGGGGACCCACAAAATCTGGATGAGGTGCATCATTTAATAAGACAATCCCTTCATTAGATGGGACTGTCAATTCATAAAAAGTTCCCAATAGGATACACCCATTGGTGGGGAAGTCCCTAGAGACAAAGAGAAAATCTCCTCTTTTAGAGCAAAGCTCTGTCACAGAGTGACATTTGTCAAACTCTAGTCTCAGGGGAACAAGATTCCTTAAAAGAGCATGGCTCTGTGGTAATAATCGAAAATCCATCAACACTTAGAAGAATTGAAGTTTTTGAATCCTGAAAAATCCATGAAAACTCATAAAAAAAAATTCAGTTCATCCAAGAGCAAAGCTCTATTCATGGGTCAAAACCCATGAACAGGACCTCTGTAAATCTTGAGAGCAAGGCTCTGGTGAAGAAGCCCCAATGGGGTTTTCTTTAGATCAAAGATCCCAAGAGCAAGGCTCTGTTGAAGAAACCCCAAAGGGGTTTCCTTTAGATCCAAGATCTACAAGAGCAAGGCTCTGTCAATTAAATTTAATTTGAATTAATCTATTTTTTTACCTAGAAATTCTAAGTTCTGAACTTGAAAGTTCTTGAGAGAAATCAAGAGCAAGGCTCTGAAAATTTTTAAGCAAGAGCAAGGCTCTGAGAGTTAAAATTCTTGAAGATGGTAAGAAAAAATTTCCAAGGACCAAGGATCCTATTTATAGGCGCCTGCGCCCCTTCAACTGACCCCCTTGATCCAACGGCTAAGATCTCGCCACCGTTGCACTCACGTCGCGCCACGTAAGCACAACGGTGGGGGGCATTTGTTCCCCCAATCTGAGCAAGGCTCATTTGAATTTTGAAAATTCAAAATTTTCTGAAGCAACGCTTCAAATTTCGTGCGTTGCGCAATGCGCAAGCGGTCCACAGTGCGACACGTGTCTGCGCAGTTGCGCAAGCGCACCGCTGCGCGACATGTGTCTGCGCAGTTGCGCAAGCACTGTTGCGCAAGTGCACCGCTGCGCGACACGTGTCTGCGCAGTTGCCCAAGCACTGTTGCGCAAGTGCACCGCTGCGCGACACGTGTCTGCGCAGTTGCGCAAGCACTGTTGCGCAAGCCTTCCACTGCGCGACACGTGTCATTCATTGGGGAGTTGCGCAGAAACAGAATGAAAATCTAATGAAATCTTTTCTGTTCTTTCCAAAACCAGAAGATTTTCTTCTGCCTTTGGATCAAAGATCCAGCGGTGGGAAAATTCTCAAAATCACTCAGAAAAGATCTTGTTAACAAATTCAACAAATTTGTGAGCACTATAAATAGGACCCCAGACCTCATTCGATTGGCATCAACTTCGATAATCGACTTCTAAAAAAAAAAAGAAGAAGAAAAGAGAACTCTTGGAGGTTATTCAAGAACAAAAAAAAAAGAAGAAAGGTAAAAACCCTTTTTTAAAAGAAAAATCTCTGAAGAACAAAGGATTTAAAAAAAAAAGGGAAATAAATGAAAATAAATAAATAGTGCCTTGCACTTGTTGTGAACCCTTGGTTCTGTGAAATCAGGGAAAACAAGAAGAAAAACTTGTTTTCCTTTGATCCAAATTCAGATCAAAAGTGCTATGCACTTTTGTTCTTAAATCTGAAAAATTCTTGATGTTCTGCACAAATGCAACCCATTATTTAAAAGGGCCTGGCCCAAATCAAATTGCAAAATAATAAAGGGGCAGAGCCCTGTTTGGATTGATTTTCTAGTCGGGCAAAGCCCAAAATAAATAAAAAAATTGGACTTAACCCAATCCTGGCTGTAAGTCCTTAAATTAAATTGATTGAGCAAAATGGCTCTCCTAAACCAATTCACGACCGGTTCGAGGGTTCATCTCCGAACTTCTTTGACATCCCTCGTTGTAATTCCTCAACGACGTCAAAGAGGTGACGGGTCCCAACGACCACACATCCAAATGGACTGCGGGGTCCTTAAACTCGTGGACCGAAACGTCGCTAAACTAATATCGGACCGAGACGTCCCTAAACTAATGATGGACCACTACGTCCCTAAACTGGCGTTGGACCGAAACGTCCCTAAACTAATGACGGACCACTACGTCCTTAAACTGGCGACGGACCGAAACGTCCCTAAACTAATATCGGACGGAAACGTCCCTAAACTAATAATGGACCACCACGTCCCTAAACTGGCGATGGACCACCACGTCCTTAAACTGGCGCAATAGAGCCCGAACGTTCTTTTGCCGGATCTAAACGGTCCCGTCTAAGTTGATCTTAGCCCCAAATACGGTTAATGTGTCCTTAGATATTTAAATAAATAATAAAACTCCAAATTAACTTTGGTTCAAGGGTACATTTCTGAACTCCTCTGACGCCTGTCGTTGTAATCCCTCAACGACGTCAGAGAGGTGACGAGTCCCGACGGCCAGATAATTAAATCAATCACTACGTCAGGTCGATCTTAGTCCAAAACAGGACTAACGTATCCTTGACGAACGTTTAAGTTGATCTTAGCCGCAACGCGACTAATGTATCCTTAAACCAAAAAACACCAAACCCAAATCTAAGTAAATGCGGATTTGGACTAATCCACGTCCTACGGGCGACGGCATTACTCAGTCTCCGTATACAATCCACGGGCAACCACAAACAAAACAAACACACACGACACGAAGTGAAATTCTGGAGAAGGAGAATGTTGTTACCGCGATGCGGTAGCGTAATTAACTGCAGAGGCTTGCGCCTGCAGGGAAGAGCGTCCCCACAATCAAAAACCCCTTACCCTGAGGGGGAATCTGACGAAGTCTGCTACATCGGCCGCATCCGTCTAAACCTCCGATCCACGGTGCCATAAATCAACTTGGCATCTTCAGAAAGATAGAAGGATAAAACCAAATAGCATCTGCCCCGAACCCCAGGCAACGGACGCCCAAACGTCCAGGCCGCCGTTCGGAGGGGGACACTCATGACCACCGATAAGCTAGCTTAGTTGGAAACCCTAATTTTCAAGACTTTTCTTCTACGATTCTTTTCTTTAAATGTAATATTCATGATCTTTCTTTTATTATTGGATTTTGTGAGTGCAATCCGCTGAAAACCCTCAAGAGACAACACTCCTCCTACTAGGGACACCTAGAGGTTTAAAGGCTTGTTGCACGTGCTCAGTGCAATCGTGTTGCCTACGAAAGTGTGCTAGTTAGTTTTTTCTCTTTCTTTATTTTCTCCTTCTCTTTTTAATAAAACAGTTCGCTCGAGACGATCGAAATTAAGTTTGGGAGAATTTGATTAGTCGAAAATATTGCATCTTTTAACCGGCAATTTCCCTATCATTTGCATTCATATAGAAGTGTTCGGGATTCATATTTCACATATTAGCAAATCTGTCGCAAAATATCAGATTACAAGTATTAGACCTTAAAACCGGCATTTCTAGGGAAATTGACTGCATTTCATAGCATGGCATCATTTCTATATATCGCAACCCGTGTTTCGAAGTCTGTGCAGGAAAATCAGAAGCTTGTTCAAATCTACACCGCTAAAACATTACGCCAACTCAATAATTTCAGTTCTGGTATCAATCCAAAGGTACAACTACAAATCAACACATCAGATAAAGCCCCAAATGTTAGCCCAAGACAACACCAGAAGAACCAAGCAATGAACCCACAACTTGGCCGCGGAACCACGGCGCAAGCCGGCTTAGGCCGCGGTTCCGCGGCAGCTTGGACACGTCAACATCTCATTTTAGCTTCATAACTCCTGTCTCACTTCCAAAAGCTCTCCAAGACACTTCAAGTTCCAGAAGACTCCAAAGACTTCTGCCAGATCAGCAAACTAGGGTTTCTAATGCTTAATTAATCCTAGCTTAAACCCTAAGCTAGCTCCTAACAAACTACCTTCTAGAAGCCTCAACAAACTTTTGGAGGGAATTGTAATTTCAATCCTAGACCTAGGGTTTGGAAGATCTATAAATAAGACCCTAGGCTCACTTGTAAAAAAATATGAAGAGAGCCCCCATTAGTTCATTGTAGTAGCCATTCTCTTACCTCTTCTTCATCTTCTTCCACAAGTCTAGTGAGAGGATTTGTATGAAACCCTAACCCTAATTCCAATCAAAAGACAAGATCCCGAGTACCCCATCAAGCAAGAAGCCTTGCAACCTTTTATGAGCCGAGCCGATCTCTAACGGAGCAAGTGGTCCAAGCCGATCCGCGACTCACGGAGCCGAGCGACGCCAATTCGACAATTTAGTTCTTTCTCTTGTAGTTCTTGAGCGACTGTAATCAAATTGTTGATATAAATAAAATGTGATATTCTTTTATCTTGTTTTCTTTAAATTCTTGCGTCATGATTCGATCTAAATTTCTAGTTGTAATTCTTGTTGTGATGTTTGAGTAATACTCCGCTCGTCGAGGAGTCGAGACGATCAATAGAATGATGATGTAATATATCTTGAATCGATTTTTGAGTCCTACGAGTTTTGTAAACCTTAGCAAGTTCAAGAATCGACGACCCAATTCGATGTGATGCTTCCTTGATTGATATCGCTCGAGATTGGAGAGTTACGATCGTTTCTTGAAATTGCTAGAGGCTAGAATGTGAATGATATCGACGAAAAAACAAGGGTTAAAAGATGAAACCCTAGTTTCACGAGAAAGTCCTAACTCTCGTCGATCATCATCAATCTAGCATCAATTCTTCGAAGGACAAGAACACGATATTTTAAGATTACATCACGTCTATAGATCCGATCGATTCCTACGAGCCTCATTTAGATTCTTGACATTTGGTTGGAAATATCATCGAAACCCTGATTCTTGATTGTTTATCATTTTCTTGATTCTTGAATAGAATAGTGACACTTGAAATTGATAATTCTTGAATCATGTTTTCTTCTCTTTTCGATTAACATTTCAATTCAAAACAAATCAAAATACGAACGAATCGCATAATCCCTGTGAACGATCCGCACTTGCTAACGAAATCTATACACGATACCGTTATTGATTGCGGTCAAATATAATTCTTTGATTGTGAATTTTATTCATTCTCTTAATACCGACACAAAGATAAAGATCAATCAAATGGTACCATTTATCGGGGATCGTTTGATTTGATTTACACACAATCGGAAATCACAATTCGAATCAAATGGCGCCGTTGCCGGGGACCGTTTGATTAGATACACTTGCTTTTACATCCCAATCCAAGAAAGTATAACAATCACACCCTCACAACGGCTCCGCGTATATCGCCAGGGCAAGATATCCGCCTCCCTACGTTCCGCGTCCCATGGTAGCGCATCCCCCATTAATGGGCGCATTCCGTCATTAAATGTGAGGATAACGCCGGGGCGTAACTGACGGCGATGATCTCACACCTGCTTGCTCCACTCAACCACAATATAAAACCCTCTCTCAGATGACTCGGGTAACTCGAACTCATTTCCAATACGCCGTTACTCTGCACCTATTTCTCGGCACTAGCTTGATCGTCGGAGGGTCCTACGGTGGTCACCCATCCCGGGACTTTCTTTGCAGATAGCTCGGCGTCAACGTCGACCCATTGAGATCCACACGCTCAACAACTCCTAAATCAAATCTCAACCGTTAAAGACTGCCATCACAGGATCGACGGAAGACGACATCTGAAGGAGATCACAGTCTCCATCAAAGAGTATTCAAATAACTTTGGCACCCTTTCATCATACAAAAAGATAATTTTGGCATTCACCAAATCAATTTTGTAGATTCAATCATGTAGTCAAACTATTGGTACCAAAGCATGCATATATCTTTCTTTTTTTCACTGGCACGTATGCCTTAACCTATGCATACAACACACAACACATCCACGAACACATCACACACAAGCACACTTCACCCACCTACCCAGGGGACGCACAAATTTTCCCCATAAGCGTTAAATTGTGGCCACTTCCCCCACTGAGATCGAACCCCCTGCACTCTCCCCATGCATATATCTTTTAACTACGGTTTAAATTTCATATTTGGAGCACGTTTACATAATTTTCAACCATAGTTGAGAAGTTGTCTCTGAACCTAGCCTAGCAAACACGTATAACATGTTGAAGTAATGACAAATAATATAATACAAGAACATAAAGAAATTGCTTTTAGTAATTAATAACCTTCTTAATTGGTAGTTTTTGGCCGAAAATTGGCCAACTTTATCTATCTTTTATTGATTTCAGCTTGCATATAAAGCATTCTAATATAAAGAAATTGAAGTATTTTTTAGGCTATACGCTCTCGCTATATTTTTTTAACAATTAGAATGATGTGATTCAACTTTTCAATATGTATATTAGCTATAACAAAGCTCTTTTCTGACTTCACATAGTTCAGAGCTGTAAACAAAATACTACTCGTGGATTTGTGTTTCCACTTTACTTTGTAGAAAATAGTTAGCGATAATGTCACATTTCATAAGAAAAAGAAGAACCGGAGTGTTCATTGTTCTTTAGGCATCTAATTGCACCTTAAGTTTCTTATATACTTACTTTGATCTCGCTTAAGATCCACACATGACCCATGTCGTTGCCTCCTAGCCTGCTCTGAATTGAAATGTAGAAACACACAAAGGAAGGATTCTGTGATTCATCGAGCCCGCTGAATATTATTCATGTCAATAAACATGATTTAGATGGGGAGCGATGCCAGGAAAGGCACATCGGCCAATCTTTTTCTTTAAATGTTTCTGTAAATCAGCCTTTTCATTGCAAGAAATTATCATACATGTAGACATAATTGCAAGAATGTTACCCAGCCAATGAACTTAATTCAACTATAATTATATTTCTAGGAAATCATTCAATAAAGTTTTGAGGAAACATAAATATTTGAAGTACTTATAGCTGTATCTTAGTTGAGAAACTGTGATACATACCACTTGACAATGATCCTAAATTGAGAAAGCAAGCTGACTGAAGGGAACTCCCCACAACTTTGATAAAAATGGAAGTAGGAGACATATAAACAGTGCCTGCATAGGGCAAGAAACCAAACTCGATTTAATCAGTATATGGCTACGCATGAAAGGCTTAAAGGGGGCCGGAGTTCTTTAAACATATGGTATTAGTGGACGAACTCTTACCTGAAAAGCAGATCCAAAAGAATCGACAACAAAAAGGTCAACCGATCCACCCTGCAGTATGGAAGCATCTTATGGCTTTATTTCAAATGATTCATATGCAACACTCATAATGAATAAAATTTTAAACGTGGAAAGAAACGGCTGCAGGAAATCATGAATAAATAAAAGGCGGCAGCATGAATACCTTCAATTTCTTTCCAGCATTCAAGAATATCATTTCCTACAAATGGAATAGATACATCAGGACCATATTATATTTTAGAAATTGATGAGCAAGTTCTTATCAAATAAACTCTGTATAATAGTGACCTTTAATACTGTGTCAGCAGCTTGAAACAGAAATGAAGCGACCGTCAGAAGTGTCCGAAAGATTTTGCAATGAAATTCCAGCGTTTGATCCACTGCGGAAATCCAGAATAAAGTGAACAAATACAACAATGCAAAAATAAAAAAAATCGCAAACAGGTAATCCAGGAGGCTCAAGGCTCTTCCAGAGAGTCTGAAGGCCAATGTAAGGGAGCGCTGTGAAATTGTGATGTACATTACAGGGCCAGAACCCATGAGCTTAAAGCTTTCGAGTAAAGTGATTTCCTACAAGAGAATGGAGGATTTTTTTTTTTTTTTTTGAATCTGTTCCTTCGCAAATTGCAACAAAATGCAAATCTTGAATTTCTTTGAACAAAACTTGTTAAAGAAGAAACTGATTAATTCATTTTCTTTTGAAATATATACTCTTATTTTTTGGGAGGAATAAGGTGGATAATCACTACTACAAAAGGGGCTAAATTAACCAGGAATTGGTTAAGGTTTAAACCGTGACCTAAATTTAGTCACGGTTTTATTTTCTTTTGCCAGGGTTATAACAGTGACACAATCCTATAGGTGGCCGGGCCCACTCCCCACTCGTGATAAATCACAAATCTCCCTCTTTTTTAGTGTTAGGATTAGAAATAGGATTAGGGGTCAGGGTATTTTAGAGTAAAATTGCAACAATGGTAGTTAAAGGTATTTTAGTGAAATTGCAATAATAGTTAAGGGTATTTTAGTTAAAAAAGTAAAATTGAGCAAAATAGGTTTTCTAGAGATAGTTTAGTGGAAAATCATCAATAGCTAAGAGTGTTTTAGTGAAATTTATAATAATTTAGTTAATTTAAGAAAATGCATTGTTTATGGGGCTAAGATTAATCACTACTACAATAGGGTGTTGCCCCTACGGATAATGAAATCCGTAGGAACAGATTTATTTTGGCCCTACGGACTAATCCGTAGGGCCCGACGGTTGCCCCTACGGCTCCAGACGTTTTAATTTAAAAATATTAAATTGCAATTTGTTATTTGCCCCTACGGAACCGCAAACCAATGACCTACGGACTAATCCGTAGGGGCATCTAAATGGGAATTTAATTAAAAAGGCACAGAAATGCCCTATGCTAATCATCTCTCTCTCACGCGCGTTAACTCCGAAAATCCCCAAATCTCTCGTTCCTGCCGTGTCGCCGTTCTCGTCGTCACCACCGCCCTTCGTTTCGTCGTCGCCACCGCCCTCGTTCTTCCTCGTCACTGATTGTGCGCGTTGTCGACCACCGATCGAGCATCTCCGTCGTCTCCTCCACTGCCTACAGGTTAGTAAATCATCAATTAAACATAATTTTGATGATTTTAGGGCTAGGGTTCAGGGTTTGGGTACCGATGAGGGTTAAGGTTAGGTATCGGTTGGGGTTAGCGTTAGGGTTAGGGTTGGGGTTGCGGTTGGGGCTGGTGGGTTGCGGTTGGGGTTGGGGTTCGGCTGGGGTTGGGGTTCGGGTTCGGCTGGGGTTGCGGTTGCGGTTGGGGTTGGGGTTAGGGTGAGGGTTGGGGTTCGGCTGGGGATGGGGATGGGGCTGGGGCTGGGGTTAGGGTTGGGGTTGGGGTTCGGCTGAGGCTAGGGCTGGGGCTAAGGTTAGGGTTAGGTTGTGATTTTTAGGAAAATTTAACTCGATAAAGCTAAAAATTACCATTTTTGGTATCAGATACGAAACGGAATAGATGTTATCATTTTCGTATATGGATATGGATGGTCGACAAAAATGAAAATCACTATTTGTATATGATGCAAATCAAATACGATACGGAGTTAGCTCGAATTATCCGTATTCATATACATTCTAACAGCTAAGTATGGTGAAGTCAGGTTAGACTCAACCCTAACCCGTCCAATAAATTAGGGGTGTTTTCGTCTGTATAAACCTGCCTGATCTTGTTTGGATAGGTTTAGGTTTCATAAAAGAAAAAAATTGGGTTGGAGGGTAATATTGGGTTGGCCGCTCACATAAGCCTGGGGGGTTCAGGAATCTAAATATGAGGATATATTCCACCAATCGATTTCAAATGAGATAAATACTGTTAGTTTAGTGACTTGCAGATTAACCTAGAATACTGTTATGATCCATGCCCATTACTGCTACCTGTTTATGTTACTTTATACATTCATGATGGTGCTTTATACTCGTTGTTTCATGCTTCACTATTTACCGTCGTCGGTTTAGAACTATATGAAGGTTGTTAAATATCGGATGGTATAGCTCGATACTAACAACCGTCGTATAGTCTATGTGACGAGAAGATTCAATCATATGATAACGGATAGAAGCCTTACCCCCGACAACCGAAACACACACATACAACAAGAATACACAACAAACACATTATTAGAGAGTGATTCAAGATATTCAGGTTAAAACCAATATATGATATTCGATGATAATATGAAACTTTCATATTCTCATCGACACTCATATATGAAACTCAAAGCACCACTTAGTCCCCGTCTATCGGTTAACATACGTTCGATATTCATTGTGACATAGAACTATACGAAGGTTGTTAAATATCGGACGGTATAGCTCGATACTAACAACCGTCGTATAGTCTATGTGACGAGAAGATTCAATCGTATGATAACCGATAGATTTGTCCCGTGTGGACAAGTTAGGAATGTATAAAGCAAACACCTTCATTCACTTGTTTTTCATCCGTTTCGAGATATTTCGTCGGTACCTTTCCGCTGGTTCTCCGTATACAAAGATAGATTAGATGTTCATTTCAACGTTGTTTCACAGCTTTGAAATGATTATCTATTCTATTACAGTGTACTCGGAGAACAGCGGGGAGGTGCTGCCGAAATTTTCTCGAAACGGTTGAAAGCACAAGAGAATGGGTGTTCGCTCTATACATTCTTAATGGGATAGAAGCCTTACCCCCGACAGCCGAAACACACACATACAACAAGAATACACAACAAACACATCATTAGAGAGTGATTCAAGATATTCAAGTTAAAACCAATATATGATACTCGATGATAATATGAAACTTTCATATTCTCATCGATACTCATATATGAAACTCAAAGCGCCACTTAGTCCCCGTCTATCGGTTAACATACGTTCGATATTCGTCGTGACATTGAACTATACGAAGGTTGTTAAATATCGGACGGTATAGCTCGATACTAACAACTGTCGTATAGTCTATGTGACGAGAAGATTCAATCGTATGATAACCGATAGATTTGTCCCGTGTGGACAAGTTAGGAATGTATAAAGCAAACACCTTCATTCACTTGTGTTTTCATCTGTTTCGAGAAATTTCGTCGGTACCTTTCCTCTGGTTCTCCGTGTACAAAGATAGATTAGATGTTCATTTCAATGTTGTTTCACAGCTTTGAAATGATTATCTAATCTATTACAGTGTACTCGGAGAACAGCGAGGAGGTGCTGCCGAAATTTTCTCGAAACGGTTGAAAGCACAAGCGAATGGGTGTTCGCTCTATACATTCTTAATGGGATAGAAGCTTTACCCCCGACAGCCGAAACACACACATACAACAAGAATACACAACAAACACATCATTAGAGAGTGATTCAAGATATTCAAGTTAAAACCAATATATGATACTCGATGATAATATGAAACTTTCATATTCTCATCGATACTCATATATGAAACTCAAAGCGCCACTTAATCCCCGTCTATCGGTTAACATACGTTCGATATTCGTCGTGACATTGAACTATACGAAGGTTGTTAAATATCGGACGGTATAGCTCGATACTAACAACCGTCGTATAGTCTATGTGACGAGAAGATTCAATCGTATGATAACCGATAGATTTGTCCCTTGTGGACAAGTTAGGAATGTATAAAGCAAATACCTTCATTCACTTGTGTTTTCATCTGTTTCGAGATATTTCGTCGGTACCTTTCCTCTGGTTCTCCGTGTACAAAGATGGATTAGATGTTCATTTCAATGTTGTTTCACAGCTTTGAAATGATTATCTATTCTATTACAGTGTACTCGGAGAACAGCAGGGAGGTGCTGCCGAAATTTACTCGAAACGGTTGAAAGCACAAGCGAATGGGTGTTCGCTCTATACATTCTTAATGGGATAGAAGCCTTACTCCCGACAGCCGAAACACACACATACAACAAGAATACACAACAAACGCATCATTAGAGAATGATTCAAGATGTTCAAGTTAAAACCAATATATGATACTCGATGATAATATGAAACTTTCATATTCTCATCGATACTCATATATTAAACTCAAAGCGCCACTTAGTCCCCGTCTATCGGTTAACATACGTTCGATATTCGTCATGACATAGAACTATACGAAGGCTGTTAAATATCGAACGGTATAGCTCGATACTAACAACCGTCGAGACGACATTTGGGAGTTGGACTCTAGTTCCCGATATTGAACCCCTCCTTTCACTTATGAATAAACTAACTGCCCTGTCGGACTCTACCTGTCTGACCTCTATTCGCCTCCTCTCGCTGATAGGAAAGGAGAGAAAAACAAAGCAATGCCAAGAGTGCAGTCTGTGATACATGAGTATCCTCAAATTTAACTTTGATTATCGATAATTTATTCTTTTCAACTACAAACGCACACACAAAGCATATGCACGGATTTTCTCCTTTGTCAGTAACCATCCCGTTCTTAGATTTCTCAATATAGTCATCATAACCTACAATTTATATGTTATACAGTCTAATATGGCCCATGAGTACGTCAGAGTTAAGGACTCGATGTATGTGGATTGGCAACAATGTATGCAACCTAAGTTTGTCGCGGGAGTTGCTGTTTTTATTGAATTTGCACACACACATAATAAGATCGTGATAGAGAAAATTCTCTGCCCATGCGATAGATGTGGGAATAAGTACTGGCAGAAGGTAGAATAGGCAGAGCTTCATATCGTAAAATATGGTTTTACTAGACTTTATACAACTGTCACGCCCCGCTTCCCAGTGTACGCTAGATTGGGTATGTGACATAGCTAACCATGCTACCTGTGGGTAGGAAGTATCCATCCACAGTCACATTACGGCTGTAGAGATATCAAGAACAAGATAAAACTATCTAAAACATGTCCATAATCCAGAATAACATGAGTCAATAATAAATAAATGCGGAAGCAAATGATCCAATACAAATAACTGAAAAGTGTGTCCCATAATGCGGGCTCACATCAGGAAATAAATGCAGGAAATAAAACTAACTACTACTGAACTCACAGCTCAGCCTGCTGGCTGAAGTACTCCTGCTCAGACTGCAACAGCGGTACAGAATCTGGGCCATGCAAAACCCATACGTCAGCGCATCATGTCATCAAGTAATATAATATGAACAGTGTAGCAGACAATGTAATATAAACATGAATACAGCAAGAATAACAATAATATGAATCATACCAGTACAGGGTAGCGTGCAGTGGGTAAACTAAACTGTTCTATCAGGTTTTCTATTCTAAAGTCTTTGAAACCAATTGAGTAATCCTCCATGTAACTCAAAGGATATGTCCCGTTACCCCCCGGGACCACGGATCAGGAATATGTGAACCAATAGTGGTTCTGTCCCGTTACCCCCCGGGACCACGGATCAGGAAAATGTAAGAGTCAAGAATGGCTCTATCCCGTTACCCCCCGGGACCACGGATCAAGTAATACCCTTTTAAGTTACACTTTAGTTTACACTTTTGATTTTCCCATACCCCCAAGCTATGTATGTCGAGTCAGGTATTCAGTAATCAAGAACTAATGCCAACACAGGATCAGGTAAAAGCAGGTTTGTCTGGATAGACAACGGGAACGGTCCATGAGGACTACATGTTATGTTTGTTGGCATTAGACACAAGATCAGGTAATAGGTAAAGCCATGGTACATCAGGTCCAGCCAGGTAATGTATAAAGGTGTCATGTCATGTCAAGAGTGTACGGTACCATGTCATGTCAAATAGGAAGTGTAACAGGTCAAGTCAGGAAGCACAAGATGTCATGTGGGTGCTCATAATCAAACTAACATAAGCATGCGTATAAATAAACAAGCATGAGTACTATCAGAACAATAAACTGGAACATATAATATGATATGCAAATAGATATAATTTCAAGGATATGGATGCACAGTTATATATTAGGGTTACATTTATAGTTCCAATATTAATTAGGATGCAATTTATTAAATATGGAGTGTTAATATCACATTATTATGTAGTAATGTGATTTATGGATGCAATTATATGTATCTTAAATGCGATGGATGCAAACGGGTATCCGAAAAGTTATAAAACTATAAAATGGTAATGTGGGATGTACAACTAAGCAATATGTGATATAAATATTGATATAATAATATTAATATGGATAGCATATTCAAAGCGATTAATAACTATAAAAGTGGTATTGATTAACCATGCACAAGAAAGTTCTGTTCAGAAATTCAGCGTCACCCTAATTTGTAAAATAGCTTAAAAATAACAAACGTTCTTCAAAGGGACGTGTCTTATACCAAAACAAAGATAATTCAATAATATTTTCAGTTTTATAAGTATAAGCATCTCAGATTGTCCCTACAAAAAGTTATGAATATTCGAAGTTGAAAGTTTGCTGCTGGAATTTCCCTGGACAGCAGTTTGGAGACATTTTCATTTGCATTTTAAATTATTTAAACAATTTATTTTGCAAGTAAATATTTCATAGAGTTATAGTATTCTAAGTTAGCTTCGTAACGAACTAAAGAACGTATACTAATGAGTTTTCTATGATTTATAATGAATTTTATACGGTAAGGTGTACAGTAAATTTCAGATTTGTCGTATCCGCTTTTTCAACGACGTTTCATGTGTAAACTATAATATTTTAAATATATAATATCATAAAATGCAGATTATAAATTAATTAAAGATAATAATAAGAAATATTATGACGATGTATATTTTAATTGATATGGATGCAGTATAATATAATCTAGTATGTCACAAGATAAGTTTTCATGATCTAGATTTAATATGATATAAACGGATGCAAACGGAACATCGAAACATTATAAAATTAAACATGGGGCACTAGATTTAAACTATAGGTATGGTATTTATTTAAATAGATATAAAATGAATTATATAGCATGTAGCAAGATTAACTTGCCTCGATGGGTCGCGAATCGGGAAAACGGAACGTTAACCGTCGGCGAGGAAAACTCGCGACGGGCGCACGGTTCACGGAATGAACCCAAACGACGAACAAAGGAACCATACAGGTCGGGGTACCTCGCTGGAACGTCAAGAAGCGTCACCGGCACGATGGAATTCCGGCAACAAAAGAACAGTTAAAAAAAATGAGAAACGAGACATGAAGTAAGAAGAGAAAGAATGATAAAAAGAAGTACGAGAGAATATGAGAGAGAGAGAAAAAGTGGAGAGAGAGAGATTATGGGGGAGAGAGAGATTACGGGAATAGAGAGAGAGAGATAGAGAAAGAGAGAGCTGCAGGTGAGGCCCACGGAATTAAAAGGAACGCGATTGGCTAAAGGGGAATCGTTAGTTAGGGATAAATATTAATTAAAGATTCAAAACATTTTAAGGAACAGTAGGATATATATATAGGTTAATTTAAAGATTTAAAAGATAGGTAATGAACGGTAAGATATCAGGTTAGTTAGAAAAATATATGCGATGGTTTTAATAATATTAAAATTTGGGATTTTGGCGCCAAATAAAACATTTCCAAATCGCTCCCGGGTCGAGTCCAAAAATTTAAAATTGAAATAATAGGATTTTAAGCGGGATCCAAATTTTAAAATTAAGTGTTTTATGATTAAAAAGCATACCCCCAAAACGGACACATGTACGCGCGCGTAGCCGTCCAAACTCGCCCGTTTCACTGAACGGGACGAGAACACAATGCACGGACGCTACCACGAGACTAGGAGTGTCAAGTAGGCCAAGATGAATATTTTCAATTTTATTTTAGATGCCAAAATTTGTTATATGTAGAAATGACTTTGCCGGGTAAATTTTACAGTAAGCAACAAACAAGCAAGTTAAATGCAATGAGTACCACATTATGCTCAAACAGTAACTGAAAATAGTCGCATTGGGCTCGGGTGTTACATTATACCCAACTACAAAAAGAATTTCGTCCTCGAAATTCCAAGAATACAAAGATAGATAACTACAAGAAAAGGTGAGGAAACCTCTGCCGGATTTCATCTTCTCGTTCCCAAGTGGACTCTCCATGCGAGCGATTACCCCAAGAAACAAGCACAAGGGGGATAACCTTGTTCTTAAGAACCTTTTCCCTTCGATCCACGATTTCAATCGGTCGCTCCTCAAAAGTCAAGTCTTCTCATACTGTTAGCTCCGAATGATCCAAAACGTGTGTTTCATCTCGAACATACTTACGGAGTTGAGATACGTGAAACACATCGTGCACATTTGCCAAGGACTGCGGTAACGCCAAACGATACGCTACCTCACCAACACGCTCCACGATCTCAAGGGTCCAACGAATCGAGGACTAAGCGTTCCTCGACTTCCAAAACGAATCACCCCTCTAGTCGGTGATATCTTTAAGAATACCAAATCACCCACGGTGAACTCTAGAGGTCTTCTTGACGTATCTGCCCAACTCTTCTGTCGGTCCTGTGCTGCCTTCATATGATTTCTGATAGGGTTAACCTTCTCAGCCGTCTGCACAACCAAATCTGGTCCCAATAATTTTCGTTCACCGACATCGTCCCAACAAACAGGTGAACGGCATTTACGACCATACAAAGCTTCAAATGGAGCCATCTGAATAGTTGCCTGAAAACTGTTGTTATAAGACAACTCCACCAAAAGTAGATGATCCTCCCAAGACCCCTTGAAGTCCAACATGCATGCTCTCAACATATCCTCAAGAGTTTGGATCGTTCTCTCCGACTGACCATCAGTTTGAGGATGATAAGCTGTGCTAAACATCAATCGAGTCCCCAAACTTTCCTGTAAACTCCTCCAGAAGTGTGATAAGAACCGAGTGTCCCGATCGGACACGATGCTCACAGGTTCTCTATGCAATCTTACAATCTCCTGCATGTACCGCTCTGCCAAAGTCTCTTTTGATTGACCAACCCGAAAAGGAATAAAGTGAGCTGTCTTGGTCAATCGGTCAACAATTACCCATACTGCATTGTTGCCTTTTGGACTCCACGGTAAAGCCGTCACGAAATCCATGGTTATATGTTCCCACTTCCACTGAGGAATCGGAAGTGGTTGCAATAAACCAGCAACCCTTTGATGTTCAGCCTTAACTTGCTGACACACCAAGCACTTTGCCACAAAGCGAGCAATCTCCCGCTTCATGCCCTCCCACCAGAAATGCTGTCGAATATCTCGGTACATCTTTGTGCCTCCTAAATGTACAGAATAAGCTGAACTGTGTGCCTCTTTCATAAGCTCTTCACGAACATCACCCTTTGGCACACACAAACAGCTACCATACCTCAATGAACCATCTTCATGGATCAATAAATCTGTTCGTAGCCCGACTTCAACCTGCTCTCGAAACTTTTACAGTCTAGGATCCTGCGATTGAGCTGCTTTAATATTCTCGATCAAAGACGAATGTACTTGCAGCTGCAACAACTGTCCCGAAGAACGCGGTAGCACAACCTCCAAGTCAAATCTTCGAAAATCTGCGACGATCTCCTTCTGCGTAGTTAACACCTGAATTACCGGTAACCGACTAAGCGCATCCGGCACAACATTAACCTTCCCCGGATGGTACTTAAGATCAAGATCATAGTCAGCCATCAGCTCCAACCATCTACGCTGTCTCATGTTAAGCTCCTTCTGTGTGAACACATACTTCAAGCTCTTATGATCTGTAAAAACTTCGACTCTTTCGCCCAAAAGGTAGTGTCTCCAAATCTTCAAAGCGAAAATCAAAGACGCAAGCTCCAAGTCATGAGTTGGATAATTCTTCTCATGGGTTTTCAACTGTCTCGATGCGTATGCTACAACCTTCCCATGCTGCATCAAAACACATCCTAATCCTTTCCCAGATGCGTCGCTGTGAATCACCAATCCTCCGGAATTGTCTGGCACGGTCAGAATAGGGATGGTTATCAACTTCTGCTTCAACGTCTCGAAAGCTAACGCACACTTATCCGCCCATACAAAAGGTACCTCATTGCGCGTAAGCTTGGTCAACGGCTCTGCCAGACGAGCAAAGTTCTCCACAAATCTCCTGTAGTATCCGGCTAATCCAAAGAAACTTCTTATCTCAGCAACATTCTTTAGAATAGGCCAATCTCGAACTGCTGCAATCTTTTCTGGATCGACGGCAATGCCATCGTCAGACACAATATGCCCCAAAAACCTTACTTCCTCCAGCCAAAACTCGCACTTACTCATCTTCGCATACAATTTCTCCTGTCTCAACGTCTGTAGTGCGATCTTCAAATGCTCAGCATGCTCTTCAAAACTCTTCGAGTAAACCAGAATATCGTCAATGAATACCATAGTGAACTGATCCAAGAACGGTGAAAAGATTCGGTTCATCAAGTCCATGAATACTGCCGGCGCATTCGTTACTCCGAAGGGCATCACTAAGTACTCGTAATGTCCATACCGAGTTCAGAATGCCGTCTTGCAAATATCTTCTGTTTTCACTCGGACCTGATGATATCCGGATCGTAAATCCAACTTCGAGAATACCCTCGCGCCACTAAGCTGCTCAAAAGTTCTCCAATGCGAAGGATCGGGTACTTGTTCTTGATAGCCACCCGGTTTAATTTTCAATAGTCGATGCACATCCTTCTTGTGCCATCCTTCTTCTTTACTAGAAGAACCGGAGCTCCCCAAGGCGAGTTACTGCTTCGAATCCAACCCTTTTCAAGCAATTCAGCAACCTGTTTCTTTACTTCTTCCAACTCTACTGGCGCCATTGGATAATACGCTTTAGATACTGGCACTGCACCAGGAATAAGATCAAATGCGAACTCCACGTCTCTCCTCGGCGGTAAACCCGATATATCTTCAAACACGTCCATAGAATCATGAACAACAGCCGGCTCTTTACTTTCATCACTTCCATTAATGCAAGAATATTGTTTGTCGGCCTAGCCCTAAACTCGACCGGCCCGACCAAACTGCTTCCTTAACGCAACTGCTGTCTGCTGCAAACTCCCTTTCATCCCAGATAAACTCTGATGCTCTTGGCTGCTGCACGTGTTTGTGAGAAAGTGGTCAAACCCAGAGAGACAATCTGCCTCTGGATGTCCACGTCCAGTCTGCGCATGAACCTCCGTGCCCTGTCTGCATCGTTGGCAACTAAAGGTCCAGCGAAACTACTGAGTCTCGTCCATTCTGCTACATGCACATCTACGGGTGCTCCTTTCTGCTTTAGTCCGATGAATTTCTCTTCCATTTCCTCCCGTGCAGTCCGTGGGAAGAACTTCTCCAGGAAACTCTTAGAAAAATCCGCCCCCTTGATCGGCTTGGGCAAGCGGGTCTCCTCAACAAGCCACCATTCTCGGGCGTAGTCCACTAGCTGAATGCGTACCACAACAACTTTTTTGTCATCTAGAATCTGTGCCGCAAAAAGCAGGTTCTCTGTGTCAACTAGCCACTGCTCCACTGGCAACGGCTCCTTTAAACCAGTAAATGTAGACGGACCCAACCGCCTGAAATCTGCTACGGTCCCTACTCGGTCAACTGGTCTAGCTCCAACATTGTTCACAGACTGATGAACGATCTGTAAACCTTCCCGAAACGAGTCCGCTTGCTGCTGGATCAGCTCGGTCTGTTTCTTTGATTCTCCAGCATTCCTCTTATCACTCCAAGCATGGCGGCTTCGTCCACACGCCTCTGGTATGTCTTCAATTTCTTACCGGCCATAATCCTGAACTCAAAATACCCAACATTAGCATGATGATAGATTTTGAATATAGATCAAGGCTAGAACTCCAAGATACTTAAATAGAGTACCGCATTGTAACTATGCCGCGGTATCATAGCCACAATTACATAACTCCATCCAAGTCGCCTAAGTCCTAGAGATAACAAGGAATCAGGTTTTCGAATCGATATGCAAAGGAAGTTTGCACATCGTAAAAGATATAATCAGGAAGAATGTGATTCAAGAATGGTAAAACGGTCAAGGTGGGAGGACATGTTTCCTAAACACGGGTATTCTGATTCGTGTATTGGGTACAATACCCAACTACAAAAAAATCAACCCGACTATCCTATGGCTCTGATACCAAAAGAACCATGTCACGCCCCGCTTCCCAGAGTACGCTAGATTGGGTACGTGACATAGCCAACCATGCTACCTGTGGGTAGGAAGTATCCATCCACAGTCACATTACGGCTGTAGAGATATCAAGAACAAGATAAAACTATCTAAAATATGTCCATAATCCAGAATAACATGAGTCAATAATAAATAAATGCGGAAGCAAATGATCCAATACAAATAACTGAAAAGTGTGTCCCATAATGCGGGCTCACATCAGGAAATAAATGCAGGAAATAAAACTAACTACTACTGAACTCACAGCTCAGCCTGCTGGCTGAAGTACTCCTGCTCGGACTGCAACAGCGGTACGGAATCTGGGCCATGCAAAACCCATACGTCAGCGCGTCATGTCATCAAGTAATATAATATGAACAGTGTAGCAGGCAATGTAATATAAACATGAATACAGCAAGAATAACAATAATATGAATCATACCAGTACAGGGTAGCGTGCAGTGGGTAAACTAAACTGTTCTATCAGGTTTTCTATTCTAAAGTCTTTGAAACCAATTGAGTAATCCTCCATGTAACTCAAAGGATATGTTCCGTTACCCCCCGGGACCACGGATCAGGAATATGTGAACCAATAGTGGTTCTGTCCCGTTACCCCCCGGGACCACGGATCAGGAAAATGTAAGAGTCACGAATGGTTCTGTCCCGTTACCCCCCGGGACCACGGATCAAGTAATACCCTTTTAAGTTACACTTTAGTTTACACTTTTGATTTTCCCATACCCCCAAGCTATGTATGTCGAGTCAGGTATTCAGTAATCAAGAACTAATGCCAACACAGGATCAGGTAAAAGCAGGTTGGATAGACAACGGGAACGGTCCATGAGGACTACATGTTATGTTTGTTGGCATTAGACATAAGATCAGGTAATAGGTAAAGCCATGGTACATCAGGTCCAGCCAGGTAATGTATAAAGGTGTCGTGTCATGTCATGTCAAGAGTGTACGGTACCATGTCATGTCAAGTAGGAAGTGTAACAGGTCATGTCAGGAAGCACAAGATGTCATGTGGGTGCTCATAATCAAACTAACATAAGCATGCGTATAAATAAACAAGCATGAGTACTATCAGAACAATAAACTGGAACATATAATATGATATGCAAATAGATATAATTTCAAGGATATGGATGCACAGTTATAGATTAGGGTTACATTTATAGTTTCAATATTAATTAGGATGCAATTTATTAAACATGGAGTATTAATATCACATTATTATGTAGTAATGTGATTTATGGATGCAATTATATGTATCTTAAATGCGATGGATGCAAACGGATATCCGAAAAGTTATAAAACTACAAAATGGTAATGTGGGATGTACAACTAAGCAATATGTGATATAAATATTGATATAATAATATTAATATGGATAGCATATTCAAAGCGATTAATAACTATAAAAGTGGTATTGATTAACCATGCACAAGAAAGTTCTGTTCAGAAATTCAGCGTCACCCTAATTTGTAAAATAGCTTAAAAATAACAAACGTTCTTCAAAAGGGACGTGTCTTATACCAAAACAAAGATAATTCAATAAGCGTTTCAGTTTTATAAGTATAAGCATCTCAGCTTGTCCCTACAAAAAGTTATGAACATTCGAAGTTGAAAGCTTGCTGCTGGAATTTCCCTGGACAGCAGTTTGGAGACATTTTCATTTGCATTTTACATTATTTAAACAATTTATTTTGCAAGTAAATATTTCATAGAGTTATAGTATTCTGAGTTAGATTCGTAACGAACTAAAGAACGTATACTAATGAGTTTTCTATGATTTATAATGAATTTTATACGGTAAGGTGTACAGTAAATTTCAGATTTGTCGTATCCGCTTTTTCAACGACGTTTCATATGTAAACTATAATATTTTAAATATATAATATCATAAAATGCAGATTATAAATTAATTAAAGATAATAATAAGAAATATTACGACGGTATATATTTTAATTGATATGGATGCAGTATAATATAATCTAGTATGTCACAAGATAAGTTTTTATGATCTAGATTTAATATGATATAAACGGATGCAAACGGAACATCGAAACATTATAAAATTAAATATGGGGCACTAGATTTAAACTATAGGCATGGTATTTATTTAAATAGGTATAAAATGAATTATATAGCATGTAGCAAGATTAACTTGCCTCGATGGGTCGCGAATCGGGAAAACGGAACGTTAACCGTCGGCGGGGAAAACTCGCGACGGGCGCACGGTTCACGGAATGAACCCAAACGACGAACAAAGGAACCACACGGGTCGGGGTACCTCGCCGGAACGTCGAGAAGCGTCACCGGCACTACGGAATTCCGACAACAAAAGAACAGTTAAAAAAAATGAGAAACGAGACATGAAGTAAGAAGAGAAAGAATGATAAAAAGAAGTACGAGAGAATATATGAGAGAGAGAGAAAAAGTGGAGAGAGAGATTATGGGGGAGAGAGAGATTATGGGAATAGAGAGAGAGAGATAGAGAAAGAGAGAGCTACAGGTGGGGCCCACGGAATTAAAAGGAACGCGATTGGCTAAAGGGGAATCGTTAGTTAGGGATAAATATTAATTAAAGATTCAAAACATTTTAAGGAACAGTAGGATATATATATAGGTTAATTTAAAGATTTAAAAGATAGGTAATGAACGGTAAGATATCAGGTTAGTTAGAAAAATATATGCGATGGTTTTAATAATATTAAAATTTGGGATTTTGGCGCCAAATAAAACATTTCCAAATCGCGCCCGGGTCGAGTCCAAAAATTTGAAATTGAAATAATAGGATTTTAAGCGGGATCCAAATTTTAAAATTAAGTGTTTTATGATTAAAAAGCATACCCCCAAAACGGACACATGTACGCGCGCGTAGCCGTCCAAACTCGCCCGTTTCACTGAACGGGACGAGAACACAATGCACGGACGCTACCATGAGGCTAGGGGTGTCAAGTAGGCCAAGATGAATATTTTCAATTTTATTTTAGATGCCAAAATTTGTTATATGTAGAAATGACTTTGCCGGGTAAATTTTACAGTAAGCAACAAACAAGCAAGTTAAATGCAATGAGTACCATATTATGCTCAAACAGTAACTGAAAATAGTAGCATTGGGCTCGGGTGTTACAACAACTTAGAAATATCACGGGGAAGGAGAAGAACACAGTAATGCGGCAGAAGAAGAAGGAGAACATGATAATGCGGCAAAAGAAGAAGGAGAAGACGGTAATGCGGCAGAAGAAAAAGACGGTAATTTCTTTCCATCAGAAGAAATGGAGGATATGGTAGAGCCTGCCTTAGGTGAATCTATTCATACCGAAGATGACATTCCTTCCGGTCAAGGACCGCGTGCGAATAAATATGAAAATTTCATGAATGATGCTAGAAAACCAATTTATGTGAATGTAAAGTATTCCACCCTCTCATGGTTCTTCCAACTTTTCCAGATTAAGTGCCTAAATGGATGGAGCAACAAGTCATTCACAAGGCTTCTTTCGTTCTTGAAAGATTCTATGCCCCCGGGAAATAACGTGCCCGACAGCTGGTACGGAGCCCAGAAGATGATGTCTGATTTAGGTCTGAAGTGTGAGAAGATTCAAGCATGTCCTAAAAATTGCGTATTGTGCTGGAAAGAGAATTCAGATTTGAAAGAGTGTCCAACATGCGGAGAGGCCAGGTATAAACCGAAAGATTCTGATAAGAAGCCTGATATAATTGTCAAGATAGCACGATACTTTCCCATAACACAGAGGCTGCAGAGGCTATTCAGGTGCAAGAACAATGATTTGGCATCACCGTGCTCCTCCAAGTGAAGATGGAAAAATGAACCATCCAAGAGATTCACCGGTATGGAAGGATTTCGATAGGAGGCACGTAATATTCAGTAGCGATCCTCGCAATGTCAGGCTCGGACTGGCTAGTGATGGCTTCTGCCCATTCAACTATATGGCTGGAAGTCATTGCACATAGCCCGTTGTAATAATAATTTATAATCTGTCGCCTTGGTTGGTTATGGACCAATCATACTTTATGATGCCTCTTTTTATCAACGGACCAAACTCACCGGGAAACAATATCGACGTCTATCTCCGACTTCTGATCGAGGAGTTAAAATCTTTGTTCATTGATGGTGTAGAGACTTACGATGCAAACTCAAATACAACCTTCATACTGTGTGCGGCTTTAATGTGGAAAATTAATGACTTTGCTGCGTATGGAATGCTATCAGGTTGGTCCGTATATGGTCACAAAGCATGTTCTCATTGGCATCAATATACAACATCGAAATTCTTGAATTTTAGCAGGAAGGTTTGTTATTGCGGCCATCGACGTTTCCTGCCTCTAGACCACCCCTACAGGTTAGACACTGTTCACTTTGATGGTCATCAGGAGCTTCTTGGACCTCCAGCTCCATTGTTCGGAGAGGACGTGACTGCTCAGTGGGATGGTTACAATAATGTGACCTTCGGGATGGATCCGACAAAACAGGTCAAACCACCATTTTGGAACAAGTTAAGCATTTTCTTCGAGCTTCCGTACTGGTCAACAAATTTAGTGCGTCATTGTCTGGACATCATGCATATAGAGAAGGGAGTATCAGAGCACATACTCAACTTGCTTCTTTGTAAAGACGGGAAATCGAAAGACAGCCTGAATACTCGGATGGATCTACAGGAGTGGGAAATAAGAAGTGAATTGCACCCTAGACTGGTAGCGGGTAAACCAGGCAAGTTTTTTCTTCTCAATGCCGCTTATCATATGTCACAACCGGAGAAGAAAAGATTCATGCAGGTGTTGCATGATTTGAAAGTTCCCACAGGTTTCTCAGGATCATTCAGCAAGAAAATAAAAATTATGAAAGGCAAGATTGATGGGCTGAAAATTCATGATCACCATGTTATCGTGGAGCAACTTCTTCCATTAGCCTTCAGGACTTCTCTCCCCGAATCGGTTGGTCTAGTAATCAACGACCTATATTGTTTTTTCAGAGAGTTGTGTGCTAAAACACTGGATGTTGTAACGCTGGATAAACTAGAAAATTCTATTGCGTTGATACTTTGCAAGTTTGGGCGTATTTTTCCACCGTCATTCTTCGATACCATAATACACCTGACGGTTCATCTTGCAACTGAGTCTAAGTTAGCCGGACCGGTACAATATCGATGGATGTATCCCATCGAGAGGTACGTGGAATTTTTCGTTTCGCACAATTTTTACCTGTATGCCCGTATTTATTTATTCAACATATTTTCTTTAGGTACCTCTATACTCTTAAAAAGTATATACGCAATAGAAATCGACCAGAGGGTTCTATCATGCAATGTTATCTCCTTGATGAAGCAACCACATTTTGTTCCCGCTATCTGGACGAGAACATTGAGACGAGACTTAACCGGCCTCGAAGAATTCAAGACGGGTCATATGGTAAAGACGATTATAAAATGGTGGACACTATGTTTATCAAAAAGATATACCGGTTTATCTTGTTTAATTGCGCATGTCTTGAACAAATTAGAGAGTAAGTTTTTTTGGATTAATTATTATATTTGTGTTTGTGTGTGTATTAAATGATATAATATTAATGTCATAATTTATTGTCGAAAACAGAATTCATTTTAACGAGTTACGTGAGGGGCATCCTGATTGGATCGCTGAATGATTGGAAAAATATCATCAGAATAATTTTTGCGATTGGGTTGCAGATCATGTAAGTTATTCGAATAACATGTTTTTGCTATCAGTTTTAATCTAAACTTATATCGTTATGTATTTGTCGTAAAATTTGTTTTGCTAGATCCACGATCCAAACTTGTCTGCATCATTTGAGAGTGATTCAAGATGTTTAGCTCAATTTCCTAGTATGGAGGTTGCATATTATAAAGGATTCGGTGTCCTTGGATACAAATTCGAAGTTAAGGACATAGAAACATCTAGAACCACTCAGAATAGTGGGATTGCGACGGTAGGATCGGACGGTGTGATTTATTATGGATACTTCAATTGTATACTCGGCATCCACTATCCCGGACGATCAGAACCCTTTTATATATTCCAGTGTACTTGGTACGATACGCGAACCGATACGGATAAGTGGAGAAGCAATCTTGGGACTTGGAAAGATGAATATGGATTGACCAGTGTGAACACACTTCGATTTTACGGTCAGGAAGATCCGTTTATCTTTCCGAACCAAGCGTTCCAAGTATACTACTCACAGTGTTTGAGGCATCCGGGATGGAGTGTCGTATGCCGTTGGAAACTCAGGAATGTCTACGATGTCCCAGAATTCGAGGACAGCGATGAGGATGAAGAAGAGAGAAGACTTAGAGTGCTCCAACCGTCTGTTTTGAAAGACGGGTTGTCTTCGGATGATCATGAAGTTACGTGGGTTAGAAATGATATCGATGATGAAATCCAACTAGATATGTCTAATACGCCCACGAAACGAAAAAAGGTTATCAATAATGTTATATTATTACTTCATATTTTACGATCTATACATATATAGTCAATACTTATAATGATTGTCTAATGCGTCCACGAACCATTTATCTAGATTTGACGACGACGACGGGAGCAGCGAGGGGCGGCAGGAGCTCCAGCCGCGGTACCGGCAGAGGCAGAGCGGTTCTGCCGCCCATAGAGCTGCGTAGGGAGCTTCAGAGGGCCGGTCTTGCACCCTGATCGGAGACCCCTTCGGATGTCTCCTTCCGTATAGACTTTGCCACACCTCCAGGTATATTGCACGCATATTCATTTTGAATATAATATTATAGATATACATGCCTATTCATGTCAAAATTACTTATATTGTCAATGTTTGATTATCTAGCTGTTGGTGATGCGTCCACATCAGGGACAGAGGCCACTCCCGCACCTCCAAGTATGTTTATATATCATATAGCATGTATATTGATTAAGAATTCTATATCATAAATATACACACATTCCTTTTGCTCTTACTTAGATAATCATTTTTTTAATTGTCTAGCTATAGGTGGTACCTCCACATCTCGGGCAGAGGCCACCACCGCACCTGCGGGTATGTTTATATATCCTATAGTGCATGCATATTGATTTAGAATGTTATATTATTGATCTATACATTCTTTTTGCAATTACTTATATAATCTATTTTTAATTGTCTAATTATAGGTGGTGCGTCCACATCTGACGCAGGGGCCACTCCCGCCACTTCCGTACCCTCCGCTCAGTCTGTAGGTTAGTATGAATAAATATAAAATATTTATTCATTTTACATATCCTCTAAAGAATAAATATGAACTTCATGGAAATTTAGCGTCAATGTTTATTTTCTAGTTGGAGGGGATGCGTACGCATCCGGGTTACCGGATGTTCCTCACCGGAGGAACTATCGTCCCGCTCGTGCTGCTGCCCGGGCCCAAGCTCATGCTTTAGTCACCAAAGGTATATATCACACTTCAATTTTCGTTAAACCTTGATTTCTTAATACAACTTTTTCTTAATATTGATTATCTTGATATTTCTTGCAGACGCAGGGCCTCCCCATCCCGAGAGGGGGACTCGAGGCCCGAATCAGTCCCACAGGCTGAGGCCCGACAGAACTAGTGGGGAGGCAGTATTCCCCCTCTTTTTTACCCCTGATTATCGCTATACCGGCGATCATGCCGAGAGGTTCGGCCGGTATATGGGGGATGAGAGTCGGCTCGTGAAGAACTATCCACTTCACGTTGAGTGGGGCTACCAGCACCGGTGCTCATTCGCCCTCTTCTGGGATCAGACTCGGGTATTAATATATATTTTCATTTGATTTATCCAATATATTTATTATTAACACTTGCAATCTAATAACAATGTTTTTCTTTTGTATTTTCAGTTGGATTACGATTTTCAGCCTGTACCCGACCCTGATCACCCTGGGAGGGTGCTCGATCTTCACGCTCTGTACAATGGCCTGATGAAGAACATGCAGACGAAGGTCCGATACAACAGGAATGAGCTGAAGACCGACTGCTATTCCCTATGGATGGCGACCCCCGAGGCAGAGAGAGCGGCCCTCTTATCTACTCCGGCCTTTGCGAGAGTCGACGTAGATACATGGCCTCTATTGTGCGAATATTTTGACTCTCATCGCAAACATGTATGTATTTTAAATGTAATTCATTATTTAGTATATAATTTATTTTTTTGTGTTGCTTAATTAGAAAACTAAATGTGAATGTGTTGTGCAGAAACAGGCCGATCAAAATAAAGAGAATAGGAAGTCGGCGAAGAAGGGTCGCCCCATTTATACAGGTGGCTCGAGAAATATTACTCGTGCCATGGAGTTATCGGTAAATTACAATAGACCGGCCTTTGTGATATAATGTAATATTAAGAGTTATTTTCTAATATATCTAATATTAGGAGTTATTTTCTAATATTGCAGAGAGCTCAGACCCTGGCGCAAGGTGGTACACCGAGCGTGTTGTCCGCATATCTTGCCATCCACGGCACCTCGACAGATCCCACCACGGGCGAGCTTCGATACCCCGACGCCGCTACCTAGGAGTATTGCGTAAGTGTTAATATTTATTCAACCCCTATTTGAAATTTTAGTTTTGAAAGGTTCAAATTTAAATGATATACTTATATTTTACTGGTTAATGTGGGTGTAGGAGCGGGTGGTTGAGCAGGCCGCGGAATCGGGGATCGATTTTACCGGACAGAACGATCTGATGCTGCTGACCCCAGTCCTGGACGCCGCACACGGATGGCACCAAGGAGGTTTGGAGAGAGACTGAGGACTGGGCCCTAGCAGGGCCCATATGAGGTTGGGCTCCACTCCGGCGGTTACTTCCTCCGTCTCCAGTGAACGACGTTTCCAGCAAGAACTGGAGAGCTTAAAGGCCACCGTTCATGAGTTGAAGGAGATGTTGGTATGTATACTACTTAATAGTAAAATATTATGTCATATTATAGATAGCAACATACCAATATTAGTACGTAGCCTGAGCTTATTTGGTTGTAGACTTACCTTTGATTAATCATACATACATATCCAATTAAAATAAACTACGGTTTTCCAAACTAGATATCCAAACGAAGCCTAAGTCCCTAAGTATACATAGATTGGGGTTTCGAAATAACTTGATAATGATACGAATTCTACTAATACACAGTTCTTACTCGTTTATTACACACGTAGGTCCAGACGCGACAGGGTACATCGGTCGAGCCTCCACATGCATCTCCTTCGGCTGTGGCTCCGCAAGCCACTACATCGGCTGCAGTTCTGCAGACAGCTCCTATAGCTCCACTTCCCGCTCAGACTCCCGCAGCTACGGCTTCGCAAGCCACTACCTCGGCGGAGGTTGCGCAGACCACTCCTATAGCTCCACAGCCCGCTCAGACTCCCGCACACTCCACATTGCATGACTTATTGACTCAGGGTATATCCGAGGAGCAGGCGCGCCAGATTATGGCGTTTATCAGAGGTGGAGTTGGACCGAGCTAGGGTAGCTTTTTAATTCTTATATTTTAAACATGTATTTATTTATATGATACATATTGTACTATATTTTGGACGATATTGATATTGGTGGTGTTTGCGTGTTTATATTGATATCATATTCTGCTTGTTGATTTCTTTTGTATATTATGCGTGAGATGTGATTATGAATACTGCGATATATGTTCTGCGTGTTGATTAATTTTATATATGATGTATATATTATTGTGCACAGGGCGAGAAAAAAATAGGCAACCTTTTTTTTAAAAAACCTGATAATATGTACCTACGGATTAATCCGTAGGGCCCAACATTGCCCCTACGGATTAATCCGTAGGAACCTTTTTTACCCCTACAGATTTATCCGTAGGGGCAAAATATCAGGATACCTGATATTTTGCCCCTATGATCTCAGTAATAGGGGTTATACTTGTCCCTATGGATATATCCGTAGGGGCAAACAAATGCCCCTACACGGGTATCCGTAGGGACAAAATATCAGGATACCTGATATTTTGTCCCTACACATCCGGACCTACGCACTTATCCGTAGGGGCAACTATTTGGCCCTGCGGATAAATCCGTAGGGACACCTAATTTATTTTATAAGCCGATAAATTAAATAAATTTTTTGTCCCTACAGCCTAATCCGTAGGGACAACTGGATCTACACATTACTCCGTAGGGGCAATTTTTTGACCGTAGGGGCATGTTCAAGGCTAAGACTTGCACCTACGGCGTTTGCACCTACAGGGTAATTTATTGCCTCTACGGATATATCCGTAGGGGCAGTTATTTGCTCCTACGGAAAAATCCGTAGGGGTAACCCCTATTTGTAGTAGTAAATCAGGGTTAGGGTTATGATTAAAGGTTAATGGTTAGGGTTCGAACTAATGGTTAGAGTTAGGGTTAGGGTTATAACTGTTACTAAATATGTGTGTGTGCATACACACACATACACATACACACAAACATAGACACGCACACGCACACAAGCATACATACACATATACACACACACACACACACACTTATACAAACATACACAAACCTTGATTCATCATCATTCTTCTCTACATTGAATTCTTTTCAAATCTCACCAACCCTAAATCCAAAATCTTAAACTCGATTAAGAAAACCCTTAAGTTTAAATAATTGTACCCTAAAGTAAAAATTTTGAAACCTTGAAATTCAAACGTAAACGTAAGACCAATTCAAATTAAATCTTAAAGTAAGTGTATGATATTCAATGATAATATGAAATTGTCATATTCTCATCGATAATTAATCATATGTGAAAATGAAAATGTGACTTAGTTTCCGTCTATCGGTTAACATACGTTTGATGTTCGTCGTAACATAAAACTACACGAACGTTGTTAAACACCGGACGTTATTGTTCAGTTTTTAACAACCGCCGTGTAATCTATATGAAGAGAATTAATATTCGATCGTATGATAACCGATAGATTTGTCCCGTGTGGAAAAATTAGAAATGTATAAATTAGACATCAGCATTGAAACGATTATCTGTTCTATTACAGTGTACTCGGAGAACAGCGGGAAGGTGCTGCCGAAATTTTCTCGAAACGAATGAAACCAAAAATGAATGAGTGTATACTTTATACATTCTTAATGTGATAGGTGCCTTATCCCTACCGTCGTCACTCTCGACATCCTATAATGAATATTTAATATTATCATCATCTTTATTGGAAGAAAAATCCAACTCTTGAGTTTTGAGATTAGAAAGAGAAAGTTCTCAATAGAAGTTTGAGGAGAGACCAATCCAATAACAATTGAAACCAAATTTGACGATGTTGTAAATTAAACTTAACACTAACACTTTTTATTATCTGTCTATCTTATATTTGTCACGAAATCTTAATTCTGCGACTCTTATCTATAGGAACCTTGCTACGTTCCATTTTCTTCCACTATGGCATTCCCGTACCTTCACGACAAGAGTTGGATATACGTCGATGTTTTCTTGAGAGCCACTGATTTTTCCTTAACGGTGTTTACATTTTCACCAATTTTACCTACGCACGTTTTGGGATACCAAAGAGCAAAAAATCTATTGTTCTTGCTATAAGTGTATGAATACGCGATTGCAGAAAAAGTCGGATGTTGAGTTACACATCATGAAAAACGGTTCGTTAGAGATTACGCTAAGTGGGATATTCACGGAGAAAAGGACGATGGAGGGCCAGTGCAAGAGACGGAAAATGAATTCATTGAAGCAGAAACCGAAGAGTGGTAAGGGATAGTAGAAGAAGAGAAGGAATGGCGGTTTGAAGAAGACGAAATCGTCGAAAACGATGATACCGTGTTCGCTCCGGTCGATGACATGAATGGGCTTATAAATGCCGCTAAACTTCCTTATGATACGGAAAGCACTGGACTCGTGTTATTGGAGAAGTACAAGCCTTCCTCGAGAATCTCTCTATATCTAAATTGTAAAGGGTTTTCGATACAACCTTTTTTCATACATCTCTTCCAGATTAAGTGCAACAACAGATGAAGTGACCTGTCTTGCACTGATCTCCTAGCATTGCTGAAGGAAGCTTTTCCCGACGAAAATGATGTGCCACCGAGCTGCTGCGAGGCGCAAAAGATAGTCATAAATATCAACCTAAAGTGTGAGAAGATATATGCATACGAGAATGACTGCGTTTTGTTCCGGAAAGAACACACCGCACTAAAAAACTACCCAGTGTGCAGGCAAAGCCGATTCAAGTCTAAGAAAAACTCCCGTTCGAGTAATGTGCCCATGAATATTCTTTGTCATTTTCTGTTATTACCAAGACTACAGCGGTTATTTATGTATGAGGAGACAACATCCGAAATGCAGTGGCACTATAAAGCGCCCCGTAAAGAGGGAAAAATAAGTCATCTTAGAGATTCGATATCGTGAAAAGTTTTAAATGAAAAACATGTTTCGTTCAACGTAGACCCTCATAACGTGAGGTTGGGGATTGCGAGCGACGATTTCAATCCATTTGGGATAGTTCGCAACGGGCGTACTCACGGTATTTGGCCCGTTGTGCTGACTATGTAGAACCCGCCGCTATGGAGGGCTATGACGCAGTATTATTTTACGTTGGCACTTTTAATCGACGATCTCTCGTCTCCTGGGAAAAATATTGATGTGTACCTTCAACCCTTGATCGATAAGTTAAAGTTGCTATGAAAACCTAGTGTAAGAACCTATAATGCAGATGGTAAACAATTTTTTCAGATGCATGCTGCTTTGTTGTGGATGGTTAATGATTTTCCTTACTACGACATGCTGTTGGGATGGAAAACTCAAGGTAAGCTTGCTTGTCCTGCTTATCATATTCATACGAGCATCGTATGCTTGAAGTTTAGCAGGAAAGAGTCGTTTATGGGTCATCGACGATTCTTGCCTATAACTCACAGATTCAGAAGGAATAAAGAAATGTTCAATGGAAAGATGAAGACCGGTATGCCACCTGAATTATTGTCCGGTAATGACATACTGCAACAATGGAGATGTTATCAGAATATCACATTCGGAAAGAAGCAAAATAAAGATGCAATGTCATACCCATTGGCTGGAAGAACCTTTATGGTTTATTTCAACTTCCGTACTAGTCCGATCTACCGTTGCACCACAATTTAGATGTCATGCATATCGAGAAGCACGTCTCCGAGCATATCATCAATCTTCTGCTGTATAAGATTGGAAAAATGAAGGACAATCTCAACGTCCGTCGTGATTTGACGAATTTGGATGGTTTATCCATTAGAAAAGAATTGCAAGCTCGGCCTGTGGCTGGTAAACCGGGTTATTACGAGATCCCACTGGCAATCTACAACATGAACAAAGAGGAGAAGTGGAGATTCTTGCGTGTGTTGAAAGAATTGAAAGTCCCCGACGGTTTCTTATTAAACATTTCCAAACAGGTGTAGGTAGAAAACAGAAAAATTGTAGGACTCAAGAGCCACGATTATCACATATTGATGCAGCATCTTCTTTCTTTATGCCTCAGAGCATCGGTAAAACTAGAACTTGGTCTCGTGCTTAACGACTTTTGCATGTATTTCCTCCAATTGTGTTCCAAAAACGTGGACGTCAATGAGATAGCAGAGCTCGAAAAAGACATTCTTTTGATCCTCTGTAAGCTCAAAACTATCTTTCCACATTTCTTTTTCGACATTATTGTTCATTTGTCCATCCATCTGGCAACCGAGATCAGGATTGGTGGTCCAGTCCATTACCGTTGGATATATCCAATCAAGAAGTATTGTTGACGTTTATTATTCATCATTTAAATTGCAAAGAATTATCATGAATTATTAATTTATTTTATTTTCAACAGATATCTGTTAACTTTAAAAAACTATTTCCGCAACAAGTCTAGTCCTGAAGGTTCGATTGCTCAAGGTTATCTTCTGGAAGAAGTCACGTCTTTCTGTGCTCGTTTCCTGAACGATGATATCAGGACGAATCTGAACGAACCGCAGAGTGTTCCTGACGGTCCAATTGAAGTAGGAGAGCTAAAGAACATGTCTTACAATCTCACGGTCAGTGTACATGCATACATTTTGATAAACAATGATTGTTTTGCTAAATATGTAGAGTAAGTGTTTATTATTTCATCGTTTTAAATGTTCGAAATTAAATTTTATCTAATTAATATAACTGTATATTAACGAATAGAGCGCACAAAGATATACTCACGAGATCGAATTATAGGACGTGGTCGAATGATAGGATCGAAGAAGAACAGAGACGCACTTTCTCCGCCCATCCATACGTTGGTAAGAAATGACATTGGCCAATTGATTGTCACGGATCAAGATTTTGAGAATCCACCCAACGAATCTTCTGATAATGTACCACATAAACGTGTTAGGTAATGAACTTAAATTGAATGTTCTAAATTTTATAATGATTATAAGTAATGAAATAACGTTTATGTGTGTGTGTGTGTATGTGTAGGATTTGATCAGGGGCGCAGACAAAGGCACTAAACGCTATAAGAGATAGCATGTACAGGACATTCTAAGATGATCCATACTCGCCGACGAGACTGTCCCAAGACTCTCAGCAGGCATAGGAGCCGCAGCAACAACGCCTATCCCTAGCAGCGCTTCCCTATTACCGCCGCATCACCCCCATGGCTCCCTATTCACACCGCATCACTCCCGACTGTCTCTCTATCTCTACTAATGCTCCTCCTATTACTGCCACATCACCCTCCATGACCCCCTACTCACACCGCATCATCCCCGACTGTCCCCTATCCTTACTAGAGCTCGCCATACTATCGCCAGATCACCGGCAGTGTCGCAGCCTCCCCTACCCTTACTAGTGCGTCAGCAGGTCCTCATACTCTCGTCACTCCTGCGCATGGTGCATAGTTTACTCATTTAAAATTTGATACATCATTACAATATTGGTAGATATTAAATCATCTAACAATTTATTGTTTGCAGATCCGTATTCTATTCGCGAGATAGCGTTTGGCACCGGTTCTAGCGCCACGCCGGGGACAACATGTATAATCGTTATTTCTTAAAGTTTTTAAATAACGATTGTAATTTAAAATTTTCAAATTCTATATTCATATTCTAAAAAATTTCAAATTCTATATTTATATTTTCGCAGGCTCAACTGTCTATGGCTAAGATACCTGGGGCCGGAGGAAGCAAAGAAAAGTCATCCAAGAAATTCACGATGGACTCTGCGGTTCTCATCAAGCTGGGCCAAAGATGAAGCTGAAAATAAAAAGAATGGGTTACTATTGGCCCGTGATGATTCAGGGCTGTCTCAAATATGCGAAGCAGTGTCACTCGGGCCAAATTCACAGGGAAACAGCAGGACTGTCGGCGAGCTAGTGAAATCCGAAAGGACGCGAACTCGTTAAAAAAAACCTGCGTAAGATCCTTACGACTCACAAAGGAGCAACACACTTAGGAGTCCCCACGATTCCTAAGGAGAAATTACACTTGCGAGATCCTCACAACTCGTATGGAGAATTTCCCCCTATAAGATTCTCATGGCTTATAGAATTCAAAAGCCTTCAGTTACAGGGATCTAAACATGTTCATAAGCCATAAAAAAACCCTACAAAACCCTTTGCCCTACAGGCGGTCCAATATTGTCCTTTGTATACAATCCACGGGCATAAATAAATATTCTCCCACCAAGTTCCACCGATGGTGAGAAATATCCCCATATAGTGAATGACACTTATAAGTCCTCTTGACTTATAAGGAGAAAACACCCATGTATGATCCTTACGACTTATGCGAGAAAAACACACTTAGCAATCCTCACAATTCCTAAGGAGAAATTACACTTGCGAGATCCTCATGATTCTTAGGAAGAAATACCTTTATGAGACCCTTACGGCTTATAAAGCTACAAAGCCTTAGTCGACAGGATTCTAACCTTGTTTGCTAAGCCATCTTTGTCCAAACAAACAAAAGCAAATGACGATTCGCTCCTGACAATATTCTAGTGGTAGCGATGCTAATGCCAAGATTGGTATCATATTTCAAATCCAAAAAAAGCTGAAATGATAGGGCAACTCACAATAAAAAGCAGCGAGTAAAAACAAAAACAGCCGAAATGATTGGGCACCATGATAAATAGCCGAAATGATTGGGCAATCGCAAATTTCGTGACATAAAAGATGAAAAGATAGAGCATCGTGGAAAGAAATAAAAAAAATGAAAATGAAACTTTTCTGTCCTGCATGTATGTCCACATTTACTCTTATATACAATCCATGGGCACAAATGAAAGAAAGGGAATCATATTTTCTCACCATGCTTCGTCAAAACAAGCGCCAGATCTCGACGGCAACATCTACAGCCTGGAGATCAACTTGACGTTCCTTCTCAGTGCAGAAGCGGCATCAATAAGGACCTAAGGGTCAAATAAAAATGGAGTAATGGAAACATCTACAGCTTAGATGTTAACTCGACATTCCTTCTTGAGGCGGATGCAACGTCAATAAAGACCTAAGGATCAAATAAAATTGGAGGAATGATATATTCCTAGCTCCAGATCTTGATAGCGACGTTCCTTCTCAGTATAGATGCAGCGTCAACAAGGACCCAAGGGTCGAACAAAGTGGAGCAACAGCATATTTCTAGTTCCAGATCTTGATGGCAACATCTATAGCCTAGAGATCGACTCGGCGTGCTTCTCATGCCAGCAGGGTGAAGATGCGACGTCAACAAAGACCCAAGGGTCGAATAAAAGATGAGTGATGGCAAAATCCTAGCTCCAGACCTCGATGGCGATACATACAGCATAGAGGTCATTTGGATGTTTACCTAACTTCAGTAAAGAATTGGTACGACATCACTAAAATAAAAATGGAGCAATAGCATATTCCTAGCTCTATATCTCGATGGCAATATCTATAGCCTAGAGATCAACTCGACGTTCCTTCTCGGTGCAAATACAACGTCAATAAAGACCTAAGGGTCAAATAAAAGTAGAGAAATGACATATTCCTAGCTCCAGATCTTGAAGGCAACATCTACAGCCTAGAGATCAGCTCGATATTCCTTCTCGTTGCAGATGCAACGTCAACAAAAACCTAAGGGTCAAATAAAAGAGGGGTAATGGAAAAATCCTAGCTCTAGCTTGACGTTCCTTCTGAGTGCAGACGTGACGTCAACAAAGACCCAAGGGTCGAACAAAAAAGGAGTAATGGAAAAATCCGAACTCCAGCTCGACATTTCTTCTCAGCGCAGACTCGACGTTATCAAAGACCCAAGGGTCAAATAAAAGTGGAGTAATGGCAAAATCCCAGCTCCGGCTTGAAGTTCCTTCTCGGTGCAGATGCAATGTCGACAAAAACCCAAGGGTCAAATAAAAGTAGAGCAATGGCATATTCCTAGCTCTAGATCTTGATAGCGACATCTACAGCCTAGAGATCGACTTGACATGCTTTTCATGCCAGCAGGGTGCAGGCACGACGTTAACAAAGACCCAAGGGTCTTACAAAAGAGGAATGACGGCATATCCCTAGTTCCAGACCTCGATGGTAATACATACAACATATAGGTCATATGGATGTCTACCCTATTTCAGCAAAGAATCGGCGCGACATTGTAGGGTGTTTTTCATCACTTCATTGAGATGGGAATGCGCGCGCTTGTCAGGCATGTATAGATTCTCCCTGTCTGGGGCTGGCCGGGGTTTATTGATTGTGGGGATCCGAATCTCCGGCAGCTATGGACTAAGCTACCATTAATTACCCCTCGCTTTTGAAGCGGGGGAACCTCCGATTGACGAGTCAAACTGGTCATGCGAACTCAATATGCCGTGTGCGTATGTTGTGTTTAGAAGGATATTTGGACGTATCGAGGGCCTCGCAGAGTTTACGGGGGTCCCGCTACCCGGATAGCGGGCTGGGGGCCGAAGGGGGTAGCAGCCCCCTTGCGGGGTGCTGGGCAGCATCCCGTTAGAAATTTTTTTCTAACAAGAGAGGTATTTTTAGTGGGAAGCGTATGCAAAAAACAGAGGGTGAGTAGCGTCCTAAGGACACGCACCCGGCACTTCGGCACTGGGCTCCCGTGGGCCACGTGCAAGGCGTATGGATGCTGGACGTCTGCAGAAAAAGAGGCTTAGCCCCAGGATCTAGAGTTAAACTCCCAAAATGATTTTTATTTTTTTTATTGTGGAGTTCAACTCCAAAAGAATTTTTATTATGGAGTTAAACTCCAAAAGATTTTAAATGGAGTTAAACTCCTAAAATGATTTTATTTGTAGAGTTAGATTCCAAAAGATTTTGAATGGATTTAAACTCCGAAAGACTCCAAAAAATTTTGACAAATGGAGTTGAACTCCCAAAAATCTTCGGAGATGATCAAAGGGGGCCCCTTCTTGTCCCCTTTAGCCCTGGATTTTCTTTTGAGCCTTGGATCTTCCCAAAGTGTGATTTTTGGAGATGGGTCTCCTTCCTCCTCCTCTCTGTTAGCTGGATCTTAGAGAAAAAGGGGGTGGGACTTAAAAATCTCCTCTTTTGGAGATTTAATGGAAGATCTGAGTTCCTCTTCAAGGGTTTTATAGTGAAAAACTATTTCTTTTTTGAAAAGGAAGAGTTAAACTCTTGAATTAATTCAGAAAAGAGAAGAAGATTCAGAACCTTGAGGAAGGAGGCACAAAACCCTAACTTTTGGAGAGAATGAAAAGTTGTTGTTGATTTTTTATCATATTTGTCTTTATAGGCTACACACTTTACATATAGCTTATTGGGCTTCGCCAAATGGCACTTGTGCCATCCCATGCCTTATGTGCTTATTTTTTTATTGCACATAAGCCATGGGGTTTACAAAATTTTGTCCTTTTGCATATTTTTCATACATTTATTTCTAAAAAATTGAATTGAACTAATTTATTTCTTCATTCTTGGCATGGAGACGGCCCCTTCCATTCTTGGTCTTCACTTGGGCTTGGGCCCACTTCGCTTGAGCTTGGGCCCGCTTGGCTGGGGGTTGACTGATTTTGACATGGTCAATCGGGGTGTAATTTTTGACCCCATCAGACATCTCAAAGCAAAAATGAAGTGACAGTAAATTCCTAGCTTCGGGTCTTACGGCAATACATACAAAGCCTAAAGACCATTGGAGATCATCCCACTCCAGAAGGGTGCGGTTATGACTCATCGGGGCTCTAAATTGATCTTAACCTCATGTAAAAAGCGTTATGACAAATACCTAACGCTTGTTCTTCCAACGATAATATGACCTATGAAGATTACTTGAAGACGTCTTGTCCAGCCTCAGAAGGGATCAGAGACACGACAGTCGCGGGGTTACTCGAACAATGGCTTAAAGACTGTATATCGAGGAATATATCAGTCAACACGACGGTACCACGGACTAAAACCCTAGTACCACAAACCTAACAGACCTCCGTGATAAAAGAACGGGGGTTATCTACATACAACATTAGGACGAGTTTTCCTGTAAACCCAAGGGAGGTAAACTAAAAAACACTTCGAAATGAGTACATAAACTAGAGACTCCGAAATGAGTGAATAAACTACAAACTCCGAAACGAGTATATAAACTAGAGACTCCAAAATGAGTGAATAAACTATGAACTCCGAAACGAGTACATAAACTAGAGAATCCGAAATGAGTGAATAAACTGAACTCCGAAATGAATACATAAACTACTTCACGCCAGATCAAGATATCAGACACAGAAGAGAGCATGCAAAAGAAAAGAATGTATATTCTTTATTCATGAATCGAAATGCTTGAAAGATACAATTTATATATAGAAAAAATAATACAATTGTAGCCTCTAAGAAGGCGGGGATTTCAATAAAGCAGCGGCCTGCTCATTCTCTTGCCGCAGCTCCTTTTCACGCTCCACTATTGCGGCTAGCATTGCTTCGACTTGAACCTGTTGTTCCAAGCACAAAGAGAGCTTCTTAGAAATTTCCTGCTTAGCAGCCTCAAAGTCCCGTATTTCTCGCTCACTAGAGTCAAGGCCCCGCCTCAGCGCCACTCCTTCAGAAATGCATCGTTGAAGATTTTCAAAGATAACATGGAGCCGTGCGTCATTTTTTTTACCCGGGCACATAAGTGGCTTGATTCACTAAAAGCCATCTCATGCTCCTTCTGGTTCAGGACCAGCTTCTGCTCGAAATATTCAACGGCAGTGGCACTTTGTTTGATCCATGCGACCAATTGAGCCTTCGAGGATAATGCCTCAGGCGTAAGACGTTTGTGCTCGTTCTCATGGAGGAAAACCTCGATTCACTTACAGCAACCAACCCAGATGTTGACATTATGGAAAGTCATAAGAGTCGCGCGCATGGGGTTGACCTTGTCCGCGAAGTCCGCAGCAGAAGTGACAGCCTTGACATTAAGATCTTCAATAAACTTACTTAGCATGCGCCTGCTATTTGCTGCACCTCTGGAAAATTGACGTTTAGCGAAAGGCCCTGTGGGTATAGAAATGCGAGAATCGAAAGGAACCAAAGCTGGTGTTGCTGCTACGGAATAAGACACGTACAAAGAAGGGTTAAATTTCAACCTAAAATAAAAAAAATGATGAATAAGATCTAACCTACCAATAGTCGAAAGTGGCAAACCGGGGAGTATAGAGCACTCGGTTATTCCTCCGTCCTCTCCTTTGAGCCGTAAGACTATGGTCAATACGGGAAAAACTTATCAATAAAAGGGATTACTCATAGAAAGATGAAATAAGAAATGAAAGATATAGTGACCAACACCAGAAGGAGGGACGGATTTTGATTGGAAGGCGAAGTGCGAGGTTAACATTTGGCACAAGTGGTTGAAAAGCACTCTTACAAGATTGCAACAATATACAATAAGAAATTAAATCAAGGAGTAATATCAATCATAAAACGATGAGATAAAAGACATTTACCTTCCGTCGCTGAGCCCGAGAGAACTCGGGGGAGGGGGGCACGAAAGTGATAGGTGGAACAACAACAGTCATGGTGATGGCTGATAGGGGTTCTTCAATCACCAGATCGCCAGAGTTTGCCGTGCCTATATCAAGAAATAAAGGAGATGTTAGCAAATGTGTATAGCAAGATTGAGGGTCCAAAATTGATAACACGAGAAATACATGACGGTGTGGAAACCATAGTAGTATCTGAAGCATCACTAGTTTTGACAGCTTCCTTGATTTCCATCATCACCGGGAAGACGGATTCAACGTCTGCACCTTCATCTACCGAATCAATAAGGGTTGTCGTTATGCTAGCATCACCCGCGGATATTGAGGATCCACAAGGAGAGGAAGTGGCAGCTGGAATAGTGTCAGACTCAAAATGAAGGCCCATCACCCTAGAATCCCCATATGCTGGTACCTCACCCGCAGCGCTGACACCTAAACTTGTCCCTGCGGTATCATTTAAGGAAAAATGTGTTATAATTCACATAAACTGCTATGGAAAGAAACTTTGGAAAGTAAATAAGTCCTACCAAATTTCGTTAAACTATCGTGAGCTGTATCACCTTGAAGTAAACGCTCAGCCTCTTCACGAGTTGCACGCGTGATCTGCCTATGAGCGGTTGATAAAGCAGGAGGAATGTCCTCCATAGGAGCATCAGGGGGTCGTATTTCACCTGTGGCCAAGCTAGCTTAACGCTCCCTCACTACATGCTTCCGACGCTTCTTCTCGGCTTTACCTGTACGGAGAGATCTCTCCAAAACCACAGACAGAGGAACGCCTTCATCTGAATCTGACTTAGCCTCCGGTTCTTCTATAATGTTCGTCATCGGCTGCTTTAGCGACGCTTTCCGTAGTGGCCCTGAGGTGGCCTCAACGGTAACCAGTAGCTCTAAAGGTTCCGTAGGGGCCATCGGGAGAGGAATATCCTCTGCACTACCACCTAAACATGGCATCGCACTAGCTGCGGTGGTTCTTGTAATGAAGAAAAAAGGAGTCTGGGTGTGGAAAAAATGAGCTAAATATTTTAAAGGCATCACAAAATGAATCATACTGAGGCCCATAGAAGCACGAAGCCTGTCCTCTTCCTCGAATGTTTTGAGGGACGCCAAAAGATCCTCTTCAGTGGAGATGCCTGTTAAGAAGGGAGCGTTAATAAAGTGTAATAAACTCTAAAATATACAAAAGAGTATAAATGAGATATACCTGACGCCGCAAGATAAGCAAACGCTGCTTGCTCGTAGGCTAATCACTCAGAAGCCTCAATAGCAGTTTGAAGATTAGTTGTGGCATTCTCATCAGTAAAAGCTTCAAGCAGACTGTCGTTGGTGCCGTATTCGGATAAGCCTTCGCTATAGTGAGCATGAGGTTCCTGACCAAATACAACGTCAACCGAAAACATGGATTTTTTTATTCTTCTGAGAGCTGGCAGAAACATTTGACGATAGGAGCTTACAGTTTACAGGCCTCTTGGGACGGCGAGTCCCGATTTCTGAGCCAATACCCGACTCAGGAGACGCTGCAGCCATCACGTCAACAGGATCACTTACGTCCGGTCATGGCTTAGCCTTCAACACCATCGGAAAGGCTCGCGAAACTACAACCGCATCGCTCTCTTTCAAGGAAGGATGGAAAACCGCTCGTCGTTTCAGTGTAACCACGGGATTACTGGCCGGGACAGAATTCTTGTAATCAAGGAGCATCCGCCTTTCTTCTTCGATAACGGTGCCCGTCGCATGCTGATACAAGGCTATGTAGGCATTCTAAGCTTTCGCGATATGACTCGGCTCAGCAATCAAAAAATAAGACCTTGTGTTCAATCGCATAAAATGGTGCACCACGTTGCGAACGCTTTCCTCTAAAGCAACTAGATCGACGAGAAATGCTTCGAGGGGAACGCCTTGGTTATAGCCAGATTGCTGAGCAAAGCGATGCGGATTATACCTTATGAATAACACCGAGGCATTTTGCCTGAATATTAGGAAACCTGGCTTGAAGAAATACAGATGTATGATCTCGCGGGCCCTAAAAGCAAAAACCACATCCTTAAAGATATCATGAAGCGGCTGGACCACTTTGGAGGTTTCTTTACCAATAGTCAGGACCCTATCAACAAAGGTCATGATATCCCCAACCATGCGCAGATGCAGGAGCAATCGCCGAGCCTCTCGCTGTGTTGGGTCTGGAGAAGAAGCGTCGACCAGTTGCATGACCCGGGGGAAATTGTACCCTTCATAAAATCTAGGTCTTTTATGCATACCAAAGGCACCCAACATGTGCATCTCGATACATGAGGTGAAGTAATGCAAAGGGAGATTTACGGGCTTCAAACCCGATTGGGTTGTGTCGGCCGCTATACTTAGGCCATGATACAAATGGGCCAATCCTACAACCCGAACAGCCATACGCATCCCCGCCGCAACACGATGAGCCGGATAGAAAACAGACGGTCTCATGTAGCGAGGATGCATTGGGAGTGCAAACCAGCTCAGCCACAAACCAATGAATCCTACGAAAAACGTTTCTTCATTAATGTCCGGAGCGGCAATCTCTGCAAAATGGACGATGGGGGTGTCTAGAATAAAGAACTGCTTTAAATCCGCATCTGCAGTCGGCAATTTGTCCAAACCAAACCCGAACGGATCATCAAACTTGGCAAACTTCACAGCCTTCTTCGATAAAACCTTCGAACGAAAGAAACGGCAACAAAGTTCATAAAGCTAACCCCATGCCCCCGGACTCCAGAAACAAGCTTTCATAGATATTTAACACTTTGATCAGACTCAGGAACTTGTGCTGGATATCGTTTTCCGGAGTAAGGCCCATGACTACCGATTCGGTAGAGAAAATATACTCATCACGAGGAAGTATCTCCTCATAATGCTCCCCTCTGACGGGTAACCCGGAAATATCTGCGAGTTCTTTCAGCAAAATCGATACCTCACGGTCCGATAATAGAAATGTGTGGGTCAGAATATTCCACTGTTTCAGGAAGGATTTAACCCACCACACATGAGGAGTGTGGTAATAGAAGAGAGACACGTAGACCGATGGGTATAACCCGGTTGTCAGCAGTAACGATTTCTTAGCAGATAAGATGTAGCGGGCCCTCTGGAGGTAACCAGCCGGATGTCGAGAGATCACTCCTATTGTGCAAACATGACCCCAAGGACGTGATTCTCCTTGACACATGTGACACCCTAAAATATCTAGGGCCATCAGCGGATGGACTGGTATCGACGCCATGGAAGGTTGGAGACGACCCTCCACGGTCCAATTGACCTTTTCCACAGCATAAGCGACCTGCGGAGGGTCAGCATAATGAATCGAAGGGATCGGCTCTGAAGGCGCCACGCAAGTAAAGCTGCACCGACCCCGGATAATATAGATATACTACGTTCCCCATAGATGAAGAGATTTCCGTTCCGGATAGTATTCCCGGATTAAAGCAAGGACTTCACGATCAGTAGGCGCGTTGGCAAAACCACTCTCCGAACGAACATAAGGAAAGAAAGAACTAGAAGCCATGGTACCTGAAAAGAAAAACCAGTGGAGGGTTAGCGATTAAAATACTAAAATCACTACAGTCTAAAGAAAAATACCACAAAATCAAGGTGATGGCTCATCAATGATGAGACATGTGCCCATTATAAGAATCCAAAAGGATTCTCATTAAATAAATAGTGCCCATTAAACAGCGGAGTTAAAAACTCCCAATATTCCCCAAAGGCAGGCTTTTTAAAACAAAGAACAGATTCAAATATGTGAAGAAAAAAAGAGAAGAGATTAAACCCCCCCCCCCCCAAAATAATAATAATAATATAAGAACGGTAAAGGGAATAAAATTCCTAAAGTTCTTGAGATCCAAATCAGAGCCAAGCTCTGTAAAGAAAAATGGAATTAAATTCCCCTAAACAGCGGGATCAAATCCCAGAACAATCCCTATGTTAAAAATTCATGGGTTAATTGATAGAATCAAATTTCAGAAAAATTGTCAAGATTGACAGCAGGGTAAAACCCTAAGAAGGAGAATCAAAAATTCTCAATTCTTGGATGAGGACATTAAGGTCCACGATCTATAAAAAGAAAGTTTTTTTTTTTGATCTCCAAGAGATCGAGAGAGAGAGCTAAGCTTTGTCAAATCTGATAATGGACTTAAAATTCGAAACTAAGAAAATATATACATGTTTAAGAAGGGTTAAGAGCTAAGCTCTGTTCGTAGTTCTTACCAAGAAATTTGGCAGAGTATATTCTGTCCAAAAGAGTTTTGGGAGACAGAGATCTAAGCTCTGAGAAACGAGAATTAAATTCTCAAAAGAAAGGAATATTCAAGAAGGAAGATGATGAGACAGCATTCATCTCAAAGGCCAAAGGCCCTATTTATAAGACGTGGGGAGGATAGTTCAACTACCTAGAAAATCCAACGGTGGTAAAAATGACACCGTTGCACTCACGTGTAAACCACGTGAGAACAACGGTGGGGGGCATTTGTTCCCCTAATATTTAAACATAGTAAAAAGAGCTAAGCTCTGTTAAATTTTAATGAGGAAGCGCCTCACGTGCTCCCTGCGAGGGCGTCAGCGCCAGTGTCAACCCCTTAGGATTAATTCCCATGGTGGCACCGCACGTGAAACTGACGTGGACGCCAACGTGCAAAGCACAGGAGCACCTATCATATATAAGAATTAAATTCTTATGTAGCACCCACGTACACAACACGTGAGTACCGGCGTCCAAATTAGAAGCAATTAGAATTAAATTCTACATGGGGATATTTCCCTAAAATCTGGGATACTTTCTGTTAAACAGAGCCGTTGGATCAAAAATCCAATGGTGATGATAAACTATCAAATAATAGAATTAAATTCTATTAGGAGAAAATATCTCCCTGATCTTTCCAAGTGAGAAAGATATTCTCGGTTGGATTAAAAATCTAATGATAAAATTAAATTTTTTTTGGGAATATATTTCCCCAATCGTTCCAAACAATGAAAGATTGTTCTCTGTAAAACAGATAGCTCTTGGTTCAAAAATCCAATAGCGATTAAAAATCACCGTTTAATAGAAAAAAATTCTATATATAGAAAAATATTTCCCCAACCTTATTAAAAAAATATATTCTATAAAACAGAAATTCTTGGATGAAAAATACAACGGTGGATAAAATTCCTCAAATAATTTTTGAGACCGATTAAATCAATTGGTATCTCTCAAAGAGAGATTTTCTCAAATTAATTAACAAACTTGCCTCTACTGTATAAAGGAACCGAGACTTCAAGTATCAGATAGAGGATCGACCCCATAAGTTTCTCTATAAAAAGAAGAAGAAATAAACAGATAATTTAATTCTCAAAAGAAGAAGAAGATCTCCTTCCTTTCAAACTCTAGATAAAGAAAAAGAAGAGATCAAAATATCTCATTTTCCTAGTATAAATGGAAACAAGGGTTTAACTCTTCATACAAAGAACTTTCTGATTTGAGATTTGCTTTGCAAATCTCCCCACAAGTTGAGAATTTAATTCTCATCAGGAAGATTATTTTTTTCAAACTCAAAACCTGGGGGAAAAGAACTAGGTTAAAAAGAAAGAGAAAGAAAAAGACCCTATGTTCTGAAAATTTAATTCCTCTAAAAACAAGGTTAACCCTAAAAAAATCCTTAGTGCTTATAAAAAACATATGAACTTAGTTCTTAATCTCAGATCTTCAAAATAAAGATCTTGATGATCATTAATGGTCAAAATGATCTGGAAAAGAAAAGGTATGAGCACCTCATGTGCTTCCCACGTGGGCGCCCACAACAAAGGATTCAGCGCCTCACGTGAAAAACACGTGGACGCCCAAAACAGAAGGCCAGCGCCTCACGTGAAATACACGTGAGCGCTGAGTAAAAGTGCTTAGCACTTTATATACAACTAAAACTGCTGAGCGCTTAGCACTGATTGGGCAGCGCCTAGTGCCTCACATGAAAAACACGTGGGCGCCCAACAAAATACAATGAGACGGCGCCTCACGTGGACGTCATACAAAAGTGCTTAGCATTTCATATTCAGTTAAAATGAATGTAACAACCCTAAATTTTCTGTACAACTTTCTGTACAATTTTTTTTTCCAAAAATACAGAAAAGGGTATTTTTGCCTAAGCACAAGATATAAATTTGTTTTGCTTTTTAATAGCAAGCAAGAGCTTGTAGCTCATTGGTAAAACCTTACACTGTTGAACCAAAGCACCAGAGTTCAAATCCCATACCCCACATTATTTAATAATATTATTTTCTTTTAAACTTGTAGAAGTCCAAGGGTATACACGTGCATAACTCGTAAAAACCCCACTACACAAATAAAACAAACTGACCTAGAGGCTACACCAACCGACGACGGACCCAGGGGACCCCCGAATCGGCCGACTCGGGCCGGCGGAGGCAGCGACTCGGCCGGCGGCACCGGCCGAGTTAGCTCCGATGGGGAATCGGCCAACATGAAAGTTGTGCCACTTCACCTCCCCCATCACTCCTGCACACTTTATTTTCCTGGATCGGTTCCAGAACTCTTTAAAATCCTATTAAACCCTATTTTTAATACAATTTAATACATTTTTCCAATTCTACCTTTCACCTACTCTAATCCTAGCCTTACCCTATAAATACCATCCCTAAACACACACCCCTCACTCACAATTCTATCCAAACTCTCAAGAAAACTATAAAGAATTTAGTGTGCAATTGGAGTTAGCGAAGGGCGAAGTTCCGGCGAAATTCCGACGACGATCCTAGGAGCTCCCGACGACGAAACGACGCACCGGCGCCTCCTACCGCTTCCTTTCCCTCTCTTCTTGATTCTAAGCCAGTAAGTCCCTTCTCCCTCTTCAACTTGCTATTCTAAACCACGTATTTCTAAAACCCGACGGAATCGGAATTAATCCGATTTCCGATTCGGTTCATCCTAAAAATTCAACCTTTTCTTAAATACAAACATACCAAACCCTTATATGTTGACTATTAATCATTAATAAACATGTTGAACAAGTTTCATGGAAAAATATTTCATTTTGTAACTTTTATCGCTCTTTTTCAATAAAATACCATGTAGTTTACTTTCTACTTTAAAACATCCTTAATCTTGCTATACCTTTAGATAGATCACGAGGTAATGACTTATCTCCTCACAACACGCATATGCAACATAGCACAATACGTTTTGGGAACATAGAATACGGGAAAACAAAACTTTACATATAAATACCATTTACTATTAAAACCGTTTTCTACAAGTTACGTATTTTAACAAATATTTGCAAAGCGCCGCTATAACCCATTTTGGGGAATCCGTTCGAGATGGTACGGATTATCGCACATCCTCGGGCTTAGTAGTGTGAGATTCAGACCTCCGTAAGGAGCATTCGGTCTCGAGAGATTTAAAATACAAATATCTTAAGAAAATGAGATTTCTAGAGAATAATAAATTAAAACTATTTTATATAATATATATATATATGTATGTATTATCAAAATACCTATTTTTGATATAATATAAATATTCCAAATTTTCTAAATCAAAAGAATCACTTTACATGAAAATACCATGAATTTCCATACGAGTTTAATATTACATAAATACCCTATATTATGGAAAATAAGTTTTTCTCACTAAAAATGTCACATATATAAAATCTACAGCTATGAGAACTTTAAAGACGATAATTAAATACTTGGGGTGTAATTTGAAAAGTATACAAAATTATTTTTACATAAAACCCCCTCAAATTCTATAAATTACCCTGAGGACCCTTGTAAACATAGGTTAAAGCGGGACCAATCTCTTGAGCCTCAGGGAGCCAGAGATGTGGATGCTTGCCTATCTAAGGTAGACAACTTAACAAACGGTATTATCAAAAAGGTAATCGTCTTTGAAAAAGATACAAATCCTGCCGCCCATGTGCAGCGGTTACCGATAACATCAAAACCTAATTCAAGACTTCAATTTCTTTTCTAATTGTTCTGACTCAGACTGAGTCTCATTATAATAATCTGACTTGAATATGATTCAACTACAATTCAACATGAATCCATGAATCCATATATTTCATATATTCAATCTATATTGACCGAACCGAACCATGGATATACTTCCATTTACATGATTCTCCAGTTACATCCATGATTCTCCAGTACATCCATTTTACTGATATCATGGTTTTGGCAAGTCATCCAATTATACAATTTATATTACAAGACAATACAAGTTGCAATACAATACAAATTATACAATCAAGACATCGCGGGTTTAAGTGGTACGGAAGGTGTTAGAAGTGGCACAAGACAGCAACCATAAGACGTAATTACATCCATGTCGTTGTTCCATGGTATTATCGACGGAGCCTTATACTTCCATTTGCATTAGTCTCTGGCATATAGAGACTCCTCTCGTATACACTAGCATCCTTCTGTACCAAGCTACAAACAACAGCGTTAACACTAATTACAACTTTAAAAGTCATACTCTCTGTCTATTCTACTTCTCCCTTATTTTTGGGACTTACCGAGCGATTTGTTCGCTGACGACCCTTCTTTGAATGTCGTCAGGTGATTTGGACCTTCCGGAGATCGAGCCCAGCGCCGAAGACTTAGACCAGTTTATTGAAGATCCCGAGCTGTAGTTTCACTTGTACTTTTCTTTTACATTCTGTATTTCCTTTTTCTGTTATGCCACTGTTTAGGCATTGCTTTCATTCAGATGTATTTACTTTCCATGCATTTGTATAAAAGAATATTGATAAATAAAGTTGTTGTTCATTACATTTTTGTCTCTTGTGTATATTCCTTTTATATTGCTTAGATACGCTTAGCGTATTTACTTCAGAGTAAATACGTAGCGGCCTCGTCACGTCCTCTACCCGTATATTGGGAAGCGGGGCATGATAGGTTTTGTTGGTGGCCCATGCAGGTTAGAGCTTAATGGAACCCTAATATGCAGTTCAACTCTGCGTGGACAACCTAATCAATATAACACAAGAACCGGCAACTAAAACATTCTTTACAATTCATACTTCTTGAATCTTATCATTCCAAATACTTTGAATCTGACCTAACCCAAAATTCCCTCACCTCTTTTACAATCTTACCAAAACCTTCGCATTCTTTCCTTCTTTCACATATTCTTCATACACTACCAATAGTCCTATCACTAAAATTTTCTTGAATCTGTTACACTTTTCTTTTACAAATTTCGAGAACGAAATTTTTATAAGAAGGGTGTTGGGAATCCTCCGGCGCGCGCAAACGCGTATGTTTTGGAAATGGATGCGTTTTTATGGAAAACGGAATGCGCGCACGAGATCGTTCTCATTTTAAATATTTATAACCGCAAGTGCATGGCGCGTTGTAGCGAGCCGGCAAGCACGGGTCGATCCGCAGGGAATTGAGTATTAGGTATTGTTGTTTAAGGTTAACAAATTAACGAATTGGTTGGTTTGTCACAAAATATAAAAGAATACGAAAACAAGAGAAGCAAGCAAACAAGTTTAAAGAAAGAATGGTTGTGGCTTGGTTCGGAAGATTGAATCACGACGTTTACCTCTACGCTCGCTTGGTTATGAGTTTTCCGGCCTTACCTTGATTCCGGCATGAAGTACGACTTGTCAACGCGGTTGCGGAGCACAAACCGTCAAAGTCCGACATTCGTCGCAAAGCATGAAACGAGTCCGTTTTGGTCACTTACCGTTTGTATGTCCGCGCTTGGGTTATCAACACTAAACACGAGGTTTTGCAAGCATACCGCAACAATGAAAACACAAAGAGATTAGTGAGAGCAAATGATATTGGTGTTGAAGTTGCTAAGGGTTTGTTAAGGTATATAGTATATGAAACAAAGAGTTTGTTAAGCTCTTTATCACAACATACCATATTCTAGCTTAGCAAGCTTAACACAAAATGGATTTTAAGTACATTAAACATAATCAAGAGGTGGAGGGGGCAAAGCCTTTCATCTCACTTCCTCACACACACCACAACCAAAATAAAGATTAGTTAAGCATAATGAAAAGGAAGCAAGAAAAGAAAGCAAGTAAATAAAAGAAACAACAATGTATTAATCACTTGAGAACAAGATTCAAACTTTGGTGACTTGTTCAAGCTCCTTAATGAAGCTCTCCAAAAAGAGCTTCAAGAGGGAAGAAGAAGAAACCAAGATGAAGCACACTCACCATCAAGTTAAACAAAAACAAAGCAAAAAAAATTATGAAATGGTATATACATGGGTAGCCTCTCTCCCTTGCCTACTGATCTGTATTTATAGGCTCAAACGGGAAATAAATAAACAATAAAACTAATCCTACGTGGCAGCAAGGGAGGCACAGAATAAAGATGGGGCCCACAGGAAGAGGTGAGGCCGGCGTCGCCGGAATCCATGGGATTCTCGCCGGGTCAAATCCAAGGAGAAGGGCTCGTGTTTGTAGTGTGGGTATGTGTGCACTCCAATAAGCCTCTGATGTTGTTTGCTTGATCTTATTTCACCTTGTTTGTATGCAGAGAATTGGAGGGAGATGCTGTCTTTACATCACATCCACATTTTATGCAATAAATGCACCATTAATGCACATCACACCATGCCACTTGCATCATGATTCATGGCTGCCCCATCTTGTCCTAGCCCAAGAGTTGTGCACTTGCCTTGTGTTGGACCATTTATACAAAAAGTGTGTACACATCAATTTATTGCAAACGAACTCTTGGGATATCGGTCAGTTTCCAGTTCCGGTTGCAATGTTGACTCACAGACGATATATCCGTAATTTTGAATGTGTTTCCAGTATTTTATAACGAATACCTGTAAACTGCAATTACAGAGCAGACACTGATTAATAGCACCGATATATAACAAAAAAGATAACGAATGAGCGGTATTAAAATGTAGTTTTCAGTGATGATCAAATACCGCCAAACTTATCTATTGCTCGTCCCGAGCAATACAAAAAATCCTAGCCTCACTTTCGCAGGGAACGCGATTGCACTGAGCATGTGCAACAAGCCGTTAATCCTCTAGGTGTCCCTAGTAGGAGGAGTGTTGTCTCCTGAGGGTTTTCAGCGGATACACCCACAAAATCCAGTCAAATTAGTTTCATACGTTAACGTCGATTCTACTCCTACAGCTTAGTATCTACATTAAAAATTCTATCATCCTAAGTAAGAAATATTCAACCCTTATGTTTCACGCCTCCTATCTATTTATCTCTAGATCCTATACGTATTTACAGTTTAGAAAGATATCGGTAACTCCTAAGTTTTCCTTCTAAAAGTACGGTCTCAAGTCAGGAATTTTTATCAACTTTACAGAAATATAAGTCTTATTCTTCGTTTTATATCTTTCCTCCAAATATTGATTGTATACCCCTACGTGTGTGTAAATTTGCACCTACGCTTAAGAATTCAATCCAAGCTATAGTACACTTGCCTTAATACTTAATACTACTTATTTTCGTTAATGGATGGACGGTGTTGCTCATACACCTTTCATGTGACCATTAATGCTTCTTGAGACACTAATAGCCGATTACTGAATGTATGAGCTTAAAGCGTAAATAGCAGTCTCCAGGTCTTGATTTTATTTATTTTTTCTTTTATTTTTCTTTTCAAGACCGGATACATTTTTCAATGATGCTCTTTTTTGGTGTTTAGTTTTAAATACCGATTTTTCTTTCATACTAGGCTTTCAGATAAGAGTATTTCTTGGTATCCTCTACTATCCCAAGTTTCAATGTGCGTGTATGTGCAATTTGTAGGGTATATACCTTCTAAATTTAGACTCAAGAACAAAAACTATTTTTCAGGCTTATCTTTCAGTAAAGCTTCAATACTCTCCCTTCATCTTGACTTAACTGAAGAACTGAACTCAAGATTACCTATTTCTAAAAAAAACTGTAACGACGTATAATTACCAAGTTTAAACAGAATGAGGGTTATTTTTAGGGCTTTCAAATCCTAAGCCTAGGATTTAGTTATCTCTAACGTATCAACTAAGATTTCGGAATAAAATCTAAGTTACCCTATTAGCTAACTTGACGACAAAGTTTTTATATTTTTCGGAAAAATTTTCAATTTTTATGGGTTTTTTAATATATATGCATATACACATGATGCAGCAAAATGCAGTGCTCACCCCCAAACCTGAGTTTTACGATGTCCTCATCATTGCCCCCATCTCCGGTAGCTAGACTTAGACATCAGGGTGAGAATTTTATTCAAGAAAAAAGGGAAGAAAAAAAACTAAGATTAATTACAACATATACACGTTAAAAGACTGGGTTAGTGCAGAAATTAATACAAGCCACAAAAAGATTTTATCTATATAATGTAGGGGCTGGTAAAAGAATGTGTAAAAAAAGAAGAAAAAGAAAAAGAATATGTATAAGTTAGTTGTTAGTGAAGGGCATGGGCGTGAAAAGATAGGGGTCAGAAGACGCTGAAGGTGAAGATAAAATTTTGAGAAAGTCAATGAGTTGTTTTCTGAATGAATTGAATGTTCAATAAGCATATGTGGAGTTTCGAAGTCAAGTTCGTGTAAAAACTGGAGTTCATCCACAAAAAATTCGGCAAAAGGAAGGTTCAAAGGATGATCCCAAAATGGTTCTGACTCCAACCCATCTAAAATTTCAATCTCATCAGCAAAAATTTCCTCAAAACTCGACATGAAAGAATAAGTTTCAATGCTGTCTTCCTCCCTATTATTTTTCACTATCCTACACTCATTATTTACACTCACTCCCAAAAAGATTTTTTCCCTATCACATTCATAACTGGGTAAGTTCATATCATCTAAAAAAGTAGGTTCCTACCCTAATGTTTCTTCCGAAACATTCTCACTAGGTGATACAAAAATTGTGGGTTCCTGATCATTGATCTTTTCTAACAATTTATCTCAACCATACCCGACAAATTCACGAGGTTCCTCCTCTAAAATTGGAAAGCAGAAATCAGTCAGTTCAAGAATTTCCTCATCAAGTATTATTTCAGTTAAATCAATCTCTAAAGTGACAAGAGGTTCAGTGGATACTTGAAGGCTAGTGTTAGACTGACTTAGAGGGTTTTCTTGTGTGTCCTGGTAGCACTCAGTCAATTCAATCATATCATCATATAAGAAATCATCAAAATTTGATTGATCATTTACCTCACTTAGGTGACTCCCTAGATGACAGACATTAACATTATCGGGTTCTGATTGACTGTGCTCACTCCCTAGAATCCTCTCAGCTAAATGTTTTACTTGTTCCTCTATGTTAGCCAAAGATTGGGCCTAAGCAAGAAATAATTGCTCAGACTGCTGTATGAATAGGGCTAACGTAAGAGCTGTTAGATTCTCGACCGCAGTCATCACTTCAATACCCTTTTCTAAAGCGGTCAACCTAGCATCCATCTCACTATCATACCCTACAGATGGCTCAACGGTTTCAGGTTGGAGAGGTTGTGATGGTGGTGATGCTATAGCAGTCATTCTGTCGACCTCTTTCTCTAAATTTTCAATCAGTTGGTCAATGGTTGAAGTGGTACTGGGTTCAGGAGTGTTAGGTGGGTGGCCTTTATCAAGAATTTGGAACGGTTGGTCACCCCCTAGAAAAGGACAATCATCATGAATGTGGGAAGAATTTTGGCAATTTGAACAAATAATTTGGGATTGAGTATAAACAAAAGAATTGGAATTGTGAAAATTGAATTGAATTGTGTGTCACCCATTTTAACAAGAATTCACAAAAATCACAAAAACAAAGAATATCACACCCCTAGCAGTCTACGGTATTCTAAGCCAACTAAACCTGCTCAAGAACCTGATTGACGAAGTAAAACTGTGTTGAGAAATAGGCTCAAGATATACAGATCACGAAGCCAAGTAAGTGCAAGAGAGAAGGGGAGGTTTTACAACGCCTTCGCGAAGTTCCTTAATTAAATAATCATTTCTCTTGAACGCTTGCCTAGACACCCCGTGAACAATATACCGTTAAGCAAAATTCTAAACGCAGTCAACTTCTCTTAATGAGCGCGAAGTCCTTAAAGTCGAAGTCTAATTGATTTTAATTTACTGAGGGTATGCAAGAATGCAGTTTTGTGATTTGTGGGCTACGGAGAAAAGGTGATGAAATCCTTTACCGTATCTTGTTTGGTCATTTTGCCCTTAATTTCCGTATTAAGATGCAATGCGCAATCAAATAAAAGAATTCAAGAAATCAATCAATTAAAGAAATTCTTTTTTAGTTTAAGTTTTAAGCGCTGCAACGAATACGGGTTAGTTCTCTTTGCAATTGGCGGCAAAATTATGCAAAGAATCCTGCAAAAGATAGAGAATTGGATTGCGTCGGATTCGAGAGGAGGTGTTAGGAAATACGTACCAAATGGATTTGGCTTAAGAAAATCCTTTGAAAGTGATCCAAGTCGTTGAATGTTCGCTTGCGTGGGTCAAACTACCCGGATCTTTGGCACTAATCTTCCCCAAAGTCTTGTATTTGCATTTGAACCTCGCTCCGCACGATCGCTTGTCGTAATTCCGCAAAAAACCTAAAATGTCGGAAAATACGATATTTAGTGTCAAAAGCGGTATGTGTGCCCCAATTCTTGCATACTTAAAATTACAAAAATCAAACAAGACCAAAAGAGTACAAACACAGAACTAAAGATCACACAAAAACAAAAAATCAAAAATCCCAAAACTTAGCCGAGGTCGCCGGAAAATGAGGGTGCGTCGCCGGCCAAATTCCGAGATTATGGGGTGAATTTTTGTGTGGGTTCTTTAAGCTATATTAGTGTCCCAATGGTCTTACTAGATTTTTAAATTGAATTGCAGAGTGATTGCAGGTCTTAACAACAGAGAACAATATGAAAGAAGTCACAAAAAATCGTATTTTGTTAGTTTTGAAAAAAATTGTGTTAAAAGTTAGTTTTGTTAGTAAAACCAGAAATAACAATATCTAATAACTACAAATCCCCGGCAACGGCGCCAAAAACTTGTTGGGAATCCTCCCGCGCGCGCAAACGCGTATGTTTCGGAAATGGATGCGTTTTTATGGAAAACGGAATGCGTGCATGAGATCGTTCTCGTTTAAATATTTATAACCGCAAGTGCATGGCGCGTTGTAGCGAGCCGGTAAGCACGGGTCGATCCGCAGGGAATTGAGTATTAGGTATTGTTGTTTAAGGTTAACAAATTAACGAATTGGTTGGTTTGTCACAAAATATAAAAGAATACGAAAACAAGAGAAGCAAGAAAACAAGTGTAAAGAAAGAATGGTTGTGGCTTGGTTCGGAAGTTTGAATCGCGACGTTTACCTCTACGCTCGCTTGGTTATGAGTTGTCCAGCCTTACCTTGATTCCGGCATGAAGTACGACTTGTCAACGCGGTTGCGGAGCATAAACCGTCAAAGTCCGACATTCGCCGCAAAGCACAAAACGAGTCCGTTTTGGTCACTTACCGTTTGTATGTCCGCGCTTGGGGTATCAACACTAAACATGAGGTTTTGCAAGCATACCGCAACAATGAAAACACAAAGAGATTAGTGAGAGCAAATGATATTGGTGTTGAGGTTGCTAAGGGTTTGTTAAGGTATATAGTATATGAAACAAAGAGTTTGTCAAGCTCTTTATCACAACATACCATATCCTAGCTTAGCAACCTTAACACAAAATGGATTTTAAGCACATTAAACATAATCAAGAGGTGGAGGAGGCAAAGCTTTTCATCTCACTTCCTCACACACACCACAACCAAAATAAAGATTAGTTAAGCATAATGAAAAGGAAGCAAGAAAAGAAAGCAAGTAAATAAAAGAAACAACAATGTATTAATCACTTGAGAACAAGATACAAACTTTGGTGATTTGTTCAACGTCCTTAATGAAGCTCTCCAAAGAGAGCTTCAAAAGGGAAGAAGAAGAAGAAACCAAGATGAAGCACACTCACCCTCAAGCTAAACAAAAACAAAGCAAAACAAAATTATGAAATGGTATATACATGGGTAGCCTCTCTCCCTTGATTATTGATCTGTATTTATAGGCTCAAACGAGAAATAAATAAATAATAAAACTAATCCTACGTGGCAGCAAGGGAGGCACAGAAGAAAGATGGGGCCCACAGGAAGAGGTGGGGCCGGCGTCACCGGAATCCATGGGATTCTCACCGGGTCAAATCCGAGGAGAGGGGCTCGTGTTTGTAGTGTGGGTTTGTGTGCACTCCAATAAGCCTCTGATGTTGTTTGCTTGATCTTATTTCACCTTATTTGTATGCAGAGAATTGGAGGGAGATGTTATCTTTACATCACATCCACACTTTATGCAATAAATGCACCATTAATGCACATCACACCATGCCACTTGCATCATGATTCATGGCTGCCCCATCTTGTCCTAGCCCAAGAGTTTGGTGTGTACACTTGCCTTGTGCTGGACCATTTATACAAAAAGTGTGTACACATCAATTTATTGCAAACGAACTCTTGGGATATCGGTCGATTTCTAGTTCCGGTTGCAGTGTTGACTCACAGACGATATATCCGTGATTTTGAATGTGTTTCCAGTATTTTATCACGAATACCTGTAAACTGTAATTACATAGCAGACACTGATTATAGCACCGATATATAACTAAAGAGATAACGAATGAGCGGTATTAAAATGCAGTTTTCAGTGATGATCAAATAGTAGAATGTAACAACCCTAAACTTTCTGTACAATTTTTTTTTCAAAAACTACAGAAAGGGGTATTTTTGCCTAAGCACAAGATATAGGTTTGTTTTGCTTTTTAATAACAAGCAAAAGCTTGTAGCTCATTAGTAAGACCTTACACTGCTGAACCAAAGCACCAGAGTTCAAATCCCATACCCCACATTATTTTTTAATATTATTTTCTTTTAAACTTTTAGAAGTTCAAGGGTTTACATGTGCATAACTCGTAAAGACCCACTACACAAATAAAACAAACTGACCCAGGGGCTACACCAACCGACGACGGACCCTGGGGACCCCCGAATCGGCCTGACTCGGCCGACTCGAGCCGGCGGAAGCGGCGACTCGGCCGGCGGCGCCTGCCGAGTTAGCTCCGATGGGGAATCGGCCAACATGAAAGTTGTGCCACTTCACCTCCCCATCACTCCTGCACACTTTATTTTCCTGGATCGGTTCCAGAACTCTTTAAAATCCCATTAAACCCTATTTTTAATTCAATTTAATACATTTTTTCAATTCAACCTTTCACCTACCCTAACGCTAGCCTTACCCTATAAATACCACCCCTAAACACACACCCCTCACTCACAATTCTGTCCAAACTCTTAAAAAAACTATAGAGAATTTTAGTGTGCAATTGGAGTTAGCGAAGGGCAAAGCTCCGGCGAACTTCCGACGAGGATCCTAGGAGCTCCCGGGGACGAAACGACGCACCGGCGCCTTCTACCGCTTCCTCTCCCTCTCCTATTGATTCTAAGCCAGTAAGTCCCTTCTCCCTCTTCACCTTACTATTCTAAAAATATGTATTTCTAAAACCCGACGAAATCGGAGTTAATCCGATTTTCGATTCGGTTCTTCCTAAAAATTCAATCTTTTCGTAAATACAAACATACCAAACCCTTAAATGTTGACTATTAATCATTAACAAACATGTTGAACAACTTTCATGGAAAAATATTTCATTTTGTAATTTTTACCGCTCTTTTTCAATTAAATACCATGTAATTTACTTTCTACTTTAAAACATCCTTAATCTTGCTATACCTTTAGATAGATCACGAGGTAATGACCTATCTCCTCACAACACTCATGTGCAACATAGAACAATACCTTTCGGGAACAAAGAATACGGAACGAAACTTTACATATAAATACCATTTACTATTAAAACCGTTTTCTACAAGATTACGTATTTTAACAGATCTTTGCAAACCGACGCTACAACCCATTTTGGTGAACCCGTTTGGGATGGTGCGGATTATTACACATTCTCGAGTTTAGTAGTGCGAGATTCAGACCCCCGCAAGGAGCATTCGGTCTCGAGAGATTTAAAATACAAATATCTTAAGAAAATGAGATTTCTAGAGAATAATAAATTAAAACTATTTTATATAAAATATATATATATATATATATGTATGTATGTATTATCAAAATACATATTTTTGATATAATATAAATATTCCAACTTTTCTAAATCAAAAGAATCACTTTATATGAAAACACCATGAATTTCCATACAAGTTCAATATTACAAATAAATACCCTATATTATGGAAAATAGTTTTTTCTCACTAGAAATGTCACATAAATAAAATCTACTACTATGAGAACTCTAAAGACGACAATTAAATACTTAGGGTGTAATTTGAAAAGTATACAAAATTATTTTTAAATAAAACCCCCTCAAGTTCTATAAATTACCCTGAGGACCCTAGTAAACATTGATTAAAGCGGGACCAGTCTCTTGAGCCTCAGGGAGCCAGAGATGTGGGTGCTTGCCTATCTAAGGTAGACAACTTAACAAACGGTGTTATTAACACGGTAATCGTCTTTGAAAAAGACACAAATCCTGCCGCCCATGTGCAGCGGTTACCGATAACATCAAAACCTAATTCAGGACTTCAATTTCTTTTCTAATTGTTCTGACTCAGACTGAGTCTCATTATAATAATCTGACTTGAATATGATTCAACTACAATTCAACATGAATCCATGAATCCATATATTTCATATATTCAATCTATTTAATCTATATTGACCACACCGAACCATGGATATACTTCCATTTACATGATTCTCCAGTTACATTCATGATCTCCAGTACATCCATTTTACTGATATCATGGTTTCGGCAAGTTATCCAATTATACAATTTATATTACAAGACAATACAAGTTACAATACAATACAAACAATACAATCAAGACATCGCGGGTTTAAGGGGTAGATTGGTACGGAAGGTGTTAGAAGTGGCACGAGACAGCAACTATAAGACGTAATTACATCCATGCCGTTGTTCCGTGGTATTATCGACGGAGCATTGTACTTCCATTTGCATTAGTCTCTGGCATATAGAGACTCCTCTCGTATACACTAGTATCCTTCTGTACCAAACTACAAACAACAACGTTAACACTAATTATAACTTTAAAAGTCATACTCTCTCTCTCTCTTACTCTCTGTCTATTCTACTTCTCCCTTATCTTTGGGACTTACGGAGCGATTTGTTCACTGACGACATTCTCTTTCTTCTTCTTTGAATGTCGTCAGGTGATTTGGACCTTCCAGAGATCGAGCCCAGCGCCGAAGACTTAGACCAGTTTACTGAAGATCCCGAGCTGTAGTTTCATTTGTACTTTTCTTTTACATTCTGTATTTCCTTTTTCTGTTATGCCACTATTTAGGCATTGCTTTCATTCAGATGTATTTACTTTCCATGCATTTGTACAAAAGAATGTTAATAAATAAAGTTGTTGTTCATTACATTTGTGTCTCTTGTGTATATTTCTTTTATATTGCTTAGATACGCTTAGCGTATTTATTTCAGAGTAAATACGTAGTGGCCTCGTCACATCCTCTGCCCGTATACTGGGAAGCGGGGCGTGACAATGACTAAAGTGCTTAGCACTTATTGGGCAGTGCCCATGACTGAGTGCTTCACATGATACGCATGTGAGCGCCAGAGCCCAAACAAGTGCTTAGCACTTTTGCCTAAAAGAAAAAATGGCTTAGCAAACAGAACCCAAATAAGTGCTTATTACTTTTGAATAAAAGAAAAAGAAAGAAGAAAAGACTGAACAGACCAAGCCAAAATTGGTTAAAAGTCTCTCTTTAAAATTTCTAGCATCTGAGCCCAAATGCTCTGTTGTTGGATCTTAATAAAAAAATGATTCTTAAAATGTTGTTAAGTTGATCTTAGTCTCAAACAGGACTAACGCATCCTTAGTTAAAACAAATTGAGCCCAAATGTTCATACGTTTAAGTTGATCTTAATCTCAAACTATATTAACGGTCCTTAAACCAAACAAAATATTCGAAAACCCAAACCTAAAAATATACGGATTTGGAATGATTTACGCCCTACGGGCGACGATATAAACTAGTCTCCGTATACAATCCATGAGCAACCAAAACAAACAAAATAACACACGACACGAAGTGAACTGCTGGAGCAGGAGAAAGTGGTTATCGCAATGCGATAACGTAATTAATTGCAGGGGCTTGCGCCTGCAGGGAAGAGCGTCCCTACAATAAAAAAAAACTTCACAAATGAGGGGGAAGTTGATAAAGTCTGCTACAACGGTCGCATCTATCCAAACCTCCGATATACTGTGCCATAAATCAACTTGTTATCTTCGGAGAGGTAGATAGAGAAGTCCAAATAGCGTCTGCCCCAAATTCAGGCCAGACGTCCTAATGTCTCGGTCCGGTCTTTCGACGATAAACACGCCCTCGCTCACTTTCTAGACCAGTGTCAAGTGATCAAGTGATACTACGATGGGAAGTGAAGAGTGAAATTTACCTTCCCTGGGCCGCGGCGACCGAGGATCAGCGGATGCACTTGATGGAGGTCATACCGTGGGAGATCCCGAGAGAACATTGGCCGCTTCTTGTCTCCTATTTTGAGCGCGATGATGTGCAGGTATCAATTTGATTTTTAAGATTTTAACAATATAACGTGAAATCATATTCTAAAATATATTATAATCTTTATTTTTGCAAGACGATATCGGTTCAAAATAAGCAGAACCGGAACAACGACGGCGAGAACGCGCTATCCCGATCCAAGGGAAACACTCGTAGACCAATGCTCGGTGGTACTTGGTGAGTATTTCGACGATTAATTCCAGATGTTTTCTATATCGTTAATTAATTATTAAACTAAATCCTAATTTCATCGCAGAGAAAGAAAGACCCTGCCAACTACAATGAAACCAAAGGGTGGGTCACGTTACACAAGGACACGGACGCGTACATGGTAAGTTTCATATAATCAAGTTGATTACGCATTTTAAGTTAGCACCTGTGTGTGCGTATTCTATACAGACTCGGTTCTATGAGCATATGGACGCCTTAGGACTTAGCCCCGGAGACTCGATCACCGCTATTGTCCCTATCCTGGATTCGATATCCAGCGAGCATTATGGTAGGTATGAGTGCAGGGTTGGTCCCGGGGCCTATCGATTTTTTATAGACGTTTAACCGCGTATGAGTACGCCATGACCCAGACGCGGGCGAATGCGACAGCTGCGTCGCAGGAGGAGATCTATGAGCTCTGCGAGCATGTGGAACAGCAGCATCAGACGCAGCAGGAGGCACGGCAAGAGCTTCACGAGACGCGGCAGGAGCTGCAGGAGCTTAAGATGGAGATCCGAGACATGAGGCAGTCGCACGCCGATTCCGTCCAGCAGGCCATACGAAATGAGTTGAACGCATTCTTTAGGCCACAGGATGATGGAGGTGGATCGTCGCCCCAACGGCGTTAGTTCTATTTTTTATTTGTTAACACATACAATAGGACTTTACTAGAGTATTGATCATATTGGACGATATTTTAACACGCACATTTTTTGATTTGTTGATTAATGGAGTATTGATCATATTTATTGTATGTATATTTTTTGTTTATATTTGCATGCGATTCGGAGCTTATTACTTTGATTATCGTATATTGCATGAGATTTGAATATATTGCGTGAATGATAATTATATATTGATACTTGTGAATGGAAATTATATATTACTGGTTGTCATTGAAATTAACGCGCGTGGGGCGCGGAAAATTTAATTATTTTAAGAAAATAACTAGTCACGGTTGTAATCGTGATTAAAGACAGTTGGTCACTGTTACAATCGTGAACAAAAGGCTGCTCCAGATACTAATATCCGGAGCAGTTTTGTGTTATGTATCACGGTTACAAGTTTTGTTCACGGTTGTAACTGTGACCCATAACTGGTTTTGTTCACGGTTAGAACCATGAACAAAAACCTGGGACACACCAACTAACTGATTTTTTAACTTTTCATGCTAAGAAACGTTCACGGTCACAACCGTAAACGTTTCTTATTTTGTTCACGGTCAAAACCGTGACACAATATTTTCTTATGTAGGTTTGGTTCACGATTATTTCACGGTTCAAACCGTAAATAAATGTCTTTTTGTTCACGGTTTAAACCGTGAACAAATCCCTACCTTGTAGTAGTGAACTAAGCCACCAAATGATCATTAAAGAGAGCTTAATGATCCCGCAGTACAATAACTTCCAAATACACGTAAAGCCTACGCACTCAGAACATCAAAAACCCCTAAAAGCTTACAGCAAGCTGTTTAGGACTTGCATTCCAGATACAACATAATAAAATAAAGGCTAAACAAAGACATGATAATACAAAATGAGTATCAAGTTCATTTCTTTTCAACCTCCACACCTCAACATCCACTCTTAAAGACTATTATTTTTGTTGGAAGTTAAGCCAAAAAAAAAAAATTAATCAAAGTCTTCGAGAAATTATTGCTTCTAATGTGTGCATGTTGTTAAATGTCTAGAGAATGGTAAGAACCAAATGCATGTACAGAGTCAAATGAATGCACTTAGAGAATGGTAAGAGTCAAATGCATGTATCTATTTAATAGAGTAAGTCCTATAGCCATCTACTTGGCTATATAAACTCATGGTATGGATGGGTTGTTTAAGTAGGAAAAAAGAATTCAAATCAATTCAAATTATAGTGGCTAATCTTCTCTATGTTATATTAACTTGCATTTTTACTCCACAACAGAAAATTATCCATCACCTTATGGATGCTCTTGTTCAATTATTATTCCACTATATAAACTCCAACACTCTTATCTCCAACAAATTGGTATCAGAGCGCAAGAAAGATGGCTGCCCCCATGAGCTTCACCCTTTCGACGCCAAAACTCGAGAAGGACTACACGACATGGTCGATCCATATGGAGGCGGTGCTTAGCGCATACGACGTTTGGAGGTCGTCAAAGATGGCTACACGCGACCGCAAGAAGGAGCGACTTTATTGGGAAACGAAAGGACGACTTTGAGGGAGAATTAAAGGAAGGATGGCTACGCTCGTGCCACCATTCTTTTCGGCATCGATGATTCCACCAAACAAAAGGTCATCACCACCGCTACTTCTAAAGAAATGTAGGAGAACATCCAAAACATCTTCAAAGGAACCAGAAGTTGAAGAAGGTGCGCCTACAAACTCTTCAAAGAGAGTTTGAACCCTTGAAGATGACCGAGAAGGAGTTTGTCTCCGACTACTTCATAAGAGTTTCCATAATCGTCAATCAATTAAAGAGGAACGTCGAGACGTTAGAGGACATTCACATCATCGAGAAGATCTTACGTTCCTTGGATTCTAAATTCGACTACATTACTGTGGCGATAGAAGAGTCCAAAGACTTGGACATAATGACTATCGAAGAACTTATAGGCTCACTTGAAGCGCACGAGCAACATGTCACAAAGAATAAGCAATAATCGGTGGAGAAAGCCTTACAAGCAAAGCTAAATTTGAAGGAAGGGGCCAAAAGCGGAAGAGGTCATGGTCAATTCCATGGTCGTGGCCGCGGAAAAGGTCACGGACATGAACAAGGACGAGGAGAATCCCAATAAAAGGAAGAAGCAACTCAAGCCCGAAGTCATACCAACACAAGAGGACATGGAAGAGACGGTCCCGGAAGAGGCCATAGGAATGATAAAAGCAAAGTTCAATACTTCACTTATAATAAGTACGGCCATTACTCTTCGGAGTGTTGGTATAATGAGAACAATCAAGCGGACAAGAGCACCAACTCTGTTAATATAGACAATCAAGGTTATGTGTTGAAAGCCTACAACAATGAAGAGCCCGTAATCGACGACACATGGTATTTGGACACCGGCACAAGCAATCACATGTGCGGGAAGGACATGTTCGTAGAACTAGATGAGTCCAAGAGCTCCTTCGTCTCATTCGGAGATCACTCCAAAGTTTCCGTTAAAGGAAAAGGTAAAATTCTTATTCACCTAAAGAATGGAGATCATCAATTCATTTCAAATGTCTACTATGTGCTTTCTATGAAGAACAACATTTTGAGTATCGGCCAATTGCTCGAGAAAGGCTACCATTTTGAGATGCAGGATAAGGCTCTCACCATGAGAGACCGCAACAAGAAGATTGTTATTAGATTCGAAATGACTCGAAATAGGATGTTCATTTTGAAGATCAAGCATGAAGTTGCTAAATGTTTGAATAATTGCATAAAAGACACCTCCTCGCTATGGCCCTTAAGATTCAAGCATCTCAACTTCTGTGGGTTGCAGCTTTGTCCTTAAAGAAGATGGTGAACGGACTTCCCCACATCAATCATCCTGATCAAGTATGCGAAGGGTACATCTTCGACAAGTAACCAAGGAACCCATTCTCGAAGGAGGCCACATCATGCAAGACAACCATTGGAATTGATACATTCCGATGTTTGCGGTCCTATCATTCCTTATAGCTCTCGGAAATATTTTATTACCTTCACTGATAATTTTTCTAGAAAAACATGGGTGTATTTCATGAAAGAAAAGTCCAATGTGTACGATATTTTCAAAAAGTTCAAGGTCTACACCGAGAAGCAAAGCGGCTACAACATCAAAGCTTTGAGACCAACTGCGGTGGAGAGTTCATTTCCAAAGAATTTGAAGACTTTTGTCAAAATCACTGCATACGGCGACAACTAATGGCGTCTTACTCTCCACAATAAAATGGCATCGCCGAGGGGAAGGAATAGAACCATTATGGAGATGGTTAGAAGCATGCTCGAGAGCAAGAACTTGCCAAAACAGTTGTAGGCCGAGGCGGTGCACTGTCCGATCTACTTGCTCAACCTATATCCCACAAAGAGCCTTGGATACATCACACAACAAGAAGCATGGAGCGGTCAAAGACCGAACGTCGCCCACCTAAAGGTGTTAGGAAGTATTGCGTACGCTCAAGTACCCCAACAAAGAAGGACCAAGCTCGATGACAAGAGCAACAAATTCATTTTAGGTATAATGCTCGCTCCAAAGCATATAAATTGTTTGATCCTAACACTCGTGTGATTCATATTAGTAGGGATGTTCGCTTTGACGAAGGCACATGGAATCAAAACGTCCACGAGCAAACTCATATGGAGTTGCAACATCCTACTACACCAAGTGTGTCATCACCACCTACTTTGGCGCCTACATCTCCTACTTTTTCAGCAACATCCTCCTCCTCCGAAGAAATCCCAAGGCCACACAAGACGAGAAGCTTGAACGAGATTTATGAAGCTACAGAGGTGCTTCATCTCGTTTGTCTCCTTACCGAAAGTGAAAAAAATTCAATTTAAAGAAACTATCTAAGCCAAGAAGTGGAAAGTCGCCATGGACGAGGAGATCAAATATATCGAGAAGAACAAGGCTTGGGAGCTTACTACACTTCCCAAAGGCTATCAACCCATTGGAGTTAAATGGATGTACAAAGAAAAGAAGAATGCAGAAGGCAAGATTGAGAAGTATAAGGCAAGACTAGTGGCGAAGGGCTACAAGCAAAATGCCGGCATCGAGTACGACGAGGTGTTTGCTCCCGTCATCCGCATGGAGACTATCCGACTTATCATTTCTATTGCAACGCAACACAAGAGGAAGCTATATCAAATGGACGTGAAGTCCACCTTCCTCAATGGATACCTTGATGAAGAAGTATACATTGAACAGCCTCTGGGTTATGTGAAGAATGGACGAGAAGACAAAATGTTGAAACTCAACAAGGCGCTATATATTTTTTGATATAAATATTTTAGTATTATTTTTCACTGTTCATTTTCTCTCTTTGGTGCTATCCGTATTTTTATACGGATATGCGTATATGTAGCGATACATATACCGGGTAAGATATTTCGTATTTATACGGAAATGCTTCATGAAGAAGGACGTCTCATATTTATTTTTCTATTTACAAAAATAAATGGAAATAAGGTAGAAAGTGAGGTGGCATGAAGCATGGTTGTGAACATGTAGATGAGTATGGTTTGGCTTTTAATATTGATATATTCTTTTGGATGCACTGTTGATGCATGGTGGTAAAAGGACTTCTTCACTTGATTTTCCCCACATTCTAGTTGATGTTTGAAATGAGATTATTCTCAACACTTGGCCATTTTACTCTCCTATTCTCCTTCTTCTTCTTGCTCTCTTTTGAGCATGGTTTTGAGAGAAAATAATTAGTGAAAAAATTCCTGCATCACCCACATTCCATTCTTAGCAAGTTTGGAGCGTCGGTCAGAGCCTTTTTCGGTTTCGTTTGAGTGGATCTTTTTCGACAAGGGTGGTCGCCTTTCTAGCGTGTTCTCGGCGTCTACGAGCTTGGAAGGGTCTTCCACAATTAGGTGGACACGTGTCGAAAGTTGTATTTCTATACCTTTGCATATTTAATTTGCTAGTTTAGATGTTTGGATCGATTTCTTCGATTAGTGTGTTTTGTGCTTGCATAAAACTTTTGTTATCACTTCCGTCTTGGTTGCGGCTTCCGCGGCGCGAGCACCCAAGACCAACATATATAATGCATAAGGATTTTCTATATTATGTTTGTTATTTTAAATTTTATATTTGAATTTGTTGTTATAAGGATATATTAGTTCATACCGAATTTTAACTAAATATACGAATAAAAAAATGTCAATTACTTATAGGAGTACTTAGATGGATAGATTAGATAGATTGATAAATATATAGATATAGGGTAGAGATACGGTGAGATGATAAGTTGTGATTCTTAAAGTGAGAAAGAAAAATCCGGCAACCATTCATCAATCAAAACGACGATCGGCTCTATATATCTTGTTCTATATGTCAATCAACATACGTGTATAAAAATTTAGACGATTTAGACAATGGATGGTTGTTAAAGCACCGTAAAAGTTGCGTACAATTACATACCCTTGATGCATGACTTATAAGCCTCCAAATCGTCTAATTTTTTATACGCATACATATTTTGACATGTAAAACATGACATAAAAATCCGATCGTCGATTCAACGGTCGGATTTTTTCATCTCACTTTAAGAATCCCATCTCATCATCTCATATCCTATGGGTACCCTATATATATATATATATATATGAGGTTAATGGAGAAAAGGTGCCGGAGAGAATTTCCTCCTATGGGGTCGGAAAAATACACCCTCCATGATTTTTTTCGACGATCGGTATACATTACCTCCATCTTTATCATCTAAAATGTGGATACACCAAATTTCATGTGATTATACCATATTTTTACCGTTGATTTAGTTTTTGCAAAATTAATGGTTTACCGACAATAGAACTTTTTACATTGCTAATTCAACGGTGAAAAAGTGGTGTAATCACATGAAATTTGGTATATGCACATCTTAGATGATGACGATGATGATGATGGATGCCGATCACCGGAAAAAATGGTGGAGGTTGTATTTTTTCGACATTATAGAAGGAAATCACCTTCTATGACCTCTCTAAATCCCCTCATATGGCCTCTCTCTAAGAGAGAGAGGTTAATGGAGGAAAGAGGCTCCTCCTTTGGCGTCGAAAAAATATACCCTCCTTTATTTTTTTTCGACGATCGGCACCCACCATCTTCATCGTTATCATCTAAGATGTGGGTACACCAAATTTCATGTGATTTTACAACTTTTTCACCGTTGATTTAGTGGGTTCAAAATTAACGGTTTACCGACAATAGAACTTTTTACATTGCTAAATCAACGGTGAAATGGTTGTAGAATCACATGAAATTTGGTGTACTCACATATTAGATGATAACGATGAATATGGTGGGTGTCGGTCGTCGGAAAAAATGAAGGAGGATGTATTTTTTCGACGCCATAGGGAGGAAATTCCCTCATATGGCATCTTTCCTCCATTATATATATATATATATATATATATATATATATATATATATATATATAGAGAGAGAGAGAGAGAGAAAGAATAATGGAGAAAAGATGCCATAGGAGGTGATTTCCTCCTATGGTGTCGAAAAAATATAATCTTCATCTTGTTTTCCGACGATCGGGATCCATCATCTTCATCGTTATCATCTAAGACATGGGTACATCAAATTCCATGTGATTCTACAACTTTTTCACCGTTGAATTAGTGGGTTCAAAATTAACGGTTTTCCGACAATAGAACTTTTTACATTGCTAAATCAACGGTGAAAAAGTTGTAGAATCACATGAAATTTGGCATACCCATATTTTAGATGATAACGATGAAGATGATGGATTCCGATTGTCGGAAAACTCGATGGAGAGTGTATTTTTTCGGCGCCATAGGGAGGAAATTCCCTCCTCACTACTACAAAGAAGGGTTGCCCCTACGGATTTATCCGTAGGGGCAACCCACTGCCCCTACGGATATATACGTAGGGGTGAAAAAATACCCCGTAGGTGCAAAGGCCGCAGGTGCAAGTTGAGGCCCTGAACTTGCCCCTACGGTTAAATTTTTGCCCCTACGGATATATGTGTAGGTCTAGTTGCCCCTACGGATTAAGCCGTAGGGTATAAGATTTTATATTATTTACGGTTTATTTTAATAAATTACTTGGCCCTACGGATATACCCGTAGGGGCATGTACTACCCCCTACGGATATATGCGTAGGTACGTTTCCGTAGGGGCACAAATTCAGGATTCCAGATATTTTGCCCCTACGGATAACGCCGTAGGGGAGAGTCAGTGGCCCCTACGGATATATCCGTAGGGGCTTTCCCAACCCCCTGGCACTGAGATCTGGGGGAAATATCAGTTACTGCTGATATTTTGTCCCTACGGACATATCCGTAGGGGTAACATGTGTGCCTACGGATTAATCCGTAGGTACATATTGTCTGTAATTTTTTTTTTAAAATGGGCTGCTTGATTTTTTCCCGCCCTGTGCACAATAATATATACATCAATCAAATCATATATTGCAGTATTCATAATCACATCTCACGCATATATATAATATACAAAAGAAACACAAAAACTGAATATGATATAAATACAAACCAATATCAATATCGTTTCAAAATGTAGTACAATGTGTATGATATAAATAAATACATGTTTCAAAAAAAAAGAACCAAAAATCTACCCTAGCTCGGTCCAGCTCCACCTCTGAATAACGATAGAATAACGCGCGCCTGCTCCTCGGTCAATAAACTCTGCAATTCATCGCGAGCGGGAGTCTGAGCGGCATGTGGAGCCGGCGATGTGGTCTGCGCAGCCGCCGTCGAGGTAGTCGCTTGCGGAGCCGCGGCTGCGGGAGTCTGAGTGGGCGGTGGAGCTACAGGAGCTGTCTGCGGAACCGCAGCCGATGTAGTGGCTTGCGGAGCCGCAGCCGAAGGAGATGCATGTGGAGGCTCGACCGATCTACCCTGTCGCGTCTGGATATAACGTGTGTAAGAAGCGTGTAAGAACTGTTTATTATTCGAATTCGTATCATTATTAAGTTATTTCGAAACCCTGTTTGGATATCTAGTTTGGAAAAGCGTTGTTTATTTCAATTACATATGTATGTATGATTAATCAAACTTAAGTCTAAAACCAAATAAGCTCAAGCTACATACTAATTATGGATATGTTGATATGTATATAATATGAAATGATATTTTACTATAAAGTAGTATACATACCAGCATCTCCTTCAACTCCTGAACGCTGGCCCTCAAGCTATCCAGTTCATGATGGATATGCCGGTCACTGGAGACGGAGGAAGTAACCGCCGGGGTGGAGTCCAACCTCATATGGGCCCTGCTAGGGCCCAATCCCCGGCCTCTCCCAACCTCCGTGGTGCCCTCCGTGTGCGGCGTCCAGAACTGGGGTCAGCAGCCTCGGATCATTCTGTCCGATAAAATCGATCCCCGAGGCCTGGGCCTGCTCAACCACCCGCTCCTACACCCACATTCGAATTCTTATCATTATCGAGTTATTTCGAAACCCCATTTGGATATCTAGTTTGGAAAACTATAGTTTATTTTAATTAGATATGTACATGTATGATTAATAAAACATAAGTCTACAACCAAATAAGCTCAGGCTATGTACTGATATTGGATATGTTGATATCTATAATATGACATTATATTTTACTATTAAGTAGTATACATACCAGCATCTCATTCAACTCCTGAACGGTGGCCTTCAAGCTCTCCAGTTCCTGCTGGATACGTCGCTCACTGGAGACGGAGGAAGTAACCACCGAGGTAGAGTCCAACCTCATATGGGCCCTCCAGGACTGGGGTCAGCAGTCTCGAATGCTGCCTTCCCCCTAGCAACTGTCAGAACATTATATTTAGCACATACTGGTCTATAAAATTGACAAGAAATACCAAAATCAACAAATTCAAAGGCTTACCTACAGAGATAGAAGATGTGCTCCTCTGGTATCTGCATGTATCAAAATTTGAATAATATTAATTAATTTCAGTATATACATACTAACAAGGTAAACTCGCATATAGCGCTGCTTACACATATGACAGGGAGTGAACAAGCTCTTGTAGATCATCAGGCGCAAATCTAATCTCATCAAGCAGCCCATGATAATGAGTTGGACGACTAAGAGCAAAAGGAATGTGTGTATATTTATGATATAGCATTCTAAATCAATATACATGCCCTATATAATATATAAACATACCTGGAGGAACGGGAGTGGCCTCTGTCCCTGATATGGACGCATCACCAACAACTAGACAATCAAACGTTGACAATATAAGTAATTTTGACATAAATAGGCATGGATATCTATAATATTACATTCAAAATGGATATTAGAGAGCGCACCTGCAGTGAGAAGTGATAAAAGTATCACCCAACAAGAGTGTAATTTACAGAATCAGTTGAGACTCTTGAAAGTTATAGAAGAACCTGACCTGCACAAATCTGATGTATGCTTTCCATTGGACACTAAGAAGTCTCTAAAGGGAAAAGCCTATGTGAAAGCCATCATTAGTTCATATCAGAAGATTGATGCTGAAACAGAGAACAAGGAATGCCATTTTTTTCTTCTTCTGCCGCATTACTGTCTTCTCCTTCTGCCATATTACCGTCTTCTCCTTCTTATTATGTGCGCGTGCAAATTCAATGACTATATTGAGAATATGGATTAATAGTGGGTAGGAAAAGTATTTCTCAAATGGGTTTTGCGTCTAAAAACCATAAACTACTAAGTAATGGCATACATAATTTTTTTAGTATAAAGGTTGTTATTTTAAGTTTTCCCTTATAGAGATATGATCTAACTGCATCTATAAACTATAAGTGTGCAGAAAATTATGATAAGAAACCATAAGAAAGGGTCGTAGCCATGCATAACCTTGAATCTACATACCAAATCATGCAAAAGCATGCACTTATTGTCACCTTGCCTTGGAATATAAAATATCTTGGAAGACTATAAGCGAGCATTTAAATCTTGATAGCTTTTGACTTCAACATATATTTTTCTCAAGTACCATGAAATATACTTCCTCCGTATAAACCGTTTTCAGGAAGATGGATTAATAATGACAAATTATCCATTGTGGCTCACTAGGTTAGCATTTTCTCTTCTATTGACCATCTTACTAATCTGTTTGGTAAATTTATTCGGAACCGGCTGCGAATCATTAAAAGACATGCATAAGAAAGAAAGCTAAAATACAGATATATAGCATACCAATACATCGAAACTTCATAGTTGCGATGACAATCCAGAGATATTTATTTCTACACACGTGGTGTGCGTGCGAATGCGTCAGGCATCATGGACAAATATTTCAGAACATGGAAAGTATTATTCGTATAAAGTAATTAAAACTTTTAAACACCTTGGGTAGATATTTTCTTAGTTGATGCAATCATATCATGAGGACTAAATTTAAGCTATTATACATATGCATATGTATTTTTCTAACCTAATATATCACACACACACACACACACACAGAGAGAGAGAACACCAGGTAGGTAGAGAAATCAGGTAGCAGGATCCTGAAGAAATGGAGTCCATAGTATTGCTCATTATCATCATCCATGATCCCTTTGATAATATTTTTTCAAAGGGATCATGGATGATGATGATGAGCAATGCTATGGACTCCATTTCTTCAGGGTCCTGCTAGCTGATTTCTCTACCAAACTGGTGTTCTCTGTGTGTGTGTGTGTGTGTGTGTGTGTGAGATATATTAGGTTAAAAAAATACATATGCATATGTATAATAGCTTAAATTTAGTCCTCATGATATGATTGCATCAACTAAGAAAATATCCACCCAAGGTGTTTAAAAGTTTTAATTACTTTATACGAATAATACTTTCCATGTTCTGAAATATTTGTCCATGATGCCTGACGTATTCGCACGCGCACCACGTGTGTAGAAATAAATATCTCTAGATTGCCATCGCAACTTTGAAGTTTCGATGTATCGGTATGCTATATATCTGTATTTTAGCTTTCTTTCTTATGCATGTCTTTTAATGATTCGCAGCCGGTTCCGAATAAATTTACCAAGCAGATTAGTAAGATGGTCAATAGAAGAGAAAATACTAACCTAGTGAGCCACAATAGATAATTTTTCATTATTAATCCATCTTCCTGAAAACGGTTTATACGGAGGAAGTATATTTCATGGTACTTGAGAAAAATATATGTTGAAGTCAAAAGCTATCAAGATTTAAATGCTCGCTTATAGTCTTCCAAGATATTTTATATTCCAAGGCAAGGTGACAATAAGTGCATGCTTTTGCATGATTTGGTATGTAGATTCAAGGTTATGCATGGCTACGACCCTTTCTTATGGTTTCTTATCATAATTTTCTGAACACTTATAGTTTATAGATGCAGTTAGATCATATCTCTATAAGGGAAAACTTAAAATAACAACCTTTATACTAAAAAAATTATGTATGCCATTACTTAGTAGTTTATGGTTTTTAGACGCAAAAGCCATTTGAGAAATACTTTTCCTACTCACTATTAATCCATATTCTCAATATAGTCATTGAATTTGCACGCGCACATAATAAGAAGGAGAAGACAGTAATGTGGCAGAAGAAGAAGGAGAAGACAGTAATGTGGCAGAAGAAGAAAAAAATGTAGGGTACCCATGTATGAGTTGTATTCTATATATGTGTGTTTCGATTTATGATTTCGCTTAAGTGTAGGGTTGTTTTTACTTAAAGAAGTATCACCATCTACTATATATAAAAAAAAATGTAGCAAACTAGGATTGGTATTCAAATCCCGGTCCAGATTGGTATTCAAAATTTATTTAATTAGTTTGTGATCCACATCATTTGATTCGTTGCTTGAGGGATCAATGTAGGCACAAATATCACTGAAGCAGCCTAAATCACCATATGAACCGGTTATCGGTTTCAATTCCACCAGAATTAGAATTTCATCCGAACAACTTTCACACAGTAATCGGAACCTGGTCAACAAATTTGTCATGCCCGTTGTGGTTTTACTTATGTACAGTACTTCCACAAAATACGTGCTGTCATTTCTAAATGGAAGTTTCTCAGTGCCACCATAGTAGCAGAAGATGGAATTGTTTATCGCAACTAGATTATGCTAAGCCTCGGATAGATTAGGCAAACATGATCTAGAAGAATATAATTAGCAGAGTAAAAATATAATAAAACAAAACAAAGCGTAGCAAATAAGATAAAATAAAATAAAGATATATAAAATAAAAGAGAAATAAGTTTTCGAGAGGAGAGGTGCAAGATATCATGTGCCACGAAGAAAAGGAGGGCAAAAACAGTGTTGGCATTCATAAGAGGAAAGCTAGACTAATAAGAAGAAACATTACAAAAATTACTATGTTTATGAATTATCACAGAAAATCAACCCAGAATCTGCAAGAAAATCAAAAGTATGGCTCAAATATGAGACGGGCAAATATCTTTTCCTCTCCTATCTTTTCTTTTTGAAAACAAATACCAGAAAATGTTGACTTTCTGGATAGATAGGAGTGGATATGATAAAAACATGTAAAGGGTGCATGGAAGTGCTAACAGAGACTCTTTGTTGCAACTTTATAGTAAACGGAACAATAACTGGCATATTCAAGTTAAAAGAATTGAAAGAATAATGAACATGGCTTACAAACTTGGGTGAGAACGATGTGACACTCAGGAAAACATCTAAAAGACAAATTCATAAATGCGGTTAGGCCAAAACCGGACTAAATCCTGCCATGCGACTGATATTCCTTGATGCAGAAGTAAATATAACTGTGGCACACACGCACACATGCACACAAAAACTATGGCACAAACAAGTGGAAATATGCAAATAAACATGCATGCATGCAGACATTAAAAGATTAATATAACAGAGATGTCTACTGATGATTTGTAAGATGTTATCGCAGGTAGGACAACTGCCAATTCTATGGCTTGTGGCCACCAGCGACTGCTTTCTCACCACAGTAAAAATAATGAGGGACTATAACATATCATGAATTCGATATGCACCGTGATTTCATAGCATATGTCTATTAACCTATAATGTACAAGTTTTCGGCGTTGATTGCAGAGGTGCATACAGTCTGAACTAGTAAATATACGTAAGAAGGAAAAAGAAGAAACGATTCATAAATATGGTTGGGCCAGAAACAGACTTAGTCACTGGATGACATATAACTGATATTCCTTGATGTAGAAGTCAATACACCTTTGATAACAAACTCATTCTTTTTGGGGAGATATATGAATAACCGACTCTGACCCTCAGCATTCCATTGAACACATGGAAATCCATCGTATCTCATATCCAGCCACCTCACTTCACCGATCCTATGATCGCCCTCTGGAGGACGCACAACCCTAGCCGCAGCCGCAGCCGCAGCCCCAACCCTAGCCCGACCCCGACTGCGACCGCGACCCCAGCCCAACCCCAACTCGCACGCCATGAACCCTAAGCCCAAAATAATCCAATAAATTCTTTAACTTACCTCGAGATTTACTCACCTGAACGGCTGCTGGGGCTGGGGCGACGACCTGAACGGCGATGGCGACGACCTGAACCGCGGTGGCGACGAGAACTGCGGTGGCGACGAAACCGGCAGTGGCGACGAGGAGAACAACCTTGGCTTGAAGCCCTAACTTGGGAAAAACTAAGATATTACAAATTACCATTTTTTTTATCAAATCAATGTTTATCAAAACTCATAAATCCAATAATTCTACAATTTCTTGATATTCGGCTCACCTATAATATAACAATCCATATGCCTAATTAACTAATTAAGCTGAAATTTATCGATACAAGGCATCAAGGTATTTCTAAGAGATTATATAAAATTTAGACACATTCATCATATCACCATGCAGATCAACATGATAGTATGATAGTTCTAAGTTGATACTCTTTTTCATAATTATAAACATAGATCCATATATAATTAACCATGCTTGAAGCCAAACTCCTATTGTTAACATGAAACATATGCTTTATATTTAAATAAAAGGGATTTCTTAATTTTTATATTAGAACATTGTACATACCTAATTTCCACTTGAAATCGGTTTTTTCTTTTATCAGTACTCGTTGACATACAGTAACAAACAATATTTGATTAGAAGGACCCAAGATTTTCTCGATCAACAATAATTATAGTAATCAAACTAGGCTAAAATTGCTGGAAATTCTTTTCAGGTTTGCCAAATTCAGCAAACCCCAACCCCAACCTAATCCTAACCCCAGCCCCAGCCCAGCCCAGCCCCACCCCAACCCCAGCCCCAACCTAACCCTAACCCCAGACCCAGCCCCAGCTAAACCCCAGCCCCAGCCCCAGCCCCAGCCCCAGCCGAGCCCCAACCCTAACCCTAACCCTAACCCTAACCCTAACATAAACTGAACCCGATGCCTAACCTTAACCCTCATCCCTATCCGAACCCTGAACACTAGCCCTAACATCATCACAATTATGTTTAATTGGAGATTTACTTACCTGTAGACAGTGGAGGAGACGACGGAGACGCTTGGCGGTTGACGACGCACGCAATCGGCGACGAGGAACTCGACGAGGAAGAACGAGGGCAGTGGTGGGTCGAGAACGGAAGGCGGTGGCGGGCTGAGAACGGAGGGCGCGCGGTGGCGACGAAGAGAAAATTGGAGACGCGGGAACGAGAGAAAATTTTGGGAACAAGAGGGAAAGAGATCGAGGCGTAGGGCATTTCTGTGCCTTTTTTTATTAAATTCCCATTTAGATGCCCCTACGGACATAACCGTAGGTTATTGGTTTGCGGATCCGTAGGGCCAAACAACAAATTACGATTTAATATTTTTAAATTAAAATGTCGGGCACCGTAGGGACAACCATTTGGACCTACGGCTTAGTCCGTAGGGGCAAGAAAAATCTGCCCCTACGGATTTCATCATCCGTAGGGGCAGTCCCATATTGTAGTAGTGCCTATGGCCTCTTTCCTTCATTATTCTCCTATATATATATATATATATATATATATATATATATATATATAAAGAGGGGGGAGAGGGAGAGAGGGAGAGAGAGAGACTCCTCATCTTATTTAATCAAACTATAGTCAATAATATTCATGCTGAATTGTTAATTAAAAAAGAAGAAGCAATATTTTTGACCTAATAATTTTTACCAACAGGTTGAAGCCAGCAGTGGGAAAAGAGTATTTTAGCAACTAGGCCCTCCATGGTCATCCAAATGCAAATGCCAAAGACCACATTGAAAAGCACATAGCTTGTGTGGCTAGAATAGTTCATGAAGCTAAATTGGAAAGGAATATTTCAGATCGATGATAGATTTTGGTGAAATCTATAAAAAGGAAGATCTATTGCCAGTTATTATTGATACAGATGTGATGGATTTGTTTTGTTTCTACCTTCTTTGCAAAAAGAGGGAGGGATTGATGTGCTTGTGTGCTTGTTCAAGGAGCATGCTAGGATCTTTAAGCAAATATGTTAAAAACTCTTTGGATTAGATGTAGGCTGCAATGTTGTAGTACTTGTTATAAGCATAATCAATTTAAGAATAATAATTAGCTTTGCGTGTGTTTATTTATGTCATCAATTTATGAATAATTACAATTTGTTCAAAGATTGTACTAGGGGAAGAACATCGATTTTGAAAAGTTATATTTTTGTAAACTTTAGGTCTCTTCTCTTCGTTTACAATCTTTCTTCTTACTCTTGTCATTATTCTTAGTGAATGGTTATCTTCTTTTTCTTTCTTTCTTCTATTTTTTCAAGATGTAGATGGCTTCTTAGTTGTTAAGGAATGAAAATCTTTTATATATATATATATATATATATATATATAGATATATATATAGATTCTATATTAGACTAGAAAATGATTATATGATTAGATTAATGGCTAAAATGTGGGAAACTCCCTTACTTTTGCCTGAAAAAAAGTAAACCCCTTAAATTTAAAATACTAGTATTTTTGCACATTCGATGGATGTTAAATTCATTTTGATATGATCTTTTTCAAACTCTATTCTCATATTTAGTTTTGTTAGAAGCCAATTTTTTTTATCAAATATTTTCTCCATAAATATTTTTGTTGGAGTGTGGAAAACTCCAAACTCTATGATAAATACTTTGGCTCCATTTGTTAAAATTTAAATTTGAAAAGTTGGTGAGAACCGAAAGAGCCCGTCATTTTTATTGAGTTGTCTTATTATAATGGCATTAATGCCAACTTTTTCTCTCTTTTTTTTATATTGTATTTCTAAAATAACTAAGATATGAATGAGCTATAAAAAAAGTTGTCATTATAAAAATAAAGATATATAGTTTGCCTCCAAAAATCCTAAGGATGTTAGCTTTTCCATGCATAGGACTCTTTTATGCCAAAAATATCCCTCTATTGAATTTAGTTGACCATCCTAATATCTTTTTGTTCTTTTTCTACTTTTTACTAAAATCCATTCTCACTTGAATTTATGCTCATTCCATACACGGGAATAAATAGAATGTACGTGGTGATTTGAATGAGATTTTGGGGAAGAAATGTGGAGAAAAAAGTTTGGAGGGAAGAAAATTTTGAAGAAGAGGAAAGGAAAAAATTGGAGAAGAAAGACTTGAAGGCCAGTATGGGAAATATACAACAAAAAAAATTGTCGGTGTTAAATTTTTTGGGCAAAATGCATATTTTTAAAGTTTAATAGGGTTTTCTGCTATTTTGGCAAAAGTGAGGGGGTTTCCTGCATTTTAACCTAGATTAATTAGATCTAAATGATAGGCTCGATGTCATATAAATAAAGGACTTGAATTCTTAAGTTTATTGAACAGTAGGATTTTTCTCACTTTTTGAGATAAATTGATAACTAGGATTTATATTATAAAAACTAATTATTGCTAATTGTTTCTTCTATAATCTAGGAATAAATAATTAATATCACCATAATTTTTGCTCCTACTTCCATAACAATCATTATATTATTTTCCCAAAATAACTATACCTTAAATCTAGGAAATAATTCCTAAATCAATTCTCTTGATATGGAGCTGTTAGGAGGAAAAATCACTCTCATGTATAAAATGGCTAGATTTTCTTATAAAAAAAATAAAATTAAAAAAAGGATTGATAATAAATTTGTTAGTTTAAATGACTTTTTATGGATAAATCCCGAAGAAAAACCACCTAAAATAAGCCTATTCCTCCCGATTAGAAAAATTCTCTTTCGGAAATTTGGGCCAAATTATTGCTTTTGCCTCTCCCTTTCACTTTCTTACTTTATTTTTTACTATTATTTTACACATGCCATACACATACACATTGATATATAATAAATATTTTGTGGTATAAATAAATATATTAATTTAAATATAAATGTTTGATAATAAAGCTATAGAAGTAGCTTTTGAAATTTGAAATGATGATTTGGATATTAATGCATAGAGATATGTGCAGAAAGAAGAGGGAAAAGGAGGGATTTTGATATTTGAATTCATTTGAGTTAATTAAAATATTTTAATAAATTGATGACGTGGATAAATCCAAGAATAGATTTGAAGAATTTTCTCATTTCTTAAAATTTCTATTAAAAATGATAGCCATCAATTGGTGACCTTTCCTACATCCTTGAAATTTGTATTATAATAGTAGAGATTAAGCCTTAATAGGTTAATTTACAAGAAATATCTCTAACCTTTTTCCCAGTGGTATTAAATACCTCTTACTTTCTAAAATCAACACTTTGCCTCCATAACTTTAATTGATTCTTAAAATACCCTTGAGTTTGAATATTTAATTTGACAAAAGTGAATCAATTAATCTTTCTATTTTATCTTTACTATTATAATTAGAACTCATGAGGGTATGATAAAAAATTTCTCTTTTTTCTTTAAAATATATTAGAAAGGAGAATTTTTTTATGGGACCTAAGCCTCAAAACGTAAAGTCATGAATTTACCTTTTTACCCTTGGCAAAAGTAATTGGTGAAACTGGCCCAATTCTTTTTCAAAAAGAACCCAAATAATCAACATATTTATAACATAACTTACATATGAACACTAAATTAAATTTTAATAGTATCATAAACTATTTTACATTCTATTCAAAAATAGAGTTGGTTATGAAAATAAAATAGTATACCAATAGTAAGTAGGAACATATTTAATTTATGAATATTAGATATCATATATTTAATGATTACAAAATAAATTTTAAATATGTATTATTTATTTATCTTTTCATACCTATATTTCTGCATACACATGTGCATCGTAAGTGCAAAAATGGACAAAATTGAGCCCGATTTTGTCCTCTTCCAATGCGCACTCAAATCCTTCAAAATTAAATGTGACCCCTGTCTTAATTTTTGGTTCAGTTTTAGTCCCTCATGTAGCACTTGTAAAACTACTTTACGACCCTCAATTGTATTCAAACCTTATTAACACGCAATTGAATTATAAAACTAATTTAGCTAGCGAGAGGTTAGTGAATACATACTATGAAAAATGGAAAATGAACCTAAGCACTAATAATTTTTTCTCCGATGATAAAAGCAAAGCTTTACCAAGTGCCTTAGACTCTACCGTCTTACTTTCTTTAAAGGATTGTCTGTGGTAAAAATTATCCATGCATCTCAACATATATTTGAGTTGTAATACAATTTGGAATTAGGGTAACGGGATGGATTTATAGATAACGAACATATTTGGTCGATAACAAGATGGATATTCAGTCGGATAACGAGCATATTCAGTCGGGTAACATGATATTGAAACCATATGACCACATATATATGGTCTAGGAAGATCATTGTATAGTTGGATGAAAAAGTTACTTTAGGCCCTTCATTTGGTTTCGAATTTTATTCAGCCCCCTTATAAAAGCAAAATCTCATTTATCCAATTGCTATGGCAGTGTAATAAGCTGGTATGAATTTAGATTTTCGAGGCGGTGACAAAATTGATTTGATCGGTTACAATTTAATTACATTTCCGAGAGGGTAACAAAATGGATTCGATTAGGTTTAAATTTTAGATTTCCAAAAGCGTAATGGAATTGACTCAAGTAGGTTAGAATTAGACAAAATAATTAGAACCATGACAAAACTCGAGAATTTCAATACCATCGAAAGACGTGACATTAAAATTGTGTGACCACGTGTATGGTCTCGAAGGATCAAATTGTTGATTACTTATGTGAGAAATTTTTTCTTTTTTCCAAGACAGTCTTCCTAAATTAAACACCATGTTATAGAAAGAAAGATATTTTTCGAAACTGCAATGCAAGCGCAGGTCTCTGAGAAATGAATGTGTTGGTTTTCTTTCAATCTGATCAATCATGCATGCATCATATCAAGAAAAATGGCCAGCTCTACACAAAAGTAAAGATTTCTACCCACGTTAAGCTCAATCAATTCCCAAGAAAATTTTAGTATGTGAATATATACATCTCAACGCTAGTAACATAAATTGATTTGATAAAAAAAAAATAGGGATGGACATGGCATATGATACAAGAAGATATGCATGGCTTTGAACATGCACAGAACAACCTATCTACAAATACCTATGCACAGAACAACCTATCCAAAAAAAAATGAATTTCAATCTCAGTTCTATCTCTCTAGAAACAACCTATCTACAAATACCTGAGTCCTTATTATTTACCTCAGAGCATGGTTATTATCTTTGAACATGCACAGAACAACATATCCATGACTGACACTTCTCGCTACTTTATACTAACTGAACTATTTAAACAAAAGATAATGAACATGATAGAGATGGACATGGCATATGATACAAGAAGATATACATGGCTTAACATTGATTTGTGGTAGTATTGATGCGCATAGTCCTCTCATCTGACGTTCCTTCCCGCCAACACGGCTACGACATGAGCGCAGGGCAAACCGCTGGCTCGCCATTTTCTGCAGGTACATTCATGCTTTTGGTACATTTTCTTCCATCTAAGCCCTCGTGCCCTTCTCGACTCCATCTTTCTCATTCACAAGGCTCTAATATTATCTACAAGATCACAAAATGGTAAGGATCTTGCTTCAAGAACCCAAGCATTACAGCTCTCACTTAAATTATTGCTTCAAGAACCCAAGCATTCGACGAATCTGTTGATTCGCCTTCCACGGCTGCAAAAGCTATTGGATATAAGCCATTATTTCCATCCAACGCTGTAGCTGACAAAAGACGCCCTAAATATTCACCACACTTGAGCACCCGTCTTGTTCCTTTTTTTTTTTCATATTTAGCTTCAAAGTTAATATACATTTTAAACTCCTCTATATTCTTGAACTTGCTTGAAATTGCTATCACAGGATTAGCTTTGTTAACATCCATTTAGCTCCTTCATAACCTTCCACAGCATCAGCATCAGGCATTTATTTCATCATCGTCATCACTACTAAGCAGCTCATGGTGGCTATCTTTAGAGTTAGCAGCCATCAAGGTCGTCTTCTGCAGCTTCCCTATTTTAAATCTGAATTTCTTCATCGGCTTCCGTTGTTACATAATCGAGTTCATCATTCTGCTTTCTTCCAAATCTGCTCATGCTTCTCTCGGGGCCGCTTTGAGATGGCTTGGGATTGCTTGTGGCTTTGTTGGTTTTATTAAGACGTGGACTCCTTCTCAGTGTATTTATTGAGGGCACTTTGTGATGACTGAGCTTGAATTGAAGGAGATTGCGATATCGGACTTGATTGTACTATTGATGACGAAGGGCGAGTTGTCGTGAGAAATAGCACTAGCTTCTTAGCATTTATATGAGGTGTAAGCATCTCTATATAATCCTTGTTACTCTTGAGCCTTTTGAGCACTGTAGGAAACAGATCCTGGCATTGGATATACTAGCTAGCTCCAATATAGAATTTGAAGCCCATGGCAATGCAGTTATGACTTCCTCACAAAAATCTTTCAAGTTCTTTCTATATCAATCTCAACTCTGAAAGTCGTTTGATTACATACATATACTTAATCCTTGATGTTCTTGGAAATTTTCTGCCAATATCCTCCATGTCTCAGCAATATCTTGATGTGAAAATCCGCCATTTAAAATCCGAAATTGAAAATAGACAAGTTTCAGTCCCAAAAAAATGTGATATTGAATTTTTTTTAATAAAAAAGTTAATATTATATACCTGCATGAATCTAATTAATTAACTTAGTTCTAAGAATCTTGATCAATGAGTAATCAAAGTAGATATTTAAGGAATTGCATACTTAGTGTGATTATAAGTCATGATAGAAAGCAAGATAAATGGTAAGACAAGGAAAAAATGACTGTCATGAATTGGAGGTAAACTAAAAACATGAACCTCATGGAGATCTTAGTAATAATAAAAACCTAAAATGAAAACACAAAACTTCAATGGGCTTACAATGTTGAGATAGCTTCAAAGGAATGTGTCATCATTGAGAAGGAAGGAAAAGCTTTGGAGGATAAAATGTGCGATCTTGAGAAGTCTTCGTTGAGAGAAGGGCAAACGAAGGTAATTTTTTTTATCAAAACCTAACCCAAGCTAACTTTAACCTAAGAATGACTAAGGTTCACTTACCAGAGGGTTTTATTTGATTAATGAAGAAGTTTTAAGGGTTGTATTTAGAAATAGTAGGTTTTAAGGGTTGTATTTAGAATTAGCTAAGTTTCAGGGGACAATTAATATAGAGAAAAAAACCCAAAGAAACAACATAAATCAAAATTTTGGTGCCGTAGCAAAGACATCAAACCTTTCAGCATTAATGGAAAGTTCTATAGAAACTTAATCAAATCTCACTAGCCCCAGAATGAAATGCAGAGAATTTATTCTTGCTTCCATGGCTTTAAACCCTTTCCCCACTTGCTTGCATCAATTAGTGCCCTTTGCTTACTATAAGGGCTATGCCTTAGTTTTTGGGTCACCCTAAGAATACATTGGCCTCCTACATATAATCAACACATTATCTCATTTCTCTCAAAACCCCAAATTAATCAATGAAAAATTAAGATGGGGCAAGCCATCAGGAAGCTAACAGGAAGTACATATATATTTCATATTTATCTATTTACTTACTTATGAGATTCTGTATGTTTGATTTTTTTTTGATTCACAAATAATGCACTGAAATTTCAAAGCTTGAATTGATTATACAGAGGTAGATGCAGATCAGATACAGCAGCAGCCAAATGATAAGCCGAGAAAGATCATCGATGCTTACATAAAGGAACACTATACAGAATTTGAAACTGCCATAAAAACCTGGGATGGCTTCTACCACATAGTTTATGAAATTGTTGAGTGAGTAGTAGAATTTTCTTCTCTTTGAATCTTGATATAACTTCGAAGATAAATGTTTATTATTGCTAGCTAGGCGCATCTTGAATGTTTGAATTAAAGTGGTATATATATATCGGCAGTATATCGCCTGTGATATCCGTACTGGTCAGGTATTAGTATACCAGACAATACCAGCCAATATATCGGTATTCGATAATATATTAATATTTAATATTATTATTTTAGGATGTATATTTTATAGGTTAATAAAGTACATTTTCGATAATATATATATATATATAGAGAGAGAGAGAGAGAGAGAGAGAGACACACACACACACACACACCGGTTGGTATAATGGTAAATTTCGGTATTGATCATGGACCGGTATATATACCAGTAAATGTCGGTATTTCAAACATTCATTAACCTGAACTTACATGGGAGAATCTGACTACTAATTTTCTCTACAGGGAACTGAGTGAGAAAAGTGGTGCAATGCAGTTCAAGCTCCCACCTATTGATAAGCTCGAGGCCGAATATAAGGTGATCCGAAAAAAATATAAGAAACCATGTCTTCCTTTTTCAAAATATTTTTAAGGTCGGAATTTTAACCTAGGGCGGTCCCAAATACAACGTTAGATAAAAAAATTTATCCAACAAATCAGATTCGTTTAAAGTTAACCGCTTCTTAAAGAAGCGGTTAAAATCTAACGGGTGTTATTTAACCGCTATTTAAAGTAACGGTTGTTATTTAATCGCTACTTAAAGTAGCGGTTAACATCAACATTGGATAAAAAAATTATACAGCAAATCAAAACCGTTTATAGTTAAAATAGCGGTTAAAATCTAACTATTTAACCTAAACTTAAAGTAGCAGTTAAAATCAAAAGTTGATTTATCCAACAAATCAGAACCGTTCAAAATTAACTCCTACTTTAGGCAGCGGTTAAATCTAACTGTTATTATTCAACCTCTACTTAAACTAGTTGTTAAAATAAAAGGTTAACCGCTACTTAAATAATTTTTTTCAACCGGTTATTGAATATATCGCTCATCGACTTTCGAACCTTATCTTCCGCCACAGGGCCTCTACGTCTTCCTTAATGAGGTTTTTCGAAGTGGTTATGATATATTTTTTATTTCTACGCTTACATATGTTATCATATTTATTAATCTAGGTTATGAGTGAACTATTCCTGAATTAGAAAAAGAAAATAGAATAGCAATGGAAACAAATGAAAAAACAATAGAGCTAATTGATTTATGTTATAAAATCGATCCAAGAAACAATAGAATACGTAGCAACAATCGCAATTCAAATCACATAAAAAAAACGTGCAATTTACATATGAAAACCCTAACAAAAAACCCTAAATAAATAACAAAATCTATAGTAAATAATTAATTTACCTTATGAAATCGATCAAATAATCAAAAGAATACTCAGCAAGAATCATAATTCAAATCGCCCAATTTCGATCTCAAAACCATAAACCGCTAAAACTGTTGGGACGGTTTCCTCTTTTATATAATATGAATCACTATTTTAAGTAGCGGTTAAATATTTTAACCTATCTTTTAAATAGCGGTTAAATATGAACCATTTATTTTAACCGCTACTTAAAAGCAGCGGTTAAAATAAACAGTTCAGATTTATTGGATAAATTAATTTATCCAATGTTGTATAATGTTTCGTACCCTTTGACCTATAAATTAAACGTTTCATTAGATATATGAAATAAGGAAAGTTACTAACTACCAATTATAAAGACGTGCATTAGGCATCTGCAGAAAATTTCACCCCTTCAAAGACTAAAATAAAAAAAGTTATGAAATATGTCACAAGAATCTTCTATCATTAGCTTAAGGCTTATATCAATAGTCAAATTTTGACACCTTTAGAATATACATATTACACAAATTTATGGTATAATATATCAATCATGAATTCTAGAGTAGGTGTTAAGTAAGTTTGTTCATAGAAAAAAAATGTTGGAGTCAATTCCTCACTACCTATACAATTTAATTTTTAGGCTTAATTCCAAAAACTTTCAAATAGTTTGGCTCACTTGCAATAAATTACCTACACTCTACAAAAAAAAACTACCACAAAACTTTCAAAAACTATGAAAACAACATAAGATAACCGAAGGGTCGGCAATATTTGCAATAAACTACCAAAAACTTTCAAAGCACGACGGTTTCTTGTAATTATTAGAGTTTTTCATAGTTTCTCATAACTAAGCTAATGCATTTGGTTTTTTTTTTTTTAATTAAACCTATTTTTTATTTTAATGTAATTTTCTTTGTAAATAAGAAAACTTTTATATGTCCACAGCTAAATTATTTTAATTTTATTGACTACATTAAGATTGTATAATGGTTTTTATGCCATCCATTGGATTTATCAATAAACCTTGTTGTCCGTGTTGTGCCCCTCTAACAATAATTCTTCCGTCCGCTCCATCCTACAGGCTGCTCGTCGAGCTCCACAGTTAAACAAGGACGAGTTCACGCAAATACTAAGAAGAGTGGTGACACCAGAAAGCTTCCACGTCGGGGAAGGAGCTAGAGATCTTTTCCTCTACATCTTCGGCATTCCGGTTCTTGCTCTCCTCGCCAAAAGAGTTGTCCCGGGGCCGACAAGAGCCATATCAGACGATGTTTTAATCCCCCTCGCCACCACAGGCTCCGTCATTTTACTTGCAAAGACCAACAGGCTGTAAACAAATATTTGAAAATAAAAAGCGAAAGAACGTCATACTCAAATCTTCGTATTCAAAATGAATTATAGGTATATATATGAATAAAAGAAATTTCTAGGTCATGTATAGCTATAAGATGATGTACCTATATGATCAATTAGTACATAGAGAATATTTGGATCCCCTGTAAATCAATCTCAACTTTGTGATATGCAAAAATCTGGACTATATGAAGTTTTTAATATTCTAGTCTTCAAGATGATGGACCAATTATCTTTACATTTTTAGCTAAAATTTCTAGTTACCATTACCAAGAGCAATACAGGCTGTATTCATATTGATGCCCATAAAAGGTGTTGGCTCAATGTTTTAACATTTTTTTTCCTTTTCTCCAACTGGCTGTAAGCCTCACACCCAAGCACATATCACACCCGCGCACACCTCGAAAGCATTAATTTATGGTTATTCCCCATCCGGGGTTCGAAGCGCTAGCAGAAGAAGTGTCATACCAACTGCTCATTGGTCAATTTCAACAAAATTAAATGTATATAATCTAAGGAGAGAGTGATATTCCCTATTTATGTGAATGAGTATTTATAATAGATGACATACAGCTATTATGATCAATTAACACATGAAACTAAATCTTGCATCCCCTGAAACCAAATCGAACTTATTACCATGAAGGAGAAACCAACAAGATCTATCAAAATTGCTCGAAACTCATATCGACATGTCCGAAATTTGTATAGACTTAAATCGAATAAAAGCTTAATTGTGTAGAAAATATAATCTTGTACAACAAAAGGATTTCATTAAGTACATTTTCTTAGGGCAACACGCAAACTCGACGAGCTTGCTATAATTTATTACTCATGTGCCATCTTATGCATCTAAAGCTAGCTACATTCTTGTATTGGATGACTTGATGTCGAGAAGGGGATTGTGGCGGTCTAGTGGCAGTTTAATATGCCCCATGGAACCTGCGGGTACAAGCTCCAAGTTTTCGCAGTTGCATATTTCGATCATGAAGCCGTCTGGGTCGTTGAAGAAAAGTTGGTCTATAGGTGCTCCTTCCTCCTCGTTGATGGTTCTCTTCACGTAGTTTATGTTCATATAATTCAATCGTCGCTCCATTGCATCCACGTCCTCACACTGTAGTTCCATAACATTGAAAATCATCGAACCAAAATCGATAGGTATACTGGTAGACAATTAATTTAGGGGCATGCATGGTTTCGTTTCCACATTATTTTGTTGAATGCTAAAAGACTGACTAGTTGGTAAGGCATGAGAATTGTGACAAGAATATCATTTAAGTCAAGGAGCAACAAATGCAAAAAAAGAAATGACAACACGTAAGTATTTAATCAGTTGTAGGGAGATGAGGGACACTAAATGGGTCCACCGAAAACTCGAATATATTATATATGTTGTTATTTATTCAGGCTAATTGAAGAAAATCTTTCTAACTATTGTTCATGGATCAAGATACCATCATAAACTTCCTTGAATACAATTTTCTACATTTATAAATATTTAAACCCTCCATGGATGCTTAATTTTTTGGCAGAACGATTGGGATATGCCTATCTCTCCTCTAAATTTATTTCTTCTTTTTATACATTTTGCAAGTAAATATAAACCAATATGGATTCAGTGTTCATCAATATGTTGTAGCTTGAAGGTGGACTCCCCGATCAAATGACGGGCAATTAGATCTCTAAAACGAGCACTCTCAGCTATTGTTATCAGTGAAGAGAGACCTGCCATCAAATTGTGGGTGATTAGATCCCTGTTACAGTACTCAACACTATTTTTATCAATAAAGAAAATCCTAATCCTATACTAGTATAGTTGTTTCAGGTTCATAATGTTGTAAAGGATTACGTGCGCAGTGAAAATCCAAGATCTTTGTTTTAGGATAGACTGAAAAAGAACATCCAATTGATACCAAATCACACGAAAAGAACACCAAACAACAACACACAAGATTTACCCAGGTTCGTCGCAACTAGCACCTAATCCTACAACCAGCGATGAGAACTTTCATTATGAGAAAGAATTACAAGAGATTATACCGTCTTCTCATCCTTCCTTTAAAAAGAAATGCTATTTTTTACAAAACCTCTCTCTATCTGCGACCGCGTTTGGCCGCCCTTTTCCAGTCTAATGAAACCCTAGATTATTAGAGAATTATGGATTCATTAAAATCCTTAGAGAAAGTTTTATATTTATAAGATAAATAAATACTAGGAGATAAATCCATATTTAAATTATAAATAAATATGAATTTAATCTAAAGATTAAATTTAAATCTGAACTAAATAAATTAGATTTAAATCCTAACTAATTCCGAATTTAAATCAAATTCAACAATTTTCATCTTGATTCAAAATTCGCCGTAATCTCTTCACTTTCTCAACGCCTTGGAATTTCGTTCTCGTCTCCTTATGCCAAAAGGCACATCAACAATCTACTAGGTGAAACTTGAATTTGGATCGGAACCATCTTAGAAATACATACTCTGGGTACCAATCTTCATAAAAGACATTAGCTTCTTCTTGACTTTCAAGAAGAACACTCTCACCTAATCTAGAACACCCAAACTCAACAACCTCCGCAAAATGATGGGCTTCCTAACCGTCTTCATAACGGCTATCAACCCTGTCTCCATTATTGAAACCGCGATAACGGACTGAAGCGTCGATCTACCTGGCACCGCATCCGTGTCCCGCACCGCATCCGTGTCCAACATGTAATCCGTCGTCGATCTCCATCTGCCCCTATCACCATACCCTGTCACGATGCACCTATCAACAATGCCTCCACTGAACGACAAGCCAAACTCTTCATATCTTTCAAGTATCTCAGGATCCACTTCATAGCCTGCCAATGCTCTCTGTTTGGAATAGTCAAGTATCTGTTGACTGCTCCAACTGCCTGTGCAATACTTTGTCGCGTGAATCCCACTCCAACCTCTGCACTCGCATATGACACTATAGACACGTGATCTCTGTCAGCATCTGACCCTAATGATAACATTGCCGAAAGCCTAAAGTGCGTCTCTAAATGAAAACACGGGCTAAGTCTCTTCCATCCTATATCGAGCTAGAACTTACTCGATACACTGCTGCAACTGACGCGGCTCTCTATCCATCACACTATTAATGCCACGAATCAAATGTGCGTCTTTTTGTCGAACTCTATCGATACTCTTGCCTTGAAAACTCGTCCCTAACCACTCCTGTGTGTCAAACTGTTCTCGTCCTCTGCGCCACTGGCTCTACTGGACTCTCCACTTGAATCGGAATACCGACCACCTCATCTCTCATAACTTGGATTGGAACATCAAACTCCACCTCTTTTGGCGGCATACTTATTCTTCGTTCACCATCTGACCGAGTCTGTCTTCTTTGAAATATTGTAGACTCCACGAATGTCACTCGGCCAATTACTCAACTCTGGGTCTCATAACACCACGACCTGCATCCTTTTGTTCCGCCTCCAAAGCCGACAAGAGAACCTCCCTCGCTCCTCGGCTCCTCGATGCATCGAATTCCATGAAACCCTGAGTAATCTCTAGTACCTTTAGTCCATAACTTCTCAGGAATTCTCATATCTACCGACGTCGATGATAACCAATTGATGAGGTATTCGGTAGTAGATACGGTTCCAGCCCAAAACTCCCTCGGAAAACCAGATGTAAACCGTGAAGTTATGTTCTTCCCAACTTTCTGAACATCCGTCCTGTAATGTCATCTAACCGAGGATCTCCTAATATGGTATACGGATGCACGATCTGTAAGACTACGGTAGCGCCCCGACAATCTTTCCGAGGCCAAAATGCGGAAACGAAAATTTTTCTAAACATGGAAACCGGCGCTATCGTATGCTTAAAACCCGGATCGAACCATTAACCTATAACTAGCTATCTAGAGAGAGGGTTGGAAAGCTATACCGATCGATCCGTGTCCTTCGGTCTTTGGCCACCATCCCAAACTCCTCGCGGCAACTCCGGTCTCGATCTCCTCGTCGGAAAAGGCACCACATCTACGAGTCTTTTTTTACGGGCTCCCGCTTCATCCGAAGCAACTCGGGCACGAAGTGTGCTAGCCGACGTGTCCAAGGTGTTGTAGAGAATGTTTGTGATCACTTTGTCTCTTGCATCCATGAGATGGATAGAGGTTAGAGATGAAGCCATTGATGGAAGTTTTGAGCTAGAGGACGAAGAAGAAGAAGAAGCTTTCTTTTTCCTTTTGTGATATATCATAAAAAGAGAGAGTATAAGATGAAAAATAATACAAGACCAAAACCACACCTATGGCAGCCCCTCTCTCTCTCTTGTTATCATATCAACATAAATCAAGCTCATAATGTGACACATGCACAAGAAAAGAGACCATGAGTCACCACTTGTGCATGTGTCACAATAAATACTCCAAATCATGATATCTAGCTCATAATTACCATTTACAAACATTAATCCAAATGTTTGCAACAATAAAAAGATACGGCAATATCTAAAGTAAACTCGTGACGGATCACAAGGATACCCCTCACCTGTATATACATATCTGCACCCGCATTCCGACTGAATGCGCATGCGATGAGACTAAAGTAATCCAACAAATCTAATACTAGGATCCGGCTTAAACCAAAGCCCACTAGTATGATCCGTCCGATCATGATCCGTACACTACTGCACGTATATGATCGTACCCTGCCATATATCATATAGCCTCTTCAACGTTTCGCCCGAAACTTGAAAAACTGTCTGTGGGGGACTCTAAAGACTCGTCAATACTTTGGCTGTGGATTTAACCACTAGCACGTCAGAGGTATTAGCCGTACGTAACGAGCTACCAGGTATTGACCAAAAGGGAGGTCGATGAGCGAACTCATCCTGACACCCTACTGAGCCTGTCAGTGACAATATTCGTACAGTCCGGTCCGTTCGTCTATGAGCATCGCATGGCGAGCCTAGGGGGTTGGTAAAAGTCAGACCCCCAAAAACGGTACAAGTCGTGCCAGAGTGTAGCCCAGAACACCCTGAGATATTACTGGAATACCTACCAATAAATCTCCTGTCTCGGCCGAGGGCTTTGTGTAATGGCTCTCCTAGACATAGCGCGATCTCACCCCCAATACCGAGAGAGACGAATCCCCTGCCGATCCGCTCACTTGCCTCCATGTGGCTCGGGACTGTACCCAACTAAAACATATTTGCACGACTCCTTTGAGCCGTGGTAGGATAGTAATCAAAGCACAGTAGGAACTCACACAAGACAAATGACGATCTCAGGTCGATGAACTAACCTGTACACATGTCACCAGGAAACTGCTATCTGACGTAAGGTATATTACCAACTAGCAGATTCCCGGCGAGTTCTATCCGGTGTACTCATAACCTAATGAGCACATGTATACATCTTAGGTGAACCAACTGACACCAGTGGCTTGTAAGACCGGCCACCACCCCTCGTCGGGGTCTCGACTGTATACACTAGTCTACTCCGGAGTATCGATGCCCTGTCTCGAAACTCTCACGACTAGGGACCACTTTTAAGGATGTGCTTATGGACTACCCAACTCTCATGTATATGATCGCCACCATACTGTTGGTAGTCAAGCAAGAATCCTAAGGGCTCTATCAACGTGTAATAGCGGCCTGTAAAGTCACCTAAAGCAGTACACGATGATAAAGATAAACCAGATAGCATACTATCATCTTGAGTAAGATTGTCCTACCGATACAAGTCCTCTCTCAATCATTGCAATCACGTGCCTGTGATCCAATAATTGACTCTGAGGGCAGTATATCCAACAATCTCCCACTTGCACTCAAGGCTAATTATTGCGATGTCGCATACTCACAGCCCGTGTGATACCGAACACCCAACTTCTCTACTAATCAGTCTCATAAAGCCCGTTTGCGAAACTATTGCGTTCGAGAAATAGCCTCGGTGAGTGGATCCGCTCTGATGTTTCTTTCTATGCCTCTCTTTATCTCAAGTTCGCGGAGAAAGCCATCTCCCGAAATGAGCAATACCTGTCTTAGAATATGTCTGGATATCTGATGGGACCTAGTTCATAAATGAACTTCAAATCCAAACTTCTTAGACTGTATCGTCAACTGAAACCAATCAGTATCCTGCGCCATACCTCCCTCAGTATCCGCGTGGACCACCTGTCCAAAATACTGCCCCTCGTCAGAGAGAAAATTATAATTCTGACAGCCACTCTGTCATCCAGGTCACCTTGGAAGTCTGGAATAATAACTGTCTCCTAAAAGAGGTTGTTGTTATCACATCCCTAGAACATCCACTTATGTTCTAAAACTGCTCTCGATCGTTTCTCCAGGATTGGATCAATATCAACATATTGCATCTCGTGCAAAAATAACATCTGATGTGGTACTTGACATCTCATGATCAACTCAATTGCCTAAGCAAGTGATTTGCCAATCATGCATATCTCTCTCCCCTTTAGTCTGTAAGACACCTTCAGAGAGGGTGACTCCATCACCTGCAGGTACACTACTATGCCAGGAGTCGTCCATTCTAAAACCCTTTAGAATGCTGTCTAAGTATCCAGATTGGGACACTTCCCAAATCTAGATCTAAACCAATAGATCTAATAACCAGAATGTCTGATATTATATCTATATCCTATGTGGAGAAACCACTATATGACAACCAAATCATAACCGATCGTAGTATATGAATTTCACTTCCTACTCTGTGTATGTCATCAAAATACCAGGACATCACACCCTACTATCTTCTTAACAGATCCATCCCCTATTCTGATGAAGTCAAACCTATGACTGTCACATCAGAAATAGATGATCTATCTCCGCTATATCTGCTTTAGTCCATAAATAGACATAAGTTACTTGTCCACCAATGCTTCCGCTGCTCCCACTGACTACGACAACCCTCTGGAAGAATCATATACACGTACACTTCTAAAGCTAATTTAGAACGACGCTATACTCATCCTGCTGCCGGGTCTCACAGTCTGGAACAACAGCAATGGCAAGTCTGGGTAAACAAGAACCTCCCTGTCACCGTCTTTGAGCATACCGAAGTACCTCTCGAGTGCCTGAGGTTACCCACCATATCTGCGGAGTGGCCAATGGAATGTCAAACCAGATTGAATTTTTTGGTTCTTATTAAATTTTCAGTAATCGTTTGTTATTCTGGAATCACTTCCAGTTCTACCATACTCCCACTACTGTTTTCTGAAAAAATCTATTTTACTAAAACTGTGGCGAGTCAAGAACAATATCACTATTGATCTTCCAGATGGTAGAAAGTCAACCCTCATCATAGCCCGGGTCAACCCACAAACAGCCATTACAGAAACGTGCCTTGAGTTATCCAGAGTCTGGTTGTAAGCATAAGCCGGACAACTCCCCGTACCTTAACATCGTTAAGATATGAATCGTTCTATATCCAATATAGAAACAGAGGCACTAATTTAATTTGAACCAAATTCAAATCATGCAGCTGTCTCCAGTGCATGTCAACTAAATGGAGAGAGACCGATCAGCATTACTCAACTTAGGAATACATCCAGATATGAGTAACCTGAAAGAGAAGTAAGTTCTCAAAACCATTACTATCAACTGAATACCATACACAAGTATCTATATCTTCGATCACCTTGAAGAATCCCGATACTTGCAACACCTGGTTCTCTACTTTATTCATATACCTATAACTTCTTAAAACTTGGACCTTGTGTTTCTACGAAACACTTGTCTAAAAACTAGAGAAGTCATAAGTAAACCGAATATAGTACGAGGACCAACCCCTCTGTCCTAATGGACACTGGACAACATACAATACTCTGTATAAGTCTCTTGAGTCTAGTAACTCATTCCCTGTATGTCGTAGGTTGAAAACTGTACTTATGGTTAAAAAGAATTACACCGCTGTTTAAAACTCTTTACCTAACCATCTACTGATATAGGTAAATGTCATAGACATAATTTCAAAAGGTTATATCTCACTTTATAAAAATAAACGTACAGATATATCAATTTGAAATTGGTTCATTACAATGAATATTCAAAACCAAATATTTGCCGTCCGGTAAACAACCCAGGCGATTTTCTCAAATATCACCAATTACAACGAATCCCGATATAATGAGGATGATCACCCAATTCCCAATAATTTACTCCCACTCATCATCTGTAAAACCATACAGATGTGATAATCAAACCTGGTAAATACATACCCTAGAGCAAGTGTCTAATTGGGAACTCAGTTTTCTATAAACAATGCACAGTGAAACTGAAACATGAATATGTTTCGAAGGAGTTTCCGGGTATTCCTAGTAATGCCTCTTCCATTATCAGATTCACAACTGTAACCGTATATTTCTTTGCTATCTCTCCAAATCCCTTTATATGTCTTTAGTCATTATCTTCTGTACACCCCTTTAGGCCAAATGGTTTTCTTCCTTCCCTACCGTTCGGCACCAGCCTATGGTTTGGAAGAAGACTATCCAATAAGTATAATGGGTGTACTCTCGTAATCCTAGGAGTACTTGTAACCTGGGAGAAGGTGAAGATAAAAGACAACTGAATAAAACCTTATTCCTATTTCTCCTGAACCAGAATCCATCCCCGAACTGGAACAAGTCACTTCGAGTTCGTATATAACCATACGATGGAGTATTCAATAAACTGTGGATCTTCATAGTGATACGGAGTGTTCTGGAGAAACACAAAGGTGATGTAGGAGTGGCGATGAAATACTTGGTTTTGTCGTGAATAGCAGTCGCAATTTACTTTGCCCTCTTTCTAATCCCTTTATTTGTCTTGACTTATTACCTTCTGTACACCATCGTTAGGCTAATTGGTTTTCTTCATTCCCCACCGTTCGGCACCTTCCTATGGTTTGGAAGAAGACTATCCAATAGGCATAATAGGTATACTGTTCCTAATCCAAGGAGCACACGCAACCTGAGAGAAGGTAAGAGGAAAAGACAACTGAATAATCCTATTCGTTTTCCCCAGAACCGGAAACCATCCTCGAATCTGGAACAAGTTCTTTCGAGTTCATATATAACCATACGATGGTTTTATCCAATGAAAGTGGACGTTCGTAGTAATACGGGGTGTTCTGGAGAAAAGGGTAAAAATAGGAGTAGCAATGAGGTATGCAACTCTGACAATCCAAAAGCCAGTGTTTTAAGAAGGTTCGGTTAACTTGGTCACTGAGTCATAGCCAAGGGTCGGGCCATGGTCGCTGCCAAAAAGAGAGAGAAAAGAAACACTCAGTGTGCACTCTAATCTAGATCAGAATGGTTATCAATTTATCCAATCAGGAAACCTCCCACTGTATCCTCAAATTCTCCTCCAAACCTGAAAGAAGAATTAGTCGGGATCACCCGAGGAGTAAACCAACTCATCAGTGGAAATCGGGATCCAACTATCATCGCATGATAATGTGACGGAATCCACTCACGTTATCACACTCCAGAAGGTATGCACATGCCTGGCAAGTTTCAGTTTCTTTAGAAACTCCCGATGTGATTTTTACCCCTAGGACCCAAGTGACCTTGACGAATAATCAACAAATCAAAAGGTCCTAGTCAAGTTCAACCCGTCATTATCTTGATTGCGTTAAACCCACCCGCACGACCCTTGACGAATAATCAACAAAGTCGTACGACCGTCCTAACCAATCCATATATCCATGCGACAGAAAAACATAACAGAGCTACCGCACACTACGTCTCGGCGAATAGCAACGACAAACGTAGCGCGAATATTAAGCAATACTAATCTGAAATGACGAAGGGCTACGGCTGGTTTTTGGCGAAAAACCTTTAACGTAATGAACTTGATATCGTTGAAGGAAGCAGATAACTTTTTATAAAAATATAGTGGCGAAAACCTTTGCTAAAGAGGTCACTCCCGGTGAAGGGATCTCGGCTTTTTCCCCGTAGAATGAGGTGTAGGATATTCCAACTGAATACCACGATGCAAAGCAAAAATAATCGGCTATAGTGAAGTTATTACCCTAACGCAAACTTCTGTCCAAGGGATCACTCCCGGTGAAGGGATCTTGGCCCTTGCCTCGTCGACTGAGGTGCTGGATATTCATAACCGAATACCACTGTGCAAAACAAAAGAGAACGTTCTTGCAATAACAGCTTTTTGAAAAATGTTCCAACAACATCAGAATAGGTTTGTTTAGCTTGCATTGATCCAAATCAACGCAGTCCCATCAATTAATCACACCACAAAAGAAAGAAAATATAATGTACGTATATGCCATCCGCATTCGCCACTGGGTCCCGTCATCACCCGTTAGGTTACTTAACTAACGACAGAGCGGGGACTGGACTACCGCGGGTGTAAAACATATACAACATCTACTAGTATATATATCAATATATAATATTCGCTCAAGGCGTGATAAAATGCAACATCACAGAAATGTAATAAGCATCACAGAACAATACAGATAATCTGGGATCCCCAGGTTTTATAGAGCCGCTACTGAAACCCGACGTTCCCCTGGTCGTGTGGATAGCCTGTGCAATGAAATCCTAGACCCCTACGGGCGTGGCAAGTTACCCGCCAAAACCTGAAACAAGGCAGCCCCCTTCAACAACGTGAATGGACCACCCAACACTTCACGGAATCCGGTAACTTGAGCACCCCTTCTTGGGTCAAGCTGTACCCCCTACGAGTGCGGCGAATAGCCCGTCAATTCTAGAGTGAAGCCCCCTCCATCTCAAAGCCCTGAGATGCGGGCTCGTTGCCCTCTAGAACCCGGCTATCCGTGCACCCTACCGCGGGGTAATCCTAGTACAGAAAATAAAATAAACAACGGGTACATCGACCTCAGCCCGGTCGTGCCCCAAATTAATAATATACAAACAGGCAGTGACGGCAGTCCACATGTCGGACGCTCGCCCCGCAATATCAAATGTACATATACAACCAAACTGTACTACCATTGCATCCAGGCTATCCACCACGACAAATCCGCAATATCACAGCACAATACAGAACATCAACGTGAATGTCACGTTCGCAAATCCGTCAAAAAGAGCTATAGCAATTAGACAGGATTTACCGATCAAATGACATTCACGGTCGCAGATATAATGTAAATACTGTGAACTAACATGTTTAAAAATTTCGATCGACAAAATTTCCCAAAGTGGGCCCCAAGCACAGTTCCCAGTACTCAAAATAATCTGGGCCAAAACAAAAAATACCAGAAACCCCATTTCCAAGTCAGAGACCACCTGAAGAAATTTGGTCCAATGAAGAGCTAGAATGGCGGCGGAACCGCGGCCAAAATGAGGGTTAGGCCGCGGTTCCGCGGCGTTCCTGAGGAATTAATCTACCAAATTTCTACAGTGCTCCTAAAAACCCCTGCCTGATTTTCTGACATGCCCAAAAAAAATTTTAGAGCACAAAACAAATTCGACAGAAACTGAACAATTGGAAACGCGGTTTTTGGAAATTTCGTCCGATCGAAGTTCTAAACACGCTAGAGCAAGCTAGTAAAGGTTAATGGCGTGGCTCTGATACCATGTAAGACTACGGTAGCGCCCCGGCCGTCTTTCCGAGGCCAAAATGCGGAAACAAAAATTTTTCTAAACATGGAAACCGGCGCTATCGTATGCTTAAAACCCGGATCGAACCATTAACCTATAACTAGCAATCTAGAGAGAGAGTTGGAAAGCTATACCGATCGATCCGTGTCCTTCGGTCTTTGGCCACCATCCCAAGCTCCTCGCGGCAACTCCGGTCTCGATCTCCTCGTCGGAAAGGGCACCACATCTACGAGTCTTTTTTACGGGCTCCCGCTTCATCCGAAGCAACTCGGGCACGAAGTGTGCTAGCCGACATGTCCAAGGTGTTGTGGAGAATGTTTGTGATCACTTTGTCTCTTGCATCCATGAGATGGATGGAGGTTAGAGATGTAGCCATTGATGGAAGTTTTGAGCTAGAGGAAGAAGAAGAAGAAGCTTTCTTTTTCCATTTGTGACATATCATAAAATGAGAGAGTATGAGATGAAAAATAATACAAGACCAAAACCACACCTATGGCAGCCCCCCTCTCTCTCTCTCTTGTTATCATATCAACATAAATCAAGCTCATAATGTGACACATGCACAAGAAAAGAGACCATGAGTCACCACTTGTGCATGTGTCATAATAAATGCTCCAAATCATGATATCTAGCTCATAATTATCATTTACAAATATTAATCCAAATGTTTGCAACAATAAAAAGATACGGCAACATCTAAAGTAAACTCGTGACGGATCACAAGGATACCCCTCACCTGTATATACATACATGCACCCGCATTCCGACTGAATGCGAATGCGATGAGACTAAAGTAATCCAACAAATCTAATATTAGGATCCGGCTTAAACCAAAGCCCACTAGTATGATCCGCCCGATCATGATCCGTGCACTACTGCACGTATATGATCTGACCCTGCCATATATCATACGGCCTCTATAACGTTTCACCCGAAACTTGAGAAACTGTCTGTGGGGGACTTAAAAACTCGTCAATACTTTGGCTGTGGATTTAACCACTAGCACGTCAGAGGTATTAGCCGTACGTAACGAGCTACCAGGTATTGACCAAAAGGGAGGTCGATGAGCGAACTCATCCTGACACTCTACTGAGCCTGTCAGTGACAATATCCATACAGTCCGGTCCGTTCGTCTATGAGCATCGCATGGCAAGCCTAAGGGGTTGGTAAAAGTCGTACCCCCAAAAGCGGTACAAGTCGTACCGGAATGTAGCCCAGAACACCCTGAGATGTTAATGGAATACCTACCAGTAAACTTCTGCTTCGGCCGAGAGTTTTGTGTAATGGCTCTCCTAGACACAGCGTGATCTCACCCCCAATACCGGAAGAGACGAATCCCGTGCCGATCCGCTCACTTGCCTCCATGTGGCTCGGGACTGTACCCAACTAAAATATGTTTGCACGACTCCTTTGAGCCGTGGTAGGGTAGTAATCAAAGCACAGTGGGAACTCACACGAGAAAAATGACGATCTCAGGTCGATGAACTAACCTGTACACATGTCACAAGGGAACTGCTATCTGACGTCAGGTATATTACCAACTAGCAGATTCTCGGCGAGTCCTGTCCGGTGTACTCATAACCCAATGAGCACCTGTATACATTTTAGGTGAACCAACTGACACCAATGGCTTGTGAGACTGGCCACCGCCCCTCGTCGGGGTCTCGACTGTATACACTAGTTTACTCCGGAGTATCGATGCCCTGTCTCGAAACTCCTACGACTAGCGACCACTTTTAAGGATGTGCTTATGGACTACCCAACTCTCACGTATATGATCGTCATCATACTGTTGGCAGTCAAGCAAGAATCCTAAAGGCTCTATCAACATGTAATAGCGACCTGTAAGGTCACCTAAAGCAGTACACGATGATAAAGATAAACCAGATAGCATACTATCATCTTGAGTAAGACTGTCCTACCGGTACAGGTCCTCCCTCAATCATTGCAATCACGTGCATGTGATCCAATAATTGACTCTGAGGGCACTATATCCAACATACTCAACTCTGGGTCTCATAACACACGACCTGCATCCTTTTGTTCCGCCTCCAAAGCCGACAAGAGAACCTCTCTCGCTCCTCGGCTCTTCGATGAATCGAATTCCATGAAACCCTGAGTAATCTCTAGTCCCTTTAGTCTATAACTTCTCAGGAATTCTCATATCTACCGATGTCGATGATAACCAATTGATGAGGTATTCGGTAGTAGATACGGTTCCAGCCCAAAACTCCCTCGGAAAACCAGTTATAAACCGTAAAGTTATGTTCTTCCCAACTGTCTGAACATCCGTCCTGTAATGTCATCTAACCGAGGATCTCCTAATATGGTGTACGGATGCACGATCCTCTCCGAGCTGTATAATTCTGCGAACTCCTGTGAAGTGAACCCTCCGCTTAAATCGAACCAAAAAACCTATACGCTCTCCCCAGACTGGTTTAGATAGAATCGATTAGTAAGAGATTTCTTCATATAAAAGGACTCCAATTCATAAAGAGCTTTATCGACCTTTGAAAGCTGGATCAAATTGTGAGCTTTATCTTCCATCTCTACATTTTTCGCTACCGTGGTCGTCGTCGAAATCCTGTCTTTTGCAAAGACAATCTTGTGCAAAGACAATCTTGTGCACATCTTGTTGCTTCTGCAGCGCCGTCATCTTTAATCTCCATAGACTAAAACCATTGCGCCCATCGAACTTTTTGATCTATTAACTTGTAGACGTCATCTCTTCAATCAAACTCTAAAACGCGAACTCTTCATTGTGATACCACTTGTTGTAAAGGATTACGTATCTATGCATAGCGGAAATCTAACATCTTTGTTTTAGGATAGATTGAAAAAGAACATCTGACGGATACCAGCACACAAGATTTGCCCAGGTTCATCACAACTAGTACATAATCCTGCAACCAGCGACGAGAACTTTCACTTTTTCACTCTGAGAAAGAATTACAAGAGATTACACCAACTTCTCACCTCTCTTTTATAAAGAAATCCCCTCTTACAAAATCTCTCTCTTTCCGCGACCGCGCTTGACCATTCTCTCCCCTCTAATCAAATTCTAAATTATTAGAGAATTATGGATTCATTAAAAATCCTTAAAGAAAGTCTCATATTTATTGGATAAATAAATATTATGAGATAAATCCATATTTAATTTATAGATAAATATGAATTTAATCTAAATATTAGATTTAAATCTAAACTAAATAGATTATATTTAAATCCTAACTAATCTCTAAATAATCTCGAATTTAAATCAAATTCAACACATAAAGGTCATCATATTAAGCATGTATTAAACTAGTCTTGGAATTTATTATTTAGGACTCGGTGTATGGTAAAAAAAACTGAAGTTTATTTTTAAGTGAAGGTAAAGGGGATGCAAACTATGGTTTGCAAGTCTCCAACTCCATTTTTAAATAAACTCTAGTTTGTTACAAGAGATGTGTTTGAAAAAAATGGAGTTCAGAAAAATTAGATCAGATTGGAGCTTAGATTACTATAGTTATCCTAAGTTTGGAGTTAAGAAAACTGATGTTATCTCAACTCCAAAATAAAATTCAAATAAGGCCAAGTTAGCATTTTGGAGTTGAGTTTTGGAAACTTTATGGAAACTATAGCTATGAAAACCAAAGTCAATTCCCAAAAATAGGGCCTTAAAGGTTTGCACTTTCTTCTATTTTCCATCTTTCTTCTCATGTTCTCCATCTATTTAAGATTGTCTTGAAGCTGTCGTAAATGCATCATTCCGTAATTATAATGAAGGTTGAAAGATATATTACTATATTATAATACACCTCACTGGTTGGGCGTCATCCCTCCATTTAAACCTTGGGATTTGCACAAGCACGTAGAAATATATTTTTTATCATTCTATTTAATTGCGCCTTCATTTATGTGGGATTTAAACTAATGATTATACATGTATTGCTCTGGTTACATGTTAGGGCCAATTTGGGTATGGAGCTTGGAAAAACAGAGTTCATTATCAAGTGGAGATACCGGTGAAGCAAATTTTAGGTTGCAAGATCTTGCCTCCAACTGAAAGTTTTACTTTAACGGGATGTAGAACTTTTGAGTAATCAGAACTCCAAAAAAAATGTTTTGTAGTTTTTTGAACTTCAGTTGTCTTCTTAATTTTTGGGGCTAAACTTGGATTGGAGTTTAAAGAACTCCGGTAATGTGAACTCCAATTAAAGCCAAGACACCTAGAGTTCTCTATACTCCAAATAAAAAGCCAAACATAACATAATTAGAACTTTGGAGTTTACGTTTAGATAACTTTTTTCAACTCTGGTCAACTCAACTCCAAAGCCAAATATGTCCTTAAAGTCCCCGACACTGTCCTAAAACTTCAAAATTATGATGAAATCGAGCTTGAGATCTTTTGTTATGGTAACTATTTTGGTGGATTCACTTAAGTGGAGAGTTGATACTGTTGGCTATAGTGCCCTCAAGTCAATTACTGAATCGTAAGCATGCGATTGCGATGATTGAGGAAGAACCTATACAGATAGAACAATCTTACTCAAAATGATAGTATACTATATGGTTTGTCTTTATTATCATATATATACTTTATGTGGTATTACAGATCGCTATTACATGTTGATAGAGCCCATATAGTTCTTACTTGACTACCAGTATTATGATGGCGATCATATACGTGAGAGCTGGGTGGTCTATAAGCACATCCTTAAATGTCCCTAATCATGGGAGTATCGAGACTGGACATCGATACTCCAGAGTAGACTAGTGTATACTTATCGAGACCCCGACGAGGGGCGGTGGCCAGCTCTCACAAACCATTTTTGTTAGTTTGTTCACCTAAGATAGTATACAGGTGCTCATTATGTTATGAGTACACTGGACGGGCTCGCTGGGAACATGCTAGTTGGTATTATACCTATTGTCATATAGCAATTCCCAGGTGACATATGTACAGATTACTCTGATGACCTGAGATCGTCATTTGTCTCGTGTGAGTTCCCACTGTGCTTTGATTACTACACTACCACGGCTCAAAGGAGTCGTGCAAATAGGTTTTAGCTGGGTACAGTCTCGAGCCACATGGAGGCAGTGAGCGGATTGTTGGGGATTCGTTTCTTCCGGTATTGGGGGTTGATGTCGCGTGGTGCATTGGTAGCCATCACCAGAAATCCTTGATCAAGATAGTCGAGAACTACTAATTTGGATCAGTAGTTTCTCAGGTTGTGATGGGCTTCATACCGACACGAGATATCGCGTTATTAGGGGTCTGACTTTATCCACCCCCTAAACTCGATATGCGATACTCTTAGACGAAGAGACCGTACTGTACGGAGATTGTCACTGACAAGCTCAGTAGGGATCAGGATGAGTTTGCTCGTCGGCCTTCCTTTCGCTCGATACCTGGGTAGCTATTACGTACAGCTAGTGCCGCTGACGTGCTTATGGTTAAACCCACTGCCAGCATATTGATGAATCTTTAGAGTCCCACACAGAGAGTTTCCCTGCTTCGGGCGAAACGAGGTAGAGGCCGTATGGTTTTACGGCAGGGTTCGATCATATACGTGCACTTGTGCACGTATCATGATTCGGACGGTTTATATTAGTGATTTTGGTTTAAGCCGGATTCTAGTATATATTGTTGGATTATTTTCGTCTCTTTGTATTCGTATTTTTCGGAATACGGATGCGGGTATGTATATAAGGATGAGGGGTATTCTTGTAATTTATTACAAGTTGCTTCTAGAAGTTGCCACCTCATTATGTTTATTAAACATTTGGTTAAATGGTTAATTGAGGTGGAGGATGAGGTGGGTTGGGCATTTATGAAGCATGGCACACTTGGGGACTCATAGGGTGACTCATTATGCGACTCATGAATCACTATTATGGCATGCTTGATATTTGTTGGGGTTGTGAGATATTTTCTTCACTTGATGATTCATTATTCTTGCTCACAACACTTAGCTTTTTTCTTGAGTTGAGCTTAGCGTCACACTCTCATCCTCTCATGGCTTTTTCTTCTACCTCTACCCTATAGTCTCATGTGTTGAGAAACTTAGGGTGTTTAGAGACAAATCAATCCATCATTAAACTCTACATCTTCTAGACCATCTAGTTTAGCGAACTAGGTACCCTAGTTACCTCGGTTATGAGGTAGGAGCTCGGAATACAAATTCTCAGGTGGATCATCTTTGATGGAGGGAGACCAGCAACTAAGCTTGATCATGGTGGCCACTAGGAGCTTGGGAAGATGGTTAAAGACCGAAGGACACGGATCATTCGGTATAACATTCCTAAACTCCTTTTAGCTTTCTAGATTAGGGTTTGTGGTAGATCCATAGTATCGGGTTGTTCTAGCGCCAGTTTGTAAAATTTTTGTTCCGCAATCGGTCATGATTTGATGGACAGGACGCTGGCATAACCCAACAGAGAGTGGTGTCCTTATTGTGTCAATTACTTGGATAGAGTGGTGATATTTTGTATCACGTTCATGCATGCATATTTGCAAACTAATTTCTAAAGACGGAATAATCGTAAACACCCTAGTTCAATATAATCATTAACACTTTCACCCGGAAAAAAAAAACATCCACACACAATATTATATGTAGGCTAAATTTTTTTGCTATTAAGAATTATAGGCAATTTTCCAAATGATACCATGAACTTATAAAATGATGAATTGATTTCATGAACTTTCAGAGTATCAAAACAATATCCTAACGGTGTTAATGGAAAATAGCAAAAAGAGTATAATATATCTCCCATATTATTTACCTATTTTTGTAATTATAGTTTTCTTATGGATGGTAATATTGCCAAAGTTTTATTTGATAAATCCACCCACATGTACAAATTTTGGTGTGGATTTATCAAATACGATTCAGCAATATCCCCAATGGGTGGCGATATTGCCACACCTATTTGATAAACCACATCAAAACTTATGCATGGGTGTGGATTTATCAAATAAAGATTTGACAACATCGACAACTTTTTTTATTATATGGAAGGGTATTATAGTTTTTTTGTAATTTTTCATTCATGCCATATTTGGATATTCTGAAAGTTCATTGTATCAATGCATCGCTTTAGAAGTTCTTGCAAGTATTTGAAGAAAATGTCCATAGTTCATGCATGGTAGCAAACAAAAATTTAGCCTATTATGTATTCACCTGAAAAGATATATGATTGTCCATGGGATCGAGACGGTAGGGCGAGGCATCGGGAATCCGACCACCATCCTTCTTCTGCACCAAATGAATCCCAACCCCATAATTGAACAGCCATGCGCCGCCGAAGCCGCCAAGGGACGGCGGGCGGTTGATCAGGACGAAACCGAGCGCCTTCGCGTAGAAATCGATGGAGTCCTGAACAGACCTGCACAGCCTCGACACATGGTTCAGTGCCATGAGTGGGATTTGAGATGTGCCATCATCATCAACAACAACAACTTGTTTTTCTTGCTCTTTTGAATCACCATCTTCTCTATTTCTCATCAGCTGCTGCTGATCGTTTCCTTCCTCAAAACTGTTCATTTTCTTCATCTTTTTTTCTATTTCTTTCTTTTGGCTTCTCTTTGTTGCACAAATTGGTAGTATTATCAAGCTGCTGCTATGATTTGAGTCGGTGACCGAGGATATATGTGAGTGCCACGTACAGGGTTTTGTGTTTCAAAGTGCCAGGTGTCATTTGCAGGGCTCAGCAGGTTACTATGGAGACAGAGCACATAGTTGGCTCCTAGCTATTTGAAAATTAAGAAAGTAGCAAGAAATTAAACTTGTTAGAAAATGGCAAAACTTTGTTTGTTTGATCCCACGGAAAAGTGAGAAAGATCTGAGTTTGATGTTGTGTGATATTAAGATTCTGTTTATTTAACAAAAACTCTCCTATAGTTTCCAGTTTTTTCAACAAGCTATCCTATAGTTTTAAAACCATTAAAAAAACACCTTTTTTAACCGCTCGATGATGATGAATGTTTCTAGCAGCCTTAGATATGGCCACTTTGCACTTATATTAAATGAAATTAATCAACTTAGATATTTATTATTAAATTATTAATGATTATGGGCTAGGGTTAGGGTTAACCGGTTAAGTGATGGGGGCGAGGCGGCAGTGATGAGCCCGCGATGGCAAGATGGCCAGTTCAGAAAATAAAATAAAATGGTCTACGACTTCACTTTATTCACACATTGTGAATTTGATGACAAGGAAATGGGATGCTACTTCCCTGACCTCTTTCCAAATCCCAAATAAAGAAAAGAAAGTAGCCAATTTCTTACTACTTTGTAGCCTTCCTGGTCTCTATCCATTTCCGAAACCAAGTACAGGTGTAAAAGATCAACCACTTCTTCTTAACCACGGAATACACATATTTCCAGAAATGTGATAACCGGGCATCTAATCCAAAAATCTTGCATTTTAATCATCCTCGATAATATATGTATGCGCAACAATCGACCGGCAGCAGCGAACGGACGGCCAACAGCGGTGGGATGGCGGCGCGTAGGAGGCCGACCGGCGGCGGATGGATGACGGCCAACTGGCTGCAAACGAACAGCCGGCAGCGGCTAACCGACAACAAATGACCCACCGACAGCAGGTGGATGGATGGCGGGCGATGAGGCTGCAGCTAATTGGCGGCTAACGGCCAACCGGCAGCGAGTATGGTAATATTTTATGTTAAGTGAGAATATTTCATGGTAATCTTAGACATCGGTTTTAAGGGAAATAAAAAAATATGGTCATTTGATTACCATGGTAATCCCATGTTTATGAGAATATTTTTTACAACTAAACAAGTATGGTAATATTTCATGAGAATTTAAGATTGACCCCTAGATTCCCTTCTACCAAAAGTATCCCATGTAGAGTACCATAAAATTAATCATATTTGTTTTGACACAAATAATTTTCCTAAGAATTTAGGATTCTCTTGGGATTCCCTCAATTCTTAATCACATTCTACATGTGCCTATCTGAATATTCATGTTAAAAATTCCCGTCTGTCTAACACAACCAGCACCGCAATTATCTGCCACCGTTGTCCAGCGCTCACTTAACACAACCAGCACCGCAGTTATCTGCCGTCGTTGTCCAGCGCTCACTTTCGCCCCCGTTTCTCAGCGGCGCCTGCTGTCACCGCAATCCATTGCTAGCCGCAGTCACCAGCCCCTGCCTCCGTCGCACGCCGTCACGGTCGTCAACAGCTGCAGCCCCTCACCCTCCGCCAACGAATGCCCATTAGCTTCGGCCTATCCCGAAACACCCAACCACTTCAGCCTGCTTTATCACCCACTATCACTCTCTATTGCCCACCACCACACATCAACACCACCTGTCCCCGGGCTCCCCGGCCACTACCATCCTCCATCGCCATTTCTTGAACCAGCTCTACCATCATGGCCATCACCTTTTATCACCATATCAATCAATATCGTCAACTGTTATGCTTGCAAATATATAGATTAAGATATATCAAGCACGCTAATACAACATTCTCTAAAATTGAGCAAATTTCCGGTAATCTGCCATTCGACATATTTTGTTCCACATACCAAGTGCTTCCTTACATCAAAATAAATGCCAGAACTCGACAAAGACTTGAACAACAGTTACTTCATCACAAGAAATCTTACCTCTCCTCCAATCTCCTTGAAACAGAGACACCGCCTTATTTATTTCACTTGCATCTGCTCAAGATAAGGAGCCTTAGATTGCGCTAAACAAAGATGCAGGTCACAGCATAAAATAACCATTGAAACATATATAGAACAAAATCCATTCTGGGCAATGATTATATAAAGCCAAGGTAAAACAAAATCTATTAAACAAAGAACTGGAATATTAGGCCCAATAAGCCTCTGAAAGTTGACAAAATTTAACGTATTATCTCACCAAAAATCTACCGGTTACTTGTAGTCCTCACTCAAGCATCCTAAAACACTAAGCCTTGATGTAAGAAACAATTAATTCTATTGAAGGAAAAGGAAGCATAAATCCTGAATATATCTGCTTATATCCCTGAAAGGAATCGCAGCTTCTGTGTACGTCAACTCACATCTCTCGAAAAGAATAGGCTTCAACGGCCTAGTTTAATCTGACACTCTGCCTTGTCTTAATCATTCGCTTCAGTGCTGCAAGCCAAAAGTTACATTCATCCCAATCACTTGTCGTTAGCACCACCTGTCACCATTATAACTCAAGGATCATTACAAGTTTAAATCAAGGCATCTCAAATTGATTTCCCAATATCATTGCAACAATGGTGTGTGCCAAGAAAGACCCTCGTGATTTTGGGAGGGGGGGGGGAGATATTTATATTTTTTATTTCTAACTATCAAATCTTTAAAAATATAATCTTAACTAAACGGTATATAATTCTCAAATCTTTTTTCATATGTCCAACAATGAATAATAATAGTTATAACTCAAAAACAGTAAATTGTCACTTGTTGATGCGCTGAATTCATATGCAATGCTTGTTTCTCTAAATTATACCTGAATATGCAAAGCAGCAGCAAAGTCTCCAGAGTCCAAAGCCTGGCAGAGCTGAGTCAGCTTAGATGCGGCATTGGGGGATATGTCCCCGCTATTAAGTTTTGCGAATAGAGCCCCAATTTTTCGGGAATTGTCCTCGATTTCCCGCTTCTTAGATGGATTTGCATGTGAACCACCAAGGGCTTCTGACGTCTCATGGTAAAGTCTCGTCAAAGTAGTTATAACAGGTCTCAGTTGAGCTGCACATGCACACAATGAGGTGAGCAAGCCATCAGACTATCAATAAGCATTAGGTTTTATTGACTTCTATACCGGGAACAATTTCTGAAAATAGGATGTTTTTGCCGGAAATCTCACTTTTGGTCTTTTTCCCATATGAATCCCATAGTCTGGTTTAAAAGCTTTCACTTTGCCCTATATATTAACAAATACTATTTTTCACATTTCTTTCAAGAGGAAACAGGACCTAAATTATCACAATAGGATGCACCCCATAAAGTGATGCTAGTGTGCCAATTTTCTTTTAAATGATACCTATTATTTTTAGTGATATAACATCTCTCCTACTAATTATTGGATTCACCTTATGCCACAACACTTTATTTAATGTGCAAACCAGGTGAGGCATTCTCATTCAGTTCCACTGTAGCGTGCCTCGACTCTTCTGCCAAACTTTTATTATCAAAATATCCTTGATTTATATTAAATTTTTTTCAAAATCATGGTTCTTAAAATTTTTACTCGGGTACCAAGGCATTTTAGCAATAAAAATTTCTTAAATACGGAAAACACTAACAGCGGTAAAAATAGGGAAAAGTGCACGTTTTAAAAACAGGGTGTGGTTTCCTGCTATTTAGGCAAAATTGGGAGATCTCCAGAAATTTAGTCAAGATTTCACAAGTACCAGGCACATTGGATGTATCCACTATTTGAACAGTTGGTGGCGGAGCCAGAGGAGCAACAGTTTGTTGCGCTTGTGCTAGCTGTTTAGGGCTCGAGGGCTGTACAGGGCTGAAACCAGACTTTGGTACTAAATTTGGACTTGTAACAGGCATAAAACCTCTAGGTGCTGTCGCTGTAGTTGCCCCCGGTTGGGAAAAGCTATTACCAGGAACTGGGCCTGGTTCATGAATATGATTGCTTGTTCCCTGATTTAAAATTTCAAAAAGAAAAAAGTGAAAGGTTCATTTAATCGCTTAAGAAAGATTAAAGTGCGTCTGCTTTTGATTGATGATACACAAACCGGGTACAGTTGAGATCCCAAGGTTGGCTGTTGAAATTGATTCACATTTCTGATAGGAGATGGAGTTGCAGGAACGAATGGCCTCACTGCAGGCTGTGCTTGAACTGGAGCAGCAGGAAAGTTGGCCTACAATAACACACAACGAAGATTTAGATGAACACATAATTGTGAAATGCTTAAAGGTAACCTTTTGAGGATTATCACATTGTTGTTTATGAGATCACAAATAAACAATGTTGAAAATAGCACACTACGTGGCAGAAAATAGCGCGCTGCGTTGCAGAGCGTGGCTGTTCTGCTGCATAGCGAGCCAACATTGCGTATGCTATTTTCATAAATAGCATACGCTACATAGCATGCTCGGTAGCTTAAGCTATTTAAGCTATATGGCAAAGGGGTTTTAGTGGGTATTTTACTAAAAAAAAAACAATCCGGATCCATAAACCCAAAAATAAAACCTATTTCCAAAAGCTAGGCAGCATCGACGCCTCTTTCTCTCCCCCCATCTCTTCTCTCCTTGATCTCCTCAATTGCACCCCTCGCCGGTCATTCCCGCCCATCCCCGCATCACCGGCCATCCCCCCTTCGTCGTTGCAGCCCCCTTTTGAGGCATCTGAGGCAATTGAATCCTATCCAAGGCCAGTTTTCACCATCTACGGTCGTTTGGATAGTATTCAATGCAATTATTGTTATTCTTCTCATATTTTTCATTTGTTTTGGCCTTTTTGGGTTTGAATTGAAAAAAAGATAGGTTACCTTGCTGGTGTTTGAGTAAACTTCTCTTTATGATTTAATGGTTGGCTTGCTTGTGGTGTCTTGATACCTATTTGCTAATGTTATTTGTTGCCTAGATACTTAAATTGGATGTCTATTTATAATCTATATAAATTATATTGAGGATGAGTATGTGACATTCTAGTGAACTATTGATGATGGTTCAGAATTGTGGGCTCATGGATTAAACTTCGGAAAATTGTTTATATGCTAGTAATTTTTCAGATTTTTTTTAAAAATTATTTAGATTAATTTTGCTATTTTTTTATATTTAGTATAACTATATTTATATTTCTCAAATTAAAGTATTAATAAACAATATAGCTTACGTTATACGCTACGCTATTTGCGCATTTTTCTATTTGGAGGCGGAGAGCTATGCTTTACGCTATCGCTATCGCTATTTTCAACATTGCAAATAAATAGACAACGGTGAAAATGTTCAATATAGAGGTATTAGAATGCTTGAAATCTGTTGGCTGTAGCATAATGTATGAAGGATTCAATTTATGTTGTAATTAAAATATCTATTTAAACTTGTATTTAGATATTGTATGTCTCTAAAAATGAAGAATATGACAAGTTTCTTTTAACTAAAAGCCGGTTCAAGGCATGCTGAGGATGTAATTGGACAAGCATACGACATGTCTAACAAATGTCAATCAAGTATCCCCATTGTTGTAAAACACCTCCATTCTCTATTCGGCTGGTCAGCGTATAATGCAAAAACAACAGGGTTGCATGGAATTACGTAAAAATATAATTTTAATATATATAATATTGAAATATCCTGGAAAAGTTAAAAAAGATAGAAGAAGATAAGTTGATAGAGAGAAAAAGGAAAGTATTGAGCACTTATTTAGTGGATATTGAGTTTGTATCGATCTGTCGGTTTTGGACATCAGGTAAAGCTATATGTATCGTATAGGAGCCAAAGTAAATGGTCACTTGTCCGCATATTTCGCATATGGCCAATTATTCGGTGATTCATCCTTTCAATTATAATGAATGTGGTTGCTAGCCGAAATTGTTAGTAGACGATTAATCGGCCTTATACACCGTGTTTTACAACACTGAGCATCCCTATCAAACGTGACAGACATGGGTGCAGGGGTGTTTTGGCATGTTAATACTGTGTACAGTAAGAATCCGAAAAAGTTTAAAGTCTACATTAGCGGCTAGCCTTAACAATATGGAATCCCCAGAGTGATATGAGCCCAAATCCAATAAACCGGCTAACCACATGCCTTTTGGCTTGCAGAAGATACCTGAACATGGTGACCCTGTGGTGGGATAAACATCGGCTGAGCTGGTTGATATGAAGAGGGATTCATGTATGTTTGGTTATGTTGCACAGGATGTTGCACCGGTTGATATCCTCCATAAGAAGCAATGGTCTGTGAATAACCGTTACAATATTGACCACCATAAAAGCTCTCCTGAGGCAGTGGTTGATCCTAATATGGAGCACATGAATCAGAAAGCACTGTAAGTTATAGTGCTCCAGAACTATTTATTTATAGAGAACCAACAACGTTGGCAACTTAAGAACCTGTTGATAGAGCTGTGAATTGTCAATGTGATTCTCAGCATGGTACAGAGGATCAGCTTGCTGTAGACTGCTATCATAAGGAGAAGCTTGGGAGGCTTCTTTCTCTGCAAAGGGGGGAAAATAGCTTTAAGACTATATATATATAACGAGGGGGGCAATTATATATTTTATTTATGAGTGCACACGGGTTTTTGATATAAGTGGGTTTCAACAACAAAACTTAAGCCTTATTGAGGTTTGGCCCATCTTATATCTTATAACACGTGCACTTCTCATATTTTTTCCAATGTGGGGACTATTTTAGTCTCACATCTCAACGCTCCTCCTCATGTGCAACCATCACTTTTTTTAGTGTGGTTGTCACATGGATTGCACAATACCTGTAGAGCTAGATCTTTCAGAGGCACTTTTTTTTATGCTTGTAGCCTGCTTCTCTCAGAGGTATTGTTGAGGTCCCGATCGATCTAGGCTCTGAGAACGAGAGGGGTGATTATATTTATTTATGAGTATACACGGGCTTTTGATATAGGTGAGTTCCAATAATAAGACTTAAATCTTGTTAAGGTTTGGCCCATCTTATATTTTATACCCATGGACCTTTCATACTTTTTCAAATGTGAGACTATTTTAGTCTCTCACATCTCAATAAAGACATAAGAGCCTATTCAATATAACTTGTCAGCACATTCAAATAAAAAGTGACCTATTTTCTTCAAAAATATAAGGTGGCTTATATACAGAATGGCACAGCCAAAGTCAAATTTTATGCCTCTAAAATAGACTATGAGATTAAATTGGTCCCTTTCAACCAACAAAGATCAATAATTCATTGGGTGGGTGTTTGGGTGGGGGGGGGGGGGGTGCAAAACTTGCCAAGTCATAAACTAGTTGATGGGACACACATGAAAAATATCATATTTTTTTATTGCATTCAATAATTAACCCAGTAACGGATCAACATGATGTTACGCCAAGTGTGATGAGGAACTCCCTCCACTTACAAGAGAAGATCTTGATTTGAGTTCCATGTATTGAGCTTCCGAATTGTATATTAATGCAAGTCAATTTGTTATCGCCACCCCCACCCCACCCCACCCCCACCCCCAAAAAAAGGAGGGGGGAAAAGAAAAACTATTCCCAATAGAAGGTTTTTTTTAATATCTAACCCCCAAAACTTAGATATTTCTATATTTCACCCACAAACATTGTATTTCCATCTTTCACCCCTGAAACTTTGATATTTTCATATTTCTCCCGTAAATGTTTGTATCTTCATATTTCACCCTCAAAATCCTTTGAGTTAATCGTTCAAAAATCTCTCCCTGTAAAAGACAGAAACCTTCCACCATAGTAACCAGGAGGAGATTTTTGAACAACTTAGAGGATTTGGGGGTGAAATATGAAAATACAAACATTTGGGGGAGGAATATGGAAATATCAAAGTTTTGGGGTGAAAGATGGAAATACAATGTTTTGGGGGTGGAAATATGATCAAAGTTGTAGGGGTGAGATATAGAAGAAAAAAAACAAAAAAGGATCAGCTATTTGAGATTAGCAGGTGACTGACTCGCGGTTATTTGTTAATATTGGGTGAGCATAAAAGGCATTTGAAACTACCATGTCCGGATCTAGATGGTCAATGGTATGATTCCTATTTTTCATCAATGATTTTTTTAATCTCATTACTCGCAAACCAGATGATTATCATGGTCACATGAAGTGGTTTGAAAGAAATTTCGAATCTGGGGCATGTACCCTATTATTTATTCTTCTTATTCAAGCTGTAGATTGAATTCTAATTTCAAAATCCATCCTATTTCACAAACCATAAGCCTACTATTTACCAGAGTTATTTCTCGATTTCTCACGGCCTACAGCACTGGAATACAGAACATATGTAATCATAGTGTGTGTGTGTGTGCGCGCGCGCGCGCACTCGCGTTGGGGAGCGCTATTTATCAGACTAGTGGTGATTGCAGAGGATGATACAATGTTCCTAAATTTAATAGTTTGAACAAGGTTCTTAAGCTTAGTTCTGCGCTATATATCTGAATATTGTTGATTACAGATAATAATAAATTGTTGCTACATTTAAAGGTTTAAACAAAATTCATAAACTAAGTCCTGTTTTATACGTATCGCTTTTGGTATTCCAGTCAACATTCTTAACTGATGCATCACAAGTGATCTCACTACTCCCTACAGAAGTTAGGTTGAAGCAAACTGTTTGGATGGACAAGCAATCAAAAAGGTCTCATAATTGCAAGTCTGGTATTATATAAAAATTTGGCTGAGGAAGATCTCGCAAGAATGTCGAGGAAATTATTTTGTGGTTGTTTTAGGCATTATGTCGTAAAATCCTAATATACCCAGTAAAACAGCAAGTCACCCTTTTAGCAATTCCACTAGCTATAATATGTACAGAAAAAGATGAACAGTTGCTGTAATTTATTAGTATTTTTTGTGGTGCCTTCAAGCTTGATGTAGTATGCAACCAAGGATAAATTATTAAATTCTACTCAAATTTTGTAACTTAAGCGGAAACATTTTGCACCAGTTATAATAGATAATGAGAGAAGCTATCATCTTCAGTTCCTGATATATAAGTAGTGTTCACACTTCACATACAAGGTATCTTGTGGAAACAAACAAAAAACTAAAATGGGCATCATTCATATAAAATTATAAAGAGACAAAAAAAACGTGCATGGGAAAAATCATTCATATAAGTAGAATTCCTCTTATTATAGCATGATCAAGATGCAATAAAATAACTGATTTTAAGTTTCCTACGACAACCTAACAAATGAGGGTTAATGAAGTGATATAATGATTTATTGTAGTTTCACTACCTGTTGCTGAAACCGTAATGCGATCAAGCAGGATAGCAAGCTCGTGTGATGATTCCTCTGATCCCAAGAGGTTCAAATACTCCATTGCTGTTGTGAGAAGGCCCTGACTAGCAAGCAATTCAGCATAGTTCTCAACAAGTCTAGAAAGAGATGCACTAAATCGCTTTTTTCCAGTTGCAAGCACAAGTATAATGGTCTTTTCCATTAAATCCTATGTAAACACACAGTATTTAATCTTCTGGTCAGGGAATAAAAGCTCATAATATTGTTTTTTATTTAAAAATAAAGTATCACCTGAAGTAAGTCAATATAGGTCTTTCCATCATGCTCAGATTTCAGGCTGGATGACCAAATTTCTACAGTTTTTTCAATATTTCCAGCACAGATATAGCAGAGAGTTGCAGCAAGTGTGTTGCCAACAGTCATCAATCTTGAAGCAAGGGTGTCACAGAGAACAGTCCATTCCTCCTTCTGTGCAAACTGTTAATCAACCACATTTTCAATACAAACAATAAACTTACATCAATTTATATAGAAAAGGAAAGAGAGAAACCCAAACACAAAAATAAAATCATGGCACATAATGAAAAGGTAATTAATAGTTGTTTTTAAATTTTCTATAGCCTCTAGTTTAAGTTTAAAAAGGTAATTAATAGTTCTCAATTTTAAGGGGCATGTCAAATGGAGAGTGGTAGTTGATAATAAGAAACAAGTGTTAGCACATATAAAACCTTCTTGATTGTTTGGAGTACCATGCATATGATAACTGCTACCAAGCAAAGATTAAGCAACTTATGTGATGGTGTTGTCTCCACCAACTGTTTTACCCTTTCTTTGCTGAATTTATTTGTTTGGCCCATTGTGTCTGTGCATATGTTGTCTGTGCAAGACAGAATATGCACACGAGCGGGGTTGGGTGAGAGGAGGTAGGGGATGCAGCACAATGGAAGATAGATTTAATCACAGAATCCACCCGCAAGAACATGCATACAAATAAATAGAGCTTGGGTTAATGTCACAACAATTCAACTTGTTTACTGCTCCTTGAGACGGTCACTGCCACAAACCCACAATACCTGGCAATTACTCACATGTCAATCAAACTTTAAATAATTGAGAATTGTTGATTTTACCGTGCACAAGAGAGCGAGTGTCTCTTTCCACGAGTCGACCGGCCTGGTGTTGACAAGGCTCATTAGATCATTAGTCACCATTGCAGATACAACCTGAATGTTCAAAAGAATCTATTAAAACACACTATCATCCATGAAATGCTTCAACCACTTTTTAACACAATGAAAAAGGATCCAAGCTCTAGTTAGAATTTCACTACAACCAGACACAACCCACCTTACGTGAAACACAAACAACAATTTATAAAGACAATGAAACAAATAAAAGAAAAAATTGTATATATACAGAACCTTCAGATATGGGGAGAGACTATTCTTAAGATAGCGGTCCCGAGTAGTTTCCCACAATGAGGGACCCCCAACATGAGCAATAACCAGTGCATCAGCCATTCTATTAACTGCTATGCACTGTGAAACTGCTCCTTTGTAGTCTCCAACGACTAAAGCCTGTTGAATACTTCCATCAATTGAGGGATCAGTTCTCTCGTGATGCTCTTCTGGTTTTTTCTTCATTTGATTTTCATTAGGAACTTCATTGTGTTCAACAACAAAGTTTCTATCTGAGGGCTGGAGATTGTTAAAGAACTCTTCCCCGTTGTCAATCAAGAATGCACTACCTTCTTCGTTTACAACTTCATCAACTGCATTTTCACTTCCTTCAATAGGCACACTGAAACCAAGATGAGTTGGTAATTTTGTCCTGGAAGTTCCTTCTTCCTCGAACATAACCTTCAAAAAACCCCAAGTTTCTTTCTCATTCTCTGACCTGCCAAAGACAAATAGAATAAAAAATCTAAAAAACTGAATAAGGTGCATTAAAAAAGCTATATATGTTTTCTGCAAATCTGACATACAGAGAATCCTGAGATTTTTTCTCACATAACGATCGCAAAGAGGTCTTTTCACCGTCTTTGACTGCAGCTTCAAATTCAGTGGACCGGCTCACTAAACTGTGTTCAGTGACCAAATTATGCACATAAACCTATAAATAGAAGGGAAGTGAATTTTTGAGATATGGGTGCAAAACAAAGAACTGTTTAGACTTACCTCAGAACTTGTAGATTGGGCGCTTGACGCTAATAGGCTAGACTGAAACGAAATAAGCTTGCCTCCAAAACCAAAGGATGCACCCACTGGACGTTTTAACCATTTTGGAGCTCTCATGCATACTGATTGAACAAAGAAAAGATAAAAACACAAATGAAAACCATGAAAATAGTGATGTAAGCGGTCACATGAGAGTAGAGCTACAAGAAAGTGTTAGCTAAGCAGGGTCATCAAAGATGCAGGTAAAATTACAATATGAACATGATTGTACTCGCATAGAAAGAGCAAGCGACAAAAAGTAATTTAGCACAAACTAAGAAATTGAAAGAAAAAAAAACGGTCACGATAAGAATAAGAATAAAAATGAACAATAAAGAAAGTGGTATAAAAACTGATATGCAAATTAAGAATTGGCCACAGGTGTCATTTGTAGATGTAGGAAGACAAGTTTGTTGTAGTAGGCATTAAAAAGTGTTCCTGCTCTCTTTAAACCAGTTTAGTTTTTAGTAGGATGCTAAAGAGTATGTACTGATATCTCTTAGAGACGGATCAATTTATACCAAGCAAGGTGATGCAAGTATGCAACATTCCTAAGAAACATATATCTGGAAATCACATTGCTAGGAATATTAGGATTCCGGTAAGTCTTCCATTCCATGTATCAAGTGGGCCCTACAAGAGTTGCCATATGATATGAGACATAATTTTCTTGAATCCTTGCCTAAGAACGGTTGTTGTGTAATTCTTAAATCTTAAACTTGCAATCTGCCAAGTAAGATCTCCAATATCTATGAATTGGTGAGGCCGTTCCTATGCTAAAATGATAAATGTGCAAAATATTCATGGCCAAGATGGTATAATGCTCAGTGATGATTCTTTCTATCCCCTTCTTTTCTCTTCAGGGTTATTTTTCTTCTTTTCACTTGAATCACATTTTAAATCTATAATTTCTCACCATCTCGTCTGTAACACACATCCCTACCAATTGTATCAAATATCCATTGCATAAATTTTAACCTCATAGTTTCTAGAAAGCAAGCAATTTTTACTCATAATTCTTATTCATGTTATTACAGCATTCCTAATAATCCATATTCTCTTATAAATAAAATGCGGTAGGAAATCGTTGCCCTCATATTTTGGACATATATAGTCCAAAGTTTATCAGAATGTTCACAAAATCTTAAAACTTCTTTGATTACACCAATCTTTTTCACGACCATATAGACCACTTTCCAAAGTAATGTCAGTATATCTCGGTGCCCATATAAAGGAACCAAATCTTCCTTGAACCATTTTGAATTCAAGCAAAGGGGACCTAAGATATAACTAGGAGTTCAGTTTCAAGCAAAGTAAGGTGACTTGACTTTCTATTCAGTCCTCGACAACTGAGAATATGAACTGGTTGACAATTCCAGACTGTCAACTCTCACGCAACTTAAGTCTCTTCTTTTAAAAATTTAACCTCTACAGAAGCAAAGATAAGTGGATTTCCTAGAAAAATAATGCACTGATTGACACAGAAGGGTTCGGTATTAATACCATGAAATTTATTTACAGAGGCTTCACCTCTTTATGACAAAATCAGCCATTAACAAATAGAGATAAAAGATGGGCCACCAGGAAAGAAGATATGATAGAGATGCACAAAAGCAAATAACAGATGTGAAGAGAAAAGATTATTTATCTAACGGCACTTGCTGTGGCGTATGACCAATCATAAAGACTTGTAATATGCAATTTACATCATTAGCAAGATTCAACAACTTTCAAATGGCAGTTACCAATGTTAACCTCAAGTATTCTTCAACATCTAAGAGCTTTCAACTTATCATCTTCATCTGATATTTCAAAGCTTTTTTTCTTATGGTAGTGTCTCTGTATTGCATGAATTTTCCTTCTGAGATATCCAAATCTCCATGTTCCCATTGTTAAACTTATCAGCTCACGCTTAACAATTATCAGCTTCATAGATATTGTTTTTCGACTTATGCAAACTTCCACCATAACTCTTTCTTCATTCAGCCATCACCCTCCAATATTCAAGCATATAACTTTGAATATGAACAGTAAAATTCCTGGACTAAGTTCTTCTATAGTGGAAAATATGTAACAGTGCAAAGATGGAAATATGACATAAGATGATGCAAGACCAGAAAAGGGGGAAAAGTGTCATTATCCTCCACAATCACAATCCATAAATGATACGCACTTCAATTTTTTTTTACAACTCTGAATTTTTCATAGAAAAACAGTGAAATGGAATGGCCTGTAGTATCTACAAATGTATGCCATGTTTCAAGATGCACGAAGTAAAAGATGAATAAAGTTTTAACCTGGAGAACTGAATTCACCCGGGCCCGCTGCCAACCTATTGAAAGCCTGTACCATGAAAGAAGATATTTAAGAAAAATGGCTATGACTATAGCCAGAGTAAAGTCCATAAAAGCAAGTGTTAAAGGAGGCAATTTATCCAAGTGAATTGTATCCTGTTTTTGTGAAAATTATGAATTCAAAAATTCAGCTCATACCTATACGACGTTCAAAGCTGTGATACTTAAGGGATTAACCCATCTAATTGTAATAAAGCCTTATTTGGTCAGCATCCCAAACAGGGAGTCAATTAGCTGGTCAACTATGTGATGGGGACGGTAGACATCAGACAATGCAATAAAAAAATGGATGGGCCTCCTTTTAATTCACTATAACCCAAGATTGACAATCGCCTAAATCCTTCAACATGTGTAGACGGCAGACACAGTTAGGTTGAGGGGTCCTAGCTCTTAAATCAATGTATAGAAATCAAAAGAAAGAAAATAATCTATTGATATACACTACTCTCCTTTTGTTAACTTTTTAAAGCAATAACGACATGTTTGTTTGACATAAAGTACCATGGAAGTATCGGAAGTAGGCCTGCTTCCGATACTTTAAGTGCTTGGTTTCATGGAAGAAGAGTTTGGAAGTTACTTCCAAAGAATGATGTGGATCATATGTGGCATGCCTACTTCCAAAATTTACTTCCTTTCATTTTGGGTTGGAAGATATCATGAAGCACAAGCAACAAGGAAAACAAAAGATAAGTTATTGTTCCTATTTATTACTACCAAAAGGAGTAATGATTTATTACTATTAAAAAGTAGTTATCTTTTTGTTTGTTTTGTTCATGAAAGAATGTTTTGTTCATGAAAGAAACACAAGAAGATGCTTCATAATTTTCTTCCTTCTTCCAAAAAATTTGCGAACAAACACTACAAGTAACTTCTAGGTCTGCTTCCATGACAAATATTTTAGAAGTTATTTCAAGCGTACTTCCACTACTTCTAGTCATCCAAATAGACACTAAGCACATGAACAAATTTGATGTGGAGGCTATAATTTCATGTAGGCACACAAAAGTCAACAAATAAAAGATATGGGCATCTCCCCCAAGGGAGATCACATCCTTTGCAAGCCAATTCTCATGACTTAACGATTCACTTTATGAGCAAAAGAATGCATCTTCTTCATTTCCATTTCATAACATAATTCTTCAACCACCACCACCACCCCAAAAAAATTACTATAAGCCTTCTATTAAGGGAAGACAATTATAAATTTCACAGAAAAATGCCTTAATTTTGGAAGGCAAAATTCAGGATTTGCAAAAAGGCCCAAATTTAAATAAATTGAAACAGATCTAAAATAAAATAAGAAATTTAAGCTGGTCACTAATCACCTAAACTGTTGTATAAATACCAAACTCGTCACAATACAAAACAATAAGAGTAGACCCAGAAATAGAAGCTATATACAGTAGATATCTACAGAAAGATACTATTGCTATTCAAATATAACTCCAGGATTTCCACAGAAACCAAATTATTGTTGTAAACGTGACGAAAAGTTTTATTGCAGAATATTATGATTTGAAAATGGTAAAACTACACTATTTGATGCTCACAACCTTGCTCAAGCCATAATATGAAAGTAACAAATTAACATTACCTGAATATTGTATATGCCAACTTTTACATCAAAAGAAGAAGCTGATATGACACCTGGAATTTTAGGGTACCAATGAACATCAAAATTCCAATTGGTGCTGGCCGGTATTTCACAAACTATCTGTATAATACAAAGTCAATATCAGGAAAAGAAATGTCGTGATCGTGACATGAGAAGACAAATGATGCTTTCACAAAAGAAGAAAAATTTGGGGGGGGGGGGGGGGGGGGGGGGGTTGAAATGAATGAAACTAGTTTTATATCCAGAATGCTAGAAAATGATATTATTTCCTTACCTCTCCAGCAACTGTATCCCAACAAATAGTTCGGTTGTCTTTGGCACAAGTTAGTAAAAGTGAACTGTCGTAAGGACACCATGACATAGCGATCACACCTGGTTGATACACAGCAGGTACATCAATGAATAAATACTTAATATATGTGATATGTGCACATGTGACAATAGTGTTGGTACTTTGGGTCTAGAGGAACAAAAAAGTGAATTTTTCTAATACACAAAGCACAGAAAATTTCTAAGTTCTAACAATAGAAAGAGGAATATTTGTATTTGCAGTTACAACAAAATATATGGGGGGATTCAGCATAAAAGAGCAGTACAGCATAAGAAAAAACAGGTACTTCTAAATCTTTAGACACACAAGAAAAATATATAACTATTGGTGACTGAGTTAAGGTGTTAAAAGGACAAAATCTAATATTATTTAAAGATAATTACAGTGGCAGTGGGCAGATAACAGTTCATATTTCCTTTCAGCATCATAACATAATTACCCATGCATCTTAAGCCAACCAACAGATAGTTGAAAACATAAAATACTTTTGCGCAGCACCATCAGCATATTAGAGAATACAAAATTAATTGGATTGATCTATATTTGTAGTTAAATATTTTATATTATGCGCTGTTCCGGAGATAAATTTTCAGTTAATATGCCTTAAGTGACTTTAAGAAAAAGGTCGATTCAATTAAGAACCCCCTTGAAATGGAAAAGGAAGGGAAAAAACATCATATCCCAAAACAGCTCACACCCGAAAACATATACTCAGGTGTGTGAATATAAACTAAAAGGCAGTGATCAGTAAGAGATTCTTAAAACAAACCTTTTGTATGCCCCACTAACTGCTTCACTGGTGATACTATTTTCCTGACATCCCAAACCTATAAGTAAATTTGGAAGTTAGAAATAAATATATAAAAAAACAGATATGGACACCTGAACTATCAATTAAATAATACTAATAACTATAACATATAGCTATCATTCCACTGCAAAAGAAGAAAATACTTGGATGGAAGGAAAATTGTCATCATCAGATGCAACAGTGAGCTGAGTGGACATATCGGGATTCCACTGCAAAACTGAACACCTCCTACTGGTGGAATCTGAAAAACTGTAATAGGAGAATAAAAATGTCACCTTGTCGGCTACAGTCATGAATTTTGGGAGTTCAACATGGAAATGTACAGGAATATAGAAAGAGATTTCACTAAGAATAAATAAAGAGCTTGCCTTGTCGCCGGTCTCTGTTGCCTCAAATCCCAAATGACTTCATACATACAATGAGAAACAATGAAATGTTACTGAGTAACCAAATATGCACATGAACTTACGCACTGCCAGTAAAAGGCATAGTACCAAAAAGATAAAAATCTCCTTACCAGTCATCCCATTGAACGAAGTGGATGCTAATATATGTTGAACTTTTGGATTCCAAGATACAAATGAAACTTCAGTTTGAGAAGAAGATCCAGCACTCTGTTATACAAAAGTGAAAGCAAGAGAAGTTAGTTCTATTAAGTTACAGGCACAATTACAGCATCACAGGAAATACAGGTACTTTGACTTCCATTGAATAATTTAATGGATCGACCAACTAGGTCGAGAACATAAACATAAAGCATATATGAGCATAGTGGGGTGGTATTAGATGATCACTTCTTAATATCAAGATCAACATCAAAAGACAACAACTTGATGATGGTAAACTACTTTTCCACAAGAATTCACCATCATGTATGAAATTTACCTCATACACCTAACAGATATGTTCCGGCACCAACTACCAGAACATATAGACAATTTGTTTGATGAAGCCACCTTCATAGTAGGAAACAAAAAGGATTGCATTTAGGCTCCAACTCAACAACAGGAACTGAACTCATATCTTAGCTAGCCACTAAACGCAGCTCCGCTACCTTTATGCCTGTTGGAGATCATTGCCAATATCTTATATGATACAACATTTTTAAAGATTCAAAACCAATGGAAACAAGTTTTCCTTCCACCCAAAGTAGGTTTTTGTAAATCATAATTTAAACTAAACTCTTTCTTGTTCTGGAAAGTTTCATTAACAAATTTTGGGGAGAGGTGTATGCCTTTAGTGCCATGCCTTTATGACCTATCATTCATATATGATGTGGCGAAGGAATAGTCTCTAGAGTTCAAAAGCAGCAGCAGCAGCCTCGGACCCTTTTTTGTGCCATAACCTTCAAGGAAGATTTATGTTAACCAAGTATGTTGGAGAATGAAATTAATATACGACTTCATAACAACAACTGGGTCTTTTATCCCAAGCATATGGGGTAGGCTACATGAACCAACATGAGAATCACGCCGGGTCCAGCACATGAATCCTCCGCCTCCACTCACTCCTATCGAACAATATACTTTCATTGAGTCCTTTGGCAAGCATATCGTTTCGTATCACCTCCATCCATATTTTCTTCGGTCTCCCTTTTGCCATTTTGCCATTGCCCATATCGAGAGTATCTATTCGTCGAACCGGTGCTTCCATAGGTTTGCGTCGCACATGACCAAACTATCTTAGCCGGTTTTCCCGCATCTTCTCCTCCACAGGTGCTACACCAACTTTTGCACGAATATCCTCATTTCGCACCTTATCTTTTCTAGTGTTACCACACATCCAACGAAGCATGCGCATCTCCGCTACGTGCATTTTCTCTGTATGATGCTTCTTAGGAGCCCAGCATTCTGTACCATATAATAAGGCAGGCTGAATAGCGCTCCGATAAAACTTCCCTTTCAATTTTAACGGAAAGTTACGATCACACAAAATCCCTGTTGCACTCCTCCATTTCAACCAACCAGATTGGATCCTTTGATTAACATCACTATCGATCTTCCCATTCTTTTGGATGATGGAACCTAGATATCTAAACTGGTCGCTCGGTGATATCTCTTGCCCTTCCAATATTATACCAATATGGTTTTGACTTCTCTGGTTACTAAATTTGCAATGCATATATGTTGTCTTGGACCTGCTCAATCTGAATCCCCGAGATTCCAATGTTTGCCTCCATAATTCCAATTTGGCATTAACCCATACTTACGTCTCATTTACTAGAACAATATCATCAGCGAATAGCATACACCAAGGTATCTCATCTTGGATAGTTCTAGTAAGCTCATCCATCACGATGGTGAACAGGAATGGACTTAATGCAAATCCTTGATGTAAACCAATAGTAATCGGAAAATCACTCGTTAAGCCGCCGCAAGTTCTGACATTTGCCACTACTCCATCGTACATATCCTTGATTATGTCAATATACTTGACGGGGACCCCCTTCTTCATCATTGTCCCCCATAATACCTCCTCTAGGTACCTTGTCGTACGCTTTTTCTAAATCAATAAATATTATATACAAATCTCTTCTCCTCTCTCGAAAACGCTCGACAAGTTGACGAAGCAAATGAATAGCCTCTGTCGTCGATCGTCCAGGCATGAACCCAAACTGGTTCTCTGTTATCTTAATATCCTTCCTTAGCTTGCGTTCAATCACTCTCTCCCAAAATTTCATGGTGTGACACATAAGTTTTATTCCACGGTAGTTTGAGCAACTTTGAATGTCACCCTTGTTCTTATAGATAGGTACAAGGATACTTTTCCTCCATTCATTTGGCATCTTTTTTGTCTGCCAAATCTTATTAAACAGATCTGTCAGCCATTTAACGCCTATTTCTCCTAAGTATCTCCAAATATCGATAGGAATCCCGTCAGGACCAACCGCTTTTCTTAAACTCATTCTGTCCAAACCTTCTTTAACCTCAGATAGTCTTATTTTACGCATGAAATCACGGTTTATATCTTGAGATTGAATGACAAGTCCATCCAAATTCTTAGTAAAGCTCTCATTGAACAATTTGTCAAAATAATCTCTCCATCTTTCCTTGATATCCTCATCTCGAACTAAAACCTCCTGATTTTCATTTTTGACATACTTCACCGCACATAGGTCTTTAGTCTTCCTTTCCCGCATCCGAGCACTCCGGTATATATCATTTTCAGCCTCTTTAGTGTCTAATTTCTCGTACACCTCCTTGTAGACCTCAGATAGCTTTCCGAACAGCTTTCTTAAATTCCTTTTTAGCCATTTTATACTTCTCAAATCTCTCCACATCTCTACTTTTCTTCAAATCTTTATAAGAATCCCTTTTAATTTTAATAGCAGCCTTTACTTCTTCATTCCACCATGATGTGTCCTGAGATGGTGGAGCACCACCTCTCGACTCACCAAGTAGATCTCTAGCTACCTTCTTAATACAACTAGCCATTTTGTTCCATGTTCTGTCTGAATCATCTTCCGACTGCCAATTCGCTTCTTGGACTACACGATCTATAAAAGCCTTTTGGTTACCTTCTTTCAATCAACACCATTTAATTCTAGGCTTTACCTTACGTCTAATCTTCCTAAGTTCTCTTCTAAATCGAAAATCTAGAACTAAAAGTCTATGTTGAGTGGTTACACTCTCACCTGGCACTACCTTACAGTCGATACAACAACTTCTATCTATTCTTCTCGTCAGAAAAAAGTCTATTTGACTAGCACTTGATCCGCTCCTAAAAGTGATAAGATGGGACTCTCTTTTCCTAAACCAGGTGTTTGCTAAGATCAAGTCATAAGATAAGGCAAAATCTAGAATCGAGTCACCTACTTCATTCATTTGTCCAAAACCAAAACCTCCATGGATAGTATCAAACCCACTACGACTAGTACCTACATGTCCATTAAGATCCCCACCAATAAATAACTTCTCTCCACTAGGTATACTTTGCACCATCTCGTCTAAATCCTCCCAGAATAGACGCTTACTAGCGTCATCAAGATCTATCTGTGGTGCATAAGCACTAATAACATTAAGGATCTCTCCACCTAGAATAAGCTTAACCAGTAAAATTCTATCACCTTTTCTCCCAATCTCAACTACATCCTCAAGCAACCGTCTATCTATGATTATGCCTACCTCATTACGATTTTTATCTCTACCCGTATACCAAAGTCTATAACCCCAAGGCTCTATGACTCTACTCTTTTCATCTACCCACTTAGTTTCTTGCAAACACATAATACCAACTCTCCTCCTAATTATCACCTCCACTAATTCTATTAGTCTACCCGTAAGGGAACCTATGTTCCAGGAAGCTAGACGGATCCTATGAAATCCTTACTTATTTGTCACTACACCCGGGGTCCGATGTAGCGCGCTGTTTCTGGACGACGACCCTTGCTTATTTGTCACTATACCCGGGGTCCGATGTAGCGTGCCGTTTCTGGAAGACGACCTAGAAGCCCTTGTATACTTAACACTACACCCGGGATCCGATATAGCGCGTCGCTGAGTAGGGGACGCCCCAACGATATTCTTATTATGGTTCAAAGGTTAGTTCCAACCATACGAATACAGCACAACAGCAATGGCCTTAGTCACTGATTTCATTATTATTCAATCTCCATTGATACTTATATCCATTAGTCCTTGTCGAACCATCGGTGATAAACCTAGCTTCAACGCAGGTTTGATTCAACATATTGCAATCCAAAAAATGGCAAGCTTTAGCGCAAATACAAATATTTTTCATACGTTATTGGAAAATCATACTAGAGTCAGAACAAGGTTTGAAATCTCGGGATCGCTATCGGTATCGGTCCTTCATTTTTGACATCGGAATCGGTAAATATTGGCCTTCTCGGAAATATCAGTTTGCTAGTATTAGTTGCCAAATAATTTATAGAAAATATTTTTAAAAAGTAAGTATTTAGAATTTAGTCATTTAATTATCTTAAGCAACTATCATGATTCTTTCTTGTTGCAGTGTATGCTTCCATCTCATATTTTTACGATATGTCCCAAAAATTAACAGATAACATAGCATTTTAAAACAAATAAGAAATTTAAGGATGAATTTATAATGATTGGATTCGAGGGTTTTTTTAATTAAGAGAGACTTGGAGGTGTATAATCAAATCATATAAAAGATTTAAGGATGAAATTTAAGAATACTATGTTTATATAGTGTTTTCAGAAAATAAAGGAAATATTGTGGTGTGATGGAAAAAGAACATTTCTAAGATAATTAAACTAAGCCCTAATCCATTAAATCCCACTGCCAAAAAAAGCTGTAACTGCTCAACTCTCCCTCCAGATCTCTCTTTCTCAATCTCCCCCCACCCCCTCTTCCTCCCCCCTGGCTCTCTCCTACCGCAGTTTTGCTCTCTCCCTCAACAGTCGCTGCCACCACCGCTCTCTGCCTCTTGTGCTGCCGCAAGACCAATTCCACCCAATTCTCGACCAAACCCCTCGATATCGACCCTCTATTGGTTGATTCTAAGTTTTCAAGTGAGTTTTGTTTCCCCTTCTTCAAATTCTGATCCGATCCACCGATCCGGTCGGGATTGGCCGAATTTCAAACCATGGTCAGAACATCAGATAACATTACAAAGAAATAGACTTCATGTTTTCAACCATTGAAAGCATATATAGTAAAAGGAACTGATATGTTATAAACTGTTCTAAGATAAGCAAATCCTCCTTCATTAATTGACTAGAAATTAAATCCATTATCTATGTAACTCGTATATTCATAAAACGAGTAATCCAATGCATACCTTTAGAGACGGGAACAAATTAGGTTCTGGAGGTTGTGCCAAATCCCAAATACACAGCTCTCCTTCATCAGCCCCTGAAGCAAGCAGATTTGGTGAGTGTGAACTGAACTCCAAACCCCGAACCTGCAATTCCGATAGGCATGCATCTGTCAAAGTCAAAATAATAGTGAAATTTTCGACTATTCATTCTGCGAAAATTATTTTGCATGAACTACCGGGCCCGTATGCTTTTCAAGTCGTGCAACAAAAGCATCATCCTGAGGATTTGACCTGCAAGGAAATTAAAGATTTTTCATATCGTTTTATAACAGACGATAACTAGTCCTACAATTTAAAGTGTGAAAATTCATAATGTAATCAAAAAATTGCATACCATTAGATCAATATTGTAGAGGGAAAATTTTAAGATAAACAACTTCATTTACCTTGACTGAATTTATCCTCCTAGTTATTACACACAAATAGATGTGCAAGTGATCAGCGTAATGACTTACAAATAAAATATATGAAAAGGATAGACGACAAGAAATGGGTATGGTGAAATGGAGAAGAAAACAAAAGGAAGAAAGGATGATTAAAAAATAAGACTGAATACAGAAAAAGCATGGAAGAGGAAACCAGAAAAAAAATTTAAAAAAAGAAAAAGTAGGACTACTATTTAAAATACCAAATGATGCATCTTGAGCGTCAGTAATGGTGCAGGATTGTCAGAGGAGGATTATTGGTTGTCAAGATACCTTTTAAAAAGAAAGGATGTATGGCTGAGAGTTTTCAAAGAACTATCATATTCAGAAAAAACACAAAATGTATTTGAGGTTGTCCAATGTCGATGGTAAAGAATGGAAGGTAAGGAGGGAATCTCGATGGTAATGTGATGTTGAGTCACTACGAAGAGATGGAAGAGGGAAAGAATGGAATGTGTGTGTGTGTGTATTCCAAAACCGTTAGGGCGGGGTACGTGTTTTTCAATTCACGAACTTATTTTAGGACGTCCGATCAATGATCTCTTCCGATTAAGTTGATCAACACACCTTAAATAGTGTATGTTTACAAAATCATGTTGTTTGGAAGTTGTATACATGTGCATAAATATGCAAATTTACTTCAGCTGTATAATTTTTACCTTAAAGACTAGTTGTAGTATGTGTAAAACAATTCCGAACGATGTGATTTTTTAACCATGCACTATCAAGAGTGTGTTGATCAACTTGATAGGAATGGATCAACGATCGGACGTCTCACAAAAAATCCGTGAATTTGAAAAACATGAACCCGCCCTAACAGATCTAGACTCTCTGTGCGCGCGCGCGCGCGCACACACACACTATATATATATAGTGTATTGTTAAACTTAACCCTTGCTCTGTAGCATGTATCTCATCTTGTACTAGATAACACCAAAAAATGACAACTCGAACACGCAACATGCAAATGTCCACAATTTATGAACATAAAGTAGTGTATATCATATTCGATCACCAAATAAATTGGATAAAAGTAAATTTTTCGTATGGTTCTCTTAATTATTAATTATCCTTTTTGCACTAACGGACTAACCAAATGATTTTCCACACGTTAAATATACAAGGCATGTTTTAATTATCGGTCATCATGACATTTTATTTTTGACATGCATTCTAAAGGTTCATATTTTCATATACTTGAAACGATATCACTACATGTTCCTTTTAGCATGTCATCTTTCCATTTACATCCCTGAATTTTTCAACTTGTAAACTCAAATGTTTTGTAACATATGAAGGTTTGCAAATAAACATTTAAAACAACTAAAATGTAAATTGTTTATTCAGCTTCCTTCATATACCAAATTGTGCGAGATTAATATCTCTATGCAAAAGGAGTGCATAAATACTAAATAGTAGGGCACATTATTGGGAAGGTTAAGCCACTCTATGAGAAGCTTACCTTGCCATTAAGGTTTAGGCAACAACTTGAGCATTTCGGCAGGGGCATTTTAGATCATTGATCGCGACATATATGAAAAATCCATTATGATAGCAATTGGCAAGGAAAATTTATGCTCTGAAAAAACTCTTCAAATGATATATTTCTCTAGCAGTAAAGCTATAAACCCTGATTGTAGCATTAAAATAATAAGGGTGTTGCAAGAACTGATTGCTATGCAGAGCAATCCATGCAGTTTCAAGCAAATATTAACGAATTTTGACTATTTAATAATGGAACACTAACCTATTTCACGACATAATGATGAATTATATTACATTCCCTATAATGGATACACACTAATTCTAATAAAACTATAAAGCATTTTAATGATCATAAGACAAACATAATAATTGACAAACTAGGTACCATTTCAAACCAAATCTTGATGAATGATGTTGGTTAGGTATTAAGTAGAAAAACAATGAGTCGGTTAATTAAATTTAATGTTGAAAAAGGTCGCTACATATCTCGCCATTTTGTGCTACATAACGTAGATCAACCTAATCGTTATGTAGTGCAGCAAAATAACTCAAAAACAAGGTAGCTTATACTTTTCAAACAAATATTCTATTGCTTTTCAAACGAATAGCCTACATGATATGTGTATAAGGCACATAGCCTATGCTATTTGTAAACAATTTTTTTAAGAGGACTTTTTCATAACAAACAAAATATGTTAAGTAGAATATCCTCCAAACAATAAGCGCTTCAAAATGGAAAGAAAAATTTCATAATTGCTCTCATTGACTTTAAATCCTAATCAGAATATCGTCTAATTAAATCCTGATATCCATCTCTTTGATTCTTATATTATATATCAAAACATTTGTTCTCAACTTCCTCTCGATTCTTTTCTTTGAAGCATTCAAATTGAGCATTCCTTTTTTTTGTTCTTTTCGACAACGACTGAGCGGTCATGATATTTGTTCAATTATAATAATTTTTTATTAAACATCAATTATTGATTTTTTATAATTTTTTATTAAACGTCAATTATTGATTTTTTTCATTCTCAAGTGCTTCGCTATTTGATTGTTTTAAATTGATAAAATATTATTATAAGGTATGAACGTCGAAACGTAGATTAAAAATTAGGAATTTGACGATGTGGATTTTTCTTTTAGCTCCAAAATATTAGGAATTTGTGGCTTTACTTGTTAGTTTGACTTGAATTACTACCATAAATATTTTTTCTATATTTTAAAAACAAATTTCCTTAATTGTGTAGTATACCATGAATAAATATAATTATATGGCTAATAAATTAATAAATCATATAGCTTACACTTTGTTCAACGCTATTTGCGTTTTTCGTATTTTAAAGATGGATCATGGGGCATTATGTTTTACGTTGTCGCTATTTTCAAGATTTATTAGATTAATCAAGTGAATTAAAGGTATGGTGTTGGAACAAGGCTATGAATATTTTAGTGGACTTTGTAGCATGCTAGATAACACAGAAAACTCACATATATTATCTGATGGGATTAGACAAGCATTAATTTATCGATTTAAGAAGATGTTCGGAAGAAAAGAATTGGGCTCTCTTTTCTCCACTGAGCTTCCCCCTCCTATATGATAGCTATGAATATTTTAGTGGACTTTGTAGCATGCTAGATAACACAGAAAACTCACATATATTATCTGATGGGATTAGACAAGCATTAATTTATCGATTTAAGAAGATGTTCGGAAGAAAAGAATTGGGCTCTCTTTTATCCACTGAGCTTCCCCCTCCTATATGATAGATGCATACAAAATCCATGTTGTTACAAAAGGTTGATGCTTCACCACAATCAAGGTCAAGACGGAATCTAGCTTCCAATCACAAATATATTAGGTCGAGAGGCGAAGAATTTGATGATTCATGCTTGCAAATCAATGTAGTGTTTTCGTTTAACAAGTACATGGAATAAAATTTTGGGATCCATGACTAACCAAGCCAATATTCACCTTCTGCTGAGACTTGCAGTGATTCAGATACCTTAAAATCAACAAAGGATTGGCTTTATTCCAACTATTCCAACACGAAACAACAGATTACATTAATCAAATTTTATATATTTTAAAAAAATCTGACTAAAACAATAGCTGTCAATTTGCTTCAGATTTCAAATCCAGAGAAAAACTGAAGCTACGTAACAGTGACAATGGACTAAAGAATTGTGACAATTATCCTATTCATGTCTGTTAATTAACAATTCAACGGATCTAATTAAAAATACAGTTGATGGAGTGAAACTAATCCGCCAGCTTGCGAGTATTCCACACATCGATGCTGCCATCGCTCAATCAACAATATGAGAGAAACAAATTAAATCTCTAAATTAAACTCTAGTAATACCAACAAATAATGACAAATTGCACACCAACAAACAACGACAATTTGGAACATCGCTTGTATTCAAATTTAACAATATTCAGCTATTTCATCGCTCAAATCCAGGAAATAATCAATAATGCAGCAGATCCAAAGAAAAATTCAGTGAACAGAGCAAACTTACTCGATCAACTTGCGAGGATTCCAAACGCCGATACTTCCATCGCTCAATCCACCAGCAACGAGACCCAAAGAATACTCATCCGACGCCGGCAAAGGCTTGGACCACGAGAGGCGATTGAATCGCTCGGCGCTAGGGCAGGCGCCGGCGATGGGGAGATCGTGATCAACGGATTGGAAATCCAATCTGAAGATCTCGAGGTTGGCAGAGGAGCTGAAGGAGAGATCGACGGCACCGGCCATGGTGCCGGCGGCGAGGTAGGGCGCGTCGGGGGCGATGGCCACGAGGGCGGATCGCGCGGCGCTCTTGATGTACGCCATTAAAGAGAGAGCAAGTGAAATAGGGATCGAAGGCGAAACCCTAGAGAGAGACGAGATTGGATCTAGGGTTTCTTGATTTGGATTTTGGGGGAATTGGGTTCAGTTACTCGAGCTATATTGATAGTGAATATGTGGGAGGGAGGGAGGGAGGGAAAAAATGTTGTCACTGGGTGGAGGCCTGTGTGTCGTGTTCCTGGGTCCTGAAAGTGATTGTTCTTTTCACAATATTAATTTTTGGACAACTTTTTAGAATAAACAAGTTTAAAATAATATTATTAGAAAGGAGTCACTTTCAAAATATTTTACTATGTCACTTTTGGCCACTGGACGCCAGCTCGGCTCTGACGCTGGCGCGTTAAAAAAAATCGTAGGGACACAGTTTCAAATTGGACGCTTACAAAGGTAAAGGACGCACAAAAATATGAATCATTAATAGACGCACTTTGAAAGTGCGCCCATTAATTTTATCAAAGGGCGCACTTTGAAAGTACACACATTGATGTTCATTGAGTATACCATTTTCATTGTCCCTTAGTTGTTTTTTCTTGCATCACCCACTCACTCGATGGACTTTGATTTTTTTTGGTGCCGCAGCAAACTGCGTCTCAAAAAGAAACATATTTATTCAAGGGTTTGTGTCTTTTTATGTCGCAGTTTGCAAGTGCGTCCCAAAAAGAAACACAATCATTCACGGGTATTTATTTTTCTTGGCCGTAGTTGCCAATCGCGCCTCAAAAAATGTATACTCGTGAATAATTGTGTTTCCTTATATGAAAACGATGTACATACCATATTGTATCACAACATGCGCTTGGTATTTTGGGGCAGAATATTGAAGCCGAAATTTAGCGGCGGCATGAAATTAAAACCGAAGCTTGGTGGCAGCATGCAATTATAACCAACCGGCGGTACGTAGGAACCGCACACAAATTTATGAATACTTAGTAACTATAGTATATCTCTACTCTCAATAAATAGTGTTCCGCTAAATGTACATGTGGTATAAAAACATGCAAGATAATACTAACTTCATAAACTGCCAATTCACTGGCATTTCGCTTGATTTACCTTCACCTTTGTAACATTAATCTCTATACTGTTCATCATTGGTAGGAGACATAATGCCGGTAGAATCAACATTTAAATTGAGCGTGCGAGAATATTCTCCTTGCGAGTAATGCTCGGATACTCGAAAAGAATGATTAAGCGCTTCAGAAGAAGGTTCAGGCAGTTGAGCTGTAGATCCCCAGTTCCTTGTATATATTTTCCCCATATTTTCCCCAAATTTTTCCTATTATTTTTTTTATATTTTTATTTATTATTTACCCTAATCTACACCCAATCCATAACCACAATCCCAAACCCGACCCGACCCGATCAGAACCGTTTTCCCCACCCTTCTCTTCTTCTTCTTCTTTTCCTTTTTCTTTTTTCCCTCCAAATTTTCCAGCGTCCCTCTCCCCCTTCCTCGTGACCGCCGCCTCGTGCCCCGCACCCACCTCTACGACGACCTTGCCACGATCTCAACACTAAGATCCCCAATGCCCATCTCTCCACTCCCTCGTCTCCCCTCTCTCTCCCCAATGGATCCCTTCCCCCTTCTCTTGCACTCGCCCCGACCTCGTCCTCGCTACGCCAACAACCCCCGCTGTAACAACTCCAATTTTAATGTACAAAGAATTGATTTAAATTCAATGTATTCTTGGAGTATTTATAACAGCTGATATCTCTTTAAGTATTTATTTCACTCCATAATTACAAGAAGGAGCTTGTAGCTCATTGGTAATACCTTGCACTGCTGATCCAAGCCACCGGAGTTCAAATCCCATGCTCCGCATTATTTTTGTATTTATTTTGTTTTAAATTTTTTTTGGAAGTCAACGGTAAAAAGGCCATAACTCCCAAAATATGTACTGGACAACAAAAAGTAAATATACCAAATTGTACCCCCGAAGAATCCCCAGCCATTGGACCCATGACTCGGACCGACTCGGCACCGCCGGCCGGCGACTCGGCCGACTCGGTCCGGATCCACCGGCCGGACTTGGCCGGACGGCCGAGTCACCAACAGAGAAAAGTTGGGTCTTGACCTGGTCCACCCTCCTGCATACTCTAAATGCTTGGATCGGTTATCATTTGGCCAATAAATCCCTTTTACTCCTATGTTTAATGAATTTTTAATGATTTTGTATATTTTTTTATAATTTTTTTATTAAAAACCCTAACCCTAGCCTAACCCTATATAAACCCCCATACCCTCTACCCTCTCACCCTACATTCCTAAGTCCACTCTCTAAAAATTTTAAGAGAACTTGGTACGTCGGAAAACGAGCGAAAGGCGAAGCGCTGCCGAAATCGACGGCGAAATCCCGGCGATCGTACTAGGACCTCTTCACGACATTTCGACGCACCGACAAACCCACTACCTTCCTATCACTCTCTAGCGTTGTCCAAACCCGTAAGTCCCTCTTTTTCTACCTTTCTTTCTTCCATTAAAATACGATTTTTCAAACCCGGCGGAAATCGGAACAAACCGATTTCCGATTCGGTTTTTCTATCAAAACTCACTTGTCACTAATTCCATAATGCTTAAACATACTCATGTTGACTACTAATCACTTAAAAATCAATTTGGATAAAGTTTCTCACATGAAATGATAACTTTTGCAAAATACCGTATTTTCGCACTTAAATACCACCATGTTTAGTTTATCTCATTTAACCCTTTAACATTGCTATACCTTAAAATAGATTACGAGGTAATGACCTACCTCCACACACACTCATATGAAATCATAACACGCTACCTTGAAAACTTAGAATACGATAAAACAAGATTTACATTAAAATACCATTTTCTTTATAAACCTTTTCTGAAAGTTCTAAGTTGTATACAATTTTAAAATAAAATCTTTTAATAGGAAAATACGATATGTCATGGACATCGATCGTTTATCTAAACCTGACTTTGTGGTGTCTAGGCAAGTGTGTCTAAGGCGGGTGGTTACTTAATTAGGACCACTATTTGTAGTGGAGAGCCTCCCACTCACCTGGCACTTACCTGGCCGCAATTGGCGGTGAAGAGGCGATTTGAAGCTTCTAATGACGTGTCGTTTAGACCATTTAGAAATAGGCTAGTTGGCTTAGGAAACCCTAGAATCTAAAATACGGAAATTTACACCCTTTTACAAATAAATACCTTATTTTTATAAAACCGTTTTCTAAATGATTAGTATTTATAAAATCTTTGCAAAGCGCCACTACAACCCACATTTGGGGAACCCGTTAGGGATTGTACGGTTTATCGTGCACCCTCGGACTTAGTAGTGCGAGATTTAGACCTCCGCAAGGAGCATTCGGTCTCGAAAGGTTTAAAATACGACATTTAAGAAAAATGAGATTTTTGGAAAATAAAATATTTATTAAAAATTATTCTTGTATAAACATATGTATATTTATCATTTAAACACTTATTTTATTATAAGATAAAGTTTCCACATTTTCCTAAAAAATTACAAGATTAAAAGTTACATTAAAATACCATGAATTTCAAATAAATCAATATTGCAGATTAATACCTTTATTAGAATATATTCACTAGAAATATCACTAAATAAAATCATGCTCATTATAACTATAAAAACGAATAATAAATACTTGGGGTGTATCTTGAAAACTATGCAAAAGTATTTTTACATAAAACCCCCTCAAGTTTTATAATTTACAATAAGGACCCTAACAATTATAGAACTTCAAATTACATTTCTTTTAGTCTGACTCGGGTTTGAGTCTGATTATTTCTGACTTGAAAATGATTCAAGTCAATCTATATTCTTTAATATCCCAACTCAATATGAACACATGAATCCCAGAATCCAGTTAACAATCTATACAACTTGACTGAATCAAACCATGGATATACATCCATTATTCCGTTATTCCATTTACCTGATTATGCAGTTACAATATGTTTACTGATATCATGGTTTTGGTCGGTCATCCAACTTACACAATACAATACTATCAAAACACTACGGGGTTTAAGGGGTAGATTGATACGGAAGGTGTTAAAGGTGGCACGAGGTGGTCAGATTAAGACACCTAACCATATTCCGTTGCTGTTGTACCGTGGCTTAACGGTTTCTTGTACATTCCGTTTGCCCTGGTCTCTAGCATATAGAGACCCCTCTCGTATACACTGGCAACTTTCTGTACCAAGCTACAAACAACAGCGTTAACACAATATTCCATAATATTCTACAACATAATACTTTAGAAAATACTCTTATTCTGTCTTTCTAATTCTTCTTTATCTTTGGGACTTACCGAGCGACCTGTTCGCTGACGACATTCTATTTCTTTCTTCTTTGAATGTCGTCAGGTGCTTTGGACCCAGCAGAGATCGAGCCCACCGGTGAAGACTTGGAGCAGTTTCACGAAGACCCCGAGCTCTAGATATTGTACCTTGTTCTATTCAGTATTTTCATTTCCTGTTATGCCACTGTTTAGGCATCGCTTTTCATTTCAGTTGTATTTACTTTTCATGCATTGTACAAAAGAATGTTATTAATAAAGTTGATATTTTTATATCTCTTGTTTCTTGTGATTTACTTTATATTGCTTAGATACGCTTAGCGTATGTACTTCTGAGTACATACGTAGCGGACCTCGTCGCGTCCCTTTCGCCGTACACTGGGAAGCGGGGCGTGACAGGTTTTGTTGGTGGCCCATGCAGGTCAGAGCTGTATGAATCCTTATCATGCAGTTGTGGTCTGTGTGAACAACCTAAGCAATATAACACAAGAACCGGCAACTAAAACATTCTTTACAATTCATGTTTCTTGAATCTTACAAATTTCTATTCCTTGAATCTTATCATTTCATGTATTTGAATCTGTCCTAACCCAAATTTTTCTTCAAGGTTATGGATTCCCCGAACATCACCAGCACCAACGTCAACAACACACCTCCAACACTACCTCTCGTACCAGCTGTTCCTGCACCACCCACCGAGCAAACAGTGCTACTTGAGGCGATTCGCAGCCTTCTCGAGGGACAACAACAACTTCTGAACCGTCCTGAGACCGACGCACCGGGAGTAAAGCAATTCAGGGCTTTACATCCCAAACAGTTCTCTGGAAAAGAAAGCCCTCTTGAAGCGGAAGAATGGGCACAAAGCATCGAAGACGATCTGGCAGCAGCTCAAGTGCCAGACATTGCTTAGGTCCGTGTAGCAAAACTACAGCTCACGGATAATGCTCGCAACTGGTGAAAGGCGGAAGAAAGCCGTCTGGTACAGCCGATTGAATGGAAGACTTTTCGCGAGAAGTTCGACGCGAAATATTTCCCTGTGACTGCCAGGTTTGCAATGGAGCAGCAGTTCATTCATCTACAACAGGGTTCAATGTGGGACAAATCAGTAGATGAATACGACGCTGAATTCACCATGTTAAGCCGGTAAGATATGTCACAATAGTTCAATTTTTAAATATCACATACTACACAGCTAACACAATCTTTAAACAGATTTGCGGCACACTTGATACCGACGGACGAGATCAGAGCCCGTCGTTTTCAACAAGGACTGGACACGGAGATTCAGGCTGCTCTAGCCACGAGAAATTTTTTGACTCATGAGGATGCTCTAGAAACTGCCCGCAGCTATGAGGCAGTGATAAAAGTAAGGGGCAGACCTCAGTCTGCAGGAGTCAAGCGCCCTACCAACCAGATGGCAGGTGGAGCCTCATCCAGGCCACCTTTCGTGCCAAGGCGACCCGGAGTACCAACCCATCGTCCCAGCCCAGCCTTTTGCACCTACTGCAAGATAACTGGACATATGATGAAGGACTGCCGTCGAGCCAACCGCCTTTGCTTAGCCTGCGGCTCAGCTACTCACGATATTGGGTCTTATCCCCAAAGACAGAACCCAGTTGCTGCACCCAGGCCAGCAATTACTTATCCGCAGCGACCAGCTCTTCAGGCACCTGCTCCCAGACCTGCACTACCTACACCATCCAGAGGACCACAAGCTGCACCACCTCCTCGTCAGTTCCATCAAGCTCAAAGGAACGTTCCGAGGAATGCTCCTCAGGCCAGGAGGAATGTACCAAGGCGCCAGGCTTTCACAATGTCCGTGGAAGAAGCTGAGGCCACTGGCCAAGTCATCACTGGTAAACTTTTCTTTTCAAACTTTGCTTTTCTATTCTACTACTTAGTTACATATTTCCTATACCTAAAACAAATCCCACATACCTTAGGTACAATCTTAGTATCCCCAATCCTTGCACTTGCACTGTTTGATACTGGAGCATCACATTGCTTTATGTCGCAACGGTTTATCCGAACCCATGCGATTCCAGTTTCACCGCTTGTATCCAGCTGGAATGTCAGTTCCGGAAATGGCATTCTAAAGGCAACTATAGGATACAACATGTGTCCAGTCGTCGTCTGCAGTCGAGAGTTTTATGCTGACTTCAAAGTGCTGGACATACCGAACTTCGATGTGGTTTTAGGAATGGATTGGCTTGGAACTTTTTATGCTACCATCGACTGTCGTCAAAGGAGGGTAGTATTCGAGATCCCAGACCATCCGGTCTTCTATTTCAAAAGCGGAGACCGTACACTGGATCCAAGTACCTACAAAGCGAAGCCAAGAGAAGCAGTAGTTGCAGCAGCTCAAGCAGAGGAAGAATCAAGACCAGATGTGGTTCGAGAGTTCGACGATGTATTTCCTGACGATATATTAGGTTTGCCTCCCGATCGAGCTCTTGAATTTAGTATTGATTTAGTACCAAGAGCACAACCGGTGATCAAAGCACCCTATCGTTTAAGTCCGGAAGGTTTGAAGGAAGTCCAAACACAGTTGGACGAATTACTGGCGAAAGGATGGATTCGTCCCAGCACTTCAAGTTGGGGATCACCTGTATTACTTGTGAAGAAGAAGGAAGGTTCATACAGAATGTGCATCGATTACAGAGCCTTGAACGAAGTCACTATAAAGAACAAGTATCCACTCCCGCACATCGATGATTTATTCGATCAGTTAAGTGAATCTTGTGTTTTCTCTAAATTAGATCTTCGTTCAGGTTATCATCAAGTGAAGGTCAAGGAAGCTGATATTCACAAAACAGCTTTCAGAACTCGCTATAGACATTACGAATTTCTAGTGATACCATTTGGAGTGACCAACGCACCCGCAATATTCATGAACCTTATGAATCAAGTTTTCCGGGAGTACTTAGACATGTTTGTTGTCATCTTCATCGACGACATCCTGGTGTATTCTAAGAGTCGGAAAGAACATGTAGAACATCTACGAATTGTCCTGGAAACTCTTCGACAACATCAGCTTTATGCCAAGTACATCAAGTGCGAGTTTTGGCTAAATCAAGTTGGTTTTCTTGGACATATCATATCAGGAGAAGGAATCTCTGTAGATCCAGCGAAAGTTTCGGCAGTTAGCGAATGGCCTACACCAAAGTCAGTGAAGGATATTCGAAGTTTCTTGGGTTTAGCTGGATATTACAGAAGGTTTATTGAAGGCTTTACGAAGATAGCAACGCCCCTGACCAAGCTCACACGTAAAGATGAAGAATTTGTGTGGTCAGAAGCATGCGAACAAGCTTTCGTAGAACTCAAGTCAAGGTTGACATCAGTGCCTATTCTCATCATACCGGATCAATCTGGAGGATTCGAAGTGCATTGCGATGCATCCGGTAAGGGATTAGGCTGTGTTCTACATCAGCACGGTAAGGTTGTGGCTTATGCTTCAAGACAGCTGAAGATTCACGAGCGCAATTATCCGACGCATGATTTGGAGTTGGCAGCTGTCATCTTTGCTCTCAAGATTTGGAGTCATTACCTACTTGGTGAACGAGTGAACATCTACACAGATCATAAGAGCCTGAAGTACGTGTTTGCTCAGAAGGAGTTGAATATGCGACAGAGAAGATGGTTAGAACTCATGGCGGACTTTGACATCAACTTGCAATATCACCCAGGGAAGGTGAATGTAGTACCTGATGCTCTTAGTCGCCAACCATTAGCAATGAATCTCACCGCTCAGTGGAAGCTTCAACAAGACTTGCATCAGATGGAGATTGAAGTAGTCATGCTAGGTAATGCTTCAAGTTTGATGAATTTACAAGTTCAATTAACCATTGTCAATCAGATCAAAGCAGCAAGCCAGCGATGCTAAGTTGCAAAAGATCAGAGAACAAGTGGAGAATGGACTCAGAACAGACTTCATCATCCATGAAGACGGATCTTTGAGATACGGCAGCAGATTGTGTGTACCAAAGGGTCCTGTTCGGGAAGAGTTAATGAAAGAAGCCCACACTCTCCCTACTCAGTACATCCTGGAGGTACCAAAATATACAAAGATCTACGTCAGAATTATTGGTGGCATGGAATGAAGCGTGAAGTAGCCAGAAGCGTCGCAAAATGCTTGGTGTGTCAGCAAGTAAAGGATGAACATCACAGGACTGCTGGATTACTTCAACCGTTACCAATCCCAGAATGGAAGTGGCAACACATCACGATGGATTTTGTGACTGCTCTTCCTCGCAGCACAAAAGGTAACGATGCCATATGGGTCATTGTGGATCAACTCACAAAGTCGGCTCACTTCATCCCATTTCGAGTTGGCCAATCAACTGAGACACTAGCAAAGAAGTACATGGAGGTAATAATCTAATTTAGATTTAAAACTCTTCATAATGTACTATCTCTGATACCCATGAACTCATACAGGAAATTGTGAGACTCCATGGAGTACCGGTCTGCATTGTCTCCGATCGTGACACCAGGTTCCGATCGCAATTTTGGCAGAGTCTGCAAGCAAGCTTGGGAACAAGTCTGAACTTCAGCACAGCTTATCATCCACAAACAGATGGTCAGTCGAAACGAACTATTCAGATCTTGGAGGATATGCTCAGAGCGTGTATGCTAGACTTTAAAGGATCGTGGGAAGATCACCTACATCTTGTGGAGTTTTCGTACAACAACAGCTACCAAGCAAGCATAGAAATGACACCTTTTGCAGCATTGTATGGAAGGAAGTGTCGATCGCCATTAAGTTGGGACGACGCCGGAGATAGGGAACTTCTTGGACCAGAGATGATAGTAGAGACTGTTGATGTGATCCGTACTATCAGGGAAAAGATGCGCATAGCCCAAGATCGACAGAAGCACTGGGCTGATGCAAAGAGATGACACTTGGAGTTCCAGCCAGGAGATCACGTATTCCTGAAGATATCTCCGAACCGCGGAGTAATCCGATTTGGAAGACGGGGTAAGCTAAGTCCGAGATACATTGGATCGTTCGACATACTCGAACGAGTCGGTGAAGTGGCATACCGTTTAGCGCTTCCACCTTCATTGGAAGGAGTGCATAATGTGTTCCATATATCCCAACTCAGAAAGTATGTGAGTGACCCCAGCCATGTTCTCGATCATTCTGAGCTCACTATACAGCCCGACTTGTCTTGTGAGCAACAGCCTGTGGAGATCCTGGACAGGAAAGTGAAGACACTTCGGAACAAGGAAGTTAACTTAGTTCGAGTGATGTGGAGGAAAGACACTCCAGGAGAGTCCACTTGGGAAAGGGAGGATGAAATGCGTACTAAATATCCACACCTCTTTGTAAACTAGTTCTCAAATAAAAGTTGTAAATTTCGAGGACGAAATTTTTGTAAGGAGGGTAGACTGCAACAACTCCAATTTTAATGCACAAAGAATTGATTTAAATTCAATGTATTCTTGGAGTATTTATTGCAGCTGATATCTCTTTAAGTATTTATTTCACTCCATAATTACAAGAAGGAGCTTGTAGCTCATTGGTAATACCTTGCACTGTTGAACCAAGGCACCGGAGTTCAAATCCCATGCCCCACATTATTTTTGTATTTATTTTGTTTTAATTTTTTTTTGGAAGTCAACGGTAAAAAGGCCATAACTCCCAAAATATGTACTGGACAACAAAAAGTAAATATACCAAATTGTACCCCCGAAGAATCCCCGGCCATTGGACCCATGAATCGGCCCGACTCGGCGCCGCCGGCCAGCGACTCGGCCGACTCGGTCCGGCGCCGCCGGCCGGACTTGGCCGGACGGCCGAGTCACCAACAGAGAAAAGTTGGGTCTTGACCTAGTCCACCCTCCTGCATACTCTAAATGCTTGGATCGGTTATCATTTGGCCGATAAATCCCTTTTACTCCTATATTTAATGAATTTTTAATGATTTTGTATATTTTTTTATAATTTTTTTTATTAAAAACCCTAACCCTAGCCTAACCCTATATAAACCCCCATACCCTCTACCCTCTCACCCTACATTCCTAAGTCCACTCTCTAAAAATTTTAAGAGAACTTGGTACGTCGGAAAACGAGCGAAAGGCGAAGCGTTGCCGAAATCGACGGCGAAATCCCAGCGATCGTACTAGGACCTCTTCACGACGTTTCGACGCACCGAAAAACCCACTACCTTCCTATCACTCTCTAGCGTTGTCCAAACCCGTAAGTCCCTCTTTTTCTACCTTTCTTTCTTCCATTAAAATACGATTTTTCAAACCCAACGGAAATCGGAACAAACCGATTTCCGATTCGGTTTTTCTATCAAAACTCACTTGTCACTAATTCCATAATGCTTAAACATACTCATGTTGACTACTAATCACTTAAAAATCAATTTGGATAAAGTTTCTCACATGAAATGATAACTTTTGCAAAATATCGTATTTTCGCACTTAAATACCACCATGTTTAGTTTATCTCATTTAACCCTTTAATATTGCTATACCTTAAAATAGATTAGGAGGTAATGACCTACCTCCACACACACTCATATGAAATCATAACACGCTATCTTGAAAACTTAGAATACGATAAAACAAGATTTACATTAAAATACCATTTTCTTTATAAACCTTTTCTGAAAGTTCTAAGTTGTATACAATTTTAAAACAAAATCTTTTAATAGGAAAATACGATATGTCATGGACATCGATCGTTTATCTAAACCTGACTTTGTGGTGTCTAGACAAGTGTGTCTAAGACGAGTGGTTACTTAATTAGGACCACTACTTGTAGTGGAGAGCCTCCCACTCACCTGGCACTTATCTGGCCGCAATTGGCGGTGAAGAGGCGATTTGAAGCTTCTAATGACGTGTCGTTTAGACCATTTAGAAATAGGCTAGTTGGCTTAGGAAACCCTAGAATCTAAAATACGGAAATTTACACCCTTTTACAAATAAATACCTTATTTTTATAAAACCGTTTTCTAAATGATTAGTATTTATAAAATCTTTGCAAAGCGCCACTACAACCCATATTTGGGGAACCCGTTAGGGATTGTACGGTTTATCGTGCACCCTCGGGTTTAGTAGTGCGAGATTCAGACCTCCGCAGGGAGCATTCGGTCTCGAAAGGTTTAAAATACGACATTTAAGAAAAATGAGATTTTTGGAAAATAAAATATTTATTAAAAATTATTCTTGTATAAACATATGTATATTTATCATTTAAACACTTATTTTATTATAAGATAAAGTTTCCACCTTTTCCTAAAAAATTACAAGATTAAAAGTTACATTAAAATACCATGAATTTCAAATAAATCAATATTGCAGATTAATACCTTTATTAGGATATATTCACTAGAAATATCACTAAATAAAATCATGCTCATTATAACTATAAAGACGAATAATAAATACTTGGGGTGTATCTTGAAAACTATGCAAAAGTATTTTTACATAAAACCCCCTCAAGTTTTATAATTTACAATAAGGACCCTAACAATTATAGAACTTCAAATTACATTTCTTTTAGTCTGACTCGGGTTTGAGTCTGATTATTTCTGACTTGAAAATGATTCAAGTCAATCTATATTCTTTAATATTCCAACTCAATATGAACACATGAATCCCAGAATCCAGTTAACAATCTATACAACTTGACTGAATCAATCTATGGATATACATCAATTATTCCGTTATTTTATTTACCTGATTATGTAGTTAAAACATGTTTACTGATATCATGGTTTTGGTCGGTCATCCAACTTACATAATACAATACAACAATACTATCAAAACACTACGGGTTTAAGGGGTAGATTGGTACGGAAGGTGTTAAAGGTAGCACGAGGTGGTCAGATTAAGACACCTAACCATATTCCGTTGCTGTTGTACCGTGGCTTAACGGTTCCTTGTACATTCCGTTTGCCCTGGTCTCTAGCATATAGAGACCCCTCTCGTTTACACTGGCATCCTTCTGTACCAAGCTACAAACAACAGCGTTAACACAATATTCCATAATATTCTACAACATAATACTTTAGAAAATACTCTTATTCTGTCTTTCTAATTCTTCTTTATCTTTGAGACTTACCGAGCGACCTGTTCGCTGACGACATTCTATTTCTTTCTTCTTTGAATGTCGTCAGGTGCTTTGGACCCAGCAGAGATCGAGCCCACCGGTGAAGACTTGGAGCAGTTTCACGAAGACCCTGAGCTCTAGATATTGTACCTTGTTCTATTCAGTATTTTCATTTCCTGTTATGCCACTGTTTAGGCATCGCTTTTCATTTCAGTTGTATTTACTTTTCATGCATTGTACAAAAGAATGTTATTAATAAAGTTGCTGTTATTTTTATATCTCTCGTCTCTTGTGATTTACTTTATATTGCTTAGATACGCTTGGCGTATGTACTTCTGAGTACATACGTAGCGGACCTCATCGCGTCCCCTTCGCCGTACACTGGGAAGCGGGGCGTGACACCCGCGATCTCCGTGGCTACCTCCTCCAACCTCTCCCGCTTCCTCTCTCCCTCCTTCCCTCTTAATCGCATACTCCCTCTCTCTCTTTCGCTCTCACTCCATAACACCTTTCCCCCTTCTCTCACAATCAGCGACCATGGCTTCTAGCACCATCCTCTCCGACCACCCGTGCTCCGCCAGTGAACTCAGCCGACGAGCATCCTCACCTCCACCACCACGAACAGAGCCCCACTCCTCTCTCCTCTACCCAACTACTTTCAACTGATGACCACCGTTGACCCCATCTCAATGCCAACGAGCCCACCAACGAGGTCGTCTTCGATAACCACCACCATCTTCGCCTTCACCATCGTATCCCCACGCCTCTGTCACGACACTCGGCCTACACTCGAGCTCCCCTTGCTGCCCTGATCGCCGTCGACACCCCAGGGCTTCACCGCCTCCTGCCGCAGCCTAACTCGACCGCCAACGACCCTCGCCAACACCATCACTTCCTCGACGAATACCAACACCACGTCCAGAGCCGTGCCACCCCGTGCCCGTCTTCATGCCACACCGTGCTCGCTTCCGTTCCACCCCATGCCTCGGTGCAGTGCACACACCGTGCTCACTCCCACACCAGTGTTGCATTCAGTACCGTATCGCGCCGTGCCACACCTGCACCGAGCCAAGACCGTGCCCAGTACCGTGTCACACTCGCGTCATCACTGCACCCACTACCGTGTCACTCCCACGTCATTACCGTGTCTGGTATCGGGTCACCGCGCATCACGCTCGCGTCACGCACCGTGTCCAGCATCGCATCGTCTTGTGTGTCGAGACGAATCCTGCACGTGGTGTCGCTTCTATATCAGCGACCGAAGGCGAGTGAAACGTTCACTTGTTTACCATACCACTATAAACTTTAGCCATGATAGTTACAACAACTATAACTATAACTATAACTATAACTATAACTATAACTATATATATATATAAATAATCAGATAGTCGATTTTATTGAAATTGTGTAGCGATCTATAGCACCGCCTTATTGATTGGAGCCCGACTAGGGCTTATTACTATGTTTGGGATCATGTAGGAGTCATATGGTTTTTATCTAATTTAATTTGGCTAAATGAAACGTGAGTTACGATCAATAACCGAATGTTTACCTAGATATTCGATAGGTTAACCGAATGAAAATCCTATTTAACATGTCTATGTTTTGGGAACATTGAAATCCGCTACTGTTGATAACTATTGTGTAGTGGTTTAAGTTTAAAATGTTAAGAATATTGTCACGAAACATTGCCCTAAAGATGCGACGCCAAATCTGGGTTCTACTGTACATGTCGTGGTGTTAAATTGATATTAAATTAGATACATGTAGAAATGTAATGTTCTATAGCTCATATCGGAGCTGACTCGATAATATAGAACCATATATGGTTTATTCTTTGATACCGATAGATCACAGCAATGAGAACGGACTGGGAATGCGGCTCTAGACTACAGTCCGGAGCAGCATTCCACGAAGATACCTGAACTTAAGCGCCTGCACATCCCTACGAAAAACTGAAAGTATGCAGAGTCCTATATCGCCGCGTAGATAATTTAGTTAGCTAACATATGGTTCTGTTCTCGTTCAGTTTCTCTGTCTTTTGGTATTTTGATTATATTTTAGATTGTCAACGTGTTCTGCAGTTTCTGCAGTGACATTTTTTTACACCTTCATACTAAACAGGACATATCTCCTAATACAGAAAGGATATCATTGATCCGCTTGATGCATTGGAAACCTAACAGATAGAACTATGTTTTATTCAACTGGAGAAACATCTGAATCTAAACACAATCCCTAGTAAACCGCGCGTGAAGTTGGACTTCCAGTTCTGAAACTGGAATTCCAACAACTGATCACTGATTTAAAATGATGATGAATCTTTAACCTGAATTCCTTTTGACATGAAACCAATTTTACCGCTTATATAATCATGTATACTTCATACGCCTTTTATATTGTTTTGGTCGATTCTATACGTGTGATTTATGGTGAATTTTGCAAGTCATATGGCGTTGGCTGTCATAATTTAGTGAACATTTATTTAGTGCATTTCTACCTTATTCTGTGTTGCTTTATACCCAGTGCAAATTGATCATTTACATTGAGACCTAGTGACCGACTTGCATTGTCGAACGTGAGTGGTATTGGATTAGTTGTATCAAGCACGCCAGTGATAAGTAATTGACTAGTGAAAGTAAACAATGTAGTGAAAATGAGTAAGTCCGTGATTTGGCGCGTACTGGTACACAATTAATCCTATACTTATAGTTATTGAGACCTGGGGAATGGGGAAATTAAGATGGAATTGAACTCGTATTTAGCGAGGTACAGTGACTTAGAGGATGATCATTCAATATTAGTGATATATACATACATACACACACACACACATTAGGTCGTGGGCCTAGCGGCATGGCTGCAGGGTTATGTCCCGGGCAACAGTGGACTGTAGTCTCGGGCATGTACGAGACCCTTGTTAAACATGAGCATTCTTTCCATGAATTTATTTCATTAACTTAGTGACTGATGAGTAGTAACATACATATTGCCGGTTTGCTGACATGATACATATATCGCGTACTTCATATTCAAATGATATTCAGTATTCTCATGTTTCTGTATTCTGTCGCACCGTTCATGTTTAATAACATTGTACACACACTATATATTTATTCCTATACGTGTCGCCCTGAAGATCTGAGTGTGCATGCTCAGAGGACGAAGTGGACCCAGCTCAGGAGCAGGACCTTCCATTCGAGATCATGGAGGTCTAGACCGCGACATCGGTGCCATCACCTTTTTGCTTGCTAAAAGAACACTGTTATTTCTTTAGTTAGTTATTTCTTTTATGCAAATAAATGTATCCTGAACTCTGTTATTTTAATGTAATAAATTTGTGAACTGTGATTTCCTTTACTCTGGTACTTTGTTTACTGACTAACATGTAATGCTAGAAACCGAAGTGTGATTACGGCGGGATTATTCCCTGACCGTAGGAGCATGGCTGGCCTAGTCACCCTTCGCATTCCGTATTTGGAGAAGCGGGGCGTGACGTGGTTTTGTTGGTATCAGAGCCAGGTTTGGATGAAATTATAGTTCCGTCGAGGAATCCCTAGATTGAGTTACACCCTTGATTTATGTTTTATTGCATTTCATTTTCACTTTTCTAATCCTCGTTGAATCATCGTGTAATCCTTGTTTGAATCTGATTTCTTCTTTTAATCATCTTTTAGAGATATGGACTCATCGGGCAACTCCTCAGGTGTCAGTTCCCACGATCGTACCGAGAAGATCCTCAGCACACTGACGACCATAGCCCAGGCTCAATAGAAGAAGACCGATCTCTTGGCTGAGGGATTGAAGGAGGTACAGAAGACCGCAATTACCGCTCTGGAGAGATCTACGGCTGTTCCCGCCGCCCCTGAGGGCGCCCTAGTGCCGACTACACCGGCAAGGGTTGGTACCGTTTCTGACTTTAGGAGGCTTCATCCAGCGGTTTTCACAGGATCAACAAATCCACTCGAGGCAGAGCAATAGCTCATCAACGTGGAGAACCTTTTGACGGCCGCTCGAGTCCCTGACGATGACAGAGTGAGCGTGGTGAAGATCCATGTCCCCCTCCGAAACATAGACGTGAAACCGCGTAAGTCCGTCTTGCCTGAATTTGGGAGCAGATGCTAATTGGTGCTATCCGTCCACCTCTCCGAAGATGCCAAGTTGATTTATGACACCATGTATCGAAGGTTTAAACGGATGCGACCGATGTAGCAGACTTCGTCAGATTCCCCCTCGTTGAGGGGTTTTTGATTGTGGGGACACTCTTCCCTGCAGGCGCAAGCCCCTGCAGTTAATTACGCTACCGCATCACGGTAACCACTTTCTCCTTCTCCAGATGGTCACTTCGTGTCGTGGGTGTTTGTTTTGTTTTTGGTTGCCCGTGGATTGTATACGGAGACTAATTTATATTGTCGCCCGTAGGGCGTGGATTAGTCCAAATCCGTATTTTCTTAGATTTGGGTTTGGGGGTTGGGTTTAAGGATACGTTGGTCTCATTTGAAACTAAAATCAACTTAAACGTTTGTTAAGGATACGTTAGCCTAATTTTTAGACTAAGATCAACTTAACGGGATCATTTAGATCCAACAAGAGAGCATTCGAGCTCTATTGCTTAGTTTAGGGACATTGCGGTCGATTACCAGGTTAAGGACATGGTGGTCCAATGTTAGTTTAAGGACATCTCGGTCCATGGGCTTAAGGACCCCACAGTCCAAGGTTAAGGACATCATAGTCCGTGGGTTTTAAAGGACCCCACAGTCCGAGGTTAAGGACATCATAGTCCGTAGGTTTTAAAGGACCCCACAGTCCGAGGTTAAGGACATCATAGTCCGTGAAATGTATGGTTGTTGGGACCCGTCACCTCTCTGAAGACGTTGAAGGATTACAACGACAAATATCAGAGGAGTAAAGAGATGTATCCTTGAACCAATGTGGGTTGAGAGACCTGTAGTCCAATTGGGACTAAGATCTTTTAAAATATTTATGAGCAGACGGGCTCAATTGATATGAGTTGAGGATTTATGGCCAATCTTGGGCTCAGTCCAATCAAGTTAAAATGTTTTAACATTTATTTTGGGCTGTTGAGCTTTTATTTGGGCTTAGCCTTTTTAACAATGCTGAGCATTGATTTGTATCCTGACAATATTTTTGTCTTTTATTAAATGTTGAGCATTCAATCATAGCTCTGGGGTTTATTAAAGAACAGTTTATGTTCTGTCAACGCAGCACATGGTGCGCTTGGCGCTTTGCGCCAGTCAAAGAGCGCAGTGTGCTTCGCCAAGTAGCGCACACGTGAGGGACACGTGTTGCGCTTGGCGCTAAGCGCCAGATGATGGGTGCATGGTGCCAGTTTATGAGCGCAGAGCGCTAGTTCATGAGCGCATTGCGCTATTAGTTTAGTGGCGCACACGTAAGGGACACGTGGTGCGCTTGGCGCTGAGCGCCAGTCCATAATCGCAGTGCGCTATATTTGGAGCGCTAAGGCTCTGTAGCGCTTTGCGCTAATCTTTGAGCGCTGAGGCGCTTCTGTTAAGTAGCGCACACGTGAGGAGCACGTGTTGCGCTTGGCGCTGAGCGCCAGTCTTAAGCGCAGAGCGCTATCTTATGAGCTCAAGCGCTAACTGATCAACTTTTGATCCCAAAAGAGACTTTGTCTCAAGATTCTACGAACAAGGGTTCTTATTTTTATAGGAGATGCTTCAATCTCTTGTATTGATGAAAGGCTTTGCCTTTATGGATCTATGATCCTTAAGAGAGTTGAATTATTCTTCCCCCCCTCTGTTTACAATGAGATGTTCATGATCTCTTCTTGTAAAAGACAATTTGTCTTATAGATGTGAGAAGAGTTATATTCTTCTTTTTATTTTATGATGAGATCTTTTGATCTCTTTGTAAAAGACCTCGGTTTTATAAATCTATGATCTTTAAAGAAGTGAGTTCTTCTTTCAATTATGAGATAATTTCATCTCTCTGTTCATCATCGTTTTACCTTGAAGAAAAGAAGTTCTTCTATCGAGAGCTTAGCTCTTCTTCCTGAGATTTTTGTCAAAGCTTTTGGGGGTTCCTCTCTATATTTCTCTGTCTTTGAGACTTGAAGTCTAGGGGCCTTTTTATAGGGCAAGCTGATCAGTTCAATCAGTTAAGGAGATCTTTTCTCCAATTGATTTGGGGAATTTCCCATCGTTGGATCTTTGATCCAAGGGCTCCTGATTTACTGAAGGCAATCTTCTTGTTTTTAACAAGATTGATAAATCTTTCCATACAGAATTTATTCTGTCTTTTGGTAATTTTTAATCGCCATTGGATCATTGATCCAACGGTGCTCTGATTTACAGAGCACAATCTGGTTATTTGGAAAGATTTTGAGCAATCTTTCCTTAACAGGATTTAATTCTGATTAATTAATGATTTATCATTATTATTAGATCTTTGATCTGACGGTGGGGAGCTTTTAGTTCCAGCGCTAGCGCACCCATGCTTTCACGTGGTGCGCTGCTTAGAGCACAGCGCGCTTAGCGCTAGCGCACTGTGTTTTTCACGTGGTGCGCTGCTTAGAGCGCAGCGCACTTGGCGCTAGCGCACCCGTGTTTTACACGTGGTGCGCTACTTAGAGCGCAGCGTATCCAGCGCTAGCGCATATGTGTTTTGCATGTGGTGCGCTGCTTAGGGCGCAGCGTACTTGGCGCTGCATCAGAAGCGTTGCTTCATTTCAAAATTTGAATTTTGAACAGAGTTTTACTCTGATTGGGGGAAACAAATGTCCTCCCACCGTTGCGCTCACGTGGCCCACATGTGAGTGCAGCGGTGGCAGTATCTGCTGTTAGTTATATGTATGCCCTAGAGGCCATTACTATACATAGGATGTATATTGTAGTGGATGCTGGGACATATATAGGGAGGACTTTCTTGCTCGACATGATAGTATGCTATCTGGTTGATCTTTACCTTAACGTGTACACTGATTGTCTCTCTGTTACATGTTGGTAAAGCCCTTAGGATGTGTGCTTGACTACCTGGACTATGATGCTGATCATACTAGTGGGGACATGGTAGTCCATAAGTACATCCTTCAAAGTCCCTAGTCGTGGGTGTATCGAGACGGGGCATCGATATACCAGAGTAGACTAGCGTATACCTTCTTGACCCATGAAGATGGGCGATGGATGATCCCATATCCATCGGTGTTTGACATCAGAGATGATATACGGGTGCTCAGTAGAGACTGGGTACACTGGACGGACTCGCCGAGAACTCCCAGATGGTATTATACCTCACGTCAGATGGCAGTTCTCTGGTGACACTGGTACAGAGTAGTCTGTTGACCCGAGATCGTCATAGAGTCTTGTGTGGTTCCCACTGTGCTTTGATTTCCATCTTACCACGTCCAAGAGGGCGTGCAAAACGGTGGTTTTTGGGTACAGTCCCGAGTCACATGGAGGCAATGAGCGATAGGAGGGGATTCGTCTCTCCCGGTATAGGGAGTTGATGTTGCGCTGTGTTCGATTGGCTATAACAGGAAATCCCTGGCCAGGGTTGCTGAGATTTACTGGTAAGTGTTACCAGTAGTTTCTCGAAGTGTTATAGACCTCATATCGACACGACTTATCGAGCTATTGGGGTCTGACGTTTACCACCCCTAGGCAAGATATGCGACATATCAGACGATCAGACCGGACTGTACGGTAGTGTTACTGGTCGGATTCACTGGAGTGTGAGCGGGCTTGCTCGTCGATCTTCAGATCGCTCAATACCCGGGTGGCCGTTACGTTTAGCAGACCGCTTGCGGCTTGTGGGTGTTTGATATGATCATCGCCTGCTGCCGGCGTATTGACGAGTCTTTAGAGTCCTACACAGAGGTTTCCTGGCTCAAGCGAAACGAAATAGGAGCGCATATGAGATATGTGCGGGACCGAGAATAATACCAGTATGTGATACTGTATTTGATTCTCGTGATGTGACGATGATCGGTTATATCCGATATAGCCGAGTTATCGGATCAAGTGTTGATTCGATAAGTTGTTACTAAAGATACTAGTCGGTTGTGTGCGACATGACCGGATCATTGAATCAAGTGTTGATTTAATGATTTAATGCATAATTATATATTTGATATATTACTTTGCATTAACTAGTATTGGTTTACTTTAAAATGGATTTTCTCACTCGGGTTGTGCGCATTATATATGTGATATGATTTTGTGCACTAGCTTGTATCATGTTTGATGATGCATGCTTTTTGGTTAAGTGTAAAGTATTAAACCTTGGTTAATGATATGGTTAGTGTTTATTATTTGTTATTCATTTATCTTATTTAGTTATCCATTTATTTTTGATAAATGAATAAAAGAAAGAGAATAGAATGGTGGCTTCTTTTTGTTGTTTAGCTAAAGCTTCATGAAGCTTTGACTTGGTCCACAATTCTTATCTCATCCTTAACCCTAACCATACCACTCAACCATGATTAATTCTCTACACTAAACCATGGTTCTAAGATGATAAGAATGTATTATTCTTATCATTTTAGAATTATTCTTATGATAATTTTCTTCTTCTTCTTCCTTTCTTCAAGTGAAGAAAACAAAACCTCATCAATGGTGATTGATGATTAAGAGTGAGAAACCCATTTCCAAAGTTTACCCACATCCTATTTCTTCATCCTCTACCTCTTGCCAAGAAGTAGAGTGTGTTTCCTTCACAAGATAGTAGGGTTTGGTGAAGGTGGAGCTTGATTCATCGATGCCTCGACGTAGATCATCTTCGGCATGGACATCGACGACATCGACGACCTAGCTTGCCCATTCTCCGACGAAGTCGATCCTAGAGCCCGGATTTGATTTGGACAGCGGAGAGGACCTCGTTGCGGAGCCGTGGAGGTGGAGCACCGGATCTACAAAGGTTGTATTTCCGTATTCTCATTAGCTAAGTTGTTAGCTAGCTTTCTTTTCGCCTAGACATCTAGTTATCGATCCGTACACTAGGGTTTGTAGGCACCATATTTTTGAAATTGCCATGGTTGATGGCTTGGGAGACCTCACTAGTGTGCCTAGGAACCCTACAGTGGTATCAGAGCTACTAGGCATTGGATGTCGACCTATGGGGGGTTCTCACTGTGTGACAGTGTGGCGAAGCATAGGCTCTTACCCCCAGGGTGTCCCGAGACCGGAAGGTGTTCCGGCGGGTTGTTGTCCTCGCGAGGGGGCATGCGTAAAAAGTAGCGGCTGAGGGACCCGTTGGTGCCACGGCGACCCCATTGGATGGGGTGGCTGCCTGACCTACAGTGGTATCAGAGCCAAGCTAGAGCCTTAGGCGAAGCGTAGACGGAGTTTGAAGTCCGATCGAACCGAAATCCGATTTCCAAATTGCTCTCTGTACTTTTTTGTAAAATGTGGAATTTTGAAAATAAAAAATATGCAGAAAAATCAGCAGGTAAATCTAAGAATTACGATGCAAAAATTACCTAATGATCTTTCTAAAGTGCGGCGGAACCGCGGCATTAGCGTGCTAATGCGGCCCTTCCGCCGCCGTTTTGTCTTATTAGGCACTCAATTTTGCACAGTAACTCCTATTTTTCAGTGCTGGTTTTCCTGGGAATTTTTAATCTGAAATAAAGAGTTGAGTATTTTGGGTTGTATTGGGAGTTCATATATTCGATCGGATTGTCAAACTTTGTCTATGTGTCTTTCCGGATAAATTTTAGAATATGTTAAAAAGTTCGACCGGATATAAATACCCAACTTTTCCCCTGTCGGGAAATTTCCAAGTGTTGGATTTTTCCGTAGTTTAACGACGTTCTAAGTAGTGCAAGTAACGCGATGGTCCCTCTAGAAGACACAAACCTTAACTCGATTATGTGACCGTCTTGAACTGCCCTTTGAACCTTCGGGTTTGGGGCAGTACGGCGTGCCACATGTGAGGCGTTGGCTTGACCCTTCTACGGCTGGACCGTCGGTACTGAGGCACGAACGGAATGTTGTTAGACTTGTTTCATGTGTTGATCTGTATCGGGAAAACTTGGGTGTTCGAATGTTCAATCGGAAAGTTTAACATTTTCTAATTATCCGGAATGTGATACAATAATTGGAATTCACAATAAGTTATATGATAACTGAATGAATGTTATAAACGTAGCAATTTAGTCTCACTTGATCGGTTGCCACGGAATTTTGATGTGATCAAAAGTCCGTCGCAATCACGTAGCGTACGCGGATACTCGCCGGGTAAACTTAATAGACAGCCTCACTCCATAGCCCCGACCAAGTGACTGTAGGAGAACCCCGTCGCCGAAAGCATCCGTTCGGGTGCTCGCGGTAGCGGTGTTCCGCCTTGGTGCACTTCGTCGACGGCGTCGGGGGTGCGGCCGCCTACTGAAGTTTGCGACGAGCATTCGATCAGGATGTCGGGAATCTTGTTGAATTGCCCGACTTGGTATTGAAAAGAGTTTTCGATTTTGAGACTAAAATGCGGGGTTTATAATTGTTAGGCATGTGATGTCTAAGTAATTCATTTGGTCAGGCATGTGATGTCTGAAGTGGTTGCGGATTCCAACTGTTGTAGTTTTACACTTTCTTTTCTGTGACCGTAAGTGTAATATGTGATATCGCCGGTTTCGTTGCTATAGGTCAACGACAATTGGGATGCGCATATTTACTTATGTTGATAACATGTGATGTTATGTGTTACTGGATATGTTATATTGGATCGTCGTGTTTGAATAGCCGGGGGTTTTTATGTGAGATGAGTGTTTTTCATTTTCATTCATGTAAAAACTTGTATGTAATATTCTTTTATTGGGGCGCTTCCAGGTTGCGGAAGTAGTCACCCTTTGTATATTATTTACTTTTCTGCACTAGGATAGACCCAAGGAGGAGGGCACAAGTAACCGGGTTCTGGAGTCCAGTGGGAGACCAACTCGAGGAGTCGGGTCCGGGTCTCCTAACTCCAGAATTGGTAGGGTTGCTTGCCGCTCTCGTAGGGGTTTAGGGGTGTGGGTTTGGCTATTCATCACGACCGTGGAATCCGTGTTTTATACTGGCTCGTATTGAAAACACGGACGTCCTAGTATATCCAATATTTCATATGATTCTTCTGCTGCGATATCTGTGATGTGATCATGTGATGTTCTGTGATAGATACAATATATAGTATATATGATATATTATATAGATGTTACTTATGTTTTACACCCGCGCTAGCCCTGCCCTGCTCTGCCGTTAGTTACCTAACCTAACGGTGCACGAGGGGACATCGAGGCGAATGCGGATGGCATAAGTGTACGTCGTATTTATCTGTGATGTTTAGGTACTTCAATGATGGGACTTCATTAATGTGATTAATGAAAGTAAAAGAAACCTAAGATGTTGTAGAATCGAATTTCAAAATAAAACAGGTAGCTACAGTTCTTGCTTTGCACAGAGGTATATGCGATATATCCTGCACCTTATTCGATAAGGAAAGGACCGAGATCCCTTCACCGGGAGTGACTCCTTTAGCAATAACTGGCAGATGCTACACACTCGGTTTGTCTTTTGATTGCTTTTAAGTGTTTTTGCTTTGCACAGTGATATATGTGATATATCCCGCACCTCATTCGACGAGGAAAGGACCGACGATCCCTTCACCGGGAGTGACTCCTTTAGCAAAACTAGAAAAGCCTCAAAAACACTCCATTTCAAAATTCATTCGATCCTACAACGATATCAAGTTCATTACGCAATAGGTTTTCAGAAAAACCTGTCGTAGCCCTCCGTCATTTCAGATAAGTAGTAGTTAGTATTCGTGCTACGTTTGTTGGCCTGCGTCAAGGCGTAGTGTGCGGTAGCTAACTGGTGCTTATCTGCATAAGCATATGATGCGATTGGATTAGGGTAGTCGTGCGACTTTGTTGGCCTGCGTCAAGGGTCGTGCGGGTGGGTTTAATTCAATCAGGAAATGACGGGTTGAACTTGACTAGCGGACTATGGTTTGTTGGCCTGCGTCAAGGTCATAGGACGCTAGGGGCAAAATATTATCGGGAATTTCAAGTGTTGAAATTTGCAATGAGATTGCATACCTTCTATGAGATAGTTGGATCCCGATACCCGCTGTGAGTAAGTGTTACTCATGGGAGAGTTTTATACATTACAATTAGCCGATCAAGTAGGTGTCTAGAAAGGTGTCAACGAGGTTACGCCTCTGGGAAAACGAGGTTTACATTAATTAGGTTCGTGCGAAAGCACGGGGGACCTCCCTCAAAGTACCGACACTGGCCTGGCTGAAAGACTGGCGAACTTGTAGTGTGTAATTAATCCCGGCTAGTCTTTCCTTTTAGGGTTTGAAGGAAGATTTGATAAAAAGCAGTGGGAGCCATCCTGATTAGATAAAATAAAAACCAATCTATTCTTGCAAGAGCGCACGCTGAGTGTTTTCTTCTCTCTCTCTCCTGGTAGCGACCATATCACGCCTTAATCAAGATAATAATACGGATTATTGACCGAACCCACTTGTTATACTGAGCTGGGGAACGTTGGTCCCGCTCCACCTTATAATTGTTATAAGACCGAGCAGGAAATTGGGGAATACCAGATTTCCCGTGCCGCCCAAACGAAGAGAGTGCATGCTGATGCATCATCTTCGGGTGTGTTCATTATACAGAACTGTTTCTCAGTATCCTCCGCATCATGGGTATGTGATACCAGATCAGGATCCCAGATATGTAATATGTTACATAGGGCTGCAGATAGGTAGAGAACTGAGAACGGGTGATAAGTTTCATGAGGCAGAAAACGGGGCAAGTGTTGCAGCCAAGTCTGTCGGTCACTGTCACCCTGTATTACAATACATTGATTCTGAACGAATGTTATTAGATACCGAACCTGATATACAAAATCATATCAGTCTCTTTATTAGTAAAGAAATGATAAAATTTTGTATTGTTGGATAATGTTTTGAACATTTCCTATATCAAAAGTTGATCGGTTCAGGCACGTTATCTAAAAGCATTAATGTTCTAAATCAAATTACAGTTCTTAGTATATGGAACACACACAAGAGGAAGAGTTCAGAAATAAACGAATTCTTCTTGAGGTATTGTAGACTAGGTCAGATCAATACGACCCGACTGGCTGAAGTTACATTTAGATGTATATTTAAATCAGTTTGAATTTACATCTTGTGCAACTCGCCAATCATGTCACAAAGATAAGATGACCATAGCTCCGTTTACTGGAAACAGAGAAAGAGTTACTAAACTCTTGGGATGATACATGTTGATGTATGAAGGTCCCCTGTCTACACATGCCAGGACTGGTTCTTTGTACTTCGTTACATTCTCTGATAATCTCTCAAGATTCAGACACATGTTCCTGTTGAAACATGAGTCCGAGCCTTTTTAGATATTCACAGAATATAAGCGAGAAGTAGAGAACCAAAACACGGGTAAAAGTATTATGTCCTTTGATGAGATCAAGGAGGAGAATACTTGAGCACGGAATTCCTGGACTTTTCTAAAGGAGAATGAGATTCTCTCTCAGCATTACTCCTCCGCATACACCATAGCACGATGGTATATCGGGGCGGAGCAATCTGACCCTATATGATATGGTGTGCTCTATGATGAGTAATACTGAGTTACCCGTTTCCTTTTTGGGAGTTATGCGCTTGAGAAGTTGCATACCTATTGAATAGGGTTCGAATCAAATCAATGCCTACCACTTCATATGTGATATGGAAAGGGAAGAGCCCATGTCTTAAGTTAGTTAAGATTTGGGGTTGTCCGGCCTATGTCTAAAAGGCAAAATCCGGACAAGCTCGAGGAAAGGTTAGTTATGTAGAACTGGAAAGGTTCCAGCTATATAATCTACAGCCGATGATTTGATGGAACCAAAGGATTCAATAGTTACCAACGAACCTCAGCCTCTCCGCCGATCTAGTAGGGTTCCTCACCCACCTGAGAGATACTTCGGTTTCTCTATGACAGTGGGAGCGAGGATTGCATCATGAGCTGATGACCCAACTAGCTTCGAGCTGGCCGTCAGGAGTAAGACTCTGTAAGAATGGCTGGATGTTTATCGATCTGAGATGGAATCATTTACACCAACAAAGTATGACTTTGGTTGCTATGTCTGAAGGGTTAAATCCCCGTCAGGAGCAAGTATATCTTGAGAAGATTACTTGGTTGTAGATGGAAAAGTTGAAACTTTCAAAGCTAGACTTGTTAAAAGTTTGCATAATTGACCAGGGCTGGATCATGATGAAACCTTTTCAAGTGACTATGCTTAAGTCCATCCAGATCCTACTTGCCACGGCTACATACCTAAACTACGATATCTGGCGGTTGGGGTGTCTTGACTGCTTTTCTAAATGATGATTTAGAAGAGTGTGTCTATAAGTACACAGCCAGAGGGCTTCGTAGACAGTGGAGCAGCGGAAACGTGTGCAAGATGCTTTATAGGATAAAGCAGGCATCGCGGAGTTGGAACGTCTGTTTTGATGGATTAGTCAATGAGTTTGACATCATCAAAATGGTAGATGAACCTTGTATAAACAAAAAGGTAGTAGGGAGTATGGTGACGATCCTCGTAGAGTACGTGGATGACATACTCTTGATAGGGAAGCAGTTTCCTATGCTACGCTTGGTTAATCTCCGTTTATCACAATGATTCTCCATATAGGATCATAATGATACCTACTAACTCCTGGATTTTGGATCTATGAGATAGATCTAAATGGATGTTAGGATTCTCACTAGTTGTAGTGAGACGGTATCACCGATCCTGGGAGAATCACTGGAAGTGTTCCAGGGTGATAAAGACGACTGAATGTCAGTCGCAGGCTTTGTCTTTACCCTCAGTAAAGAGACGGTATGTTGGAAGAGTTCCAAGCTAGATACCGTGACATACTAGACGATAAAGGCAGGATACATCGCTACTTAAGATGCTACCAAAGAGGCTGTTTGGATGTATAATGGTTCATGAGATGAACTACGTTCCTACCATTGTGAGACAATGGAGTTGTGGCTTATGCCAAGGAACGCCCGTCCCATCAGTGATCCAGACTTATTCTAAGGCAGCATCGCCTGATCATGGAGATGGTTGATCTCCAGGGTGATCGAGGTTTGGAGAGTAGACTCAGAGGACAACACAGCGGATCCACTCACAAAGGCCTGTTCCCAGAGAGAGACTTTTATGGGATGGTTGAGTATGAGATACTGCAACCACTGCTACAGATGGCCCTAGTGCAAGTGGGAGATTGTTAGTTATATGTATGCCCTAGAGGCCATTACTATACATAGGATGTATATTGTAGTGGATGCTGGGACATATATAGGTAGGACTTTCTTGCTCGACATGATAGTATGCTATCTGGTTGATCTTTACCTTAACGTGTACACTGATTGTCTCTCTGTTACATGTTGGTAAAGCCCTTAGGATGTGTGCTTGACTACCTGGACTATGATGCTGATCATACTAGTGGGGACATGGTAGTCCATAAGTACATCCTTCAAAGTCCCTAGTCGTGGGTGTATCGAGACGGGGCATCGATATACCAGAGTAGACTAGCGTATACCTTCTTGACCCATGAAGATGGGCGATGGATGATCCCATATCCATCGGTGTTTTGACATCAGAGATGATATACGGGTGCTCAGTAGAGACTGGGTACACTGACGGACTCGCCGAGAACTCCCAGATGGTATTATACCTCACGTCAGATGGCAGTTCTCTGGTGACACTGGTACAGAGTAGTCTGTTGACCCGAGATCGTCATAGAGTCTTGTGTGGTTCCCACTGTGCTTTGATTTCCATCTTACCACGTCCAAGAGGGCGTGCAAAACGGTGGTTTTTGGGTACAGTCCGAGTCACATGGAGGCAATGAGCGATAGGAGGGGATTCGTCTCTCCCGGTATAGGGAGTTGATGTTGCGCTGTGTTCGATTGGCTATAACAGGAAATCCCTGGCCAGGGTTGCTGAGATTTACTGGTAAGTGTTACCAGTAGTTTCTCGAAGTGTTATAGACCTCATATCGACACGACTTATCGAGCTATTGGGGTCTGACGTTTACCACCCCTAGGCAAGATATGCGGACATATCAGACGATCAGACCGGACTGTACGGTAGTGTTACTGGTCGGATTCACTGGAGTGTGAGCGGGCTTGCTCGTCGATCTTCAGATCGCTCAATACCCGGGTGGCCGTTACGTTTAGCAGACCGCTTGCGGCTTGTGGGTGTTTGATATGATCATCGCCTGCTGCCGGCGTATTGACGAGTCTTTAGAGTCCTACACAGAGGTTTCCTGGCTCAAGCGAAACGAAATAGGAGCGCATATGAGATATGTGCGGGACGAGAATAATACCAGTATGTGATACTGTATTTGATTCTCGTGATGTGACGATGATCGGTTATATCGATATACGCGAGTTATCGGATCAAGTGTTGATTCGATAAGTTGTTACTAAAGATACTAGTCGGTTGTGTGCGACATGACCGGATCATTGAATCAAGTGTTGATTTATGATTTAATGCATAATTATATATTTGATATATTACTTTGCATTAACTAGTATTGGTTTACTTTAAAATGGATTTTCTCACTCGGTTGTGCGCATTATATATGTGATATGATTTTGTGCACTAGCTTGTATCATGTTTGATGATGCATGCTTTTTGGTTAAGTGTAAAGTATTAAACCTTGGTTAATGATATGGTTAGTGTTTATTATTTGTTATTCATTTATCTTATTTAGTTATCCATTTATTTTTGATAAATGAATAAAAGAAAGAGAATAGATGGTGGCTTCTTTTTGTTGTTTAGCTAAAGCTTCATAGAGCTTTGACTTGGTCCACAATTCTTATCTCATCCTTAACCCTAACCATACCACTCAACCATGATTAATTCTCTACACTAAACCATGGTTCTAAGATGATAAGAATGTATTATTCTTATCATTTTTAGAATTATTCTTATGATAATTTTCTTCTTCTTCTTCCTTTCTTCAAGTGAAGAAAACAAAACCTCATCAATGGTGATTGATGATTAAGAGTGAGAAACCCATTTCCAAGTTTACCCACATCCTATTTCTTCATCCTCTACCTCTTGCCAAGAAGTAGAGTGTGTTTCCTTCACAAGATAGTAGGGTTTGGTGAAGGTGGAGCTTGATTCATCGATGCCTCGACGTAGATCATCTTCGGCATGGACATCGACGACCTAGCTTGCCCATTCTCCGACGAAGTCGATCCTAGAGCCCGGATTGATTTGGACAGCGGAGAGGACCTCGTTGCGGAGCCGTGGAGGTGGAGCACCGGATCTACAAAGGTTGTATTTCCGTATTCTCATTAGCTAAGTTGTTAGCTAGCTTTCTTTTCGCCTAGACATCTAGTTATCGATCCGTACACTAGGGTTTGTAGGCACCATATTTTTGAAATTGCCATGGTTGATGGCTTGGGAGACCTCACTAGTGTGCCTAGGAACCCTACATCTGCGTCCTTGGATCAACTCAGAAGTTGAAAAGGCATTTCAGTGCCTATAAATAGGACCCTTGGCCCTTAGATGAGTTCTGTTCATCTTCTTCCTTCTGAGAATTATTATTCTCTTGCAGAGCATAGCTCTTTGGCTTAAGAACTTTCTTAAGACAGAACTCTGTCAAAATTTAGTAAAGATTAATTCTTTTAATAATCTAGGGTTTCACCCATAATAGAGCTTTGCTCTTCATAGATTTTTAATCTAAAGAAAACCCTTTTAGGGTTTCATCAACGGAGCTTTGCTCTCTCGAACCTATAGATCTAAAGAGATCTTTTCTTGGGTTTCTTTAGTCATGAACAGAGCTTTGCTCATAAAGAACTCTTAGAGTTTGTTCATAGATCTTGAAGATCTCAGAATTTTTCATCATGTATAAAAATTGATTTCAATTTTTCTGATGGATTATTCCATCATTTTTTTCCAGAGCAAGGCTCTTAAGGAATTTTTATTCTTTCATCATTAGAGTTTGACAGATGTCACTCTGTCACAGAGCACTGCTCTAAGGGGGGATTTACTCCTTAGCCCGAGGGGTTTTCTCATTAAATGAGAATCAATTGAGAATTTCCTCATTTATTGACAGCCTATCAAATGATGAAGCTGTTCTATTAATGATGAACTGTCATCTAGATTTTGTGGGTCCCCCTTTGGTCTCCTTTTTACTGCATTGCAGTGCGGTACGAATTTTTAAAGTACCAAGTGTCAGAATTTAAATTATAGCACTGACGGTTGACTTTTGTCCTTTTTCGCGCAGGTGACGTGTCTTCCGATCGTTCTTTCCCATTTGTTCGTTCAGAGGGAGGATTCCCTGGAGCGGCCTGTGGACCGAGAAGTCTTAGTATTAATCAGAGATCATGATCCGGGAACATAAGAATCGTCATCTATGGGGGACATGGTACAATCAAATCATTAAGGGTCGGCAGAGCTTTTCGTGCGCGGGTACCCTCAGAGCCATCATGGCGATCCATTACGCCGACTCACCCCCGGTGAACTATACCGTGGAAGAAGTCAACTGGACTTCGGGAGGTCTTCTTCAGCCTGCTATGGCTTCGATACCCATTCAGCCTCCAATGGCTTTGGATACCCTGGGGTGACGTATTTGTCAAAGCGAGTCGCGCCCGTGAGGGAGATAACCATATATGATTGGCCTAACTCTTCGTCATCCAGCTGTCTATCTGCAATGGGCTCGCTATATTCTGTCAGCGAAGAAGTCGCAGTTGCTAAGGTTTGGGTTGTATCCTGCAATTTATGCTTCTCTTTTCCAGTATTCTACGCTTCCTGCCTGGTGGGTTAAGGCCTTTCTGGAGCAGTGGAATATTCCGACTCACACCTTCCTTTTGCTGGATCGAGAAGTATCAATCTCTTTAGAGGAATTTGCAGAAGTTTCTGGCTTACCGGTTATAGGGGAGCATTATGAGGAACTGCTTCCTACGGATGAATACGTTTTTGGTGCCAAGTCAGTGATGACAGGCCTTACCCCAGAGAACGCCATTCAACACCAATTCCCTAGTTTGATCAAAGTGTTGAATATTTATGAAGGCCTTTTCCTCGAATCTAGGAGCCGTGGGGTTAATTTCACAGATTTCATCGCTCGTTTTCTCCACCCGGAAGTCCTTTCGAAGGAGGCCGCTAAATTCGCCAAACTTGACGATCCTTTCGGCTTAGGTTTGGACAACCTGCCAACGGCGGAGGCAGATCAGAAGAGTTTCTTCCTTCCTAACACCCCGGTCGTTTCTTTTGCAGAGATTGCAGTCCCTGGGATCGACGATTAAATGTTCTTTTTGGGGTTTCTTGGGTTATGGCTGAGCTGGTTTGCGCTTCCGATGCACCTTCGCCGTATGAGGCCGTCTGTCTTCTACCCAGCTCACCGAATGGTTATTGGGGTGAAAGTGGCTGTCGGGGTTGCTGGGTTAGCTCATTTGTATTACGGCCTCAGCCAAGCGGCGGATACTACTGAACCAGGAGCGCAGCATGTGAACTTCTCGATGCATTACTTCATGTCATGGCTCGAGCTACATGCACTTGGCGTTTTCGGTATCCATAAAAGGCCTTCCTTCTACGACAGGTGTGGCTTCCCTCGGATTATGCGGCTAGTTGACGCATCCATTGTAAATCCATCACCGTGGGAAGCTAGGGGTTTGCTCCTTTGTCCTCGCACGGTTGGAGATGGCATGACCTTTACCGACAAGATTCTAACTATCGGCAAAGAGTCCGCAACAACGGTGCAACCATTGCGGGATATTTTTAAAGACGGAGCCTCTGTTTTGAAAGATCGGGAAATTCTTCATTTATATTCCATCAGACCGGGCTTTCTCGTGTTTAGGCAGAATGATGCGGCGTTATTCATGAGATACAACCCGTATCGTTTCGCCCAGCAGCTGAGCTATAATCAGGGAGTCCCGCTTGAGGCTTTCTTAGCAGAACCTGCTGCTACCAAAGAGGGAATACGAAGTGCGCTGCATCATTTCATGTGCCTGAACACAGGGTCCAACTTCTTTATCAGCGAACCGAGCCGTGTTCCGAAGACCCTCAATGTGTATGTGGCCTGGTATCAACATTCAATGGGCATCGTCATCAGGGAGGAGAAGCGATTGCTGCTTGATCGCAAGGGAACCGCTCCGGACGGTAATCCAAATGTTCCTCTAAAGCGACGGATCATTGTCCGTCCTCCCTTAAGAGAAGTCGCTGCGGTCGAAGTCCCGCATGACAGGCCCGAGCTACCGATACCCCGTGCTCCCGTGGAAACGGTGACTGTAGCTTCCCCCGAGTCTAGCGTGGGTTCAGATATCGGGACTCGTCGTCCCAAGGTTCCCACCAAGCGTAAGCTTGTGCTAGCTGCGACCGGAGCTCGCTCGCAGAAGAGGAAGAAGAAGTCGATCCTCTCTGCCGACGTTGTATTTGGTAAGGAGCGTCATTCTCCTTATAGTGAGGGCTTAGACGAATATGGGACCAACGAAGGTCTATTCATAGCACCGAACGATACTGATCTGGCGGCTGCCATTGCAGCTTCTGAGCGATCAGCAAGCCACAAAGCGAGACTAGCCGCCCTCGCGCAATTAAGTAAGCTTCAATCGTATCTTTTTGCTGCTATGTTTTTATTATCATGTTTTGACTAACACTCTTTCTCTAACTGGCATTTCCACTGAAGAGGCTCTCGCGGCTTCCCTCAAGACTTTTGAGGAGGAGGAGAGGATTCGCGCTTCGCTGGGCGTTGGTATATTTCGGCCCATTGCGCCTTCATTCGCCTTTCTTATGGACAATCTGACCCCTTTTTTTTATCTTATCGCAGGGACTACAATGCCAATCCTGCAGGATGATGCGGAGATGCTTCCAGGGCCGGCTATCGAAGTCCCGGCCTCCTCAGCACTGCCAAAAGAGGCTTTACTTAAGCGACCGATAACGGATGCCATAACGGCTCCAGAGGTAACCCTTGGCGCGGACGATGACGTCCCCTTGACGGAGGTATTGATAAGATCAGCTCTCATGGCCCGGGCGGAAAGGAAGCGTAGAATGCGAGCAGCAAGGGAGCGTAACGCTGCCTTGGCCGCGGGTGCAGGCTCGAGCGCTGCTACCCCTGCCCCTACTCTTTCAGAGGGTGCTTCGGCCGCCCTGTCTACCGCTCACAGACAGGCAGCACGTGCGGCCCGGGAAGCAGTTGAAAGACCGACCCAAGGTAATGTAACATTGAGTTCTTTTGTCAAAGTTTTAATTTTTAGATTCTCATATATCCTATCTTGCAGGGCCGATTCTTGATGAGGAAGTGGTGGGTGAGATGGCGGCGACCACCGAGCCTGAGGTAGCTACTCTTTCTCAAGAGTCTGGAACTGCCCCAATTGCCACTCTCTCATCTTGCGATTCCTTGCCGTTGCTAGGTGCTGCGAGTGTCACGACGATTCTCGTGGAGTCGGGAGATGAAGCTACGGGTGGAGAAACCATTCCGATGGAGGAGGGTGAAGCAGTCGCTGCATCAAGTGACGCCCTTGTCGGGGTTCCGACCGGCGACTCACCAGGTAGATTTTGGGTCATTGCTTTCCATTTCATTCTGCAATCCATTTTCAATCTCTTCTGACAGTACTTCTCTTGTTCCTGATGCAGGTGTGGTGAGCGTTGAGGTCGTGCCACCCGAGGCAGCATCACCAGTTGCTACTTTGACGGTGGCCGCCCCTTTGCCTTCTCTCGTGTCCTCCCAAATGCTGGAAGGTATGGACTTGTGACCCATCGGTTTCATTGTAGGCAATATACTTTATGTACTGACATCGCATTACTACATCCTTGTAGGAGTCCTTTTTGATCACCTGTATCAGGTGCTATATCCACATTTCTCCTTCCAGTCGGAGATTGCCTCATCTAGTGGCGCTGGTGAGTACAGCCTTTAGCTAATGTCTTTTTATTTTATTTTATGGGCAGCCAAGTCATTGTTAATTCTTCTTTGTTTTGACTGCAGCACTACAGATTGAAGGAGGAGACGAAAGAATAGTTGCACCTCCGGTACTCCCGGCCTTGCCACCTGCCGCAGCCGGTATGGTAAACTCTATTATTCAAGTAACTTCTCTATTTCTTGGACCATCATTTGACTATGATTTGTTTTGCAATAGTGACACCAACTTCAACTTCGTTCGAGTCTCGAATCATAATGCCAGCGGGCCCCTTTTCCAGACGTCCATCTTCAAAAGGCGCCGTGAATAGTCTGCGCATGTTGAGCAATTATATCGAGGAACTTGACGCGGAAGCTCCTACATTTGCTGCATATTTTGCTGCTGAGGTTAATCCTATGCTGGCGACACCCGTGAACTTCCATAGCGAGGGCGTCGTTGAGTCTTGGGTTAATCACTGCAGGAAAATTGAGGCTTGTCTGCATGAGCTCGAGGTCGGACATCTTGCTCCCGAGGTCCTGGCTATGAACTCCCAGCGGGCTGCGTGGGTCGAGCAGAGCACTCCCTACTTTCGTTATCTTGAACAAGAAGCGGCCTTAAAGCGTAAGGAGTGCGAAGAGACTTCAAGCGAATCTGCTCGATTGCATGCTCAAGTTGATGCAAACGCTGCACAGCTGAAAGTTATCTTTGAGGGCCTTCTACGATGTATTTCCGACGGGCTAACGCTGAGACAGAAGCTCGACCTCATTGAACGGGATGCGCAGAGTTGTGTGGCAGCTCAGCGGGTCGTTGATGAGCAACTTTCATCTTACGTGCAGCAACGAGCTCAGGTTGAAGCAGAGTTGGCCATGACAGCTGACCGCGAAAAGGGGCTGAGGGGAGTGCGCGAGCAACTGATTGCCTTATTGAAAACGCTTCCCTCCCAATAGTTGTTCTTGTACCAATTTGTAAATTTTGAATAAAATGTATCCATCTTTTATTCTTTCATATGATGTATTTTGTACCTAATTGAATTTATGAATAAAAGATACATTTCTTTCGTACTATTTTGTGCCATCTCTTGCTTTCTTCTCTTTTCTTTGTTACCGGCATGTTACTCTAGTAAGCGTAGCCTGTAGATGATAGAGAACATTCCGTCTTGAATTCTTCGAAAGGTAGTGATGGCTTAGGAAACAGGTTCAGATCTGCTGCCTGAGGCTTTTAAACTTTATGAGTCGTGAGGGTCTCATAAAGACTTTTCTCCCTACGAGTCGAGAGGATCTCGTAGGTGTATTTTCTCTTTAGGAATCGTGAGGATTCCTAAGTGTGTTTTCTCTTGAGAGTCGTAAGGATCCCACAAGAGAATTTTCTTCCTTACGAGTCGAGAAGACCCGTAAGTGATTGATGGTGTTGACATTATCCGCATTTCACGGAGCCAGAAGTTGCTCTGGGAGTTTCCCATGGGGTCAAGATTGACTTTAGCCATGTTCCACGGGACCAGGATTTGCTCTGGACGTTTCCCACGAGGTCAAGATTTACTTTAGCCGTGTTTCGCAAGGACCAGGTTCCGCTCTGGACGCTTCCCACGGGGTCAGGATTGACATAGGCCGTGTTCCGTAAGGACCAGATTCCGCTCTGGATGCTTCCCACGAGGTCAGAATTGACATAGGCCGTGTTCCGAAAGGACCAGGTTCCGCTCTGGACGCTTCCCACGGGGTCAGGATTGACATAAGTCGTGTTCCATGAAACCAGGATTTGCTCTGGATGCTTCCCACGGGGTCAGGATTGACATAGCCGTGTTCTGCGAGGACCAGGATCCGCTCTGGACGTTTCCCACGGGGTCAGGATTGACATAGGCTGTGTTCCACGAAACCAGGATTTGCTCTGGATACTTCCCACGGGGTCAGGATTGACATAGCCGTGTTCTGCGAGGACCAGGATCCGCTCTGGACGTTTCCCACAGGGTCAGGATTGACATAGGCCGTGTTCCACGAAACCGGGATTTGCTCTGGATGCTTCCCATGGGGTCAGGATTGACATAGCCGTGTTCTGCGAGGATCAGGATCCGCTCTGGACGTTTCCTACGGGGTCAGGATTGACATAGTCCGTGTTCCACGAAACTAGGATTTGCTCCGAATGCTTCCCACGGGGTCAGGATTGACATAGCCGTGTTCTGTGAGGACCAGGATCCGCTCTGGACGTTTCCCACGGGGTCAGGATTGACATAGGCCGTGTTCCACGAAACCAGGATTTGCTCTGGATGCTTCCCACAGGGTCAGGATTGACACAGCCGTGTTCTGTGAGGACCAGGATCCGCTCTGGACATTTCCCACGGGGTCAGGATTGATATAGGCCCTGTTCCACGAAACCAGGATTTTGCTCTGGATGCTTCCCACGGAGTCGGGATTGACATAGTCGTATTCTGCGAGGACCAGGATCCACTCTGGACGTTTCCCATGGGGTCAGGATTGACATAGGCCGTGTTCCACTAGACCAAGAAGGGTTGACTTTATCCGCATTTCACGGAGTCGGGGGTTGACTCTCGGTTGTCTGTGCACCGTCGAGTCATGGAACTGGGAGTTGCAGCGGTTCCGTTTTGCTGATGTTGCGTCTGTGGTAGTGAGACGAATGTTGGGATAGTCTCCAGACTGTCTGTGAACCGTCGAGACTTGGCTCTTTTTCGGATGGAGCCTAGGGAGAGGAGATGCGATTCCTTCTTTGTTTGCGCCCCTGGATTGTATACAGGGATCGATGTGATCTCACCTGTAGGGCAAAAAGTTTCATGCTTTCATTTTTTTATTCTTTCCGCGATGCTCTATCATTTCAGCTTTTTATATCGCGAAAGTCGCGATTGCCCAATCATTTCGGCTATTTTTCGCGGTTCCCAATCATTTCGTCTGTTTATTTTATTTACTCGCTGCTTTTTATTGCGAGTTGCCCAACCATTTCGGCTATTTTGTATGCATACATTTTTACTTACTGATTTCGTTGCAAGTTGCCCCATCATTTCGGCTATTTCATATGCATTTTTGGCTCGTTGACTTTTTGCCACGAGTATGGAACTTGGAATCTGGTGCCAATCTTAGCATCAGCATCGCTACGACTGGAATATTGCCCGGAGTGAATCATCATTTGCCATGAAAGGATTTGGAATTTGATACCGATTTAGGCATCAGCATCGCTACAACTGGGATATTGCCAGGAGTGAATCATCAGTTGCCTCTGTCAATGTTGAACAAAGGCGGCTTAGCAAATAGGGTTAAGATCCTGTCGACTAAGGCTTTTAACTTCATGAGCCGTAAGGGTCTCATAAAGGTATTTCTCCCTACGAGTCGTGAGGATCTCATAGGTGCGTTTTCTCCTTAGGAATCGTGAGAATTCCTAAGTGTATGGCTTCTCTTAAGTCGTAAGGATCTTACAAGAGTGTTTTCTCCTTATAAGTCGAGAGGACTTACAAGGGTTGTCCACTTGTGCGGGCATATCCCTAGTCTCTGGTGGGACTTTGTTAGGGAAATGTTTATTCGCGCCCGTGGATTGTATACAAGGGTCGATATCGAGACGTTTGTGGGGCAAAATTGGAGGTTGTGATGGCTTAAGAACATGTTCATATCTCTGTAGCTTAAGACTTTTGAATCTTATGAGCCGTGAGGGTCTCATAAGAGGGTTCTCCTTACGAGTCGTGAGGATCTCGTAAGTGTAATTTCTCCTTAGGAATCGTGAGGACTCCTAAGTGTGTTTCTCCTTTGTGAGTCGTAAGGATCTCACGCGGGTGGTTTCTCCTTACAGGGTTGAGAGGACCTTGCAAGTGTCTTTTAACGAGATTGCGCCCTTTCGGGTTTTCACAAAACTCGCCGGTAGCCCTGCTGTTTTTACTCACGGAGCCCTTTCGGGTTTTCATCCGTGCCCATTTTTCTTATGGACATACCGTTTTTTTTTGTCAGCCTTAGGTGGCTGCAGTCCGTAGTAGTTTATCGACATCTCGGTCAACAGCCAGTTTTAGGACATAGTGGTCCATCGTTAGTTTAAGGACATTTCGGTCCGTTGTTAGTTTTAGGACATTTCGGTTCGTTGATAGTTTAAGGACGTTTCGGTCCAAAAGCCGGCTACTACTTATAGAGTTTTGGGCTTAGGAAGATAGCGAGCGGACATAGGCGTCGTCATCTATCGTTGACCTAGGCTGTGTCTCGTTAGGCGTAGTATTTTTTTAGGAAGCGACCGTTTATTGGCCTGAAATGTCTTTCGCCATGCATGTCCATGAGTAGATAGGCTTGTTCCCCTCCGAACGGCGGCCGGGACGTCGGGGCGTCCGAATGCCTGGGGTTCGGGGCAGATGCTAATTGGTGCTATCCGTCCACCCCTTCGAAGATGCCAAGTTGATTTATGGCACCATGTGTCGAAGGTTTAGACGGATGCGTCCGATGTAGCAGACTTCGTCAGATTCCCCCTCATTTGAGGGGTTTTTGATTGTGGGGACGCTCTTCCCTGCAGGCGCAAGCCCCTGCAGTTAATTACGCTACCGCGTTGCGGTAACAACTTTCTCCTTCTCCAGATGGTCACTTCGTGTCGTGGGTGTTTGTTTTATTGCCCGTGGATTGTTTACGGAGACTGAGTTATGTCGTCACCCGTAGGGCGTGGACTAGTCCAAATCCGCATTATCTTAAATTTGGGTTTGGGGGTTTGGTTTAAGGACACGTTAGCCATATTTGAGGCTAAGATCAACTTAAACGTTTGTTAAGGATACGTTAGTCCAGTTTGAGACTAAGATCAACTTAACGGGATCGTTTAGATCCGACAAAAGAGCATTTGAGCTCTATTGTTCCAGTTTAGGGACGTAGTGGTCCACCGTATGTATGACCGTCGGGACCCATCACCTCTCTGACGACGTTGAAAGATTACAACGACGGATGTCAGAGGAGTTCAGAGATGTACCCTCAAGCCGGAGTTAATTTAGGGGATTCGTAGTCCAATCTGTTTGAAGGTTTAAGGACGCGTTAGCCATTTTTGGAGGCTAAGATCAACTTAAACGGGACCGTTTAGATCCGACAAAAGAGCATATGGAGGGCTCAATTGTTCTAGTTTAGGGACGTTGTGGTCCGTTGGTAGTTTAAGGACGTTACGGTCCATGGGTAGTTTAAGGACATTGCGGTCCGTGGGTAGTTTAAGGACATTGCGGTCCGTGGGTAGTTTAAGGACGTTACGGTCCATGGGTAGTTTAAGGACATTGCGGTCCGTTGGTAGTTTAAGGACATTGCGGTCCGTGGGTAGTTTAAGGACATTGCGGTCCGTGGGTAGTTTAAGGACATTGCGGTCCGTTGGTAGTTTAAGGACATTGCGGTCCGTTGGTAGTTTAAGGACATTGCGGTCCGTTGGTAGTTTAAGGACATTGCGGTCCGTGGGTAGTTTTAAGACATCTCGGTCAAGGTTAAGGACGTCATAGTCCATGGGTTTAAGGACTCCACAGTCCGGTATGTGCTCTGGATGCTTCATACGGGTTCACTGCCGTGCTAGGCGAGGACCAGGCTCCGCTCTGGATGCTTCGCATGGGTTCACTGCCATGCTCTGCGAGGACCAGGATCCGCTCTGGACGTTTTCCACGGGGTCAAAGAGTGACGTTATCCGCTTTCCACGTAACCAGGAAGTTTGCACTAGATGCTTCACACGGGTTCACTGCCGCGTTAGGCGAGGACTAGGCTCCGCTCTGGATGCTTCGCATGGGTTCACTGCCATGCTCTGCGAGGACCAGGATCCGCTCTGGACGTTTTCCACGGGGTCAAAGAGTGACGTTATCCGCTTTCCACGTAACCAGGAAGTTTGCACTAGATGCTTCACACGGGTTCACTGCCGCGTTAGGCGAGGACTAGGCTCCGCTCTGGATGCTTCGCATGGGTTCGCTGCCATGCTCTGCGAGGACCAGGATCCGCTCTGGACGTTTTCCACGGGGTCAAAGAGTGACGTTATCCGCTTTCCACGTAACCAGGAAGTTTGCACTAGATGCTTCACACGGGTTCACTGCCGCGTTAGGCGAGGACTAGGCTCCGCTCTGGATGCTTCGCATGGGTTCGCTGCCATGCTCTGCGAGGACCAGGATCCGCTCTGGACGTTTTCCACGGGGTCAAAGAGTGACGTTATCCGCTTTCCACGTAACCAGGAAGTTTAGCATTAGGCATGGGTTTAAGGACCCCACAGTCCATATCATGAGTGGTTATCGGGACCCGTCACCTCTTTGAAGACATTGAGGGATTACAATGCCAAGTATCAAAGGAGTGAAGAGATGTACCCTAGAACCGGGGTGGATTAAATAGTCCCTGGCCCAATTTGGGTCAAGACTGATCAATTATGTTATGAGCTCATTAGCCCAGTTAATCACAAATTGAGGACTTATGGCCAGCTTGGGCTAAGTCCAGTCAGGTCTGGAATATTGACTCTTGCTGGTCCATTGAAGGAGAGGCTTTGCCTCTATCCATTTAGCCAATTGGGCCAAAGCCTAGTGTTAAACACTACAGAGCAATCAGTGTTGAACACTGGGCATGCGGTTAACAAGTTAGTGTTTAACACTAAGAAATAATTGGTGTTAAACACCAGCAATAAGGCTTCTCAAATTGGTGTTAAACACTAAAACGGATCAGTGTTGAACACTGCAAATGAAGCTTTTTAATTAGTGTTGAACACTAAGGCCCAACAATATTTTAACACTGATTTCGAGAGTTTCAATTTAGTGTTAAACACTAAGACAAGAGGGGTCACGTGGCAGCACGTGAGAGCGCCCTTCCTTCATTTGTTCTGCTGAAATTACTGTGTCTTTGATAGCATCACGTGTCAGCACGTGATGGGCATTCAAATGCCTATGTGTTAAGGCTTCTGCTGAAGGTCACGTGGGTCACGTGGGGTGCCGCCTCAAAGGGGTTTTCTGTAGGGCTTTTGGGGGGGTCACGTGGTGACACGTGACCCTGCCTTAATGTGGTTTTTTCAGAGGATTTGTTACTCCCTTTTTAGGAATTAAATTCCAGAGACTTTTAATTTCAGAGGAATTAAATCCTTCTTTCTTTTGAAGACTTGTATTCTGGAATAGAGTTTAACTCTGAATTTTCTGTGGGATTTAAATTCCTCGTTTATGTGAAGGGCTGAATAGGGTTAAACCCTAATAAAAGTTTTTGAGGAAATGATGATTAAGGGAATTAAATTCCCGTTGTTTCAACAGAACTAAGTTCTTTAATTAGGGTTAAACCCTCTCTTTTTTTTTGTTCTGAAGGAATTAAATTCCCATGACATAGGGTCTAGCCCTACTTTATTTTGGAGGAATTAAATTCCTATAGTTCTGTGAGAATTAAATTCTCGAGCTTGCACTCCTTCTCTATGTTTTGGATCTGCATGGCAGGATCTCAACCCATTGAGAATTAAATTCTCAACCTTAAGGGGAGATGTGCACTTTGCAGATCCTCTATCAAAGAGAGAAGAAATAAGTTCTTCTGCTTTTATATTATCAGAGTTAAACTCTGTTGAGAATTAAATTCTGCTTCTTTCCAAGAGGCCTTCCCTTTCTTACCTAGGGTTTTTTGCAGAAGATCTGAGTCTTTTCGAAGTATCAAAGCTCTTCTCCCCTTCTCTTTTTCTTCTCTGCGCATGTATCTCTCTTTTTTTTTGTCTCTTGGCTCCTATTTATAGGAGAGGCAGCCGCATCAATCAGTTTTTGACGAATCTTCATTGGGAGATTTGATTTGCATCCATCATTCATTTTGGGCCTTTGGATTATTAGGTGAATTTTATTCACCATTGGATCTTAAATCCAGAGATTCTCCTTTGATATTTTGGTTAGATTTAAGGGGGAAATCTTTCCCAAAGCCGAGATTTTCCATAGATAGATCACCTCTGAATCTTTAATTTGATTGGTCCCAAATAATTACTTTCCTTTGGAAAGATTCGAATTTCCTTCAGAATTTAATTCTGTCGTCAACATGGGCTTTGAAAGCCGGTCACGTGTGACCACGTGATCTATGGTCACGTGTGAGCACGTGACCCCCTTTGGAACGAGCCTTCTGCACTGTGTCTTCTGATTGCTGCTTAAACATCACGTGCTACCACGTGACCCCTGGTCACGTGTGAGCACGTGACCCTTTATTTGAACTCTCTTTCCTTGGTTGTTCTGGAAACGCGCTTGCTGCCTTGAACGTCACGTGCAGACACGTGACCCTGGTCACGTGGGAGCACGTGACTCTTTCTGAAGCCCACTTTCTTCACTTGATCAGAGAACTTGCGTGTTGGACGCTTGCATTTAAATGTCACGTGTCACCACGTGACCCTGGTCACGTGGGAGCACGTGACTCTTTCTGAAGCCCACTTTCTTCAGCGTAGTCAGTAGGCTGAATTCGACTTGATGATGCTTTTAAGGTGTCACGTGCCAACACGTGACCGCTAGTCACGTGTAAGCACGTGACTCTCCTCTGAAGCTTTTCCCAGAAGCTTTCCTGATTTTAAATCAGGAAACAAATGCCCCCACAGCGTTGTTCTCACGTGTCAGCACGTGAGTGCAACGCTGTCACCTCTCGCGACCGTTGGATTCCCTTAGGGATCTGGGGAGATGAAACGTTTCCACTATCTTCTATAAATAGCTCTGTCTCTTCATAGGAGCCTTCACCTTGCTCGTCTTCTTCCCCTGAGAACTTTTCTTTGAGAATTTAATTCTCTTCTTCCAGAGCTTAGTTCTCTGTTTTAAGATTTTCCAGAGTTTAACTCTGTCCGAAAAGGGCCCTTTTTCCTCAGGTAATGGTGTCGAACGGCCAAAGCGCCTTTGTCTTTGAAAGAAGTCTTTGGATTTCAAATCCACATTAAGGGTTTCGCAAAGAACCCATTTTTTCTTCAAGTAATTTAACCAAAATATGGGACCACTTGACTTCCCGCAGTAGATCACTTAGGGTTTAGACGATCCCTTAGGGAGATGATGATGGCGGTTCAAACCCATGGAATTTAATTCCATTCAAACTGTTTCTGGGAATTTAATTCCCTTTCCTTAGTAAGGAATTAAATTCCAGCGAAGAACTCGATTTCTTCACACAGAGAATCTCTGGGGTCTCTCGGCTCGAGGCGGTTCTTCTGCCATTAATGCAATGGGGATTTTGTAATGATGCCCTCTGTGGGAATTTAATTCCCTTGATTTTGTTGGGTTCTCTGTAGAGCCCTAGACAGCTCTCGTTGAGGGGAATTTGCATGGTTACCACCTTTTATTAAATGCGGACATTCCCTTTGTCTTATTGTAACGTTTTGGCCTTATTATAAATGCGCCGTCATCCGGATTCTGTGGAGCCCATGTGTTTTGTAGCCAATGGTCCCAGGAAGCTTTGTTTTTGCTTTCTTTACTTAGTCTTCATGTTCATGCATGAATGTACGTTGCCGACTTTTCTTCTAACGGTCTTCCTTTATTGGTTTTCAGGTGCGATGACTTCTGCTCCACGCTTCCCTTTCTCTCGCTCGGAGGCGGCCTTTCCTCAGTCACCGTCTGATGAAGAGGCGATGGCGATGATTAGAGCCCATGACCCGAACTGCGCCAACCTTCTTCAATGGGGACCTTGGTACAGTCAGATTATTCAGGGTCGCAGGAGTTTTCTTTGCGCGGTGCCAACGGAGCCTACTTTCCCATTTTTACCGATGGACCCTCCAAGGACAGCTTTCGCCGTGGAAATGCCCAATTGGACTCCAACGGGGAGACTGGAGCCTTCGACGACCGGCATTCCGAACCATCCGATCCCGGCTATAGACATCTTGGGACGGCGCATTTGCCAGGGTGAGGCCCACCCGTGGGGGCAGATTTATAAGATAGGGCTCACTCCCAGGCATCCTACGGGCTACCTTCTTTGGGCTCGCTACATCCTTTCTGCCCATCGGGCGCGATTGCAGAAAGTTGGGCTTTATCAGGCCGTATACGCGTCGCTATTCCATTACAAGTCCCCACATGCCTGGTGGGTCAAGGCGTTTTTGAACCAGTGGAATCTTCCTACCAATACTTTCATTCTGGGAGATCGAGAGGTTTCGATTTCTTTGGCCGAATTCTATGAAATCTCGGGGTTGCCGATAAGGGGTACTCTGTACGAGGAGTTGTTGCCTCCTGACGAGTACGTTTTTGAGCCCGAGTCTGCCCCAGTTGACGGTCTGTCTACTGAGAATGCCATTCGCCATAAGCGCCCCAGTTTGATCAAGGCCCTAGGTATCTTCGACCGATTGTTCACCGAGTCCGAAGAGCAGGGCGTTACTTTCAAGAGCTTCATCGCTCGTTTCCTTCGTGAGGACGCCGTATCGAAGACTGCTCCGAAGTTTGCTAACATTGGAGACCCCTTTGGATTTGGTCCGAAGAGGCTACCGACTGCTGAATCGGACTTGCCACAATATTATATCCCCATCGTGTCGCCGATGCCTTTTGAGTCCATTGCAGCACCCGGTATGGATGAGGAGACGTTTTTTGTGGGGTTTATCAGTGTTTGGCTTAGCTGGTTTGTTATCCCGATGCATCGCCGCTTCATGAGAGCCTCGGTCATCTACCCGGCTCATCGTATTGCTGAAGGGACGCGGTTGGCCATCGGTATCCCAGCCTTGGCGCACCTCTATAATGGATTGGGCACCGCAGCTAATACCTCTACGCCTGGTGTGGACGTAGTGAACTTTTCTCTTCATTACTTCACATCATGGATTGAGATGCACGTGCTGGGGTCTTTCGCTATGCATCAGAGGCCCGCTTTTTACGATGCCTATACCTTCCCGCGACTCATGCGACTGGTGGGTGCTTCTGCTGCCGATCCAACTCAGTTAGGGGCTATTCGGGTGCTGATTTCCCCTCACGCCACCGCTGGCGGGTTAGTCTTTAATGATCGAGTTCTTTCTTCTCCTTCGGAGCCCGTTCAGCAACTTTGGGACCGGTCAAAGGACGGCGCACCTTCTCTGAAGCCTCGGGAGGCCATACATTTGTATTCAATTAGACCGGGCTACTTGGTGTTCCGCCAGGATAGTGCAGCTCTTTTTATGCGGTACAATCCGCACCGATTTGCCCGGCAGCTTGGATACGACCAAGGCGTTCCTTTTGAGGCTTTTATAATTGCCCCGATCCCTTCGCTCGATGCTGTTCGCGATGCCGCTCATCATTTTATGCGGCTGAACACCGGCTCCCATTTCATGGTCCCCGAAGCCGAGTACATGCCCCGATGTGTGGGTGCATTTACGGGCTGGTATCTTCATCGAGTCAACCCGGTCATTATTGAGGAAAGGAGGGTGTTTCTTGGTGGAGATGTCCCTCTTCTAGCTCCCGGGACTGGGTTACGACCGAGGGTTCCAGTCCGCTTTCCTTTGAGAGAGATCGGCACTGCGCTCATTCCAGGGGAGTCCGGGGTGGACCTTACTCCGACAGCTGGTATGCCCTTGGGTTCCCGGTCGCGGAGTAGAAGGGCTCCAGTAGTGGCATCTCTGCCGGTGGCGGTGCCGCCTCCCGCAGCGTCGACGACGCCGACGTCTTCCAGGGACGAAGGCATCGAAGGCGATGTGGGCCAGCGTCGCCCTAAGGCTTCGCGAGGGAGGAAGCGGCCATCTTCGGCGACCGGCCCTGGGTCTAAGCGACGAAAGAAAGTGGCTACTACCCCGCTCGACTCTGTGATGGAATCTGAGCCTATCCTTGACGACGATCCCTTGGCCTTGCCCGCGTCTGATACTGCACTCCTTCTTCCGAGTTCGGCTGACGAGGAGGCCGCACAATTGGCTGAGGCCTTACGGCGTTCGCAAGACTCGTCCCATGATGCCAAGGTTCCGAGGAAGTCGTATCCCGCTGTAATTTTTTACGAGGACCCTTCGTGGATTCGGCGGCGATTTATCGGCCCTTTGGAGGAATGGGGGGAAAGGGCTTTGAAGCAGGTCGCTTCAGAGGATGCAGCTGATGCACTTTCTCTATGGACCGGTGGTCATGAGTCTACCCTTAAGCCTCGGCGAGCTTATCTCCTTGAGAAGGAAAAGCGGCTTGAAGAAGCCATGTTAAGGGCCTCTTTGCGCATAGGTACGCTGTGCTTTTTTTGTAGTCTTTTCGATTATTTATGCTCGTGGGTATGTATCATTATTTTTATTTGAACCGTGCAGAATCTTCAACGCTGGGGGAGCTTCCTACTGGCCCCTTAAAGCTAAAGCCCGCCGAAGTTCTCAACGAGGCCTTGCTAGGCGTGGAAGGGGCTGATGAGGTTGCTCCTCTCGTGATAGAACCTCCAGCGGCGGCTCTTGATCAGGGAGTGCTTGCCCCTTCGGGGGATGCTCTTATGGAGGCCGCCATCCCAATGACTCTTGCTGAGGGTGGCCCAAAGGCTGGAAGTGGGGTAGTCGGGACTACTCTCCCTTTGTTGGAGCCTGAGGTTACGGCGGAGACCGTCGAGGCTGCTATCCCCCCGGCTCAGAATGGGAGGAGTGTCGAAGGTATCCTTCTGCGTTTTAATTTAGTAACCCTTTCATGGTCTAAAATCTTTTATCTTTTCCAGAGTTACGCGGTTTGGCAGCCACGATCGCGGATCTATCTCCTCGCCAATCATTTCAGCGTCTATTGGAGATGGCAGCCCCGCAGGCGATTCCCCCTCAACGTATCATCCTTTCCTCCGGGCAGGGTTAGTGTCATTCGTCATTTTTTTTTTTTTTTATAGCATTGTCACTATTTTGTGAAATGACGTTAATGTCTCTTATAGTTCTGGAAGCCGATGATGAGGTCGAGGTCGTTGAAGGGCCAGGGGAACCTTCAGCTTCTACGTGCATGATTGTCGGTGAGTGACATTTTATCATAGTCTCGTTCATCCTGTGTTTAAAAGTTTTACTAACATCTGCCAAATCTGAACAGCCCTGCCAGTCTCCATGGCTTTGGAATCGCGCATTGTGATGCCGTCTGGCCCCTACGCTTTGCGGGTTTCAGAGCGCTTGGCCCAACTGAGCCTGGTCTCCTTATCTTCTTTCATCGAAGAGCTCCGTGCTGGTAGTGCAACCACGGCCGAAGCGTTCGCCGCTGAAGCTAACGGCTCCCTCCCTTTTCTCGCCACTTATCATAGCGAGGAGGTGGTGCGGGTCTGGGTAGAGTTCTGTAGGAAGGTGGAGGCTTGTCTGCACGCCCTTGAATGTTCTCGCCTTTCTTCAGAAGCTGTGGCTGCAAAAGCGGAGTTGCGGGGTCTGATAGCGCGACATGCGGCCAACATGACGTCGTGCGAGAAGAGACTTGGCCGCAAGTTCTCGGAGAGGGAGCTAGCCTCCAAGGCGTTGGGCGAGCTTCAGGCCAGTCTTACAGCCAAAGCCAGTAAAGCATATGAGCTATGGCGGGTGCTTCAGGAGTCCATCACAGAGGTGGTGGCTCTTGATAAAGCCGCCACGTTTACTCGCGAGAGGGTTGAGGCTCATAAGGCCACTGAAAAGGAGCTTGAAGCCCGGCTCGCTTCGTATCAGGCCCAGCAAGCTCAGGCGGAGGCGCGTCTTATGGAGATCTTGCGTCACGAAGCCATAGCTCAACAACAAAATGATGAGCTGGTGAAATTATTGCACCGCCCGCCGGCTTGAGGACTTGTATCTTTTTTTCTTTTTGTACATACTCATGAATAAGAGTATCTCTTTTTTTTTTATTTTGAATTGTATTTTGTATCCGTTTTGGGTCATGAATAAAAGATACAATTCTTCTCTCAGTGACGTGTCTCCTTTTCATTGAATGCATTCTTCGGATAATCTATCTTAATCTTCTTGCAAGACGGCCGTGGCTTAGGATTCAGGGTTAGGATCTGTTTCCTAAGGCTTTTGCATCTTATGAGCCACGAGGGTCTCATAAGGAGTTTTTCTCCTTATAGGTCGAAAGGATCCCATAGGTGTGAGTTCTTCTTAAAGATCGTGAAGATCCTTAAGCGGGTTTTCCCCTGAGAGTCGTAAAGATCTCAAGAGAGTTTTTCTTCCTTACAGGTCGTGAGGGCCTGCAAGTGCCGGGTGTGATCACCTTTTTCCGTATTTCACGGGGTTAGGGATCTCTCCAGGTATCGTAGTTTAAAGACGTCACGGTCAAGGTTAAGGACCTCATAGTCCGTGGGTTTAAGGACTCCACAGTCCGATGTTAGTTTTAAGACATCACGGTCAAGGTTAAGGACCTCATAGTCCGTGGATTTAAGGACTCCACAGTCCGATGTTAGTTTTAAGACATCACGGTCAAGGTTAAGGACCTCATAGTCCGTGGATTTAGGGACTCCACAGTCCGATGTGCGGTTGCAGGGACCCGTCACCTCTCTGAAGACGTTGAAGAATTACAACGCCAGGTATCAAAGGAGTGAAGAGATGTACCCTTAAACCAAGGCAAAATCCGTAGGGAATCGGGGTGGTTGATCGTTAGTTTTAAGACATCACGGTCGAGGTTAAGGACATCATAGTCCGTGGATTTTAAGGACTCCACAGTCCGGTATTTGCTCTGGATGCTTCACACGGGTTCACTGCCGTGCTTGGCGAGGACCAGGCTCCGCTCTGGACGTTTTCCACGGGGTCAAAGAGTGACGTTATCCACGTTCCACGTAACCAGGAAGTTTGCACTAGATGCTTCACACGGATTCACTGCCGCGTTAGGCGAGGACTAGGCTCCGCTCTGGATGCTTCGCATGGGTTCACTGCCATGCTCTGCGAGGACCAGGATCCGCTCTGGACGTTTTCCACGGGGTCAAAGAGTGACGTTATCCGCTTTCCACGTAACCAGGAAGTTTGCACTAGATGCTTCACACGGGTTCATTGCCGCGTTAGGCGAGGACTAGGCTCCGCTCTGGATGCTTCGCATGGGTTCACTGCCATGCTCTGCGAGGACCAGGATCCGCTCTGGACGTTTTCCACGGGGTCAAAGAGTGACGTTATCCGCTTTCCACGTAACCAGGAAGTTTGCACTAGATGCTTCACACGGGTTCACTGCCGCGTTAGGCGAGGACTAGGCTCCGCTCTGGATGCTTCGCATGGGTTCACTGCCATGCTCTGCGAGGACCAGGATCCGCTCTGGACGTTTTCCACGGGGTCAAAGAGTGACGTTATCCGCTTTCCACGTAACCAGGAAGTTTGCACTAGATGCTTCACACGGGTTCATTGCCGCGTTAGGCGAGGACTAGGCTCCGCTCTGGATGCTTCGCATGGGTTCACTGCCATGCTCTGCGAGGACCAGGATCCGCTCTGGACGTTTTCCACGGGGTCAAAGAGTGACGTTATCCGCTTTCCACGTAACCAGGAAGTTTGTTGATTGTATCCGCATTTCACGGAATGGAGGTTTGACTCTTGGTGATGTGTATATCACCGAGTCATGGAACTGGGGGTTGCCGCTGTTCCATTTCGTTCGAAGTCATGTCCGTTGTTACGAGACGAGTGTTTGGATGATCTCTAGGTCGCTTGTGGCCCATCGAGACTTGGCTTCTTCTTCTGATGAAACCTGGGGGAGAAGTATGATCCCTTTTTTGTTTACGCCCTTGGATTGTGTACAGGGTGTGATGGAATATCATCTGTAGGGCATAAATTTTATTTTTATTTTATTTCTTTTTCCGCGATGCTCTATCATTTCAGCTTTTATATCGCGAAAATCGCGATTGCCCAATCATTTCGGCTATTTTTCGCGGTGCCCCATCATTTCGGCTATTTATTTATTTTCTGCTCGCTGCTTTTTATTGCGAGTTGCCCCATCATTTCGGCTATTTTTTATGCCTTCATTTTTACTTGCTGCTTTTTATTGCAAGTTGCCCCATCATTTCGGCTATTTTGCAGGCATGTTTGGCTTGCTGACCTTCTCACCGCAAGCTTGAATTTTAGGCACCGATCTCGGCATCAGCATCGCTACTACTGGAATGTTGCCAGGAGCGAATCATCATTTGCCTTTGTTGATAATGAACAAAGGTTGCTCAGCAAACAGGGTTAAGGGTCCTGTTAACCAAGGCTTTTGACTTCATGAGCCGTAAGGGTCTCGCGAAGGTATTTCTCCCTACAAGTCGTGAGGATCTTGCAGGTGTATTTTCTCCTTAGGGATCGTGAGGATTCCTAAGTGTGTGCTCCTCTGTAAGTCGTAAGGATCCTACAAGAGGACTTTCCCCTTATGGGTCGAGAGGACCTACAAGGGTTGGACTCTGTTGGGGAAGTGTTAATTCGCGCCCGTGGATTGTATACAAGGGTCAGTATGGAGCCGCTGGTAGGGCAATATCGGAGGTTGTGGAGGATTTGCTTAAGAACAGGTTCAGGTTTCTGTAACTTAAGACTTTCAAATCTCATGAGCCGTGAGGGTCCCATAAGAGAATTCTCCTTACGAGTCGTGAGGATCTCGTAAGTGTGTTTTTCTCCTTAGGAATCGTGAGGATCCCTAAGTGTGCAGCTCCTTTGTGAGTCGTAAGGATCTCCCGCAGGTGGTTTCTCCTTACAAGGTCGAGAGGACCCTATAAGTGTCTTTTAACGAGGTTGCGCCCTTTCGGGTTTTCACAAACACTCGCCGGCAGTCCTGCTGTTTTTACTCACGGAGCCCTTTCAGGTTTTCATCCGTGCCCATTGTGCTTATGGACATACCGTTTTTATTATTTTATATACTTTTTTTTTTTTTTTTTTTTTTATCTCGTCAGCCCAAGGATGCTGCGGTAGTAGTTTAGGGACGTTTCGGTCCGGCATTAGTTTAGGGACGTTTCGGTCCGAAGATAGTTTAAGGACGTTTCGGTCCGTCGTTAGTTTTAAGGACGTTTCGGTCCGTTGTTAGTTTAAGGACGTTTCGGTCCGTTGTTAGTTTAAGGACGTTTCGGTCCGGCATTATAGGAAGGCCGGCTGCTGCTTGTAAAGTCCGAGCCTGGGAAGATAGCGAGCGGACATAGTCGTCGTCATCTATCATTGACCTAGGCTGCAGCTTATTAAGCATAGTATTTCTTTAAGAAGCGACCGTTTATTGGCCTGAAAGGTCTTTCACCGTGCATGTCCATGAGTAGATAGGCTCCACCCTGGTAGACCTTGTCTATGATGTACGGGCCTTCATAGTTTGGCTCAAATTTTCCTCGCTTGGCGCGATTGGGGATCATAGGTCTTTTGACCACTAGTACGAGTTCGCCTTGGTGGAATGTCCTCGGCCTGGTCAATCTTTCGTACGAGCGCGTCATCTTTGCTTTGTAGGCTTCTAAATGTTGTTGTGCTATGAGCCGGGTTTCGTCGAGGGCATCAAGCTCCTCAAGCCGGAGGTGAGCATTTTCTTCGTCCGTCAGCTCGTGGTGGACTGCCACTCGTAGAGAGGGTAACTCTATCTCAAGGGGGAGAACTGCTTCCGTCCCAAATACCAACGCGTATGGCGTTGTGTTTGTGGCCGTCTTGAATGTAGTTCGATAGGCCCAAAGGGCTTCCTGCAGCCTCTCGTGCCAGTCTCTTTTATTTCTGGAGACGGTCTTTTTCATGATCTTCGTCAAGGTCTTATTGAAAGCCTCGGCCAAGCCGTTAGCTCGTGGATTGTAAACTGAAGAATATCTCCAATCTATATTGTGCTGCTGTGCGAAGCGGCTAATCTTATGGCTTCGGTAGGCCGGCCCATTATCGGAGATAATCCGTCGCGGGGTTCCGAACCGATAGATGACGTGCGTTTTGAAGAAATGGAGAATATTCTCCGTCTTCACTTCCCTCAGTGGTACCGCTTCTGCCCATTTGGAGAAGTAATCAGTTGTCGCCAGGATAAAACGGTGTCCCCGGGCTGATGCCGGCTCTATGGGGCCGACTATGTCAGTCCCCCACATTTCGAATGGCCAGCTGGCCACCGTTGGGTGTAGTGGATTCGGATGTTGGTGGATGAAGTCTCCATGGATCTGGCATGAGTGGCATTGCTTCGCATACTCGAGGCAGTCCTGGATCATCGTGGGCCAGTAGTAACCCATCCGTTTAATTTTTAACTTCATCTTTGGGCCTGCTTGGTGAGAACCGCAAAGTCCGTCGTGAACTTCTTGAACGACTCGTTCCGCTTCGTCAGGTCCCAAGCATCTCAGCCATAGAAAATCAAACGATCTCTTGTACAGGGCATCGTTGACGAAAGCGAAGGATAGAGCTCGTTTCATAAGCTGATGCCTTGAGGACGCTTCTTCGGGCATTCGGTGGGATTTAAAGTAGTCTATGAAGACTTCCCTCCAGTCCTCAACCTTCTCACGGTCTTTTATTTGTAGGGTCGCTTGCTGAACCGATCCCTTTTCTTTATATAATTCCGGAGGTATTTCTGCCGGGGCGAGCACTCGACGGCTTTGTATTACGATTCTGACGTCATCGAGGTTCTCGTCAGCCAGTTCTTTAGCGAGTTTGGCCAACGCGTCTGCTTTGCTGTTTTCCGCGCGCGGTATATTCTCCAAAGTATAGGAGGGAATTTGGGCCAACAGTTGTTGCACCTTTTCGCCGTATCTCACCAACTCCGGTTTGCACGTTTGGTAGTCACCATTAACTTGGCTAACGACCAGCTGAGAATCCCCATATATGAGGAGGTCTTCAATTCCCATGTCAATGGCAAGCTCGAGACCTGCTATCAGGGCTTCGTATTCAGCTTCATTGTTTGTCCTCGGCTCTGTTAAGGAGAAGGCGAAGCGCATTATTCCTCCTTGTGGAGTCGCAAAGATGAGGCCTATCCCTGATTTGATCATTGGGATACCTTGCTTCTGTTTCTTCACGGAGGACGCTCCATCGAAATAGAGTTCCCATCGGGTGCTTCCACCGCTAATCGCATCAAATGCATGCTCGTCCGGCAAGTCACAATTCAAAGGAGAATCGGCCGGTATCGGGTGCTCAGCGAGGAAATCGGCAATGGCCTGGCCTTTCACCGCCTTGAGAGGTTGATATGTTATCGAGAACTCCATCAAGAGCAGAGCCCATTTAGCGAGTCGTCCCGTCAATATGGCTTTTGACATCAAGTATTTAAGAGGATCCACTTTCGAGATGAGGCAGACTTCGTGTGCCAACGCATAGTGTCTGAGCTTTGTTATCGCGAAGATTAACGCCAAGCAATGTTTTTCAATGGGAGAGTAATTGCTTTCTGCCCCCAGTAGAACTCGACTTAAGTAGTAGAGTGCTCTCTCTTTCCCCTGATCGTTCTCTTGCGCCCATAGTGCGCCCAAGGAACCTTCGAGGGCGGTTGTATAAAGAATGAGGGGTTTTCCCTTGACCGGCGCAGCTAATACCGGCGGGTTCTGCAGGTACTGCTTGATCTCGTCTAGTGCGCCTTGGCATTTTTGATCCCAGACGAATGGGGTTCCTTTCTTCATCAGGTGACTGTAGGGGCGGCATTTGCCCGAAAGATTTGCGATAAATCGCCGGATGTATGCGAGCTTCCCTTGGAGAGACCGCAATTGTTTGAGGGTTCTTGGCGGGGGCATTTCCATGATCGCTTTAATCTTTGACGGATCTATCTCAATACCTCGGTGTCGGATGACGAATCCCAGGAATTTTCCCGAGGAGACTCCAAACGCGCATTTGAGGGGATTCATCTTCAAATTATATTGCCGAAGGCGTTGAAATACAGTCTCTAGGTGCTTTAAGTGATCTTCATATGACATACTCTTTACTACGAGGTCGTCGATATAGCACTCGACGATGTCATGTATGAGGTCATCGAAGATCTTTGTCATGGCCCTTTGATAGGTAGCGCCGGCGTTCTTTAGACCGAAGGGCATAACCCTGTAGCAAAATACACCCAAAGGGGTCCGGAAAGCGGTGTGCTTCTGGTCTTCGGGATGCATTTTTATCTGATTGTATCCTGAGGAACCGTCCATAAAGGAGAAGATCTCGTGAGTGGACGTGTTATCTATCATTAGCTCGGTTACCGGCACTGGGAAATCATCTTTTGGACAGGCCTTGTTGAGATCTCTGAAATCTACGCATATACGCACCGTCCCATTCTTCTTCATCACCGGGACGATATTGGCGATCCAATCGGGATATTGGACTTCTTGAATAAATCCAGAATCGATCAGTTTCTTGACTTCGGCGTTGATGCTCATCTCAAGCTCGAGTCGCATCCTTCTTGGTGCCTGCTTGACTGGCCTGATGTCTGGGGATATTGCTAATCTGTGCACAGCGACCTCCGGATCTAATCCTGGCATCTCAGAGTAGTTCCACGCGAAGCAGTCTTTATGCCGTAGAAGCACGTTCTTTAACGCGGCCACCCTTTCTTCAGAGAGTAGCTCACTGACGAAGGTTGGTCGCGGGTCCTCTGCCGATCCCAACTCAATCTTTCTGAGGTTATCTGCGGTAGTATGTATACCGTCTTCCAGTTCTTTTGGAGCGGGCGGGAATTCCGAGATTACCTCATCATCGCTGTTCTCGAAGCACCGGGGAAGGTCATCTATGTTCTCGGGCTCTTCTTTTAATATCGTAATCGTATAACAGGTACGAATCCGCTCCCAGGACCGAGGCGGATCCGGTTCTGCTTTCGTAGCTTTAGGCTCGTGCCTTTGCGGCGGCATTACTTTCCAACCATCGGATAAAGCGAATCTACCCCGTCGATATTGGTCCTCGACCCAATTCTTGAAGGTGAAGCAATCTTCGGTCGGATGTCCTATGGCTCGGTGATAAGAGCAATAACCCGGATGAGAGACCTTGCTAGCTTGCTCAGGATGCCTAGGCTCTGGAAGCGTGATCATCTGATGTTTTAGGGCGAGCTTGAGTAACCGTTCCGTCTTGCTTCGGGGGAAGGAGTATGCTCGACTCATCTTTTCCGTGAGGGACGAATCCGAGCCGCGCAATACCCGTAACCCTCTAATCCTGCGTCGTTGTTGTCGGCTTCTTCTCTCACTTCTTAATTTATTCCCGTCCCTGCATCGGGCCTCTCGTATGACGGGTTGACGATGGTGAACATCTTTATCTTTTGCAGCCTGTGCAGCCTGTTGGAATAGACGTTGCGTCCTGGCCTTCTCATAGATGGCCGCTTCGTGGTTGTGATCTTCCCGAATTTTCTGATCCGCTTTCGTGGTAGGCTTGCCCATTCGTCCTTTAAACAACGGGTTTGGCGTTTCGGTCGCGGGGTTTAGTTTTGATGAGGGGTTGGCCTCTCCTGACGGGGCGCCCTCTTCTTCATCAAAGGTATATATGGCGTAGCTGCCGTGGGCTCGCTCCCGTTTTCCGGTTCTTGTGTACCCAAGCCCAAGTGTTTCCATTTTCCCATTAGGCAATTTGCGCTGAGTCCCGGGGACGTCCCAAATCCTGTTGTAGAACCGAGCCTGCCGCACAGTCTGTTTTAAGGGTACTCCTTGGCGCTTTAATAACTTCTTCAATCCATTTGTATAGTATCTAGGTAGACGGATGGGTTGGAGCCTGTCAAGTGTAACGTCCACGCCGTGCCAGATCTCTTTCTCCACCTTCGACTCTGAGGATTGGTAAAATAAGATCACCTTCTCACCCCTTCGCCTGGGAGGGACGTAAAATGTTTGCAGGTCCTGTACGCTGTGGGTTCGAGGCGCGTCGAGATCCTTATAGTGTTCTTGCGGTACCATGGTGATTTGCAGACTATGGTCATCGCAAAGGGGTGCCTGTATTGACAGCCGACTGGAGAACACGGCGTTAACCTCGTCCTCCGAATCACTCCCGAAGACCGGTATGGGGGTGGGTGCCCCCAGGTTGTTGTGTTGGGATGGCCCCATATACACTATCTCTTCCTCTTCTTCGGTATCGCTCCCGAAAACAGGGATGGTGGCGGCGGTTTTGTTCTCCGGGTCGCGACACCTTTCTGTATCCTCGAAATCTGGCAAAAAGTATTTCGCATCTCCGTATTTGCGAACTTCGTTCACAGAAAACGGGTTTAACTCGCCTGTTACAGTGTACTCGAAACCATCCTTGAAGTACTTCATACACTGATGTTGTGTAGAAGGGATGATGTTGTACTCGTGTAGCCAAGGACGGCCGAGCAAGGCGTTGTAGCAGGTCTTGGCGTCAATGACATGGAATTTGATATCTGTGACGAGAAGTCCGAAGCGTAACGTCAGTATTACAGATCCGAGGGTCCGTGACGATTGAGAGTCAAAACCGGAGATAGTAATTTTGTCACGAGCGAGGTGTTGCACACTCATGCAGATTTCCTTCAACACCCGAACATTAAGGAGGTTGACGGAGGATCCATTATCCACTAGGATTTTGCCTATCTTGATGTCGTGGCAGTATCCGGAGACATATAGGGGGCGGTTGTGGTCGCACGTCCCTAAAAGGAGGTCTTCATCACCGAAAGTGACATCGGCTGTATGCACTTCCTCCAGTTCATCCTTCATCCTTTCAGTGGCGAGAAAGGCCTGGAATTGTTCAGGCTCTTGCAACGCTTTAATAAGTGAGTCTCGCGCTTCTTTTGATAATAGAAGGGCATCAAGAATGCTAAGCTGAGAGGGTAGTTTCCTTAAGTGTGCGAGGATGTTATAGTCCACCTTACCCTTTCTGGGAGGGTCTTTATTAGTTAGCTCTTTTGTGACCTGGTCATCTAAAGTGATATCTTCAATGATCTTTTCCTTTCCCTTATCTTTTCGGCCGACGGGCCCGAGATTCTTCTCCGGGAGCGTGCGGTTGCGCAGCTGGATGTTCTCGCAGGCCTCTGATTCCTCCTTTTTTCCTAGAACGGATTCTGTAAAGAGAGGGCCCAGAGCCATTTCTTCATCAGAGTCGCTCCCGAAGGTGAGAACTTGTGACCCTCTGGCGTTAACCATGTAACAGTTGCCAGTAGTCTTGTTATGCCCTCCGACGGTACTTCTTCGCTCCCGACGGCTTTTGCGTTTCATACGCTTAAACTGTTGCTGACGGATAACATATCCTTGCCACCATATTTTGAAGGCATCGCATTCCTCCGTGGGGTGTGAGATCTTCCGGTGATATGCGCAATAGTCAGGGTGCCTCTCCGCCCCGTCGTGCGTATTTGCTTTCGAAGGTGGTAGCATCATTCCCATTGACATGGCTTTGGCGAACCTTTTCCTCGTCTTGAATATTTTCTTGTCCACTTCGGATGCCTTTTGTTCTGGCAGGGGTAACTCCACTCTTCCGTCCAGTTGCCCGCCTCTGGTTCCCGTTAGTGTCGCCATTTCGCGTTCTTGATCCGCTTTACTTTTTAGACAAATCTCGTCTAGGAAAGCATTGATCATATCGGTTGTCAGCCTCGCACGCTCTGGCTCGGGCTCCGTCTCTAGCTTCCTGGTGCTAGGAGTTTTCTCATTCTCGGTAAACGAGTGGGAGATCACGTTGCAACTTGCCACATACTCTTCGGATTCATCCGACGAGCTCTCTTCGTTATCTTCATCTTGCAAGATGTGGCTAAGGAACTCTCGCAGTGTGACAGGAGTTCGCGCCTTTTGATTGTATTCTTCCAGCGCGTCAATTTGCTTCTGTAAGTTTGTTCGCTGATCTCCAAGCCTCGCGGGCTTCTTGGATTTCTTCTTCTTTTTCTTTGAAGATTTTGACGGTTGGGCGTGCGTATTTGGGCCCTTATCACGAGTCTTTGCAATGGTGCGGGGCTTCAACATCCCTTCGATAATTTGAGGTTCAAGAGGGTCCTTCCATTCGATCGCAGGGCATGCATGGAGGTCTCTCAGCATTCTTTTGGTTTTCGTTGATAACACGACCTCCCATGGAGCTTCTTCGATAAAGGAGCAGGTTGCCCCCGGTGTATCGGCCTTTTTAGGAGTATGTGGTTGTGGTGGGTTCACCTTCCATTTTTCGGACAGTACAAATTTCCCCTGAAGGTATTGATCTTCGATCCATCCTTTGAAGACGAAGCAATCTTCAATCGGATGACTTACCGTCTGATGATAAGGGCAGTAGTTGGAGTTATTCATCTCGGTGGGTTGTGGCGGTCGCCTTGGATTTGGTAGGTTTATAAGTCTGTTGCGTATTGCCAACTCGAATAACCGCTTCGTCTTGTCTTGTGGGAACGAGTAGGGACGCTTCATTTTCTCATTATAGTACCGGCGTCTTTCCTCCAGTTGATCCGTCGATTTCGGGGCGCTAGGTTGCTGTTGGGCATTCGCAACAAAGGTTGCTCTCCCTTTACCCTTGTCATTCCGAGGCTCCGACTTCGGTGTAGGTGGTCTATGACCCATCTGGTCCATCTGAGCTAACTTGTCGATCAGAGCCTGGAATGTGGTTGGCTTAAAGAACATCATAAACTGGGAGATAGTTGCGTGAGGGTCTAGAGTTCCCACGAACATGCCCACCGCAGGTGCTTCCTCGATGCGCTGCTCACATCTCGACCACAAGTTCCGCCAGCGTATAGCGTACTGGACCCAGGTTTCACTCGGTTTTACCCTGGCGTTAATAAGTGCAGTTATTGGAGTGCGTTCGCTGGCACTTGCAAATCGCTGAGTGAATAGCAACTCCATTTCAGCGAACGTTTTGATGGAATCATTCGGGAGTTCCGAATACCATTCGAACGCCGTTTCTGACAAGCTGCCTACGAATTGGCGAAGCAACAATTTATCGTCACCGCCGGTGTTACCGCATAGGGCCCGAAACTGGGCGACATGTTGATGGGGATTGCCTGTCCCCTTATACACGTGGAATTTCGGTATCGTATAACCTTGTGGGTATTTAATTTGGTCGTACCAGCTCGGATACGGACGCCCGGTTTTCACGGTTTGACCAGCGGCCTCAGTTGCGTGATGAACTCGGATTTGTTGGGCTATGTAGTCAGCCAAGTCAGCCTTAGAGATCGTCTCTTCTTTGGCCGTTGAGAGGGCTGGTGGTGGATTTGACGTCTCTCCTCGGTCGTCTTCAAGAACAATCGGAGGATCTTCGGCGGGCAGGTCCTGCTGGATCATCATTCCTATCACGTCTTGAAAGAGAAGGCCCATCCGTTGTATGTTGGCCGCTTGTTCGGCCGCCTCTTTGTCCCTTTTCTCCAGTGTCCGGCGAAGGAATTCAGCGTCGGTTTCTTCCTCCCGGCGTGCGTCTGAGGATGCTTCTGGGTTTTCCTTTGGCCCGGTGAGTGCGGCCATAGCATTCATCATTTCTTGGAGCTTCTGTTGCTGCTCCTGGGATTTCGTTACGGATCGGGTTAGTGGTCGATGGCCTGTAGAAGTGCGGCTCTCCTCCTTTCCAGAGGCCATGTATACAGTGTGGACCATCATGCCCCCAGACTTAGGGCGTCTAGGCCTAGTGTTTTTAGCCGTCGTTGCATGCTGTGGGGTCCTCTCTGGCCTCCTCCTTTTATGAGTCAGTTGATCAACAGCCTTTTGGGGTTTAGCCTGGTGACCAGCTTCAGGTTGGATTTTCGGCTTCTTGTGCTGGCGGGAGAAGTTTGGATCGATGATCGAATCTCGGGCTTGTCGCCAAACCTTATAAATTTTGGAAGACAGCCGTTGAGGAAATTGGGGCTGTTCGGGTTTTGTTTCCGCCACCTTTTTTAGTAAGGGAGGAGACTTCTTCAGTACTGCCGTAGGGGAATTCCTTCGCACCTTACTTAGCATTTCAAAACTGTTCCCAGTCGGAACAGCGGCATTAACTTCGACCACCGGGGCTGGTGGGGTCAATCCGGAGGGGGAGTTGCCCCCAGCCTTCCTCACTCGGCGCCAATGGCGACGTCGAGAGTGTCGAGCGGACGGTGTAGGGTCAGCGGTAAGAATGGTTTCGTCTTGCTCCCTATGTGGACGGGGGGTTGTTGTTGGCGTTAACCTATCAAAGACCGATGTCCTCTGGGAAGCGGGAGCAAAGGCCGGAGCCGTCAATCTTGTAAAGACTGACTTTTTGGCTGGAGAGGTTGCCTTGGCGATTTCGGGGATGGGAGCGGTCACTTTCTTAGAAGCAGTCTTCTTTGAGATTGTAGGCCCCGTAATGAGCTCGCATGATTCCTGGCCCAGTCTAGAGAAGACCGAGGCGTTGACGTTGGGCGACTCGTTGAGAGGAGCCGCGGTAGGGGTAAGACGATCGAAGACCGACCTCTTGAGAGTTTCCTTCGCCAGCACCGGAGCGGTAAAGTCTGTCGGCGGGATCATAGTCCCAAAGAACAATCCTGTGGTGGCGCGGGTGACCTGTTCCACCGGCATTGTGAATAGCGAAGCAGCTTGGGGTCCATAGGCTATACCTCCTGGCGAGGCAGAGCGTCGGTTGCAGTTGCCGTCTGAGCAGTTGGAGGATTTCACAGGGATGGAAGCCATCGATCCTTTGCTTTCTGCAATAAGCAAGATGCCAATTCTCAGTACCTTGAGACCCAAGGGCAACTATTAGCGAACCGCGATTGGTTCGCGAATCACGACACACGAAGTGTGGAGTGGAAAGAAGAAAAGGTCCCACCGGGCGTGCCAGAATCTGTTCCCCTCCGAACGGCGGCCGGGACGTCGGGGCGTCCGAATGCCTGGGGTTCGGGGCAGATGCTAATTGGTGCTATCCGTCCACCCCTTCGAAGATGCCAAGTTGATTTATGGCACCATGTGTCGAAGGTTTAGACGGATGCGTCCGATGTAGCAGACTTCGTCAGATTCCCCCTCATTTGAGGGGTTTTTGATTGTGGGGACGCTCTTCCCTGCAGGCGCAAGCCCCTGCAGTTAATTACGCTACCGCGTTGCGGTAACAACTTTCTCCTTCTCCAGATGGTCACTTCGTGTCGTGGGTGTTTGTTTTATTGCCCGTGGATTGTTTACGGAGACTGAGTTATGTCGTCACCCGTAGGGCGTGGACTAGTCCAAATCCGCATTATCTTAAATTTGGGTTTGGGGGTTTGGTTTAAGGACACGTTAGCCATATTTGAGGCTAAGATCAACTTAAACGTTTGTTAAGGATACGTTAGTCCAGTTTGAGACTAAGATCAACTTAACGGGATCGTTTAGATCCGACAAAAGAGCATTTGAGCTCTATTGTTCCAGTTTAGGGACGTAGTGGTCCACCGTATGTATGACCGTCGGGACCCATCACCTCTCTGACGACGTTGAAAGATTACAACGACGGATGTCAGAGGAGTTCAGAGATGTACCCTCAAGCCGGAGTTAATTTAGGGGATTCGTAGTCCAATCTGTTTGAAGGTTTAAGGACGCGTTAGCCATTTTTGGAGGCTAAGATCAACTTAAACGGGACCGTTTAGATCCGACAAAAGAGCATATGGAGGGCTCAATTGTTCTAGTTTAGGGACGTTGTGGTCCGTTGGTAGTTTAAGGACGTTACGGTCCATGGGTAGTTTAAGGACATTGCGGTCCGTGGGTAGTTTAAGGACATTGCGGTCCGTGGGTAGTTTAAGGACGTTACGGTCCATGGGTAGTTTAAGGACATTGCGGTCCGTTGGTAGTTTAAGGACATTGCGGTCCGTGGGTAGTTTAAGGACATTGCGGTCCGTTGGTAGTTTAAGGACATTGCGGTCCGTTGGTAGTTTAAGGACATTGCGGTCCGTTGGTAGTTTAAGGACATTGCGGTCCGTTGGTAGTTTAAGGACATTGCGGTCCGTGGGTAGTTTTAAGACATCTCGGTCAAGGTTAAGGACGTCATAGTCCATGGGTTTAAGGACTCCACAGTCCGGTATGTGCTCTGGATGCTTCACACGGGTTCACTGCCGTGCTAGGCGAGGACCAGGCTCCGCTCTGGATGCTTCGCATGGGTTCACTGCCATGCTCTGCGAGGACCAGGATCCGCTCTGGACGTTTTCCACGGGGTCAAAGAGTGACGTTATCCGCTTTCCACGTAACCAGGAAGTTTGCACTAGATGCTTCACACGGGTTCACTGCCGCGTTAGGCGAGGACTAGGCTCCGCTCTGGATGCTTCGCATGGGTTCACTGCCATGCTCTGCGAGGACCAGGATCCGCTCTGGACGTTTTCCACGGGGTCAAAGAGTGACGTTATCCGCTTTCCACGTAACCAGGAAGTTTGCACTAGATGCTTCACACGGGTTCACTGCCGCGTTAGGCGAGGACTAGGCTCCGCTCTGGATGCTTCGCATGGGTTCGCTGCCATGCTCTGCGAGGACCAGGATCCGCTCTGGACGTTTTCCACGGGGTCAAAGAGTGACGTTATCCGCTTTCCACGTAACCAGGAAGTTTGCACTAGATGCTTCACACGGGTTCACTGCCGCGTTAGGCGAGGACTAGGCTCCGCTCTGGATGCTTCGCATGGGTTCGCTGCCATGCTCTGCGAGGACCAGGATCCGCTCTGGACGTTTTCCACGGGGTCAAAGAGTGACGTTATCCGCTTTCCACGTAACCAGGAAGTTTAGCATTAGGCATGGGTTTAAGGACCCCACAGTCCATATCATGAGTGGTTATCGGGACCCGTCACCTCTTTGAAGACATTGAGGGATTACAATGCCAAGTATCAAAGGAGTGAAGAGATGTACCCTAGAACCGGGGTGGATTAAATAGTCCCTGGCCCAATTTGGGTCAAGACTGATCAATTATGTTATGAGCTCATTAGCCCAGTTAATCACAAATTGAGGACTTATGGCCAGCTTGGGCTAAGTCCAGTCAGGTCTGGAATATTGACTCTTGCTGGTCCATTGAAGGAGAGGCTTTGCCTCTATCCATTTAGCCAATTGGGCCAAAGCCTAGTGTTAAACACTACAGAGCAATCAGTGTTGAACACTGGGCATGCGGTTAACAAGTTAGTGTTTAACACTAAGAAATAATTGGTGTTAAACACCAGCAATAAGGCTTCTCAAATTGGTGTTAAACACTAAAACGGATCAGTGTTGAACACTGCAAATGAAGCTTTTTAATTAGTGTTGAACACTAAGGCCCAACAATATTTTAACACTGATTTCGAGAGTTTCAATTTAGTGTTAAACACTAAGACAAGAGGGGTCACGTGGCAGCACGTGAGAGCGCCCTTCCTTCATTTGTTCTGCTGAAATTACTGTGTCTTTGATAGCATCACGTGTCAGCACGTGATGGGCATTCAAATGCCTATGTGTTAAGGCTTCTGCTGAAGGTCACGTGGGTCACGTGGGGTGCCGCCTCAAAGGGGTTTTCTGTAGGGCTTTTGGGGGGGTCACGTGGTGACACGTGACCCTGCCTTAATGTGGTTTTTTCAGAGGATTTGTTACTCCCTTTTTAGGAATTAAATTCCAGAGACTTTTAATTTCAGAGGAATTAAATCCTTCTTTCTTTTGAAGACTTGTATTCTGGAATAGAGTTTAACTCTGAATTTTCTGTGGGATTTAAATTCCTCGTTTATGTGAAGGGCTGAATAGGGTTAAACCCTAATAAAAGTTTTTGAGGAAATGATGATTAAGGGAATTAAATTCCCGTTGTTTCAACAGAACTAAGTTCTTTAATTAGGGTTAAACCCTCTCTTTTTTTTTGTTCTGAAGGAATTAAATTCCCATGACATAGGGTCTAGCCCTACTTTATTTTTGAGGAATTAAATTCCTATAGTTCTGTGAGAATTAAATTCTCGAGCTTGCACTCCTTCTCTATGTTTTGGATCTGCATGGCAGGATCTCAACCCATTGAGAATTAAATTCTCAACCTTAAGGGGAGATGTGCACTTTGCAGATCCTCTATCAAAGAGAGAAGAAATAAGTTCTTCTGCTTTTATATTATCAGAGTTAAACTCTGTTGAGAATTAAATTCTGCTTCTTTCCAAGAGGCCTTCCCTTTCTTACCTAGGGTTTTTTGCAGAAGATCTGAGTCTTTTCGAAGTATCAAAGCTCTTCTCCCCTTCTCTTTTTCTTCTCTGCGCATGTATCTCTCTTTTTTTTTGTCTCTTGGCTCCTATTTATAGGAGAGGCAGCCGCATCAATCAGTTTTTGACGAATCTTCATTGGGAGATTTGATTTGCATCCATCATTCATTTTGGGCCTTTGGATTATTAGGTGAATTTTATTCACCATTGGATCTTAAATCCAGAGATTCTCCTTTGATATTTTGGTTAGATTTAAGGGGGAAATCTTTCCCAAAGCCGAGATTTTCCATAGATAGATCACCTCTGAATCTTTAATTTGATTGGTCCCAAATAATTACTTTCCTTTGGAAAGATTCGAATTTCCTTCAGAATTTAATTCTGTCGTCAACATGGGCTTTGAAAGCCGGTCACGTGTGACCACGTGATCTATGGTCACGTGTGAGCACGTGACCCCCTTTGGAACGAGCCTTCTGCACTGTGTCTTCTGATTGCTGCTTAAACATCACGTGCTACCACGTGACCCCTGGTCACGTGTGAGCACGTGACCCTTTATTTGAACTCTCTTTCCTTGGTTGTTCTGGAAACGCGCTTGCTGCCTTGAACGTCACGTGCAGACACGTGACCCTGGTCACGTGGGAGCACGTGACTCTTTCTGAAGCCCACTTTCTTCACTTGATCAGAGAACTTGCGTGTTGGACGCTTGCATTTAAATGTCACGTGTCACCACGTGACCCTGGTCACGTGGGAGCACGTGACTCTTTCTGAAGCCCACTTTCTTCAGCGTAGTCAGTAGGCTGAATTCGACTTGATGATGCTTTTAAGGTGTCACGTGCCAACACGTGACCGCTAGTCACGTGTAAGCACGTGACTCTCCTCTGAAGCTTTTCCCAGAAGCTTTCCTGATTTTAAATCAGGAAACAAGGCTCCACCCTGGTAAACTTTGTCTATGATATACGGGCCTTCGTAGTTCGACTCGAATTTCCCCCGCTTGGCACGGTTGGGGATCATAGGTCTTTTGACCACTAGCACGAGTTCGCCTTGGCAGAATGTTCTCGGCCTAGTCAATCTTTCATATGAGCGCGTCATCTTTACTTTATAAGCCTCCAGATTTTATTGCGCCATGAGACGAGTTTCATCAAGGGCGTCTAGCTCCTCACGCCGAAGGTGAGCATTTTCTTCGTCTGTTAGCTCGTAATGAACTGCCACTCGTAAATAGGGTAACTCTATCTCGAGGGGGAGTACCGCTTCTGTGCCGAATACCAATGCATACGGCGTTGTGTTCGTGGCTGTTTTGAACGTAGTTCGATACGCCCAGAGGGCTTCATGCAGTCTTTCGTGTCAGTCCCTCTTATTTCGAGACACCGTCTTTTTCACGATCTTCGTCAAGGTCTTGTTGAAAGCCTCAGCTAGACCGTTAGCTCGGGGATTATAGACCGAAAAGTATCTCCAGTCTATGTTATGTTGTTGTGTGAAGTGGCTGATCTTGTGGCTTCTGTAGGCTGGCCCGTTATCGGAGATAATCCGTCGCGGAGTGCCGAACCGGTAAATAACGTGTGTCTTGAAGAAATGGAGGATATTCTCATTCTTCACTTCCCTTAGCGGTACTGCTTCTGCCTATTTAGAGAAGTAATCAGTTGTCGCCAAAATGAATCTATGTCCTCTGGACGATGCTGGTTCGATGGGCCCGATTATGTCGGTTCCCCACATTTCGAACGACCAGCTAGCCACCGTTGGATGTAGTGGGTTTGGATGCTGATGGATAAAGTTCCTGTGAATCTGGCACGAGTGGCACTGCTTCGCGTATTCGAGGCAGTCTTGGATCATCGTGGGCCAATAATAGCCCATCCTTTTGATCTTTAGTTTCATCTTTGGGCCGGCTTGGTGAGAACTGCATAGTCCGTCGTGAGTTTCTTGGACAACTCTCCTTGCCTCTTCAGCTCCCAGGCATCTCATCCATAAAGAGTCAAACGATCTCTTATACAGAGTATCATTGATGAATGCAAAAGAAAGAGCTCGTTTCATGAGCTGATGTCTCGAGGATGCATCTTCAGGTGTTCGACGGGATTTGAAGTAGTCTATAAAGACTTCCTTCCAATCCTTAGCCTTTTCCTGGTCTTTTATTTGTAAGGCCGTTTGCTCGGTCGCTCCTTTTTCTTCAGACGCCTCCGGATATATTTTTGCCGGTGCAAAAACCCGACGGCTTTGCACAACGATCCTCACATCATCGAGGTTCTCGTCGGCCAGTTCTTTAGCGAGCTTGGCTAATGCATCCGCCTTGTTATTCTCCGCACGCGGTATGCTGATTTTGTGCTATATTTTGTGATCAAAGAATTAATTACCGCAATCAAGAACGGCGTCGCTTGGTAGCTAGCCGGTGAGTACGGGTCGGTCCACAGGGATTTTGTGTATTCCCAATTTGTTTTAACGAGTTAATTCCAAACGGTGTTGAATTTATTATCACTAAAAACTAAGGTTGATCTAGACTAGGATTAAAACCTTGCTAGGGTTAGGTTTAGGTTAAGTTTGGAAAGTCAATATTCCTCACCGCTTTCTATGCCCTAATTAAGATCTATCAGGTGTTATGGTAATAATTAATAAAGTGGATTAGTACCATCGGGAAAGAACTAGGTTTCTTCCTCTAGGTTCTTATCCTTCCTTTCTTAATTCTTACCCTATCCTCCATGGAAAACATATACAACCGGTCTTTTATACTACGGTATCACCGCTACCTCGTGGGATAGGGTGCCATAGGGAGCGGTGTATGTATGTATGCATGGAGTCGTATAAAAATATGCGATGGGCAAGAAAGGGGTGAGAGATTTTCATCTCTCAAACATTTCCTATTCCTAACCCTAACAAGTGAGGAACTACTCACTCATTAGGGAATTGATAAACATGTTCTGAACTAATTAACTAGGACAAATAATAAAAGTTATACTAGGGCAGATAATAAAAGTTATATTAGGGCATAAAGAAAATTAACTAGGGCAATAAAAAGAAAACTTACTCTAATTTTTATTTGATGCTCTCTTCAAACATTTACATGAATTGAATTCTGAGTTTTGATAAATACAATGAGGCACAAAAAGTGGCATACCTCAAAAAGTGGTTTAGGGCTTTTATTTATAGATCATAGAAACCTTAGGGTTACATTCGATTCACATCTGCATTTACAATTTTACCCTAAAGAAGACTAGTCAACGCACAGCCACACCGCCACGAATTTTCACCGACACGAGCTTATTATGGCCGCGGAACCGCGGCCAAAACCCATGTTTGGCAGCGAATCCATGGCCAAAACCCATGTTTGGCCGCGGATCCGTGGCCATATAAAGGGCTTATGGGCTCTGCTTCTCTGGTAATTCTTCTCTGGTAATTCTCATGTTGCTTTTTCCTTGGCTTTTCTTCACTTGGTTTCTCAGATTGTCTTCTAGTTTTCTTCCAGATTTCCACAGTGCATAATGTCATGGACTTTACCGTTCGCTTCGTGTCGAAGTCTTGAACCTTGCGCTGCCTTTGTACTTTGTGAACTTGTTCATTGATCTTCGTTTATTCTCCAAACTGTAGGCTTGATCAAGATTCTTCCATTTGTTGGTCGTAGTCTCACTTTTGTATCGTCTTTTCATCATTTTTACTGTTTTTATTCCGAGAACATGTAACCTGCAACTATGCAGCAGACATGGATCAAACGCACCTGTTTATTTGTAAAATGAATAAGAATGGGGAATATAATAATGCCAAATTATGATATGAACATATGCTTTCCAAGATGTAGGAAGGAATTTGAGTCAGCAGTTGCTGCACTCTATCGCTGTACTTCACCAGCTCTGGCTTGCATGTTTGATAGTTGCCGTTTACTTGACTAATGATCAGCTGGGAGTCTTCGTAAATGAGGAGATCCTCAATTCCCATGTCGACGGCGATCTCAAGATCTGCTATCAAAGATTCGTATTCGGCTTCATTATTCATCCTCGGCTCTGTTAAGGAGAAGGCAAAGCACATTATCCCTCCTTGTGGAGTCACGAAGATGAGGCCTACCCCTGATTTGATTATGGGAGTGCTTTGTTTGCGCTTCTTCATGGAAGATTCTCCATCGAAATAGAGTTCCCATCGGGTATCATTTTCTCTTCTCTCCTCGTCGATTGTGTCAAACGCGTGTTCGTCTGGCAATTCACAGTTCAAAGGAGAATCGGCGGGTATCGGATACTCAGCGAGGAAGTCGGCGATGGCTTGGCCTTTCACTGCCTTGAGGGGACGATAAGTTATCGAGAACTCCATCAAGAGCAGGGCCCATTTAGCGAGTCGTCTTGTTAATATGGCCTTTGACATCAAATATTTGAGGGGATCCACCTTTGATATGAGATGGACCTCGTGTGACAATGCATAGTATCTGAGCTTTGTTATCGCAAAGATTAACGCCAGGCAGTGTTTTTCGATGGGGGAGTAATTGCTTTCTGCCCCCAGGAGAACTCGACTCAAATAGTAGAGGGCTCTCTCTTTCCCTTGGTCGTTCTCTTGTGCCCATAATGCGCCTAGAGAACCTTCGAGGGCGGTTGTATACAGAATGAGAGGCTTTCCCTTGATTGGCGCGGTTAGCACCGGAGGATTCTGTAGGTATTGCTTGATTTCGTCCAGTGCACTTTGGCATTTGCGATCCCAGACGAACGGGGTCCCTTTCTTCATCAGGTGACTGTAGGGACGGTATTTGCCGGAGAGGTTAGCTATGAACCTCCGGATGTACGCGAGCTTTCCTTGGAGAGACCGCAGTTGCTTGAGAGTCCTTGGAGGAGGCATTTCCATGATCGCCTTGATCTTCGACGGGTCTATCTCGATGCCTCGGTGTCGGACAACGAATCCTAGGAACTTGCCCGATGAAACTCCGAACACGCATTTGAGAGGGTTCATCTTCAAGTTGTATTTCCGAAGGCGCTGAAACACGATCTTCAGATGCTCTAAATGTTCCTCGTATGATTTGCTTTTAACCACGAGGTCGTCGATATAGCATTCGACGATTTCATGTATGAGGTCATCGAAGATCTTCGTCATGGCTCTCTGATAGGTGGCACCAGCATTCTTTAGACCGAAGGGCATCACCTTGTAGCAGAATATGCCCAAAGGGGTCCAGAAAGCGGTATGATTCTGGTCTTCAGGATGCATCTTTATTTGATTGCACCCTGATGATCCGTCCATGAAGGAGAAGACTTCGTGTGTGGACGTATTATCTATCATCAGCTCAGTGACTGGTACTAGAAAGTCGACCTTCGGGCAAGTTTTGTTGAGATCCCGAAAGTCCAAACAGATGCGCACCATCCCATTTTTCTTCATCACTGGGACGATGTTGGCAATCCAGTCAGGGTATTGAACTTCTTGGATGAAGCCGGAGTCGATTAGCTTCTTGACCTCGGCGTTGATGCTTATTTCAAGCTCGAGCCGTATTCTTCTCGGTGCTTGTTTGATCGGCTTGACGTCCGGGGATATCGCCAATTTGTGCACAGCAATCTCTGGATCTAGTCCCGGCATCTAAGAATAGTTCCATGCAAAACAGTCTTTATACTGCATGATCACGTCTTTGAGCGTCGCCACCTTTTCTTCAGACAACAACTCACTGACGAACGTCGGCCGTGGGTCGTTTGCCGTCCCCAAGTCGATTTTTCTGAGGTGATGGGTTAGCGTTTGCTGCCGTCTGAGCGAGCATCTCCTGTAGCTTTTCACGTTGCAGTTGAACTTTTATCACGGATCGAGTTTGAGGTCGATGACTAATAGAAGCTCGAACTTCGTCTTTGGAATTCACCGCATAGACTATGTGAACTACCATGCCCCCAGATTTGGGGTGTTGGAGTTTTTGGCCTTTGGAGTTTGCTTCGAGCACTTGAGCTTTATTGGGCCTCCTTTTTTTTCGAAAAGCCGCTTTGGTTTTGGGAGGAACCGCTGTATCAGGATCCGTCTTGGGGCGAGTCCCCTTCACCTGCTTCCACACCTTATATATAGATGAGGAAAGTTGTCTCAGAGAGCGAACTCGTTTCTGCTCTCGTGGGATCTCCATAGGCTGCGGAGACCTCTTTAATATTGCGGTAGGAGAACTTTGTCTGGCCCATCACAACAATTTGAAGCTGTTCCCAGTTGGAATAACAACATTCACCACTGGGGTTGAACATGACCATATGGAGGACTGCCCCCAGCTCATTTTGTATGATGCTGATATCGACGTCGACCGTTTCTTACGGTCAGGATTTGACTAGCTCCAGGATTTTGCCGAGCCTGCCCCCTGTTTCCTTTGAGAGCCTAAATATCCTGCCCTGTGCATCGACCTTGGTCCTTGGCAGGTGCCAGTTGTTGGAGGACTGATTCCATCGGCAAAGCTGCTGCTTGGGGAGCCCGCTTGTGGAAGACAGACTTTCTCTGGGCTTCCTCCATCGGCGTTGAGGCACCGGGGGTGGGAGGTGGGAGTATCGACCTAAAGAGAAGCCCGTTGATTTCTTGAAGAGCTGGATTGCAGAGATTTGAGCCTGCAAGTGGCCTCCACTTGACCCCACCAGATATGACAGAGCCTGAGCTGCTAGGGTAGAAGCAAACGCCATTCTTCATAAAGACGAAGCGCCGACTTCGGTATCCACTCCCCTAAGGGCAACCACAAACATATACACCGCGATTATCTGATCACGGGAAAAACACGACACACGAAGTGTGGAGTGGAAAGAGGAAAAGGTCCCACCGGGCATGCCAGAATATGTTCCCCTTCGAAACACAGACGCGAAACCGCGAAGGTCCGTCTTGCCTGAATTTGGGGGCAGATGCTAATTGGTGCTATCCGTCCACCTCTCCGAAGATGCCAAGTTGATTTATGACACCATGTATCGAAGGTTTAAACGGATGCGACCGATGTAGCAGACTTCATCAGATTCCCCCTCGTTGAGGGGTTTTTGATTGTGGGGACGCTCTTCCCTGCAGGTGCAAGCCCCTGCAGTTACGTTACTGCATCGTGGTAACCACTTTCTCCTTCTCCAGATGGTCACTTCGTGTCATGGGTGTTTGTTTTGTTTTTGGTTGCCCGTGGATTGTATACGGAGACTAATTTATGTTGTCGCCCGTAGGGCGTGGATTAGTCCAAATCCGTATTTTCTTAGATTTGGGTTTGGGGGTTGGGTTTAAGGATACGTTAGTCTCATTTGAAACTAAGATCAACTTAAACGTTTGTTAAGGATACGTTAGCCTAATTTTTAGATTAAGATCAACTTAATGGGATCATTTAGATCCAACAATAGAGCATTCGGGCTCTATTGCTTAGTTTAGGTACGTTGCAGTCGATTACCAGGTTAAGAACATGGTGGTCCAATGTTAGTTTAAGGACATCTCGGTCCATGGGCTTAAGGACCTCACAGTCCGAGGTTAAGGACATCATAGTCCGTGGGTTTTAAAAGACCCCACAGTCCGAGGTTAAGGACATCATAGTCCGTGGGTTTTAAAGGACCCCACAGTCCGAGGTTATGGACATCATAGTCCGTGGGTTTTAAAGGACCCCACAGTCCGAGGTTAAGGACATCATAGTCCGTGAAATGTATGGTTGTCGGGACCCGTCATCTCTCTGAAGACGTTGAAGGATTACAACGACAAATATCAGAGGAGTAAAGAGATGTACCCTTGAACCAATGTGGGTTGAGAGACCTGTAGTCCAATTGGGACTAAGATCTTTTAAAATATTTATGAGCAGACGGGCTCAATTGATATGAGTTGAGGACTTATGGCCAATCTTGGGCTCAGTCCAATCAAGTTAAAATGTTTTAACATTTATTTTGGGCTGTTGAGCTTTTATTTGGGCTTAGCCCTTTTAACAATGCTGAGCATTGATTTGTATCCTGACAATATTTTTGTCTTTTATTGAATGCTGAGCATTCAATCATAGCTCTGGGGTTTATTAAAAAACAGTTTATGTTCTGTCAACGCAGCATATGGTGCGCTTGGCGCTTTGCGCCAGTCAAAGAGCGCAGTGCGCTTCTGCCAAGTAGCGCACACGTGAGGGACACATGTTGCGCTTGGCGCTAAGCGCCAGATGATGGACGCATGGTGCTAGTTTATGAGCGCATTGCGCTATTAGTTTAGTGGCCCACACATAAGGGACACGTGGTGCGCTTGGCGCTGAGCGCCAGTCTATAATCGCAGTGCGCTATATTTGGAGCGCTAAGGCTCTAGAGCGCTTTGCGCTAATCTTTGAACGCTGAGGCGCTTCTGTTAAGTAGCGCACAAGTGAGGAGCACGTGTTGCGCTTGGCGCTGAGCGCCAGTCTTAAGTGCAGAGCTCTATCTTATAAGCGCAAGCGCTAACAGATCAACTTTTGATCCCAAAAGAGACTTTGTCTCAAGATTCTAAGAACAAGGGTTCTTATTTTTTATAGGAGATGCTTCAATCTCTTGTATTGATAAAAGGCTTTGCCTTTATGGATCTATGATCCTTAAGAGAGTTGAATTATTCTTTCCCCCCTCTGTTTATAATGAGATGCTCATGATCTCTTCTTGTAAAAGTGTAACAACCCTAAATTTCCTATACAAAATTTTTTCAAATATATTTTTTTCAAAATCCATAAAGGGGTATTTATTGCCTGAGTACAAGACTTAAGTAATTAATTAGCAATTTAATTACAAGAAGCAGCTTGCAGCTCATTGGTAATACCTTGCATTGCTGAACCAAGCCACCAGAGTTCAAATCCCATGCCCCACATTATTTCTAATATTTATTTTGTTTTAAATTTTATAGAAGCCTAACAATCCACACAAGATAACTCCCAAACTTTCTACTGAACGTGAAAAACTGAAGGTACCAGAGGCTTCACCAGGAGACCCCCCACCTCCCAAGCCCCTGACTCGGCCCGACTCGGCCGAGTCGGCCGGCGGACCGGCCGACTCAGGCCGGCGCCGCCAGCCGGACTCGGCCGGACGGCCGAGTCGTCAACTGGGAATTTGTGAATCTTGGCCTCCCCTACCCCCCTGTATAGTCTATTTATTTAGATCGGTTCTAGAGAAGCCATAAAGTCCCTTTTACTCCATTTTTTTTAATGCATTTTAACATATTTTTTACATTTTTTAATTTAAACTCTTCACTAGCCTAACCCTATAAATACCATCCCTACCCTCTACCCTCTCACCCCAAACTCTGAGCCAACTCTAAAAAATTCTCAAGAAAACTTGTGTACTTTGAAAACGTGCACGAAGTGAAGGTACAACGAACTTCCGACGATCATTCTAGGAGATCCCGGCAACAAAGAGACGCACCAGCGACTCTTCCCGTTCTATCTCTTTCTCCTAATTGTCCAAAACCCGTAAGTCCCCAACTTCTATCTCTCTTTTCTTTTCTAAAATACGGATTTACAAAACCCGACGGAATCGGAACAAATCCGATTTCCGATTCGGTTTCTTATAAAACTTCACTTCTCGTTAATACAATTATGCTTAAACTCTCTCATGTTGACTATTAAACACTAATCAACCAAATTGATCAATTTTCATTTCATAAAATGATGGCTATTTCAATTTATCGTATTTTTCACTTAAATACCATATTGTTTCAATTCTACATTTAACTCCATTAAACTTGCTATACCTTTAAGTAGATCACGAGGTAACGACCTACCTCCTCACACACTCCTATGCAATATAACACGATACGCTCGAGAACTTAGAATACGAGAAAACAAATATTTTCATTTAAATACCCTTTACTTAATAAAACCATTTTTAAAAGATTTAGTATTGATACATCTTTACAAATATATACCACTTATTATGGAAATAGGACAAGGTTGTGGGCATTCAGTCATTTATCTAAACCTGACTTTGTGGTGTCTAGGCCAGACAAGTGAGAAATGTAACTTTAAAAGGCCCGTTTCACGGTGATACGTGGGCGGATTCCTCCTTTCTTCACTTGTACTTACCTGGCCACAATTGGCGGTGAAGAGCCGATTTGAGGTATCTCACAACTTGTCGCTTTGGACCAGTTAGGAGCAGTCTAGTTGACTTAGGAGAGCCTAGAACATAGAATACGGGAAAACGATACTTTTTCATTTAAATACCATAATTAATAAAACCGTTTTTCTTAATGATTAGTATTTATACAAATCTTTGCAAAGCACCGCTACAACCCATTTGGGGAACCCGTTCAGAAGGTGCGGATTATCTCACATCCTTGGGCTTAGTAGTGCGAGATTCAGACCTCCACAAGGAGCATTCGGTCTCGAAAGATTTAAAATACGACATTTTAAGAAAACGAGACTTCTAGAATATTATAGATATATACAAAACTTATTTTCATATAAATATATGTGTATGTAACATAAACATATCTATTTTTGAAGTATTATAAATATTCCACCTTTTCTACAATATCACAAGAATCAATTTTACACTAAAATAGCATGAATTCCATACAAATCAATATTACAAATAAATACCTTTATTTATGAAATTAAGATATTTTCACTAGAAATATCACAATGCAAAATCTACATTCTTTACAACTCTAAAGACGATTAATAAATACTTGGGGTTTATGTTGAAAAGTATATAAAAGTATTTTTACATAAAACCCCTCAAGTTCTATAAATTACCCTAAGGACCCTAGTAAACATAGGTTTAAGCGGGACCAATCTCTTGAGCCTCAGGGAGCCGGAGAAGTGGGTGCTTGCCTATCTAAGCGAGACAAATTAATAAAAACAATCAGGACTTCAATTTACTTTGCTAATTGTTTGACTCAGAGTGAGTATCATTATAATCTGACTTGAATATGATTCAAGTACAATATACAGTCTACAATCTATAATCTACAGTCTACAATCTACAATTTTCAATATTACAATTCAACATGAATCCATGAATCCAATTATCAATCTATACAACTTGACCGAACCGAACCATGGATATACATTCCATTTACATGGTTCTCCAGTTATTCCATTTACATGATTCTACGGTTACATCCGTTTACAGATATCATGGTTTTGGTTAGTCATCCAAATATACAATCAATACAAGTTACAATACAACATAATACAATCAAAACACTACGGGGTTTAAGGGGTAGACTGTTACGGAAGGTGTTAAAAGTGGCACGAGACTGCAAGATTTAAGACACCTAACATGAATCCAATTACCGTTGTTCCGGGCCTTCTAACGGAGCATTGTACTCTATATTCCGTTTGCCCCGGTCTCTAGTATATAGAGACCCCTCTCGTATACACTGACATTCTTCTATACCAAGCTACAAACAATAGCGTTAATACAACATTACAACAATATAATACAAGATTAAAAGCTACTCTCTCTCTCTTACTCTCTGTCTATTTCTCCTTTATCTTTGGGACTTATCGAGCGACCTGTTCGCTGACGACATTCTATTTCTTTCTTCTTTGAATGTCGTCAGGTGTTTTGGACCCGTCAGAGAACAAGCCCACTGCTGAAGACTTGGATCAGTTTGCTGAAGACCCAGAGTTTTAGTTTCATTGTACACATTTCCTTTCAGTACTTTGCATTCCTGTTATGCCATTGTTTAGGCATCGCTTTTATTTCAGTTGTATTTACTTTTCAAGCATTGCACAAAAGAATGTTAATAAATAAAGTTGCTGTTCAGTTTATATATCTTGTCTCTTGTGTATTTACTTTTATATTTCTTAGATACGCTTAGCGTATTTACTTCTGAGTAAATACGTAGCGGACCAGTCGCGTCCCCTTCGCCGTATACCGGGAAGCGGGGCGTGACAGGTTTTGTTGGTGGCCCATGCATGTCAGAGCTGTATAGATACCTAAGCAATATAAAACACAAGAACCAGCAACTAAAACATTCTTTACAATTCATGTTCCTTGAATCTTACAATTTCATATTCCTTGAATCTTATCATTTTATGTACTTGAATCTGTCTTAACCCAAAATTTTCTTCAAGGTTATGGATTCCCCGAACATCACCAGCACCAATGTCAACAACACACCTCCACCACTACCTCTCACACCTGATGTTCCTGCGCCACCCACTGAGCAAACGGTTCTACTTGAGGCGATCCGCAGCCTCCTTGAAGGACATCAACAACTCCTGAACCGTCCCGAGACTGACGCACCTGGGGTAAAGCATTTCAGGGCTTTACATCCCAAGCAGTTCTCTGGAAAGGGAAGCCCACTGGAAGCTGAGGAATGGGCTCAAAGTATCGAGGATGATCTGGCAGCAGCACAAGTGCCAGAACTAGCTTGGGTCCGAGTTGCGAAGCTACAACTCACGGACAAAGCACGGAACTGGTGGAAGGCGGAAGAAAGCCGTCTTGATCAGCCCATTGAATGAAAGACTTTTCACGATAAGTTCGACGCGAAGTACTTCCCTGTGACTGCCAGGTTTGCCATGGAACAGCAGTTCATTCATCTACAACAAGGTTCGATGTGGGACAAGTCAGTAGATGGGTATGACGCTGAATTCACCATGCTCAGTCGATTTGCGGCACACCTGATACCGACGGATGAGATCAGAGCCCGTCGATTTCAACAAGGCTTGGACACAGAAATTCAGGCTGCACTAGCCACAGGGAAATTTCTGACTCATGAAGATGCTCTGGAAGCTGCCCGCAGTTATGAGGCAGTAATAAAGGCGAGGGGCAGACCCTAATCTGCCGGTTTGAAACGCCCTGCCACTCAAATAGCAGGAGGAGCCTCTTCCAGGCCATCGTTTGAACCCAGGAGACCAGAAGAAACCAATAACCAGTCGAGTCTAGATTTCTGCTACTACTGCAGAAGAAAAGGGACACTTGTGGAAGGACTGTAGGCGCGCAAAAGGCCTGTGTCTAATTTGTGGCGCATCCAACCACGGAATTGGGAACTGTCCTTATAATAGCAACTCAGCTCACATACCCACCAACCACTCGCAGCGGCCGGCTATCCAGACTCCTGCACCTCGTTTTGCACTACCTGCTCCGCCACCTGCACAGCCTACTCGCCAATTCCAATAGGCAATGAGGACATGCCTCGAGGGCAGAGAAACAAGCCCCAAAGACAGAATGTGCCTCCAGCTAGAAGGAATGTACCACGGCGACAGACTTTCACATTAGCAGCCGTAGAAGCCGAAACTGTAGGTCAAGGTAACACCAGTAAGTCTATCTCACACTTTTTAAAACCCTTGCACCATCTTCTTATACACTATCTATACTCCAGTCACCAACTTTTCTTAAATTTGTTACACTTTCCTTTTATAAATTTCGAGGACGAAATTTTTATAAGGAGGGTAGAATATAACAACCCTAAATTTCCTATACAAATTTTTTTCAAATATTTTTTTTAAAAATCCATAAAGGGGTATTTATTGCCTGAGCACAAGACTTAAGTAATTAATTAGCAATTTAATTACAAGAAGGAGCTTGTAGCTCATTGGTAATACCTTGCATTGCTGAACCAAGCCACCAGAATTCAAATCCCATGCTCCACATTATTTTTAATATTTATTTTGTTTTAAATTTTATAGAAGCCCAAGAGTCCACACAAGATAACTCCCAAACTTTCTACTGAACCTGAAAAACTGAAGGTACCAGAGGCTTCACTAGGCGACCCCCACCTCCCAAGCCCCTGACTCGGCCCGACTCAGCCGAGTTGTCAACTGGGAATTTGTGACTCTTAGCCTCCCCTACCCCCCTGTATACTCTATTTATTTAGATCGGTTCCAGAGAAGCCATAAAGTCCCTTTTACTCCATTTTTAATGCATTTTAACTTATTGTTTACATTTTTTAATTTAAACGCTTCACCTAACCTAACCCTAGCCTAACCCTATAAATACCATCCCTACCCTCTACCCTCTCACCCCAAACTCTGAGCCAACTCTAAAAAATTCTTAAGAAAACTTGTGGACTTTGAAAACGAGCACGAAGCGAAGGTACGGCGAACTTCCGACGATCATTCTAGGAGCTCCGGGCTACAAAGCGACGCACTGACGACTCCTTCCGTTCTATCTCTTCTTCCTAGATGTCCAAAATCCGTAAGTCCCCAACTTCTACCTCTCTTTTCTTTTCTAAAATACGGATTTACAAAACCCGACGGAATCGGAACAAATCCGATTTCCGATTCGGTTTCTTATAAAACTTCACTTCTCGTTAATACAATTATGCTTAAACTCTCTCATGTTGACTATTAAACACTAATCAACCATATTGATCAAGTTTCATTTCATAAAATGATGGCTATTTCAATTTATCATATTTTTCACTTAAATACCACATTGTTTCATTTCTACATTTAACTCCATTAAACTTGCTATACCTTTAAGTAGATCACGAGGTAACGACCTACCTCCTCACACACTCGTATGCAACATAACACGATACCCTCGAGAACTTAGAATACGAGAAAACAAACATTTTCATTTAAATACCCTTTACTTAATAAAACCATTTTTAAAAGATTTAGTATTGATACATCTTTACAAATATATACCACTTATTATGGAAATAGGACAAGGTTGTGGGCATTCAGTCGTTTATCTAAACCTGACTTTGTGCTGTCTAGGCTAGACAAGTGAGAAAGGTAACTTTAAAAGGCCCGTCTTACGGTGATTCGTGGACGGATCCCTCCTTTCTTCACTTGTACTTACCTGGACACAATTGGGATGAAGAGCCGATTTGAGGTATCTCACAACTTGTCGCTTTGGACCAGTATAGTTGACTTAGGAAACCCTAGAACATAGAATACGGGAAAACGATACTTTTTCATTTAAATACTATAATTAATAAAACCATTTTCCTTAATGATTAATATTTATACAAATCTTTGCAAAGCGCCGCTACAACCCATTTGGGGAACCCGTTCGGGATGGTGCGGATTATCGCACATCCTCGGACTTAGTAGTGCGAGATTCAGGCCTCCACAAGGAGCATTCAGTCTCGAAAGATTTAAAATACGACATCTTAAGAAAACGAGACTTCTAGAATATTATAGATATATACAAAACTTATTTTTATATAAATATATGTGTATGTAACATAAACATATCTATTTTTGAAGTATTATAAATATTCCACCTTTTCTATAATATCACAAGAATCAATTTTACACTAAAATACCATGAATTCCATACAAATCAATATTACAAAAAAATAGTTTTATTTATGAAATTAAGATATTTTCACTAGAAATATCACAATGTAAAATCTACATTCATTACAACTCTAAAGACGATTAATAAATACTTGGGGTGTGTTCCCCTCCGAACGGCGGCGACGACGTGAGGACGTCTAGCCTGAGATTCGGGGCAGAAGCTATTTGGTTTTATCCGTCCACCTCTCCGAAGATGCCAAGTTGATTTATGGCACCATGTATCGGAGGTTTAGACGGACGCGGCCGATGAAGCAGACTTCGTCAGATTCCCCCTCGTTTGAGGGGTTTTTGATTGTGGGGACGCTCTTCCCTGCAGGCGCAAGCCCCTGCAGTTAATTACGCTACCGCATCGTGATAGCCACTTTCTCCTTCTCCAGAATTTCACTTCGTGTCGTGTGTGTTTATTTTGTTTGTGGATGCCCGTGGATTGTATACGGAGACTAAGTTATGCCGTCGCCCGTAGGACGTGGATTAGTCCAAATCCGTATTTACTTAGATTTGGGTTTGGTGTTTTAGTTTAAGGATACGTTAGCCATATTGAGGCTAAAATCAACTTAAACGTTTGTTAAGGATACGTTAGTCTGATTCGAGACTAAGATCAACTTAACGGGATCGTTTGGATCCGACAAGAGAGCAATTAACTCAATTGTTCCAATTTAGGGACGTAGTGGTCCATAGGTAGTTTAAGGACATTGCGGTCCATTGAATGTATAGCCGTCGGGACCCGTCACCTCTCTGACGTCGTTGAAGGATTACAACGATAGGAGTCAGAGGAGTTCGGAGATGTACCCTCGAACCGGATGTAAATTGATTTATGAGAGCAACCGTGCTCAGTCAATTTAATTTGAGGACTTACGGCCATGATTGGGCTAAGTCCAGTTGGGAATATTCAACGTTTTTATTTATCTTTGACCTATTAGGCCTGTGCTAGGGCTTTGCCCCTTTTTAATAATGCACTGCATTTTTGTTTTGTTTGGGCTCTGCCCTTTTAATGCATTGCATTTTTGTTTTGTTTGGGCTCTGCCCTTTTAATGCATTGCATTTTTGTTTTGTTTGGGTTCTGTCCTTTTATAAATGATACAGAGTATCTGCTTTATTTGGGCTCTGCCCTTTTAATACATTGCATTTTATTTTGGCCTGCTAGGCCTTTTTGATTTGGGCTTGGCCCTTCAGTAAACAATGCAGTGCATTTGTCAGGCACTTTGCGCCAATCATTGAGCGCAAGCGCATGTGGAGGTGACACGTGTCACGCTCTGGTGAACGCGAGCGCAACAGCGCAGTGCGCCGCGTCAGTGCGCTGCGCTGTTGCGCCGCTGACACGTGGCGCTCTCTGATGGCTTGCGCCAACTCAGGAGCGTAACAGTGCAGTTTTCCAAGTGCAAGGCACTGTTTCAATAACTCGATCCAATTTTGGATTCAAGAAAAGAATTTTTCTGAAATTCCAGAACCAATGGTTCATAAAAAGTGCAAGGCACTGTTATTATTTATTTTTTATTGAAGATCATTGATCTTGTTCTTAGATCAATGATCTATTTAGAAGAAATTCTTCTATTATAAAGGTTTTTACCTTTTTCTTGAGTTTCTTTTCAAATTTCTTCAGAGTTGAAGTTCTTGATGATTCTCGATGTTGATGATCATTTGAATTGGGGTCTAGGGGTCTTTATATAGTGCCCATAGATTTGTTAAGTTTGTTAAAGAGATCATTCTTTGAGTGATTTGGGGAATTTTCCCCACCGTTGGATCTTTGATCCAAGGGCTTCTGTTTTACAGAAGACAATCTTCTTGTTTTAACAAGAACAGAAGTATCTTACTAGAATTTTAATTCTGTTTGGCGCAAACTCCCCAGCACGTGACACGTGTCATGCAGCGCACAGCGCAGCGCAACTGCGCTGACACGTGTCGCCAAGCGCACTGCGCTGACATGTGTTGCCCAGCGCACAGCGCAGCGCAATTGCGTTTGCGCTGACACGTGTCGCGTTGCGCTTGCGCAACTGAAGCGTTGCTTCCTTTAATTTTTGTTTTAAATAGAGCCTTGCTCTGATTGGGCGTGCTGCCTTGGGCGCTGCGCTGACGTATCAATTTCTGAAACGTGGCTCGTTGCGCGTAGCGCACGGGATTTGAAGCATTGCTTCAATTTTTTGAATTTTTGAAATTCAAACAGAGCTTTGCTCTGATTGGGGGAAACAAATGCCCCCCACCGTTGCGCTCACGTGGCGCACACGTGAGTGTAGCGGTGACAAGATCCCAACGGTCGGATCAACTCAGGAGTTGAAGGGGCGCATGCGTCTATAAATAGGACCCTTGGTCCTCAGTAGATGATTACCATCTTCAAGATTTTATTTTCAGAGCCCTGCTCTTTTAAGAACTTCAGAGCCTTGCTCTTGTTTTTCAAGAACTTCAGAGTTCAAACTCTAGAACATTTTAGGTAAAATTTAACTTAAATAAATTAAATTAATTTTAATTAACAGAGCTTTGCTCTCATAGATCTTTGATCTAAAGAAAACCCCTTTGGGGTTTCACCAACAGAGCTTTGCTCTCAAGAATCCATAGATCTGAAGAGATCTTGTTTCAGGGTTTTTTAACCCATGAACAGAGCTTTGCTCATGGGCCAAAAGTAGATCTCTTTAATCTAAAAAAAGAAGAACTCCTAAGAGTTTTCATGGATCTTTAGGATCCCAAATTTTTTTTTTTTAATCTTTAGGAGTTTAAAGAAATTTTTTCTTTTAATAGATTTTCTCATCATTATCATAGAGCTAGGCTCTTTTAAGGAATTTTATTCCCCTGAGACCAGAGTTTGACAAGTGTCACTCTGTGACAGAGGTTTGCTCTGAAAGAGGAGATTTTCTCCTTGTCTCTAGGGATTTTTATTATTAATGAGAATATTCTCTTGGGGATTAACTGACAGTCTCATTCAATGATGGGGTTGTCTTATTAACTGATGCATTGTCATCCAGATTTTGTGGGTCCCCCTTTGGTCCCCTACCCACTGCACTGCAGTGTGGTGTAATTAATTTTAATTTAATTTTAATTAATTTTTTAATTTAATTAATTAATTAATTTTTTAATTTAATTAATTAATTAATTTTTTAATTTAATTAATTAATTAATTAATAATTTTTTTTATTTTTTTTTAAAACGCCAAGCGTTGGAATTACAACACTAACGGCTAATTTTGTCCCCTTGCAGTGAACATGTCTTTCGATACCTCATTCCCGTTTGTTCGTTCGGAGGAAGAATTCCCCGAAGCACCCGTAGATCGTGAGGTCCTAGCTATGATCAGGGACCACAACCCGGAATATAAGAATCTTCACCTTTGGGGGTCGTGGTACAACCATATTATCATGGGTCGACAGAGCTTTTCGTGCGCAGTACCGTCAGAGCCTATTACGGCGATCCACTATGCCAGCCCACCCCCGGTGCAGTATGCCGTGGAGATGGTTGATTGGAATTCAAAGTGTTTTCTTCATCCTGCTATAGATGCAATTCCGGTTCAGCGTCCTATGGTTTTGGATATCCTGGGACACCGTATTTGTCAAGGCGAGGCGCGACCTTAGGGGCAATCATATAACATAGATCTGATCCCCCGCCATCCGATCGGCTATCTGCCATGTGCTCGCTACATTCTGTCGACGAAGAAGTCGCATTTGATAAGGATAGGGTTGTACACTGCAGTTTACATTTCCCTCTTCCAATATCCCACGCTTCCCACCTGGTGGTTTAAGGCCTTTTTGGAGCAGTGGAACATTCCTACTCACACTTTCCTCGTAATGGACCGGGAAGTGTCGATTTCTTTGGAGGAATTCACAGAGGTCTCCGGCTTACCGGTTATAGGGGAGCACTTTGAGGAGTTGCTTCCTACAGACGAATATGTCTTCGGTGCTAAGCTGGCAGTAAGGGGCCTCACTCCGGAGAATGCTGTTCAACATCAATTTCCAAGTTTGATCAAAGTGTTGAACATTTATGAGGCCTTTTTTATCGAACGTGGGAGCCGCGGAGTTAGCTTCGAGGATTTCATCGCTCGATTCCTTCACCCAAACGTCCTCTCGGCAGAAGCTGCTAAGTTTGCCACACTTGATGACCCTTTCGGTCTAGGTTTAGATAACCTGCCGGCGAAGGAAATAGACCAAAAGGGTTTTTTCCTTCCTAACTCCCCAATTGTGTCTTTTGCGGAAGTTGCAGCCCCCGGGATGGACGATGAAGCTTTCTTCTTAGGATTTCTTGGGCTATGGCTGAGTTGGTTTGCGCTCCCGATGCATTCTCGCCGTATGCGGCCCTCTGTCTTTTACCCAGCTCAGCGAATGACCATTGGGGTAAAAGTGTCTATTGGGATCGCCGGCTTAGCACACCTGTATCACGGCCTTAGTCAAGCGGCGGATGCTAATGAGCCTGGGGTACTGCACGTGATCTTCCCGATGCACTACTTCGTATCATGGCTTGAGCTACATACATTGGGCGTCTTCGGTATGCACAAAAGGCCCTCGTTCTATGACAGGTGCAGCTTCCCTCGAATCATACGACTGATTGGCGCCTCAATTATGACTCCATCGCCACGGAATGCCAGGGGTTTGCTCCTTCGCCCCCACACCGTTGGAGACGGGGTGTCTTTCATTGACAAAGTGTTGACTATTGGAAAGGTATCAACCACCACAATGCGGCCATTGCAAGACACTTTCAAAGATGGGGCCTCAGTTTTGACGGCCCGAAGACCCTCCATCTATATTCTATCAGACCGGGCTTCCTGGTGTTTAGGCAGAACGGTGCGGCGATTTTCATGAGATACAACCTGCATCGTTTCGCCCAACAACTGAGCTACAATCAAGGGGTACCATTGGAGGCTTTCTTACTGGAACCTGCTGCTACTGAAGAATGGATGGAGAACGCGCTGCATCACTTCATGCGTCTGAATACGGGTTCTCATTTTTTATCAGCGAGCCGGCTTGCGCCCCATGACTCCTCAATGCATATACAAAATGGTACAATGATTCGACGGGCGCCGTTATAAAGGAAGAAAAGCGATTGCTGGTCGACCGTAAGGGTGTGCCTCCAGGTAGCGACCGCAAAGCCCCTCTGGTGCCAAGGACCCCGGTAGTTCCCCCGCTGAAAGATGCTAGAGCCGGACCACCGCGTGTGCAGAGTCCTCCACGCGGATTGCCGCTTCCCGATACTGCGGATGCACCACCAGTGCCCTGTGCTCCAGTGGAGACAGTAGTTGTGGCTTCGCCGGAGTCTGGTGTGGGCGCGGACATCGGGGCCTGCCGCCCCAAGGTGCCCGCAAAGCGCAAGTCGATCCCGGGTGCACCCAGGGCTGGTGGGCAGAAGAGGAAAAAGAAGTCTCTCTTCTCAACCGACGTTGCGTTCGGTCAGGAACCCTACGCTCCCTATAGCGAGGGCCTAGGTGAGTACGGGACCAACAGGGGATTAGTTATGCCGCCGGATGACACGGACCTGGCGGCCACCATCGCAGCTTCAGAGCGATTGGGGAGGCGCGACGCGTGGCTAGCTAAGCTTGCGCAATCGGGTAATTACTAGTCGCATTTTTTTATTGCATTATATCTTTATTATTGCCTTTGACTAACGTTTTCCCCCTCTTTTCTTCAAACAGGCATCACCACTGAAGAAGCCATTGCTGCTTCCCTCAAAACTTTCCAAGAGGAGGAACGACTCAGAGCGTCCTTAGGCCTTGGTACATTTCGATTCATTAAGTCTTTATTCTTCTTTTGTTATGGTCGATCTAATCCCCCTTTTTTTATCGCAGGAACCACAATGCCGGTCCCGCCAGGTGACGAAGAGACTCTTCCCGGGCCATCCGTTGATGTTTCGGCCTCTTCGGGGTTACCGTGAGAGACCCGACTTGAAGAGCCGATGAGAGATGCCTTGAAGGCTCTGGAGGCAACTCTAAACGAGGACGACGACACCTTGATGAAGGAAGCGTCGAAGAGGTCCATCGCGACGGCCCGGGAGGAGAGGAAGCGGTTGAGGCCCGAAGCGAAGGCACGCATGGCTGCTTTGGCCATTGGAGCGGGCCCAAGCACCGTCCCTCGTGCTGATACTCCCTCAGAAGAGCCCCGGTCGCCTTGTCTACAGCTCACAGACAGGCGGTGCGCGCAAATAGGGAGGCTAACGATAAGTCCACCTCAGGTAATATTTCTTTCAAAATTTTGTTGTAAGAATTATAAATCTGTCGGTTCTTATATATTCTGTCCTGCAGGGCCAAGTCTAACCGAGGGGGAGGCGGAGACCGTCGAACCTGAGGGGCCAGAGGAAGAGGTATTGGTCGAACCCAAGCCGATGGCGGACGAAACAACCGGGATTGCTGGGCCCGAGCTAGTGGCTGACGAAATGGTCACGTCCACTATGCCTGAGAAGGTGGCCGATGCCGAGCCCGAGGCAGCAGCGGACGGAGCGCTTGAGACCGATGACCCCGTGGCAACGGTGGAAGAGACGGCCGCGACTGCTGAGCCCGAGGGAGTAGCGGGTGAGGTGGATATGATTCCTGAGGACGAGCCGACCACTCTTTCTCAAGAGTCTGGCAATGCTCCGATCATTGCTCTCCCCGCCTACGGCCCTCCGCCGTCTCCTGGCCTCGCGAGCACGACGACGGCCCCCGTAGAGTCCGGGGATGAGGCCACGGGTGGTGGACTTATGTCGATGGAGGAAGGAGACGCCTCCGTCTCGGCTGGAGGCTCATCAGGTAAATTTCGGATTACTGTCCTTTTTTCTTTATCTTGCAATCTTTCTTGACAGGTTTATCCTTGTTTTTAACGCAGGTGCGTCCAGTGCCGATGCTCCATTGCTCGAGGGAGCGCCGTCAACTACTGCCTTGGCGGTGGTTACCTCTCAGCCCTCCCTTGTACCATCAAAGATGTTGGAAGGTATGGGTTTGCAACTTATTAGTTTTATCTTTCAGACGCATAATTTATGTACTAAAGTCGTACTGTTGTGTCTTTTCAGGAGTGCTTTTTGACCATCTCTATCAGGTGTTGCTCTCACACTTCTCCTTCCCATCTGAACTCGCTTCTTCCTCTAGTGGCGCTGGTGAGTATAGTTTCCGACTGATATCTTTCTTTTTCAGTGATGGAATTATTTTTAACTTTCTCTCGTCCTGATTGCAGTGCTACAAATCGAAGGAGGGGATGAAAGATCGGCCGCGCCACCGGCCCTTCCGGCCTTGCCACCTGCTGCAGCTGGTATAGCAAACTATCGCATTGATGGCCCCTTATTTTTTTCTTAAACTGTCATCTAATCGTATCTTGTTTTTTTTAGCTGTCGTTCCGATCTCGGCGCCTTTCGAGTCTCATGTCATAATGCCGGCAGGTCCTTTCCTGAGACGTCCGTCCTCGAAAGGCGCCGCGAATAGTCTGCGCATGTTGAGCGACTACATTGAGGAACTCGACGTCGAGACTCCCGCGTCTGCTGCAGATTTTGCTGCGGCGGTTAACCCAATGCTGGTGATACTCGTAAACTTCCATAACGAGGGCATCGTCGCGTCTTGGGTTAATCACTGCAGGGAGATCGAGGCTCGCCTGCATCAACTGGAGTTCATGCACCCTGCTCCTGAGACCTTAACCGCAAGCCATCAAAGAGCAGCGTTGATTGAGCAAAGCGCTTCTTACGTCCACCACTTGGAATAAGAAGCGGCTTTAAGGCTGAGGGAATGTCAAGAGTCTTCAAGCAAGATTGCTCGCCTATGTGCTAAAGTTGAGGCGAACGCTGCCCAGGTGAAGGCTATCTTCGAGGGTCTCCGGGAACGCATCTCAAATGGGCTGAACTTGAAGCAGAAACTCGACACTGCCGAGCGTAATGCCCAAGGCCGCGAAGCAGTTCAGCAGGCCGTTGGGGAGCAGCTTGCATCCCTCTTGCAGCAACGGGCTCGAGTGGAGGCAGAACTGGCGGTGGTGGCCGATCAGGAAAAGGCATGGAAGGAAGTGTGCGAACAACTGATAGAGCTATTTAAGACGCTTCCTTCCCAGTAGCTGCCTTTGTATCAATGTACTTGTAAAATTTTTCTTTTTCAAATAATATGTATCCATTCTTTATTCTTTTGTACGATTCACCTTGTACTTGATTGAATCAATAAATAAAGATACACATTTTTTCTTTGCAATGTCTTGTATGCTCTTTTGCTTTCTCCCTTTCTCTTATTATCAGCGTGCTGTCTTAATAAACACGGTTGACAGATAATAAAGTAAACATCTTAGTTTTTTTTCTTCAAGAAATAGCGATGGCTTAGGCCGCAGGTTCAGATCTGCTGCCTAAGACTTTTCAACTCCATGAGCCGTGAGGGTCTCATAGAGATTTTTCTCCCTACGGATCGAGAGGATCTCGTAGGTGTATTTTCTCCTTAGGAATCGTGAGGATTCCTAAGTGCGTTTTCTCTTATAAGTCGTAAGGATCCTATAAGAGAATTTTCCCTCTTATGAGTCGAGAGGACCCGTAAGCGGTTGTTTCCCTCCTTGTCGAAATTCGACTTTGGAGAGTGAGACCCGTGAATAGTATGCAAGAGACCGTTTTAGACCGACTTGCAGGGTCCCAGTGCTCAGGAAACAAGTTTTTTAATCCCTGCCGCCTGAGGCTTTATCTTGCAAGTTGAGACGAATCGGGAATTTCCCACGGAGACACTGGTTTCTCTGCGAGCCAACGCGAATCAGGAGGCTCTCATCAAGGACGCTAGTTTCCCTGAATTGAGGTATTTGCCAAGGACACTTGTTTCCCTGGGGTTGAAACGAATCGAGAATTTCTCGCGGAGACGTTAGTTTCTCTGCGGGTCGACACGAATCAGGATTTTCTCATCAAGGACACTGGTTTCCCTGAGTCGAAGGATTTTGCCGAAGACACTAGTTTCTTCGGGGTTGAAACGAATCGGGAATTTCTCGTAGAGACACTGGTTTCTCTGTGAGCCGATGCGAATCAGGAGGCTCTCATCATGGACGCTAGTTTCCCTGAGTTGAGGTATTTGCCAAGGACACTTGTTTCCCTGGTGTTGAAACGAATCGAGAATTTCTCGCGGAGACGCTAGTTTCTCTGCGGGTCGACGCGAATCAGGATTTTCTTCGTTAAGGACACTGGTTTCCCTGAGTCGAAGGATTTTTCCGAAGACACTGGTTTCTTCGGGGTTGAGACGAATCAGGAATTTCTCGCGGAGACACTGGTTTCTCTGCGAGCCGACGTGAATCAGGAGGCTCTCATCAAGGACGCTAGTTTCCCTGAATTGAGGTATTTGCCAAGGACACTTGTTTCCCTGGGGTTGAAACGAATCGAGAATTTCTCGCGGAGACGTTAGTTTCTCTGCGGGTCGACACGAATCAGGATTTTCTCATCAAGGACACTGGTTTCCCTGAGTCAAAGGATTTTGCCAAAGACACTGGTTTCTTCGGGGTTGAAACGAATCGGGAATTTCTCGCGGAGACACTGGTTTCTCTGCGAGCCGATGCGAATCAGGAGGCTCTCATCAAGGACGCTAGTTTCCCTGAGTTGAGGTATTTGCCAAGGACACTTGTTTCCCTGGTGTTGAAACGAATCGAGAATTTCTCGCGGAGACGCTAGTTTCTCTGCGGGTCGACGCGAATCAGGATTTTCTTCGTTAAGGACACTGGTTTCCCTGAGTCGAAGGATTTTGCCGAAGACACTGGTTTCTTCGGGGTTGAGACGAATCGGGAATTTCTCGCGGAGACACTGGTTTCTCTGCGAGCCGACGCGAATCAGGAGGCTCTCATCAAGGACGCTAGTTTCCCTGAATTGAGGTATTTGCCAAGGACACTTGTTTCCCTGGGGTTGAAACGAATCGAGAATTTCTCACGGAGACATTAGTTTCTCTGCGGGTCGACACGAATCAGGATTTTCTCGTCAAGGACACTGGTTTCCCTGAGTCGAAGGATTTTGCCGAAGACACTGGTTTCTTCGGGGTTGAAACGAATCAGGAATTTCTCGTGGAGACACTGGTTTCTCTGCGAGCCGATGCGAATCAGGAGGCTCTCATCAAGGACGCTAGTTTCTCTGAGTTGAGGTATTTGCCAAGGACACTTGTTTCCCTGGTGTTGAAACGAATCAAGAATTTCTCGCGGAGACGCTAGTTTCTCTGCGGGTCGACGCGAATCAGGATTTTCTTCGTTAAGGACACTGGTTTCCCTGAGTCGAAGGATTTTGCCGAAGACACTGGTTTCTTCGGGGTTGAGACGAATCGGGAATTTCTCGTGGAGACACTGGTTTCTCTGCGAGCCGACGCGAATCAGGAGGCTCTCATCAAGGACGCTAGTTTCCCTGAGTTGAGGAGTTTGCCAAGGACACTTGTTTCCCTGGGGTTGAGACGAATCGATGCATTCCTGCGGAGACGCTAGTTTCTCTGCGTGTCGACGCGAATCAGGATTTTCTCGTCAAGGACACTGGTTTCCCTGAGTTGAAGGGTTTGTGGTGGTCTTTCAGGTTTTATATAAGTTACCGTCAAAACCGTGAAGCTAGGAATTTGGTCTTCGCTTCGTTCACTGGCACTGCGTCTGCTGTATCGAGACGAATGTCGCGGTTGTCTCTAGGCTGTTGGCGAACCGTCGAGATTTGGCTTAGCTTTCTGGCGGAGCCTGTTGGGAAGGTGTGGTTCCCTCTTTGTTTGTGCCCTTGGGTTGTATACAGGGATCGATGTGATCTCAACTGTAGGGCAAAAGTTTCATTCATTTTTATTGTTTTATTTCCGCGATGCTCTATCATTTCAGCTTTTATATCGCGAAGGTCGCGATTGTCCAATCATTTCGGCTATTTTTCGCGGTGCCCAATCATTTCGGCTATTTATTTTATTTTTACTCGCTACTTTTTATTGCGAGTTGCCCAATCATTTCGGCTATTTTGTATGCATACGTTTTTTTTTACTTGCTGCTTTTTATTGCAAGCTGCCCCATCATTTCGGCTATCTCGTATGCATGTGCGGCTTGCTGGCTTTTCACCGTAAACCTGAAATTAGACACCGATTTCGGCATCAGCACCGCTACAACTGGGATATTGCCAGGAGCGAATCATCATTTGCCTCTGTCGATGTCGAACAAAGGTGGCTTAGCGAACAGGGTTAAGGTCCTGTCGACTAAGGCTTTTAACTTCATGAGCCGTAAGGGTCTTACAAAGGTATTTCTCCCTACAAGTCGTGAGGATCTTGCAGGTGTATTTTCTCCTTAGGAATCGTGAGGATTCCTAAGTGTATGTTCCTCTGTAAGTCGTAAGGATCCTATAAGAGGGTTTTCTCCTTGTAAGTCGAGAGGACTTATAAGGGTTGTTCATCATGCGTACATATTCCCAGTAACGGATGGGACTTGGTTAGGAAAATGTTTATTCGCGCCCGTGGATTCTATACAAGGGTCAGTATTGAGCTACTTTTAGGGCAAAATCGAAGGTTGTGGAGGTTGCTTAAGCACAGATTTAGGTCTCTGTAACTTAAGACTTTCAAATCTTATGAGCCGTGAGGGTCCCATAAGAGAGTTCTCCTTACGAGTCGTGAGGATCTCGCAAGTGTATTTTCTCCTTAGGAATCATGGGGATCCCTAAGCGTGTTGCTCCCTTGTGAGTCGTAAGGATCTCACGCGGGTGGTTTCTCCTTACAAGGTCGAGAGGACCCTGTAAGTGTATTTTAACGAGGTTGCGCCCTTTCAGGTTTTCACAAACACTCGCCGGTAGTCCTGCTGTTTTTACTCACGGAGCCCTTTCGGGTTTTCATCCGTGCCCTTTTTGCTTATGGACATACCTTTTTTATTCTTTTTATTTTTATATTTTTTTTACGAGGTCGCGCCCTTTCAGGTTTTCACGAACACTCGCCGGTAGCCCTGCTGTTTTTACTCACGGAGCCCTTTTGGGTTTTCATCCGTGCCCTTTTTGCTTATGGACATACCGTTTATTATTTTTTTTATTATATTTATATTTTTTTCTTTTTCTCTTTTGTTTTATTCATCTCGTCAGCCTAAGGATGTTGCGGTAGTAGTTTAAGGACGTTTCGGTCCGTCATTAGTTTAAAGACGTTTCGGTCCGCCATTAGTTTAAGGATGTTTCGGTCCGTCCAGGAGAAGGCTGGCTACTGCTTATAAAGTTTGAGCTTAGAAAGATAGCGAGCGGACATAGTCGTCGTCATCTATCATTGACCTAGGCAGTAAATCGCTAAGCGTAGTATTTCTTTAGGAATCGACCATTTATTGGCCTATAAGGTCTTTCACCGTGCATATCCATGAGTAGATAGGCTCCACCCCGGTAGACCTTTTGTATGATGTACGGGCCTTCATAGTTTGGCTCGAATTTTCCCCGCTTGGCGCGATTGGGGATCATAGGCCTTTTGACCACTAGCACGAGTTCGCCTTGGCGGAATGTCCTCGGCCGGGTCAATCTTTCATATGAGCGCGTCATCTTTGCTTTATAGGCCTCGAGATTTTGTTACGCTATGAGCCAGGTTTCATCAAGGGCATCAAGCTCTTCAAGCCGAAGGTGAGCATTTTCTTCGCCCGTCAGCTCACAGTGGACTGCCACTCGTAGAGAGGGTAACTCTATCTCGAGGGGGAGTACTGCTTCTGTACCGAATACCAACGCATATGGCGTTGTGTTCGTGGCTGTCTTGAACGTAGTTCGATACGCCCAAAGAGCTTCTTGCAGCCTGTCATGCCAGTCCTTCTTATTTCGGGACACCGTTTTCTTCATGATCTTTGTCAAGGTCTTGTTGAAGGCTTCAGCTAGACCGTTATCTTGCGGATTATAAACCGAGGAATATCTCCAATCTATATTGTGTTGTTGCACGAAGCGACTAATCTTGTGGCTTCTGTAAGCTGGCCCGTTATCAGAGATGATCCGCCGCGGAGTTCCAAACCGATATATGACGTGCGTCCTGAAGAAATAGAGGATATTCTTAGTTTTCACTTCCCTCAACGGTACCGCTTCTGCCCATTTGGAGAAGTAGTCAGTCGTCGCCAGGATGAAACGATGTCCTCTAGACGATGCTGGTTCGATGGGGCCAACTATGTCAGTTCCCCACATTTCGAATGGCCAGCTAGCCACTGTTGGATGTAGTGGATTTGGATGTTGGTGGATGAAGTCCTCATGGATTTGGCACGAGTGGCATTGCTTCGCATATTCGAGGCAGTCCTGAATCATCGTGGGCCAGTAGCAACCCATCCGTTTAATCTTCAACTTCATCTTTGGGCCTGCTTGGTGAGAACCGCAGAGTCCGTCGTGAACTTCCTGAACGACTCTTTTTGCCTCTTCAGGTACCAGACATCTCAACCACAGAGAATCAAACGACCTCTTGTACAGAGTATCATTGACAAAGGCGAAAGACAGAGCTCGTTTCATAAGCTGATTTCTTGAGAACGCATCTTCGGGCGTTCGACGGTATTTGAAGTAGTCTATAAAGACTTCTCTCCAATCCTCAGCCTTTTCCCGGTCTTTTATTTGCAGGGTCGTCTGCTCAGTCGCTCCCTTTTCTTCGGATGATTCCAGAGATATTTCTGCTGGGGCAAGCACCCGACGGCTTTATACCACGATTCTGACATCATCGAGGTTCTCGTCAGCCAGTTCTTTAGTGAGCTTGGCCAATGCGTCCGCTTTGCTGTTTTCCGCGCGGTATGTTTTCCAAAGTGTAGGAAGGGATTTGGGTCAACAGTTGTTGCACCTTTTCGCCGTACTTCACCAACTCTGGCTTGCATGTCTGGTAGTCGCCGTTTACTTGACTAACGACCAGTTGAGAATCTCCGTATATGAGGAGGTTTTCAATTCCCATATCAATGGCGATCTCGAGGCCTGCTATCAAAGCTTCATATTCGGCTTCATTGTTCGTCCTCGGCTCTGTTAAGGAGAAAGCAAAGCGCATTATCCCTCCTTGTGGAGTTACGAAGATGAAGCCCACCCCCGATTTGATTATAGGGGTGTTTTGTTTGCGCTTCTTCACGGAAGATGCTCCATCGAAATAAAGCTCCTATCGGGTATCACCACTGTCGATCACATCAAACGCATGTTCGTTCGGAAGATCGCAATTCAAAGGAGAATCGGCGGGTATCGGATGCTCAGCGAGGAAGTCGGCGATGGCTTGGCCTTTCACTGCCTTGAGAGGTTGATACGTTATCGAGAACTCCATCAAGAGCATGGCCTATTTAGCGAGTCGCCCCATCAATATGGCCTTTGACATTAAATATTTAAGGGGGTCCACCTTCGAAATGAGACGGACTTCATGCGCCAACGCATAGTGCCTGAGCTTTGTTATCGCAAAGATCAACGCCAGGCAGTGTTTTTCAATAGGGGAATAGTTACTTTCTGCCCCCAGTAGAACTCGACTCAAGTAATAGAGTGATCTTTCTTTCCTTTGATCGTTCTCTTGCGCCCATAATGCGCCTAAGGAACCTTCGAGGGCGGTTGTATAAAGAATGATGGGCTTTCCCTTGACCGGAGCAGCCAATACTGGCGGGTTCTGCAGGTATTGCTTGATCTCGTCTAGCGCGCTTTGGCATTTTTGGTCCCAGACGAACGGGGTTCCCTTCTTCATCAGGTGGCTGTAAGGACGGCACTTGCCTGAAAGGTTGACTATAAGTCGTCGTATATACGCGAGCTTCCTTTGGAGAGACCGCAGCTGTTTGAGAGTCCTTGGCAGAGGCATTTCCATGATCGCCTTGATCTTTGACGGATCTATCTCAATACCTCGGTGTCGGACGATGAATCCTAGGAATTTGCCTGAGGAAACTCCGAATGCGCACTTAAGAGGGTTCATCTTCAAGTTGTATTGTCGAAGGCGTTGAAATATGGTCTTCAAATGCTCGAGATGTTCCTTGTATGATTTGCTTTTCACCACGAGGTCGTCGATATAGCATTCGACAATTTCATGTATAAGGTCATCGAAGATCTTCGTCATGGCCCTCTGATAGGTAGCACCGGCGTTCTTTAGACCGAAGGGCATCACCTTGTAGCAAAATATACCCAAAGGAGTCCTGAAGGCGGTGTGCTTCTGGTCTTCGGGATGCATCTTTATCTGATTATACCCTGACGAGCCGTCCATGAAGGAGAAAACCTCATGAGTGGACGTATTGTCTATCATCAGTTCGGTGACTGGCACTGGGAAATCTTCTTTCGGGCAAGCTTTATTGAGATCCCGGAAATCCACGCATATGCGCACTGTCCCATTTTTCTTCATCACGGGGACGATGTTGGCGATCCACTCGGGATATTGAACCTCCTGGATAAAGCCAGAGTCGATTAACTTCTTGACCTCGGCATTGATACTCATCTCAAGCTCAAGCCGCATTCTCCTCGGTGCCTGTTTGACTGGCTTGACGTCCGGGGATATCGCCAAGTTGTGCACGGCAATTTCTGGATCTAGTCCTGGCATTTCGGAATAGTTCCATGCGAAGCAATCTCTATGCTGTACAAGCAAGTCTTTTAACGCAGCCACCCTTTCTTCAGATAGCAGCTCGCTGACGAATGTCGGTCGCGGGTCGTTCGCCGTCCCCAACTCAATTTTCTTGAGGTTATCTGCAGTGGTATGTATTCCATCATCCAGCTCTTTTGGCGCTGGTGAGAATTCTGAGATCACTTCGTCGTTGCTGTTTTTGGAGCACCAGGGAAGGTCATCCATGTTCTCGGGCTCTTCTTTTGATATTGTTATCATGTGACAAGTACGAATTTGCTTCCAAGCCCAATGTGGAACTGGTTCTGCTCTCGTGGCATTGGGTTCGTGCTTCTGTGGCGGCGTTACCCTCCAGTTGTCAGACAGAGCGAACTTGCCGAGCTGATAATAATCTTCGACCCAGTTCTTGAAGGTGAAGCAGTCCTCGAGAGGGTGCCCTATCACTCGGTGATAAGGGCAATAGTCCGGGTGAGAGACTTCGCTTGCTTATTCGGGGTGTTTAGACTCCGGCAGTATAAGCATCTGATGTTTTAGAGCGAGGTCAAGTATTTTCTTTGTCTTGTCCCGAGGAAAAGAGTACGATAGACCCATTTTCCTTATGAAGGATAGATCGGAACTGCTCGATTCCCGCTTGCGTGGCCTCTTAGTCCCGCTTCGTTGCTGTTGAGCGTCTTTTTCGCGTTTCGACTTGTTTCTGCCTCTGCGTCGAGCCTTCTTTATAACAGGTTGACAGGGAGTGGCATTTTCATCTTTCACAGCTTGTTGGAGGAGGCGTTGCGCTTTGGCTTTCTCGTAGATGGCCATTTCGCGGTTATGGTCGTCTCGGACTTTTTGACCAGCTTCCTTTATAAGCTTGTCCATTTGTTCTTCGAACGACGGACTGGGCACTTTTGCATCATGAACTTTTACTGGTTCAGGATTAGCGTCCTCCCATTGAGCATCCGCTTCTTCATCGAAGTCATGCACGACATAGCAACCGTGGAGTAGCTCTCGTTTCTTGGACCGAATGTATCTAAGCCCGATTGTTTCCATTCTCCCATTAGGCAACTTGTGCTGAGTCCCGGGAACGTTCCAGACCTTGTCATAGAACTTGGCTTTTCGAGCGGTCTATTTGAAGGATAGCCCCTGGCGCTTCAATAGCCTTTTCAAGCCTTCTGTATAATATCTGGGCAGACGGATGGGATGAAGCCTGTCAAGCGTAGGATCCGCGCCGTGCCAGATTTCTTTCTCCACTTTGGTTTCCTCAGAGCGGTAGAATAGAATTGCCTTTTCACCTCTTCGCCTGGGAGGGACATAGAACGTCCGCAACTCCTCTACACTGTAGATATCAAGTGCATCCAGTTCTTTATGGTGTTTAAGTGGAACCATGGCGACTTGTAGACTTTGCTCTTCGTCAGCGGACGTTTGTATTGAAGGTCGAGCAGAGAATACAGTATGGACCTCATCTTCCGAGTCGCTACCAAAGATCAACGTAGGAGCAGATGGTCCCGGCTTGTTGTATTGGAGCAGATGGTCTCCTCTTCCTCCTCAGTATCACTGCCGAAGAAAGGGATGGTGGCGTTAGCTTTGTTCTCCGGCTTGTGACACCTCTCCGTGTCTTCGAAATCCGATAAGAAGTATTTGGCATCTTCATATTTGGGGACTTCATTCACGGAAAACGGATTCAGTTCTCCCGTCACGGTATACTCGAGACCATCCCTAAAATATTTCATACACTGATGCTGTGTATAAGGGATGATGTTGTACTCGTGTAACCATGGTCGGCCGAGCAGAGCATTGTAGTATGTTTTGGCGTCTATGACATGGAACTTAATATCCGTGACGAGTAGCCCAAAGCGTAGCGTCAGTATCACAGACCCAAGAGTTCTTGATGATTGGGAGTCGAACCCGGAGATGGTGATCTTGTCCCGAGCAAGGTGCTGGACGCTCATGCAGATTTCTTTTAACACCCGCACATTGAGGAGATTAACGGAGGATCCATTGTCGACCAGGATTTTTCCTATCTTTATATCGTGGCAGTATCCTGAGACATAAAGGGGGAGATTGTGTTCGCACGTCCCAAGGAGAAGGTCTTCATCGCCAAAAGTGACATCGGCCGTGCGCACTTCCTCCAATTCATCCTTCATCTTTTCTTCGGCCAGGAAAGCTTGGAATTGTTCCGGCTCCTGTAGTGCCTTGATTAACGAATCTCTCACCTCTTTTGATAGTAAAAGGGCGTCAAGAATGCTGAGCTGCGAGGGTAGCTTCCTCAGATGCGCTAAGACGTTGTAATCCACCTTATTTCTCTTCGGCGGGTCCTTGGCGGCTAGCTCTTCCATGACTTGGTCATCTAGGGCGATATCCTCAGAGATCTTTTCTTTTCCTTTATCTTTTTTATTTGAGGGCCCGAGATTCTTTTCGGGTAGCGTGCGATTACGCAACCAGATATTTTCGCAGGCCCTCGGTTCTTCTTCTTTTCCCGAGGTGGACTCTTTAAAGAGGGGGCTAAGAGCCAGCTCCTCGTCGGAATCACTCCCGAATGTAAGCACTTGTGATCCCCCGGCGTTAACCATGCGACAATTGCCGGTAGTTCTGTTAAGCCCTTCGGTCGTATTTTTCCGCTCCCAACGAGTTTTGCGCTTCTCCCGCTTAAAATGTTGTCGGTGAGCAACATATCCTTGCCACCATCTATCGAAAGCTTTGCACTCTTAGGTGGGGTGCGAAATCTTCCGATGATACAAGCAGTAGGAGGGGTGCATTTCCACTTCACCAGTAATGCTTCCTTCAGAGGATGGTAGCTTCATGCCCATTGATATGGCCTTAGCAAACCTTTTCCTCGTCTTGAATTTGCTTTTATCTATAGTGGATGTATTTTGCTCCAGCGGGAGCGTCTCAGCTCTTTCGTCAAGTCGCTGGCGCTTGGCCCTTTCAAATATGACCGCCTCACGTTCCCGATCAGCTTTACTTTTTAAAAAAGCTTCATTGAGGAATGCGTCAATTACTTCATCTGATGGCCCCAGAATTTTTGGTTCAGGATCTGCCCCCAGCTTTTCAGTGCAAGGAGTCTCCTCATCATCCGTGAACGAATGGGAAATCACATGACAGCTCGCTACGTATTCTTCAGATTCATCCGACGAACTTTCCTCCTCATCTTCCTCTTGAAAGACATGGTTGAGGAACTCTTGGAGTATGATGGGAGTCCGTGCTTTCTGGTTGTATTCCTCCAGCGCGTCAATTTGTTTTTGTAAGTCCATGCGCTTGTCGCCAGGCTTCACAGGCTTCTTGGATTTCTTCTTCTTCTTCTTCGAAGATTTTGACGGCTGGTTGTTAGTGCTTGGGCCACCACCATCGGTTTTTGGAGTTGGACGCGGCTTCAACATCCCCTCAATGACCTGCGGTTCCAACGGGTTCTTCCACCTGATCGCTGGGCATGTTTGAAGATCGTTCAGCATCCTCTTTGTTTTGGCTGATAGCACGACCTCCCATGGAGCTTCTTCAACGAGAGAGCACGTTGCCCCCGGCATATTCATCCTTTTAGAGGCGTGAGGCTGCGGCGGATTCACCTTCCATCTGTCGGATAACGCGAACTTGCCATGTTAGTACTGGTCTTCAATCCAATTTTTGAAGACATAGCAATCTTCGATCGGATGACCCAGTACTCGGTGATAGGGACAGTAGTTGGGCTCATTGACATCATTTGGTTGCGACAGACGTTTTGGCTCCGGCAGATTTATGAGTCGGTTGCGCAACGCCAGCTCGAATAATCTTCTCATTTTATCTCGGGGAAACGAGTAAGGACGTCCTAGCCTCTCCTCAACGGGTACGTGCGGACGCATATTATTTTGACGGACAACCGGCTTCGAATTGCTCGGCTGTTGTTGAGCATTAGCGACCACGATCGCTTTTCCCTTCCCCTTCTCTTCTGGAGTCCGGCTTCGGAAGAGGGGGTCTATGGCCTATCTGATCCATTTGCGCTATCTTGTCGATCAGGGCCTAGAAGGTAGTCGGCTTGAAGAACATCATAAATTGCGATATGGTTGCTTGCGGATCAAGGGTTCCCACAAACATACCCACTGCAGGAGCTTCTTCAATGCGTTGCTCGCATTTTGACCATAAGTTCCGCCACCGTATAGCATATTGGACCCATGTCTCGTCTGGCTTCACCCTGGCATTAATCAATGCCGTCGTCGGGGTGCGTTTGCTGGCGCTTGCGAAACGCTGGGTAAACAGCAGTTCCATCTCCGCAAATGTCTTAATAGAGTCGTTTGGGAGTTCGGAGTACCAATCGAACGCTGTATCCGATAAGCTACCAACGAACTGGCGAAGTAACAATTCATCATCACCGCTAGTATTGCCGCAAAGCGTCCTGAACTGGGAAACATGCTGGTGGGGATTGCCCGTCCCCTTATAGACATGGAATTTGGGTATTGTGTAGCCCGGCGGGTACTTTATCTGATCGTACCAGTTCGGATATGGTCGTCCTGTTTTTACGATCTGACCGGCTGCTTCAATCGCATGATAAACCCGTATCTGTTGGGCTATATATTCGTCCAAGTCAGCTTTGGAGATTGTCTCCTCCTTGGCTGTTGACAGAGCCGGTGGAGGATTTGACGTTTCTCCCCTATCGTCTTCAAGGACGATCGGGGGATCTTCAGCTGGAGGATCTTGTTGGATCATCATCCACACCATGTCCTGGAACAGGAGGGCCATTCGCTTTATGTTGGCTGCTTGTTCAGCATCCTCATTATCCTTCTTCTCCAATATCCGACGAAGGAATTTAGCGTCAGTTTCTTGCTCCTGGCGTTCATCCGAGGACGCTTCAGAGCTTTCTTTTGGCCCAGTGAGTGCGGCCATCGCATTCATCATCTCCTGGAGCTTTTGCTGTTGCTCCTGAGCTTTGGTCACTGACCGTGTAAGCGGTCGATGATCTGTAGATGCACGACTGTCCTCTTTTCCAGACGCCATGTAGACGGTATGAACCACCATGCCCCCAGACTTAGGGCATTTGGGCTCGCCGCCCTTGGCATTGGCCACGGGCGTGGGAATTTTCTCTGGCCTCCTTCTCTTATGGGCCGTTGAAGTTGAGGGGGCCGTTGCAGCAGGCACCCGGGTGGTGGTCGTCCTTTGCTGTTTGTCCGGATGGTTCTTTTCTTCTTGCACTTTCGCCTTTTTCTGTTGGCGAAAGTGATTTTGGTCGATTACCGAGTCCTGAACTCTCCGCCAGACCTTATAAATCCTGGAGGACAGCCGTTGAGAGGGCCGCTCCAGCTTCGTTTCCGGAACCCTCTCCGCAGGTGGAGGAGATCTTTTCAGCATAGCAGTTGGAGAGTTCTTACGCACCCTCCTTAACGGTTCGAAGCTGTTCCCAGTTGGAACAGCAGCATCAACTTCCACCATTGGAGCGGGTGGAGTTAGCCCCGAGAGGGAGTTGCCCCCAGCCTTCCTTACTCGGTGCCAGTGGCGACGTCGAGCATGACGAGCCGTTGGGACTGGCTCGGCGATAGGGACAGCTTCATCTTATCCCCTATCCGAACGAGGCGCTGCTGGTGCCAGCCTCTTAAAGACTGAGGTCGTCCTTTGAGTGGCAATATTCAATTTGTCAAAGACATATCCTCGAGCAGGGGCAGGAGCCGGAATAGTCAGCCTTGAAAAGACTAACTCCTTGACAGGAGAAGCCGCTTTGGCGACTTCGGGACCAGCCGTCTTCTTTGGGATGGCCTTCTCAGGTATCATGGGCTTTTTGGCGGGCCCTTTGGAGCTCAGGCTCAGTCTGGTGAAGACCGAGGAGTTGGACGACCCGTTGAGAGGGGCCGTGGGAGTAGCAAGTCGATCGAAGACCGACTTCTTGGAAGCTTCCGGTACGGGTATTGGCAGGGTTAAGCTTGCAGGAGGGATCATGGTCCCGAAAAACAGGCCGGTGGTGGCCTGAGTCACTTTCTCCACAGGCATAGTAAGGACGGAGGCCGCTTGAGGCCCATATGCTATACCTCCAGGTGAGGTGGAGCGTCAGTTGCATTGGCACTTCGAGCAGTTCGAGCAATTGGAGGCCATTGATGCTTGATTTCTGCGCCAGGCAAAAGACCAAATCTTAGTAACTTGCAACCCAAAGGCAACCATTAACAAACCGCGATTCGTTCGCGAAGACGACACACGAAGTGTGGTGTGGAAAGAGGAAAAGGTCCCACCGGGCGTGCCAGAATCTGTTCCCCTTCGAATGGCGACAACGACGTGAGGACGTCTAGCCTGAGATTCGGGGCAGAAGCTATTTGGTTTTATCCGTCCACCTCTCCGAAGATGCCAAGTTGATTTATGGCACCATGTATCGGAGGTTTAGACGGACGCGGCCGATGTAGCAGACTTCGTCAGATTCCCCCTCGTTTGAGAGGTTTTTGATTGTGGGGACGCTGTTCCCTGCAGGCGCAAGCCCCTGCAGTTAATTACGCTACCGCATCGTGATAGCCACTTTCTCCTTCTCCAGAATTTCACTTCGTGTCGTGTGTGTTTGTTTTGTTTGTGGATGCCCGTGGATTGTATACGGAGACTAAGTTATGCCGTCGCCCGTAGGACGTGGATTAGTCCAAATCCGTATTTACTTAGATTTGGGTTTGGTGTTTTAGTTTAGGGATACGTTAGCCATATTGCGGCTAAGATCAACTTAAACGTTTGTTAAGGATACGTTAGTTTGATTCGAGATTAAGATTAACTTAACGGGATCGTTTGGATCCGACAAGAGAGCAATTAGCTCTATTGTTCCAGTTTAGGGACGCAGTGGTCCATAGGTAGTTTAAGGACATTGCGGTCCATTGAATGTATGGCCGTCGGGACCCGTCACCTCTCTGACGTCGTTGAAGGATTACAACGATAGGAGTCAGAGGAGTTCGGAGATGTACCCTCGAACCGGATGTAAATTGATTTATGAGAGCAGCCGTGCTCAGTCAATTTAATTTGAGGACTTACGGCCATGATTGGGCTAAGTCCAGTTGGGAATATTCAACGTTTTTATTTATCTTTGACCTATTAGGCCTGTGCTAGGGCTTTGCCCTTTTTTAATAATGCACTGCATTTTTGTTTTGTTTGGGCTCTGCCCTTTTAATGCATTGCATTTTTGTTTTGTTTGGGCTCTGCCCTTTTAATGCATTGCATTTTTGTTTTGTTTGGGCTCTCCCATTTTATAAATGATGCAGAGCATCTGCTTTGTTTGGGCTCTGCCCTTTTAATGCATTGCATTTTATTTTGGCCAGCTAGGCCTTTTTGATTTGGGCTTGGCCCTTCAGTAAACAATGCAGTGCATTTGTCAGGCACTTTGCGCCAATCATTGAGCGCAAGCGCATGTGGAGGTGACACGTGTCACGCTCTGGTGAACGCGAGCGCAACAGCGCAATGCGCTGCGCTGTTGCGCCGCTGACACGTGGCGCTCTCTGATGGCTTGCGCCAACCCAGGAGCGCAACAGTGCAGTTTTGTAAGTGCAAGGCACTGTTTCAATAACTCGATCCAATTTTGGATTCAAGAAAAGAATTTTTCTGAAATTCCAGAACCAATGGTTCATAAAAAGTGCAAGGCACTGTTTTTATTTATTTTTTATTGAAGATCATTGATCTTGTTCTTAAATCAATGATCTATTCAGAAGAAATTCTTCTATTATAAAGGTTTTTACCTTTTTCTTGAGTTTCTTTTCAAATTTCTTCAGAGTTGAAGTTCTTGATGATTCTCGATGTTGATGATCATTTGAATTGGGGTATAGGGGTCTTTATATAGTGCCCATAGATTTGTTAAGTTTGTTAAAGAGATCATTCTCTGAGTGATTTGGGGAATTTTCCCCACCGTTGGATCTTTGATCCAAGGGCTTCTGTTTTACAGAAGACAATCTTCTTGTTTTAACAAGAACAGAAGAATCTTACTAGAATTTTAATTCTGTTTGGCGCAAACGCCGCAGCGTGTGACACGTGTCACGCAGCGCACAGCGCAGCGCAACTGCGCTTACACATGTCACCCAGCGCAGCGCAACTGCGCTGACACGTGTCGCCCAGCGCAGCACTTGCGCAACTGCGCTGACACGTGTCGCGCAGCGCAGCGCTTGCGCAACTGCGCTGACACGTGTCGTGCAGAGCAGCGCTTGCGCAACTGAAGCGTTGCTTCCTTTAATTTTTGTTTTAAATAGAGCCTTGCTCTGATTGGGCGCACTGCCTTGGGCGCTGCGCTGACGTATCAACTTTTGACACGTGGCGCGTTGCGCGTAGCGCACGGGATTTGAAGCGTTGCTTCAATTTTTTGAATTTTTGAAATTCAAACAGAGCTTTGCTCTGATTGGGGGAAACATGGTGTAATTTGAAAAGTACATAAAAGTATTTTTACATAAAACCCCTCAAGTTCTATAAATTACCCTAAGGACCCTAGTAAACATAGCTTTAAGCGGGACCAATCTCTTGAGCCTCAGGGAGCCGGAGAAGTGGGTGCTTGCCTATCTAAGGTAGACAAATTAATAAAAACAACCAGGACTTCAATTACTTTGCTAATTGTCTGACTCAGAGTGAGTCTCATTATAATCTGACTTGAATATGATTCAAGTACAATCTACAGTCTACAATCTACAATCTACAATCTACAGTCTACAATCTACAATCTACAATCTTCAATATTATAATTCAATATGAATTCATGAATCCAATTATCAATCTATACAGCTTGACTGAACCGAACCATGGATATACATTCCATTTACATGGTTCTCCAGTTATTCCATTTACATGATTCTATGGTTACATCCGTTTACAGATATCATGGTTTTGGTCAGTCATCCAAATATACAATCAATACAAGTTACAATACAACACAATACAATCAAAACACTACGGGGTTTAAGGGGTAGACTGGTACGGAAGGTGTTAAAAGTGGCACGAGACTGCAAGATTTAAGACACCTAACATGAATCCAATTGCCGTTGTTCTGGGCCTTCTAATGGAGCATTGTACTCTATATTCCGTTTGCCACGGTCTCTAGCATATAGAGACCCATCTCGTATACACTGGCATTCTTCTGTACCAAGCTACAAACAATAGCGTTAATACAACATTACAACAATATAATACAAGATTAAAAGCTACTCTCTCTCTCTCTCTCTTACTCTCTGTCTATTTCTCCCTTATCTTTGGGACTTATCGAGCGACCTGTTCGCTGACGATATTCTATTTCTTTCTTCTTTGAATGCCGTCAGGTGTTTTGGACCCGTCAGAGAACAGGCCCACTGCTGAAGACTTGGATCAGTTTGCCGAAGACCCAGAGCTTTAGTTTGATTGTTCACATTTCCTTTCAGTACATTACATTCCTGTTATGTTATTGTTTAGGCATCGCTTTTATTTCAGTTGTATTTACTTTTCAAGCATTGTACAAAAGAATGTTAATAAATAAAGTTGCTGTTCAGTTTATATATCTTGTCTCTTGTATATTTACTTTTATATTTCTTAGATACGCTTAGCGTATTTACTTCTGAGTAAATACGTAGCGGACCAGTCGCGTCCCCTTCGCCGTATACCGGGAAGCGGGGCGTGACAGGTTTTGTTGGTGGCCCATGCAGGTCAGAACTGTATGGAACCCTAAGCAATATAAAACACAAGAACCAGCAACTAAAACATTCTTTACAATTCATGTTCCTTGAATTTTACAATTTCATATTCCTTGAATCTTATCATTTCATGTACTTGAATCTGTCTTAACCCAAATTTTTCTTCAAGGTTATGGATTCCCCGAACAACACCAGCACCAATGTCAACAACACACCTCCACCACTACCTCTCACACCTGATGTTCCTGCGCCACCCACTGAGCAAACGGTTCTACTTGAGGCGATCCGCAGCCTCCTTGAAGGACAACAACAACTCCTGAACCGTCCCGAGACTGACGCACCTGGGGTAAAGCAATTCAGGGCTTTACATCCCAAGCAGTTCTCCGGAAAGGGAAGCCCACTGGAAGCTGAGGAATGGGCTCAAAGTATCGAGGATGATCTGGCAGCAGCACAAGTGCCAGAACTAGCTTGGGTCCGAGTTGCGAAGCTACAACTCACGGACAATGCACGGAACTGGTGGAAGGCGGAAGAAAGCCGTCTTGATCAGCCCATTGAATGAAAGACTTTTCACGATAAGTTCGATGCGAAGTACTTCCCTGTGACTGCCAGGTTTGCCATGGAACAACAGTTCATTCATCTACAACAAGGTTCGATGTGGGACAAGTCAGTAGATGGGTATGACGCTGAATTCACCATGCTCAGTCGATTTGCGGCACACCTGATACCGACGGATGAGATCAGTGCCCATCGATTTCAACAAAGCTTGGACATAGAAATTCAGGCTGCTCTAGCCACAGGGAAATTTCTGACTCATGAAGATGCTCTGGAAGCTGTTCGTAGTTATGAGGCAGTAATAAAGACGAGGGGCAGACCCCAATCCGCCGGTTTGAAACGCCCTGCCACTCAAATAGCAGGAGGAGCCTCTTTCAGGCCATCGTTTGAACCAAGGAGACCAGAAGAAACCAATAACCATTCGAGTCCAGATTTCTGCTACTACTGCAGAAGAAAAGGACACTTGTGGAAGGACTGTAGGCGCGCAAAAGGTCTATGTCTAATTTGTGGCGCATCCAACCACGGAATTGGGAACTGTCCTTATAATAGCAACTCAGCTCACATACCCACCAACCACCCGCAGCGGCCGACTATCCAGACTCCTGCACCTCGTTTTGCACTACCTGCTCCGCCACCTGCACAGCCTACTCGCCAATTCCAACAGGCAATGAGGGACATGCCTCGAGGGCAGAGAAACATGCCCCAAAGACAGAATGTGCCTCCGGCTAGAAGGAATGCACCACGACGACAGACTTTCACATTAGCAGCTATAGAAGCCGAAACTGTAGGTCAAGGTAACACCAGTAAGTCTATCTCATACTTTTTAAAACCCTTGCACCATCTTGTTATACACTATCTATACTCCAGTCACCAAACTTTCCTTGAATTTGTTACACTTTCCTTTTATAAATTTGGAGGACGAAATTTTTATAAGGAGGGTAGAATGTAACAACCCTAAATTTCCTATACAAATTTTTTTCAAATATTTTTTTAAAAAATCCATAAAGGGGTATTTATTGCTTGAGCACAAGACTTAAGTAATTAATTAGCAATTTAATTATAAGAAGGAGCTTGTAGCTCATTGGTAATACCTTGCATTGCTGAACCAAGCCACCAGAGTTCAAATCCCATGCTCTACATTATTTTTAAAATTTATTTTGTTTTAAATTTTATAGAAGCCTAACAGTCCACACAAGATAACTCCCAAACTTTCTACTGAACCTGAAAAACTGAAGGTACCAGAGGCTTCACTAGGCGACCCTCCACCTCCCAAGCCCCTGACTCGGTCCGACTCGGTCGAGTCGGCCGGCGGACCGGCCGACTCAGACCGGCGCCGCCGGCCGGACGGCCGAGTCATCAACTGGGAATTTATGACTCTTGGCCTCCCCTACCCCCTGTATACTCTATTTATTTAGATCGGTTCCAGAGAAGCCATAAAGTCCCTTTTACTCCATTTTTTAAAGCATTTTAACATATTTTTTACATTTTTTAATTTAAACTCTTCACCTACCCTAACCCTATAAATACCATCCCTACCCTCTACCCTCTCACCCCAAACTCTGAGCCAACTCTCAAAAATTCTCAAAAAAACTTGTGTACTTTGAAAACGAGCACGAAGCGAAGCTACGACAAACTTCCGACGATCATTCTAGGAGCTCCCGGCAACAAAGCGACGCACCGACGACTTCTCCCATTCTATCTCTTTCTCCTAGTTGTCCAAAACCCATAAGTCCCCAACTTCTACCTCTCTTTTCTTTTCTAAAATACGGATTTACAAAACCCGACGGAATCGGAACAAATCCGATTTTTGATTCGGTTTCTTATAAAACTTCAATTCTCGTTAATACAATTATTCTTAAACTCTCTCATGTTGACTATTAAACACTAGTCAACTAAATTGATCAAGTTTCATTTCATAAAATGATGGCTATTTCAATTTATCGTATTTTTCACTTAAATACCACATTATTTCAATTCTACATTTAACTCCATTAAACTTTCTATACCTTTAAGTAGATCACGAGGTAATGACCTACCTACTTACACATTCGTATGCAACATAACACGATACCCTCGAGAACATAGAATATGTCACGCCCCGCTTCCCGGTATACAGCGAAGGGGACGCGACTGGTCCGCTACGTATTTACTCTGAAGTAAATACGCTAAGCGTATCTAAGTAATATAAAAGTAAATACACAAGAGACAAGATATATAACCTGAACAACAACTTTATTTATTAACATTCTATTGTACAATGCATGAAAAGTAAATACAACTGAAATGAAAGAGATGCCTAAACAATGGCATAACAGGAATGTAAAGTACTGAAAGGAAAAGTGTACAATGAAACTAAAGTGCCGGGCCTTCGGCAAACTGATCCAAGTCTTCGGCGGTAGGCTCGATCTCTGGCGTGTCCAAAGTATCTGACAACATTCAAAGAAGAAAGAATAGAATGTCGTCAGCGAACAGGTCGCTCGGTAAGTCCCAAAGATAAGAGGAGAAATAGAATAGACAGAGAGTAAGAGAGAGAGAGTAGCTTTTACAGTTGTATTATATTGTTATATTGTTATATTTAGTGTTAACGCTGTTGTTTGTAGCTTGGTACAGAAGGATGCCAGTGTATACGAGAGGAGTCTCACTTGCCCTGGAGACTAAGGTATCAGGAACTCAAGGAACCGTTTATGCCACGGTACAATAGCAATTGGATTCATGTTAGGTGTCTTAATCAGACATTCTCGTGCCACTTTTAACACCTTCCGTACCAATCTACCCCTTAAACCCTGTAGTGTTTTGATTGTATTGTTTGTCTTGTAAATTGTATTGATTGTATAATTGACTGACTGACCAAAACCATGATATCAATAAACGGATGTAACCATAGAATCATGTAAATGGAATAATTGGAGAATCATGTAAATGGAATGTATATCCATGGTTCGGTTCAGTCAAGTTGAATAGATTGATAATTGGATTCATGGATTCATGTTGCATTGTAAGATTGAAGATTGTATAATTGTAGATTGTAGACTGTAGATCATGTTCAAGTCAGATTATACTGAGACTCAAACTGAATCAGACAATTAGCAAGGTAAATTGAAGACCTGATTATTTTTATTAATTTGTCTACCTTAGATAGGCAACCACCCACTTTTCCGGCTCCCTGAGGCTCAAGATATTGGTTCCGCTTAAACCTATGTTTACTAGGGTCCTTAGGGTAATTTATAGAACTTGAGGGTTTTTTATGTAAAAATACTTTTATATACTTTTCAAAGTGCACCCTAAGTATTTATTATTCGTCTTTAGAGTTATAATGAATGCGGATTTTATATTGTGATATTTCTAGTGAAAATATCCTAATTTCATAAATAAAAGTATTTATTTGTAATATTCATTTATGTGGAATTTATGGTATTTTGGTGTAAAGTTGATTCTTATGATTTTTTAGGAAAATGTGGAATATTTATATTATAACAAAATAGGTATTTTAATGATAAATATACATATATTTATACAAAATAATTTTAATAAATATCTTATATTCTAAAAATCTCATTTTCTTAAGATGTCGTATTTTAAATCTTTCGAGACCGAATGCTCCTTGCGGAGGTCTGAATCTCGCACTACTAAGCCCGAGGATGTGAGATAATCCACACCATCCCGAACGGGTTCCCCAAATTGGGTTGTAGCGGCGCTTTGCAAAGATTGTAAAATACTAAATCCTTTAGAAAACGGTTTTATGAAGTAAATGGTATTTATTTGTAAAAATGTCAATTTTCCGTATTCTATGTTTTAGGGTCTCCTAAGTCAACTAGACTATTCATAACTGGTCCAAACGACAAGTTGTAAGATGCCTCAAATCGCCTCTTCACCGCCAATTGTGGCCAGGTAAGTACAAGTGAAGAAAGGAGGGATCCGCTCACGAATCACCGCGAGACGGGCCTTTTAAAGTTACCTTTCTCACTTGCCTAGTCTAGACACCACAAAGTCAGGATTAGATAAACGACTGATATCCACAACTTATCGTATTTTCATAATAAGAGGTATTTATTGTGTATCAATACTAAAACTTTTAGTGATGGTTTTATTAAGTCAATGGTATTTAAATGAAAATATTGTTTTCTCGTATTCTAAGTTTTCGATGGTATCGTGTTAGGTTGTATATGTGTGTGTGAGGAGGTAGGTCATTATCTCGTGCTCTATTTTAAAGGTATAGCAAGTTTGATGGAGTTAAATGAAGGATTGAAACAATATGGTATTTAAGTGAAAAATACGATAAATTGAGATATTTATCATTTCATGTGATGAATCTTGATCAAATTGTTTGATTAGTGTTTAATAGTCAACATGAGGAAGTTTAGGTATGATTGTATTAGTAAGAAGTGGAATTTTATAGAAAACCGAATCGGAAATTGGATTTGTTCCGATTCCGTCGGGTTTTTTAATTTCGTATTTTTTTGAATAGGAAAGAGAGATAGAAAAGGGATTTACGGGTTTTAGATTACACGATAGAGTGAGAGGGAACTAGAGGGATCGCCGATGTGTTGCGTCGTCGCCGGTAGTTCCTAAAACGATCGCCGGAAGTTCTGCCGGGAATCCGTCGGAGCTTCGCCTCGAGCTTATTTTCAAAGTGCACAAGTTTTATTGGAATTTTGAGAGTTGGCTCAGAGTTTGGGGTGAGAGGGTAAAGGGTAGGGGTGGTATTTATAGGGTTAGGATAGGGTTAGGGTAGGCGAAGGGTTTTAATTTAAAAAAATGTAAAAATATATAAAAATGTATTAAAAATTGGAGTTAATGGGGCTTTCTGACTTCTCTGAAGATTTAAAGTGTGCAGGGGGGTAGGGGAAAGGAAGAGACATGACTTTGCTGTTGAAAACTCGCCGGAGTCGGTAACTCCGGCTGGCGGCGGCGGGCGGAGTCGGCCGGTCCGCCGGCCGAGTTGGCCGATCCGGGCCGAGTCAGGGTGGCAGGATGTGGGGGGTCGTTAGGTGGGGCCTCTGGTGTATTTAGGTTTGTGGGTGTAGTGGGAAATTTGGGAGTTATTGTGTGTGGACTGTTGGGCTTCTATAAAATTTAAAACAAAATAATATTAAAAATAATGTGGGGTAAGGGATTTGAACTCTGGTGGCTTGGTTCAGCAATGCAAGGTATTACCAATGAGCCACAAGCTCCTTCCTGTAATTAAATTGCTAATTAATTACTTAAGTCTTGTGCTCAGGCAATAAATACCCCTTTAAGGATTTAAAAAAAAATTTAAAAATTTGTATAGAAAAAGTGTATAAGAAAATTCGGGTTGTTACATTCTACCCTCCTTATAAAAATTTCGTCCTCGAAATTTATAAAAGGAAAGTGTAACAAATCAAATGAAAGTTTGGTGCTGGTGTACTGACAGTATGTGAAAAATAACAAGGTGGTGCAAGGTTTTTAAAAATGTGAAGAATGTGTGATGGAATGAAAGAATGCGAAGGTTTTGGTAAAATTATAAAAGGGGTGAGGGAATTTTGGGTTAGGACAGATTCAAAGTATATGATTCAAGGAATATGAAATTGATAAGATTCAAGGAACATGGATTGTAAAGAATGTTTTAGTTGCTGGTTCTTGTGTTTTATATTGCTTAGGGTTCCATACAGCTCTGACCTGCATGGGCCACCAACAAAACCTATCACGCCCCGCTTCCCGGTATACGGCGAAGGGGACGCGACTGGTCCGCTACGTATTTACTCTGAAGTAAATACGCTAAGCGTATCTAAGCAATATAAAAGTAAATACACAAGAGACAAGATATATAAACTGAACATCAACATTATTTATTAACATTCTTTTGTACAATACATGAAAAGTAAATACAACTGAAATGAAAGCGATGCTTAAACAATGGCATAACAGGAATATAAAGTACTGAAAGGAAAAGTGTACAATGAAACTAAAGTGCTGGGTCTTCGGCAAACTGATCCAAGGCTTCGGCGGTAGGCTCGATCTCTGGCGTGTCCAAAGTACCTGAAGACATTCAAAGAAGAAAGAATAGAATGTCGTCAGCGAACAGGTCGCTCGGTAAGTCCCAAATATAAGAGGAGAAATAGAATAGACAGAGAGTAAGAGAGAGAGAGAGTAGCTTTTACAGTTGTATTATATTGTTATATTGTTGTATTTAGTGTTAACGCTGTTGTTTATAGCTTGGTACAGAAAGATGCCAGTGTATACGAGAGGAGTCTCACTTGCCCCGGAGACTAAGGTATCAGGAACTCAAGGAACCGTTTATGCCACGGTACAACAGCAATTGGATTCATGTTATGTATCTTAATCTTACCGTCTTGTGCCACTTTTAACACCTTCCGTACCAATCTACCCCTTAAACCCCGTAGTGTTTTGATTGTATTGTTTGTTTTGTAAATTGTATTGATTGTATAATTGATTGACTAACCGAAACCATGATATCAGTAAACAGATGTAACAATAGAATCATGTAAATGGTGTAATACCCAGCCCCTGTTATACCAATAATTGTACTTCTTTATAGCTATAAAATTTATTTATAATTACTTATTTATTTTCAAAATCCCAATTAATCCAGACCTTACCTTCATTTCCTCCAGCCCAGCTGTTACCTATTCCCATTCTAAGTTAAGATTATTTGAGCCCAGCCCTTTTCCTTTCTTAAAGAAAATTTATCGCCTTTATTATCCCTCAGCCCACGAAAAGCTAAATAGGATTTAAACCCAAAAAACCCAACTCCAATTAGATCTTAATTTTTCCAATTAATCCCTCAGCCAATTTTTCCCGGCCCGGTCATCCAGCCCACACACAAATAAAATTTAAAATGAAATTCTTTTAAACCCAGCCCACTCCTTTTTCTTTATCAAATCTCCTTCAGCCCGGCCCTTTATAATTTCCTCATTCTTTTAACTAATTTTTCTTTCCGGCCCAGCCCACTTTCCCAGCAGCCCGCTTCACTCTCAACGCGCGCCCGCTTCCCCGACCCGACCCGCTTCTCCTTCTTCCCAACGGCTACCCCACCAATTTCCCGCTCCCTGTCCCTCGCGCTTCCACCTCCTCCGCCCACGCCGGCGTCCTTGCCCACGACGCGCACGTTTCCCCTGCGACCCGCTCCCCCAACGTTCACTCCTCCTTACCTCCCTCACACCCTCTTCCTCATCTCGCTCTCTCCCCCTCGTTCTCCTTCCTCCTCGAAACTCACCTGCACCCCACTCCCCCGACGTCGACGACTGCAGCCACCTCGTCCCCTCACCGCCGCTCACCTCCTCCTCGCCTTCATTCTTTCCACCTTCTCTCTCCCTCCACCATCACCAGCAATCGACCACCCTTGCACCCATCGCCGCCGGCACCTCCACAGAACCCCTGCACACACCGAGCTCCATGCACCCATCTCGACCCCCACCTGCCTTTCGCCGGCGAGCCTCCTCTCACCGGGACCGTCTCGTCGACACCCTACATCGTTATCATCATCACCGTCGCCATCATCCTCTCTCTCGATCTCTCTCTCTCGATCACTTTCTCTCTCCTTCTCTCTCCCTTCCTCTGTTCTCTATCTCTCTCTCACTCTGTTTCTCTCTCTCTCCCTCTCTATATCACTCACTCACTCTCTCTTTCTCAATCTCTCTTTCTGTTCCCTCTCATCTCACTCTCTGTCTCTATCTCCTATACTCTCTCTTTCCCTCTGTCCTCTCTCTCTCACTCTTTGAAATCTCTCTCTCTCTACACTTCTCTCTCTCTCTCAACACTCCTCTCTCTCTATATCCCTTTCTCACTCTCTATTGATCTCTCTCAAACCCTAGCCGACGAATTCATCTCCCCGCTACACCACTGCCCTCCATATCGACTACCAACGGCAAGAGCCCCCAAGCTCCACGTCTAGTCGAGGCCAAACCCTTGCCGTTGTTGCCGCGTGTGTCGTGCCCGTGCGTACCGTGCCAGTAATTTATCGTCTCCAGGCAAGTTCTCTACTTGCTACATGATAAGTTATGCTTGTTACAAACTAAAATCGTATAGATTCTGTAGTTATTTTCTGAATAAATTATACTACGTACCTGTTCGATACATGATCCCAATGAGAATACTTATCTAATTTGACGGAACTGGATTGTTTTGGCTCTTGTAGTGATGAATACCTTGTACAAATTTCGCTGGAAAATATGACCGTTAACGACTAAAACGACTAGCCCCAAGTTTACTCGCAAAACTTGAATTTTCTTGTACCTGAAAACCGTTAAAATCATCATAAATTATATACATATTGGAATGATGCGCTCGAGGGCTCAAATCGAAGCCGACTCGACAAACTTTAACCCTATACAAGTTTCTATTAGTTTCTGTACTTAAACTGTGACAATATTTGGATCGGAGTGCGACTCTGGACTGCAGTCCAGAGCAACTCTGTTTATTGGGTGCTGTTCCGTAATGGGTACCACCCTGTTTACTTAACTTGTAGGTTGAGGAACTCCACTGTTTATTATAGGTGAACCTGTTAGCTAGACAACACAAGTGGTTTCATCCAGTTTCGTTATCGTTTGTTATTTAATCTGTAATTTAATAGATGGGGACGTATAACAGTCCCAACAGAATCAGAATTGACATACTAGTAATGAACAGTGTATATCTCCTGACGTACAGATGCGATTGAGGATCCGTCTATTGCGTTGAAAACCTTACTGAAAACCCTAGACTTCACTCAACTGTAGGGTCGCTAAAATCTGATCCCAATTAGGATTAAAATGCGTTGCGAAACGGACTTCTGATTCTGAAACCGGATTTCCAGCCGTGAACGCTTAAAAGGAAATGGCCGTAACTAGTGATCCTGAAACCCGATTAGCGTGAAACTAAATTCGCTGGATAGATAACTGAACATACTATTTATTCCCCGTTCATCGTTTTGCTAAAATGTACACGTATGATTTATGATAAATTGTGCAAATAGTAGAATACTGTTTTATGACATATTAATCATGCTTTACATACTGTTTCCTCATCAAATAACACTTTTGTCACTGCATTGATAACTTAGTGATAATGTGCATTACCCAGTGTTAGGTATTAGTGATGATTGTGGCAAGTACGTTAGTGTTCGTGTATAAGTGAATAAGTGAAAGTGACACGTACTTGTATACAATCAGTGAACCTTATTATTCTATTGCATTGTCGACGTCTGTGGAACGCGTGTACGTGTGACTATAAGTGGTATGGGACACTTATAGAAGCTCTTGCATGGGTGTCACAGATAAGGCACCAGACACTGCCATTTATCTTAGATATTAGTCGGGACGTGCTTGATGGAGGTCCTGCCTCCAGTTCTCGCGCAGACTTGTCACAGACCGATTGGTATTTAAGGTTATGATTAGCGTTTGATGTAGACCACGGGGTATGGGGTAGTTTGAGTGTGAGTTCAACAGAATCTCGGGAGTCCCATGCCGGCTTATATATATATGGAGATATATGGAGATTTACAGGGTACATGATTATTACCGTGAGTTACATGTTGGGCCCGTGGTCCCTTGCCCTTGGGTGGATGACACTCGCGAGTGGTTGATTCTCACACTTGGACTGACGATAGGTTTAGTGACCAGTACAGTGAGACTTAGAGACTGATAGGGATGATAGTATCGATATACATACTTACTGTGTTGACATACGTGGCATACCATTCTACTGCTTTTACTGTTCCACTGCATTGATTACTGCATGTTCATACCTATACCGTCATTGATTTACTGTTATATATATTTATTATCACTGTTAGAGTTGTCACATGAATTAATATATTATATTGCTATTGTGTCGCTCTGACGACCTGAGTATGCATGCTCAGTGTGACGAGAAGATTTAGCCTGGACCAGGACAAGACGTACATCACGGACATCTTGATTAGCTATCCAGGATTATACCTTTTGTTTCCCATCAGGTCAGTTCTTTATACTGTTTTGTTCCAGTTACTGCATTTCTCATTACCTGCGCATTATTTACTGATTACTTTGTAAAGCTAGAAGCCGAAGTTTGACTACGGCAGGATGTTTCCTTGGCCGTAGGAGCATGGCTGGCCTTGTCAACCCCTCGTATTCTGTATTTTGGGAAGCGGGGCGTGACATGGTTTAGTTGGTATCAGAACTAGGTTTTGCCTCGATTGGGATTGCAGTTTTCCGTGTAGAGTTTGACAATCTAAGACATCCCTCAGTCTAGATTGTAAACTTGATATCCTTGATCCATATTCACATTGAGTGTTCTGCTATTCATTCGCTAGGGTTTCGGGTGACTTGGCAAGGTTACGTGGTTGCAATTGCACTACCGTACTCTGTTTAAGTGACTTAGAATCCTACAGTTGATTTCCACTTGTAATAAATTTCATCACATCCGATGTTCTTGATTCCTTGCCCAATCCATATTATAAATTTGATCCTTATATCGTTCTCAAAATTATTGTTTCAGGATCATGTCTTCCAACGACTCTTCATCTAACTCCACTCCCCAGAATCAGACCGTTGAGATCCTGAGTGTACTGCAAGGTTTAAAGGAAGCCCAGGAGCAGACGAACGACTTGTTAACTGAAGGACTGAGAAGGCAAGTGAATCAGGCACCAGTGGGAGTCTCAAATTGTAAAGGGATCCCTGTTAGACGAGGAAAAGAGAAGAAGATGAAGTGCCAATTTGTTTCCCCACGACAGAGGCAGCAGAGGACCCAATGTTGTGGGTACTGTAAGAGGCCAAGACATCTTCAGAGGGATTGTCGCCGCGCCCAAGGGAAATGTCTGATTTGCGGATCCAAGGAACATCTCATCAACGGTTGCCCAAAAAGGAAAGAGCTACAAGGAGGAGACTCATCCACACTCTCCACTTCTGCCAAGTGATGATTATTGCGTAGTTCGAACCTCGAGGATAAGGCGGACCCAGCCCAGGATTCAACTCGCGTGACGAGAATGCAGCGGTCTAGTAGCCAAAGAAGAATTTTCATGTTTCCTAGTTTCAGTAATAATGTTGTCATCCTCTTATAAATATTTCTTTCCGTCTGAAATCTTGTATCCGTCGAACTTTTAGTTGAATGCAATAAAACTTGAATCGTAATATATGTATCATTCTCTTGTCCTTCCCCTTATTCATACTATTCATTATCACAGCATTTTAATATTGATTTTTCAATTCCTGCCACAGTATATTTTCGTATACTTCGTACCCTGAGCTATTCTCTTGATGTATTTCACTGTTTAATCATGACTCTTTCCTTCCAGGCCATGGCCCACCCTGGTGCAGCGCCGCATTTGGATAAGGATGCACAGTCATGCGTTTCCTTAGACCGCACGCTGATGAGTTCTGACGATGAGATCAACAGTCCCCAGGTCATTGGCGAAAACAGCGATTCCGAAGACAAAGGAGCAGTCGCCCCAGAGTTTGACATGATAGACGATTCCGACGAAGAGGAAGGAGATCCTGAAGAGAACCCGATAGAGGAAGATCCCGAGGAAGACCCGATAGAAGAAAATCCAGTTGAGGAAAATCCCGTGGAAGAAAATCCAGAAGAAGAGAATCACATGGAATCAGATCTCGATGAAGAAGCTCCAGCCGAGGAAGAAGGACCAGAAGGACAAGATCCTACTGTGGAAGAACTCCCAATGGCGGTCCCCGCGAGGCGCTATGGAAATGGACGCCCCTACCTGAGCGCGCGAGCCTACCGCAACCTGCTGAATCTCCACAACCGCGACTGACGGGATTTCTTTTAGATGTTGTCTTATCTGGCCAAATAAATTTGTGTATAGTTTAGGGCCACATTTCGTTTTTGAGAATACTTTGTTTGAAATCTTCTGGAATGAAACAAATTGCTGAGTTCGCTAACCCTTCGATCTTCTTCTTAGTTCCCTTGATACTTGATTATTTCTTCTATACAATTATTTTCCTACTGAGATCTGTTCACCCCTACTCCTTACATTGTTTTAACCCTCACTGAGATTAACAAGTACCACACCCGATCTTTTAGAGGTCCACCCTTCATCCTTCGTCTGTGCCTCGTTTGAGATCCTTCTAGGAGAACTTTTTTTTGAAATTTCCGAGTTCGCTAACCCTTCAAATTTTGATTCGTATGATGTACCGACCGTTGTCCTCCCCATACTTTTCCCCTTGTAGTCATTTGTTGCTCACCCTTACTTCCTGTGCTGACCCGATCCCAGTCTCCTTGATCTTCAGCCTAAAGCCGCCACACTCCAACCTTCTGAATGAGCCACACTTCCTTGTAATCATTACCCAAGCTAGCCCTATACCCCTTTGTGTTTTTTTCCTATTACCCTAAATATATATATAGGGACATTATTATTCGAAAATTTGGTTTTCATTATTTTATATTTATCGAAGAGTGTGTTTTATTGACTATCCCCATTTTACGCATTTCAAGTACTTCACTACTAGCTTTCCCATTATTTTCGGTAGCGCAACCTTATATCGCGCATATTTTCGTTCAATGTTCCTTGTTTTCACTATGTGAGCTCTCTACGTTATATGATCGATACATCATCCTAAAATGTTTTAACCTACCGATAAATCTTTCACTACTTTATTATCATTACTTTATTTTCGGGTGTTGTGCTTATGTTTACTATTATAAATAATTGTGCCTTATACTCATTATTTCTGCCGTGCTACCTTTGATATACTTATACGTGCACATATTTAAGTTTCGATTTTATCGAGTACGCCTCGAATATCATTGTTCGTTATAGTTGTTATTGCTATTCTCGTATACATGTAGTTGCCCCTATAGTTATTCCTGCCTTATACCTATTTAGATCTATCTTTTGTATGTTGTTCTTACATATTTATACCTTCAAATTTCTTCGTCCACGGATTTCTAGTAAATCTTTATGTGTTAGTTTGCAATATAATAGCTTTCGCCTATGTTTGTATAACTTATCGTTTATTTTAAATTTCGAGGACGAAATTTTTGTAAGGGTGGTATGATGTAATACCCAGCCCCAGTTATACCAATAATTGTACTTCTTTATACCTATAAAATTTATTTATAATTACTTATTTATTTTCAAAATCCCATTAACTCCAGACCTTACCTTCATTTCCTCCAGCCCAGCTGTTGCCTATTCCCATTCTAAGTTAAGATTATTTGAGCCCAGCCCTTTCCCTTTCTTAAAGAAAATTTATCGCCTTTATTTTCCCTCAGCCCACGAAAAGCTAAATAGGATTTAAACCCAAAAAACCAAACTCCTATTAGATCTTAATTTTTCCAATTAATCCCTTAGCCAATTTTTCCCGGCCCGTTCATCCAGCCCACACACAAATAAAATTTAAAATTAAATTCTTTTAAACCCAGCCCACTCCTTTTTCTTTATCAAATCTCCTTCAGCCCGGCCCTTTCTAATTTCCTCATTCTTTTAACTAATTTTTCTTTCCGGCCCAGCCCACTTTCCCAGCAGCCCGCTTCACTCTCAACCCGCGCCCGCTTCCCCGACCCGACCCGCTTCTCCTTCTTCCCAACGGCTACCCCACCAATTTCCCGCTCCCTGTCCCTCGCGCTTCCGCCTCCTCCGCCCACGCCCGCACCCTTGCCCACGACGCGCATGTTTTCCCTGCGACCCGCTCCCCCAACGTTCACTCCTCCTTACCTCCCTCACACCCTCTTCCTCATCTCGCTCTCTCTCCCTCGTTCTCCTTCCTCCTCGAAACTCACCTGCACCCCACTCCCCCGACGTCGACGACTGTAGCCACCTCGTCCCCTCATCGTCGCTCACCTCCTCCTCGCCTTCATTCTTTCCACCTTCTCTCTCCTTCCACCATCACCCGCAATCGACCACCCTTGCACCCATCACCGCCGGCACCTCCACAGAACCCCTGCACACATCGAGCTCCCTGCACCCATCTCGACCCCCACCTGCCTTTCGCCGGCGAGCCTCCTCTCACCGGGACCGCCTCGTCGACACCCTACGTCGTCATCATCATCACCATCGCCATCATCCTCTCTCTCGATCTCTCTCTCTCGATCACTCTCTCTCTCTCCTTCTCTCTCCCTTCCTCTGTTCTCTATCTCTCTCTCACTCTGTTTCTCTCTCCTCTTCACTGTAATACCTAGCCCTTTTTTTTTATACCAAAAACTGTATTTTGTTATTTTATAATTCTATTTACCTTATTTATAATTTTATTTACTTTATTTATATTTTATCTATTTTATTTATATTCTATTTTATTCTAAACCCATTTTCTCTTTAACAATAAAACTTAAAACCCTAACTTTTCTTTTAACCCAAATCCTCCAGCCCAGCCCCATTATCCACAGCCCACCTTTTAAAATTAAATTATTTAACCCCGGCCCATCCTATTTTCTTACCCAATTAAATTCTTATTATATTTTTCCTGCAGCCTAATTTTTCCCGAAGTCCAGCAGCCTATTTACCAAAATCCTTTTATTATAACCACCCTGGCCCAGCCCTCTTATACCATTTTTCCCTATTCCTTGTATTTTTCTGCCCGGCCCCATTCTCCTTCTAAACTCTTTTCTAATTCCTTTTCATTATTTGGCCCGGCCTCCTCTTCTCTAACTCCTTTTTTCCTTTTGATTTTCTTTTCTTCTCTGGCCCAGCCCACGGCCCACGCCCGCCTCTTTCTTCAGCCCACGCCCGACCACTGTTCATCTCCCCCAACGGCTATTTCCCCATTCCTCGCGCGCATTTCCTTCTCGATCCACTTCCTACGCCTCCGCCCGCGCCCACGTCGCCGCTCATCACGCGCGACGAGCGTTACAACCGCGTTGCTCACCCCTCGTCTCCCCATCCTTTCCCCTCACTTCCCTCACACTCACGAGTCCCTGCACCCTATTTTTCCCCTCGACGACGACGACGACACCTCCACCGAGCTCAATCCCCTTGCCCAACCTCGCCTCTTCACCACCTTCCCTCCCTCTTCTCTGCCCTCAACACCCGAGCACTCCTTTCCCCCTCGCCTGCAAACCCAACCCATAGTCGCGAGCCCCTGCATCCTCAAACCCACCGCCCCGACCAATCTCGCCTACAACCGACGACGCCGACGAACTCCACCCCACTGCGCCGTCGTCGACATCATCATCATCATCATCACCATCGCCGTGATCTCCCGATCTCTCTCTCTCTCCAACTTCCTCTGTCCCTCTCTCTCACTCTCTCAGCTCTCTATCTCTCTGTCTCTCTCAGCTATCCCTCACTCTCTCTGTCTCTAACCCTCTCTCCATCTGTGCGCTCTCTCTCTCTATACTCTCTCTCTCCTCATCACAGTCACTCTCTCCCCCTCACTCCCGGCCCCCTCTCTCTACACTGCCCCCTCTCTCTCTCCAAAACCACACCAAACCCATTTTCAATATTTTTTCCCTCACTGTAAACTACACTGCGCACGCTGCCGGAGCGACGCCGTCGGCCGTCGGCAACCCCAACACTTCTCAGGCGAACCAGAGAGCACCCCCTAAGCTTCCAGTGCACGCAAGACGACTCCGGGAAAACTCCGACGTGAAATTCGTGTTTCGAACTAGGCTCGCGGGAATCCGGTACGTGGCGTATATCGCGCGTTCGTGACGACACTGTTGCCGTACGACCCCGAGACGTCCCCAGGCAAGTATTCTACTTGCTTACATGCTATTTATCTAAATTACAATCGTTAAAAAATATGAATTATAATGTTACAAGTTTAAAACTATTATGTGCCGTAACTGTTCGATGTTTGTTCCCTTAGGAAAACACTATCTAATTTGACGGAACTCAATGGTGTAGGTTGGCCCGTAGGGCTGTGAACATAGTGTGTGAATTTTGTTGGATGTTGTAATCGATTATGACTAAAACAACTACCCCCAAGTTTAATCGTAAAACCGTAATCCTGTTGTATCTGAAAATCGTTAAATTCACCATAAATCATACACATATTAGAATGGTGCGTTCGAGGGCTCAAATCGAAGCCAACTCGACGAACTTTAACCCTATGCTAGTTTCCAGACATTTCTGTATTTAAACTGTGATGATATTCGGATCGGAGTGCGACTCTGGACTGCAGTCCAGAGCGACTCCAGTCATTGCTTGCTGTTCCGTATTGGATACCACAGGTGTTCCTTAACTCGTAGGTTGCGGAACTCCACTGCTTTTGTAGGTAACTCTGTTAGCTAGACAACACGATTGGTCTCATTCTGTTTCGTTACCGTTTGATATTTAAACTGTAATTTAGAACGTCGGGACACATAACAGTCCCAGCAGATTCAGAATTGACATGTTAATATTAAACAGAGTATAACTCTTAACGTACAGACGCGATTGAAGATCCGTTTGTTGCGTTGAAAACTTTACTGAAAACCCTAGAATTCATCCAACTGTAGAGTCGCTAAAATCTGATCCCAACTGGGATTAAAATGCGTTCCGAAACGGACTTCTGATTCTGAAATCGGATTTCCAGCCGCGAGCGCTTAAAATGAAATGTTTATAATTAGCAATCCTGGAACCCGATTGGCTTGAAACAAAATTCTATGGATGGATAACTAAACATATTAATTACTACCTGTTTATTGTTTCGCTAAATTATATACATATGTTTCATGATAAATCGTGCAAGTGATAGAATGTTGTTTTTATGACACCTTAATTGTGCTTATATACTGTTCATGCATCATATCATACCTATATCATTGTAGTGATAACCTAGTGATATCGTGCATTCACCCAGTGTTAGATTTTAGTGATGATTGTGGCAAGTACGTCAGTGTTCGTGTATCCGTGATTAAGTGAAAGTGATACGTACTTGTACACAATCAGCGACCCTATTATTTTATTGCAATGTCGACGTCTGTGGGATGCGTGCACGTGTGACTATAAGTGGAATGGGACATTTATGGAAGCGTTTGCATGGGTGTCACAGATAAGGCATCCGACACTGCCATTTTCTTAGGTATTAGTCGGGACGTGCTTGATGGAGGTCCTGCCTCCAGTTCTCGCGCAGACTTGACACGGATCGATTAGTATTTAGGGTGATGGTTAGCGTTTGATGTAGACCACGGGGTGTGGGGTAGTTTAAGTGTGAGTTCAACAGAATCTCGGGAGTCCCATGCCGGCTTATATATTTAGGGAGTTATATGGAGATTTACAGGGTACGTGATATATACACCGTGATATTCTTGTTACATGTTGGGCCCGTGGTCCCTTGCCCTTGGGTTCTACCCTTGGGTGGAGGACACTCGCGAGTGGTTGACTCTCACACTTGGACTGACGATAGGCTTAGTGACCTGTACAGTGAGACCTAGAGACTGATAGGGATACTGGCATTTTATTCATGATATACTGAGTGGCATACGTGACATATCGTTATACTGATTTACTGTTCCGCTGCATTGATTACTGCACATCCATATCCATACTGTCATTGATTTACTGTTATTCATTTCCATTATCACTGTTAGAACTATCACTTGATTTTATATATGTATTGTTGCTATTGTGTCGCTCTGACGACCTGAGTATGCATGCTCAGTGTGAGGAGAAGATTTGGCTTGGATCAGAACTAGACGTGCATCACAGACGTTCTGACTTGCTACTCCGAGTTACTTTCGTTTGTTCCACTTCAGGTCAGTTTATATTATTGTATCTTTCAGTTACTGCATTTCTCATTACCTGCGCATCGTTTACTGTTTACCATGATAAACTAGAAGCCGAAGTGTGACTACGGCAGGACTTTTCCTTGACCGTAGGAGCATGGCTGGCCTTGTCTACCCCTCGTATTCCGTATTTTGGGAAGCGGGGCGTGACATGGTTTAGTTGGTATCAGAGCCAGGTTTTGCTTCGATTGGGATTGCAGTTTTCCATGTATAGTTTGGCAATCTAAGACATCACTCGGTCTAGCTTGTAAACTTGTCACTCTTGATCCATATTCACATCGTGTGTCCAGCCATCCATTCGCTATGGTTTACTTAAAATCATACAGTTGATTCTTCACTTGTAATAAATTCGTCACCTCTAATATTCTTGAATCTTTGTCCTATCCATATTACGTTTTGACTCGTATATCTTGCGACTTATATCATCCTTAAAATCATTGTTTCAGGATCATGTCTTCCAACGACTTTTCCTCTATCTCCACTCCTCGGAATCAGACTGTTGAGATCCTTAATGTACTGCAAGGTCTAAAGGAAGCCCAGGAGCGAACAAATGACTTGTTGGCTGAAGGACTGAGGAGACAGGTGAATCAGGCACCAGCGGGAGTCTCCTATCATAAAGGGATCCCTATTGGACGAGGAAAGGAGAAGAAGATGAAGCGTCAACAGAAGCATCAGAAGAACCTTTGCTGTGGATATTGTAAGAGGCCTGGACATCTTCAGAAGGATTGTCGCCGTGCCCAAGGGAAATGTCTGATATGCGGTTCCGACAAACATCTCATCAATGGTTATCCAGAAAGGAAAGAACTACAAGAAGGAAACTCGTCCACACTCCCCACTTCTACCAAGTGAGGATCATCGCGTAGTTTGAACTTCGACCATAGGGCGGATCTAACGCAGGATTCAACTCGCGTAACGATGATGCAGCGTTCCGGCAATCGAAGAAGAATTCTATGATTTCCAATTTCAGTAATAATGTTGTCATCTTTTATGAATACTTCCTTCCATTTGAACCTTTGTATGCGTCAAACTTTAGTTGAATGAAATAAAATTTGAATCATAATATAGGTATCATTCTCATGCTTTCTCTATGTCAAATTCTATTCATTATCACAGTGTTTTCATTCTGATCTTTCAGTTCCTGCTACCGCATATCTTTTGATACTTCGTACACTTGGCCATTTTCCTTATTCATTCCATTGTCTAATCATGACTCTCTTTCTTTCAGACCATGGCCCACCCCGGAGCAGCGCCGCATCTAGATGAGGATGCACAGTCATGCGTTTCCTTAGACCGCACACTGATGGATTCCGACGATGAGATCAACGGTCCCCAGGTCAACTTCGAAAACAATGATTCAGAGGACGAAGGAGCAGCCGCCCCAGAGTTTGGCATGATAGCTGATTCTGACGAGGAAGAAGTAGATCCTGAAGAGAACCTGATAGAGGAAGACCCCGAGGAAGAACCGGTGGAAGAAAACCCAGTGGAGGAAAATCAAATGGAAGAGAATGCAGAAGAAGAAAACCACATGGGATCGGACCTCGTTGAAGAAGTTCTATCCGAGGATGAAGGACCAGAAGATCAAGACCCTGCCATGGAAGAACTTCCTTTAGCGATACCTGCGAGGCGCTATTGAAATGGACGCCCCTACCTGAGCGCGCGAGCCTACCGCAACCTGCTAAATCTCCACAACCGCGACTGACGGAATTTCTTTTGATGCTGTCTTTCTGGTCAAATAAAATGTGTATAGTTTAGGGCCACTTTTCGTCTTGGAGAATGCTTTGTTTCAAATTTTCTTGAATAAAATAAATCTTCTAGAATTCGTAGACCTTTTGATTGTTGGTTCGTTTAATACTTGTTTATTGCCTCTATCCATTTATCTTTTTGCTGAGATCCCTGACTGTCCACCCCTACTCGTTGTAAAGTTTTTCATCCTCGTTCCAATTAGAAAGTACCGCACTCTGATCCTTGGAATGAGCCACCATCCATCCTTCGTCTGTACCCTGTTTGAGATCCTTCTGGGAGGAGGACCTTTCTTATGAAATACCGAGTTCGTTAACTTGTCAAATTTTTGATCCCCATGATGTACCAACCAGTATTCTCCCCATACATTCTCTCCTTATAGTCTTCTACTGCTCACCCTTACATCTTGTGCTGACCCGATCCCAATTCCCTGATTCTCAACCTAAAGCCGCCACTCACCAACCTTTGATTGATCCACACTTCCTTGTAGTCAATACCCTAGCTAACATACATTTTTTTTTGTGTTCTTCCTATTACCCTAACTATATATATGGACAGCGTTATTCAAAGATTTAGTTTTCATTATTTTGGTTCGTGTTACTGATTACTCCGTTTTGTATTTTAAGTACAACTATTATTCTTTTCATTTTCAGTAGCGCAACCTTATACCGCGCATATTTCGTTACATGTTCCTAAATTTCACTATACAAGCTCTTTAAATTATTTTAAACCCCTTTTATCGATACCTTATTCTAAAATGTTTTAATCTACCGATAAATTTTCGCTGCTTTATTCTTGTTATTTTATTTTCAGGTTTCGTGCCAATGTTTATTATTATCGATGTTTGTGCCTTATACTATTTATTTCTGACGTACAACTTTTGACGTACTTACATATGCATATATCTGAGTTTCGATCTTATCGAGTTCGCCTCGTATGATGTTGTCGTATTGTCGTTATTTATATTTCCGTATATATGTATCTATCCCTATAGTTGTTCCTATTTTATACCTACTTAAATCTATATTTTGTATGTTATTCTTACGTATTTTATATTCTCGAAATTTCTTCGTCCACTCATTTCTAGTAAATCTTTATGTGTTAAATTGCAAAATAATAGTTTTCGCATACGGTTGTATTACTTATAGTTTATTTTAAATTTCGAGGACGAAATTTTTATAAGGGTGGTATAATGTAATACCCAGCCCCTTTTTTTTTACCAAAAACTGTAATTTGTTATTTTATAATTCTATTTACCTTATTTATAATTTTATTTACTTTATTTATATTTTATCTATTTTATTTATATTCTATTTTATTCTAAACCCATTTTCTCTTTAACAATAAAACTTAAAACCCTAACTTTTCTTTTAACCCAAATCCTCCAGCCCAGCCCCATTATACACAGCCCACCTTTTAAAATTAAATTATTTAACCCCGGCCCATCCTATTTTCTTACCCAATTAAATTCTTATTATATTTTTCCTGCAACCCAATTTTTCCCGAAGTCCAGCAGCCTATTTACTAAAATCCTTTTATTATAACCACCCTGGCCCAGCCCTCTTATACCATTTTTCCCTATTCCTTGTATTTTTCTGCCCGGCCCCATTCTCCTTCTAAACTCTTTTCTAATTCCTTTTCATTATTTGGCCCGGCCTCCTCTTCTCTAACTCCTTTTTTCCTTTTGATTTTCTTTTCTTCTCTGGCCCAGCCCACGGCCCATGCCCGCCTCTTTCTTCAGCCCACGCCCGACCACTGTTCATCTCCCCCAACGGCTATTTCCCCATTCCTCGCGCGCATTTCCTTCTCGATCCACTTCCTACGCCTCCGCCCACGCCCACGTCGCCGCTCATCACGCGCGACGAGCGTTACAACCGCGTTGCTCACCCCTCGTCTTCCCATCCTTTCCCCTCACTTCCCTCACACTCACGAGTCCCTGCACCCCATTTTTCCCCTCGACGACGATGACGACACCTCCACCGAGCTCAATCCCCTCGCCCAACCTCGCCTCTTCACCACCTTCCCTCCCTCTTCTCTGCCCTCAACACCCGAGCACTCCTTTCCCCTTGCCTGCAAACCCAACCCATAGTCGCGAGCCCCTGCATCCTCAAACCCACCGCCCCGACCAATCTCGCCTACAACCGACGACGCCGACGAACTCCACCCCACCGCGCCGTCGTCGACATCATCATCATCATCATCACCGTCGCCGTGATCTCCCGATCTCTCTCTCTCTCTCCAACTTCCTCTGTCCCTCACTCTCACTCTCTCAGCTCTCTATCTCTCTGTCTCTCTCAGCTATCCCTCACTCTCTCTGTCTCTAACCCTCTCTCCATCTGTGCGCTCTCTCTCTCTCTATACTCTCTCTCTCCTCATCACAGTCACTCTCTCCCCCTCACTCCCGGCCCCCTCTCTCTACACTGCCCCCACTCTCTCTCCAAAACCACACCAAACCCATTTTCAATATTTTTTTCCCCCACTGTAAACTACACTGCGCACGCTGCCGGAGCGACGCCGTCATCCGTCGGAAACCCCAACACTTCTCAGGCGAACCAGAGAGCACCCCCTAAGCTTCCAGTGCACGCAAGACGACTCCGGGAAAACTCCGACGTGAAATTCGTGTTTCGAACTAGGCTTGCGGGAATCCGGTACGTGGCGTATATCGCGCGTTCGTGACGACACTGTTGCCGTACGACCCCGAGACGTCCCCAGGCAAGTATTCTACTTGCTTACATGCTATTTATCTAAATTACAATCGTTAAAAAATATGAATTATAATGTTACAAGTTTAAAACTATTATGTGCCGTAACTGTTCGATGTTTGTTCCCTTAGGAAAACACTATCTAATTTGACGGAACTCAATGGTGTAGGTTGGCCCATAGGGCTGTGAACATAGTGTGTGAATTTTGTTGGATGTTGTAATCGATTATGACTAAAACAACTACCCCCAAGTTTAATCGTAAAACCGTAATCCTGTTGTATCTGAAAATCGTTAAATTCACCATAAATCATACACATATTAGAATGGTGCGTTCGAGGGCTCAAATCGAAGCCAACTCGACGAACTTTAACCCTATGCTAGTTTCCAGACATTTCTGTATTTAAACTGTGATGATATTCGGATCGGAGTGCGACTCTGGACTGCAGTCCAGAGCGACTCCAGTCATTGCTTGCTGTTCCGTATTGGATACCACAGGTGTTCCTTAACTCGTAGGTTGCGGAACTCCACTTATTTTCTAGGTAACTCTATTAGCTAGACAACACGATTGGTCTCATTCTGTTTCGTTACCGTTTGATATTTAAACTGTAATTTAGAACGTCGGGACACATAACAGTCCCAGCAGATTCAGAATTGACATGTTAATATTAAACAGAGTATAACTCTTAATGTACAGACGCGATTGAAGATCCGTTTGTTGCGTTGAAAACTTTACTGAAAACCCTAGAATTCATCCAACTGTAGCGTCGCTAAAATCTGATACCAACTGGGATTAAAATGCGTTGCGAAACGGACTTCTGATTCTGAAACCGGATTTCCAGCTGCGAGCGCTTAAAATGAAATGTTTATAATTAGCAATCCTGGAACCCGATTGGCTTGAAACAAAATTCTATGGATGGATAACTGAACATATTAATTACTACCTGTTTATTATTTCGCTAAATTATATACATATGTTTCATGATAAATCGTGTAATTGATAGACTGTTGTTTTTATGACACCTTAATTGTGCTTATATACTGTTCATGCATCATATCATACCTATATCATTGTAGTGATAACCTAGTGATATCGTGCATTCATCCAGTGTTAGATTTTAGTGATGATTGTGGCAAGTACGTCAGTGTTCGTGTATCCGTGATTAAGTGAAAGTGATACGTACTTGTATACAATCAGCGACCCTATTATTTTATTGCAATGTCGACGTCTGTGGGATGCGTGCACGTGTGACTATAAGTGGAATGGGACATTTATGGAGGCGTTTGCACGGGTGTCACAGATAAGGCATCCGACACTGCCATTTTCTTAGGTATTAGTCGGGACGTGCTTGATGGAGGTCCTGCCTCCAGTTCTCGCGCAGACTTGACACAGATCGATTAGTATTTAGGGTGATGGTTAGCGTTTGATGTAGACCACGGGGTGTGGGGTAGTTTAAGTGTGAGTTCAACAGAATCTCGGGAGTCCCATGCCGGCTTATATATTTAGGGAGTTATATGGAGATTTACAGGGTACGTGATATATACACCGTGATATTCTTGTTACATGTTGGGCCCGTGGTCCCTTGCCCTTGGGTTCTACCCTTGGGTGGAGGACACTCGCGAGTGGTTGATTCTCACACTTGGACTGACGATAGGCTTAGTGACCTGTACAGTGAGACCTAGAGACTGATAGGGATACTGGCATTTTATTCATGATATACTGAGTGGCATACGTGACATATCGTTATACTGATTTACTGTTCCGCTGCATTGATTACTGCACATCCATATCCATACTGTCATTGATTTACTGTTATTCATTTCCATTATCACTGTTAAAACTATCACTTGATTTTATATATGTATTGTTGCTATTGTGTCGCTCTGACGACCTGAGTATGCATACTCAGTGTGAGGAGAAGATTTGGCTTGGATCAGAACTAGACGTGCATCACAGACGTTCTGACTTGCTACTCCGAGTTACTTTCGTTTGTTCCACTTCAGGTCAGTTTATATTATTGTATCTTTCAGTTACTGCATTTCTCATTACCTGCGCATCGTTTACTGTTTACCATGATAAACTAGAAGCCGAAGTGTGACTACGGCGGGACTTTTCCTTGACCGTAGGAGCATGGCTGACCTTGTCTACCCCTCGTATTCCGTATTTTGGGAAGCGGGGCGTGACTCTCTCTCTCCCTCTCTATATCACTCACACTCTCTCTCTTTCTCAATCTCTCTCTCTGTTCCCTCTCATCTCACTCTCTCACTCTCTGTCTCTATCTCCTCTACTCTCTCTTTCCCTCTGTCCTCTCTCTCTCTCTCACTCCCTGAAATCTCTCTCTCTCTACACTTCTCTCTCAACACACTTCTCTCTCTATATCCCTTCCTCACTCTCTATTGATCTCTCTCAAACCCTAGCCGACGAATTCATCTCCCCGCTACACCACTGCCCTCCATATCGACTACCAACGGCAAGAGCCCCCAAGCTCCATGTCTAGTCGAGGCCAAACCCTTGCCGTTGTTGCCGCGTGTGTCGTGCCCGTGCGTACTGTGCCAGCAATTCATCGTCTCCAGGCAAGTTCTCTACTTGCTACATGCTAAGTTATGCTTGTTACAAACTAAAATCGTATAGATTCTGTAGTTATTTTCTGAATAAATTATACTACGTACCTGTTCGATACATGATCCCAATGAGAATACTTATCTAATCTGACGGAACTGTATTGTTTTGGCTCTTGTAGTGATGAATACCTTGTACAAATTTCGCTGGAAAATATGACCGTTAACGACTAAAACGACTACCCCCAAGTTTACTCGCAAAACTGGAATTTTCTTGTACCTGAAAACCGTTAAAATCACCATAAATTATATACATACTGGAATGATGCGCTCGAGGGCTCAAATCGAAGCCGACTCGACGAACTTTAACCCTATGCAAGTTTCTATTAGTTTCTATTCTTAAACTGTGACAATATTTGGATCGGAGTGCGACTCTGGACTGCAGTCCAGAGCGACTCTGTTTATTGGGTGTTGTTCCGTAATGGGTACCACCCTGTTTCCTTAACTCGTAGGTTGCGGAACTCCACTGTTTATTATAGGTGAACCTGTTAGCTAGACAACACAAGTGGTTTCATCCATTTTCGTTATCGTTTGTTATTTAATCTGTAATTTAATAGATGGGGACGTATAACAGTCCCAACAGAATCAGAATTGACATACTAGTAATGAACAGTTTATATCTCCTGACGTACAGACGCGATTGAGGATCCGTCTGTTGCGTTGAAAACCTTACTGAAAACCCTAGACTTTACTCGACTGTAGCATTGCTAAAATCTGATCCCAATTAGGATTAAAATGCGTTGCGAAATGGACTTCTGATTCTGAAACCGGATTTCCAGCCGTGAACGCTTAAAAGGAAATGGCCGTAACTAGTGATCCTGAAACCCGATTGGTGTGAAACTAAATTCGCTGGATAGATAACTGAACATACTATTTATTCCCCGTTCATCGTTTCGTTAAACTGTACACGTATGATTTATGATAAATTGTACAAGTAGTAGAATACTGTTTTATGACATATTAATCATGCTTTACATACTGTTTCCTCATCAAATAACACTTTTGTCACTGCATTGATAAATTAGTGATAATATGCATTACCCAGTGTTAGGTATTAGTGATGATTGTGGCAAGTACGTTAGTGTTCGTGTATAAGTGAATAAGTGAAAGTGACACGTACTTGTATACAATCAGTGAACCTTATTATTCTATTGCATTGTCGACGTCTGTGGAACGCGTGTACGTGTGACTATAAGTGGTATGGGACATTTATAGAAGCTCTTGCATGGGTGTCACAGATAAGGCACCAGACACTGCCATTTATCTTAGATATTAGTCGGGACGTGCTTGATGGAGGTCCTGCCTCCAGTTCTCGCGCAGACTTGTCACAGACCGATTGGTATTTAAGGTTATGGTTAGCGTTTGATGTAGACCATGGGGTGTGGGGTAGTTTGAGTGTGAGTTCAACAGAATCTTGGGAGTCCCATGCCGGCTTATATATATATGGAGATATATGGAGATTTACAGGGTACATGATTATTACCGTGAGTTACATGTTGGGCCCGTGGTCCCATGCCCTTGGGTTCTATCCTTGGGTGGAGGACACTCGCGAGTGGTTGATTCTCACACTTGGACTGACGATAGGTTTAGTGACCTGTACAGTGAGACTTAGAGACTGATAGGGATGATAGCATCGATATACATACTTACTGTGTTGATATACGTGGCATACCATTCTACTGCTTTTACTGTTCCACTGCATTGATTACTGCATGTTCATACCTATACCGTCATTGATTTACTGTTATATATATTTATTATCATTGTTAGAGTTGTCACATGAATTTATATATTATATTGCTATTGTGTCGCTCTGACGACCTGAGTATGCATGCTCAGTGTGACGAGAAGATTTAGCCTGGACCAGGACTAGACGTACATCACGGACATCTTGATTAGCTATCCAGGGTTATACCTTTTGTTTCCCATCAGGTCAGTTCTTTATATTGTTTTGTTCCAGTTACTGCATTTCTCATTACCTGCGCATTATTTACTGATTACCATGTAAAGCTAGAAGCCGAAGTGTGACTACGGCAGGATGTTTCCTTGGCCGTAGGAGCATGGCTGGCCTTGTCAATCCCTCGTATTCCGTATTTTGGGAAGCGGGGCGTGACAAATTGAATAATTGGAGAATCATGTAAATGGAATGTATATCCATGGTTCGGTTCAGTCAAGTTGAATAGATTGATAATTGGATTCATGGATTCATGTTGCATTGTAAGATTGAAGATTGTAGAATTGTAGACTGTAGATCATGTTCATATCAGATTATACTGAGACTGAAACTGAGTCAGACAATTAGCAAGGTAAATTGAAGTCCTGATTGTTTTTATTAATTTTTCTACCTTAGATAGGCAATCACCCACTTCTCCGACTCCCTGAGGCTCAAGAGATTGGTTCCGCTTAAACCTATGTTTACTAGGGTTCTTAGGGTAATTTATAGAACTTGAGCGGTTTTTATGTAAAAATACTTTTATATACTTTTCAAAGTGCACCCCAAGTATTTATTATTCGTCTTCAGAGTTATAATGAATGTAGATTTTATATTGTGATATTTCTAGTGAAAATATCCTAATTTCATAAATAAAAGTATTTATTTGTAATATTCATTTATGTGGAATTTATGGTATTTTGGTGTAAAGTTGAATCTTATGATTTTTTAGGAAAAGGTGGAATATTTATATTATAACAAAATAGGTATTTTAATGATAAATATATATATATATTTATACAAAATAATTTTAATAAATTTCTTATATTCTAAAAATCTCATTTTCTTAAGATGTCGTATTTTAAATCTTTCGAGACCGAATGCTCCTTGAGGAGGTCTGAATCTCGCACTATTAAGCCCGAGGATATGCGATAATCCGCACCATCCCGAATGGGTTCCCCTAATTGGGTTGTAGCGGCGCTTTGCAAAGATTGTAAAATACTAAATCCTTTAGAAAACGGTTTTATGAAGTAAATGGTATTTATTTGTAAAGATGTCAATTTTCTGTATTCTATGTTTTAGGGTCTCCTAAGTCAACCAGACTATTCATAACTGGTCCAAACGACAAGTTGTGAGATGTCTCAAATAGCCTCTTCCCCGCCAATTGTGGCCAGGTAAGTACAAGTGAAGAAAGGAGGGATCCGCTCACGAATCACCGCGAGACGGGCCTTTTAAAGTTACCTTTCTCACTTGCCTAGTCTAGACACCACAAAGTCAGGTTTAGATAAACGACTGATGTCCACAACTTATCGTATTTCCATAATAAGAGATATTTATTTAAAAGTGTATCAATACTAAAACTTTTAGTGATGGTTTTATTAAGTCAATGGTATTTAAATGAAAATATTGTTTTCTCGTATTCTCAGTTTTCGATGGTATCGTGTTAGGTTGTATATGCGTGTGCGAGGAGGTAGGTCATTACCTCGTGCTCTATTTTAAAGGTATAGAAAGTTTGATGGAGTTAAATGAAGGATTGAAACAATATGGTATTTAAGTGAAAAATACGATAAATTGAGATAGTTATCATTTCATGCGATGAATCTTGATCAAATTGTTTGATTAGTGTTTAATAGTCAACATGAGGAAGTTTATGTATGATTGTATTGGTGAGAAGTGGAATTTTATAGAAAACCGAATCGGAAATCGGATTTGTTCCGATTCCGTCGGGTTTTTTAATTTCATATATTTTTTTGAATAGGAAAGAGAGATAGAAAAGAAACTTACGGGTTTTAGATTACATGATAGAGTGAGAGGGAACTAGAGGGATCGCCGATGTGTTGCGTTGTCGCCGGTAGTTCCTAAAACGATCGCCGGAAGTTCCGCCGGGAATTCGTCGGAGCTTCGCCTAGAGCTTGTTTTCAAAGTACACAATTTTTATTGGAATTTTGAGAGTTGGCTCAGATTTTGGGGTGAGAGGGTAGAGGGTAGGGGTGGTATTTATAGGGTTATGATAGGGTTAGGGTAGGTGAAGGGTTTTAATTTAAAAAAGTGTAAAAATATATAAAAATGTATTAAAAATTGGAGTAAATGGGCTTTCTGACTTCTCTGGAACCAATCTGATGATTTAAAGTGTGCAGGGGGGTAGGGAGAGGAAGAGACATGACTTTGCTGTCGACAACTCGCCGGAATCGGCAAATCCGGCCGGCGGCGACGGGCCGAGTCGGTCGGTCCGCCGGCCGAGTTGGCCGATCCGGGCCGAGTCAGGGTGGCAGGAGGTGGGGGGTCGTCAGGTGGGGCCTCTGGTGTATTTAGATTAGTGGGTGTAGTGGGAAATTTGGGAGTTATTGTGTGTGGAGTATTGGGCTTCTATAAAATTTAAAATAAAATAATATTAAAAATATTGTGGGGTTTGGGATTTGAACTCTGGTGGCTTGGTTCAGCAATGCAAGGTATTACCAATGAGCTACAAGCTCTTTCTTGTAATTAAATTGCTAATTAATTACTTAAGTCTTGTGCTCAGGAAATAAATACCCATTTAAGGATTTAAATTTTTTTTAAAAAAATTTGTATGGAAAAAGTGTATAAGAAAATTAGGGTTGTTACAGAATACGAGAAAACAAACATTTTCATTTAAATACCCTTTACTTAATAAAACCATTTTTAAAAGATTTAGTATTGATACATCTTTACAAATATATACCACTTATTATGGAAATAGTACAAGGTTGTGGGCATTCAGTCGTTTATCTAAACCTGACTTTGTGGTGTCTAGGCTAGACAAGTGAGAAAGGTAACTTTAAAAGGCCCGTCTCACGGTGATTCGTGGGCGGATCCCTCCTTTCTTCACTTGTACTTACCTGGCCACAATTGACGGTGAATAGGCGATTTGAGGTATCTCACAACTTGTCGCTTTGGACTAATTAGGAGCAGTCTAGTTGACTTAGCAGACCCTAGAACATAGAATACGGGAAACGACACTTTTTCATTTAAATACCATAATTAATAAAACCGTTTTCCTTAATGATTAGTATTTATACAAATTTTTGCAAAGCGCCGCTAAAACCCATTTGGGGAACCCGTTCGGGATGGTGCGGATTATCGCACATCCTCGGGCTTAGTAGTGCGAGATTCAGACCTCCGCAAGGAGCATTCGGTCTCGAAAGATTTAAAATACGACATATTAAGAAAACGAGACTTCTAGAATATTATAGATATATACAAAACTTATTCATATAAATATATGTGTATGTAACATAAATATATCTATTTTTGAAGTATTATAAATATTCCACCTTTTCTACAATATCACAAGAATCAATTTTACACTAAAATATCATGAATTCCATACAAATCAATATTACAAATAAATAGCTTTATTTATGAAATTAAGATATTTTCACTAGAAATATCACAATGTAAAATCTACATTCATTACAACTCTAAAGACGATTAATAAATACTTGGGGTGTATTTTGAAAAGTACATAAAAGTATTTTTACATAAAACCCCCTCAAGTTCTATAAATTACCCTAAGAACCCTAGTAAACATAGGTTTAAGCGGGACCAATCTTTTGAGTCTCAGGGAGCCGGAGAAGTGGGTGCTTGCCTATCTAAGGTAGACAAATTAATAAAAACAACCAGGACTTCAATTTACTTTGCTAATTGTCTGACTCAGAGTGAGTCTCATTATAATCCGACTTGAATATGATTCAAGTACAATCTACAGTCTACAATCTACAATCTACAATCTACAATCTTCAATATTATAATTCAATATGAATTCATGAATCCAATTATCAATCTATACAACTTGACCGAATCGAACCATGGATATACATTCCATTTACATGGTTCTCCAGTTATTCCATTTACATGATTCTATGGTTACATCCGTTTACAGATATCATGGTTTTGGTCAGTCATCCAAATATACAATCAATACAAGTTACAATACAACACAATACAGTTAAAACACTACGGGGTTTACGGGGTAGACTGGTACGGAAGGTGTTAAAAGTGGCACGAGATTGCAAGATTTAAGACTCCTAACATGAATTCAATTGCCGTTGTTCTGGGCCTTCTAACGGAGCCTTGTACTCTATATTCCGTTTTTCCTCGTCTCTAGCATATAGAGACCCCTCTCGTATACACTAGCATTCTTCTGTACCAAGCTACAAACAATAACATTATATAACATTACAACAATATAATACAACATTAAAAGCTACTCTCTCTCTCTCTCTCTGTCACGCCCCGCTTCCCAGAGTACGCTAAGATGGGCACGTGACATAGCCAACCATGCTACCCGTGGATATGAAATATCCTTCCACAGTCACATTACGGCTATAGAGATATCAAGAACAATAATAAACTATCTAACACATGTCCATAAGCCAGAATAAAACGAGTCAAGAATAAAAATAATATGCGGAAGCAATAAATCCAATAGACAAGACACCTGGAAAGTAAAACTGGATACCAACTCGATCCTCACTGCTCGGCCTGACGGCGGAAGTACTCCTGATCAGCCTGCGACAAAGGTAGAGAATCTGGGCCATGCAAAACCCAGACGTCAGTGCGTCATAACATCAATAATAATATAATCAGGGGGTAACGAGACATGCAGGTACGAGTATGAACAGTAATAAAGGTATAATAGTAACATAAATAAGGACAGTGAAGGGTAAGGCACATGTGAGGTGCAGTGAGTAATCTACACAGGTCTATTAGGTTAACTACTCTCAAGTCTTGAAATCAATTTGATGAACCATCGATGTAACTCAATAATATCCCGTGCATGCCTGGGATCACGGTCTATGACTCTCGGGCTGAATCCGAGACGTGCCACAAGGCAGTAAAGGGTAGTAGGTAATGACGAGTGATGTCAGAGTATAACCCCGGGGCTGGCCTAGCCCGCAAGACTGATCAGAAAAGGTGTCGAACTATCGAGTTACAAGTCAGGTTTCATCATTGATTTCCCCATACCCCCAAGTTATATATGTTCAAGTCAGGTATTAAATAATCTGGAGCTAATGCCAACACAGGATCAGGCAGGTACAGGTTTGTCTGGATAGACAACAGGAAATGTCCGTAGGGACAACAGGTCAGGTTTGTTGGCATTAGTAACAAGATCAGGTAACAGGTAAAGCCATGGTACATCAGGTCAAGTCAGATAGTATATAAGTATCATGTCATGTCAAGAGGTGCACGGTACCATGTCGTGTCAAGTAGTAGGTGTATCAAGTCATGTCAGGGGTGCCCAACATGTCACATGGGTGCTTATAATCAAACTAAAAATAAGCAGGGGTATACAAAATAAGTATAGGGTACTAATGGAACAATAAAATGGAACATTGTAATGTGGTATGCAAATAGGTACAGATTAAAATATATGGATGCACGGTTATCGATTAGAGTTAGGGTTATGGTTCCAACATTAAGAAAGATACACTTTAACAAATATGGATTGTTAAAATCTTGTTATTATGGGTTAAATGATCTAGGGATGCAATTATACATAAAATAGGTTAAATGGATGCAAACGGGTGTCCGTTAGGGTAGAAACTATTAAAAGGGTACTATGGGCTATGCAAATAATTATTATGTGATTTAAATATGGACGTGGGTACACTATATTGTAATCTAACATGCAACCAGGTATGTTTCAAGATCTAAATCTAAAATGATATATGGGACATCGAAATGGAAAATGGAACATGTGGCATTATATGTAAGCTACAGGTTTACTATGCAATTAAATAGGTATAAAATAATATAGATAGCATGTAGCAAGTTTTACTTGCCTCGACAGATCAAGAAACGGGTATACGGAACGTCTCACGTCGGCGGAAAAAGTCGCGACGCGCGCACGGTACATGGAACAGATCCAAACAACGTACAAGGATGATCAGGCAGGTAAGGTATGTCCTTTGGGTCATCTGGAACGTCGGTGTCACGCACGGCTCCGGCGATGGCTTGTGCTACATGCAAGTTGTTGAGGAGAAGATGCACCAAGGAGTGTATGTTTGCACCATATTTTCCAGCTGATGAGCCCCACAAGTTTGCCAATGTTCACAAGGTCTTTGGTGCTAGCAATGTTAACAAGCTCCTGCAGGTACAGTATTACGCTCCCTCCCTCACAAATGTTTCTTCTCATATGAATTTAGCCCAATTTCCTGATAATGGTAGCACATTCCATGAAAACCTTGTACATAACTTGGCCCAAATGATTGATGCCTATGTTAACATACTGCCCCTTCATATATTCTAAGATGGCTCCTGAAGCCCCCATTAGCATATTCTTTGTTGAAGCCTTTAACAAAGAGTCATGCATCATTAGATCGATCCTGTCTTAGCTTCAAAACCCATCCCTCGCTCGATCGTATAGACTTGATTTGGGGATCTATTTTTATTTATTTTCTATTTTTTTCCTTTCATTCTTTTTTTCATCATGGGGGATTGGAGCGATATATGTGCAGGGGACGCAAGTGAAGGTGGAGATGGAGGAGAAGAGAGGAGAGGGAAAGGTGATGGTGGTGGTGACGAGGGTAGGCCGACGAGGCGGTCGGCGATGAGGGGCGACGGCGACAGAGGAGATGGCCGCAGTGGGTTCTCGGGTGTGTAGGGTTGGCTCGAGTTGCAAAGGAGAAGGGAAGAAGAGGGAGGTGAAGTGGTCGAGGGGGAGAGGAGGCGAGGTCACGGAATGGTCGACGACGGTGAGGCAAGGTCGGCGACGAGGTCGGGTTCGGGTTTGATGGGCTGTGGCGGTCGCGACGGGAATGTAGGTTCTCGTCGGAGTTGGCGGGAGCAGGAGAGGAGGAAGAGGAGATGAGAGGAGGAAGTCGAGAAGGAGATGAGGTCGGGAAGTTGGAGGCGACGACGAAGAAGAGAAGGCGGCGGAGTTAGGGTTAGGGTTGTGGGTTCTTCTCGTAGGGTTTTTATAGAGAAAGAAGAAAAGAGAAGGGAGGTGAGTGTAAGCGTAAGGGGGTGATGGGACTCGAGAAAGAAACAGTAAACCCGAGAAGAGAGAGAGAGAGTGTGGGAGCAGAGAGAAAGAAGAGAGAGAGAGAGACGTGCATGCTTATTTAAAAAAATAAAAGGATTAATATTATAAAAAGTAAGAGAGAGGGAGAGATCTGCTGTTACATTTAGTTATGTAAAATATTTATTTAGTTAAGAAAACTTTTGAATGAAATAAAGAATATAATATTATAATATTAGTCCGTTTTGAGATTTTGGCAAATATAAATTTACTTCAAAACACGCCCGGGTCGGGTCTAAAAATCCGGTTCTAAAATATGAAAAATATATGCGACTCTCAAAATCCACAATGAATGCTCTGGTAACGAAAAAGCATACCCCCAAGAACGGATGCACGTACGTGCGCGTAGCCATCCAAACACGTCTGTTTCACTGAACGGGACGAGAACAAGATGCGCGGATGCTACCACGGGGTTAGGGGTATCATGCAGGTTATGAAATGCAATTTTAATTTATTTTATATGACCCTAAAATGTTATATGATAAAATGTGCGATGTCAGATGAAAAGTCAATATGCAGTATCCATGAGATGCACGTGTCTATTTAACAAACCAGGATAGTCTATAAATATGAATCAAACAAGTTCAAGCAAGCGGATCGGGTCGAATGCAATGAAAAATGTAAAATACCATTCGCACCCAAAACCCGATAAATCTAGAAATATCACAGATAAGTAATACGGGAACTGTAATTGGTATAACTGAACTAGGTTGTTACACTCTCACTTACTCTCTGTCTATTTCTCCCTTATTTTTGGGACTTATCGAGCGACCTTTTCGCTGACGACATTCTATTTCTTTCTTCTTTGAATGTCGTCAGGTGTTTTGGACCCGTCAGAGAACAAGCCCACTGCTGAAGACTTGGATCAGTTTGCTGAAGACCCAGAGCTTTAGTTTCATTGTACACATTTCCTTTCAGTACTTTACATTCCTGTTATGCCATTGTTTAGGCATCGCTTTTATTTCAGTTGTATTTACTTTCCAAGCATTGTACAAAAGAATGTTAATAAATAAAGTTGCTGTTCAGTTTATATATCTTGTCTCTTGTGTATTTACTTTTATATTGTTTAGATACGCTTAGCGTATTTACTTCTGAGTAAATACGTAGCAGACCAGTCGCGTCCCCTTCGCCGTATACCGGGAAGCGGGGCGTGACAAAAAGACAATTTGTCTTATAGATGTGAGAAGAGTTATGTTCTTCTTTTTATTTTATGATGAGATCTTTTGATCTCTTTGTAAAAGACCTCGGTCTTATAGATCTATGATCTTTAAAGAAGCGAGTTCTTCTTTCAATTATGAGATAATTTCATCTCTCTGTTCATCATCGTTTTACCTTGAAGAAAAGAAATTCTTCTATCGAGAGCTTAGCTCTTCTTCCTGAGATTTTTCTTAAAGCTTATGGGGTGGTTCCTCTCTATATTTCTCTGTCTTTGAGACTTGAAGTCTAGGGGCTTTTTTTATAGGGCAAGCTGATCAGTTCAATCAGTTAAGGAGATCTTTTCTCGAATTGATATGGGGAATTTCCCATCGTTGGATTTTTGATCCAACGGCTCCTGATTTACAGAAGGCAATCTTCTTATTTTTAACAAGATTGATAAATATTTCCATACATAACTTATTCTGTCTTTTGGTAATTTTTAATCACCATTGGATCATTGATCCAACGGTGCTCTGATTTACAGAGTATAATCTGGTTATTTGGAAAGATTTTGAGAAATCTTTCCTTAAAAGAATTTAATTCTGATTAATTAATGATTTATCATTATTATTAGATCTTTGATCTGACAGTGGGAAGCTTTTTGTTCCAGCGCTAGCGCACCCGTGCTTTACACGTGGTGCACTGCTTAGAGCGCAGCGCGCTACCGCACCCGTGCTTTGCACGTGGTGCGCTGCTTAGGGCGCAGCGCACTTGGCGCTGCATCTGAAGCGTTGCTTCATTTAAAAATTTGAATTTTGAACAGAGCTTTGCTCTGATTGCGGGAAACAATCTAGATAGAAGACGAGGCTCGCACGTGGTGGTCCGTAAAGGAAAGTCGGCTAGAGAAACCTATCGGATGGGGCACGTTCTCCGCGTGCTTTCTAGATCACTATTTCCCGGCCACTTCCAAGACCGAAATGGAGGAGAAATTCATCATATTGAAGCAAAATGGACGATCAGTAGATGTCTACGCCTCAGAGTTTAACCGGATGAGTCGCTTCGCCCCATACATGGTAGCCACCGAAGCCGCTAGGGCTAGACGGGTTCAGCAGGGGCTCGATATCGAACTGCAGCAGCTTATCGCGTCTCTTGACCTACATACCTTCGCTCAGGTGTTGAATGCTGCTCGAGTACAGGAAAGATTGGCGGAGACGGCCAAGGGCCAATGATTGGTGGATAGGAGATCCCATGTAGTTCCATCACGAACCACCATTTCCCCTCGTGGAGCGATCCCAGTTCACAGGCCGGGCGTTATGCAGATGAAGCGTACTTTCTTACCTCAGCAACCACAGCGGAGTGCACTGATTTTCGATTATTGCTAGAGGCCAGGGAACATGCAGAGAGATTGTCGCAGAGCCAAGGGGCAGTGTCTGATTTGCGGATCCGGTGAGCACAGGGTCAGCGGGTGTCCCCAGAGATCCGAGCTGCAGGGAGGATCCAGGCAACAACAGCCATCGTACGACACTTCAGTTCAGAGGGGTCCACCTCTGGTATCCCAGCGACGATTATTCGATCAGAGGTAGACTGATATGAGTCGAAGTCAGGAGCGGGCTTTCACCCTGACCACCGAGTAGGCAGAGGCTTCTGGAGAAGTGGTTGCAGGTACTTTCCTTGTTTATTCTATACCAGCTAGAGTTATTTTTTATTCGGGTGCTTCGCATTGCTTTATTTCTTCTCGGTTTGTTGACACGCACTCTATACCTTACGAGTGTTGACCAAGGGTTGGGAGATACATACGGGTAACGGTATTATTGTGTCCATCCAAGAGTGTAGGTTATGCCCTGTGGTGGTTTGTGGCAGAGAATTTTATGCAAACTTCCTTTTGATTGGGACTGGTAGCTACGACGCCATTCTGGGGATGGATTGGTTGAGCACGTTCCATGCTGTTATCAACTGCTGGGCTAGGAGTGTGACATTTCGCATTCCTAATCATCCGGAGTTTGTGTTCATGGGTGGTAGCGAGTCTTTGGAAACAACTAAGTTCCAAAAGAAGCCGAAGACCTTGATTGCTATGGAGATAGAAGAGAAGCCAGCACCGGAGGTAGTTCGAGAGTTTCTTGATGTGTTCCCCGAAGATCTACCTGGTCTACCCCCGCCTCGTGTATTGGGCTTCTCGATCGACCTAATTCTAGGGACGGTGCCAGTCTCAAAGGCTCCCTACAGGATGGTGCCAGTCGAGTTGGCAGAATTAAAGAAGCAGATAGAAGATCTTCTGGATAAGGGATTTATCCGTCCAAGTGTTTACCCGTGGGGTGATCCTATGTTACTAGTTGAGAAGGACGGTTCCTTGCGCATGTGCATCGACTACCGTGAGTTGAACCAGGTGACCATGAAAATCAAGTATCCCATTCCCTGTATCGACGACGACTTGTTTGACCACCTGGGTGGTGCTTGGGTATTTTCTAAACTAGATCTTCGGTCGGGGTATCACCAAATCAGGGTTAAGGAAGAGGATGTATGTAAGACGGCTTTCCGAACCCGATAAGGCCACTATAAGTTTCTTATGATGTCGTTCGGTGTTACCAATGCACTTGCCATATTTATGGACTTGATGAACAGGGTTTTCTCCAAGTTCTTGGATAAGTTTATCGTTATATTCATCGATGATATTCTAGTCTACTCCAGGAGTCGAGAAGAGCAAGCCGAGCATCTACGAATTATATTGCAGGTTCTACGGGAGGAGAAGCTCTATGCTAAGATAAGCAAGTGCGAGTTTTGGCTCAACAAGATACAATTTCTGGGGCATGTCGTTTTGAGTGACGGCATTTCAGTGGATCCGACGAAAATTGAATCTATCAAAGACCGGCCGACATCGAAATCAGTTGCTGAGATAAGAAGCTTCCTGGGATTGGCTAGGTATTATCGGTGGTTTGTCAAAGATTTCACCAGAGTAGCAGAACCCTTTGACGAAACTTACACAGAAATAGATGCCCTATATTTGGTCGGAGGAGTGCACCCGAGCATTCGAGCTATTGAAACTGAAGTTGACCACAGCTCCAATCCTAACTGTTCCAGACAGTTCCGGTGGCTTGGTTGTCCATAGTGATGCATCGGGAAAAGATTTAGGTTGTGTTTTGATGCATCACGATCGAGTGGTGGCTTACGCCTCTCATCAGCTGAAAACTCACGAGAAGAACTACCCACGCATGATATGGAATTAGCGGCCGTCGTGTTCACTTTAAAGATATGGAGGCATTACTTACTAGGCGAAAGAGTGGAGGTGTACACGGATCACAAAAGTTTGAAATACGTGTTCACTCAGAAGGAGCTAAATATGAGACAACGCAGATGGTTAGAATTGATGGCAGACTACGATATTGATATGAAGTATCACCCGGAGAAGGTGAACGTCGTTCCTGATACTCTCAGTCGCAGGCTATCAGCCACGTTGCTGACTTGTCAGAAGGGAATTTTCGATGACCTTCAGAGACTCGAGTTGGAGGTAGTTACATCGGGTGTGCCCGGACAGCTCTGACAGTTACAAGTTCAATCATCGCTTATAGATCGCATTAAAGCTGCACATGCTGGAGACTCTCAGTTGCAGAAGTTCAGAGGGTTAGTTGAGGCTGGTTTGAGGATGGATTTGCAGATTCACGAAGATGGTTCACTGAGATTTGGCAGTCAGCTGTGTGTTCCAAAGGGCGGTATTCGAGATGAAGTTCTAGCTGAGGCACACAATTTCGCTTACTCGGTGCACCCAGGAGACACCAAGATGTACAGAGATCTGAGGTGACACTTCTGGTGGAACAGTCACGACCCAAAATGGCACGTGACTGGCACTTGAATCATGTGAAGTCTATAGGACCACACCTAATTCAAGTAAGCCAAAAGACAAGAAATCTAAACCATTTTAAATAGAAAGTGAAGGAAAACTTGTTTTAAAGCAAGTGGTTTTAATAAAATAAGTGGCATTAAACATTTTAGAGCAACATCATATTTTCCCGAAAATTTCGGCAGAGCCTCCTTCATAAATACTGGCCCCAAACGGGTACAAACATGCATAATATAACGGCATCCCCAAGCGGGAGCTAGCTCTTCGCCAATTGGCGGACACAACCACGCAATGCAATATAATATACAACGCCGAAGGGTAAGGATCAAAACTCATCAAGAAAGCAATATCCTCAAGAAAACCAGATAAAAACCATAATAATACAAGCGCGTGACTTTAAGGTCGAAAGAATACACACTGGTCTTCTAAGTCTATCAAATATACAAGTCTGGTTGATGGAGTTTACTAGATACAACAGAATGAAAATAAAGTACAATGGTGGTCATGATGCAAGTGAACCCACATACCAAGCAATCACCCGGAAGGAAGCAGTGTGCCAGCAAGCCGCAATGAAACCTGTACAGCAAAACCTGCAAGAAACTGTGGCACAACGGGGGTGAGTTGCCAACTCTTGAGTAGAAAACATCACTGAGAAGAAATCGCATGTATGACTCTATCCTAGGTCATACAATAATATATCCTCAATATAAAACCTGAAGCATCTAAATAATGGCAAGGGTAAACATCCATACATAAGTGAAATACCAAGTGCTCGTGTCAGTGCCTCAGGTAGAAACATAATACATATATGATGTATGGATGCATGAAAACAGAATGCAACTGAATGAGAAAACCGTTTTCATATCTTAGTGAGATTTCTGTATAAAAATCGAAGTATCATCAATGAAATCAACAGAGAAATCAGTGTCAAGTATCGACACAAAATATATATCTCGATATCTCAATATCTCGGGCTCCGGCAATCCGGACTGGCCCATATCATCAAATCTCAATACCTCAGGCTCCGGCAATCCGGACTGGCCTATATCATCAAATCTCAAGACTACGTCGGTATCCTCCGGATATCCGCCGCTTCACAATAACCGGTCGGTAGTGCTCCCCTTTCAGGCTCAACGCCATCATCTGCGACCATCTTGCCTCGGGGTACCGCACCGGGTCCACCATGCACCCACAGACGGTTCGTCCTCCTCCTCGAATCGGGTGTATGATACCGCTCAAGAGCCGAGAAAACTCATGGTGGACACCTCTCAAATCATATCACGAGGAAACCGCAATTTTCTATCTTTAAAATGATAATAAGTTATCACGCCGCGCTTCCCAGAGTGCGCTAAGATCGGCACGTGACAGAGCCAACCATGCTACCTTTGGCTAGGAACATCCCTCCACAGTCACATTACGGCTGTCTATAGATATCAAGAACAAGAAAATAAAAGAACTATCTAGTACATGTCCATGAGCCAGAAATAAAGAGTCAAGAAATAATATGCGGAAGCAATAAATCCAAGTAACAATAACAATCTGAAAAGTAAGTCCCATAATACAGGCTCACATCAGGAAAGAAAACACTGAAAGAAAACTAACTAAACTACTAACAGGTCCTCACTGCTCGGCCTGTTGATCAAAATACTCCTGGACAGCCTGCGATAAGGATAATGGATCTGGGCCATGCAAAACCCAGACGTCAATGCGTCATAATATCAATAACTCTAAGCAAGCAGGATGTAATGAAATATGCAGGTATGAAGTATAAACAGTAACAAGTTATCAGGAAATAAGCAGTAACATGAATATAAATCAGTGAACAGGATATATATACAGGTGAAATGCAGTGAGTAGTCTATACTATGCTATAGAGTTATCTACTCTAAAATTATTCGAAATCAATTAATGAAGTTCTCATCGTAACCTATCGGCCTATGCCCCGTTCATTCCCCACGGGACTACGGTAAAAGGATAATAGACTGTGAATCTATGTCTCGTTCATTCCCCACGGGACCACGGTAAAAGGATAACAGCCTTTTGAGTTACGTTCGGCTACATTCTTGATTTCCCCATACCCCCAAGTTATGTGTTCAAGTCAGGTATTGATAAATCTGGAGTTAATGCCAACACAGGATCAAGCAGGTACATGTTTGTCTCAATAGACAACATGAAATGTCCGTAGGGACAACAGGTCAAGATTGTCGGCATTAGTAATAAGATCAGGTATCAAGTCAAGCAGTAGTATATCAGTCATGTCAGGTAGTGTTTATGTATCAAGTCATGTCAAATAGTGTATCAGGTCATGCCAAGTAGTGTACAGGTATCAAGTGGGTGTTCATAATCAAACTGTAGTAAGCATGGGTAAACAAAATCAAGTATGGAGTACTAATATAACAATAAAATGAAATAATATGGCATGGTATGCAAATAGATATAAAATCAATGATATGGATGCACGATTATCAATTAGGGTTACATTTATAGTTCCGATACTAATTTGGATGCACTTTATTAAACATGGGGTGTTAATTTAACAGTATTATGTATTAATGTGATCTATAGATGCAGCTATATGTATACTATATGATATGAATGCAAACAGATATCATATAACCGTAAAATGATAAACTGGTAAATAAAGAATGTACAATTTAAACAATATGAACTGTTATATTCAATTGGATGCAGCATATTGTAGTATATTATGTAACAAGATAGGTTTTCATGCACTAGATCTGAAATGATATATACGGATATATACAGATGTCGAATAAATCAATAAAACTGAAAAACAATAATGTGGATTGCAAAATTAATCATTTTGAAGTATTATAATTCAAATAGATATAGATTATAGTATTATAGCATGTAGCAAGATTAACTTGCCTAGACGGATCGTGAAACGGATATGCACGACACGTCCGACGTTGGCAAAATGTCGCAACGCACGCACGGCACACGAGACGGGTCCCCGCAACGCAAGAAGGTGATCACACAGGTCAGGTATGTCCACTGGATCGTCTGGATCGTCGGCGTCAAGCATGGCTCCGGCGATCGCTACAAATCAAGATTTCAATATCGGGAAAAGAAAAGAAAAGAAAAGAAGAAGAGGAAGAAAGAGAGAGAAGGGGTGATGCTTACTGGATTTGTGCACAGGGGTCAGGAGAGACGAGAGGGCGACGACGAGATCAACGGCGGCGATGGGGTCGCCGGCGATGACCGGAACAACAAGAAAGAAGAAAGAGGAAGAGAAGAAAAGAAAGGAAGGAGAAGGAGAAGGAGAAGGGAGAAGAAGGCTGGGGTCTCTAGGTTCAGAGAAGAAGGCGAGAGGGAGATGATGATGATGGTGGGATGACTGGGGTCGCCGGAGGTGAGGGAGAGGCCAAGGTAGTGGGATCAAGGCAAGGCAGTGGTGAGTTTTCTTGGGTTCTAGGGCTTCGGGCTTGGTGCAAGGGAGAGGAAGAGAGGAGAAAAGAGAGAGATAGAGGGTGGAGGCGAGGTCGAGGGATCACCGGCGGCGAGGGGTGCAGGTGAGGGTTCGGGTGATGGTTCGAAGGTGGTTGGAGTTGGGTTGTTGGGATGTTTGCAAGGGTTATGGGTTTGGAAGAAGAGGAGAGGAGAAGGTGGAGGTCGAGAAGGAGAGATGGTGCAAGGGGAGGCCGATGGTGGAGGTCGACGGCGATGAGAGGTGAGGGAGGCGGTGATGGGTGCAGTGGGTTGAGGGTCGGTTGCAGGGTAAGCTCAGGAAGGAGGATGGAGAAGAAGGAAGAAGGAAGGAGATGATGGAGATAAGGGTAAAATGATGACGAGGGGCGACGTCGAGGCAGAGGAGGAGGCTGGGCTTGGGTTCTCGCGACGAGAGGCAGCGGAGGAAGAGGAAAAAGAAATGAGGGGAGAGAGGGACATGAGGTAGGGGTTAATATAAAAGGAAGAATAGATATAGAGAGAGGGGGATACAGAGAGAGAGAAAAGGAGAGAGAGAGAGGAATGCGAGAGGAGAGAGAGAACAGTTAGGAGTGATAGTTTTGTTTCGTAGTGGAAGAGAGAGAGAGAATGGTTGTTAATTTGTTTTGATTTTAAATTTGAAAAGATTTTAGTTGGTTAATTAAACTGTTAACTCGATTTTAAATATAAATATTATATTAATTAAAAATTGGATTTTCCGGTAAATACAAATTTAGTCCAAAATACGTCCGGGCCGGGTCTAAAAATTCAGTTTTAAAATACGAAAAATATATGTGACGACCAAAATTAAAAATGAATGTCCGGGTAACGAAAATGCATACCCCCAAGAACGGATGCACGTACTTGCGCGTAGCCATCCAAACAAGTCCGTTTCACTGAACGGGACAGGAACAAGATGCGCGCATGCTACCACAGGGTTAGGGGTATCATGCAGGCCATGCAATGTATTTTTAAAATATTTTATGTGACTTAAAATGTTATATTGTACAAAATGCAAATGCCAGATAAAATGCCAGTATACAGTGTGCAAATGAAAGTGCACGAGTCCACATAACAAGTCAGGATAAATGAATCAAGACAGGTTTCAAGCAAGCGGGTCGGGTCGGATGCAAATACAAATGTCAAATACACTATTCGCACCCAAAACACAATAAATCAGGAAAATACTATAAATAAAGAAATACGTGCACTGAAATTGGTATAAATGAATTAGGGTGTTACATTATACCCAACTACAAAAAGAATTTCGTCCTCGAAATTCCAAGAACAAGGAAAGATAAACAATCAAGAAACTACAAGAATAAGTATGGAAACTTCTGTCGAATCTCGTCTTCTCGTTCCCAAGTCGATTCTCCATGCGAGCGATTTTCCCAAGAAACAAGTACGAGAGGGATAACCTTATTCTTAAGGACCTTTTCTCTTCGATCAACAATCGACATCGGTCGTTCCTCAAAGGTCAAATCCTCTCTTACAATCAGCTCCGAATGATCCAGCACGTGTGTTTCATCTCGAACATATTTACGGAGTTGAGATACATGAAACACGTCATGAACATTCGCCAATGATTGTGGTAACGCCAATCGATAAGCCACTTCTCCAACACGTTCCAAAATCTCGAAAGGCCCTACGAATCGAGGACTAAGCTTGCCTCGACTCCCAAAATGAATCACTCTTCTAGTTGGTGATATCTTCAAGAACACAAGATCACCAACAGCGAACTCCAGAGGTCTTCTTGATGTATCGGCCCAACTCTTCTGCCGATCCTGTGCTTCCTTCATGTGATTCCGGATAGTATTAACCTTCTCTACTGTTTGCACGATCAAAACCGGTCCCAACAATCTTCGCTCTCCAATATCGTCCCAACAAACAGGTGAAAGACACTTGCGACCATATAATGCTTTGAATGGTGCCATATGAATAGTCGCCTGAAAGCTGTTATTGTAAGAAAACTCCACCAAGTGTAGATGATCCTCCCATGAACCCTTAAAGTCTAACATGCATGCTCTCAACATGTCTTCAAGAGTTTGGATCGTTCTCTCCGACTGGCCATCTGTCTGAGGATGATAAGCTGTGCTAAACTTCAATCGAGTCCATAAACTTTCCTGTAAACTCCTCCAGAAGTGTGTTAAGAATTGGGTATCACGATCGGAAACAATGCTTATAGGTACTCCATGCAATCTCACAATCTCCTGCATATACTGTTCTGCCAACGCTTCCGTTGATTGACCAACTCGAAATGGTATGAAATGAGCTGCCTTGGTCAATCGATCAACAATCACCCAAACTGCATTGTTGCCCTTTGGACTCCGCGGTAAAGCCGTCACGAAGTCCATGGTTATATGTTCCCACTTCCATTGAGGAATCAGAAGTGGTTGAAATAAACCAGCAACCTTTTGATTTTCAGCCTTAACTTGCTGACACACCAAGCACTTCGCTACAAAGCGAGCAATCTCCCTTTTCATGCCTTCCCACCAGAAATGCTGTCGTAGATCACGGTACATCTTCGTGCCTCCTGGATGTAAGGAATATGTGGAACTATGTGCCTCCTTCATAACTTCTTCACGAATTTCTCTCTTTGGCACACACAAACGGCTACCATATCGCAATGAACCATCTTCATGAATCAACAAGTCCGTTCGAAGTCCAGCTTCAACCTGTTCTCGAAACTTTTGCAATCTTGGGTCCTGTGACTGTGTTGCTTTAGTTCTATCGATTAATGATGACTGTACTTGCAGCTGCATCAACTGTCCCGAAGAATGCGGTAGCACGATCTCCAACTCGAATCTCCGAAAGTCATTGATAAGCTCCTTCTGTGCAGTCAACATCCGAATTGCTGGCAACCGACTAAGTGCATCCGGCACCACATTAACTTTCCCCGGATGGTACTTAAGATCAAGATCGTAGTCAGCCATCAGCTCCAACCATCTACGCTGCCTCATTTTAAGCTCTTTCTGCGTGAACACATACTTTAGGTTTTTGTGATCGGTGAATACTTCGACCCTTTCGCCCAATAAGTAGTGTCTCCAAATCTTCAAAGAGAAAATCACTGCTGCAAGCTCCAAATCATGAGTTGAGTAATTCTTCTCATGGGTCTTCAACTGTCTCGATGCGTAGGCTATAACCCTCCCATGCTGCATCAAAACACATCCCAAACCTTTCCCAGATGCGTCGCTGTGAATCACCAATCCTCCAGAACCGTCTGGTACGGTCAAAATAGGAGCGGTTATCAATCTTTGCTTCAACGCCTCAAAAGCTGACTCACAATTATCCGTCCATACGAATGGTACTTTCTTACGCGTAAGCTTGGTCAAAGGCTCAGCCAATCGAGCAAAATTCTCCACGAAGCTTCTGTAATATCCGGCAAATCCAAGAAAACTTCTGATCTCTGCTACATTCTTCGAAATCGGCCAATCTTGAACTGCTGCAATCTTTTCAGGGTCAACAGCGATTCCATCTCCAAATACAACACGCCCCAAAAACTTCACTTCTTCAAGACAAAACTCGCACTTGCTCATTTTTTTGCATACAATCTTTCTTGCATCAATGTCTGCAGTGCAATCTTCAAGTGTTCCACATGCTCTTCAATGCTCCTCGAGCAGACTAGAATATCATCGATGAACACCACTATAAACTGGTCCAAGAACGGTGAAAAGATTCGGTGCATCAAGTCCATAAATATCGCTGGTGCATTCGTGACTCCGAATGGCATCACTAAATACTCGTAATGTCCATATCGAGTTCGGAACGCAGTCTTGCAAATATCCTCTGATTTAACTCGAACTTGATGATATCCGGATCGCAAATCCAGCTTTGAGATACCCTCGCGCCACTGAGTTGCTCGAATAATTCGCTAATGCGAGGGATCGGGTACTTGTTTTTAATAGTCACCCGGTTCAATTCCCGATAATCGATGCACATCCTCCTTGTGCCATCTTTCTTCTTGACTAGAAGAACTAGAGCTCTCCAAGGTGAATTGCTGCTGTGAATCCAACTCTTCTCTAGCAATTCAGTAATCTGCTTCTTGACTTCTTCCAACTCCACTGGTACCATTGGATAGTACGCCTTAGAGATTGGCGCTGCACCAGAAATAAGATCGATCGCGAACTCCACATCTCGTTTTGGCGGTAAACTCGAGATGTTCTCGAACATGTCCATGAAATCTCGAACTACAGCTGGTGCTTCTTCCTTATCAACTTCCATCGACGAAAGAACATTATTTGTCGGCCTAGCCCTAAACTCAACTGGCCCGACATAACTGCTACCTCCACTAAAGACAAACTCCGGATGTCCGAGAATCTGGAAAATCACTTTCTTTGCCTTACAATCAATGTGAGCATGGAAAGTGCTGATAAAATCCATTCCCAAGACAACATCACAACAACGGGATACACCAGAATCGAATAATTCTAATGCAGGAAAAACATGAACAAGTAGGATATCCGAAATGACTTCACCTGAAGCCAAACACTGAAGAAGAAAAGCACGGTAAACAGGATTCAAGCTTGCGATAAAACATGAACTGGAAAGCAAGAGAAGCAAGGCAATATAACGACCATGACACAAGGAAGTGAATCAAGACTAGGACTCCAAGTTACTTAAATAGAGTACCACATTGTAACCATGCTGCAGTTCATAGTTACAATCACATAACTCCGTTTAAGTCGCCCAAATCCTAGTATCAGAATCAAAAGAATAGGACGGGAGAAACAATAGGGAACCAAAAGGATTTCAAGTCGAGATGCAAGGTCATTTGCATATCGTCAAGACAAGGGTCAAGAGAAAGATAAGATTCAAAAATGGCAAGATGGTAAAGTGGCAGGACATGCTCCTAATTACGAGTATTCTGATTCGTGTATTGGGTCCAATACCCAACTACAAAAGAATCAAACTCGATTAACCTAAATCCTATGGCTCTGATACCAAACAAACCCTGTCACGCCCCGCTTCCCAGAGTGCGCTAAGATCGGCACGTGACAGAGCCAACCATGCCACCTGTGGCTAGGAAACATCCCTCCACAGTCACATTACGGCTGTCTATAGATATCAAGAACAGGTAAATAAAAGAACTATCTAGTACATGTCCATGAGCCAGAAATAAAGAGTCAAGAAATAATATGCGGAAGCAATAAATCCAAGTAACAATAACAATCTGGAAAGTACGTCCCATAATACGGGCTCACATCGGGAAAGAAAACACTGAAAGAAAACTAACTAAACTACTAACAGGTCCTCACTTCTCGTCCTGTTGATCAAAATACTCCTGGACAGCCTGCGATAAGGATAAGGGATCTGGGCCATGCAAAACCCAGACTTCAGTGCGTCATAATATCAATAACTCTAAGCAAGCAGGATGTAATGAAATATGCAGGCATGAAGTATAAACAGTAACAAGTTATCAGGAAATAAGCAATAACATGAATATAAATCAGTGAACATGATATATATACAGGTGAAGTGCAGTGAGTAGTCTATACTATGCTATAAGGTTATCTACTCTAAAGTTATTCGAAATCAATTAATGTAGTCCTCATCGTAACCCATCGGTCTATGCCTCGTTCATTCCCCACGGGACTACGGTAAAAGGATAATAGACTCTGAATCTATGTCCCGTTCATTCCCCACGGGACCACGGTAAAAGGATAATAGCCCTTTGAGTTACGTTCGGCTACATTCTTGATTTCCCCATACCCTCAAGTTATGTGTTCAAGTCAGGTATTGATAAATTTGGAGTTAATGCCAACACAGGATCAAGAAGGTATATGTTTGTCTAAATAGACAACAGGAAATGTCCGTAGAGACAACAGGTCAAGATTGTCGGCATTAGTAATAAGATCAGGTATCAAGTCAAGCAGTAGTATATCAGGTTATGTCAGGTAGTGTTTATGTATCAAGTCATGTCAAATAGTGTATTAGGTCGTGCCAAGTAGTGTACAGGTATCAAGTGGGTGTTCATAATCAAACTGTAGTAAGAATGGGTACACAAAATCAAGTATGGAGTACTAATATAACAATAAAATGAAATAATATGGCATGGTATGCAAATAGATATAAAATCAATGATATGGATGCACAATTATCAATTAGGGTTACATTTATAGTTCCGATACTAATTAGGATGCACTTTATTAAACATGGGGTGTTAATTTAACAGTATTATATATTAATGTGATCTGTAGATGCAGCTATATGTATACTATATGATATGAATGCAAACGGATATCATATAACCGTAAAATGATAAACTGGTAAATACGGAATGTACAATTTAAACAATATGAACTGTTATATTCAATTGGATGCAGTATATTGTAGTATAGTATGTAACAAGATAGGTTTTCATGCACTAGATCTGAAATGATATATACGGATGTCGAATAAATCGATAAAACTGAAAAACAATAATGTGGATTGCAAAATTAATCATTTTGAAGTATTATAATTCAAATAGATATAGATTATAGTATTATAGCATGTAGCAAGATTAACTTGCCTAGACGGATCGTGAAACGGATATGTACGACACGTCCGACGTTGGCAAAACGTCGCAACGCACGCACGACACACGGGACGGGTCCCCGCAACGCAAGAAGGTGATCACGCAGGTCAGGTACGTCCACTGGGTCGTCTGGATCGTCGGCGTCAAGCATGGCTCCGGCGATCGCTCCAAATCAAGATTTCAATATCGGGAAAAGAAAAGAAAAGAAAAGAAGAAGAGGAAGAAAGAGAGAGAAGGGGTGGGGCTTACTGGATTTGTGCACAGGGGTCAGGAGAGACGAGAGGGCGACGACGAGATCAACGGCGGCGATGGGGTCGCCGGCGATGACCGGAACAACAAGAAAGAAGAAAGAGGAAGAGAAGAAAAGAAAGGAAGGAGAAGGAGAAGGGAGAAGAAGGCTGGGGTCTCTGGGTTCAGAGAAGAATGCGAGGGGGAGATGATGATGATGGTGGGATGACTGGGGTCGTCGGAGGTGAGGGAGAGGCCAAGGCAGTGGGATCAAGGCAAGGCAGTGGTGAGTTTTCTTGGTTTCTAGGGCTTCAGGCTTGGTGCAAGGGAGAGGAAGAGAGGAGAAAGGAGAGAGAGATAGAGGGTGGAGGCGAGGTCGAGGGATCACCGTCGGTGAGGGGTGCAGGTGATGGTTCGGGTGATGGTTCGAAGGTGGTTGGAGTTGGGTTGTTGGGGTGTTTGCAAGGGTTCTGGGTTTGGAAGAAGAGGAGAGAAGAAGGTGGAGGTCGAGAAGGAGAGATGGTGCGAGAGGAGGCCTATGGTGGAGGTCTACGGCGATGAGAGGTGAGGGAGGTGGTGATGGGTGCAATGGGTTGAGGGTCAGTTGCAGGGTTTGCTCGGGAAGGAGGATGAAGAAGAAGGAAGGAGATGATGGAGATGAGGGTAAAACGATGACGATGGGCGACCTCGGGGCAGAGGAGGAGGCTGGGCTTGGGTTCTCGCGACGAGAGGCAGTGGAGGAAGAGGAAAAAGAAATGAGGGGAGAGAGAGGGACGTGAGGTAGGGGTTAATATAAAAGAAAAAATAGATATATATATATATATATATATATATAGAGGGATACAGAGAGAGAAAAGGAGAGAGAGAGGAATGCGGAGGAGAGAGAAAACAGTGAGTAGAGATAGTTTTGTTTCGTAGTGGAAGAGAGAGAGAGAGAGAGAGAGAGAGAGAGAAAGAATGGTTGTTGATTTGTTTTGATTTTAAATTTGAAAAGATTTTAGTTGGTTAATTAAACTGTTAACTCGATTTTAAATATAAATATTATATTGAGTAAAAATTGGATTTTCTGGTAAATACAAATTTAGTCCAGAATACGCCTGGGTCGGGTCTAAAAATTCAGTTTTAAAATACGAAAAATATATGCGATGACCAAAATTAAAAATGTATGTCCGGGTAACGAAAATGCATACCCCCAAGAACGGATGCACGTACTTGCACGTAGCCATCTAAACAAGTCCGTTTCACTGAACGGGATAGGAACAAGATGCGCAGATGCTACCACAGGGTTATGGGTATCATGCAGGCCATGCAATGTATTTTTAAAATATTTTATGTGACTTAAAATGTTATATTGTAAAAAATGCAAATGCCAGATAAAATGCCAGTATGCAGTGTGCAAATGAAAGTGCAAGAGTCCACGTAACAAGTCAGGATAAATGAATCAAGACATGTTTCAAGCAAGCGGGTCGGGTCGGATGAAAATACAAATGTCAAATACACTATTCACACCCAAAATACAATAAATCAGGAAAATACCATAAATAAAGAAATACGTGCGCTGGAATTGGTATAAATGAATTAGGGCGTTACATTAAGTTTATAAAGTCCTTGCGGTTTCTCTAAATCCAGAAATCTCATGGAAATCCGAAATCCCAATCTCAACAGTAAATAATAGTGAATTACCGGCATAAAACTCCATAATATTGCATGCCAAATGAATATATGAATGCATCTGATATCAAGCAAGGAATGCAATAATTAAACTAACATATAAAAGCAATAACATATTGGAACTATCAGCTAGCAAGTTATGTCAATGAAGTTATACTTCTAAAGTGTACGTGTCATGGCAATTACCGATGATGATGTGTGTTAGCCGGCAAGCAAGTGTTCGTAGACATACGCATCATCGGTAATGGTGTTGGTGTCCTGACAACATAGGTTTATAATAACTACAGAAACATATTTAAGCATGTGATGCGATGCGAATAATAAGAATATACGGAAAATGAAGAGTAAACACAACAATAAAGAATAAACATATTCATATATACGAGTCATACAGTGTTGACATTTGAAATAGCACGAATCGTGGTTTCTAGAAAATAGGGACTACAGTGTTTTTAAGAAAAGATACATCCTTTGAAAAATCCGTAGTATCCCTTAGCCTGTCTTTAAAATACTCACGATTCGTTAGTTTTGGAAATAAGCATGACTCGAGCCCAGTCTAACATCTACCAAGTAAACTACAGGATAAGCGAAGAGACTAATCAAAAGGGTAAGGAAATCCATCTAAGTCCGAGTCGATATATCTAGTAGTCGGTGATCCTGCCTCAATAGCGTCACGTACGATACAATATATAATACGACATTCTCGAATCATGAGAGCGGATCAATCATCATATTTATACTTCGTACGGTAAAATCCATCGTACGGCATCCCAATTCGGGGTACGGGTCAAATATCACATATAACTCATTATTCATATGGTATCCTCATCATATATCATGAACTAGGGTACTGAACTAAAGTCTAGTACATACCGATACCATCCAACATATATCCGCGTGTGAATAAAATCACATCACCCATCGGTCCGCTATAATATCATGTCGTATTTCATAAAAAGACCTAAATCACATCACCGATCTCACGGCATCATACCCAATCACATCGACTCATCTCTAGTACCATATATTATCCACATCATCCGCATATATGTATACATACATACATACATACATATATATATATACACATACTCACATACATGTACATACACACACACACACACACACCCATATACGTATAAGAAAATCAAATGTATGCGTGTGTTTGTGCGTGTGTGTCAATCCTTACTCTAGGGTTTCGCGACTAAGAACTAAACTAAGTTACTTTCTCTCTAAGCATTCGCGTCTCACATTAACACACACACACACACACACACACACACACACACACACATATATATATATATATATATAAATATGTAAATCATATTCACATTCTACCATACGAAGTGCAGGGGTGCTATACGCCATCCACCCGACTTTCCCGGTAGATATATATCTACTCACCATGATCCTTACTTGCCGAAGTCGAGGTCGTCATTCTCTTCCTCGTCATCCGAAGTCCATGCAGAGTGATGGGTTCCTTAGCACCCTAACTAGGATTTTTGGGGCATCAAGTATATATTTTAAAAAACCTAGAGTGCTATGTAACCCATGCCATAGATCTAACTAGAAAATTAGGAGTTACACTAGCATGTAATCAAACATTACACTAAGTGAATGAGAAATACAACCTTTGTAGACCGGTCCTTCACTTCTAAAGCTCCGTGTAGTAGTCCCTTCGCTCCAAGTAGTGATCACCCGAACTCTAGAAAGGATCCACAGGAAGAAATGTACAAGCTTGCTCAATGTCTTCGAGGCCGAAGATGATCTACGTCGAGGAGACTCAAGCTCATGCTACCTCTTCACTAATTGTAAAATTAGCGAAGCAAACACCCTATACTAAATGGCAAGTAGTAGAGAATGATGAAGTAGTAAATTGGCTCACTTTAGTTTTATTTTTCTCATAATATTTTCTCACTTTTTCAAAAGCTAGAATTTTTTTTCTCAAGGATGAAGAAGATGAAGTGAAGAAGTGAGAATGAACTAATGAGGTGAGAATACCAACCATGAGTGAGTTAGTGTCATACGCTAACTCATGTAGAGACATAACCATTGCTAAGTGATAATGGTTAGGTTAATAAATATCTTAAGTAAAACAAAATTAGTGGACTAAGTCAATGCATCCACAAGCTTCTACAAGCTTCATGCATGTGACTAATTTCCAACTAATTTGGATTTACTTTAAATATTTAAACCCTACATTATAATTAGTATGGTTTAAGTCTCATACACCCATGTAGTGTGTATCATCAAGCATGACACAAATAATGTATATTAATATATATCACATATATATTATGTGCACAAAATCAAGTGAGAAAAGAAAACTTAAGTGAGCCAATACTAGTTAATGTAAATTAATATATAAAATATATAATTATACATTAAATTATTAAATCAACACTTGATTTAATAATCCGGCTATATCTCATATAACCGACTAATATTATATGTATCATCTTATCGAATCAACACTTGATTCGACAACCCGGCTATATCATATATAACCGAACGATACAAATAAATCGCGAGAATTGAATACGGTATCACATACTCGTATTATTCTCGGTCCCGCACATATCACATATGTGCTCTTACTTCAATTCGCATGAACCAGGAAATCTCTGTGTAGGACTCTAAAGACTCATCAATACGCCGGCAGTAGGTGATGATCATATCAAACACCCATAAGCCGCAAGCGATCTGCTAAACGTAACGGCCACCCGGGTATTGAGCGATCAGAAGATCAATAAGCATGCCTGCTCATACTCCTGCGAATCCAATCAGTAACACTACCGTACAGTCCGGTCTCTTTGTCTGTTATGTTGCATATCTCGTCTGGGGGTGGTAAATATCAGACCCCAATAACTCGTGCCGATATGAGGCTCATAGAAGGTCGAGAAGCTACCGGTAACACTTACCAGTAAATCTCTGAAACAGCCCTGGCCAGGGACTTCCTGTTATAGCCAATCGAGCACAGCGCAATATCAACCCCCAATACCGGGAGAGACGAATCCCCTCCTATCGCTTATTGCCTCCATGTGACTCGGGACTGTACCCAAAAACCACTATTTTGCACGTTCTCATGAACATGGTAAGGTGGAAATCAAAGCACGGTGGGAATCACACAAGACTCTACGACTATCTTGGGTCGACAGACTAACATGTACCGGTGTCACCAGAGAACTGCCATCTGACGTGAGGTATAATATCATATGGGAGTTCTCGGTGAGTCCGTCCAGTGTACCTAGTCTCTACTGACCACCCATATGTCATCTCTGATGTCAAACACCAATGGATATGGGATCATCCATCGCCCATCTACATGGGTCGAGAAGCTATACGCTATTCTACTCTGGTATATCGATGCACCGTCTCGATACACCCACGACCAGGGACATTAAAGGATGTACTTACCGACTACCTTTGTCCCACTAGTATAATCCGCATCATAATCCAGGTAGTCAAGTACACATCCTAAGGGCTTTACCAACATGTAACAGAGAGACAATCAGTGTACATATTAAGATAAAGAGTAACCAGATAGCATACTATCATGTCGAGCAAGAAAGTATGTTATCTGGTTACTCTTTATATATGTCCAAGCATCCACTAAATATACATCTCAAGTACAGTAATGGCCTCTGGGGCATACATATAACTAACAATCTCCCACTTGCACTAGGGACATCATATAGCAGTGGTTGTAGTATCTCAGACTCAACCATCGCATAAAAGTCTCTCTCTGGGAAAAGGCCTTTGTGAGTGGATCCGCCGTGTTGTCCTCTGAGTCTACTCTCCTAACCTTGATCTCCTGGAGATCAACCATCTCCATGATCAGGTGATACTGCCTTAGAATATGTCTGGATCATTGATGGGACGGCGGTTCTTAGGCCTAAGTCACAACTCCATAGTCACACAATGGTAGGAACGAAGATCATCTTATGAACTAATATACACCCAGACTTCCTCTTTGGTATCATCTTTGGTAGCGATGTATCCAGCCTTTATCTTCTAGTTTGCCACGGTATCTAGCTTGGAACTCTTACAACATACCGTCCCTCCACTGAGGGTAAAGACAATGCCTGTGACTGACATTCAGTCTACCTTACCACCCTGGAAGCTATCCAGTGATTCTCCCCAGGATCGATTGATACCATCTTACTACACTTAGTGAGAATCCTAATATCCACTTAGATCCATCTCATAGATTCATAACCCAGGATTTAGGAGGTATCACCTTGATCCTATATGGAGAATCCTTGTGATAAGAGGAGATTGACCGAGCGTAGCATTCAAAACACATTTCCTATCAAGAGTATGTCATCCCCGTACCATACGAGGAAGACCACCTTACTCTCTACAACCCTTTTTTTATATACAAGGTTCATCTACCATTTTGATGAAGTCAAACTCTTTGACTACCACATCAAAACAGATGTTCCAACTCCGCGATGCCTGCTTTAACCCGTAAAGCAACTTTCACACGTTTCCGCTGCTCCCACTGTCTACGAAGCCCTCTGACTGTGTACTTATAGACGCTCTCTTCTAAATCACTATTTAGAAAAGCAGTCATGACACCCAACCGCCAGATATCGTAGTCATGGTATGTAGCAATGGAAAGTAGGATCTGGATGGACTTAAGCATAGGCACCGGAGAAAAGGTTTTATCATAGTCCACACCTGGTCGATGATGAAAACCTTTTACAACAAGTCTAGTTTCGAAAGCCTCAACTTTTCCATCTACACCAAGTAATCTTCTCAAGATATACCTGCTTCTTATGGGGATTTAACCCTTCAGATAGAGCAACCAAAGTCCATACTTTGTTGGTGTACATAGATTCCATCTCAGATCACATAACATCCATCCATTCTTACAGAGTCGCTACTCTTGATGGCTTGCTCGAAACTTAGTTGGGTCATCATCTCATGATGCAATCCCCACTCCCACTGTCATTGAGAAACCGAAGTATCTCTCAGGTGGATGAGGAACCTTACCGGATCGGCGGAGTGGCTGATGTTCGTCGGGAACTATTGAATCCTCCGGTTCTACCAAATCATCAGCTGCAGTTTGAATAGCTGGAACTTCTTCCAGTTCTACCTTATGACAATAAATTTCTTTCCAAAATAAATTCCTTTTCTAAAAAGGTGGCATGCCGAGAAATAAAACACTTTTTGTTCCTCAGTGCGGTAGAAGATATTCCCTTACGAATGCTTGGGATATCCAACAAACTTCCACAGAACTGACCTTGCCTCGAGCTTGTCCGGATTTTGCTTTTGACATAGGCCAGACAATCCCAAATCTTAACTCACTTAAGACATGGGCTCTTCACATACCATATCTCATATGGAGTGGCAGACACCTGATTTGGTTGGAACCCAATTCAATAGGTATGCAGCTTCACAAGTGCATAACCCCCAAAAGGAAATAGGCAACTCGGTAGTACTCATCATAGAGCGCACCATATCTAATAGGGTGCGATTGCTCCGCCCCGATACACCGTTGTGCTGTGGTGTATACGGAGGAGTAATGATGAGAGAGAATCTTATTCTCCTTTTGAATAGTCCAGAAATTCCGTGCTCAAGTATTCTTCTCCCTGATCGCATCAAAGGACATAATACTTATTAGTTATATGTATGCCCTAGAGGCCATTACTGTACATACGATGTATATTGTAATGGATGCTTGGACATATATAGGGAGGACTTTCTTGCTCGACATGATAGTATGTTATCTGGTTGTACTTTATCTTAACATGTACTCTGATTGTCTCTATGTTACATGTTGATAAAGCCCTTAGGATGAGTACTCGACTACTGGGACTATGATGAGATCGTATTAGTGGGGCCACAGTAGTCGACGAGTACATCCTATAACTGTTCCTAGTCGAGGGTGTATCGAGACAGGGCATCGATGCACCAGAGTAGACTAGCGTATACGCATCTTGACCCATATGATGGGCGATGGATGATCCCATATCCATCGGTGTTTTGACATCAAGGATGGTGTACGGGTGCTCAGTAAAGACTTGGTACACTGGACGGACTCGCCGAGAACTCCCAAATGGTATTATACCTCACGTCAGATGGCAGTTCTCCGGTGACACTGGTACAGAGTAGTTTGTTCACCCGAGATCGTCATAGAGTCTTGTATGATTCCCACCGTGCTTTGATTTCCATCATACCATGTCCAAGAGGGCGTGCAAAAAGGTGGCTTTTGGGTACAGTCCCGAATCACATGGAGGCAATGAGCGATAGGAGGGAATTCGTCTCTCCCGGTATAGGGAGTTGATGTTGTGCTGTGTTCGATTGGCTATAACCGGAAATCCCTAGCCAGGGTTGCTGAGATTTACTGGTAAGTGTTATCAGTAGTTTCTCGAACAGTTATAGAGCTCATATCGACACGACTTATCAAGCTACTAGGGTCTGACGTTTACCGCCCCTAGGCGAGATATGCGACATATCAGACGACGAGACTGGACTGTACGGGAGTGTTACTGTTTGGATTCACAGGAGAATGTACATGCTTGCTTGTTGATCTTCTGAGCGCTCAATACCTGGGTGGCTGTTACGTTTAGCTGACCGCTTGCAGCTTGCGGGTGTTTGATATGATCATCACCTAATGCCGGCGTATTGACGATTCTTTAGAGTCCTACACAGAGGTTTCTTGGCTTAAGCAAAACGGAGTAGGGGCACATATGTGATATGTGCGGGACCGAGGATAATGCGATATGAGATACCGTATTCTATTCTCGCGATATTTGATATCAGCCGGGTCATCGGATCAAATGTTGATTCGATGAATCGGTACGGATAAATATTAGTCGGTTATATGCGATATAGCCGGATTGTCGGATCAAGTGTTGATTCGATAATTTAATGTATAATAATATATATGATATATTAAATTACATTAACTAATATTAGCTCACTAAAAGATTCTTTTTCTCACTCGGGTAATACATTGATATATATGCGATATATGTTAAATGTATTATTTTATTTTTTTACAATAAATATTATATATGTGATATATAGTATTGTAACATGATATGATAACTAATGCAACATATTTAGTGGAGATTAAACAAGATTAGGGTTTTATTTGGGTTAATGTTTTCTAGAAGTTTTTAGAAGGTTTCTTTTTGTTTTGTGTTAGATATTTTAAAGTGACTCATCTTTAACTCAACCCAAATCCTAGCCCTAGTTAAATCTCTACAAATGTTTGGTTAACCATGGTTGCATTATTCATCATTATCATCTTTGCATTATTTATCATAAAAGAATTCTAATGATTATTCATCTTCTTCTTCCTTCTTCTTTTCTTTCATGAAAAAGCTTACTAGCTTTTTCCAAGTGATGAATGAGTGTGAGAAAAAGATAATAAAAGAGAGCAATAATCCTACTTCATCATCCTCATCTATCCTTGACATTTAGATGAGGGTGTTCACTTCATATTATGAGTGTTAGCTTGTGTTAACGAAACTTCAAGGTAGATTATCATTGTATCGAAGATCGGAAGCAAGACTGCATCTTTCTCTTCGTGGAACCTCTCGAGAGTCCGGAACACGATGATCGCAGCGAAGGGACTTCAACACGGAGCTTAAGAAGTGAAGGACCGGATCTACAAAGGTTGTAATCCCTCTCACTTAGTGTTAAAGTGTTTAACATGTTAGTTTTCGCATAATCTCTAGTTTAAAGATCCGGCTTCGGGTTGTTCGGCACGGCTAAATTTTAAATCGAGTGTTTTGTAATATTTGCAAGTTTCGCTAAAGGGGTCACTCCCGGTGAAGGGATCTCAGCCCTTTCCTCATCGAATGGGATGCTGGATATTCATAAAGGAATACCACTATGCAAAGCAAAAACTAGAGTTGCCCTTTTTAAAAAAGTTTGATTCTACAATATCATTAGGTTTCTTTTTCTTAACATTAATCACATTAATGTTTTCCCATCATTTACGTTTCCTAAACATCACAGAAAAGAAACGAATATAGAAGGTATACTTACGCCATCCACATTCACCACGGGGCCCCGTCATACACCGTTAGGTTACTTAACTAACGGCAGAGAAGAGGATGGACTAGCGCGGGTGCAAAAAATAAGCAACATTTATTATATATCTCATATATAAATAGCCATTCGTCGCACGCAATTATAAACATTCTAGATCACAGATGAATACATTGGATATACTAGGAATTCCGTATTTCGTTTAAGCCATTAACGAAAGACGGATTCCACGGTCGTGATGAATAGCCAAACTCTACCCTAGACCCCTATGGGTGCGGCAAACTACCAGCCAAATTCCTTAAGTGAAGCAACCTTCCTCAATAAAATGAGTAGTACACTCGGAACTTCGAGAACCCGGTAGTTTGTGCACCCCACCTTCGGTCTATCCTAGGAGCAAAAACAGTAAAAAGAAATAATACAACTGTGGCTACAACCTCAATCCGGATGTGCCCCGCAAAATAATATTACAACAATTTTACAAATTACATGAATGAAAGAAAAGAAAAACACTCTTCTCACATCCTCCGGCTATTCATCCAAGACGATCCAACATATTCATATACACATACCATCACATGATATACATATGTGCAACCCCCACTAATCGATGTATAGCAATTAGCGGAGGTTTCAAACACATATCAAAAACAGCAAACCCGATTAGCCAAATACTTAGAATTTCGATCGATGATCTTAAACCGTGTCAACAACTTGCACAATCCAGTACACAAACACCTTTGTGTAGAAATAGAACATGCCAGAGACCATATTTTCTCATAATAGACATACTGGAGAAAAACGAGTCGACTCGACCACGACTCGACCGTGCAACAGCGGCCAAACACTAAGTTTGGCCGCGGTTCCATGTGTTCTTGGCAAGTTGGATGCTCGTTTTTCTTCAGTTGTCTTAAAATTCCCTGCTTGTATTTTGATGGCCTATTAAATGATGAACACTTTAAAAAATCGACAGCAAGCATGGACAGAGAATATGGTATCGGGCAAAAATACGTCGATTGAAGTTCTAACAATTTGCTAACAAACTAGTTATAGTTTAGTTAGGATCTGATACTATGTTAGTAGATGTTACGCACCATCACAATACTTGTGATGAGGCGGAAGTGGCAAACGAAAATTTTCTTGCATGCAACATCGACTTTTAACCCTAGATCTTGTACTAAACCATAACTAGAAAACCCTATCTAGAGATGTTAACTACTATGATAGGGATTATACCTCAAGAATCGGTCCTTTGGGTCTTCTTTCGGATGCGACTGCTTGGCTCCTTAGATGCTTGGAACGATCTTGATCTCCGGTCACCTTTAGGACGTAGATGATCCACCCGAGAGCTTTGGAACAAGCTTCAAACACTTCACAAGAGTTAACTAAGAAGTCAAGAATGCTAGAAATGACTACTTAGATGATGTAGAGATAAACTAGAGGATTATTGTGATCCCTAAGCCTTTGATTCACAACTCATGTGAAAGGTAAGGCTAAAGGTTGAAGGAGGAGATGATTTGGAGAGAGAAGATGAAAGTGAGAATGAGAAAAATCAAGCATAAACAAAATGATATGGCTCAAAGGAAATTATTGAAGTATGTATTATTTTTATCCAAAAATAATGCACCATATTTCAATAGTAATCCCAAATGAATAAAAAATGAAATGAGCCATGCTTTCATCTATGCTTTGACAAGTCTCCAAATTCCACCTCATAATTTTCATTTTCACAAAAATAAAAATCTATTTATGAGGCGTCTCCTCCTAGAAGCCATCCTTGTACAATTACAAGAATTCCCCTCACCTCATACCGTATAAATATACCCGTATTCGTATTCCGAAAAATACAAATACAATGAGATACCAATAATCCAATAATATAATACGGGTATCCGGCTTAAACCAAAGCCTACCAGTATTATCCTTTCGATCACCATTCGTGCAGCCAGTACACGAACATGATCGAAACCCTGCCGCAACAACTTACGGTCTATAAATCTTTTGCCTGAACCAGGGAACCCTTTGTGTGTGACTCTAAAGACTCGACAGTACGCTGGCAGTGGTTTTAACCACAAGCACGTCAGCAGCACTAGCTGTGCGTAACGGCTACCCAGGGACATGACGAAAAGGTGGCCGATGAGCGAACTCATCCCAACCCCAACGAGCCTGTAAGCAACACTTACCGTATATTCCGGTCTCTTAGTCTGATACGTTGCATATGAAGTCTAAGGGTGGTAAATGTCATACCCCAGTAACTTTATAAGTCATGATGATGTATGGCTCATAACAGTTCGAGAAACTACAGATAACTCTTATCAGTAAATCTCGACAACCTTGACCGGGGATTTGCTGTTTTGGCCAATCAAGTATAGCGCGACATCAACTTCCTATACTGTAAGAGATGAAACCCCTCCTATCGTTCACCGCCTCCATGTGATTCGGGACTATACTCAAAATCCACCTGTTTGCATGACTCGGTAGAGCCATGGTAGGGAGAAAATCAAAGCACAATGGGAATCACACAAGACACTATGAAGATCTCGGGTCTACAGACTAACCTGTACAAGTGTGACCAGAGACATGCTATCTGACAATAGGTATATATACCATCTAGGAGTTCTCGGCGAGTCCTGTTCGGTGTACCCATTCTCCAATGAGCACCTGTGTACAATCTTCGATGTCAAACACCAATGGTTGTGGGATTAACCATCGTCCCCGGGGTCAAGAAACGTACAAACTAGTCTACTCTGGTAATATAAATGCCCTGTCTCGATATACCGTCGACTAGGAACTATTAAAGGACATGCTTTTAGACTGCCCAGGCCCAACATGTATGATCTACATCATAATCCTGGTAGTCAAGCATAATCCTAAGGGCTTCATCAATATGTATATAAGATATGAAATACAACACATCACACGTTAAGATGAAGATAAACCAGATAGCATACTATCATTTCGATCAAATATTGTTTCTGTACATATACACGACTAGCATCCTATACAATACAGGCTTCTAGGGCATACATATCTAACACCATGTTGGGTTTCAACCATGCGGGTCGGATCGGATAATAACCATAGCCACTAATTGTATTATCCGCAACCCAAAGCAACAATAATAATGAATTTTTCCGCAAGATTTGAAATATCCTAAAAACTAGTATAACAGTGCTAGGGTGTTACAGTGAAAGGGGCCAAAAGGTCTAATAAGGTGCGCATTTAGGGAAGTGAGCACCTAGCATGGTGCGTACCTAGGCCAGTACGCACTTGGCTCGACATGCACCTAACGGGGTGCGCACCTAGCCAAATGGGCACCCAGCACGGTGCGCATACAACATGGTGTAAGTAGGGTCGAAATCCAATGAAGCAACAGTCTAAAAATACAAAGATTTTGACTTTTGAAGATCAAAAGGGGTTCTTTTCCCTTTTCCGAAGCCTCCTGACATGCGCATTTAAAAAAAGGAAAAAGTGAAAGAGAGACTTGCGTACTAAAGAGCAGCTCAAAACTCAAGATTTTTGTTTTTGGAGAATCAAGATTAGTTCTTTTTTTCATCATTTGAGATGCCTTTTATAGGCTTACATCTTTTACATTTAGCCGCATGGCTCGTACAAAATTGGCATTTCACCCATCCTATGCCCATGTGCTTTTTTTTTTGCACATGAGCCATAGACTTTACAAAATTTGGATTTTTGACCATTTATTTTATATTTATTCATGAAAATTACATCAAACCTATTTATTGCCTGATGATTATTCCTTTGACATGGGGGCCGGTCTGGGCTTGGGCCCATCTGCTTGGACTTGGGTTCGGGCATGTGCCCGGCTTGTGTTCGGGCGTGGGCCTTCCTTGGATTCGAAAGTAGCTTCGTTTGTTTTGGCTTGAGCTTACTTGTTCGTGGTTTGATTTTGAATTTTAGTCAATGGGTGTAAATTTTAAGCCCAACAAGCACGAACTCGTTAAAAGAAAGAAAAGATGCACTTGCAAAGTCCTGCCGATTTTGTAAGGAGAAAACACATGCGTGAGATCCTTACGACCCACAAAGGAGCAACACACTTAGGAATCTATACGATTCCTAAAGAGAAAATACACTTACGAGATCCTCACGACTCGTAAGGAGAATATATCCTTTGTAAGAGCCTCACGGCTTATGGAATTCAAAAGCCTTAAATTACAGAGATCTAAACTTGGTTTTAACCCATCATAACCCCACAAATTTTTGTCCTACAAGTGATCCAATATAGGCTCTTGTATACAATCTACGGGCGTAAGTAAATATATTCCCAACCAAGTCCCACCAAAATCGAGAAATATTGCTCGACAAGATGAATTCCACTTGTGAGTCCCCTCGACTGATAGAGAGAAAATACTCCTATAAGATCCTTACGACGTACAAGAGGAAAACACATTTAAGACCCCCACGACTCCTAAAGAGAAAATATACCTATGAGATCTTCATGACTCATAGGGAGAAATACCTGTATGAGACCCTTACGGCTAGTAAAGTCCAAAAAGCCTCAGTTAGCAGGGATATAAACCTGTTACCTAAGCCACCATTGGCCGAAAATTGGTGACAGCATATGATGAGTCGCTCCTGACAATATCTCAGTTGTAGCGATATTGATGCCGAAGCTGGTATCAAACCCTAAGTCTCCGATTAATAACAAAATCGATGAGTATGTAAAAAATAGCCAAAATGATGGGGCAACTCGTAATAAAAAGCAGCGAGTAAAAATAAAAAAAATAGCCGAAATGATTGGGCGCCGCGAGTAAATAGCCAAAATGATTGAGCAATCGCGACTTTCGCAATATGAAAAGCTGAAAGGATAACGCATCACGGAAAATGAAAATAAAAAGAAAAATGATAAAAATGAAACTTTTCTGCCCTCCAGGTAGTTTGAATCCTGACTCTTATAGGTGGTTCAAGAATGACAGGAGCAACGTGTCTCCCCATGCTCCGTCAAATGGATAACCGAGTCTCGACGGAATAGTATAGAGACTACATGGACGCCCGACTAACTCCGGTGAAGTGCGAGTTCAACGTTGTTAATAGACCCAAGGGTCGAAATGAAGTGAGGTGACGGTATATTCCTAACTTCGGGTCTTGATGGCAGTATATATAAGGCCAAAAAACTATTGGATTTCATCCCACCCAGAAAGGTGCGATCATGACTCATCGGGGCTTCAAATAGAGTCTAACCTCAAGTAAAGGGCCATGAAAATACGTAACGCTGGATCTTCCGATGGTAGTGGGGATATTCCAACCTAAAAAGACTACTTGAAGACGCCATGTCCAGCCTCAAAAGGGATCAGAGACACGGCAATCGCATGGCTACTCGAACCGCAACCTAAGAGATTGCACGTCAGGAAAATATCAGCCAACACGACGGTACGATAGACTTAACCCTGTACCACAAACCTAATAGACGCCTGTATCTATAGGGGTTATGTATATTTAACGTTAGGAAGCGTTTACCTATAAGCCTAAAGGAAGGATAAACTGAACACTCAGGAACGAGTAAATAAACTAATCTAAGCCATTTCAGCATGAAAAACAAAAGAAATGCAGATATAAAAGAAAAAGATGCTTTTCATTCATACTTCAAAAAAAGAAACTACATATTGTCAGCTGAGGGCAACTAGAAAAGAAACAAAAGACAAAATCAAAAACAAGCGCTACTACATCATTCAGGATCTACAATGAAAAACGCTAAATTCTGGACACGGATTCTCAAACTCAATGGCAATTTTGAGCAAAGCATCTTCAGCTTCATCGACCGTCTTCTTATGCATCTTCTCTCGGATGCAAGCTTCTGGTCACCGCTGATATTCTCCATCCTCAGGTACGAGAATATTATTCCTTTCTGTTAGAAGACGCGATGCAAGATGGTGACGAGATCAACTCTTCGTTTCTTCAAGATTAGGCCCATCAGATATGTCGAATATACCTTTTTTTCAACATCATCGAGTGCCTGGAGCGGCATAGCCTTGAAAACCTAGGTAAAGCTTCCCAAATCGACCCAACGATGATCTTCAAAAGGGCAGAACAATGAGGGAGTAATTGACCGTTGTGATCATGAAGCGATGTATCACATTAGAGCATTGAGCGGCAGTATACTCTTAGCCTTAAAGGCGACCCTAAATACGAATCTTTTCGTCAGAGATAATTTCCTAGATAAAACACAAACGGACGGCTATACTACCTGAAAAGGAAAATAGGGAACATTAGTTCGCTATACAGAAACTATCATGGGAAGGATCAAGACTTGAGGCATACATCTTATGAAAAATCAAGAGGTTTTTCTAAGTTTGGAGTGCGCAACCCATAAGTGCGCAATAAGTAAATGGATCAAGGGCAGAGGTGTGCAACGCACTTACCGCTCAAAATTTAAAGAAGCAAAGGCTTCTGATAGGAAGCAATGGTTTCGAACAAGTGCGTAGGCACTGGAGAGACAAGTGCGCAAAAAGAACAGTTCTTAAAATGCACAAGTGAAAGTTAAAATGTTGTACTTTAGATAAGGGGGTGCGACCCTTTTTATAGGGGTCAAAAAGTAGTTTGAATCCCGCGAACTTCAAGCCAAATCCGATGGTGGATAGCTTGGCTGTCACGCCCCGCTTCCCCGAGTACGCTAGATTGGGCACGTGACATAGCCAACCATGCTACCTGTGGGTAGGAAGTATCCATCCACAGTCACATTACGGCTGTAGAGATATCAAGAACAAAATAAAACTATCTAAAACATGTCCATAATCCAGAATAACAGGAGTCAATAATAAATAAATGCGGAAGCAAATGATCCAATACAAATAACTGAAATGTATGTCCCATAATGCGAGCTCACATCAGGAAATAAATGCAGGAAATAAAACTAACTACTACTGAACTCACAGCTTAGCCTGCTGGCTGAAGTACTCCTGCTCGGACTACAACAGCGGTACAGAATCTGGGCCATGCAAAACCCAGACGTCAGCGCGTCATGTCATCAAGTAATATAATATGAACAGTATAACAGGCAATGCAATATCAACATGAATAAAACGAGAGTAGCAATAATGTGAATCAAGCAGTGCAGGGTAGTGTGCAGTGGGTAACAAAACTGTTCTATCAGGTTTTCTATTCTAGAGTCTTTGAAATCAATTGATGAATCGTCGATGTAACTCAATAGTATCCCGTGCGCGCCCGGGACCGCGGTCAAGACTCTCGGGCTGAATCCGAGACGTGCCGCTAGGCAGTAACAGGTAGCAGGATGGGCGAGTGATGTCAGCATCATCACTCCGGGGCTGGCCTAGCCCGTAAGACTGATCAGAACAGGTATTGAACTGTTGAGTTACAAGTCAGGTTTCACCTTTGATTTCCCCATACCCCCAAGTTATGTATGTCAAGTCAGGTATTCATTAATCAAGAACTATTGCCAACACAGGATCAGGTAAAAGCAGGTTTGTCTGGATAGACAACAGGAACGGTCCATGAGGACTACATGTCAGGTTTGTTGGCATTAGACATAAGATCAGGTAACGGGTCAGGTCATGGTACATCAGGTCAAGTCCACAGTATACGGTACCATGTCAGGTATACCAATATATATATATGTAGCAATGTCAGGTCACGATGTAAACAATATCGTGGGTGTGCTCACAATCAGTTATATAATCTAGCATGGGTATCAACAACATGAGATAAGCAATGAATTAAGTAATAGGCAGTTTCATTCAATTTGCAATACAGTTATCAAATTTGTTACAGAGATGATTACAAGAGTGTAGTAAGACAAGTATAGCCGTTTAGTCATGTTAACAGGTTTAAGAACCCTTAGAGGTGCAATGATCTATGTAACGGTTCAGTACAGCTATTTCAGGTTAAAAGCATACGAGTGTCCGAATGGAACAGAACTACAGGGATAAATGCCATAAGCTACGTTAACATTAAAAAATGTGATTAAACAGGTAAATATGGTTATTAGGTTCAATTTGCAATTGTAGGTTCCAAGTTTAACGGTAAAATGATATAATGCAATATTGTACCCGAAAAAGAGAAATGATCGTACCAAGTTAAATTTACAGGTTTATGGTGTCATAATATATATGTAAATATTGTATAGCATGTAGCAAGGGGTACTTGCCTCGACGGGTCGCGAACCGGGAAAAACGGAACGTAAACATCGGCGGGAAAACTCGCGACGGGCGCATGGTTCACGGATTGAACCCTAACAACGAACAATGGAACCACGCGAGACGGGGTACCTCGCTGGAACGTCGGGTCACGTCGTCGGCATCGCCGGATTCCGGCCGAAAAGTGAACAGTGAACGGTCAAGACTTGCAATCAAAGAAAAGAAAAGAAACAAGGAAGGAGCGAAGGCTTACAAAGGTTCTGTAATCACCGAGAGGAGACGTGAGAACGACGACGAGGTCGACGGCTCCGGCGGTGGCCTACAGTGACCGCGGGAAGATGTCTGCAGATCAAGAATGCATTAGCCGAGAAAGAAAGAAGAAGGGAAGAGAGGAGGGAAGTTATCTTACCGAGGGGTGTGCTTGCGAGGCCGGGGACACGGGAACGGGGTCGTCGGCGGCGACAGACGGCGGTCCGACGGTGTGCAGGGGGTTTGCAGGTGGCTGCGGCTGGTGCAGGGAAAATGGAGAAAGGAGAGGAAGAAAGACGGATGGGGGGTGTTGGAGTGTGCAGGGGGTGAGAAAGGTGAAGGTGGTGGTGCGGGTGGCGACGACAAGAGACCGCCGGCGAGGTCCTCGAGGGTGCAGGCGTGGGCTCGATAACGAAGGAAGAAGGAGGAGGTGGCGAGGAGAGGGAGGCTCGGTCGAGGTGAGAAGGAAGGTGAGTAGGCGATGGAGAAGAGGTCGTCGGCGTTGGAGCTGCGGCGTCGAAGGGAACGAGGAGGGAGATGGGTTCGCGTTCTCGTGAGAAAGAATGGAGGAGGGAAAAGAGTTTTGAAGATATAAAAAGAGATTTGAGGGAGGGAGAGATATGCGGGAGAGAGAGAGGGAAAGAGATGGGATTGGAGAGAGAGAGAGATAGGGAAAGAGAGAGAGACGGTGAGAGAGAGAGAGAACGGGAATGGGGCCCACGAAAGTTTTAAAAAGAAATGATTGGTTGAAGGACTGTAGGAGGTTAGGAAAAACGATTTAAAAGATTATTTGGAACAGTAAAATATATGTATATATACGAAGATAGGTGATGGTTTAAATATATTTAAATTTGGGATTTTGGCGCAAAATAGAACATTTCCAAATCGCGCCCGGGTCGGGTCCAAAAATTTGAAATTGAAATAATAGGATTTTAAGCGGGATCCAAATTTTAAAATGAAGTGTTTTATGATCAAAAAGCATACCCCCAAAGCGGACACATGTACGCGTGCGTAGCCATCCAAACTCGCCCGTTTCACTGAACGGGACGAGAACACAATGCACGGACGCTACAACGGGGTTAGGGGTGTCAAGTAGGCCAAGATGAATATTTTTAATTTTACTTTAGATGCTATAGTTTGTTAAATGCAGAAATGAATTTACCGGGTAAAATTTTACAGTAAGAAACAAACAAGCAAGCTAAATGAAATGAGTACCACATTATGCTCAAGCAGTAACTGAAAATAGTAGCATTGGGCTCGGGTGTTACATCGGCACCGTTCGCACCCACGTGCAGATCACATGCACGTAATCAGTGGGGATCATTTGTTCATACCTGTTTAAGTGCGTATCCAAATCAAGTGCGCACTTGAGGGAAGAATAAGTCTAAAGTCATATGCGCGCATCATTGACATTCGCACTAAGAAGAAATTCCTAAGTGCGAAGTGCACGTGCAAAACACGTGCGCATACGCTTTCCTTATGCACGTGCAAATCATGTGCGCACGTGCAAAGCATGCGCATATGTTTAAATGAGCAATCAGTGGAAGGACATTTGTTGGAGGTGAAATATTCATTAGACAACAATAAAGACATGCATTTAAATAAACATTTTATACTATGGGGAAAAGATCACCAAACACGAGATCTGGAAGGGATTGGCGAAAAAATATACAAAATTCTCTAACTCTCTCTCGGCCCTCTTTACCAATTCAAAACAATGATTCTCGCGAAAAGTTGCTCCCTACCTATCAACGCCGTGCTCGTCGGAAAAAAAAAGAAGAAATGACAGCCCGTCGAGCCCGTATCTGACTCCACATATGGACAGAGCGGTCCCTTAAAGGCTTCATGATTAGACCAGCCTTCTGAAAGTATTCGACCCTGTCCTTCGTCGCCTCGAGTATCGCTAAAATCATCTCTATCGGTTGAGGGGGAACGCTGTCGAGAACGGCGAGAAAGATCATGCGAAGCCATATAGAGCTAGCAGGAAGAGAAGATCCCCTGCGGTCCATAAGCTCGTACAACACTGTGTCACACTGAGTATCCGTAAGACAAGGGTTCACTAAGCGTGCAGCAAAACGGGGAATGGTTTCTTCAATGGGTATTTCTAATGGCTGTCGAAGAGTATGTGAGTGATTATAAGCCATGTTCCTTTTTCTGTGGATGTAAAGGAGACGATGACACTTCTCTAATTTATAAGGAGAAGTGTTCAGGTCTTGGCACAAAAAATATTGCATGTCATTAAAATGGGAACAATTCCTAAGTTTTGACCCAAAGAAAGTGCTGAAAAATAGCTTGACAGCACTGAAAATCATGGGTCATTAGTTCGCACATCATAACAAGTGCGGACTTGATGACACATGAGCAACGCATGTGTCCATAAATGACACTTGCACTTGACAAAAGTCATTAAGTGTGATATGCGTGTGCAAAGCACGTGCGCACGTGCTAGCCACAGGCACATGCAAAGCATGTGCGCATATGACAAGTGCGCGTATGTTTGCCATATGCAAGTGCATCGCACACTTAATAAAAACCCGTCCTAATGATAACAAATTAAATAAACATGGGATCAAAGATCCAACGGTGCAAATGCATGCGCATTTCCTGAAACATATGCTTATTAAAAAAGGAATAAATCTTGATTAATAACCAATCAAATCCATAATTCACAGGAAAATATTCTGTTAATCAAATATCTTAACAAAAAGATCTGTGGATCAAAGATCCAACGGTGCGTATGTCACCTTCGATTAATAAGAATCAATTAAATCTTTTAAGTCAATCTAAAATCAGATTGAAATCGAAATAAAATCAAAACAAATCAAACAAAACCTAATTTCTTCTCTCCTATAAGTTGCAGTCTCATATGAAGAAATCAGATACTCGAAACCCCCCATAAGCTTGAGAAAAATTCCAAGTCTTCTTCTTCCTCCACGAACAAGTGTGCAAGGTAGAAATAAAAAGAAAAACTTCTCTGTTCCTCTATTAAAAAAGTTTTTGCTTTTATACAGAAGCTTTTGCTTCTTTTTGAATCCATTGATTCACCATAAAGGATCAGATGATCTTAGTGTTCGTCCCTCGTTCATAAAATATATATTTTTGCGATAGATTGATTCTAAGATCCAAGAAAATAAGATGCGCACTATAAAACGCAAAGCTAAAGATCTCAGTTTTTACTTCTTTGAAAATAAAAGAAGAAGGAAATGAATATAGAATAAAAAAAACAGAAGCCATTGCTTCTCTGTGAAAGCTGTTGCTTTTTGCTCGAAACAAGTGTGCGCTCAAATAGTGCGCACTTAGTTTAAAAATTGTTGACCACGAAAAAATGACCCCTGGGAAAGGTGCGCATCACGTAATACCCATGTATGCACACTTGCTAGATGTTGCCCATAAAAGCATGCACGACACGTGATATACACGTGCATGCACTTGCTGAAAATGGCCCATGAATGTGCGAGCGTCACGTGCAATGCATGTTGACTTGTTAAATACATATGCACATACATACATGCGCACATACATAAATTTGAATTCGTAACAGATGCGTTATGCATTACACATGTGCATAACATTTTTGAAATAAAAAAGCGCATAATCATGTGCAACGCACACGCGCATCCTTTTCAATTGAATTAAACAGGCATGTGTGTCATGTTAGTTATATCTATGCCCTAGAGGCCACTGTTGTACATATGATGTATATTACAGTGGATGCTTGGATATATATAGAGAGGACTTTCTTGCTCGACATGATAGTATGCTATTTGGTTTCACTTTGTCTTAACATGTTGACTTGTATTGGTTTACTGTCTTGCTCTCACATGTTGATAAAGCCCTTAGGATATGTACTCGACTACTAGGACTATGATGCAGATCATACTAGTGGGGCCAGGGTAGTCCAAGAGTACATCCTATAACTGTTCCTAGTCGAGAGAGTATCGAGACAGGGCATCAATACTCCAGAGTAGACTAGCGTATACGCTTCTCAACCCATATGATGGGCGATGGATGATCCTATATCCATTGGTGTTTGACATCAGAGAAGGTATACGGGTGCTCAATGGAGACTGGGTACACTAAACAGACTCACCGAGAACTCTTAGATGGTATTATACCTATCGTCATATAGCAGTTATCTGGTGACACTGGTACAGGTTAGTCTGTAGACCCGAGATCGCCATAGAGTCTTGTGTGATTCCCACTGTGCTTTGATTTCCACCTTACCACGTTCATGAGAACATGCAAAACAGTGACTTTTGGGTACAGTTTCGAATCACATGGAGGCAATGAGCGATAGGAGGGGTTTCGTCTCTCCCGGTATTGGGGGTTGATATTGCGCAGTGTTCGATTAGCTATAACTGGAAGTCCCTGGCTAGGGCTGTTATGGAGATTTACTGGTAAGAGTTATCAGTAGTTTCTCGACCCGTTATGAGCCTCACATCGACACGACTTATCGGTTACTGGGGTCTGACGTTTATCACCCATAAACTGGATATGCGACATATCAGACGAAGAGACCGGACTATACGGTAGTGTTACTGATTGGATTCACAGGAGTGTGTACAGGCTTGCTTGTTGATCTTCTGATTGCTCAATACCCGGATGGCTGTTACGTTTAGCTGACCGCTTGCAGCTTGTGGGTGTTTGATATGATCATCACCTACTGCCGGCGTATTGACGATTCTTTAGAGTCCTATACAGGGATTTCCTGGCTCAGGCAAAACAGATTAGGAGCACATATGTGATATGTGCGAGACCGAGAATAATACGATATGAGATACCGTATTCGATTCTCGCGATATGTGATATCGGCCGGGTATATTTGATATAGCCGGGTCATCGGATCAAGTGTTGATTCGATGAACTGATACATGTTATATTAGTCGGTTATATGTAATATAGCCGGATTATTGGATCAAGTGTTGATTCGATAATGTATAATTATATATGTGATATATTACATTGCATTAACTAATATAAGCTCACTTAAATAATTCTTTTTCTCACTTAATGATACATTGATATATGTGATATATGTTAATTGTATTATTTTTTTTTGTTACATTATATATTATATATGTGATATATAATATTGTAACATGTTAGGGTTACAAATGCAACTAGGGTTTTGAGATTAAACCATGCTAGGGTTTGGATTAGGGTTAATGTTTTGCTTTGGGTAAATTCTAAATTGTGTAGATATTTATCCATGTTGACTTTGTCAGCCCTCTTTGTTATTTTGCTAGATATTTGTTAACCCAAACCCTAACCCTAGTCCATGGTTAAGTCTCTACAAGGGTTAAGCATGACATACTTAACCCTTGGTTGCATTTTTAACCTCAACAATAATTCATTTTCATCACTCTATTTTCTTCATCTTCTTCTTGCTTCATAAAAGGTGCTTGCTTGGTTTTATTTTTGTGATGAAATAATGTGAGAAATTGAAAACAAAAGAGAGCAAAATTCCTACTTCATCATTCTCATCTATTCTAGCCACTTAGATTAGGGTATTACTTCACTAATACATCATTAGAGAAGTGTGAGCTTGGGTTAGAGTTTCCTCAAGGTAGATCATCTTGGATCTTGAAAATTACTAGCAAGGATGCATTATTCTCTTCGTGGAGCCTCTCTAGAGTTCGGGAGCATGATGATCGCAATGAAGGGACTTCAACCCGGAGCTTATGAAGCGAAGGAACGGACTACAAAGGTGGTAATCCCTAACTCTTAGATGTTAAGTTGTTAACATATAGTTTTAGTTTGATTCTTTAGCTTAAGATCCTAGATTTAGGGTTATCTATAATAGCAAAATTTTAACTTGGTATGGATGATGCCTCCCGAAACCTTGTTTCCGCTGTAGGTAACCCAACAGTAGTATCAGAGCTACTAGGCATTGGATGTCGACCTATGGAGGGTTCTCACTGTGTGACAGTGTGGCGAAGCATAGGCTCTTACCCCAGGGTGTCCCGAGATCGGAAGGTGTTCCGGCGGGTTGTAGTCCTCACGAGGGGGCTTGCTTAAAAGTAGCTGCTGAGGGACACGTTGGTGTCACGGTGACCCCATTGGATGGGGTGGCTGCCTGACCAACAGTGGTATCAGAGCCTAGCTAAAGAATTAGACGGATAAGATTAGGATTACGAAACCGAAACAACTCCGAAACACCCGTATCAAAACCCTAGTTTCTGTAAATTTTTCAGAGTGTCAAAAAATGTTCCAAACGGTTCCAGAGTGATGTATGTGATACAATATGAACACCGTACAAATTTTAGCCCAACCCCTCGGAAAATGGCCGAGATCACCCCCCCTAAACCGGCCAGATCGGATCCCTGCAGGCTGAAATTTGCACAGTGTTTAAAGCTCTGGGTTTTGATACTTTAAGTGTTGTTTATGTTTGCTAATTTTGCATGTGATGTTATCTTTTATCAAAGGCAATTCGGAGTGTTTCGTATTCGTAATTCTAGCTTTTGTTTCGGTTATTTTAGACGGTATTAAAAAGTTCAAACGGATATCAAATACTCACTTTTTCCCTTGCTGAAATTTTTTCAAGAGTTGGATCTTTTTCATAGTTAAAGAACATTCAAATAGCGTGCAAGTGATGCAGTGAACCCTATAGAAGAACAAAACCTTAACTCGATTTTGTGACCGTCAAAACCGCCACTAAACCCTAGGGTTTGTGGTAGTTTAGCGGTGCCACAAGTGAGGCATTGGTTGACCCTTCTATGGCTGGTTCATTGCTACTGTGGCATGTGATGGATACTTCTAAACTACGCTCAAGTGTTGAGCATTTTAGGAAATTTTGGGTGTTTGTTGATTCGATCAGAATGTTTAACATCGTCTAACTTTTTCTGTAATGTGATACAATATGTGGAATTCATATAGTTAGGCATGAAATCCGTAATATGTAATATTTCGGGTTTACGATGTCTAAGATGATTGTGGATTCCAAATGTTGTAGTTTTTCACTTTCTTTTCTGCGACCGTAAGTGTAATATGTGGTATATCGCTGTTTCCATTGCTATATGTCAACGATAATTGTGATAGGCATATTTACTTACGTTGATGACATGTGATATGATGTGTTGCTGTGATATGTTATATTGGATCGTCGTGTACTGAATGGCCGGGGGTTTTATGTGAGATAAGGGTTTTTATTTTCATTCATGTAAAATTCATTGTATGTAATATTCTTTTATTGGGGCACTTTCGGGTTAAGAATGATGTCACCATTGTATATTATTTACTTTTCCGCATTAGGATAAACCCAAGGAGGGGAGCACAAGTAACCGGGTTCTAGGGTCCAGTGGGAGGCCATCTCGAGGAGTCAAGACCGGGTCTCCTAACCCTAGAATTGGTAGGGTTACTTGCCACTCTCGTAGGGGTCTAGGGATGTAAGTTTGGCTATTCATCGCCACCATGGAATCCGTGTTTTATACAGGCTCAAAATAAAACACGGACCTCCTAGTATATCCAATATTTCATATGTTTCTTCTGCTGCTGATATACTGTGATGTGATCATTTTATATGCGTAAGACGAATGCTTTATTATTATATATGAGATATATAGTAGACGTTGCTTATGTTTTGCACCCGCGCTAGTCCTGTCCCGGTATGCCGTTAGTTAAGTAACCTAACAGTGCATAACGGGACACTATGGCGAATGCGGATGGCATAAGCGTACGTTGTATTTTCGTTTCATCTGTGATACTTAGGAAGCTTAAATGATGGGATTTCATTAATGAGATTAATGAAAGAAAAGAAACCTAAAAGATGTTGCAGAATCAAATTTATAAAAAAGGGTAGCTCTAGTTTTTTGCTTTGCATAGCGGTATTCCTTGTAGAATAACAACACCTTATTCGTTAAGGAAAGAGCCGAGATCCCTTCACCGGGAGTGACATCTTTAGCAAAACTAGCAGATGCTACAACTCACTCGGTTTTGTTTTTAATTGCTTCAATAGTTCTTGCTTTTCATAGTGGTATTTGTGGAATATCCTGCACTTTATTCGATAAGGAAAGAGCCGAGATCCCTTCACCGGAAGTGACCTCTTTAGCAAAACTAGTAAAAGCCTTAAAAACACTCCTTTTTCAAAATCGTTTGCTTCTACAACGATATCAAGTTCATTACGCCCATGGTTTTCTGAAAAATCTGCGTAGCCTTCCGACATTTCAGATAAGTAATACTTAGTATTCGTGCTGCGTTTGTTGGTTTTCATCAAGGCGTAGTGTGCGGTAGCTAACTAGTGCTTATCTGCAACATAAGATGAGATTGGATTAGGGTAGTTGTACGGACTTGTTGGCTTTCGTCAAAAGTCATGCGGGTGGATTTAATTCAATCATGAAATGTACGGGTTGAACTTGACTAGCGGACTATGGTTTGTTGGTTTTCGTCAAGGTCATAGCATGTTAGGGGTAAAAGTATTATCAAGAATTTTAAGAGTTGAAATTTGCAATGAGATTGCATACCTTCTACGAGATAGTTGGATCCTGATACCCACTGCGAGTAAGAGTTACTTCTGGGAGAATTTTACACAGGACAATTAGCCGATCAAGTAGGTGACTAGAAAGGTGTTTACGGGGTTATGCCTGTGGAAAAACGAGGTTTATTTTAATTAGGTCCGTGTGAAAGCACGGGGAACCTCCCTCAAAATACCAACATTGGCCTCGCTGAAAGATTGGCGAACTTGTAAAATGTAATTAATCACGGCTAGTATTACCTTTTAGGGTTTGAAGGAAGATTTGATGAAAACAGTGGCAGCCTGATTTTTGTGCTAAGTTTTATGATCAAAGAATTAATTACCGCAATCAAGAACGGTGTCACTTGGTAGCTAGCCGGTGAGTACGGGTCGGTCCACAGGGATTTTGTGTATTCTCAATTTGTTCTAACGAGTTAATTCCAAACGGTGTTGGGATGATTATCACTAAAAACTAAGTTGATTTAGACTAGGATTAGAATCTTGCTAGGGTTAGGTTTAGGTTAAGTTTAGAAATTTAAGATTTCCCTGTTCCCCTCCGAATGGCGGCTAAGACGTTAGGACGTCTCGCCTGAGATTCGGGGCAGATGCTATATGGTTTTATCCGTCCACCTCTCCGAAGATGCCAAGTTGATTTATGGCACCGTGTATCGGAGGTTTAGACGGATGCGGCCGATGTAGCAGACTTCGTCAGATTCCCCCTCGCTAGAGGGGTTTTTGATTGTGGGGACGCTCTTCCCTGCAGGTGCAAGCCCCTGCAGTTAATTATGCTACCACATCGCGGAAACCACTTTCTCCTTCTCCAGAATTTCACTTCGTGTCGTGTGTGTTTGTTTTGTTTGTGGTTGCACGTGGATTGTATATGGAGACGGAGTAATACCGTCGCCCGTAGGACGTGGATTAGTCCAAATCCGTATTTACTTAGATTTGGATTTGGTGTTTTTAGTTTAAGGATACGTTAGTCGCATTGCGGCTAAGATCAACTTAAATGTTCGTTAAGGATACGTTAGTCCTGTTTTGAGACTAAGATCAACTTAATGGGATCGTTTAGATCCGGCAAAAGAGCATTTGGGGGCTCTATTGCTCCAGTTTAGGGACGTAGTGGTCCATGTTCCAGTTTAGGGACATGGTGGTCCGTATTCCAGTTTAGGGACGTGGTGGTCCATGTTCCAGTTTAGGGACGTGGTGGTCCGACATTAGTTTGGGGACGTTTCGTTCCAATATTAGTTTAGGAACGTTTCGGGACGTTTCGGACCGATATTAGTTTAAGGACGTCTCGGTCCGATATTAGTTTAAGGACGTCTCAGTACAATATTAGTTTAAAGGACGTCTCGGTCCAATATTAGTTTTAAGGACGTCTCGGTCCACGAGTTTAAGGACCCCGCAGTCCGTATACGTGTGGTCGTTGGGACCCGTCACCTCTCTGACGTCGTTGAAGGATTACAACGACAGGTGTCATAGGAGTTCGGAGATGTATCCTCGAACCGGAGGTAAATTGATTTAGGAGAGAAGTCTTGCTCAGTCAATTTAATTTAAGGACTTACGGCCAAAATTGGGCTAAGTCCAGTTGAAAATGTTCAACATTTTATTTGCTTTTGCATTGCATTTCTTTTTATTTTTATTTGGGCTTTGCCCAGAAAGGATGCAGAGCATCAATTTGTTTTGGGCTCTGCCCTTTATAAATGATGCAGAGCATCAATTTTATTTGGGCTCTGCCCCTTTATTGCTTTGCAATTTATTTTGGCTTGCTTGATCTTTTTGATTTGGGCCTGGCCCTTTAGAAAATGCATTGCATTACAGGCGCTTAGTGCTAATCAGAGAGCGCAAGCGCTCGCGGTGATGACACGTGTCATGCAGCGCAGTGTGCTGTGCTAGTACACTACGCTTGCGCTGCTGACACGTGGCGCGCTCTGGTGGCTTGCGCCAATTTCAGGGAGCAAAGCTCTTATTCAAAAGCGCATAGCGCAAATGGTTCAGGCGCTGACACGTGGCGCTCTCTGATGAATTTTCTCCATCGTTTTTGTCCTTGACAAAAGAACAAGTTGCCTCCGACGTGTCCGTCTTCTTTGGAGAGTGCGGCTGTGGTGGGTTTACCTTCCAGTTTTCCGACAGCGCGAACTTTCCTTGTAGGTATTGATCCTCGATCTATCCCTTAAAGACGAAAAAATCCTCAATCGGGTGACTTACCGTTTGGTGGTAAGGGCAATAATTGGGATTATTAAAATCGCCTGGCTGCGACAGACGCTTTGGACTCGGCAGATTGATGAGTTTGTTACGCACTGCCAGCTCAAACAGTCTTCTCGTTTTATTCTGAGGAAACGAGTAAGGACGTCCTAGCCTCTCTTCGAGGGATGGGCGTGGACGCACGTTGTTTTGGCGAACGACCGGCTTTGAGTTGCTCGACTGTTGCTGAGCATTAGCGACGATGATCGCTTTCCCTTTTCCTTTCTCATTTCGGGGATCGGGTCTTGGAGGAGACGGTCCATGGCCCATATGGTCCATTTGTGCTAATTTGTCGATTAAGTCCTGGAAGGTGGTCGGCCTGAAGAACATCATGAATTGCGAGATGGTCGCCTGCGGATCGAGAGTGCCCACAAACATGCCTACTGCAGGTGCCTCTTCTATGCATTGTTCGCATTTCGACCAAAGGTTTCGCCATCGTGTTGCGTATTGGACCCACGTTTCGCTCGGCCTTATCCTGGCATTTATCAGTGCTGTAATCGGGGTGCGTTCACTGGCACTCGCGAATCTTTGTGTAAACAGCAGCTCCATCTCTGCAAATGTTTTGACAGAGTCGTTAGGTAGCTCTGAATACCATTCAAAGGTTGTTTCTGCTAAGCTGCCGACGAATTGACGTAACAACAATTTGTCATCGCCCCCAGTATTGCCGCATAAGGCCCTGAATTGAGCGACATGCTGATGCGGATTCCCAGTCCCTTTATATACGTGGAATTTAAGGATCGTATATCCCGGCGGGTAACTGATTTGATCGTACCAGCACGGATACAGTCGTCCGGTTCTAGCAATTTGCCCAGCCGCTTCATTTGCCTGATGAACCCGGATCTGCTGAGCTATATATTCGTCCAGGTCAGCTTTGGAGATTGCCTCCTCTTTGGCTGTTGACAGAGCCGGTGGAGGATTTGACGTTTCTCCCCTGTCGTCTTCAAGGACGATCGAAGGATCTTCAGCAGGAGGGTCCGGCTGTAACATCATCTCTACCATATCTTGGAAGAGGAGCGCCATCCGTTTTAGTTTAGCCGCTAGCTCTGCAGCTTCTTTGTCTCTCTTTTCGAGGACTCTGCGTAAAAAGTCAGCGTCGGTTTCTTGTTCGTGCCGCTGTTCTGATGATACTTCCGAGCTTTCTTTTGGCTTGGTAAGCGCAGTCATTGCAGTCATCATTTCCTGAAGTTTTTGTTGTTGCTCTTGGGCTTTCGTCACGGATCGGGTGAGCGGTCGGTGGCCCGTAGAAGTGCGGCTTTCTTCCTTTCCAGAAGCCATATAAACAGTGTGCACCACTATGCCCTCAGATTTGGGGCGTTTGTGTTCAGCTCTTTTATGCTTCGCCATGTTCACAGGGGCTTTTTGCGGCCTCCTTTTCCTTTGAGTGATTGGAGTTGAGGGGGCCGTTGTAATGGGCACCCGGGTAGCTATTGGTTTTTGTGGCTTGACGGAGTAATCCTTCTCTTGCCGAACCTTCATCTTTTTCCGTTGGCGGAGATAGTTTTCATCAATCACTGACTCCTGGACCTGTCGCCAGACTCCGTAAATTTTAGAGGACAGCCGTTGAGGGGGCTGTTCTAGATTTTTCTCTGGAGTACTCTTCGCAGCTGAAGGAGTTCGTTTCAACATTGCAGTAGAAGAGTTTCTGCGCACCGTATTCAGCAATTCAAAGCTGTTCCCGGTTGGAACAGCAGCATCGATCCCTACCATCGGAGCTAGTGGCGTAAATCCAGAGGGGGAGTTGCCCCCTGCCTTCCTCACTCGGTGCCAGTGGCGACGTCGGGCGTGTCTTGCGGATGGAGTCACCTCCGTTGTTTGATAAGCTTCTTCATGCCCCCTGCCCTGGGTAGGGGAAGCAGCTTTGAGGACCTCGCCTGGAGCATCAACCGGAATAGCCAGCCTCGTAAAAACTGACTTCTCGGAAGGAGAAACCCTTCCAATGATTTCGTCCGCTTGAGCCGGGGTAGCTATCCGCTTTGGGATGGCAGCTTCGGGTATCGCAGGTTTGCAGACGTTCTGGCTCAGTCCGTTGAAAACTGAGGTACTGAAACTGGGCGACCCGTTGAGAGGGGTCGCGGTAGTGGTAAACTGATTAAAGACCAACTTCTCCGGGGTTTCTTGCAACGTCATTGTGGCATTGAAGCTCAACGGTGGGAGCATGGTCCCGAAGAATAATCCAGTGGTGGCTTGAGTTACCTGCTCCACTGGCGTCTTGAAAAGAGAGGCCGCTCGGGGCCCATAAGTTTCTCCTCTAGCGCGGACGGAGCGAGAGTTGCAGTTGCAGACAGTGCAGTTTGAAGCCATCGATCTTCAGTTCTCTGCACGGAGCAAGACACCAAATTTTAGTACCTCGAATCCACAAGCAACCACAACAAACCGCGATTTGTTCTCGAACACGACACACAAAGTGTGGAGTGGAAAGAGGAAGAGGTCCCACCGGGCGTGCCAGAATCTGTTCCCCTCCGAATGGCGGCTAAGACGTTAGGACGTCTCGCCTGAGATTCGGGGCAGAAGCTATATGGTTTTATCCGTCCACCTCTCCGAAGATGCCAAGTTGATTTATGGCACCGTGTATCGGAGGTTTAGACGGATGCGGCCGATGTAGCAGACTTCGTCAGATTCCCCCTCGCTAGAGGGGTTTTTGATTGTGGGGACGCTCTTCCCTGCAGGCGCAAGCCCCTGCAGTTAATTACGCTGCCGCATCGCGGTAACCACTTTCTCCTTCTCCAGAATTTCACTTCGTGTCGTGTGTGTTTGTTTTGTTTGTGGTTGCCCGTGGATTGTATACGGAGACTGAGTAATTCCGTCGCCCGTAGGACGTGGATTAGTCCAAATCCGTATTTACTTAGATTTGGGTTTGGTGTTTTTAGTTTAAGGATACGTTAGTCGCGTTGCGGCTAAGATCAACTTAAACGTTCGTTAAGGATACGTTAGTCCTGTTTTGAGACTAAGATCAACTTAACGGGATCGTTTAGATCCGGCAAAAGAGCATTTGGGGGCTCTATTGCTCCAGTTTAGGGACGTAGTGGTCCATGTTCCAGTTTAGGGACGTGGTGGTCCGTATTCCAGTTTAGGGACGTGGTGGTCCATGTTCCAGTTTAGGGACGTGGTGGTCCGACATTAGTTTAGGGACGTTTCGGTCCAATATTAGTTTAGGGACGTTTCGGTCCGATATTAGTTTAAGGACGTCTTGGTCCTATATTAGTTTAAGGACGTCTCGGTCCAATATTAGTTTAAAGGACGTCTCGGTCCAATATTAGTGTTAAGGACGTCTCGGTCCACGAGTTTAAGGACCCCGCAGTCCGTATACGTGTGGTCGTTGGGACCCGTCACCTCTCTGACATCGTTGAAGGATTACAATGACAGGTGTCAGAGGAGTTCGGAGATGTACCCTCGAACCGGAGGTAAATTGATTTAGGAGAGCAGTCTTGCTCAGTCAATTTAATTTAAGGACTTACGGCCAAAATTTGGCTAAGTCCAGTTGAAAATGTTCAACATTTTATTTGCTTTTGCATTGCATTTCTTTTTATTTTTATTTGGGCTTTGCCCAGAAAGGACGCAGAGTATCAATTTGTTTTGGGCTCTGCCCTTTATAAATGATGCAGAGCATCAATTTTATTTGGGCTCTGCCCCTTTATTGCTTTGCAATTTATTTTGGCCTGCTTGATTTTTTTGATTTGGGCCTGGCCCTTTAGAAAATGCATTGCATTACAGGCGCTTTGCGCCAATCAGAGAGCGCAAGCGCTCGCGGTGATGACACGTGTCACGACCCGAAAGAGCACGTGACTGGCCCTTGAACCATATGAAGTCTATAGGACTCCATCTGATCCAAGTAAGCCAAAAGCCCAGAAATCTAAAACCATTTTTAAGAATAAGTAAAGAAACTGGTTTAAAGAAGTGAAGAAAAACATGTTTGAAATCAAGGTTTTTAAATAACTAAGCCGAAGGTGCGTTTTGAAAACAGTAAAGTCTTTTCTAAGAATTTCGGCAGAGTTTCTTTTGTAAAACTGGCCCCGAATGGGGTACAACAAGGATAACAATATATGCAATGATAAAGGCATCCCCAAGCGGGAGCTAGCTCTTCGTCAATTGACGGTCACAACCACACATGCAACAATGATATAATATACAACGCCAAGTGGCGAGGATCAAATCCAAAAGAAAGCTAAAAGCAACAAGAAAACCTCAATACTACTAAGCGCGACTCTAAGGTCGAATAATACATTACTAAGGTCTAGGTCTGAAACAATATACAAGTTTTGGTTGATGGAAATTCTAGATACAATGAATAAAATAAATACAATGGTGGTTCTTGATGCGAAAGAATCCACCTACCAAAAGCAAATCACCCGCAAGAAAGTAGTGTGCCAGAAATGCCGCAATGGAACCTGTACGGCAGAACCTGCAAGAACTATGGCACAACGGGGGTGAGTTGCCAACTCGTGAATAGAAATATCTACAAGCAGAAACCGAATGCAAGACATAAACCTAGGTCAACAATCAGTAATAAACCTCAAGGAATAAGCCTGATACATGATAAGGTGGCAAAGCAACATCTAAACAGGTATGTAGTGCCAAGGACTCAGGTAATAACATGTCATCAGTATAAGGTATGTCTGCATGAAGTAAATATGATGAAGTAACAATGATATCAATACACATATATTAGCGTCCCATACCACTAATATTGGTGTAAGGGTATATATAACAGTGCCCTCATACCCTGTTATATATACAAATGAAGTATGATCAGTGTAAATCCAGTCTGTATATGATCCATGTCTGTATAATATCCATGTCTGTATATATGTGGAACCCGTCCACCCGTCACCCACTGATAATAAGCATCATGTATGCAATGTGAGGATATAAACAAAATCATGGAAAAACATCATGAAACCCGTGCCTAGCATCGACACGTAAATCCTCGTCCATATAGGGCTCCGTCTGCGGTATCGGCCTCGGCCCCGGCAGTACGGGTCAACCCATGTACATCTCTGGGCTCCATCTGCGGTATCGGCCCTCGGCCCCGGCAGTACGGGTCAACCCATGTCCATCTCTGGGCTCCGGTCGGTATCCTCCAGATATCCGCCGAGCTCAAATACAATCACCGGTAGGTAGTAATCCCTCTGCCGGGCTCACCGTCTACTACACAGCGAAACCGTTCTCGCCCCGGGGTACCATACCGGGTCCACCATGTACCCGTAATCGGCCTCAACCAGCTCCTCGATTCGGGTTCACATATATCACTCTAGCCCCGAGTAAACACATGGTGGACGCACCGAAATATCATATCAAGGGAACCGGGTTTTAAATGATTACATATTTGAAATAGCCTCGGTTCCCAAATCCAGAATCACATAAAATCCAAACCAAAATGCAAGTCAATGATCCGATATGATATGTGCGTCAAATATAGATATCATGTCAAGTTACATAAAGGTAAGCTATACCATAATGATCCGATGTGATATATGCATCAAGTATGAATATCAAGTCATGTCACATATAAATGAGCTACAATATTATGATGCGATGTGATATATGTATCAAGTATGAATATCAAGTCATGTCACATATAAATAGTAATGTGCATAGGTCGAGGGAAACCGCTCCTTTAGACTAAATCAGTTTTTAAAGAATATCTTGCGGCCCTCAAATCTCTAATCAAGTCAGAATCATATATGTTTGTGTACAGGTATATGTGTACAATATGCCATGCGGAAATCATATCATGAATGCAGCAGTACTACAGTGTAGTGGCATGGCAATTATCGATGATGAAGTGTGTGAGCCGGCAAATAGTGTACGTGAAACATACGCATCATCGATAATGGTGCTGGTGTCCTAACAGCATGATAACAGTATAGCAATAACATATGCAGGCAATATGAATAGCATGAATATGCGGAAATCAAATAATCAACACCACAGTGAAGAAATTCCATCAATATTTATAAGTCATGCAGTGATGCCTTTTGAAATAAGACGAATCAGGGTTTTAGTAAAATAAGGGATGCGATGTTTTTTAAGAAAAGACACGCCTTTTAAGTATTCGCAGAATCCCTTTGTTTGTCCTTTAAGATACCCCTGATTCATAGTTTTTGAAATAGGTATGCCTCGGTCTAGTCTAACATCTGCTATGCAATCTATAGATCTAAGTATCAAGTAAATCAGGAGGGGTATGGAAACCACCTAAATCTGAGTCGATATATATATATATATATATATATAATAGTCGGTGATCCCGCCTCAATAGTATCGCGTACGAGACAGTACATCATGAGACATCCTCAAGTCATGAGAGCGGATCTATCATCAATATAGGCTCGTACGGTAAATCGTCGTACGGCATCCCAATAGCTGGGTACGGGTCAACATCGCATGTCTCTCATCAGATATCAGGTATCACTATCATCATATCACATAATCTGGGGTACTGATCTAAGTCTAGTACATCTGATACCATCTATAAAGTATGAATGCGGGGGTAAACACACATCCCAAGCCCGCAAGAATCACAAGTCATATCCCAAATATGAATCAATCAAATCACCGATCTCGCGGCACAAAGCCCACATCATCGACTCATCTCCAAAGTCATCCCATATCATCAAACACAGTGCAAGTATAAGTAATATGCAAGGGTGTGCGTGCAGGTGTAATTCTATTCTAGGGTTCGCGACTATGAACTACACTAGTCACTTCTAACCCTACACTATCCATAATACACCTAACTATCATAATAAACTGCATAGTAATCTATCTACGGACTGCGGGGGTGCTATACGCCATCCACCCGACTTCCCCCAGTAGATATAATCTACTCACCTTGCGTCTCCATCTTTCGATGTCACCACGCGTTTGCTTGTCGTCCCGAAGTCTTCATGGGTACCTACATATCAAAATATCGTATATGTGCATTAAAACCAAATCAAAGCTAAAACGGCGCAAGAAATCCAAAACGATACGATAAGGGGGCCTATAGGTGAGAACCTATGGCACGCCTTCAAAACCATCAATAAATCCTCTATATCGTCGTATAAACGCCAAATAGTCGAGGCAAAACACAATCCACCATTTCAGAATCAAAAATACGGAATACGGAAACACGAATCCAAAATAACAACTTAGGATATATGTCCCAGATTTTACCCTAGATAGAATCTGTCAAAAATAGAAGTACCCAGGGCCAAGAATTGAGGAAATGGGGGCATGCACGCAAAACGAGGCAAATCCTCACTGCTCTGGCCGCAAATTGCGGCCAGAATGGGGATTTCGGCGGCCTCACTTTGGAGTGGGGAGCTAGGGTTTGGGGTGATGGTTCTCTGGTGCCTGCACATCTCACTGTCCACTCAACTTTATTTTCAGGTGTCTCGTATGATAGCAGATTCAAGTTAACCTTCACAGATTTCACAATTTCCCCGATATCGGTTTCAAAAATCCGTATTCTGGTTCTCGCTTCAGGTTTTGGGTTCCAAATCATACACTAAGGTGTTGGTATAACCTTAACTGAGCTTAATTTCCCAATACAACACAAGTTCACTCAAACCCTAACTAGGTTTTCATCAAGTCCACAAAAATCCACAATATCGGTTCTAAACTAAACATGGGGTATAAGTAATGCATAAACCAAGCTAAAGATCCAGAAAATACCTCATTTGGCAACTCAAGAATTTTCTTGAGTTGCCCCTAGTGGCCAAAATCCATGCTTTCTTGGTCCATCTTGTAGGTCTCGGGCTTGTGCACATTTTTAATGAAATGGACATGTGGATTTGGGGTTGTTTTTGAGATGAAGAGAGGGATTGAAGAGGGGGAGAATGGGCTAGGGCAGCAGCAGCAGCTGAAGAGGAAGAGGGAGAGGGGAGTGAGTTGAAGAAACAAGAGGAATGGCTAAGGATTTAGTCAAAGGTCCATACCTCTCTCTCTCACCTACCCTCATTCTATATTCTTTTCTCTTTTTCTTTTTCTTTTCCTTTTCTTTAATTCCAAAACCCTTCTCACAAGAATAGTAAACCCATAGTGAACCATAGCAAGAAATGCACAAGTGTGAGAAAAAGTGATATGTGCAAGTTTTGCACAAAAAGCCAAAAAATCCGATTAGCGATTTTTAATCGCGATTAGCACTAAATTAGTGTCAAACTAATCACAAAAACTTAAAAATGTCATAATTCTCTAGTTTACCCTATTTTAGAATTTTCCATAATTTTTCTAACATTTTTCCTATTTATTTGCATTTAATTATAAATTTAATATTAAAATAATCAATAAAATAATATTAAATTATAAAAATTCCCAAAATTAATATTTTACCTTTTTGAAGTGTTACAACACGTGTCATGCAGCGCAGTGTACTGTGCTAGTGCACTACGCTTGCGCTGCTGACACGTGGCGCGCTCTGGTGGCTTGCGCCAATTTCAGAGAGCAAAGCTCTTATTCAAAACCGCATAGCGCAAATGGTTCAGGCGCTGACACGTGGCGCTCTCTGGTGGCTTGCGTCAGCCCAAGAGCGCAACAGTGCAGATTTATAAGTGCAAAGCACTATTAATTTGAGAATCTTTTAGATTCAAGAACAGAAGTGCAAAGCACTGTTAGATTTCTTGATCTAATTTAGATCAAAGAAAAAGATAAGTTTTTTCTTATCTTAAAGAAACAAAGGTTCATGAAAAAGTGCAAAGCACTATTTTTATTTTTATTTATTCATTTATTTAGTTATGTTTAAAGATCAATGATCTTGTTTTTAGATCACTGATCTGTTCATAAGAGAATTTTCTCTTCTTTCAAAGGTTTTTACCTTCTGTTGTTCTTGAGGAGTTCTCGAGAGTTCTCTTCTCTTTTTTCTTTTTTTAGAAAGATGTTGATGCCTTTGAATTGAGGCCTAGGGTCCTTTTTATATTGCCCATAAATTAATTAAATTTGTTAAAGAGATCTTTCTCTGAGTGATTTGGGGAATCTCCCTCACCGTTGGATCTTTGATCCAAGGGCTTCTTTTTTACAGAAGAAAATCTTCTTGTTTTATCAAGAACAGAAAGATTTCTCAGAATTTTAATTCTGTTTGGCGCAAATGCTCCAGAGCGTGACACGTGTCAAGCAGCGCACAGCGCAGCGCAACTGTGCTAGCGCATCTGCGCTGACACGTGTCGCGCAGCGCAACTGCGCTAGCGCATCTGCGCTGACACGTGTCAAGCAGCGCACAGCGCAGCGCAACTGCGCTGACACGTGTCGCACAGCGCAAAGCGCAGCGCTAGCGCATCTGCGCTGACACGTATCGCGCAGCGCAGGGCTTGCGCAACTGAAGCGTTGCTTCCTTTAATTTTTCTTTAAATAGAGCTTTGCTCTGATTGGGTGCGCTGTTTTGGGCGCTGCACTGATGTGTCTGCGCCTGACACGTGGCGCGTTGTGCGCAGCGCAAATAATCTGAAGCGTTGCTTCATTTATTAAAGTTTAAATTTTCAAAGCAGAGCTTTGCTCTGATTGGGGGAAGATGAAGCGTTGCTTCATCTCCCGCCTCGGAATTTGAACAGAGCTTTGCTCTGATTGGGGTAAACAAATGCCCCCCCACCGTTGTGCTTACGTGGCCTCCAAACGTGAGCGCAGCGGTGGCAGACTCCCAACCGTCGCGCCATCCCTTGGAAGCTAAAAGGACATTTGATGCCTATAAATAGGACCTTTGGTCCCTTAGGTGATTTTCATCTCTAAAATTTTACTTTCAGAACTCAGAGCCCTGCTCTTTATTTTCAAGAATCTTCAAGAGTTAAACTCTTAAAACTTTTAGGTGAAAATTTTAATTTGGATTAAATTAAATTAAATTAATTTTCATTGATAGAGCCTCGCTCTCAATAGATCCCTGGTCTAAAGGAAACCCATTTAGGGTTTCACTTAGTAGAGCTTTGCTCTACAGGTCTTAAAGGGATCTAAAGAGAACTAAAGGGGACCCTATTAGGGTTCCATAGAGCTCTGCTCTCTGAAAGATTTTCCTTGGATTTTCTTAATTCATTAATGGAGCTTTGCTCCTTCCAAATCATACAATAGAACTCTTAGGAGTTTTTCATTGATCTTGGAGTTTAAAGATGGCATTTTATTCCTCAGTGCATTATATCGTTTTGCTTAATCAGTCTTTCTGATCATTTTGTTGATTTTCTTTCACAGAAACAATGGACGCCCATATGTATGCTCTTAACGAGATCATCTCTTACGGGGACATCCGCCGACTTGGCCGTTCTCAAAATCGAGAGTTCACAAACGTGGAGTGTGCTGAAATCATGAGCTGCTTCGACGCATACAACGGTCCGCTGCTTCCCCGACGTTCCTCTCTCCTTAAGCTTATCGTGGGAGCCATCTGGGAAGCGCTTCCCCTATTCTGTTCCGGTATGCCGCTTAGGGCGTTGGATGCCGCCGAGGATAAGGTGCACTCGGTGTACCTGATGAACTTTATCTCGAAGAGACGGCGAGACAGTCTCGTCGATCTCTTGCACGAGGACTTTCAACAGTCTGCCATTCTCGCTGCTTATCGGAGGGTGGAAGACATCAGGGGGGATCCTGACGCTTGTGCTCGCGAAAGAAAGAACACCAGGATGGTCCGCGAGGCTTGGAAAGTCATAGATAGGGTCGCTTTCGAGTTCCTCAATCCATGCCCTGGGTTCGAGGTTATACCTTTGTAAACATTTTAATAATGTTATTATCCATTTCTCCATGATTGTAAGAACCCCTTTTTATGATATGAATAGAAAATTTCCATTTCAGCTTGTCTTATCCCTTGTTCTGAATCTTCTGTACATGTATGGATGAGTGTGTCTCGAACGCTTGATCAAATGCAAATCGGATGTTTTTTCTGTCGCCTCTCTCTTTCTTTTATTATCAGCATGCTGTCTTGATAAAAATAATTGGAAGATAACTTAGTTTTTCCAAAAGATAGCGATGGCTTAGGCCGCAGGTTCGGATCTTCCGCCTAAGACTTCTCAACTCTATGAGCCGTGAGGGTCTCATAGAGACTTTTCTCCCTACGGATCGAGAGGATCTCGTAGGTGGGTTTTCTCCTTAGGAATCGTGAGGATTCCTAAGTGTGGTTTTCTCTTATAAGTCATAAGGATCCTATAAGAGAATTTTTCCTTCTTACGAGTCGAGAGGACCCGTAAGCGGTTGTTTCCCTCCTTGTCGAAACTCGACTTTGGAGTGTGAGACCCGTGGATGGTACGCAAGAGACCGTTTTGGGCCAACTTGCGGGATCCCAGTGCTTAGGAAACAGGCTTCTTTTATGCCCACTGCCTAAGGCTTTATCTCACGAGTCGAGCCATCTCAACAATTTTTTTACAAGTCGAGACGAATCGAGCGTTTCTCGCAAGAACATCTTAACGTCGCATTTAACCTCTGCTCTTTACGACAGAAGCCCGTTAAGGTTGGTGGTACTTAGGGTTTTGGCCATCATACCGTCGCATAAGCTGATATAGTCCTCGATAGGCAATCGTGTTGTTCGAGTAGCCCTGCAACTGCCGTGTCTCTGATCCCTTCGGGGGCTGGACAAGACGTCTTCAAGCAATCCTCCTTGGCAGTTTGACCGTCGGAAGAGCAAGCGTTAGGAATTTGCCATGTCGCTTTTTACTTGAGGTTAGGCTTATTTTAGAGAGCCCCGATGAGTCATAACCACTCCGTGCTGGTGTGGGGATGATCTCCGATAGTCTTTCGGGCTTTATGTGAGTTGTCGTCAAGACCCTGAAGCTAGGAATTTGGCCTTTGCTTCATTTGCTGGCATTGCGTCTGCTGTATCGAGACGAATGTTGCGGTGGGAACTAGGGATTTTGCCGTGGCTCCGTTTGTTTGATGACGTTGTGTCTGAAGTGTCGAGACGAACGTTGGGGTGACATCTCGTCTACTGTATCGAGACGGACGTCGAGGTTGTCTCTAGGTTGCTGGTGAACCGTCGAGGTTTGGAACTAGGGATTTTGCCGTGGCTCCATTCGTTTAATGACGTTGCGTCTGCTGTGTCGAGACGAACATTGGGGTGACATCTCGTCTGCTGTATTGAGACGGACGTCAAGGTGGTGACCATTCTGTTCTGGTGCGAGATGATCTCCGATTGTCTTTCCGGTTTTATATGAGTTACCGTCAAGACGTCGAAGCTAGGAATGTGGCCTTCGCTTCGTTTGCTTTGGTGTGTCCAAATACCCCGCATTCGATGTTAATATAATATCCTTCTATGTCTTTCTTGGTCCACTAGCACGGCAAGGAAGAAATTCTCGCATGTCCGTTTCGTTATTACAACCTTCCCAGGTTCGGTTCTGAGCCAGAATCAAAATCAAACTCCTGTTGGAGGAAGAACGCTGGGGTTGACATTTCGTCTGCTGTATCGAGACGAACGTCAAGGTGGTGACCACTCTGTGCTGGTGCGAGATGATCTCCGATTGTCTTTCCGGTTTTATGTGAGTTACCGTAAAGACGTTGAAGCTAGGAATGTAGCCTTCGCTTCGTTTGCTTTGTCACGTCCGAATCCCGCTGGAGGAAGAACGCTGGGGTGACATCTCGTCTGCTGTATTGAGGCGAATGTCACTGCTGTCTCTAGGTTGTTGCTGAACCGTCGAGACTTGGCTTCGCTTTTTGGCGGAGCCTGTCGGGAAGGTATGGTTCCCTCTTTATTTGTGCCCCTGGATTGTATACAGGGATTGCTGTGCTATCGTCTGTAGGGCATGAATTTCGTTATATATATATTTTTTATTTTATTTTTTTTCGCGATGCTCTATCATTTCAGCTTTTATAACGCGAAGGTCACGATTGCCCAATCATTTCGGCTATTTTTCGTGGTGCCCAATCATTTCGGCTATTCATTTTATTTTTACTCGCTGTTTTTTTTATTGCGAGTTGCCCAATCATTTCGGCTATTTATTTTATTTTTACTCGCTGCTTTTTATTGCGAGTTGCCCAATCATTTCAGCTATTTATTTTTATTTTTACTCGCTACTTTTTAAAGCGAGTTGCCCAATCATTTCGGCTATTTATTTTTATTTTTACTCGCTGCTTTTTATTGCGAGTTGCCTCATCATTTCGGCTATTTTGCATGCATACATTTTTACTTGCTGCTTTTTATTGCAAGTTGCCCCATCATTTCGGCTATTTCGTATGCATGTGCGGCCTACTGGCTTTTTGCTGTAGACCAATTTCGGCATCAGCACCGCTACAACTGGGATATTACTAGGAGCGAATCATCATCTGCCTCTGTCAATGTCGAACAAAGGTGGCTTAGCGACCAGGGTTAGGGTCCTGTCGGCTAAGGCTTTTGACTTCATGAGCCGTAAGGGTTTCACGAAGTTATTTCTCCCTACAAGTCGTGAGGATCTTGTAGGTGTATTTTTTCCTTAGGACTCGTGAGGATTCCTAAGTGTTCGTTTCCTCTGTAAGTCGTAAGGATCCTACAGGAGGGTTTTCTCCTCATAAATCGAGAGGATTTACAAGGGTTGTTTACCATGCGAACATATCCCCAGTCACGGATGAGACTTGGTTAGGGAAATGTTTATTCGCGCCCGTGGATTGTATACAAGGGTCAGTATTGAGCCACTTGTAGGGTAGTATCGGAAATTGTGGGGATTGCTTAAGCACAGGTTCAGGTCTCTGTAACTTAAGACTTTCAAATCCTATGAGCCGTGAGGGTCCCATAAGAGAGTTCTCCTTACGAGTCGTGAGGATCTCGCAAGTGTATTTTCTCCTTATCGTGGGGATCCCTAAGTGCGCTGCTCCCTTTTGAGTCGTAAGGACCTCACGTGGGTGGTTTCTCCTTACAAGGTCGAGGGGACCTTATAAGTGTCTTTTAACGAGGTTGTGCCCTTTCGGGTTTTCACGAACACTCGCCGGTAGCCCTGCTGTTTTTACTCACGGAGCCCTTTCGGGTTTTCATCCGTGCCCGTTTCGCTTATGGATATACCGTCTCTTTTTTTTATTCTCTTTTTTTTTACGAGGTCGCGCCCTTTCGGGTTTTCATGAACACTCGCCGGTAGTCCTGCTGTTTTTACTCACGGAGCCCTTTCGGGTTTTCATCCGTGCCCGTTTTGCTTATGGACATACCATTTTTTTTATCTCTTTTTTTTTATTCTTCATATTTTTTTTTATTCATCTCGTCAGCCTAAGGATGCTGCGGTAGTAGTTTAAAGACATTTCGGTCATTTGCAAGTTTTAGGACATTGCGGTCCATCATTAGTTTAAGGACATCTCGGTCCGTCATCGCCGTCTTTGAGGCGAAGCTCTAGTTTACTGACTTTTCGGTCTATGGGGCTTTCTCTATGACTGACCATGATGCCCCCGGCGTATCCATCTTTCTCGGAGCATGCGGTTGTGGCGGGTTCACCTTCCAATTTTCGGACAACGCGAACTTGCCCTGTTGGTATTGGTCTTCAACCCAGTTCTTGAAGACGTAGCAATCCTTGATCAGATGACCTACCGTTTGATGGTAAGGGCAATAATTAGGATTATTAATATCGCCTGGTCGCAACGGATGTTTTGGACTCGGCAGATTGATGAGTCTGTCGCACACTGCCAGCTCGAACAGTCCCCTTGTTTTATCTTGCGGAAACGAGTAAGGACATTTCAACTTTTCCTGGAGGGGTTGCCGCTTGTTGCTTTGGCGAGCAACCGGTCTAGGGTCACTTGATTGTTGTTGAGCGCTGGCGACGAAGGCCGTTTTCCCTTTTCCTTTATCCTTTTTGTTCGCTCCGTTGTTTGCGGGGCCGGGATTTTTTCCGAGTAGCGTGCGATTGCATGGCTGAACGTTCTCGCAGCTCCTCAATTCCTTCATTTTTGAAATAGATTCCTCGAGGGAAGGGTTGGGGGTAGCTTCTTCGTCAGAGTCGCTTCCAAAGGTGATAATTTGCGATACCTTAGAGTCGGCTATATGACAATCGTCGGCGGCTCTTTTGCGCTCATCTATCGCATTTTTTCGACGTCTACAAGCTTCACATTTTGTCCTGTCGAAGTGTTACTTTTGAGCGACATACCCTTGCCACCAATAGTTAAAGGATGCGCAGTCTTCGGTAGGATGTATGATCTTTTGATGATATAAACAGAAGTTAGGGCGCGTCTCTATCTCAGCGAGAGTATTTTCTTCAGAGGGTGGTAGCTTCATTCCTATTGATAGAGCTTTGGCGAACCTTTTTCTTGTTTTGAAGTTGTTTTTATCCGCATTGGATGGCTTTTGACTTGACGGGAATGCCTTGGATCTTTCCAGTATGGACATCTCACGCTCTTGATTGGCTTTTGCTTTCAGACGAATTTCATTTAGGAAGACATCGATCGACTCGTCTGATGGCTGTAGAATCTCCGGCTCAGGATTCGCCATTGGTTTCTCAGCGCAAGGAGCCTCCTCATCATCCGTCAGTGAATGAGAAATGACATGACAAGTCGTTACGTAGTCTTCGGATTCATCTGATGAATTTTCTCCATCGTTTTTGTCCTTGACAAAAGAACAAGTTGCCCCCGACGTGTCCGTCTTCTTTGGAGAGTGCGGCTGTGGTGGGTTTACCTTCCAGTTTTCCGACAGCGCGAACTTGCCTTGTAGGTATTGATCCTCGATCTATCCCTTAAAGACGAAAAAATCCTCAATCGGGTGACTTACCGTTTGGTGGTAAGGACAATAATTGGGATTATTAAAATCGCCTGGTTGCGACAGACGCTTTGGACTCGGCAGATTGATGAGTTTGTTACGCACTGCCAGCTCAAACAGTCTTCTCGTTTTATTCTGAGGAAACGAGTAAGGACGTCCTAGCCTCTCTTCGAGGGATGGGCGTGGACGCACGTTGTTTTGGCGAACGACCGACTTTGAGTTGCTCGACTGTTGCTGAGCATTGGCGACGATGATCGCTTTCCCTTTTCCTTTCTCATTTCGGGGATCGGGTCTTGGAGGAGACGGTCCATGGCCCATCTGGTCCATTTGTGCTAATTTGTCGATTAAGGCCTGGAAGGTGGTCGGCCTGAAGAACATCATGAATTGCGAGATGGTCGCCTGCGGATCGGGAGTGCCCACAAACATGCCTACTGCAGGTGCCTCTTCTATGCGTTGTTCGCATTTCGACCATAGGTTTCGCCATCGTGTTGCGTATTGGACCCACGTTTCGCCCGGCCTTATCCTGGCATTTATCAGTGCTGTAATCGGGGTGCGTTCACTGGCACTCGCGAATTTTGTGTAAACAGCAGCTCCATCTCTGCAAATGTTTTGACAGAGTCATTAGGTAGCTCTGAATACCATTCAAAGGTTGTTTCTGCTAAGCTGCCGACGAATTGATGTAACAACAATTTGTCATCGCCTCCAGTATTGCCGCATAAGGCCCTGAATTGAGCGACATGCTGATGCGAATTCCCTGTCCCTTTATATACGTGGAATTTAGGGATCGTATATCCCGGCGGGTAACTGATTTGATCGTACCAGCTCGGATACGGTCGTCCGGTTATAGCAATTTGCCCAGCCGCTTCATTTGCCTGATGAACCCGGATCTGCTGAGCTATATATTCGTCCAGGTCAGCTTTGGAGATTGCCTCCTCCTTGGCTGTTGACAGTGCCGGTGGAGGATTTGACGTTTCTCCCCTGTCGTCTTCAAGGACGATCGAAGGATCTTCAGCAGGAGGGTCCGGCTGTAACATCATCTCTACCATATCTTGGAAGAGGAGCGCCATCCGTTTTATGTTAGCCGCTTGCTCTGCAGCTTCTTTGTCTCTCTTTTCGAGGACTCTGCGTAAAAAGTCAGCATCGGTTTCTTGTTCGTGCCGCTGTTCTGATGATACTTCCGAGCTTTCTTTTGGCTTAGTAAGCGCAGTCATTGCAGTCATCATTTCCTGAAGTTTTTGTTGTTGCTCTTGGGCTTTCGTCACGGATCGGGTGAGCGGTCGGTGGCCCGTAGAAGTGCGGCTTTCTTCCTTTCCAGAAGCCATATAAACAGTGTGCACCACTATGCCCTCAGATTTGGGGCGTTTGTGTTCAGCTCTTTTATGCTTCGCCATGTTCACAGGGGCTTTTTGCGACCTCCTTTTCCTTTGAGTGATTGGAGTTGAGGGGGCCGTTGTAATGGGCACCCGGGTAGCTATTGGTTTTTGTGGCTTGACGGAGTAATCCTTCTCTTGCCGAACCTTCATCTTTTCCGTTGGCGGAGATAGTTTTCATCAATCACTGACTCCTGGACCTGTCGCCAGACTCCGTAAATTTTAGAGGACAACCGTTGAGGGGGCTGTTCTAGATTTTTCTCTGGAGTACTCTTCGCAGCTGAAGGAGTTCGTTTCAACATTGCAGTAGAAGAGTTTCTGCGCACCGTATTCAGCAATTCAAAGCTGTTCCCGGTTGGAATAGCAACATCGATCCCTACCATCGGAGCTGGTGGCGTAAATCCAGAGGGGGAGTTGCCCCCAGCCTTCCTCACTCGGTGCCAGTGGCGACGTCGGGCGTGTCTTGCGGATGGATTCACCTCCGTTGTTTGATAAGCTTCTTCATGCCCCCTGCCCTGGGTAGGGGAAGCAGCTTTGAGGACCTCGCCTGGAGCATCAACCGGAATAGCCAGCCTCGTAAAAACTGACTTCTCGGAAGGAGAAACCCTTCCAATGATTTCGTCCGCTTGAGCCGGGGTAGCTATCCGCTTTGGGATGGCAGCTTCGGGTATTGCAGGTTTGCAGACGTTCTGGCCCAGTCCGTTGAAAACTGAGGTACTGAAACTGGGCGACCCGTTGAGAGGGGTCGCGGTAGTGATAAGTTGATTAAAGACCAACTTCTCCGGGGTTTCTTGCAACGTCATTGTGGCATTGAAGCTCAACGGTGGGAGCATGGTCCCGAAGAATAATCCAGTGGTGGCTTGAGTTACCTGCTCCACTGGCGTCTTGAAAAGAGAGGCCGCTCGGGGCCCATAAGTCACTCCTCTAGCGCGGACGGAGCGAGAGTTGCAGTTGCAGGCAGTGCAGTTTGAAGCCATCGATCTTCAGTTCTCTGCACGGAGCAAGACACCAAATCTTAGTACCTCGAATCCACAGGCAACCACAACAAACCGCGATTTGTTCGCAAACACGACATACAAAGTGTGGAGTGGAAAGAGGAAGAGGTCCCACCGGACGTGCCAGAATCTGTTCCCCTCCGAATGGAGGCTAAGACGTTAGGACGTCTCGCCTGAGATTCGGGGCAGATGCTATATGGTTTTATCCGTCCACCTCTCCGAAGATGCCAAGTTGATTTATGGCACCGTGTATCGGAGGTTTAGACGGATGCGGCCTATGTAGCAGATTTCGTCAGATTCCCCCTCGCTAGTGGGGTTTTTGATTGTGGGAACGCTCTTCCCTGCAGGCGCAAGCCCCTGCAGTTAATTACGCTGCCGCATCGCGGTAACCACTTTCTCCTTCTCCAGAATTTCACTTCGTGTCGTGTGTGTTTGTTTTGTTTGTGGTTGCCCGTGGATTGTATACGGAGACTGAGTAATGCCGTCGCCTGTAGGACGTGGATTAGTCCAAATCCGTATTTACTTAGATTTGGGTTTGGTGTTTTTAGTTTAAGGATACGTTAGTCGCGTTGCGGCTAAGATCAACTTAAACGTTCGTTAAGGATACGTTAGTCCTGTTTTGAGACTAAGATCAACTTAACGGGATCGTTTAGATCCGGCAAAAGAGCATTTGGGGGCTCTTTTGCTCCAGTTTAGGGACGTAGTGGTCCATGTTCCAGTTTAGGGACGTGGTGGTCCGTATTCCAGTTTAGGAACGTGGTGGTCTATGTTCCAGTTTAGGGACGTGGTGGTCCATGTTCCAGTTTAGGGACGTGGTGGTACATGTTCCAGTTTAGGGACGTGGTGGTCCGACATTAGTTTAGGGACGTTTCGGTCCAATATTAGTTTAGGGGCGTTTCGGGACGTTTCGGTCCGATATTAGTTTAAGGACGTCTCGGTCCGATATTAGTTTAAGGACGTCTCGGTCCAATATTAGTTTAAAGGACGTCTCGGTCCAATATTAGTTTTAAGGACGTCTCAGTCCACGAGTTTAAGGACCCCGCAGTCCGTATACGTGTGGTCGTTGGGACCCGTCACCTCTCTGACGTCGTTGAAGGATTACAACGACAGGTGTCAGAGGAGTTCGAAGATGTACCCTCGAACCGGAGGTAAATTGATTTAGGAGAGCGGTCTTGCTCAGTCAATTTAATTTAAGGACTTACGGCCAAAATTGGGCTAAGTCCAGTTGAAAATGTTCAACATTTTATTTGCTTTTGCATTGCATTTCTTTTTATTTTTATTTGGGCTTTGCCCAGAAAGGATGCAGAGCATCAATTTGTTTTGGGCTCTGCCCTTTATAAATGATGCAGAGCATCAATTTTATTTGGGCTCTGCCCCTTTATTGCTTTGCAATTTATTTTGGCCTGCTTGATCTTTTTGATTTGGGCCTGGCCCTTTAGAAAATGCATTGCATTACAGGCGCTTTGCGCCAATCAGAGAGCGTAAGAGCTCGCGGTGATGACACGTGTCATGCAGCGCAGTGTGCTGTGCTAGTGCACTACGCTTGCGCTGCTGACACGTGGCGCGCTCTGGTGGCTTGCGCCAATTTCAGAGAGCAAATCTCTTATTCAAAAGCGCATAGCGCAAATGGTTCAGGCGCTGACACGTGGCGCTCTCTAGTGGCTTGCGCCAGCCCAAGAGCGCAACAGTGCAGATTTATAAGTGCAAAGAACTATTAATTTGAGAATCTTTTAGATTCAAGAACAGAAGTGCAAAGCACTGTTAGATTTCTTGATCTAATTTAGATCAAAGAAAAAGATAAGTTTTTTCTTATCTTAAAGAACCAAAGGTTCATGAAAAAGTGCAAAGCACTATTTTTATTTTTATTTATTCATTTATTTAGTTATGTTTAAAGATCAATGATCTTGTTTTTAGATCACTGATCTGTTCATAATAGAATTTTCTCTTCTTTTAAAGGTTTTTACCTTCTGTTGTTCTTGAGGAGTTCTCGAGAGTTCTCTTCTCTTTTTTATTTTTTTTTAGAAAGATGTTGATGCCTTTGAATTGAGGCCTAGGGTCCTTTTTATAGTGCCCATAAATTAGTTAAATTTGTTAAAAAGATCTTTCTCTGAGTGATTTGGGGAATCTCCCTCACCGTTGGATCTTTGATCTAAGGGCTTCTGTTTTACAGAAGAAAATCTTCTTGTTTTAACAAGAACAGAAAGATTTCTCAGAATTTTAATTCTGTTTGGCGCAAATGCTCCAGAGCGTGACACGTGTCGCTCAGCACAGCGCAACTGCGCTAGCGCATCTGCACTGACACGTGTCGCGCAGCGCAAAGCGCAGCGCAACTGCGCTAGCGCATCTGCCCTGACACGTGTCAAGCAGCGCACAGCGCAGCGCATCTGCGCTGACACATGTCGCGCAGCGCAAAGCGCAGCGCAACTGCGCTAGCGCATCTGCGCTGACACGTGTCGCGCAGCGCAGCGCTTGCGCAACTGAAGCGTTGCTTCCTTTAATTTTTCTTTAAATAGAGCTTTGCTCTGATTGGGTGCGCTGTTTTGGACGCTGCGCTGATGTGTCTGCGCTTGACACGTGGCGCGTTGCGCGCAGCGCAAATAATCTGAAGCGTTGCTTCATTTATTAAAGTTTAAATTTTCAAAGCAGAGATTTGCTCTAATTGGGGGAAGATGAAGCGTTGCTTCATCTCCCGCCTCGGAATTTGAACAGAGCTTTGCTCTGATTGGGGTAAACATTCCCACCGCTTTCAATGCCCTAATTTAGATCTATTTAGGTGTTATGGTAATAATTAATAAAGGGGATTAGGACGATCGGGAAGAAACGATGTTTCTTCCTCTAGGTCCTTGTCCGTCCTTTCTTAATTCTTACCCTAACCTCCATGGAAAACATGCACAACCGGTATTTTAAACTACGTTATCACCGTTACCTCATGGGGTAAGGTGTCGTAGGGAACGATGTGTGTATGTATGCATGGAGTCCTATGAATTAATATGTGATGGGCAAGAAAGGCGTGAGAGATTTTCATCTCTCAAACCTTTCCTATTCCTAACCTTAACAAGTGAGGAACTACTCACTCATTAGGGGATTAATAAAAGACATGTTTTTTTATGAGTTTTCAAATTAAAAAGACTAACTATCTAAACTACGGCAGATTAATAAAAGTGCTAGACTAATTAACTAGGGCAGATAATAAAAACTATACTAAGGCAGAAAGAAAATTAAGAACTAGGGCAATAAAAAATCTACTTACTTTATTTGATGCTCTCAAAACACTACAAATGATTTCTGAATTTTGATCAATGAAAAGAGGCATACCTCAAAAAGAGGTTTAGGGCTTCTATTTATAGATCATAGAAACCATAGGGTTACATTCGATTCACATCTGCATTTACAATTTTACCCTAAAGAAGACTAGTCAACGCACCGCCATGAATTTTCACCGACACGGGCTTATTATGGCCGCGGAACTGCGGCCAAAACCCATGTTTGGCCGCGGATCCGCGGCCATATAGAGGGCTTATAGGCTCTGCTTCTCTGGTAATTCTCATGTTGCTTTTTCCTTGGCTTTTCTTCACTTGGTTTCTCAGATTGTCTTCTAGTTTTCTTCCAGATTTCCACAGTGCATAATGTCGTGAACTTTACCGTTCGCTTCGTGTCGAAGTCTTGAACCTTGCGCTGCCTTTATACTTTGTGAACTTGTTCATTGATCTTCGTTTATTCTCCAAACTGTAGGCTTGATCAAGATCCTTCCATTTGTTGGTCGTAGTCTCACTTTTGTATCGTCTTTTCATCATTTTCATTGTTTTTATTCCGAGAATCTGTAACCTGCAACTATGTAGCAGACATGGATCAAACGCACCTGTTTATTTGTAAAATGAATAAGAATGGGGAATATAATAATGCAAAATTATGATCTGAACAAATACCCCAAAACTTATCTTTTGCTCGTCCTCGAGCAAACCTAGTTTTATTCTTGAAAAAGACTTAGCCTCACTTTCGCAGGGAAACGCGATTGCACTGAGCTCGTGCAACAAGCCGTTAAACCTCTAGGTGTCCCTAGTAGGAGGAGTGTTGTCTCCTGAGGGTTTTCAGCGGATACTACCCATAAAATCCTATCAATGCGGCATGTTGACTTTTATTTTCCAATTAGGTTTTCTAACAAGAAACTCTATTATCTTTGACTCAGAAATTATCCACCCGTATTTTTCACGCCTCCTTATCATTTAACTTAAGATTATATATATTCTTGTAAATTTACTTAGCTTTTAGCATCTTTTAAGTTTTCCTTCTAGGGTTCTATCTCAACTTAGGAATTTTTATCATCTCTACTAAATATACAAGTCTTATTTTTCATTCTTATCTCTTATCTAAACCCCAATCACATACCCCTACGTGTGTGTATATATCACCCCTACACTTGGAAATTCAAATCAAGCTATTATACTCTTGTCCATCGTCCAAAGTACTTTTCAATTGGTGAATTTTTAGATGAAATTGCTCACACATTCTTCATGCGACCGTTAATACTTCTTGAGGTACCAACGACCGATTACAAAATATGTTTGCATATTAAAGCGTAATTCCTAGTCTTGTAACACCTAAGGCTTTAGCAGTGACTTCCAAACCAGTTGGTCTAAGGCACTAGGTGATAAAGCACCCTTGCTAAATATTTTTTCTATTTATGCAGTCTTAAGTAATTACAAAAAACATTGTTCATTTTTTTATATATCTTTATTCACACTTGTATTTTTTTATTTTCCTTCATACTAAGGACTTTAGACAAGAGCATTTCAAGGTCTCTTCTACTATTCCAAGTTTCAAGGTGCGTATTTGTGCAATTTGTAGGGTATATATTTTTAGAATTTAGACTTAAACTTAGGAATTATTTTTCAAATTTATATTTAATAAAAATATCAATACTTTTCCCTTATTTTAACTTAGCCCAAGAAGTCAACTCGAAATTTGCCTATTTCTAAATAAACTATAAAGACATATACTTTCTACCGTTAAATTTTAAGAAATGTTATTTTTAATGTTTTTAATTTACTAAGTCTAAGGTCTAGTTGTTCCTAGCTAGTTAACCTATTTGTCAAACTCAAGTCAATTAAGGACAAAATTGAATGTTTTAATTTTTTTATAATTTTTCAAAATTTTCAGTTTTTATTTGATTTTTATTTTTCAATTTTTTTTTATTTTCAATTTTTTCAATTTTTATGATTTTTATATAAGGATGCAATGCAGAATTTAAACATGCAAAAGAAAAAGAAAAATATATACAAAAATTAAAAAAATATGCAATGCAAAAGATAACTATATACAACCACCAACTCCCCCAAACTTTTCCATAGCAGTGCCCTCACTGCTCGGCCCCACGCCGCGCTCTCGAGCATGAACGTGAACGCTCAGCCCTACCCAACAGGGTTCGAATCCCCTGCTCTACCTCCGTCAACCGACGGTCGTGCTCCCTCGATGTCACCCTAAATTGCTCCCTCAACTCCTCTATGCCCCTCACAGCTCTCCGCATTAACTGTGCATGTTCTAGATGGGTCATTTCTCCTTCGCTCGTGGCCGAGCTAGAGCTAGGTGTGCGGGCGGGCACGTGCTCCGTCGGTTTAGTTCTCGACCATACATCTGTCAATCGTGAATAGAACGTAGTAACGCCCTCAATAAGAGGCCTGACAGGTATTCCACCATGCATGTAAAATTCAAACTCCTCCACGGGAAGGAAATATCGACAGAGTTGTGTAACAAGCATTGGGCAAGGGTAATTTGCGGCTCGTTTGCCCGCACCTATGGAGTTTAGCAAAACTGTGCACATGTCGAAATGGGGGTTCTTTTTCATAAGGGTATGCACGATATGTAATGAGGGTGTAAAAAATGTTGTGTTGTGAGAGCTACCGAAAATATTATTTTGTGCCCATCGGCACACTGTTAAGAAATTTGCGAAAAGGGTTCTCGCTTGGATACCCTTCCGCGGCTCCCTTAAGCAATCGTTGCCCATCAAGGGCATGTAATCCTCAAATTGTAAGGTTTGGTCATGTGAGGGTATGCGAGGGATTAATGTCACTTCGTGTATAATATCCCCATCAATGATAATTTTCCGATCACCCCATTGCAATTTAATAAACCCAAATTGGGTGAGACACCCATCCTCCATACACTCGTAAAAACGAGTGACTAATTTCGGCAATGCATAAGCGTTAAGGTGATTGTATATTAAATAGTTCCAACCCCTACGCGCTATTTCGTTTGCAAAATAACTGCCGTACACCTCGTGTGAAAAAACTTGCAAAAAATCGCGTTCAAGCTGCATGCTGTGTGCCATTGGGTGTTCTACAGATCTAGAAATTTTAAAAACAGAGAGGGCATGAGAAATCGAACCTCCTCTGAAAATTTCAGAGGGTGACGCGGCGGACAAGCAGCGGAAGCGCGGCGGGAGGGAGTCTCGTGCGGCCGTTGGGCGGCGTAATGAGAGGATCTCGCTGCAGAAAAGAGGAGGCGGCGGCTAGGTTTTGAGAGAAGATGAAAATTAGGGTTAGTGAAAACAGGGGGGTCGGGTTCTTTATATAGGGGGGAATGATGGATATTTGCAAATAAACCCCTCTAAAAAGAGGAAATTATTTGCAAATATAAATTTTATTTTATTTATTTAATCTGTAAATTTACAAAAAATACCCAAATTTATTTTTATTTTCAAAAAAATTTATTTTTTATTTTTTTAATGTTATTTTGTGTTTATATATTTACAAATGATACATACCCCCAAACTTGTTTGAAATAAAGTTTTGGCAAGATGATCAAAATTTTGGGGGTAAAATGGAGGAAGATCAGTCAGTGTAAATTGGCTCCTGCAAAAACAGGAGCTCCTCTGACGGGTCCGTAGTGAGGAACGGTTTGAGTCGATGTTCATTCACTTTAAACAAAGTACCGTCCTCCGGGTTTTCTAGGTCCACCGCACCGTGCGGATATACGGTGCGTACAAAAAATGGCCCTTTCTACCTAGATTTTAGCTTGCCGGGGTGGAAGTGTAACCGAGTATCATAGAGCAAAACCTGTTGGCCAGGTTTGAACGTTTTGCATATAAGGTGGTTGTCATGGAACACCTTCATTCGGTTTTTAACAATGACAACATTATCATAAGCCTCATCCCGCAGCTCATCTAGTTCATTTAATTGCAGCTTTCGATTGCTGCCTGCATCCCCCATCGATAAGTTCAACTCTTTAATCGCCCAAAATTCCTTATGCTCAATTTCAACTGGGAGGTGGCAAGCCTTCCCATAAACAAGCCGGTATAGAGACATACCAAGATCGGTCTTGTATGTAGTACAGAATGCCCATAGTACATCAATCAGTTTGTGTGACTAATCTTTGCGGTTTTTAGAAACCGTTTTCTCCAAAATTTGTTTAATTTGCTGATTCGAAACCTCGGCTTGCCCACAAGTTTGGGGGTGATATGGTGTTGACAATTTATGAGTAATGGAGTATTTGCGCATTAAGGACTCAAAAGTCCTATTACAGAAGTGAGATCCATTATCACTTATAATTGCTCGAGGGTGCCCAAACCGAGAAAAGATATTTTCTTTAAGAAATCAAACAACAACCTTGTTATCATTCATTCGGCTAGGCACAGCCTCAACCCATTTTGACACATAGTCAACAGCCAAAAGAATATACATATTCCCAAAGGAATTGGGAAATGGTCCCATGAAGTCTATTCTCCAAACATCAAAAATGTCCACAACCAAAATTGGTTGGAGCGGCAATTCATTTCTCCGCGATATCCGGTCCAAGTGTTGGCATCGGGAGCATGTCTTGCTGTATTCGTATGCATCTTTAAAGAGACGTGGCCAGTAGAAACCACACTGCAAGATTTTCTCTGCTGTCTTCTTGAGGCTAAAATGCCCGCCACACGCTTGATCGTGGCAAAAAGACAGCACCCTCTTAAACTCATTTTCAGGTACACACCGACGAATGATTTTGTCGGAACAGTATTTAAAGAGATACGGCTCATCCCAGTAAAAATGTTTTACTTGGGACAAGAATCGGAGTTTATCCTGTTTCGACCAATCTTTAGGTATCAGGCCGGTGGCCAAGTAGTTTACTATATCAACGAACCAAGGTTCGCATGACACGGTTAAGAGTTGCTCATCGGGAAAAACATCTTTAATTGGAATTTCAAGTGTAGGCGAAGAAGAAAGTCGTGAAAGGTGATCGGCCATTACATTTTCACATCCTCTTTTGTCCCTTATGACAATGTCAAACTCTTGTAGCAAGAGGATCCAACGTATTAACCGCGATTTAGCATCCTTCTTCGCAAAAAGGTGGCGAAGAGCTGAATTGCCCGTGTACACAATCACTGAAGAGCCGATTAAATAAGGTCGGAATTTTTCAAGTGCAAACACAACGGCTAAAAATTCTTTTTCTGTTGTTGTGTAGTTCAGTTAGGCCTCATTTAATGTTCTGCTAGCGTAATAAATTACGTGCGGCATCTTATTAATGTGTTGTCCAAGAGCAGCACCAATGGCGAAATCAGACGCATCGCACATAATTTCGAATGGATGCGTCCAGTCAGGAGATGAAAGAATGGGCGCAGAAATGAGTGAGTGTTTCAATGACTCGAACGCTTTCATGCATGTTGAGTCAAAATCAAAAGTTGTGTCCTTGGCCAATAAAAGAGTCAAGGGTCTAGCTATCTTGCTAAAATCTTTGATGAACCGTCTATAAAAACCGGCATGGCCAAGGAAGGCTCGGATGTCTTTGACGCATTTAGGAGGAGGAAGATTGGAAATGACTTCAATCTTGGCTTTAACAACCTCTATGCCATTTTGCGAGATGACATGTCCTAAGACAATACCTTCTCGTACCATAAAATGGCACTTCTCCCAATTTAAAGTGAGGTTCTTATCCCTACAGCGAGTAAAAACCGCGTCAAGGTGTAGCAAACACACTTCGAAGGAGTCACCGAAAATGGAGAAATCATCCATAAAGATCTCCAAAAATTTCTCCACCATGTCAGAAAAGATCCCCATCATACACCGCTAAAATGTAGCGGGTGTATTGCATAACCCAAAGGGCATGCGACGGTAAGCGAAAGTACCGAAAGGACAAGTAAATGTGGTCTTGTCTTGATCCTTTTCGGCGATGGGGACTTGATTATAGCCGGAATAGCCATCCAAAAAGCAGTAAAATTCGTGCCCATCCAATCGTTCTAGCATTTGGTCAATGAAAGGTAAAGGAAAGTGGTCTTTCCTTATCGCGGCATTGAGTTTTCTATAGTCGATGCAAACTCGCCACCCAGTTTGGGTGCGAGTAGGTATTAACTCATTTGCCTCATTGGTTATGACCGTAATGCCCGATTTCTTTGGGACAACATGAATGGGGCTAACCCACTGACTATCGGAGTAAATGATACCACTATCAAGACATTTGACAATCTCCTTCTTGACAACCTCCTTCATTATGGGGTTGAGGCGTCTTTGTGGATCCCTTACTGGCTTGGCATCATCCATCATGTGTATATGATGTTCAACTATAAGGGAACTAATCCCTTTGATGTCCGCCATAGTCCAGCCAAAAGCTTGCCGGTTATTTTGTAAGACCATTAAAAGGGCTTTCTCTTGCTCGAGAGCTAGAGAGGATGATATGATAACGGGAAGGGTCTCATTCTCACATAGGTAAGCATATTTAAGGTGAGACGGCAAAAGCTTTAGTTCGAGTTTTGGAGGTGAAACAATTGATGGTAACATTGGTGAAATTGTTTCAAACTCGCAGGATTCCATCAACGGTTCAAATCGAGTGTAAGCAACCGAGTCGGATGGTTCAACTAACTCATCCGAAAAATCAAAAGACTCAAACTCGGGTGGTGAGTCTTCAAAATCGTCCAAAAAAGTGAAACACTCGTAATCGTTTTCCGGCGTGAAAGCTGTGTCAGATTCTAGGAGGAACGCACTAGAGGCGTCAAAACTGCTGTGATCGAACAGAAATTTTTCGATCTCACAGTCCTCCTGTGTGATCTCATGGATCGAGCAAACATCAAGTATACTAGCATTAGGCTCAGAGGGCTGATTCCCCAACTTAAAAATGTTGATTTCAATTGTCATATTTCCAAAAGATAGATTCATTAAACCATTACGACAATTGATCACCGCATTGGAAGTCGCAAGGAATGGTCGACCAAGTATCACCGAAATTTGACTCCAGGGGTTAGCTACAGGTTGTGTATCCATAACAATGAAGTCAACGGGAAAAATAAAGTCCCCTACTTTAATTAACACATCCTCTAACTCACCCCTAGGATGGGTGATGGATCGGACGTCCATTTGGAGAGTACAATCAGTGGGTTTAAGCTCTCCAACGCCTAATTGTTCGTACACTGAATAGGGTAGCAAATTGACACTAGCACCAAGATCTAATAGTGCTCTATTGATGTTCTTGTCCCCAATTGTTATCGAAATTGTAGGACAGCCGGGGTCCTTATGTTTTTGGGGTAAAGATTGGACAAGAGCATCACTAATAGCACTAGCCATGAAAACTTTCTTTGGTACTTGTGACTTCCTCTTCTTGGTGCATAAGTCCTTTAAAATTTTCGCGTAAGAAGGGACTTGTTGGATTGCATCCAAGAGAGGTATGTTTATGCTAACCCGTTTGAACAACTCTATAATCTTCTCCATTTATGGAGTTGGTTTATTGGATCTCAACCTGTTTGGAAAAGGAACATTTTGAAAATTTGTTGAGTCCAATTTCTGTGGAGTAGATTGCTGAGTTGGAGCGGATCCCAGTGTTGGTGTGTTCGTGATGTGAGATGTGGGTCCGTTCGAGCTAGAAGAAGTAGAGCCTTGTGAAGGATGAAGAATAGGCTCTAACGAAGAAGATGGAGAAGAAGAAGAAGAAGATGAAGAAGAACCACCGGCAGGGGTGTCATTATTAATACCCACGTTATTGTGCAACATTTTTCCAGATCTCAACGTGGTCACAGCATTTACATTATGATTTTGTTGATCATATGCAACATGTGCGTTGTGTGTGTGACCGGAATTTGGCAATGGTTGAGATGGAAGCTTTCCCTTTTCTCGCTCACTCAATGCAGCATTTAGTTGTGCAATTTGGGCTTCAATAGATTTGATGCTTTGATCGTGTGAGGCACTGTTTTGCACCAAAGATTGAATGGAAGTCTCCAACCTTACTACGGATTGTGTAGATTGCTTTAGAAATGCATCTAGACTTCTTTCTAGCAAGGTAACCTTATCATTATTCGGTTGAACAAAATTGTTTTGAGGGTAAGAATTGTTGGGTACAAAATTGTTCATTTGGTTTGAGTAAGGTTGCTGTTGGAAAGGTTGCTGGTATTGAGTTTGTGGAGGTGCTTGTTGTTGTGGAGGAGGAGGCCTTTGAAAGTTGTTGCTGCTTTGGAATTGTTGATTTTGATTCCAAGAAAAATTTGGGTGACTCCTCCAACCCGGATTATAAGTCGAAGAGTATGGATCATTTCTTTGTCTTTACTGAAAGGAAGCATTGACGTGATCTTGTCCTTGAGCAGGTGGATTGTAAGGACACTCTTCGGTAAGATGTGATGGATCCGAACAACAAGCGCAAACAGTTCATGGGGGTAAAGCAGGGGCAGGAGAAGGCGATGAGATTTTGGTCTCAATTGCTTCTAGCTTTTTCTTAAGTGCGGCCATTTCAGCCTTCATTGCAATCGATATATCTAGTTGATGTATACCTGCCCTAGACTGACCAACAGAAGAAGATGAGGTGGTCTTGGTGCTTTCCCACTGAAGTGTTTGTTCAGCAAGATCCTCGAGAAATTGCCAAGCTTCCTCACTGGATTTTGTTAGAAAGTGACCTTGACAAATGGTTTCCAACAACTGCTTAGTTGCTGGGTTCAATCCTTCGTATAAGGTTTGGCAAAGTTGCCAATTCTCGATACCGTGGTGAGGGCATTGAACAAGTAGGTCTTTAAATCTTTCAAAACACTTCCAAAAGGGTTCGGAAGGAAGCTGGGAAAATTGAATGATCTCATTGCGAATTCCCACGGTCTTGTGATGTGGGTAAAACTTTTTTAGAAAAGCTTTAACAAACTCTTCCCAATTTTTAATCGAGTGTGATGCTGTGCTATACAACCATTTCTTGGCTAGGTCACATAAGGTGAAAGGAATGACACGTAGCCTAATAGCATCATCAGAAAGTTGTGTTGTCTTCATCATTGCGCAAACGTTTTGAAATTTGTTTATGAAGATATAGGCTTCTTCGGATTCCAGTCCGTGAAATTTTGGCAACATGTTGATGAAGTGGGGTTTGATGTCAAATTTATCCCCATTTGCCGGTGGGAGTGAAAGACAAGTAGGTAAGGCGGTACGAATAGGGTAGAAAAGATCCTGGAGCACGATTCGTTGAGGCGCTTCAACAGGCGGGCGTTGTGGGTTATTCGCACCTAGCAGAGGTGGAATCAGTCCCGCGGGTAAGGGATTGTTAGGATTGAATCCCGACATCTCCGAAGAATGTGAAGGTAAGGAAGTGGAAGGAATTTTGACTTCGGAGTCGAAAGCGTCGTCAGTCGGTACCAACGAGACATGGACTAATCGGGCACTAGTGTCTCTAGCCCAACTGGACATACACTAAAGAGGTAGTGTAGTCAAAAGGTGAAAAACAGAAGATGGGGGTAAGAAAACATCAATGGAAAGAAAGTGGGTGTAAGTGGGGTGCATGGATTTCTTAGCGACAAGTTGCAAGTTTTTGTAAATTTTTTTCCTTTTTGTGTTTTTTTTTATAACGAGCTTTTTTGCAAAAAGATTTTCGATAAAAGGCTTAGACACACGTTCAATCAATCACAAATGCACAATCAAGCCTAAATCTAGGGTCAGCTAGACAGCTCCTACCTGTTCTAAAGGGCAAGATGTGAGGACCTCAAACCGCCTCTTCACCGCCAATTGTGGCCACGTAAGCACAAGTAGAGAAAGGAGGGATCCGCTCACGAATCACCGCGAGACGGGCCTTTTAAAGTTACCTTTCCCTACCTGTCTAGCCTAGGCACCACAAAGTCAGGTTAGGATCAACGGTCGATGCCTACAACTATTCCTTTGTCCTATTGAGCGCGACAGTCCTTAGGGCTGAGTCTAATCTTTTTTAATTAACTTGATGGTTAATGCAATATGCTTTATGTGATTTTTGGGGTCCTAGGAAGGGTGATGAAATCCCCACCCAATCTGGATTGGTGTTCAAGCCCTTTAAAGTCAATTTAGATATGCAAAGCAGTAAACACAAACACTTGCAAACAAATTTTTTTTTATAGCGCGGTGCAAAGAATCCTGCACAAGATCAAGTTATTGGAGAAGGGGAGAAATTTTTGCGCAAAGAATCCTGCAGGAGATATTTTTACAGAGGAGATATCAGGGGGTTGCAGAGAAGGAGAAAGGGAGCTTACAGAGGGATTTTGGGTTGCAGACGTCAGCAACCCACGGCGGTTCCGCGGCAAAGAGCAGCTTATAGCGGCGGAAACGCGGTTGTATATGCGGTTCAGTTCCCGAGACTTCTTCTGCTCCTCTGGTCTGATTTTTCTTCGTTGTTCAGATCTAAGGTTTTCTGTTTTGCTCTCTGGATTTTTTCAGATCCGAACTTGTTCGTCGATCCTGCACAATTCAAACAAAACGCCCTTCAAAAAATAACAAGATGATAAAATTTTTATATTTTTTTCCAGTTTTTATGATTTTATGATTTTATATTAACCCGAAATTGCAAAAAGAAAATACTACGCCATCCCCGGCAACGGCGCTATTTGATTTTTGTGCTAAGTTTTGTGATCAAAGAATTAATTACCGCAATCAAGAACGGCGTCGCTTGGTAGCTAGCCGGTGAGTACGGGTCGGTCCACAAGGATTTTGTTTATTCTCAATTTGTTCTAACGAGTTAATTCCAAACGGTGTTGGGATGATTATCACTAAAAACTAAGTTGATTTAGACTAGGATTAGAATCTTGCTAGGGTTAGGTTTAGGTTAAGTTTGGAAATTTAAGATTTCTCACCGCTTTCAATGCCCTAATTTAGATCTATTTAGGTGTTATGGTAATAATTAATAAAGGGGATTAGGACGATCGGGAAGAAACGATGTTTCTTCCCTTGGTCCTTGTCCGTCCTTTCTTAATTCTTACCCTAACCTCCATGGAAAACATGCATAACCGGTCTTTTAAACTACGGTATCACCGTTACCTCGTAGGGTAGGGTGCCGTAGGGAGCGGTGTGTGTATGTATGCATGGAGTCCTATGAATTAATATGTGATGGGCAAGAAAGGGGTGAGAGATTTTCATCTCTCAAACCTTTCCTATTCCTAACCCTAACAAGTAAGGAACTACTCACTCATTAGGGGATTAATAAAAGACATGTTTTTTTTATGAGTTTTCAAATTAAAAAGACTAACTATCTAAACTACGGCAGATTAATAAAAGTTCTAGACTAATTAACCAGGGCAGATAATAAAAACTATACTAAGGAAGAAAGAAAATTAAGAACTAGGGCAATGAAAAAATCTACTTACTTTATTTGATGCTCTCAAAACACTACAAATGATTTCTGAATTATGATCAATGAAAAGAGGCATACCTCAAAACATTTACAATTTTACCCTAAAGAAAACTAGTTAACGCACCGCCACACCGCCACGAATTTTCACCGACACGGGCTTATTATGGCCGCGGAACCGCGGCCAAAACCCATGTTTGGCCGCGGATCCGCGGCCATATAGAGGGCTTATGGGCTCTGCTTCTTTGGTAATTCTCATGTTGCTTTTTCCTTAGCTTTTCTTCACTTGGTTTCTCAGATTGTCTTCTAGTTTTCTTCCAGATTTCCACAGTACATAATGTCGTGGACTTTACCGTTCGCTTCGTGTCGAAGTCTTGAACCTTGCGCTGCTTTTGTACTTTGTGAACTTGTTCATTGATCTTCGTTTATTCTCCAAACTGTAGGCTTGATCAAGATCCTTCCATTTGTTGGTCGTAGTCTCACTTTTGTATCGTCTTTTCATCATTTTCACTGTTTTTATTCCGAGAACCTGTAACCTGCAACTATGTAGCAGACATGGATCAAACACACATGTTTATTTGTAAAATGAATAAGAATGGGGAATATAATAATGCAAAATTATGATCTGAACAGAGCTATCCTGATTAGATAAGATAACAACCAATCTAATCTTGCAAGAGCATACGGTAAAGTGTTTTGTTCTCTCTCTCTCCAGGTAGCGACCATGTCAGGCCTTAATCAAGATAATAATATGGATGTATTGACCGAACCCGCTTACTATACTGAGCAGGGGAACGTTGGTCCCGTTCTTTCTTATAAATGTTATAAGACTGAACAGGAAATAGGAGAATATCTGGATTCTCACACCTCCCAAATGAAGAATAAGCATGATGATGCATCTTCTTCGGGTGTGTTAGTTATCGAGAACTGTTTCTCAGTTCACTCTACGTCCTGGGTATTAGATACCGGATCGGGATCCCACATATGTAATATGTTACGTGGGCTACGGAAAGGTAGGGAACTAGGAGAGGGTGATCGTTCTATAAGAGTAGGGAATGGTGCAAATGTTGTAGCCAAAGCTATTGGCGAATATCACCTTGTATTACCAAATGGTAATACATTGATTCTGAACGAATGCTATTACATTCCGACCCTGATATGCAATATTATATCAGTTTCTTTATTGAGTAAAGAAGGATTTAATTTTGTGGTACAGGATAATGTTATGAACATCTTCCTGAATCAAAAGTTGATTGGATCAGGCTCGTTAAATAATGGCATATACGTTCTAAACCAAACCACGTTCTTAATGTACAAAACACACACAAGAGGAAGAGTTCAGAAATAAACGAATCCTTCTCGTAGCATTGTAGACTAGGTCATATCAATACGACACGACTAGCTAAGTTACACAAGGATGGATATTTGAATCCGTTCGAAATTTCATCCTATGACACTTGCCAGTCATGTCTCAAAGGAAAGATGACTAAAACTCCATTTAGTAGACACGAAGAAAAAGTTACGGAACTCTTGGGACTGATACATAGTGATGTATGTGGTCCCATGTCTACACATGCCAGGAATGGTTCTTCATACTTCATTACATTCACTGACGATCTCTCAAGATACGGATATGTGTTCCTGCTGAAACACAAGTCTAAAGCTTTTGAGAAATTCAGAGAATATAAGCATGAAGTAGAGAACCAAACGGGTAAAAGTATTAAGATACTTCGATCTGATCGAGGAGGAGAATACTTGAGCAATGAGTTCCTGGACTATCTAAAAGAGAATGGGATTCTCTCTCAGCTTACTCCTCCTTATACACCACATCACAACGGTGTATCGGAACAGAGGAATCGCACCCTATTAGATATGGTGCGCTCTATGATGAGCACTGCTGAGTTGCTTATTTCCTTCTCGGGGTATGCGCTTGAGACAGCCATACACCTATTGAATATGGTTCCTACCAAATCAGTGCCTACCACTCCATATGAGATATGGAAGGGGAAGAGACCATATCTTAATTATGTTAAGATATGGGGTTGTCCGGACTATGTCAAAAGGCACAATCCGGACAAACTCGAGGCAAGGTCTGTCCTATGCAAGTTTGTAGGATATCCCAAAAACTCACAAGGGTATATCTTCTACCACACTGAGGAACAAAAGATGTTTGTTTCTCGACATGCCACCTTTTTAGAAAAGGAATTTCTTGAAAAAGAAATTAGTGGAAAGGAGGTAGAACTGGAAGAGGTTCCAGCTATACAAACTACGACAGAAGATTTGGTTGAACCAGAGGATTCAGTAGTTCCCGACGAACCTCAGCCGCTCCGCCGATCTAGTAGGGTTCCTCATCCACCAGAGAGATACTACGGTTTTCTCATCGATGGTAGGAGCGAGGATTGCATCATGGAAGATGATGACCCGACTAGCTTCGAGCAGGTCATCATGAGTGGGGACTCTGTGAAGTGGCTGGATGCAATGCGATCAGATGGAATCCATGTACACCAACAAAGTATGGACTTTGGAAGTTGCTCCTGAAGGGGTAAAACCCATTGGGAGCAAATGGATCTTTAAAAAGAAACTTGGTGTAGATGGAAAAGTTAAGACTTTCAAAGCTAGACTTGTTGCAAAGGGTTTTCGTTAACGACCAGGTGTGGATTATGACGAAACCTTTTCTCCAGTGGCTATGCTTAAGTCCATCCGGATCCTACTTGCCATTGCTGCATACCATGACTACGAAATCTAGAAGATGGATGTTAAGACCGCCTTTCTAAATGGTGATTTATAGGAGTGCGTGTACATGACTCAGCCAGAGGGCTTCGAAGATAGTGGGAGCAGCGGAAAGGTGTGCAAGTTTCTTAAATCCATCTACGGGTTAAAGCAGGCATCGCAGAGTTGGAACATCTGTTTTGATATGGTAGCCAAAGAGTTTGACTTCATCAAGAACGTAGATGAACCTTGTATTTACAAGAAGGTTGCAGAGAGTAAGGTTGTCTTCCTCGTACTGTACGTAGATGGCATACTCTTGATAGGAAATTATGTTCCTACGCTGCACTCGGTCAAGCTCTTCTTATCACATAGATTCTCAATGAAAGATATAGGTGATACCTCCTGCATTTTGTGGATTAAGATCTATAGAGATAGATCTAAGAGGATATTGGGATTGTCCCAATCCAGATACATTGACACCATACTAAAGAGGTTTAGTATGGAAGAATCCAAGCGTGGGTATTTACCCACGATCTCTGGACTCACTCTCTCCAAAGAGATGTCTCCTAAGACTGATTTGGAGAGAGCTCGCATGCAAGGGATACCCTATGCTTCGGCAGTAGGCTCTATCATGTACGCGATACTATGTACCAGACCTGATGTAGCATACTCACTAAGTGTAGTGAGTAGGTATCAAGCAGATCCAGGAGAGAGTCACTGGACAACTGTGAAGAACATTCTCAAGTACTTGAGAAAGACTAAAGAGATATTCTTAGTGTATGGTAACGGAGAACTCCAGGTGGAGTCCTTTCCCGATTCAAGCTTACAAAGTGATAAGGAAGACTCTAAGTCGCACTCGGGATTTGTCTTTACCCTAAATGGAGGGGCAGTTTGTTGGAAGAGTTCCAAGCAAGAAACCATGGCAGACTCGACGATGGAGGCTGAATACATCGCTGCCAATGATGCTGCCAAAGAGGTGTCTGGATGAAAAAGTTCATCACTGAACTTGGTGTGGTTCCATCCATTGAGCATCCAATACCTTTGTATTGTGATAACAATGGAGCTGTGGCTTTGGCCAAGAAAACCAGGTCCCATCAGAGATCCAGACATATTCTGAGGCGGTATCACCTGATCCGGGATATATTTGATCGCCGAGAGATCGAGGTCAGGAGAGTTGACACGAAGGACAACACTACGGATCCACTCACGAAGGTCATACCCCAGATACAATTTGAGAGCCTCTTCGGGATGTTGGATATGAGATACTACAATAGCTGGCCTTAGTGCAAGTGGGAGATTGTTAGTTATATTTATGCCCTAGAGGCTATTGTTGTACATATGATGTATATTATAGTGGATGCTTGGATATATATAGAGAGGAATTTCTTGCTCGACATGATAGTATGCTATTTGGTTTCACTTTGTCTTAACATGTTGACTTGTATTGGTTTACTGTCTTGCTCTCACATGTTGATAAAGCCCTTAGGATATGTACTCGACTACTAGGACTATGATGCAGATCATACTAGTGGGGCCAGGGTATTCCAAGAGTACATCCTATAACTATTCCTAGTCGAGGGAGTATCGAGACAGGGCATCGATACTCCAGAGTAGACTAGCATATACGCTTCTCGACCCATATGATGGGCGATGGATGATCTCATATCCATTGGTGTTTGACATCAAAGAAGGTATACGGGAGCTCAGTGGAGACTGGGTACACTGAACGGACTCGTCGAGAACTCTTAGATGGTATTATACCTATCGTCAGATAGCAATTCTCTGGTGACACTGGTACAGGTTAGTCTGTAGACCCGAGATCGTCATAGAGTCTTGTATGATTCCCACTGTGCTTTGATTTCCACCTTACCACGTTCATGAGAAAGTGCAAACCGGTGGCTTTTGGGTACAGTCCCGAATCACATGGAGGCAATGAGCGATAGGAGGGGTTTCGTCTCTCCCGGTATCGGGGGGTTGATGTTGCGCAGTGTTCGATTGGCTATAACTAGAAGTCCCTAGCCAGGGTGTTGGAGATAGTGCCCTCATAGTCAATTATTGGATCGCAGGTACGTGATTGCAATGATTGCGGAGGACCTATCCCGGTAGCACAGTCTTACTCGCGATGATAGTATGCTATCTGGTTTGCCTCTATCAGTCGTGTACATGTTCAGGTGACTGATTGCATGTTACACTTTGATAGAGCCCTTAGGATCTTGCTTTACTACCAACAGTATGATGGCGATCATATACGTGAGAGTTGGGTAGTTTATATGCATATCCTTAATTGTGGTCCCTAGTCGTGGGAGTTTCGAGACAGGGCATCGATACTCCGGAGTAGACTAGTGTATACAGTCGAGACCCCGACGAGGGGCGGTGGCCGGTCTCACAAGCCACTGGTGTCAGTTGGATCACCTAAGATGTATACAGGTGCTCATTGGGTTATGAGTACACCGGACAGGACTCGCCGGGAATCTGCTAGTTAGTATTATATCTACCGTCAGATAGCAGTTCCCTGGTGACATGTGTACAGGTTAGTTCATCGACCTGAGGTCGTCATTTGTCTCGTGTGAGTTCCCACTGTGCTTTGATTTCTACCCTACCACGGCTCAAAGGAGTCGTGCAAACAGGTAGCTTTTGGGTACAGTCCCGAGCCATATGGAGGCACGTGAGCGGATCGGCAGGGGATTCGTCTCTCCCGGTATTGGGGGCGAGATCGTGCTGTGTCTAGGAGAGCCATTACACAAATCCATAGCCATGGTAGGAGATTTACTGGTAGGTACTCCAGTAGTATCTCAGGGTGTATTGGGCTTCACTCCGACACGACTTATACTGCTATTGGGGGTCTGACGTTACTAGCCCCCTAGGCAGATATGCGATACTCATTGACGAACGGACCGGACTGTATATACATTGTCACTGTTAGGCTCAGTAGGGTTTTCGGAGGAGTTCGCTCATCGGTCTCCCTTGAGTTCGCTCCTCGGCCACCCTTGAGGTCAGTCCGTGGGCAGCCGTTACGCATAGCTAGTGCCGCTGACGGTTTGTGGTTAAACCCACTGCCAGGGTGCTGACGAGTCATTAGAGTCCCCCACAGACAGTTTCCCAAGTTCGGGCGAAACGTTGTAGAGGCCGTATGGTTTTATGGCAGGGTTCGGAAAATGCACGTGCGTTTACGCACGTGTTATTTTTCGGGCAGATAATACTGGTCGGCTTTGGTTTAAGCCGGATCCGAGTATTATATTGAGTAGGTATAATATCTTTGTCTCAGTTGCATTTGTATTCGGTCGTAATACAAATGCGGGTATATTTATACAGTTTCGGGGTTATCCTGAAAGTTGTTTCAGGATCACTTTTGGAAGTTGCCAGTTTCCTGTTTACTATCAGCCGTCTTTTAACATTCGGTTAAAGACGGATTTATCTTTTCTTCAGATATGAGTGAGTCATCATTCTAGAAGCTTCTAGAAGTGATGATGTGGCTAATGAGTCATCTTGACTTTAATGGTGCATTTATTAAATGGTGACTATGCTTAATGACTCATGCTTTGTTGTTAAAGCTTTTTGTTTTTCCTTAAGATATTTTCTTCATGATCTTTTAAGTGAGAAGCTTTCTTGTGGTCACCCCCCTCTCCTACGGTCACCTCCCTCCATCATATAAAATGGCCGGCCTTCTCTCTCCTCCTCACTTCACTTGTTGATTTCATTTAAGAGAGAAAAGATTATGATAGGTTTTATCGGTGTATGGAATTTCACAATCCATTTCATTCCATCACCCGATTCCTTCGGCAACTTCATTTACCGATCGTCCACGGATTTGGACGAAGTGAGACAAAGTCATCTACTCATTCTCTACATCATTCTTGGTCGTCTCTTTTAGCAAACTTGACGATCGAGTTGCCTCGAGTCAGAGGCGGGAGCCCGTTTAAAGAACCGATCATGTGGTGCCACCTCGACGAGGAGATCGGAGATCGACGAGATCGGAGCAGCCGCAACGGAGCGTGGGATGATGGTTGAAGAACGAAGGACTCGGATCGTTCGGTACAATCTTTCTACACTCTTTACAGTTTGTTAGTTTAGCAATAATGGCAGATCCGGGTTAAAGTATACGATAGCGCCAGTTAAAAGTTTTTTGTTCCGCATTTGGCGTCTGTAGACTGCCGGGGCGCTAGCGTAGACTTACAGTGGTATCAGAGCCTCACCATTTTGCTATACTAACTTGTGCTAACGCGTTTAAAACATCGATCCGACCGGAAAACTAAAAACTGCAAATTCCAAGCCGCCAGTTTCTGTTGATTTCAAATGGTCTCAAAATTCATTTCTGTATATCTTAAAAATCCGTGCAGGCATATTTAAGAACCACGACAAAATTTGGGGTCGTGATCCCTCCAGGCTGCCGCGGAAGGGCGGCCAAACCCATGGTTTGGCCGCGCATCCGCGGCCATGTGGGGAGCACGTGCTCCCAAATTTTCTCAGTGGGTTCTGTGTTGGATTTTGGGGTTTTTGGTAAATATCGTTTTGGCCCAGGTTTTGTTACTGTTCACCAGTAAGCAGTGGGGCCCACTTTTTGATATTTGGTCTTTGGTCGATCGAAATTTAAATGCGTTAGTTTACAGTGCTTACATTATATCTCCGACCGGGAATGTCATTTGATCGGTAAACAGCGTCTGATTGCTATAGTTCTTTTAGACGGGTTTGCGAACGTGACATTCGCGTTGATGTTCTGTGTTGTGCTGTGATGTTGCGGCTTTGTCGTGGTGAATAGCAGTGTGCAATGGTAGTACAGTTTGAGTTTATTTGTACATTTGATATTGCGGGGCGAGCGTCCAACTTGTGGACAGCCGTCACTGCCTGTTGTATAATATTCTTTTGGGGCACGACCAGGTTGCGGTCAATGTACCTATTGTACTATTTTTCATTACTGTACTAGGTTTTGCCCCGCGACGGAGTGCACGGATAGCCGGGTTCGGGAAAGCAACGGGTCCGCATCTCATGGCTTTGAGAGGCAGAGGGGCCCCACTTCAGAATTGGCAGACTATTCGCCGCACTCGTAGGGGGTACAGGTTGACCCAAGGGGGGTGCCCAAGATTACCGGATTCCGTGAAGTGCCGGGTGTTCCATTCACTATGTTGTGGGGGACTGCCTCGCTTCAGGTCTTGGCGGGTAACTTGCCGCACCCGTAGGGGTCTAGGTTTCATTGCACAGGCTATCCACACGACAGGGGAACGTCGAGTTTCAGCAGCGGCTCTGTGAAACTCGGGGATCCCAGATATCTGTATTGTTCTGTGATGCTTATTACTTTTCTGTAATGTTGCATACTATCACGCCTGGAGCGATTATTGTATATTGGCTTATATACTATTAGATGTTGTATATGTTTTACACCCGCGCTAGTGCAGTCCCCGCTCTGTCGTTAGTTAAGTAACCTAACGAGTGATGACGGGACCCAGTAACGAATGCGGATGGCATATACGTACATTTTATTTTCGTTCTTTTCTGGTGTGATTGATTGATGGGACTGCGTTGATTCTGATCAACGCAAAGTAAAACAAACCTGTATACAGTTGTTGGAACAATTTAAAAGGTGTTATTGCAAAGACGTTTCCTTTTGTTATGCATAGCGGTATTCAGTGGAATATCCAGCACCTCATTCGACGAGGCAAGGGCCGATATCCCTTCACCGGGACCGACCCCTTGGACAGAAGTTTGCGTCAGAGTAATAACTTCACTATAGTCGATTACATGTTGCTTTGCATAGCGGTATTCAGTGGAATATCCTGCACCTCATTCCACGAGGAAAGAGCCGAGATCCCTTTACCGGGAGTGACCTCTTTAGCAAAAGGTTTTCGCCACTATATTTTAAAAAGCTATCAGGTTCCTTCAGCGATATCAAGTTCACTACGTTAAAGGTTTTTCGCCAAAATCCAGTCGTAGCCCTCCGTCGTTTCTTATGGATGGTCAGTAGTATTCAAGCTATGTTTGTTGGCATACGTCAAGGCATAGTGTTTGGTAGCTGCTGGGTATTCATTTGTTGCATAGATAGATGAGTTGGTTTGGGACAGTCGTATTACCTTGTTGGCATACGTCAAGGGTATGTACGGGTGGGTTCAAATTAACAAGATAATGACGGGCAGAACTTGACATGTGACTTATGATTTGTTGACATACGCCAAGGTCATAAGAGCATGGGGCAAGAAAATGATATCGGGAGTTTCTAAAGAAACTGAAACTTGCCAAGTATGCGCATACCTTCTGGAGTATGAATAACGTGGATGCATTCCATCACGTTAACATGCGATGAGAGTTGGATCCCGATTCCCACTGATGAGTTGGTTTACTCTTCGGGTGATCCCGATTGATTCTTCTTTAGGTTTGGAGGAGAATTTGACAGGACAGTGGGAGGTTTCCGGATTAGATAAAGTGATGACCATTCTGATCTAGGTTAGAGTGCACGCAGAGTGTTTCTTTTCTCTCTCTCTCTTTGGCAGCGACCTTTGACCGACCCTAGACTATGACTCAGTGACCAGGTTGACCGAACCTTCTTAAAATACTGGCTTTTGGATTGTCTGAGTTGCATAAGTCATTGCCACTCCTTCTTTTACCCTTTGAATTTCTCAGAACACCCGTATTACTACGGATATCCACTTCCATTGGATAGAGCCATCGTATGGTTATATACGAACTCGAAGGGACTTCTTCGAGGATGGATCCAGGTTCAGGAGAAATAGAATTGGTTTATTCAGTTGTCTTTTATTATCACCTTCTCTCAGGTTGTGAGAGCTCCTTGGTTTAGGAGAGTACACCTATTACGCCTATTGGATAGTCTTATTCCAAACCATAGGCTGGTGCCGAAAGGTAGGGAATGAAGAAAACCAATTACCCTAAGTAGGGTGTGCAGAAGGTAATATGTAAAGACAAAATAAAGGGATTAGAAAGAGGGCAAAGTAAATTGCGACTGATATCATTCACGACTAAAACCGCGTACTTCATCGCCACTCCTATTTCACCTTTAAAAGAATAAGGTATTATTCAGTTGTCTTTTATCATCACCTTCTCTCGAGATGCGAGTACTCCTTGGTTTAGGAGGGTACACCTATTATGCTTACTGGATAGTCTTCTTCCAAACCATAGGCTGGTGCCGAACGGTAGGGAAGGAAGAAAACCATTTAGCATAACGATGGTGTACAGAAGGTAACGACTAAAGACAAATAAAAGGATTTGGAGAGACGGCAATAAAATATACGGTTGAAGTCATGAATTGGATTATGGAAGAGGCATTGCTATGAATACCAGGATACCCCTACGAAACATTTTCATGTTTCAGTGCATCGTTAAAGAAAAACTGTTTTCCCGATTAGACACTTACTCCAAGGGTATGTATTTACCAGGTTTCATTCTCATATCTGTATGGTTTTACAGATGATGAGTGGGAGTAAGATATTGGGAATTAGGTAATCATCCTCATTATATCGGAATTCGTTGTAATTGGTGATATTTGAGGAAATCGCCAGGGTACAGTTTTCTACCTACGACGCACAGGTTTTGAGTTGTTTAACTCAGCGGACTTATACAGAGTATTGTATGTTGTCCAAGTGTCCATCAGGACAAAGGGGTAGGTCCTCGTACTATGTTCTGTTTACTTATAACTTCTCTAGTATTTAGACGAGTGTTTCGTAGAAATACAAGGTCTAAGTTTTGAGAAGTTGTGGGTATAAGAATAAAGTAGAGAACCAGGTGTCACAAGTATCGGGATTCTTCAAAGAGATCGAAGATGTAGATTCTTGTGATTGGTATTCAGATGATAGTGATGGTTTTGAGAAACGAGTTTTCTTTTTCAGGTTGCTCATAATTGGATGGATTCCTAAGTTGGGTAATGCTGATTAGCCTCTTTCCATTAAAGTTGATATGCACTGGAGACAGTTGCATGATTTGAATATGGTTCCAATTAAATAAGTGCCAAAGTTTCTGTATTGGATATAGAATGGATCGTACCTTAAAAGAAATTAAGGTATGGGGAGTTGTCCAGCTTATGCTTAAAACCAGACTCTCGATAACTCAGGGCACGTTTCTGTAATGACTGTTTGTGGGTTGACCCTGGCTATGACGAGGGTTGATATTCTACCATTTGGAAGATCAATAGTGATATTGTTCTTGACTCGCCACAGTTTTAGTAAAAATGGATCTTTTTCAGAAAACAGTAGTGGGAGTATGGTAGAACTGGAAGTGATTCCAGAACCGCAAACGATTACGGAAAATTTAATAGGACCTATACATTCAATCAGGTTTGACATTCCAATAGCCACTCCGCAGGTATGGTAGGTAACCTCAGACACCCGAGAGGTACTCCGGTAGCCTCAAGGACGGTGACAGGGAGGTTCTTATCTACCCAGACTTGACACTACTGTTGTTCCAGGCTATGAGACCCGGTAGGAGGGTTGTCATAGTCAGTGGGAGCAGCGGAAGCATAGTGGGCAAGACGCTTATATCTATTTATAGACTTGAGCAGTTTTAGCGGAGATAGATCATCTAATTTTGATGTGACAGTCATGGGTTTGACTTCAATCAGAATAGGGGATGGATCAGTTAAGAAGGTAGTAGGGTGTGATGTCATGGTATCAGGATGACATACACAGAGTAGGAAGTAAAATTCCTATACTATTATCGGTTGTACTGTGATCGTCACACAGTTGTTTCTCCAGACAGGATATAGATATAATATTTGACATTATGGTTTCTGGATCTATGGTTTTAGATCTAGATTTGGGTGGTTTCCCAATGTGGGTACTTTGACAGATATTCTAATGGTTTTTAGAATAGTTGACTCCTAGCATGGTAGTGTACCTGCAGGTGATGGAGTCACCCTCTCTAAAGGTGTCGTATAGACTAAAGAGGAGAGGGATGCGCATGATTGGCAGATCACTTGCTTAGGCAATTGAGTCAATCATGAGATGTCAAGTACCACACCAAATGTTGGTTTTGCACTAGATGCAATAAGTTTGTATTAATCCAATCCTGGAGAAACATAAGGAAGCAGTTTTAGAACATAAGTACATGTTCTACGGATTTGATGACGGCAGCCTCCTTCGGGAGACGATTATCATTCCAGGCTTCAAAGGTGACATGGTTGACAGAGTGATTGTCAGAGTTATAGTTTTTCCCTCTGACGAAGAGGGACAGTATTATGGACAGGTGGTCCAAGAGTATACTGTGGGAAGCAAGGTGCCCGATACTGATTAGGTTCAGTGATCGATTCAGTCTAAGAAGTTTGGATATGGAGTTCATTTATGAACTAAGGTCCCATAAGATATCCAGACATGTTCTAAGACAGGTATTACTCAATTCGGGAGATGGTTTTCTCCGCGAACTTGAGATTAAGAGAGATTCAGAAAGATACTTCTAGGCGGATCCACTCACCGAGGCTATTTCTCGAACACAATAGTTTTACAAACGGGCTTTGTGAAACTGATTAGTAGAGGAGTTGGATGTTCGGTTTCACACGGGCTGTGAGTAGTCGACATCGCAATATTAGCCTTGAGTGCAAGTGGGAGATTGTTGGAGATAGTGCCCTCATAGTCAATTATTGGATCGCAGGTACGTGATTGCAATGATTGCGGAGGACCTATCCCGGTAGCACAGTCTTACTCACGATGATAGTATGCTATCTGGTTTGCCTCTATCAGTCGTGTACATGTTCAGGTGACTGATTGCATGTTACACTTTGATAGAGCCCTTAGGATCTTGCTTTACTACCAACAGTATGATGGCGATCATATACGTGAGAGTTGGGTAGTTTATATGCATATCCTTAATTGTGGTCCCTAGTCGTGGGAGTTTCGAGACAGGGCATCGATACTCCGGAGTAGACTAGTGTATACAGTCGAGACCCCGACGAGGGGCGGTGGCCGGTCTCACAAGCCACTGGTGTCAGTTGGATCACCTAAGATGTATACAGGTGCTCATTGGGTTATGAGTACACCGGACAGGACTCGCCGGGAATCTGCTAGTTAGTATTATATCTACCGTCAGATAGCAGTTCCCTGGTGACATGTGTACAGGTTAGTTCATCGACCTGAGGTCGTCATTTGTCTCGTGTGAGTTCCCACTGTGCTTTGATTTCTACCCTACCACGGCTCAAAGGAGTCGTGCAAACAGGTAGCTTTTGGGTACAGTCCCGAGCCATATGGAGGCACGTGAGCGGATCGGCAGGGGATTCGTCTCTCCCGGTATTGGGGGCGAGATCGTGCTGTGTCTAGGAGAGCCATTACACAAATCCATGGCCATGGTAGGAGATTTACTGGTAGGTACTCCAGTAGTATCTCAGGGTGTATTGGGCTTCACTCCGACACGACTTATACTGCTATTGGGGGTCTGACGTTACTAGCCCCCTAGGCAGATATGCGATACTCATTGACGAACGGACCGGACTGTATATACATTGTCACTGTTAGGCTCAGTAGGGTTTTCGGAGGAGTTCGCTCATCGGTCTCCCTTGAGTTCGCTCCTCGGCCACCCTTGAGGTCAGTCCGTGGGCAGCCGTTACGCATAGCTAGTGCCGCTGACGGTTTGTGGTTAAACCCACTGCCAGGGTGCTGACGAGTCATTAGAGTCCCCCACAGACAGTTTCCCAAGTTCGGGCGAAACGTTGTAGAGGCCGTATGGTTTTATGGCAGGGTTCGGAAAATGCACGTGCGTTTACGCACGTGTTATTTTTCGGGCAGATAATACTGGTCGGCTTTGGTTTAAGCCGGATCCGAGTATTATATTGAGTAGGTATAATATCTTTGTCTCAGTTGCATTTGTATTCGGTCGTAATACAAATGCGGGTATATTTATACAGTTTCGGGGTTATCCTGAAAGTTGTTTCAGGATCACTTTTGGAAGTTGCCAGTTTCCTGTTTCTATCAGCCGTCTTTTAACATTCGGTTAAAGACGGATTTATCTTTTCTTCAGATATGAGTGAGTCATCATTCTAGAAGCTTCTAGAAGTGATGATGTGGCTAATGAGTCATCTTGACTTTAATGGTGCATTTATTAAATGGTGACTATGCTTAATGACTCATGCTTTGTTGTTAAAGCTTTTTGTTTTTCCTTAAGATATTTTCTTCATGATCTTTTAAGTGAGAAGCTTTCTTGTGGTCACCCCCCTCTCCTACGGTCACCTCCCTCCATCATATAAAATGGCCGGCCTTCTCTCTCCTCCTCACTTCACTTGTTGATTTCATTTTAGAGAGAAAAGATTATGATAGGTTTTATCGGTGTATGGAATTTCACAGTCCATTTCATTCCATCACCCGATTCCTTCGGCAACTTCATTTACCGATCGTCCACGGATTTGGACGAAGTGAGACAAAGTCATCTACTCATTCTCTACATCATTCTTGGTCGTCTCTTTTAGCAAACTTGACGATCGAGTTGCCTCGAGTCAGAGGCGGGAGCCCGTTTAAAGAACCGATCATGTGGTGCCACCTCGACGAGGAGATCGGAGATCGACGAGATCGGAGCAGCCGCAACGGAGCGTGGGATGATGGTTGAAGAACGAAGGACTCGAATCGTTCGGTACAATCTTTCTACACTCTTTACAGTTTGTTAGTTTAGCAATAATGGCAGATCCGGGTTAAAGTATACGATAGCGCCAGTTAAAAGTTTTTTGTTCCGCATTTGGCGTCTGTAGACTGCCGGGGCGCTAGCGTAGACTTACACAGGGCTGTTATGGAGATTTACTGGTAAGAGTTATCAGTAGTTTCTCGACCCGTTATGAGCCTCACATCGACACGATTTATCGGTTACTGGGGTCTGACGTTTACCACCCCTAGACTGGATATGCGACATATCAGACGAGGAGACCGGATTGTACGCTAGTGTTACTGATTGGATTCACAGGAGTGTGTACATGCTTGCTTGTTGATCTTCTTATCGCTCAATACCCGGGTGGCTGTTACGTTTAGCTGACCGCTTGCAGCTTGTGGGTGTTTGATATGATCATCACCTACTGCCGGCGTATTGACGATTCTTCAGAGTCCTGCACAGAGGTTTCCTTGCTCAGGCAAAATGGAGTAGGAGCATATATGTGATATGTGCGAGACCGAGAATAATACGATATGAGATATCGTATTCGATTCTCGCGATATGTGATATCGGCCGGGTATATGTGATATAGCCAGGTCATCGGATCAAGTGTTGATTCGATGAACTGATACATGTTATATTAGTCGGTTATATGTAATATAGCCGGATTATCGGATCAAGTGTTGATTCGATAATTTAATGTATAATTATATATGTGATATATTACATTACATTAACTAATATAAGCTCACTTAAATGATTCTGTTCTCACTTAATGATATATTGATATATATGTGATATATGTTAATTGTATTATTTTATTTTGTTACATTATATATTATATATGTGATATACAATATTGTAACATGTTAGGGTTACAAATGCAACTAGGGTTTTGAGATTAAACCTTGCTAGGGTTTGGATTAGGGTTATTGTTTTGCTTTGGGTAAATTCTAAATTGTGTAGATATTTATCCATGTTGAGTTTGTCAACCCTCCTTGATATTTTTCTAGATATTTGTTAACCCAAACCCTAACCCTAGTCTATGGTTAAGTCTCTACAAGGGTTAAGCATGATATGCTTAACCCTTGATTGCATTTTTAACCTCAACAATAATTCATTTTCATCACTCTCTTTTCTTCATCTTCGTCTTACTTCACAAAAGGAGCTTGCTTGATTTTATTTTTATGATGAAATAAAGTGAGAAATTGAAAACAAAGAGAGCAAAATTCCTACTTCATCATCCTCATCTATTCTAACCACTTAGATTAGGGTGTTTACTTCACTAATACATCATTAGAGAAGTGTGAACCTGGGTTAGAGTTTCCTCAAGGTAGATCATCTTGGATCTTGAAGATTACTAGCAAGGATGCATCATTCTCTTCATGGCGCCTCTCTAGAGTTCGGGAGCATGATGATCACAGCGAAGGGACTTCAACCCGGAGCTTATAAAGTGAAGGAATGGACTACAAAGGTTGTAATCCCTAACTCTTAGATGTTAAGTTGTTAAGATATAGTTTTAGTTTGATTCTTTAGCTTAAAATACTAGGTTTAGGGTTATCTATAATGGCAAAATTTTAACTTGGCATGGATGATGCCTTCCGAAACCTTGCTGCCGCTGTAGGTAACCCAACATGTCACATATACTTGAGCACTTGTTTAATAAATCATTATTTGATCACTTAATCAAGAGTGAATTAAGTGATGAAAGTTTTGGTTTCTCATATGCAATATATTGATCAAAATATCAATAATTCTAAGTGATCTTAGTCTCAAAGATGACTAAAGGTCTTTAATCCATACTTGTTATATTGATCTTAATCCAAAACAGGAATAACGAGCTTTAACCATATTTATGAGTTGATTTTAGTCTCAAAGATAACTAACGATTCTCAGATGACATATTTCGAACTGATGAACCTCGTTTACACGAGACCTGCATTCTAAGTTCGACCCTAAATTTATATTATATATACGGATTTAGACTAATCCGCACCCTACGGGCGACAACATAAACTAGTCTCCGTATACAATCCACGCAGCCCCAAAATAAACAATATAACACAACATTAAGTTATCTGTCTGGAGCAGGTGAAACTTGTTATCGCAATGCGATAGCGTAATTAACTGCAGGGGCTTGCGCCTGTAGGGAAGAGCGTCCCCGCAATAAAAAAAACCCTTTCAAAGAGGGGGAATCTGATAAGTCACGCTACATCGGTCGCATCTGTCCAAATCTCCGATATATGGTGGTATAAATCAACTTGGTATTTTCAGAGAGGTGGATGAATATATTCAAATTCAGGCTAGACGTCTCCGCATCTTAGTCCAGTTTTCGGCTGTAAACAATCTATAGAAATGGTATTCGTATATCAAAATCGGCAAATATCATGCATACTAGCATGGATAACTAGAATACGAAAACCGTAACAGTTTATACTGTGTCATGACAGTACTAATAATGTGTAGTATAGCATACGCGTCTGTGATTGTGTCACATGGAAATCATTATTAATTGTGTAAGTGTTCTATCAAGTGTGTTCGAATATCGATATCACAATCATCAACAATGCATCATGCATCTTTGTTAGTTGATGATTAATCACACGGATATATCAATCAATCGCATTAATATAACAACATCACTATCAAGCATGGCAATCCTACTGTTAGGAATATGTATGCCCTAGAGGCCATTATTGTATGATATAGTGGATGCTTGGACATATATATAGAGGACTTTCTTGCTCGACATGATAGTATACTATGTGGTTGCTCTTTATCTTAACATGTACACTTGTATTATTATACTGTCTTTCTGATACATGTTGATAAAGCCCTTAGGATGTTAGCTTGACTACCAGGACTATGATGCAGATCATACTACTGAGACTTGTGTAGTCCACAAGCACATCCTTTAACACTTCCTAGTCGAGGGAGTATCGAGACAGAGCATCGATATTCCAGAGTAGACTAGTGTGTACGTTTCTTGATTCTGTAGGGGGCGATGGTTGATCCCATATCCATTGGTGTTTGACATTAAAGATTATACACAGGTGCTCATTAGAGAATGGGTACACCGAACAGGACTCGCCGAGAACTCCTAAATGGTACTGTACCTATTGTCAGATAGCAATTCTCTGGTGCCACTGGTACAGGTTAGTCTGTAGACCTGAGATCCTCATAGTGTCTTGTGTGTTTCCCACTGTGCTTTGATTTCCTCCCTACCACGGCTCAAAGGAGTCGTGCAAACAGGTGGATTTTGGGTACAATCTCGAGTCACATGGAGGCAGTAAGCGATAGGAGGGGTTTCTTCTCTCCCAGTATTGGGAGTTGATGTTGTGCTATGCTCGATTGTCTATAACAGTAAGTCCCTGGCCAGGGCTGATGAGATTTACTGGTAAGTGTTATCAGTAGTTTCTCAAACCGTTATGAGCCATACATCGGCATGACTTATCAAGTTACTGGGGTCTGATGATTCCACCCATAGACTCGATATGCGACATATCAGACGAAGAGACCGGACTGTACGGTAAGTGTTACTTATAGGTTTCATGGGAGTTTGGACAAGCTTGCTTGTTGATTTTCTATTTGCTCAATACTTGGGTAGCCGGTACGTCCAGCTAGTACCGCTGACGGCTTGTGGGTAACTGATGTTATCATTACCTTCTGCTAGCGTATTGACGAGTTTTTAGAATCCCATACAGAACTTTCCTAGTTCAAGTGAAACGATGTAGGGCACATATGTTGATATGTGCGAGGGCCTAATTAAATACGAATATGTGATACCGTATTCTAATCTGGTGGTTATTTGATATCAGTTAGGTTATATGTGATATAACCGGATTATTGAATCAAGTATTGATTTAATAATATGATATATATTTATATTTGATATAATTATATATTAACTAATATTATTGTTCACTAATTATTTTCTTTTATATATATATATATATATATATAATGAAGCATGGTTTGATTTTCTATTTTTAGAAAATAGAAATGATGAGGTGGAAAATGGGAGATATTTGAGGAATGGGTAAGCATAGGTTTTTTCATTTGTTTATTTATCTTGACTCGCTATTGAAGCATGGTTGGAATTATTTATTTGAATATATTCCATACTTCAATAAGTGAGGTCAAGTGAGAGTTATTCATGCTAGCTCATTGCCTTAGCCATTTTCTAGAGTTCATTTGCTTCACTCTCTCTAGCTCTCACCATCTCCTTCTTCCTCCACCTCAAAGCCATAAACCCTCACATGTAATGTGAACCATATGGCTTTAGATCAAACCTAGTGAGCTTAGAACCCCTACTTCACTATTATACACTTGATTAGCACTTAAGTTTAGGGTGTTTCCTTTACTAAAGAGAGTTTAGTGAAGAGATAGCTTGGATTAGAGAAATTTCGGGTGAATCATCTTTGCCACGAAGATCACGAAGCAAGCTCGTGCACTTCTTCAAGTGGAGCCTAGAAGAGTCGTAGGGACTACTACCTGGAGTTTTAGAAGAGAAGGACACGGTCTACAAAGGTTGTAATATCTTTCTCTTAGTGTAAAGTTCTTTATATAGCATGCTTAACCCTAATCAGCTAATTTGATCCTTAGTTAGTGTAGCTTAGCACCAAGAAATTTTTAAAATTGAATGCTTGATGACGGTTTAAACCTCATGGAGGTGCTAGGGTAGACTTTCACCAACAATTTCATTGCAGTATCAATGATGTGTAATGTAACATGCGCGTCTGTGATTTGTGCAACATAGCAATTATTGATAATTGTGCAGTATTCTATCAGTGTATTCGTATAAACATAGCAAACACAACTAGCATATGAAGCTAGTTAGAGCTAAATGTATAAACATAGCATATATAATAAGTAATCGAAGCGCAAGCGTAAAAATAATTATAACATGAACAAGCGTTAAATATAGTTACATACTTACGAGCTATACGGTTATAGTTTAAAACAAAATGAAACGTTGTTTTGGAAATAAGGAAGCCGCGGTATTATTAAAATAGATATTAATTTGAAATTAGTAGCGCATTCTTGACAGTATCATTTAAAGGTAGGAAACGAATCGTTGGTTTTTATAGCTTTTAACATTTCATAATGTCCTAATCGGGATTTAGCAAGACTCCACGAGTCAAAAATATCGTCCGCATTCGGTAATCTACCCTCATCACATCCCATATGGAATCTCTATCATACGATATCAACCAATCATCCAATCAATATAGTACGGACACCTAGTCGCGTACGGCACATAACAATAATCATATATATATATATATATATATGGGTAAAAAATTACACCCCTTTGCCAAAATCAAAAATTAAATTCAAGTTCAAAGTCAAAACCAAATTCAAAGTCAAAATTCAAAGTGGGCCAGGGCTTAAATCCGAGCCAAATGGGCCCGAGCTAGGTCAAGCCCAAGCACGAAGAGAGGCCGGCCAAAAGAGAAGAGGAGAAAATGAAAATACTAAATGTAATTTTTGTTTTTCGAATTAAACAGTCAAAAGCCAATTTTATAAAAGCACTGGGGCTATATGAAAAGATGTAGGCCTATATAAAACCCCCCCTGATGACTCAAGAAAAATAATTGATTATTCCCCAAAAGAAACCTAGGGTTTTTGAGCCGTTCTCTCTCTCGAAGGTCTTCTTCTTCTTCATACTTTCTTTTTTCAATTAAATCTAAGACAAATCCTTCCTCTTTTAAAAAATAAAATCGATTTTAGTCATTAATCCATTGAGAAGAGTACAGATCTTCCGCTAGAATCAACAAATGAACAATTTTTGTATCTCTTTCTTCATGATCCAACAAAGGAGAGGAAGAGGAAGAAACTCATGTGCGCACGTCCTGAGACTTCATAGAAAGGGGAAAAGAGCCCTTTTGATCTTTTCAAGTCAAAGTTTTTTTTTTGTGTTTGAGGCTGTAGCTCCATTGGATTTTGACCCTTACTTGCACCGTGCTATGTGCGCACCGTGCTAAGTGCATAGGCTACATGCGCACCACGTTAGGTGCACATCATGCCAAGTGCACACCGGCCCATATGCGCACCTCCCTAAGTGCACACCTTACTAGACCTTTTGGCCTATTTGAGACCCTTTGGCCCTCCATTCACGCACCTCACTAGGTGCGCACCTCCCTAAGTGCGCACCTCACTGGACCTTTTTGCCCGTTCGGGGCCTTTTGGCCCCCATCACTCTCATGCACCTTTCCAGGTGCGCGCCTCGATAGGGCCGCACCATTCCAGATGCGCATATCGACAGGTGCGCACCTTGCTAGGTGTGCATCTCGACAGGTACGCACCTCGTCACATGCATACCTCGCTATGTGCACACTTTACCACGTGCTCACTTTGCTAAGTGCGCACGTGGCACACGCGCATCCCTCACTTTTGTTTTTCTTGTAAATATTTTATCAAATAAAAATGAATAAAATAAACACGCCCAACACTCAAAAGCCTTCTCCCCTTAGAAAAATTTCTAACGGGGCACCGCCCAGCACCCCGCAAGAGGGCTTCTCTCCTCGGTCCCCTATTTAGGCAGCGGGACCCCCGTAAACTCTATGAGGCCTCCGATATGCCCAAAAAAACCCTCAGGACACACATATATGCATGCTGCACATTAAGTTCGCATGATCCATTTGACCTGTTAATCGAAGGTTCTCTCGCTTTCAAAAGCGAGGGGTAATTAATGGGAGTTTAGTCTGCGGTTGCTGAAAATTTGGATTCGCACAATCAATAAACCTCAGCTTGCCCTAGGCAGGAGGAATCTGAATACACCTGACAATTGACACGTATTCCTATCTTAATAGGGTGATGAAAAACACTCTACACACACACACACACCCCCCTAATAGCTATGACTTATAAACTAAATATCTAACTTACAAACTATCAACAACTTATAGTTATAGATAAGTATACGAGTTCGTATACAAGTTCCTAGTATATCATTATAGACTAGATATAGTTATAGGCTAAGTATATATAATATAACATGTTTTCTACTTAGTTTAGTTGTGGGGGTGCTATACGCCATCCACCCGACTTCCCCCATAGATATAGATCTACTCACCGACGCTCTTAGAGCTGGTCGAAACCTACGACCGCCTCGCCCTTCCTCACTATCTCGGAACTCCTCGTGATCGTACCTACAATTGAAAGCATAACACAACCGCATAATTATACAAATCGAAAACGACGCAACGAGTTACGCGCGCAAAGATTAGAACTTATGGTTAGCGTGTGCTAAATACGACAAAATACCCCCGACGTCGACGTATGAACGTCGAACGATCAAGTCAAGATATGAAAATCCAAAAACAAAGTTTAAAGACCGTAAAATATCGTCAATACCCCACCAAAATGCTTCCAGATTTTGATATAGGGAATCTGGGACAAAAAGAGATATACCAGTGCCTTAGTTATCAAGTGTGTGCTAACACCCAAAATCCAAAGCCTAACATGAAAACTTGGTCCATAAAATCCTTTTGGCCACGGCCTGGCCTTTGAATTTGGGCTCGTGCTCCTATGGTGGTCTCTTGGTTGTTCTATTGCTTCAAAAAAACATTATTTTATTTTACAGAGAATCCAATTAGCACCAAAATTCATTTGAACATAAAAACTCCATGAAATTCTAGTTTTTAAAACTTTAAAACACTTTGAAATCAAAGATCTTGCATTTAAATACCCTCAATTATCCCAAAAAACATGCAAACACAAAGTAACCCACACAAAATCCAATACAACACATACCCATATCAAGATTCAAATTTTAATAGGAAAACTGCACTTTTACATAACCAAACACTTTAAAACCTATAAAACTTTGTGAAAGGGGGGATCTTTACCATTTAGAGTGATTAAAAGAGAAGGTCCAAGCCCTGAAGATTCCCACTTGAAGATCTTGGAGTTTATGGTGGCTTCACTTGAAGTCTTGATGGGTTTAGATGAAGGATTTGGCAAATCCATGGGTTTAGATGGAGAAAGCTTAGAGTTTTAGTGGAGAAATGTCAGGGTTATGAGTTTGGGAGTTGTGATAATTTTGAGAGAGAGGAAAATATATTTTGCGAGGAGAGAGAATTGTTTGGGAATTATGAGAGGATGAGAGAAGAGGGTTAACATAATATGAGGGATAAAATGTTAGGATATGTGTGAGGGTATATCTAACTTAACATATTCCCTTCTCTCTCTATATATATAAAAAGTAAATCAAATACTTATCATCAAAATCCCATATCATTTCCCATAAACAAAGTACTTACCATTCCCAAAAAAATCGCTCATTTTCATTTTCTAAAAAATAAATATACATACGGATACCAATCAGAAAAACCCAAATCCATACTCGGTATTATTTTCGAAAAAACCGTAATATTCATATTTAAACTATAAATTAATATTTATAATTTTCAAAATATTGCAGCTGGTTGCAGTTTATTTTGGGGAATGAAGGGGAGTGGTGGAAGAAAATTTTTTAAATAAAGGTCACGTGCATAACACGTGATCAATTTTTCGCTCTCTCTTTTCAAAACTTAACAAAATTAAATTATAGGGTACTTAAGAGGTAACAAAATTAAAGTACATGGGGTTATTGAGTAAGGGAAAACGCTCAAGTAGGGGTTATTGAGTAAGGGAAAAAGCTCAAGTAGGTTTATATATATATATATATATATATATATATATATATATATATATATATATATATATATGAAACAAACATTAAGGGCATGTTTACACCTATTCTCTTCGATTAAAAGCCCGGATTTCATTTTCCCTCCGGATTAGAACAATCCTAAAAAGTATACCAAATTCTATTTTTCCATATTTCCTCCCGCGGAAAAAAAAAGTCTCAAAATAGCTCAACCACTGGATTAAAAAAATTAGCTCAGAGCTAATTTTTTTAATCCTGAACATTCTCTCCCACACTCTTTTCTAATCAAAATTCTAGTCTTTACTTTGATTTGCCCATAACCTCATCTTCAACCTCCCCCTTTCTAAACAATACCCCTCTTCATTTCTTTTTGTTTCCTCAAGACCAATTTCTACACACCGTTAGCTAAATTGGTCGTGATGCTGATCGGAGATGATGATCGGCGATCAAAAAGAGACAAACGAGGAGACTGAGCAAGGATTCAAGGCAAAAGAGATATAAAATTGAAGACGATAGACAGTGAGGATGTGTTTACCTTCGAGAAATAACCATGACGGATTAAAAATTTCTACATGCCGTTAGCTAAATTGATCGTGATGATGATCGACGATGAAGAAGGGACCAATGAGAAGACTGGTCAAGGCTTCAAGGCAAAAGAGATCAAAAATTGAAGGCGATGGATTTTGACGATGTGTTTTCCTTCGAGAAATAACCATGGATTAATTAAATGTACTCATAGAAAGAGAAATAAAAATTCAAGATGAAGAAAAATAAAAGTTACAGAAAATGAAAGGACAGGTGGAAGGGATTAAAATAAGATGCATTTTATTATTTAAATAATAATGAATCAATCTGTTGGGGTAAAAATTTACACCCCCGTTGACCGAGTCAAAGTCAAGGTCAACCCCAAGCCAGGTGGGCCCAAGCCCAGGTCAAGCGGGCCCATGCCCAAGTCGAGCCCGCGGCCAGCCTCCTCCATGCTAAAATATAGATCATGTAATAAATAATTTTTATGTAATTTTTTATACATGAATGTATGCAAAATGGGCATAAAGCCAATATTTTGTAAGCCCATGGCTTATGTGCAAAAAATGAAATGGCACATGAGCCATGGGATGGCTAAAATGCCATTTTTGTGAAGCCCAAGGGGCTATATGCAAATATGTAAGCCTATAAAAGGCAAAATGATGATGAATAAAGTAACACTTTTCATTCCAAAAAAAATTAGAGCTGAGCTCTTTCTTCCTTCTTCAAGGTTCCAAAACCTTCTTCTTTCTTTTGAATTAAATCAAGAGTTTTACTCTTCCTTTTTCAAAACTAAATAGTTTTCCACCACCAAACCCACAAAGGGGAACTTGGATCTGTCATCAGATCTTAAAAAGGAGAGATTTTGAGATTTCACATCTCTTGATCTTCAAGATCCAGCAAGCAACAGGAGGAAGAAGAAGAACCCCTTCCATTAACCCCCAAAAAAAGAAGAAAAACACATTCAGGAGTCCAACTCCTCTCTGATTTCTCTTCTGAGAAATTTTTTTAGGCTAAAAGCCTGTTGTGCCTCACCTGCGCGCTTGCGCAAGTGCGCAAGGCGCCCGCGTGACGACACGTGGCGCGCGCGCTTGCGCAACTGCGCAAGTCGCCCGCGTGCCGACACGTGGCGCGCGCGCTTGCGCAAGTGCGCAAGTCGCCCGCGTGCCGACACGTGGCGCGCGCGCTTGCGCAACTGCGCAAGTGCGCAAGTCGCCCGCGTGCCGACACGTGGCGCGCGCTTGCGCAAGTGCGCAAGTGCGCAAGTCGCCCGCGTGCCGACACGTGGCGCGCGCGCTTGCGCAACTGCGCAAGTGCGCAAGTCGCCCGCGTGCCGACACGTGGCGCGCGCTTGCGCAACTGCGCAAGTCGCCCGCGTGCCGACACGTGGCGCGCGCGCTTGCGCACCTGCGCATCCCTTGGATGTCTTTTCTCCCTCTTTTTGTGTACATATACACATATATACATATGTATACAAATTTATACATACACGTACTCCACGACACTGTCCCTGTTAGAAAAAAATTTCTAACGGGGCGCTGCCCCGCACCCCGCAAGGGGGCTGCTAGCCCCCTTGACCCCCAGCCCGCTATCCGGGTAGCGGGACCCCCGTAAAAACTCTGCGTGGCTCCCGATATGTCCAAACCCCCCTTTTCAAAACACAACACACGTACACTGCACATTGAGTTCGCATGACCAGTTTAACCCGTTAATCGGAGGTTCCCTCGCTCCAAAGGCGATGGGTAATTAACGGCAGCTTAGTCCGCGGCTGCCGGAGATTCGGATCCCCACAATCATTAAACCCCCGCCTACCCTAGGCAGGGGGAATCTGTAGTACGCCTGACAAGCGCTCGCGTATTCCCATCTCACTGGGGTGACGAAAAACACCCTACAGATTCTGGCACGCCCGGTGGGACCAATCTCTCCTCCCATATTTCGGGTTAAGCATTCATGCGAACTCAATCTATATACATGTCTATATTTATACTAAAATGATTCTTTTTCATGCAGATTTTCAAGCAATCACCTTCCGACGATGTCTTCGATGATGAACTCGGCTCCCGTCTCCTACACGATGAGGATAGACTCCAGGACGGTCCTTCCGGCCAGTCTCGGGCGACAATGGGAGGAGCCGCTGCTACCATTCGGCTCTATTATGTTCATACCAATTGGCGCCATCCCAGCTCCTCAAGCTCCAGCAACAGACAAACTGGTCTCGAAAGGCAGGAGGCCAAACGTGGTAGTCTCGAGGATGCCCCAACCCAAACGCAAGTCGGTATCTGAACGACTTTCCTGGGCCCCAGCTGGGGGCAAGGCCATCAACACCGACAAAGCAACAAGGCCTCTCGAGCAAGCTCCGGCGGTGCCCTTGACAACTGCTCGATCGGGTATCTTCTCAAACATCCCCATCACTCGGCCTATGGCGGCTTCCCGAAGAGAAGAAGCTTACCAAGCGCTTAAGGCAGAGAAGCTGAGGCAGAAGCGGCTCAGATATAGAGCCAACAAAAGGGCTAGGGCTCTGGCCATGTTAAAATTTATGAATTTCCAAAGCCCGGACCGCTCCGCGAAACCAGCTGCCAGTGGTGAAAGAATGGCTGAATGTGTTATCCACACTGTCTACATGGCCGGACATGAAGAAACGAACCCTCTTCTTCTTCACAGCCATGGTGATGATACGGTTGACGCTACCCAGCATCGGCTCGATCTAAATGATGAAGAGCCCGCTCAGGCTGATAAGCCAGAGGAGCCCGTGGTTCCTACGGAATGGAGCTCAGGCAATAAAGATTACCCGGTTGTCATAGCCGGAACTACAGAGCAAGCATTATTCCAATGGCTTCAAAGGCAATTTCAGGACAGGGATGAGAAGATGGCCGAGGTCTATTCCAAAGTCGACGAGCTGGCAAACGTCGTGGCAGATCTTGCGACCCAAGTCGCCCGATTGCAATTACAGCAGAATCAAATTTTGGCTCATGAGCCAGGGATTGATACCCGGGGGCAGCCAACTGATATCCCTTCCAACCTAAAAGCGGAGCGCCTTCGCGAGAAACGGCCGCAATCAGCATCCAGTCCCTCCGATACATACACCGGGGGGGAATCGCCTCTGAAAGAGAAGCTGGAAAAGGTCTATTCCTTCAAGAGGGAAAAGGTCCATAAGATATTCAGGGACGCCCTAAGAAACGGTCTGCAACTGCCTGTTCCAAAGAGGCCACAGGAAATGAACATGACCGGCAATCCCATATACTGCCCATATCATAGAGTGGTGGGTCATACCATCGAAGACTGCTATATTTTCAAAGATTGGGCAGAGGACCAATATAAGCTTGGAAAAACCTCACAATTCTCGGATGTATCGGCAAGCCACAGAGCTAGGTCATCAACCCAGCTCCGCCAAGATCAAAGTTCAAGGAGCTGGGATAAGCAAAGAGGACCGCCATGTCATTAAACTGGGAACAGTCGACCTCTAAGTCGTTAAACTGGGAATGTAAAAAAAAATGTAAATAAAAAAATGTGTAAATAAAAGAAAAATAAAGAAAAGCCGAAATGATGGGGCAACTCGCAATAAAAATCAGCGAGTAAAAATAAAAATGAAAACAAAGCCGAAATGATCGGGCAACCGCGAATAAATAGCCGAAATGATAGGGCAATCGCGACCTTCGCGATAAGAAAAGCTGAAATGATAGAGCAATCGCGGTAAAAAAAAAAAAAAAAAAAAAAAAAAAAAAAAAAAAAAAAAAAAAAAAAAAAAAAAAAAACGACGGCGAATGATGAGTCGCTCCTGGTACCATATTCCAGTGTAGCGATGCAGACGCCAACCAAAATCCAGTTTCCCAAAATTCTTCTGGCCCTACGGTTAGTCCCCAAATTGACCACCGTATACAATCCACGGGCTCAAATAATTCTCAGCATAGCCATGCCCTACCGCAATCATCAGTCCAGCGGTTGGTCTCTGCCCTCAGAATTATGCTCCATTGGGGAGACCCACTTATGTGTCCTGGCACCTCTGCTTCAGTGCTAGCAACGTTGATGCCGGCCCCTACCCCAAAAAAATTCCAAGCTCGCCATCAGATGACCTCTAAGTCGTTAAACTGGAAACAGATGACCTCTACGTCTTTAAACTGGAAACAGACGACCTCTACGTCATTAAACTGGAAACAGATGACCACCAAGTCTTTAAACTGGAAACAGATGACCACCACGTCGTTAAACTGGAAACAGATGACCTCTAAGTCGTTAAACTGGAAACACACGACCTCTACGTCATTAAACTGGAAACAGATGACCACCAAGTCTTTAAACTGGAAACAGATGACCTCTACGTCCTTAAACTGGAAACAGACGACCTCTACGTCATTAAACTGGAAACAGTAGACCCCTAAGTCTTTAAACTGGAAACAGACGACCTCTAAGTCGTTAAACTGGAAACAGATGACCTCTACGTCTTTAAACTGGAAACAGACGACCTCTACGTCATTAAACTGGAAACAGATGACCACCACGTCGTTAAACTGGAAACAGATGACCTCCAAGTCGTTAAACTGGAAACAGATGACCTCTACGTCGTTAAACTGGAAACAGAGGACTGCCACGTCATTAAACTGGAAACAATCGACCTCTAAGTCATTAAACTGGGAATGAGGTAAATCCACTCATGTGTCCTCACGATGCATGAGGAGAACAAACCTTCGTGAGATCCTTACGACTTACCAAGGAAAAACACACTTAGGAGTCCTCACGACTCTTAAGGAGAAAATACACCTGCGGGATCCTTACGACTCGTAGGGAGAAAATGCTTTTATGGGACCCTCACGGCTCATAAAATTGAAAAGTCTTAGGTGATAGGGATCCAAACCTGTTTCCTAAGCCATCGCTCCCCAATCCCCAAGTGGCGAATGATGAGTCGCTCCTGGTACCATATTCCAGTGCAGCGATGCAGACGCCAACCAAATTCCAAATCCCAATCCCCAAGTGGCGAATGATGAGTCGCTCCTGGTACCATATTCCAGTACAGCGATGCAGACGCCAACCAAATCCCAACTCCCATACCCCAACGGCGAATGATGAGTCGCTGCTGGTACTACATTCCAGTACAGCGATGCAGACGCCAACCAAATTCTAAATCCTATGTCCCAACGGCGAATGATGAGTCGCTCCTGGTACCATATTCCAGTGCAGCGATGCAGACGCCAACAAAGTCCCAAAAATTTTTATGGCCCTACGGTCTGGATCATACATCCTGCAAAACCGTATACAATCCACGGGCGTAAAACAATCCCCATCTCTCCAAAAAAAAAAAAAGAAAAAAAAAATTAAAAATAAGAGAACGGTATGTCCACAAGCAAAACGGGCACGGATGAAAACCCGAAAGGGCTCCGTGAGTAAAAACAGCAGGACTGCCGGCGAGTTTGTGAAAACCCGAAAGGGCGCAAACTCGTAAAAAAAAAAAAAGAAATGCACTCGCAAAGTCCTCTCGACTGTGTGAGGAGAAAACCCCTGCGTGAGATCCTTACGACTCATAAAGGAGCAACACACTTAGGAATCCTCACGATTCCTAAGGAGAAAATACACCTACGGGATCCTTACGACTCGTAGGGAGAAAATACTTTTATGAGACCCTCACGGCCCATAAAATTGAAAAGCCTTAGGTGGTAGGGACCCAAACCTATCTCCTAAGCCATCGTTCCCCAACGGGCAACGGCAAATGATGAGTTGCTCCTGAAATTATCCCAGTGCAGCAATGCAGATGCCAAACAAAAACCCCAATTCCCAAATTCTCTCAAAGACAGATGATGATTCGCTCCTGGTATCATATTCCAGTGTAGCGATACTGATGTCAACCCAAATCAAATCAAACCAACAACCTCTACGGCGGAATCATGCTCTGTCCCAGAATTTACCCCGTGTCGAAATCATGCTCCGCCTCGGGATATCTACCTTCCCTGCCGGAATTATGCTCCGCCTCGGAATCAAGTCAACCAGCGACACTCCGCGCCGGGGAAAAGTCCATCAGCGACACTCCGTGCCGGGGAAAAGTCAACCAGCGACACTCCGCGCCGGGGAAAAGTCCATCAGCGACACTCCGTGCCGGGGAAAAGTCAACCAGCGACACTCCGCGCCGGGGAAAAGTCCATCAGCGACACTCCGTGCCGGGGAAAAGTCAACCAGCGACACTCCGCGCCGGGGAAAAGTCCATCAGCGACACTCCGTGCCGGGGAAAAGTCAACCAGCGACACTCCGCGCCGGGGAAAAGTCCATCAGCGACACTCCGCGCCGGGGAAAAGTCCATCAGCGACACTCCGTGCCGGGGAAAAGTCAACCAGCGACACTCCGCGCCGGGGAAAAGTCCATCAGCGACACTCCGTGCCGGGGAAAAGTCAACCAGCGACACTCCGCGCCGGGGAAAAGTCCATCAGCGACACTCCGTGCCGGGGAAAAGTCAACCCGCGACACTCCGCGCCGGGGAAAAGTCCATCAGCGACACTCCGTGCCGGGGAAAAGTCAACCCGACACTCCGCGCCGGGGAAAAGTCCATCAGCGACACTCCGTGCCGGGGAAAAGTCAACCCGACACTCCGCGCCGGGAAAAGTCCATCAGCGACACTCCGTGCCGGGGAAAAGTCAACCCGACACTCCGCGCCGGGGAAAAGTCCATCAGCGACACTCCGTGCCGGGGAAAAGTCAACCCGACACTCCGCGCCGGGAAAAGTCCATCAGCGACACTCCGTGCCGGGGAAAAGTCAACCCGACACTCCGCGCCGGGGAGAAGTCCATCAGCGACACTCCGTGCCGGGGACACGTCAACCAGCGACACTCTGCATCGGGGAAAACGTCCAAGACACCCCGCATCAAGGGAGCGTCAACCAGCCGATACTCCGCCTCGGGGAAACGTCAAGCAGACGCTCCGTGCCGGGGGGCACACTCGACAACAGATGCTCCGCCTCTGGGAAACGTCGACCAGCGACACTCCGTGCCGGGGACACGTCTACCAAATCGCTTCGGATCAGAGCGTCGACCGTCTATGTCGCAAAAAGGGCAGTGCAGGCTCTCGCAAATTGGGAAACCAAATCGCTCCGGATCAGAGCGATCGACCGTCTATGTCGCAAAAAGGGCAGTGCAGGCTCTCGCAAATTGGGAAACCAAATCGCTCCGGATCAGAGCGTCGACCGTCCATGTCACAAAAAGGGCAGTGAAGGCTTCCTACAAGGCAGGAACCAGATTGCTCCGGGCCAGGAAAACGTCTACCACGGACACTCCGTCTCGGAGACGCGGCAAGCGGTCGACCGTCCACGTCGCGAAAATGGCAGTGCAGGCTTCCTACAAAGAAGGAACCAGATCGCTCCGGGCCAGGGAAACGTCTACCACGGACACTCTGTCTCGGAGACGCGTCAAGCGTCGACCGTCCACGTCGCAAAAATGGCAATGCGGGCTTCCTACAAAGCAGGAACCAGATCACCCCGTGCCGGGGGCACATCGACAACAGACACTCCGCCTCGAGGAAACGTCGACCGTCCACGTCATAAAAAGGGCAGTGCATCCCAAAAAAGTGGGAACTAAGGCATGGTCGCCTCCACTTGAAAGAAGATCCATCAATTTCATGCACACGACTCAAATGTGCGAGGGTGTGCATTTATTGATGGGAGGGCACTTTGTTGGGGTAAAAATTTACACCCCCCGTTGACCGAGTCAAAAGTCAAGGTCAACCCCAAGCCAGGTGGGCCCAAGCCCAGGTCAAGCGGGCCCATGCCCAAGTCGAGCCCGCGGCCAGCCTCCTCCATGCTAAAATATAGATCATGTAGATAAATAATTTTTATGTAATTTTTTATACATGAATGTATGCAAAATGGGCATATAAGCCAATATTTTGTAAGCCCATGGCTTATGTGCAAAAAATGAAATGGCACATGAGCCATGGGATGGCTAAAATGCCATTTTTGTGAAGCCCAAGGGGCTATATGCAAATATGTAAGCCTATAAAAGGCAAAATGATGATGAATAAAGTAACACTTTTTCATTCCAAAAAAAATTAGAGCTGAGCTCTTTCTTCCTTCTTCAAGGTTCCAAAACCTTCTTCTTTCTTTTGAATTAAATCAAGAGTTTTACTCTTCCTTTTTCAAACTAAATAGTTTTCCACCACCAAACCCACAAAGGGGAACTTGGATCTGTCATCAGATCTTAAAAAGGAGAGATTTTGAGATTTCACATCTCTTGATCTTCAAGATCCAGCAAGCAACAGGAGGAAGAAGAAGAACCCCTTCCATTAACCCCTCCAGAAAAAAGAAGAAAAAACACATTCAGGAGTCCAACTCCTCTCTGATTTCTCTTCTGAGAAATTTTTTAGGCTAAAAGCCTGTTGTGCCTCACCTGCGCGCTTTGCGCAATGTGCGCAAGGCGCCCGCGTGACGACACGTGGCAGCGCGCGCTTGCGCAACTGCGCAAGTCGCGCCCTGCTATGGCCGACACGTGGCGCTGCGCGCTTGCGCAAGTGCGCAAGTGCGCAAGTCGCCCGCGTGCCGACACGGTGGCGCGCGCGCTTGCGCAACTGCGCAAAGTGCGCAAGTCGCCCGCGTGCCGACACGTGGCGCGCGCTTGCGCAAGTGCGCAAGTGCGCAAGTCGCCCGCGTGCCGACACGTGGCGCGCGGCGCTTGCGCAACTGCGCAAGTGCGCAAGTCGCCCGCGTGCCGACACGTGGCGCGCGCTTGCGCACTGCGCAAGGTCGCCCGCGTGCCGACACGTGGCTGCGCGCGCTTGCGCACCTGCGCATCCCTTGGATGTCTTTTCTCCTCTTTTTGTGTACATATACACATATATACATATGTATACAAATTTATACATACACGTACTCCACGACACTGTCCCTGTTAGAAAAAAATTTCTAACGGGGCGCTGCCCCGCACCCCGCAAGGGGGCTGCTAGCCCCCCTTGACCCCCAGCCCGCTATCCGGGAGTAGCGGGACCCCCGTAAAAACTCTGCGTGGCTCCCGATATGTCCAAACCCCCTTTTCAAAACACAACACACGTACACTGCACATTGAGTTCGCGATGACCAGTTTAACCCGTTAATCGGAGGTTCCCCTCGCTTCCAAAGGCGATGGGTAATTAACGGCAGCTTAGTCCGCGGGCTGCCGGAGATTCGGATCCCCACAATCATTAAACCCCCGCGCTACCCTAGGCAGGGGAATCTGTAGTACGCCTGACAAGCGCTCGCGTATTCCCATCTCACTGGGGTGACGAAAAACACCCTACACAATCAAGGATTAAGCATTTAATGCATATTCCTAATCTCAAGTTATCCAAACATGCATAAGATTTAAAAATTTCACTAGGAATGTTATTTTTGGAATGCCTATACATTCCAAAATATTATAATTCCAAAATAAATTTTCTGAATTTTAATCCTAATTATCCAAATATGCCCTAAGAAAAATAAATAAAAGTAGGTAATTTTTAAGAGGAATAGATGCAAAAAATTCCTTTATACGATAAATATAATTTAAAATTTATTTCTATAACTGCTAAAGTTGAAACGGAATGACGGTTTCGTTTAAACTAAACCGTAACTGAACTTTGTATGCAAAGTTGCAGTTTCCTAAAAATAGGATATTGCCAGTTTAGAGTCGTCTGTGTCAACAACGTGGTTTTAAATCCAAAGTTTCATTTAAAAGTAGGATCTAGAAAAGAAAGCAGCTTGAAAATTTATGAAACTCTAGCCTTTTTGGAGTTTTTAAAAATAAGGTTTTGATCGCTTTTAACTTTTTTTTATTGGCATGTAGGCCTCGCCACCGATGCATACATACAACACACTCACACACAAAACACACACATCAGGGGACCCAAAAATTTGTTGTGATTTTTTTACACGTGATTCTCGAAAGAATCAAAAACCACACAAGAGATCGCAGAGGTAACCGAATGAAGATCGCGTGCTTCGAGATCGGATAAAAAAGGTCTAACTAACAACTACTGAACCACAATATAAAAAGAACACACCAAACAAAAATATACAAGGTTTACCCCAGGTTTTGTCACAACTTGTATCTACTCATGCATCCGCGACGAGAACCTCCACTTTGAGAAAGAATTACACGAGATTATACTGACTTCTCACTCCTCATATATAAAGAAATACTCTCTTTCTAAACCTCTCACTACCCACAGCCAAACTTTTCGTCTCTCCCACTTAAATAATACTATAGGTTAATTAAAGAATTATGGATACATCAAACCTTTGAGAACACCTTATATTTATAGGATAAAATCCCTCATAATTTGAGTAGGATTCAGACTTAAATTTACCAAAACCAACGACTTGCAAAACTCGGTCCATTACTATGCACCCGCGCCCATTTCTTGCGCCTCACACGGCGCCTCCACACTCGCCATGCGTCCGCACATCAACGCTCGCACGCACTGAACTCTGTCCGCATGGGCTCGCCGTCGCTTATTCCTGCTTTGCACAAGCCCATGCCATTAGGCTCCACTCCCGCCTAGGCCCTCTTTCTCACGTAGCTACCTGTGCTTAAAATCAACAGAATTTATACTGAAATCATTAAATTGTGGTCACTTTTCCTTCTAAGGATTGAACATGCATTCTCCTTAGAAGAGGAAGTGTCATATTAATTAAGCTATTGCTCAATTTTTTTACAAGAAATGAAGACTAAAATGCCTCCGTGTTTCATTAAAAGAAAATTTTAACGAAACTAGTACAATAATAATAGGCTAAATTGCACAAATGTACCCATGAAATTTCAAGTTTTTTGTGATTGATACCATGAACTAATTTAATTACAAAAAAATAGCATGAACTATCACTCCCTGATTGCAACTAATACCATTTTACTACCACGTCAGCAGTATTTTGAGTTATTTTCCTATTTGACCCTTCTAAGATTTCTCACTCAACCCCATAACCTTCAATTTCAAGAAAGAAAAAACATAAAAAGAAAAAGAAATAGAAAGAAACAAAGCATTCGGATGCAAACCAAGGTTCATGGTATCTATTTGCAATTATTAAATTTCATTGTATCCATCACAAAAAACATGAAAGTTCATGGATACATTTGTACAATTTAGCCATAATAATAAGAAAAAGAATGTTCATGGTATCGATCGCAAAAAAACATGAAAGTTCATGAGTACATTTATGCAATTTAGCCATAACATGAAAGTTCCAGTTTCTAGTCGGGCGTCATTACCCTTCGCCAATCGGACTCCACATCGTTGATTGGGCATCCTCCTCTTTGTCGAATCAAACTCCATGTTTTCGATCGGGCATACATCCTCTTTCGCTGGATCGGATTCTGCTTCCTTGATAATGCATTATCCCCTTTTGTCGGATCGAACTCTGTGTTCTCGATCGGGCATCCATCTTCTACACCAGATTGGACTCATGTTCTCAATCGGGCATCCTTCCTCTTCGCCGGATCAGACTACTCGTCCTCATTTGGACATCCTTCTTGTTCGCCGGATCAGACTTCGCTTCCTCGATCAGGCATCCATCGTTTTCTCAGGATTAGACTCAACGTCCTTGATCGGCCATCCTTCCCTTTCGCCGGATAGGGCTTCTCGTCCTTGATCGGGCATCCTTCCTATTCTCTGGATCGGACTCTGCATTCTTGATCAGTCATCCATCCTCTTCGCTGGATCGGACTCTGCGTCCTTAATCAGGCATCTTCCAACAAAACCATTAAATTCAGCTACCTCATCGCCGAAGCCAGCCATTCCTAATCAGATCCGTTCACCATTCATCGTATCGACCCCCCCCCCCCCCACACCATCGGATTCGTCCACCTTATTGCCGAAGTCGGCCATTTCTAATCAAATCCGCTCATCGTTGAGCAAATCTTGCCTCCACACCGCCAGATTCGGGGCCTCCCTCAATCGGATCTGGCCATCTTGTTCTATGTATTTTCAACTCCCCCACCTTGTTATATGTATCTTCAACTCCCACGAAAAAAAGAGAAAAAAGAAGATAATAGAGACCTGGGATGGGGGAGCTCGAGCTCCCCAACCCCAGGAGAAGCTCGAGCTCCGGCGAAGCTCTGACGACTACTTGTTTTTCTAGGGTTTTCTAAAGTTTGTTGTTTCTCATTCAGCGGCTCTTTGATGTCTTAGTTGATAAGTAAAGGGATTGTTTGTGCCAATTGTAAGAAATTTATGATTTATATTTTTTAATCATATGGCATGATTCATAATATTATAATCTTATATACATACCAACATGAGTCTAAAGAAACATACATTGATACCATGATTTGAAAAATAAGAATAAATCAGTTACATTGTTCTTTCTTACCTACTCTATTTTCTTTAGAGTTTTCTTGATGGATAGAAAAACTAATAAAATCCTTCAATCAAGGAGTTGTGGAAACTACCACAGAGAGTTATTGAAACTACCAAGTGGTTTTAGAACAATCGCTTTATTTTATGCGCAAAATTATATATAATAGGATATAGAGTCAATAAGGTTTTATATCTAATATTCTCCCACTTGACTCTAATCATCCTATTAAAGATATAATATTGTTGCAACTATATGTAACAATCCTGAAATTCCTGTACAAAAATTTCTTGTTATTATACAGAAAAGGGTATTACAGTCTGCATAAGAGTTATATGTTATTTTTGTTAAATAAAAGGAAGAAGTAACTTGTAACTTACTGTTAAACCCTCTACTCTGCTACAACATAGCCTGTGTGTTAGAATCCCATCAGACCCAATTATTTTTTTAGATTTTTCTTTTTAATTTTTCGGAAGCCTAAGAGTTGCAAATGCAATTCACGGAGAAACGAAAAGTTGCAGAAAAATCAAACATGCTCAAAAAGGAGTAAACAGTGATTAAAAATGGCGGCACAAATCTTGAGGCGATTGCTCAAGATCCGACCGCCCGTTTTCAAGATTAGACTGGCGCCGACAGGTGAGATGGTCCTGTTTGTCTCCGTGCTTTGCACACTAGTCCCTTCCACTCTCCTCAAATTCCCTGCACTGTTTGATTTCCCTGCAATTAAACAGTGACCATTCAATTCACCATTTAACACCATTTTAATTCTTTTAATCCAAATTTTTATTCCCAAACCCTAAATTCTTCATTATAAATACCACCCTATACCCTAACTAACCTCTATTCTGAAAATTTTTATCAAAATTCTCCCAAAAGTTTCTAAGTGCAAGTGGAGTTAGCAACTAAGCTTTTTTCATTGAAGATCGAAATCGTTTCCGGAGTTTCTGTGATGCCACAAAACCCCCTCTCTCTTCTTTAACCTCTTCCCAATACTACACAACGAGTAAGTTGCTCTTCTCTCTTTTTGTTTCAACTCAAATCAATTTCTAAAAACATATCGGTAAAGTGGAGTTAACTCCGATATATGTAATTTTAACCTCTTGAACTCCCAAGATAGTTCAAACTAACTTTCTCACACCATTCGTAACCTTATTTGCAATCATTTAGATTTTAGTTTAATAAAGTTTTCATGAGAAATAATCAAATAACGAACTTTTTCATTAAAATACCATGAACTTTAGTATAACCTTTCTGGATAACTAGTTTATATACCTTTAGAAAAACTCCACGGGGTAACGACCTACTCCACGCACACACTATGGTTTCATAGCACGGTATTCTAGATCTATGGTGCATTTAAAGAATAACTTTTCATTTAAATACCACACATTTTCAGAACGGGTTTCTTTTAATCGGTATTTTTTTAATCCTTGGCAATTACGCCTCTACAACTCTCGTTAGGGGACCCGCTAGTAGATGGTGCAGATTATCATACATTCTTGGGACAGTAGAGCGAGATGCAGAATTCATCACGGATTATTCAGTCTCGAAAGGAAATAAAAATGCGGTTTTTAAGAAATACGACTTTTCTAAATAAAAACTAAATTTTGGAAAATTATATACAACTATGAATTCGTATTTTCAATAAAAAAAACATATATTAAAACTATATTTTTTTTTAAATGAAAGATTAGAATTTTTAATAAAATTCCATCAAGTTTCCAAAAGAGTAAGTTTTCATAAAAATATCATAAACTTTTAAAAGCTAGGTTTTATCACCAAAACACCACAACAATAACAATTAAAATACATGTTCATGAAAACCCTAAACATTATAAATCACCCTCGAGGTTTTTTTTTAAAAAAATATTAATATATTTTTATAAAAACCTCTCGAGGAATAGAACAATATAAACAAACAATATTAAGGACTCTAAATTAATATAGGTTTAAGCGGTATCATTTCTCTTAAACCTCGGGGAGCCGGAGAAAGTGAGTGCTTGCCTATTCAGGTTAGACAATTTAACGGAGTAATCAAATAGCAATTGTCTTGGAAAAAGACAAAAATCCTACCGTCCATGTGCAGCAGTTGCCGTTTTCTCCCGAACATAAGATTTTTAACAGTTTAGAACAATCCATATGAAAAAGACCTGAACTCAAATCTAAATTTGAACTCGAACTCAAATACAAACTCGAACTCTAACCCAACTCGAATCTAAACCTGAACATGAATTCGAACCCAATTTACTCGAAGTAACTTGACTCGAACCAAGATTCCAATGGAGTTTCAGGAGTCTCGTATTAACCTCTTTTTATTTTACTCGAATATCAGTCGGGTTGACTCATCCACAGCCTAGAGCTCCGTTGCTAACACATGAAATGGGCCCGTGTTTCCTTGCTCCTGGAGCCCCACTCTTAAGCTTGTGAATACTTCTACGGCTGCGTCGACATTCACACTTGAAACTTAACGTTAATATAGTGACCATATAGAGACCTATAGTACATATTTACTCATGAACATATATTTTTACTCTTCCTATATATATATTCTACACTTGTCATTCTTTTACTCTTACTTTATCCTCAGGACTTACCAAGCGCTAGTTCGCTGACGGGCATTCCACCCACTTTTCTTCTCTTGGAATGTTCGTCAGATACGGTCGAGACGAAGGATGTGGAGGCCACAGAGGAGGACTATAACCAGATCTCTATTCGGGACTAGCTCAGCTTCACTTTCCTTCAGTTTGTGTATGCTACATGTTTAGGCATTTTCTTTTATTGTATTTACATTCCAGCTGAAACTCATGTACTTGTAAATATTGGAAGTTGAATGTAAATAAAGATATTTGTTGAAAATTTTTACAGTCTCCATTTTTTCTTACATTGTGTATTATTGTTTCAATACGCTTAGTATATTTATTTAGGAAATGGCCTTATCTGGATAAATATGACGTGGGCTTGCCACGTCACCGTTCCCGTCTACTGGGAAGCGGGACGTGACAGGTTTTTGTTCCCATGCAGGTTAGTTCTGCATGAAGTCGTAAATAATATACCATAAGATTAATGAATTCAACAAACATTTACATTCCTTGCATTTCAAATTCCTTGAATTTATCCTAACCTATCTTTTATATCAAGGTGATGGACTCTCCGAACAATACCAGCACAAACGTTAACGGCAATACTCCACCGCATACTCTACCACCACCACCTACCATTGCAGCTTATATCAATGAGCAAACAGTACTTATGGAGGCTATTAAGAGCCTATTAGAGGGCCAGCAGCAGCAGACTTCTATCCTTATGAAACCGCCTTGAGGCCGAGGCACCCGGAGTTAAGCAGTTTCGGGCACTGCACCCAAAAAACTTCTCGGGTAAGGAGAGCCCACTTGAGGCAGAAGAATGGGCTCAAGCGATCGAGGTTGATCTGGCAGCAACTCAAGTGCCAGATATTGTCTGGGTGAGAGTTGTTAAGTTGCAACTAACCAATAACACCAGGGTATGGTGGAAAGCTGACGAGAGCCGTCTAGCGCAATCGATAGAATGGAGAACATTCCGAGACCTCTTCGATGCCAAGTACTTCCCAGAAACTGCCCGCTTTGACACGGAGCCAGCAATTCATCCTTTTACAGCAAGGCTCGATGTGGGTCAAGTCGGTGATGAATATAATACTGAGTTTTACCATGCTCAGCAGGTAAGTTATAGTTTCAAATTCAATTTTCCGATCTCACTCACAATACTGCTAACACAAGGTCGTAACAGGTCTGTCGCACATCTTATTCCCACTGTTGAGATCCAGACACGATGATTTCAGCAAGGGTTGAATCCTGAAATCCAAGCTGCACTCGCTACAGGGGATTTCCCAACCTAGGGGCTTGCTTTGAAGGCCGCTCGACACTATGAGACAGTTGTGAAGAAGAAAGGCAGGCCGCATACTGCTGGTGTGAAACGCCCTGTGCACCAGATCACAGGAGGGGCCTCTTCCAGGCCAGCTTTTAACGGACCATCTCGGAGGCTAATAGGTTCGTTCGCCAACAAAAGGCCAGACTTTTGCATCTACTGCAAGAGAACATGGCACCTTGTGAAGAACTTTCATAGGACAAACAATTTGTGCTTGATCTGTAGTTCTTCTACTCACGCCATCGGAGCATGCCCTTAGAACTAAGGACATAACAACCCTCCGGTTAGACCGGCGATCCAAGCTCCTCCTACCCAGTTAGCTTTACCAGCTCCAGCTCCCCGTACTCAGACCGTTCAACCCCAACGCCGAGTGTTTAACCAGGCACGGAAGTAAGTGTCGCGACGCCAAGCATTCATATGTCGGTCGAAGAGGCCGAAGCTACGGGTCAGGTTATCACTGGTAAATCTCTTCTCTATTCTCTTTCAAGTCCTTTCAATTCATAGAGATCTTACATCTATTATACCTAAACATATCCCACGCGACTTAGGTACAATCTTAGTAGCCTCCCTACCTGCACTCGCACTCTTCAACACTGGGACATCATATTGCTTTATGTCGCAACGGTTCGTCTGAACTCATGCGATCCCAGTTAAACCGCTCGTATCCAGCTGGAATGTCAGTTCAGGGAACGACATTCTAAAAGCAACTTAAGGATACGATCTGTGTCTAGTGGTCGTCTGCAGTCGAGAATTCTATGCAGAATTCAAGGTGCTGGACATACCGAACTTCGACGTACTCTTGGAAATGGACTGGCTAGGAAATTTCTTCGCTACCATCAACTATCGCTAAAGGAAGGTAGTGTTTGAAATACCAGATCACCCAGTGTTCTACTTCAAAAGCGGATACCGGACCTTGGAACCGAACGTCTACAGAGCGAAACCAAAGAAGGCAGAGATTACAGTGTTGCAAGCGGAAGGATCGAAGCCAGAGGTAGTTCGAGAGTTCGAGGATGTATTCCCGCAAGATATATCAGGTTTGCCTCCCGAATGAGCTCTTGAATTCAACATCGATTTACAACCCGGCTCACAACCAGTAATAAAAGCTCTATACCGATTAAGTCCGGAAGGGTTGAAGGAGATCCGTGTTCAGTTGGACAAACTTCTGAAGAAAGGTTGGATCCATCCCAGTACTTCAAGTTGGGGATCTCCGGTGCTACTGGTAAAAAAGAAGGAAGGTACCTACCGGATGTGCATGGATTATCGAGCTCTGAACAAGGTGACAATTAAGAACAAGTATCCACTACCCGCATCGATGACCTTTTTGATCAGTTAAGTGGAACTTGTGTCTTTTCAAAGTTAGATCTTCGTTCATGATATCATCAGATGAAGGTCAAGGAGTCTGACATTCCGAAGACGACATTTAGGACTCGTTATGGTCATTATGAATATCTCGTAATACCCTTTGGGGTGACCAATGCACCTTCCATCTTTATGAACCTGATGTACCAATTTTTCCGAGAGTACTTAGACATGTTGTTGTTATCTTCATCGACGACATCCTAATGTATTCAAAGAATCGGAAAGAGTGTGCCGAGCACTTACGGATTGTCCTAAAGACAATACGACAATATCAGCTCTACGTCAAGTATAACAAGTGTGAATTTTGGTTAGATCAAGTCGGATTTCTCGGACATATCGTTTCAGGCGAAGGAATCTCTGTGGATCCAACTAAGGTGTCAGCTGTCAGCGAATGTCCGACACCAAAGATGGTGAAAGATCTAAGAAGTTTCTTAGGCTTAGCAGGATACTATCGACGATTTATTGAAGGATTCTCAAAGATCGTAGCACCCCTGACCAAGCTCACACGTAAAAACAAAGCGTTCGTGTGGTCAAAAACATGTGAGAAGGCTTTTGTAGAACTCAGGTCGAGTTTAACCTCTGCTCCTATCCTCATAATACCGGATCAATCTGGTGGATTCGATGTACATTGTGATGCATCCGGTAAAGGATTAGGATGTGTTCTACACCAGCATGCAAAAGTTGTTGTTTTTGCATCAAGACAATTAAAAGTTCATGAACGCAACTATCCAACACATGATCTAGAACTGGCAACAATGGTCTTCGCACTCAAGATTTGGCGCCACTATATTTTGGGAGAACGAGTGGATATATACACTGACCATAAAAGTCTTAAGTATGTATTTACTCAGAAAGAACTCAATATGCAACAGAGAAGATGGCTAGAACTAATGGCAGACTTCGATATCAACTTACAATATCATCCTGGGAAGGTGAGTGTAGTTCCTGATACATTTAGTCGCTAGCCATTAGTAATGAACCTCACCGCTCAGTGGGAGCTACAGCAAGAACTGCATGGATTGGGGATTGAAGTAGTTATGCCAAGTAACGCTTCATATCTAATGAACTTACAAGTCCGGTTCACCCTTGTAAATCATATCAAGGCAACTCATGCAAATGATGCCAAACTACAAAGGATCCGAGAACAAGTAGAAAGTGGACCTCGAACTAACTTCATCATCCATGAAGATGGATCCTTGTGATATGGAAGCCGTTTATGCGTGCCGGTAGGCCTTGTTCGAGAAGAGTGATGAAAAAAACTCACAGCTCTCCTTATTCTGTACACTCCGGTGGCATGAAGATATACAAGGATCTACGGCAACACTACTAGTAGCATGGAATGAAGCGCGAAGTAGCAAGGAGCGTAGCCAAGTGTTTGGTGTGTCAGTAAGTGAAGGCTGAACATCACAGAACTGCTGGTCTACTTCAGCCGTTACCAATCCTGGAATGGAAATGGCAGCATATTACCATGGACTTCGTGACTGCACTCCCTCACAGCACGAAGGGTAACGATGCGATTTGGGTTATTGTGGATCGACTCCCCAAGTCGGCTCATTTTATTCTATTTCGAGTTGGCCAGTCAACTGAGACGTTGGCAAGGAAGTACATGGAGATGGGTATAAATCTAAAATAAGATTTAAACCTTCAAGATGTACCATACTTGTCTTGATACCCATAAACTCATGCAAGAGATCGTGAGATTACATGGAGTACCTGTTTGCAACATCTTCGATCGTGATAAAAGATTCTGATCACAATTTTGGCAGAGTTTGCAGGATAGCCTGAAAACGAGTCTAAACTTCAGCATGGCATACCATCCACAAACGGACGGACAGTTTGAGCGAACAATTCAGATTCTGGAAGATATGCTGAGAGCCTGTATGTTAGACTTCGGAGGTTCGTGGGAAGATCACCTACACTTTGTGGAGTTTTCATACAACAACAGCTACCAGGCAAGCATTGGGATGGCACCATTCGCAGCACTCTACGGACGGAATTTTGTTCCCTGTTGAGTTGGGACGATGTTGGAGATCGTGAACTCCTTGGACCAGAGATGATTGCGGCAACTGTAGTTGTGGTCCGCAGGATCAGGTAAAGGATGCACATAACCCAAGACCGACAGAAATATTGGGCAGATGCAAAGCGTCGACACTTAGAGTTTCTACTCGGAGAGCATGTATTCTTGAAGATCTCTCCAAAAGAGGAGTGATACGTTTTAGCAAGAAGGGTAAATTAAGTCCAAGATACACATGACCATTCGACATACTCGAACGAGTTGGAGAAGTGGTGTACCGTTTAGAACTACCACCCTCATTAGAAGGAGTGCACAACGTGTTCCATATATCACAGCTACGACGATATATGAGCGACCCCAGCCATATACTTGATCACTCTGAACTCACGGTACAAACTGACCTAATCTGCGAGCAACAATCAGTTAAGATCCTGAACCGAAAGGTGAAGATATTATGGAACAAGGAGATAAACTTGGTCCGAGTGATGTGGAGAAAGGATTTGCTAGGATAATCAACTTAGGAAAGAGAAGAAGATATGCATACACGATACCCTTACCTCTTTGAAAATTAGTCTCTATGTAAATATAAATTTCGAGGAAGAAATTTTTATAAGGAGTGTAGAATGTAACGACACTGAAATTCCTGTACAAAAATTTCTTGTTATTGTACAGAAAAGGGTATTACATCATGTGTAAGAGTTATAACTTATTTTTGTTAAATAAAAGTAAGAAGCAAATTGTAGCCTACCGGTAAACCCTCTACACTGCTGCGACATAGCCTGTGTGTTCGAATCCCATCAGACCCAATTTTTTTTTTTGATTTTTCTTTTTAATTTTTCAGAAGCCCAAGAGTTGCACGTGTAATTCATGGAGAAATGAAAAGTTGCAGAAAAATTAAACATGCGCAAAAAAGAGTAAACAGTGATTAAAACTGGTGGCACGAATCTCAAGACGATTGCTCAAGATCCGACCGCCCATTTTCAAGATTAGGCCGGCATCGACGGGTGAGATGGCCCTGTTTGTCTCTGTGCTTTGCACACTAGTCCTTTCCACTCCCCTCAATTCCTCTGCACTGTTTGATTTCTCTTCAATTAAACACTGACCATTCAATTCCATTTAACACCATTTTAATTCTTTTAATCCAAATTTTTATTCCCAAACCCTAAATTCTTCATTATAAATACCACCCCATGCCCTACCTACTCTCTATTCTAAAAATTTCTCCTAAAAGTTTCTAAGTGCAAGTGGAGTTAGCAACCAAGCTCTTTTCGTTGAAAATCGAAGTCGTTTCTAGAGTTTCCGCGGCGCCACGGAACCCCCTCTCTCTTCTTTAAGCTCTTCCCGATGCTACACAACGAGTAAGTTGCTCTTCTCTATTTTTTCATCTCAAATTATCTTCTAAAAATATATCGGTAAACTGGAGTTAACTCCGATATGTGTAATTTTAACCTCTTGAACTCCCCTCATTAAGCAAGATAGGTCAAACTAACTTTCTCATACCATTCGTAACCTTATTTGCAATCATTTAAATTTTAGTTTAATAAAGTTTTTATGAGAAATAATCAAATAACGAACTTTTTCATTAAAATACCATGAACTTTAGTATAACCTTTCTCGATAACTAGTTTATATATCTTTAAGAAAACTTCATGGGGTAACGATATACCCCCCCCCCACACACACAATAATTTCATAGCATGGTATTCTAGATCTATGGTCCATTTAAAGAATAATTTTTTCATTAAAATACCACACATTTTCAAAACGGGTTTCTTTTAATCGGTATTTTTGTAATCCTTAGCAATTACGCCTCGGCAACTCTCGTTAGGGGACCCGCTAATGGATGGTGCGGATTATCGCACATCCTTGAGACAGTAGAGCGAGATACAGAACTCCTCACGGAGTATTCGGTCTCAAAAGAAAATAAAAATACGGTTTTTAAAAAATACGACTTTTTTAAATAAAAACTAAATTTTGGAAAATTATATAAAACTATGAATTCATATTTTCAATAAAAAACATATATTGAAACTACAATTTTTTAAAAATGAAATATTAGAATTTTTAATAAAATACCATCAAGTTTCCAAAAGAGTAAGTTTTCATAAAAATATCATAAACTTTTAAAAGCTATTTTTAATCACCAAAACACTACAACAATTAAAATACATGTTCATGAAAATCCTAAACATTATAAATCACCCTCGAGATTATTTTTAAACAATATTAATATATTTTTCATAAAACCCCCTCGAGGAATAAAACAGTGTAAACAAACAATATTAAGAACTCTAGATTAATATCGGTTTAAGCGGTATCATTTCTCTTGAGCTTCGGGGAGCCGGAGAAATGAGTGCTTGCCTATTCAGGTTATACAACTTAACGGAGTTATCAAATGTCAATTATCTTGGAAAAAGACACAAATCCTGCCGTTCATGTGCAGCAATTGCCGATTTCTCCTGAACATAAGATTTTTAACAGTTTAGAACAATCCATATGAAAAAGACCTGAACTTGAATCTAAACTTGAACTCGAACTCAAATACAAACTCGAACTCTTACCCAACTCAAATCTAAACCTGAACATGAACTCGAACCCAATCTACTCGAATTAACTTGACTCGAACCAAGATTGTAATTGTCATGACTCGCATATTACTCGATTCACTCGACTTCATTTTATACCTTTTGCAATCTATGATTTCGAACAAGACATTTCATAATCAACGAATCAAATCAACTAAGGCTATCTTACAATTATAATATATATTATACTCGAGGTGTTTGAGATAGTTTCTTGTGTGAATCCAACGGAGTTCCAGGAGTCCCGTATTAACCTCTTTTTTATTTTACTTGAATATCAGTCGGGTTGACTCATCCACAACCTAGAACCCCGATACTAACAAATGAAATGGGCCCATGTTTCCTTGCTCCTGGGCCCCACTCTTGAGCTGGTGAATACTTCTACGGCTGTGTTGGCATTCACACTTGGAACTTAACGTTAACATAATGACCATATAGATACCTATAGTATATATTTACCCATAAACATATACTTTTACTCTTCCTATATATATATTCTACACTTATCATTCTTTTACTCTTACTTTATCCTTGGGATTTACCGAACGCTAGTTCGCTGACGGACATTCCACCCACTTTTCTTCTCTTTTAGAATGTTCGTCAGATACGGTCGAGACGGAGGACATAGAGGCCACAGAGAAGGACTATAACCGGATCGCTACTCAGGACTAGCTCAGTTTCACTTTCCTTCAGTTTGTGTATGCCACATGTTTAGGCATTTTTTTATTGTATTTACTTTCCAGCTGAAACTCATGTACTTGTAAATATTAGAAGCTGAATGTAAATAAAGATATTTGTTGAAAAAATTTTACAGTCTCCATTTATTCTTGCATTGTGTATTATTGTTTCAATATGCTTAATATATTTATTTAGGGAATGAGTTTCTCTAGATAAATATGCCGCGGGCTTGCCACGTCACCATTCCCGTCTACTGGAAAACGGGGCGTGACACTATACTTTATGGCCAAATTAAATAGTTACACTTAGCAAATATTCTATCATTTCGAATTTTCAAACATGCATATGAAACTTTATGAGCAATTATTCAGATTCCAATTTTTTATTGCCTCAATTAACAGTAATCATATGACTTAAATTTATTGTGCACACCTTATTAATCATATACAAAATACTAACAACATCCATATGTCTAGACGTACAAATATATAGATCATAGAAAATGGTATACAACACTTAAATTCTTAGGAGTCTCATATTTCTTACATAACCCATAAATGGAATGACGCATATAAAATATTTTAGCCAATGGGTCAATAATTATGGACTCTATCTTTATGTGCTAAAAGCCAAATGTGTTCATGAAATTGATTTATAATCTTAGAATTTTATGTCGATATGCTTTTAATTGACTTTTTATATACTGTTGTTGGCAAACTAAGATTTGACATAGTAGAGGGTAAAGCTTTTAATATGTGTCAATTTCTTTAAAGCTTATGGCAAATTTCTCAATCATAACACTTATGAAAATCTCATAACAATATATAAATTTATTCCATTACCTCCAAACATATTTTTCTCATCATGAGTCGTTGTAATATCATTTTTCTATAATCTCATGCTTAAATATTTTTTATTATTGATGATATCTTTATTTCCAATGGCGCATCCAAAGTATCCATATTTTGGATAAATTAAGCTTTATGAGTTAGTTAATAACATGAGTGATCCACTTTAACTTTATTCTTTATGTCCTTAAAAAGGTAAAATAATTTCTCAAAATTTACGTACGAGAAAATTTATTTCCACCGAACTCAAAATTCTTAAATTTTATCATTGGATACATATATACGCATCATTACTATGATATCCTAAGTATATTAAAATAGATCGATGTCTACTTTTATTAGTAAATTCAAACTTTCTGTGGATAGAGTTTGCTAAATGCATGAATCCACTAATTAAAATATATTAAGATTAGCAATTTAATATCAAAATAGAAATATCTTTTCCCGCGGGCATAAGAAATTTCTATTCTAATATTTTTTAAGCCATCTTAATCTAATTAGAAGAAGAAGAAAACTATATAATAAGACTAGGAATATAATATCAGATAGACAATTTCTTTTCCTGTGGGCATAAAAAACCTCTATTCTAATATTTCTTAATGCTATTTTATTCCTATTGAATCACATAAATAATCACTTTCCTGTGGGGCCAAGTAATTATCTGAATAAAAATAATTGCAATATTAGATGTCGTCTAAATACAAAAAACAATTAATAACGTGATGTGAAGAAAACCGGCACATGAATTAGAATGTTGTGGCTACTCCTAACTCATAAAATAATTTTGTTGTGAATGACATCTAAATTTTAATCCATCATTTCAAATATATGTGATGAAAAAACACATGTTTATAAACACAATATTTATACTTGGTAGTATAAATCGATAATATATGTTAAGCATGAGAAATGATTTCCAATGAATGTTGGATCATCAAAAACGAATAAGTATATCAAAAGATATTGTTACTTTAAGATATACATAATGTATGGGAAACTTTATATAATTTGCAATTCATAAAATTCACCAAATATCACGTATAATCCATATAATATTCATATATGATAACTCTAAAATGATTATAACATAATAAGCAAGTTATATGAATTATTTTCACCTAAACTTTTATGAACTACTAAAAATAAGCATAAAACAATAATCTTGCATAATGAATTTAGATTGTTACAAAACAGTTCCTTGAAATTTGCAAAACAAATATACTGGAATAATCTGTAATACTGAAATCTACTATAACATTTTCAGTAAAACCCCTAGATTCAGTTTCTATTTAGATTTTTTGCAAACAAATCCAAATAATTACTAAAATTACATTCTATAATTGCATAAGAGATTAAATAATTGCAAAACAGTCCAAAATTTGCATAAATAATTTAGATCCGAAATTTGACTAAATAATATATTTTATCCAAAATAAAATGAATCAATTTTGCCTCTAATTCAAAAAATGGATTTAAACCACAAGTCAATATTGATTAAGGAAATGAAAGATGATGGAATATTCAAACAAATTTGAATATACATAATGATCAATAAACTTAATGAATTAATCGTAGCCTAGTCTCTATTGAGTATAGCATAAAAGCCAATAAAAAATAGAGTAAAGTATAATCAATTTTAAAATTTACACCAAAAAAAAAATATCATAACAAAATGTAAGGATTTAGAACGCTAATTTCTCAAGAAAATGGTCGAAACTAATAATCAAGGAGCAGAGCTATCTTTTCCTTACTAATAATATATACAAGTTTAAAACGCCTTTCACATAGGCTTAACAAGAGAAATATGGTTATAAAAGAAATGGAAAAATAAGAAACAAACCAAACAATTTTCAAGCGCTTTCTAATAATTTTCCTTTTATCTCTTTATTAGAGTTTGATAGACTCAACGAACCCATTAAAAACTTGACGGGTTCTTTTCTTTCTCGATATCATGGCCATCCTATGCCCGCGACGGTCTCCTCCGACAACACCGGAGGCATGATGCCGGAGGCCGGCCCCTTCAAGTCGCCGTGACGCCATTGCCGAAAAATTCAAAGAGAAAGAAAGAAAGAAAAATCTCTTTTCTTATAAATCAATGGAGAATTCGATTTTGATCGGAATTTATCCGAAATCAAACCATTAGGCTCTGATACCAATTGTAAGAAATTTATAATTTATATTCTGATTGATCGTATGGATTGTGTTTTGAAAAATATAATCATGACCAAAGAATTTATAACCGCAATCAATAACGGTGTAGTTGTAGCTCGTTAATGAGAACGGATCGTCCACTGAGATGCGAGGATTTATTCGATTTTGCTTTAGATAAGTCGAAAGAAAATATAAAAGAAAATTCAAGAAAATAAGATTTCAATATTTAATTGAGTTGTCATTTCAAGAAAATCAAGAACATGATCAAGAATTAGAAATCAAGAAATAGTCCAAAATCAATTTGAATTATCAAGAAAATGAAGAATAGCTTGTAGGATTCGATAGGGAATCGTAGTAATGAGGAATACTAAAAATTACTTATCTTATCTATTGATGAATTATAGCTAGAACGATGATGATGATGAATGAAGATTAGGGATCTATTGAATAAACTAGGTTTCTCCTTCACTATCTCTTATTTTTTCATTGATCATCATTCAAATCTAGCCTTTAGCAAAGAGAATTATCAATCATTTAATCCCTAATTTGCAACGAAATTATCAAGAATGGTGATCTCGCTCCAAATTAGGTTATTGATAATTCTTTTTCCTAAAGTTCACAATTCTCATAAGACTTAAGATTAGTTTAGGTTTTCATCACCATTTGATCTACCGAATTCCATCAAATCCTAAACAAGCGGAGATATCACTCACGCATCATGAAAATAGAATAATCAAGAATTAGAAATTTCATAATGCAAGAATCTAAAGAAAGCAAGACTAAGAGTAATGATCACCTTTATTAAATCTTCTTCAAATTTACACAATTTCTCAATTCGAGGTACAAGACTAAGCTCTCGATCACTCCTTTGAAGAGGTGAATTTGTCGTCGATCTTTGCGTGGCTCGATCGCCGTGAGACATGGATCGGTCGCGGATCTCTTGCTCTTGATGACGATCGGTGTTGCGATAAAGGATCTTCAAATGTCGTTACTTGATGAACTCTCAATGATTCTTGATCTTGATTTGAAATTGGATTTGAATTTAATTTTTGTGCTAGAATTTTACCACCATCAACAACCTTTTAACATTAGATATAGATCCCCTTTTATAGATCTCCAATCAAGCTTCTCTCATAAGCTAGGTTGTTACAAAGAGCCTTCTAGAATAAACTAGGTTGTTACAAGCTTGATCAACAAGCTAGGTTGTTACAAGGAGCCTTCTAGAATAAGATTGTTACGATGAGGCGTACTCAGCAAGCTAAGAAGTTGAGAAGAAACTTCTAGAGATTTCCCGACCCGCCAGGCCCTTGACTCGGCCACGGATCCGCGGTAACTCGGCCAACTAGGTCGCGGATCCCTGGCCAAATAGTGAGATCAGTGGTAGAACTTTCTGGTTTGTTCTTTAGATGGTCTTGGGGTCTTCTTCTGATATCTGAATCTTCTAATGTTTGCTTGGTTGCTACCAGTATTTGGTTATTTGGTTTCTGTATTATACCGGTAAATTTCTGATTCCTGTCATTTGGCCTGAATAATTTTCTGCACAAAATCTCAATGAAAAATGTGAGAGATATAGAATATTATGCATGGAGTAATAAACACACAATTTCCCTCCAGAATGTTGATTATGTATACAACACGTGGTATTTGATATTTTCCAGACGAATTTGTAATACGTGTTATATTTATAATAAACACCCTTAGATGATTAAGAAGAGTAAGAAAGTTGATGTGTTAATATCACGACCCGAAATGGCACGTGACTGGCACTTGAATCATATGAAGTCTATAGGACCCCATCTAATTCAAGTAAGCTAAGAAATCCCAGAAATCTAAACCATTTTAAGAAAGAAGTGAAGAAAACATGTTTTAAAGCAAGTGGTTTTAAATAACATAAGCCGAATATGCATTTTTAAAATCTCAAGTTTTTTCTGAAAATTTCGGCAGAGTTTCCTCTGTAAATACTGGCCCCAAAAGGGTACAACATGCATAATATGAATAAAGGCATCCCCAAGCTGGAGCTAGCTCTTTGTCAAACGACGATCACAACCACGCAAGCAATATAATATACAACGCCGAAATGCGAGGATCAAAACTCAAAAGGAAACTCAAAATCATCAAGAAAACCATACTAATACAACGCGCGACTCTAAGGTCGAAATAATACACAACTAGTTTTCTAAGTCTGAAATAAATATACAAGTCTGGTTGATGGAATTTACTAGATACAACTGAATAAAAAAAAGAGTACAATGGTGGTCACGATACAAGTGAACCCACCTACCGAAGCAATCACCCGAAAAAGGACAGTGTGCCAGCAAAGCCGCAACGAACCTGTACGGCAAAACCTGCAAGAAACTGTGGCACAACGGGGGTAAGTTGCCAACTCATGAGTAGAAAACATCACCGAGCAGAAATCGTATGTATGACTCAATCCTAGGTCAATACGATAAATAGTATATATCCTCAATATGATAAGGTCTGAAGCATGATAAGGTGGCAAAGGTAAACATCTATACATAAGTGTAATACCAAGTGCTCATGTCAGTGCCTCAGGTACAACATATCATAAATATGAGGTATGATCAATGTAATCAACATGAAATCAGTGTCAACAATATACTCAAGTCTATAAGTATGCGGATATCATCCAACTATGTAATCAATGCCTGTATGCATGTGGATCTCGTCCACGGGTCAACCAATGACACAACAACATCATGCACGTAAATATCATAAAAACATATGCATGAAAGTATGAGAATATAAATCAACGTGTGTCCCTCGCGACACATCAAAATCATGGAACCTGAGTGTCCAGTATCGACACTCGAAAACATCATGAAATCCGTGTCCAGCATCGACACGTAAATCCTCATATCTCGAGCTCCGTCAGTCCGGATCGGCCCATAACATCTCTCGACTCCGGTCGGTATCCTCCGGATAGCCGCTAAGTCCAACCAATCACCGGTAGGTAGTGGTCCCTCTACCAGGCAAACCGTCTGCTGCACAACAAATCCGTTCTCGCCCCGGGGTACCATACCGGGTCCACCATAAACCCACAAACGGATCATCCTCCTCCTCGAATCGGGTTTCTATCAAATGTCTCAAAACCGAGAAAACGCATGGTGGACGTACTGAAATATCATATCAAGAGAAACCGGGTTTTCAAACAATGCATACTTTCTTTAAATAATACCTAGGTTCTCAAATCCAGAAATCATACAAAATCCAAAACTCAATGCGTAAATCCATGTAATGTGATGTATGAAGCATAAAGTCGTATTATGAGCAACAAGGGAAAACCGCTCTTTTAAGTGGATCCAGTTTTGAAAATATAACATGCGGTCCCCAATTCTCCAAAATCATGCCAGTATCATCTATATATACTCAAGTGGTATGTACGCAAGTATGAATGTACAATATGCCTGTGCGCCAATATGAATGTACAAGTAGGTATATAGGCAAGTATGTCATGCAAGGAGTCATATCCTGATGCAACAATCCTACTGTATAGTGACATGGCAATTATCGATGATGAAATGTGTGAGCCGGCAAGTAGGTGTACGTGGAGCATACGCATCATCGATAATGGTGCTGGTGTCCTGACAACATGGGTTTAATATGACAATAAACACATTTAAACATGCAATGCGATGCGAATAGAAAGAATATGCGGAAAATGAATAATAAACACTACAGTGAAGAATCTACATCAATATATATGAGTCATACAGTTTTTCCATTTGAAATAACACGAATCGTTGTGTTTAAAAAAATAAGGGCTACGTTGTTTTTAAGAAAAGATGCGTCTTTTGAAAATATCCGTAAAATCTCTTGGCCTGTCTTTAAAATACTCACGATTCGTTAGTTTTGAAATAGGTATGACTCGAGTCTAGTCTAACATCTATACGTAAACTACAGGACTAAACTAACAGGCTAATCGAAAAGGTAAGGAAACCACCTAAATCTGAGTCGATACATATAAATATAATAGTCGGTGATCCCGCCTCAATAGTATCACATATGATACAATATATAATATGACATCCTCGAGTCAAGAGTGCAGATCTATCCTAAATATAAAGCTCGTACGGTAAATCCATCGTATGGCATCCCAATCTGGGTACGGGTCGAATATCATATATATCTCATCAATTATCCGGTATCCTTATCATCATATCTCATGAACTGGGGGTACTGATCTAAGTCTAGTACAAACTGATACTATCTGCATATATCTGCATGTATGAAAACACACGTCTAAAGGCCCGCTAAAATCTCATGTCGTATCTCATAATACGAATCAAAACATATCACCGATCTCACGGCATCATGCCTAATCTCATCGACTCATCCCCAAGTACCATAAACAATCCTCATCATCCATGTATATATATATATATATGTAGTCCCATACCTATGTGTGTGTGTGTGTACATATCCCGATAAACGCACAAGTAAAACAATGTAAATATGTGTGTGTGTGCGCGCGCGCGCGTGTGTGGATGTAAACCTTATTCTAAGGTCCGCGACTAAACTAACTAATGACGCTATCATCCAATTATACTAAAATTATCCATGACTTCCCAAAGTCTATTTAGATAGTCATAAACTCACGATAAACATATAAACATATCCATCTAATATATACCATACACTACTCTACGAACTGCGGGGGTACTATACACCATCCACCTGACTTCCCCCGTAGATATGTATCTACTCACCTTGATCTTCGTTTTCCGATGCCGACGTCGCCACTCGCTTTCTTGTCGTCTCAAAACCCTCGTGGGGTACCTACACATCATAACGTATCGTGCCGCATTAAAATCCAATTTAAAACCAAAACGACACACGTTTCTCACATAGGTCAAAACCTATGATTTGCTCTCGCAAATCAACCAAATAACACCCGATAGAGATGTACAAACGTCATGTGATCGAGATAAAACACAAATACTAAAATCCAGAATTCAAAATACGTAAAATATAACCCCGAATCAAAACAGCAACTCATGAATTTAGTCCCAGATTTTCTTTAAGGTGGAAACAGGGTAAGCAAACAACACTAGGGTGATATATAGGGTGCATATGACCTACTGAAGCAACCTGGACCCAATCCCTCACCCCATGGTCGGCCACATGCAGAGAAAATCCGGCCTGCTCGGATTTGTAGGGGAGATGGGATCTCGTCTTTGTAGGGTGGTCTCGTAGTGGACAATCTAGGCTTCTGAAGTTGTTTGCTTATCTTGAAAATATTCCAGGTCATCCCAGATTTCCCTGCACCCTCTAATAGTTCACAAACCGACATTGGAAAGTTCATGTTTTTGGGTTTCAGGTTCTTGTTTCGTGTTTGGTCTGGGTTTCTAACTCAATGGGGGCTTAAGGTCACTACTAGGCCATAATTTCACAACCACAACTCAAGAATCCCTCAACTCTCATCTAGGAATTTTCAAAGTTCACAAAACTACACGAAATTGATTTTAAACTTGAATGGAAGCTAAAGGAAACCAAATACTACAATATATGTGAAAGAATTACCTCATTTGGCAACTCAAGAATTTTCTTGAGTTGCTCAAGTGCCCAAAATGCAAACTTTCTTGGTCCAAAGTGTAGCTAGAAGGCTTGTGCACATTTTTAATGAAGTGGGGATGATGTTTTGGGGTGGGGTTAAGGGTGTTTGTGAGGTTTGAAGTGGAGGGGGAGAAGGGGCTGCCATTGTTGAAGAAGGAGGAGAGAAACAAGAAGAAATGAAATGGAGAGAATGGCCCAAGTCAACACAAGACCTCACTCTCTCTTCTCTCTCTTGCCCATCCCTCATTATTCTATTCCATTTTCTTTTCTTTTCTTTTCTCTTCTCTTCTCAATTTAAAACAACAACCATGAAATGAAAATGAAGAGAAAGCCATGATAAAATGTAATGAGTGTAATTTGACATGGTGCATGTTTTGTATAAAACAAGCTTAATGCGCGATTAGCGATATTTAATCGTGATTAGCATTAAAATAGTGTATAATGAATCATAAAATTTCATAATTTGCTTAAATCCAATAAAACACCCTCTTTTTAGTAATTTCTATAATTTTCCAAATTTTTCTCAATTTATCGGTATTTAATTATACCGCCTTATTAAAATATTCAATATAATATTATTTAATTATAAAAATCCCCAAAAATAATATTTTATTTTTCTGAAATGTTACAATCTTCCCCCTTAAAGAAATTCGGTCCTCGAATTTAACTTTAAACCCCTCAAATACTAAAACATTTCAGTAAAAAGTCCAAGCCGTCGGGGCTCCGAAATTATCAATACATAAAACGCATCGTAGCGCAATGCATGCGCATGAACAATGAGCAGATAACTCAAAATCAAAACTCCTACAAGCATCCCGCAATCATCGGACTCATGGTGAAGACACAATTGTCAAATCCAAAACGAAACCAATATGATATATATCAAAACTATACATGTAAACATCTGAAGGAAATGCATGCCAAACCTTTCATGTTGCTGTGCGATGCGCATAACACTGCACAATGGCGGACGTCTATTGTAAGAAAATAGCCTTATATTTATATCTCTTTTGTTTAATATGCACGTCCCGCCGTTTTGAAAACAATTTAGAAGGGTTTCCTTATTTTAAACGTTTCGTGTCATATCAGACATGTAGGTAAATACTGAGGCTATAGCTCTCTTTTTGAAAATTCCTTCGATAACTATCAATGTATGCAAAATATATCCACGTACTGTCCTCTGACTAGTCTTTCTCAGTACGAAAACAAATAGCAAATATCATAAAAATGTACTGCTCCATAAGAAATCAATCCCAAAATGTGCATAAGAATGTCGCGTGCGTCTGGTGCGCACGGAATTTGAAATCAACAAATGTGTCATACATGTGCACAAAAATAAAATCTAAGTGCAACGGGTGTGCACGAAACATCTGTCAAGGGCAACGGGTGTGCCTGACAACAATATCAGGTGCATCTGATATGCACCAAGAATCCCGATTTAGTGCATCTGGTGTGCACCAAAATCGCATGTCATATCATGCGCCCAACATGCGCGAAAATCCAAATCAGGTGCATCCCTCATGCATGAATAAAATCTAATTCATGTGCATCCAACATGCACGAAATCACAAAATCCAATATCAAGTGTCGAACATGCGCAAAATCCAATCCAAGTGCGTCAAATATGCGCAAGAATCCAATCAGGTACACAAAGTGCACAAAAAAACTATCGAGTATCACAATCGAAATCGACGGTATACAACACATTTCAATCCAAATTAGGTATAGCGTGGTATATAATCTCACAATCATGTGCATCAGCGTGCAAAAAATCAAATCAAATACTAAAAGTGCATGAAAACTATGCCGAAAGAACCAATCAAATCACATGCATGTCATAGATATGAAATCAAAATCAACATCTCAAATGATATTCAATCGAAATCAGGTGCAACTGCGGTGCACAAAATCTCAATCAAGCAAATAAATCATCCAAAATACCGAAATCCAAAGTGACGGATACGTGATAATCGAATCACCAAATCTCAAATTATAAATACTGTCGTCGATATGTCCTTCCTTCAAAGTCGAGAAGGTGCCGGTGCATCCAATGCTAGCAGAGCAAGATATCTACCTGCCTACTGTTTGTGGCATGTCGTCTGGTGCCCTTAGGCTCTCGTCTCTCACTGCAGATTGCTAAATGCATACCTCCTCGGCTCAACGGTCCAATATGGAAACGATAATGGAAACAGTCCCGCTCTGGCACATCCTCTAAAGATCTTTGGCCAACTATCCCGTCGATGATGCCGAACTCTGGCCTACTGGGTGTGCACAATATGACCTCTCCTGGGTCCAAGACTTCTCGTATAGTATTCCAGAAAGGTCCTGTCGAGGTCTCTCCCAAATCTCGTTTCTGCCGAACTGCCCGGAGGTTATCACCCTTTACTATATCAATTTCTGGTTCCGGAACGGCTTCATACTCAACGTGACTCCTTCTGGAAGATACATCCATATATAACGCCTCTGCATACGTATCACATCTCTGAAGTCGGCGGAGTGGAACGTCATCTCATCAAGATCTCGTACGAACCTCTTACTCCACTTTTCTCTAATGTCGACTGATTTGGACTCGTCTCTTTGTGGCTGCATGGACTGCGCTCCAACGGCCATACTCGTATCCGGAATCTCCCAAGCAATGTATCCCATCAAATGATATCCGAATGACGTCGAACCTTCCGATCAATTTGTCAAGGTTCCATAATCCCCCAAGAGCTCAACATCTTGGATACAGTTTAATAGTATTTCAGTACATGCCACAGTACCTGTGGACCAACCGTAGAAGGGCAAACCAAAGCCTCACTAATGGCACCGCAGAACTGCTGCCAACCCTAAGGTTCAAAAGCGTTCCCATGGTCATTATGTCGAGTTAGGGTTTCATTCTTTTAGAGGGTCCACGGAATTACTTGCATATTTCTTCGAATACTTTAAACTTGGAAAAATGGGTTTCTGACATTCGATCGTCTTCTATCGACCCTCAACGTACCTGCGGGAAGTCGTCTCTAGCTGGAATCAATCAATCTGATGACTTTGTATCGGGGTAGGCAACGAATCACATGTCCTAGTCATTCCCCCTTGGGTGACTAGTGATCTTCTATCATATCTCTAACTATAACTCGTGCGGCAATAGCTCCAAACCTCTAGGGCGATATCTCGTCAGTCACAGCAATAACTGAATCATTCGTCCACACGCTGAACAGTACCTCAATCATCAAGTATAATCGGTGCATTTACGGTCATCACATTCTGGCTGGCCTCTAGCAGTAGCTCAATCCTCTGGTGCTGATCTGCACGTCCGAGAAATCTAGTAAAAGCGATCCATCAACCACTCATGGCGCGAAAACACAATAAAACGACGCCTCTATGCAATCGTAAGTCCCTGGAATCACGCCCTGGTCAGTTCTTGTCCGTGATGAGCTCGTGCTGACCACAACTCTAGCTGTAGCTCTCTCTGCCTATGTAATAATGGCAGCAAAACCATAAATCGATATCGATGAGGATAGATCATGAATGAATATAATACTGTGCAAGGAAATGTACATCCTAAGGCTTCTTAAGCGGAGTAGCGTATCGTAAGTATGCCGCGGAACATACACACGGTACGTCACTCTACTGAAGTCACCTACTCCATCAACCAAGGTCAACCTACGCGATGAAAGTTCGAGTCTAATACCCCCTCGACTAAGTCTAAGTTCCGTAAGGTCAAGCCTAAGTTCCAAATATATACAAACGCTCTAGGCTCCGCATAGTCAAACATAGACTCGAACCAGGGTTAACTTAGTGCTTTGATACCAACTTTATCACGACCCGAAATGGCACGTGACTGACACTTGAATCATATGAAGTATATAGGACCCCATCTAATTCAAGTAAGCCAAGAAATCCCAGAAATCTAAACCATTTTAAGAAAGAAGTGAAGAAAACATGTTTTAAAGCAAGTGGTTTTAAATAACATAAGCCGAATATGCATTTTTAAAATCTTAAGTCTTTTCTGAAAATTTCGGCAAAGTTTCCTTTGTAAATACTGGCCCCAAAAGGGTACAACATGCATAATATGAATAAAGGTATCCCCAAACGGGAGCTAGCTCTTCGTCAAACGACGATCACAACCACGCAAGCAATATAATATACAACACTGAAGGGTGAGGATCAAAACTCAAAAGGAAACTCAAAATCATCAAGAAAACCATACTAATACAACGCGTGACTTTAAGGTTGAAATAATACACAACTGGTTTTCTAAGTCTGAAATAAATATATAAGTCTGGTTGATGGAATTTACTAGATACAACTGAATAAAAAAAGAGAGTACAATGGTGGTCACGATACAAGTGAACCCACCTACCGAAGCAATCACCCGAAAAAGGACAGTGTGCCAGCAAAGCCGCAACGAACCTGTACGGCAAAACCTGCAAGAAACTGTGGCACAACGGGGGTGAGTTGCCAACTCGTGAGTAGAAAACATCACCGAGCAGAAATCGTATGTATGACTCAATGCTAGGTCAATACGATAAATAGTATATATCCTCAATATGATAAGGTCTAAAGCATAATAAGGTGGCAAGGGTAAACATCTATACATAAGTGTAATACCAAGTGCTCGTGTCAGTGCCTCAGGTGGCAACATAACATAAATATGAGGTATGATCAATGTAATCAATATGAAATCAGTGTCAATAATATACTCAAGTCTATAAGTATGTGGATATCATCCAACTATGTAATCAATGCCTGTATGCATGTGGATCTCGTCCATGGGTCAACCAACGACACAACAACATCATGCACGTAAATATCATAAAAACATATGCATGAAAGTATGAGGATATAAATCAACGTGTGTCCCTCGCGACACATCAAAATCATGGAATCTGAGTGTTCAACACCGACACTCGAAAACATCATGAAATCCGTGTCCAGCATCGACACGTAAATCCTCATATCTCGGGCTCCGTCAGTCCGGATCGGCCCATAACATCTCTCGACTCCGGTCGGTATCCTCCGAATAGCCGCCAGGTCCAACCAATCACCGGTAGGTAGTGGTCCCTCTGCCAGGCTCACCGTCTGCTGCACAGCAAATCCGTTCTCGCCCCGGGGTACAATACCGGGTCCACCATGAACCCGTAAACAGATCCTCCTCCTCCTCGAATCGGGTTTCTATCATACGTCTAAAAACTGAGAAAACGCATGGTGGACATACTGAAATATCATATCAAGAGAAACCGGGTTTTCAAACAATGCATACTTTCTTTAAATAATACATCGGTTCTCAAATCCAGAAATCACATAAAATCCAAAACTCAATGCGTAAATCCATGTAATGTGATGTATGCAGCATAAAGTCGTACTATGAGCAACAGAGGAAAACCACTCTTTTAAGTGGATCCAGTTTTGAAAATATAACATGCGGTCCCCAATTCTCCAAAATCAAGCCAGCATCATCTATGTATATTCAAGTGGTATGTACGCAAGTATGAATGTACAATATGCCTGTGCGCCAATATGAATGTACAAGTAGGTATATACGCAAGTATGTCATGCAAGGAGTTATATCCTGATGCAACAATCCTACTGTGTAGTGACATGGCAATTATCGATGATGAAGTGTGTGAGCCGGCAAGCAGGTGTACGTGGAGCATACGCATCATCGATAATGGTGCTGGTGTCCTGACAACATGGGTTTAATATGACAATAAACACATTTAAACATGCAATGCGATGCGAATAGAAAGAATATGCGGAAAATGAATAATAAACACTACAGTGAAGAATCTACATCAATATATACGAGTCATACAGTTTTGCCATTTGAAATAACACGAATCGTGGTGTTTAGAAAAATAAGGGCTACGGTGTTTTTAAGAAAAGATGCGTCTTTTGAAAATATCCGTAGAATCCCTTGGCCTATCTTTAAAATACTCACGATTCGTTAGTTTTGAAATAGGTATGACTCGAGTCTAGTCTAACATCTATACGTAAACTATAGGACTAAACTAACAGGCTAATCGAAAAGGTAAGAAAACCACCTAAATCTGAGTCGATACATATAAATATAATAGTCGTTGATCCCGCCTCAATAGTATCACATATGATACAATATATAACATGACATCCTCGAGTCAAGAGTGCGGATCTATCCTCAATATAAAGCTCATACGGTAAATCCATCGTACGACATCCCAATCTGGGTACGGGTCGAATATCATATATATCTCATCAATTATTCGGTATCCTTACTGGGGGTACTGATCTAAGTCTAGTACAAACTGATACCATCTGTATATATCTGCGTGTATGAAAACACAAGTCTAAAGGCCCGCTAAAATCTCATGTCGTATCTCATAATACGAATCAAAACATATCACCGATCTCACGGTATCATGCCTAATCTCATCGACTCATCCCCAAGTACCATAAACAATCCTCATCATATATATATATATATATATATATATATATATATATATAGTCCCATACACATATGTGTGTGTGTGTATACATATCCCCATAAACGCACAAGTAAAATAATGTAAACATGTGTATGTGTGTGCGTGTGGGTGTAAACCTTATTCTAAGGTCCGCGACTAAACTAACTAATGACCCTATCATCCAATTATACTAAAATTATCCATGACTTCCCAAAGTCTATCTAGATATTCATAAACTCATGATAAACATATAAATATATCCATCTAATATATACCATACACTACGCTACGAACTGTGGGGGTGCTATACGCCATCCACCCGACTTCCCCCGTAGATGTGTATCTACTCACCTTGATCTTCGTTTGCCAATGCCGACGTCGCCACTCACTTGCTTGTTGTCTCGAAGCCCTCATGGGGTACCTACACATCATAACGTATCGTGCCGCATTAAAATCCAATTTAAAACCAAAACGACACGTGTTTCTCACATAGGTCAAAACCTATGGTTTGCTCTCGCAAATCAACCAAATAACACCCGATAGAGATGTACAAACGTCATGTGATCGAGATAAAACACAAATACTAAAATCCAGAATTCAAAATACGTAAAATATAACCCCGAATCAAAACAGCAACTCATGAATTTAGTCCCAGATTTTCTTTAAGGTGGAAACAAGGTAAACAAACAACACTAGGGTGATATATAGGGTGCATATGACCTACTGAAGCAATCTGGACCCAATCCCTCACCCCATGGCCGGCCACATGCAGGGAAAATCCGGCCTGCTCGGATTTGTAGGGGAGATGGGGTCTCGTCTTTGTAGGGAGGTCTCGTAGTGGTCAATCTAGGCTTTTGAAGTTGTTTGCTTATCTTGAAAATATTCCAGGTCATCCCAGATTTCCCTGCACCCTATAATAGTTCACAAACCGACATTGGAAAGTTCCTGTTTTTGGGTTTCATGTTCTTGTTTCGTGTTTGGTCTGGGTTTCTAACACAATGGGGGCTTAAGGTCACTACTAAGCCATAATTTCACAACCACAACTCAAGAATCCTTCAACTCTCATCTAGGAATTTTCAAAGTTCACAAAACCACACGAAATTGATTTTAAACTTCAATGGAAGCTAAGGGAAACCAAATACTACAATAAATGTGAAAGAATTATCTCATTTGGCAACTCAAGAATTTTCTTGAGTTGCCCAAGTGCCCAAAATGCAAACTTTCTTGGTCCAAAGTGTAGCTAGAAGGCTTGTGCACATTTTTAATGAAGTGGGGATGATGTTTTGGGGTGGGGTTGAGGGTGTTTGTGAGGTTTGAAGTGGAGGGGGAGAAGGGGCTGCCATTGTTGATGAAGGAGGAGAGAAACAAGAAGAAATGAAATGGAGAGAATGGCCCAAGTCAACACAAGACCTCACTCTCTCTTCTCTCTCTTGCTCATCTTTCATTATTCTATTCCATTTTCTTTTCTTTTCTCTTCTCAATTTAAAACAACAACCATGAAATGAAAATGAAGATAAAGCCATGATAAAATATAACAAGTGTAATTTGACATGGTACATGTTTTGCACAAAACAAGTTTAATGCGCGATTAGCGATATTTAATCGCGATTAGCATTAAAATAGTGTATAATGAATCATAAAATTTCATAATTTCCTTAAATCCAATGAAACACCCTCTTTTTAGTAATTTCTATAATTTTCCAAATTTTTCCCAATTTATCGGTATTTAATTATACCGCCTTATTAAAATATTCAATATAATATTATTTAATTATAAAAATTCCCAAAAATAATATTTTATTTTTCTGAAATGTTACAGTTAAGAATGCAATATTTTCGACTGAACAAATTCTCTAAAACTTAATTTTCATCGTCTCGAGCAAACTTCTTTTATTTAAGATAAGGAGAAAATATAAAAAAAAAAGAAGAAAAACTAGCCAGCACACTTTCGTAGGCTACACGATTGCACTGAGCACGTGCAACAAGCCTATAAACCTCTAGGTGTCCCTAGCAGGAGCAGTGTTGTCTCCTGAGGGTTTTCAGCGGATTGCACCAACAAAATCCCATAATAGAAAGAAGACTATGAAAGTTACATATAAAGATAAGAATTATAAAAGAAAGAACTTGAAAATTAGAGTTTTCAACTACACTTGCTTTTCGGTTGCTATGAGCCCTATTTTAATAGTTATGAAAAGATGTTAGAAATCACATCATCTCTCAATAAAACATCGCATTTATTCTTCATCCCTACCTTTCTTCCAAACATCGATCATATAACCCTACGTGTGTTTAAAAGATATCCCTACACTCGGAGAATTCAATTCAAGCTATCATACTCTTGTCCATCTACCTCAGTACTTTTTAGTAATATTTTAGATGGAATTGCTCACACATTCTTCATGCGACCGTTAATACTTCTTAAGGTACTAACCGACCGATTACTAAATGTGCTAACATATTAGGCGCAATTAATAATTTTCCCGTCTTGCAACAACTAGGGCTTAGCAGTGACTCCCAAACCAGTTGGTTTAAGGCACTAGGTGATGAAGCACCCTTGCTATATTTTTTTATGCTGCCTTGGTGATTACAAAACCAGTGTTCATTTTTCTTCACCATTTTATCTTTTATGCTTTATTTAAATTTATTTTCTTCATACTTTGGCTTTTAGACAAGAGCATTTCAAGGTATCCTCTACCATTCCGAGTTTCAAGACGTGTATAAGTGCGCATAGTAGGGTATCAACATTCAAATTTTTGGCTTCCAGAATAGAAACTATTTTTCAGACTTATTTTTATCCCCAGATTAGTGACTTCCTTCATCTTACTAACCCTTGAGACAACGGCTCATAACTACTTATTACTAGTTTCGTTTAAGAAAATATCTAATTTTCTTGGTTTTCTTAAATTTTTCCAATGTTTTAAATGTAATTTTTCACTTTCTAATCTTTTATTATAAAATATTAAATATTAAATATATTTTTTTATTATATTTTTTTTATATGTTTTGTGCTTATGCAAAGTATGATGCAAAGTGATGCGTAAATAAGCACAAACCTCCCCCAAACTTGTTTACAACAGTGTTCTCACTGTTGTCATCTGTTAAATCTCAAAAACCTATAGGCTTGGGAAGAAAATTTATTAACGGGGTCAAGAATAAATGAAATTGAAAATCTCCCCCAAACTTATTTTTGGCTCACAATTTTGAGGACAAATTTTATTTTTAAGAGCCCAAATTATACCTCCCCCCAAACTTGAGTTAAACAATGTTAAGCCTTTGAAAATCATAAGAAGGGGGTAAAATTATTGGTCAATTCCAAACTTTGTAAAGACCGAAAGTCAACACCAACCATTCAAAGATTTTATCAGTGTAGTGCACCGGTTGGTGGAAGAACATGTTACATAAAGCCAAGAAGAAATAGGGAAAAGATAAGTGGTGCAATAGAATGTGTTTGCATCTCGTTTTGGAGAGACAACTCAATGATTGTGATGGATTACTCGCATTTTCTTTATAATCCAGAAGAAAGGGAGGTGGTTCGACTTCTTTGTTTTGGATTTTATTCATCACAACATCCGTGTTTTCTAAAAATACGAGTTCATCAGCAAAAATTTCCTCAAAACTTTCATCGATACCCCGAAGAATAATCTCATCAGAAAGAGCGGGGTGATCTTCAGACTCCATCAAAGGTTCAAAATCAGCGTTAGATGTTGACCTGGACAACTCGAAAGAAGGGTCCGTATTGTATAATACATATCCGGGTCAAACAACAACGTATGAAAGAAGTCTAGATCAATATCGTGAAGCAGTTCAATTTCGCTGCTGTCAACATCCATTAATTCGACAGAATATGCTCGAGCAGAAGGTTCAGATGGTACACTTCCCAACTTGTAAATGTTCAGCTCAATTCACATCTTCCCGAAAGATAGGGTCATAAAGCTATTACGACAGTTGATTACAGCGTTGGAAGTGGCCAAAAAGGGTCAATCGAGAATCACCGGAATTTGGTTCCGTGGGTTCGCTATAGGTTGTGTATCCAAAACAATAAAGTCCACAGGGAATATAAATTCCCCGATTTTTATCAACATATCCTCAAACTCACCCCTAGGTTTGGTGATTGATCGATCTACCATTTGGAGAGTGTAGTGGGCAGATTTCAACTCTCCGATACCTAACTGCTCGTAAACCGAGTATGGAAGCAGGTTAACACTAGCGCCAAGATCGAGTAGAGCACGGTTACTATTTTTACCCCCAATAGAAATAGAAATTGTAGGACAGTCGGGGTCCTTACGTTTCTTTGGTAATTGTTGGGTAAAAGTTGTGTTTACATTGCTCGTCATGAACACCTTTTTGGGCACTTGAGTCTTTCTCTTCCTACTGCACAAGTCCTTAAGAATTTTCGCATAAGCAAGGACTTGTTGTATTGCATCTAGGAGAGGAATATTGATGTTAACCTGTTTAAAGATTTCAATAATCTTCTCCATTTGCGGACTTGGTCTGTTTCCCCTTAACCTATTAGGATAAGGAGCTTGAGCAATAAGGGTAGGGTCCAACATTGGAGAAGATCGTGTGGGTAGGAAAGATCCCAGATTAGGAGTGGGGATTGTCTTTGGATGACTAGAAGAAGTGGGCTGAGGGTTCGAGCCTTGGGAAAAACGGAGAATAGGCTTGGAAGAAGGTGGTGTAGACGAACTAGGGTCAGAAGTGGAAGTGGAAGTGGAAGCCGGGGTATCATCGATTGATTCATCACTATCAATCTCTTCACCGATATGGTTGTTTAGCACTCTTCCAGATCTTAACGTGGTAATGGCACTCACATGATGTGTGTATCCAGGATTAGGTAGTGGTTGAGCCGGAAGTTTCCCTTTCTCTCTAGCACTTATCGCAGCAGTTAATTATGCAATTTGTGCTTCTATCGCTTTAATACTCTCACCGTGAGAGGCGTGGTCTTTCGTTAAAGTTTGGATAGAAGACTTAATATCATCGGACGTTTGCATGGAATGTTTCATAAACAAATCCAAAATGCGTTCGAGTGCAAAGGAGTTTTCAGTACCGGCCATTTGGAAAGAATTATTCCCAGGTGCAGAATTGTTGGCCGGATTTTGAAAAGTTTGTGTTTTGTAGGGGTGCTGACTCAGTAGTGAATGTTGTGGCTGTGGAGGAACCCTTTGGAAGTTATTTTGGTTTTGAACCGTGTTTTGAGTTTGGTGTTGGTTCCAAGCAAAATTAGGGTGATTCCTCCAACCCTGATTACAAGTGGAAGAATAAAGATCATTTCTAGGTTGCTGTTGAAAAGAGGCATTAGTGAGCTCTTGACCTTGAAACGGAGAATTCAAAGGACATTCTTCCGTCAGATGTGATGGATTAGAACAGCATCCACATATGGTTTTAGGGAGCGTCATCTGGTTTAGGGAGGCTAATAAAAATTTGTTTTCCATAGCTTCGAGTTTCTTTTGCATCACAGCCATTTCGGCTTTCATTGCGATGGAAACTTCAAGCTGATGAATACCTTCCCTAGATGATGGTGGTCTAACGCTTTCCAATTGTAAAGTGTTTTTATTGAAATTTTCTAGGAATTTCCAGGCTTCACCATCGTCTTTGGACATGAAATTGCCTTGACACATGGTTTCAAGCGTCTGCTTTATGGTAGGTGTAATGCCCTCATATATAATTCGGCACAGATCCCATCTATGGATTCTGTGATGAAGACATTGGACTAGCAGATTCTTGAACCGTTCAAAGCATTTCCAAAATGGTTCATTTGGAATCTGGGTAAACTGGTTAATTTCGCTACGGATTCGGGCGGTCTTATGATTGGGATAGAATTTCTTAAGGAATGCTATGACGAATTCGTCTCAGTTTGAGATAGAGTGTGTAGCTGTATTATAAAGCCACTTCTCGGCTAAATCGCACAAAGTGAACGGGAGAAGACACAATCTCATAGCATCCACAAAAAGCTGTGATGTACCCATCATAGCGCATACGTTTTCAAATTTGGTAATAAAAACGTATGCGTCTTCAGACTCGAGACCGTGAAATTTGGGTACAAGATTGATGTATTGAGGTTTGATTTCAAAGTTATCCCCATTGGCTGGTGGAATGGAGAGACAGGTAGGAAGAGGACCTCGAATAGGGTAACATCTCTCTTGGAGAGAGCTACGGGGTGGATTCTGCGCACCTGCGAGCGGTGGAAAAGTGGTGTTATGAAAGTTCGATAGAGATCCGTCCATCGTGGTGGATGTGGTGTGTGGTGAGGAAAAAGAAAATGTAGAATTACCGACTTCGGAGTCGATAGGAGAAACGCGGACAAGACGGGCATTAGAATCCGTGTCCAGCCGAGCATGCACTAAATGGTTTAGCACAAGTGGCAGCGTTTGTGATAATTAGAGAAAAATGTTGGTTTGGTGTTTGTTTCGAAAAAGACGGATTTTGAAAAATCACACAAAAAATGTACAAGCAACCCTAGATCTAATGGTCACCTAGGTCAAGTCACTAGACCGCTCCTAGACTTCCAGGAGAAAAATCGCAGGATAAATCCTTTACTGCCTCTTTATCTCTCCTGTGGCCAAGTAAGTGTCAGGTAAGTGGGAGGTTCTCCGCTACGTAAGTAACGGGCCTAATTAAGTAACTACTTGCCTTAGACACACCTATCTTAGACATCACAAAAGAAATGCGGATAAGTAATAGATTACCCACGACCTCCTTCTGTCCTAATTGAGCGCGACGGTCCGTAGAGTCTTGTCTAGATATTTTTTAGTTAATGAAGGATGATGCGGATGCTAGTTTTGTGATTTGCGGGGTTTAGGAAGGGTAATGAAATCCCCACCTAATCTAAATTTGGTCTTTGCCCCTTAATTCCGTATTAAAATATGCACAAACAACCAATATCAAAACACGCAACAGATTTTTATTTTAGCGGCGCTGTTTTTGCAAAGAATCCTGCAGAAAATGGTTATTGGACAAGAGCGGGGAAGTGATAAGAAAGAATAGAATATACCACAGAGAACTGGAGCTCCGAATCGACCAACAGGTCGCGGATCCGTCGCCAAAACCTGCTTTCCGCCGCAGTTCCGCGGTTGGATGATCTGTTCTTTGAACGAAACTTTGTACTACTGCTTCTATTGCTCCTATTGCTCCTATTGCTCCTATGTCCTATCTGGAATGATCTGAATATTTTTCCTCTTACTGCAGAGATTCCAGATTTCCTTGCAAAATTCACCACTAATCGTTAAGCACACGTTGCGATTTTGATTCAAAATTCTGATGGAATAATAAAATTTCAACTCAAATAACAAGAACGAACAAAATAGCACACATCCCCGACAACGGCGCCATTTGATTGATCATATGGATTGTGTTTTGAAAAAATATAATCACAACCAAAGAATTTATAACCGCGATCAATAACGGTGTAGTTGTAGCTCGTTAATGAGAACGGATCGTCCACTGAGATGCGAGTATTTATTCGATCTTGCTTTAGATGAGTCGAAAGAAAATATAAAAGAAAATTCAAGAAAATAAGATTTCAAGATTTAATTGAGTTGTCATTTCAAGAAAATCAAGAACATGATCAAGAATTAGAAATCAAGAAAGAGTCCAAAATCAATTTGAATTATCAAGAAAATGAAGAATAGCTTGTAGGATTCGATAAGGAATCGTAGCAATGAGAAATACTAAAAATTACTTATCTATTGATGAATTATAGCTTGAACGATGATGATGAATGAAGATTAGGGATCTATTGAATAAATTAGGATTTCTCCTTCACTATCCCTTATCTTTTCATTGATCATCATTCAAATCTAGCCTTTAGCAAAGAGAATTATCAATCATTTAATCTCTAATTTGCAACGAAATTATCAAGAATGGTGATCTCGCTCTAAAGTAGGTTATTGATGATTCTTTTTCCTAAAGTTCACAATTCTCATAAGACTTAAGATTAGTTTAGGTTTTCATCACCATTTGATCTACCGAATTCCATCGAATCCTAAATAAGCGGAGATATCACTCACGTATCATGAAATATAATAATCAAGAATTAGAAATTTCATAATGCAAGAATCTAAAAAATCAAGACTAAGAGTAATGATCACCTTTATTAAATCTTCTTCAAATTTACACAATTTCTCAATTCGAGAAACAAGACTAAGCTCTCAATCACTCCTTTGAAGAGGTGAATTTGTCGTCGATCTTTGCGTGGCTCGATCGCCGTGAGACGTGGATCAGTCGCGGATCTCTTGCTCTTGATGACGATCGGCGTTGCAATAAAGGATCTTCGATTGTCGTTGCGTGATGAACTCTCAATGATTCTTGATCTTGATTTGAAATTGAATTTGAATTTAGTTTTTGTGCTAGAATTTTACCATCATCAACAACCTTTTAACATTAGATCTAGATCCTCTTTTATAGATCTTCAATAAAGCTTCCATCATAAGCTAGATTGTTATAAGGAGCTTTCTAGAATAAGCTAGGTTGTTACAAGCTTGATCAACAAGCTAGGTTGTTACAAGGAGCTTTCTAGAATAAGGTTGTTACGACGAGGCGTCCTCAGCAAGCTAAGAAGTTGAGAAGAAACTTCTGGAGATTTCCCGACCCGCCAAGCTCTTGACTCGGCCGCGGATCCGTGGCAACTCGGCCAACTCGACCGGGGATCCGCGGCCAAGTAGTGAGATCAGTGGTAGAACTTTCTGGTATGTTCTTTAGATGGTCTTGGGTTTTCTTCTGATATCTGAAATCTTCTAATGTTTGCTTGGTTGCTACCAGTATTTGGTTCTTTGGTTTCTGTATTATACCGGCAGATTTCTGATTCCTGTCATTTGATCTGAATAATTTTCTGCATAAAATCTCAATGAAAAGTGTGAGAGATATAGAATATTATGCATGGGGTAAAAAACACACAATTTCCGTCTAGAATGTTGATTATATATACAACATGTGGTATTTGATATTTTCCAGACGAATCTGTAATACGTGTTATATTTATAATAAACACCCTTAGATAATTAAGAAGAGTAAGGAAATTGATGTGTTAAGAATGCAATATTTTCGACTGAACATATTCCTTTAATTTATATGACTAGATTCATAATATTATAATCTCATGTAAATGCCAACATGAATCTAGAGAAATATAACTTGATAACACGATTGAAAGAATAAGAATAAACCAATTCCATTGTTGTTTTTTTTGCCTACTCTATTTCGTTTAGAGTTTTCTTGATAGATAGAAAAACCAACTTAATTCACAAGTCTTGACTATATGTAGGTAAGGACTCCTTTATTACCCTTCTATCAAGGAGTTATGAAAACTAACACAGAGAGTTAGAGAAATTATCAAATGGTTTTAGAACAACCATTCCAAAACCTTATATAATAGGATATAGAGTTATTAAGATAGTATATCTAACACCAATAAGATCCTTGAATGAAATAAATGCAGTTTTATAGCTATTGTTCAATTTTAATTGTCAAACAAGCCTTGGTTATAATATTTAAGTTAGTTTAGATTCGAAAGCCCATAAAACCATAGTATCGAAAACCGTAACATCGTTGCAAAAGGATGCCTCCAGTAAAAAACTGTCTCCATGCTCATAGATCTGAAGGTTAGATAGACATGTCATCTTTTGTAAGAGTTCCACTAATTACAATACAAATCCACTTATGCATTTGCAATTTGGAATGATAATTTGTCTTGTGGATGGTATTTAGAAAAAGAAAAGAAAGAAAAGAGGAAAAAGCTAGCTAGAAAACGGTCTTCATGCTCATACAGATATTTTTATGCATAATTAAGCCATTTGAAAATAACAAATTTGCATTTAAAACTTCTCTCTTGTAATATACAAATCCAAACTAACAAAATACCCGCACGCGCACGCAAGCACGATAACAAATTTGAGTTGGAAATCAAATGTGTGCTTTAATTTATATTTTAAATCAAATGTGAACAAAAAAATGATTCTGTTCACTCAAAGATCAACATGACCTCCATAATTATTTCATGACCTCTAAATTTGTGATATGCTATACATGTATCAAAATGAATGGAGAACTGTATATAAAAACAAAAATTTGAAGACAGAGCAACAAATCAAAGCATCACAAAACTACTAGATTTTGCTATCCCTCTGCAACATTGCATACTGAAATGCGTGTACCAATCTCTCTCTGAGTCTACTAACCTCCAATGTCACATTCTGACCATCAAGATAAACCTCCTTAGTCACTTCCCATCCCTTAGCTTTCACTTTTCCTGGATTCGTAACGATCAAATCGTTTTCGCCGTACTTCCGATACAACGAACTCTCATTCGGAAAAAGCCTATACTCTTCATACTTGATCCCATGCTTCTCGCTCGGCTCGGCGAAACAAAGCTGAGCCAGTTCCTCAAGCCCAGGAGGCACGATTTGAATGAACATAGATTTGGGCCTCATGAACAAAAAATGTGTCAATGCAGCCCCATGAACCCCGATCATAACATCACAAGAGCTAAGTGAGTTATATATCATAAATAGTGGCATTGTGTTCGTAGGCCTCAAAATCTCGACTTCGAATCCAACCTCCGTAACTAATTGCACCACTCTGTCTTCGTTCTCTATCGTTCTCGTGCCATTTCTAGCCACTATCACGAGCTTCGGCTTGTTGAGAACATGAGGTAGTTGATGGTACTTATATGCATCATCAAGCATTTTGTGGAAATCAATTATGGTTTTGTTATTTTTCATCCTCGATGGATCGATTGCAAGGGTATCATGGAATCGAAGGCCGATTATAGCATTAGGGAAGCAATGTGTCCGCGTGTCGTTGGAGAAATCGACGAGGGGGTAGTTTGAGAGTTGGGAGAGGATTTCTTGATATTTTGTGTACCACCAATGTCGATATTCGAGGACTACGAAGACTACTTCGCGATTCAAGTATTGAGAGGTGATGTATAGGGGGATGAGGCCGTTGCTGAAGGCGTGGAAGATGTTGCCTGACAATTAATATAACCGATTCAAAAGGAAGTTGTAAACCATATATTTAAGTTGTTCAAAGTGGAACAGGGTTATTTGCACAAAACCCGCCGGTAATCCACCTGTATATCACTTATACCATGATAATTTATTAAAGAAACACCCCTCTACTCGTCAACTAATCCTTAAAAACACTCAAACTCTACATTGAACAGTTTAATAAATAGTTTTCTAGATCAACTGTCAGACTTGTTTGTGTTGTTTACAGTAGAATTTGAATATTATTTATAATTTCAATCAACAGGCAGAAGTTGTGTTTGCGCTAATAGATCACTTGAGGGGGTATAAGTGATATTCGGGGTATCTACATGTTGGGGTTTATGCAATTAACCCTATAAAATAACTTGAAATAAAATATATCAGTATGCTTACGAACACTGACCTGTATAGCCTCCGAGAGAGAAGAAGAGAGCCGTCACATTGTGTCGAACATCGCAATTGTGAAAGGAAGATGATGAATGTTTAGGGTCGACGATTTTCAGGTTGAGTTCAGAAATTTTGTTCATGATGATAGACTCCCATTTGCGTGTATAGGGTCTAATTTTTTCTTCGAGGGAAGGTGGATTAGGGTTGGGGTTTGAAGAGAAGAGGAGGATGGAAGAGGAAGAAGAGTGGGTCCTCACGTCGCCTTGCATGAAGCACATGTCGCTGTGGCGATCGGTCCGATCGCAGCATATAGTGTTATTCTCTATATTAGAACAGGTTGCATCTCCATTCCAACTAAGTATGGTGCTTCTTATTTGATCATGGTTCTTTTGACTGAAAACTCCTACAAAATACAGGAGAGAAATGTTTGGCATGAATTAAAGCATAAAATAATTATGTCATGCATCTTTGTTGAATATATATACACAAAAAAGAGAAGAAAGAAATGATAATGATCTATCTCCACCCTAGCTGCTCTAAACTTTAGAGTTTTGATGCAGTGATTAAGACTTCTAATTAAAGGCTTGTTTCATTTTGGAACTGTAGTAGTTTTGTATAGTTATCTAAATAATAAATTTGAATCTAAATTTCTTGCTATATCCATTTGGTTTTTGTTTTGTTTGCTATTTATACCACATATGTTATCAACCTCCAGACCGTCCTCATATATATATATATATATATATATATATATATATATATATATATATATATATATATATATATAAGCATCCAAATAGAAGAAGACAGGGCGGACAGGTGAGAACACCTTGTACGAATCGAACAAGGCGGACGTGTGCCTGTGATCTCTTTCACTGGAACAAGGTGGATCACAAAACCTTTTGGTCTCTTTCGCATAAGCGAGAAAGACCCGAGCTTCAATATCGCTTTCGCTTGAGATGCCGAAGAAAGAAGTTGATGAGAAATGTCATATAAGGAATTAGTTGCACATAATCGATTTTGATGGAAGCATCACCATGAAGAAGACTGTATATTTTTATAGGGTTTTATTTATTTGGATAATTAAATTATAGATAAGAAATAGAGAAATTTTGGATTGAGCCACAGCTTTGATACCATGCATGAAAGAAAATGAGTGCTCGATAATTTTATTAATATCACAAATAATATTTATAAAGAAAACCAAATAAACCTCCGAATATTTCATACAAAATAAGATAGAAATATTCTAAATAGAAAAACCTAATTAGGAGATTTGGCCAAGATACAAAATCTCTCAATCTAATTAATAATCCAAATTATGAAAATAGTATCAATCATGATATTTTTTAACACAAGGCCTTGAAAATCAAATTTTGCATAATCTATACCTCCACTTAAGAAATAACGCTCTACCGTAACTCCAAAACTAAACAAGCTCTAATACGGTATCTGAGCACCGTCTTTCCTCCATTTTATTTTAGATCTGAGTAACACAAATTCAAGTATCCTTCCTACAGTTCAAAAATGGATTACAAATTAAAAATTGTTAAAAGCCCAAGTTTCGACAACACATAGAACTAATGAAACTCAACATCCTAAAGAGGACATGATAGTAATAGATTAGGGACTTACCATGAAAGAGGAGCCAAGCGATGAAGAGAAAGACGGCGAGCACAACGGGGACTATGAAGATTGAAGGGAGGGATCTTGGCTTGGTATTCTTATAGGAGTTCTTGGTTTGAACACCCATTTCTTTTCCAACTCTTTTCTTTGGAGAGAGAATGGAGGAAGGGATTTTGGACCGTTTCAGGTTAAGATATAAAACATGAATGTTGTTTATGGCCATGGTTTTGGCAATCAATCAACTATGCATGCAAAAAAATGGATAGTTATTAATGATGAGGAAGGAAGATTGCCAGCCTGGATTTTGTATGGATGTGTCATGTATACAATGGTGTCGATAATACTTAGAAAATTAAGTTTTTGGAATCCTATAAAATAATTTATATAGTAAGATAAAGTTTATACCGAAATGTTTTAAGATGGTAATCACACAATTTATTTGAACCAGCACTTAGCTTTTCTGTCAATGCATTCACATTATTGAGATCTATTAGAGTTGTTGTAACCAAACTGATTTGTTGCAACTAATCTAACAACATATATGCTATAGTGATCCATGTAGCACCTTAAGCCTATTTGGTTAAGAATGTCTCGGATTAGTTACAACAAATGTAACAAATTAATCAAATATCAAATATAAAACCTCTCTCAGAACAAGAAGGTGAGTCAGTGATTAACCCTTTACACGGTATCAAGAGCAGCTAAGATCCTGATGCTGTGGATATAATATAATATAATATCGCAGAGAAGACAATACACGGAACAATGCTAACGGCCAATCCACGCAATCAACAACGAAAGATAAAACGCAAAAGTACATAAAAATAAGATAATCGCAAATCAAAAGAGACAAAAGATTTGTTAACGAGCTTCATCCACTTTATGGCTAGTTCCCGACAGAGTAGAATCTGTAAAGTTTTACTAGATCTTGAATCAAGTATTACACCCATGAGCAATCCCAGAAGATTTTCTCAAATCTCTCTAGATTCGTAGCCTTCACCCTTTCTCTTTATAATAGTCTTAATAATCTTTTAATTTACCTTACAATATATCACATGAAAGACCCTATTTATAACATAACCCTAATTCTATACAGATTAAAGATAAACCCAGAAATTACCAAAATATTCGTTTTCCATAATAGACCGCGTCCGTCTCCTTGAGCCGGCTCAACATGCTCATGAGCCGGCTCATGTACACAGAGAATATTGGGTAATTCCATCATCTTGTGAGCCGGCTCATAAAGACTTGAGTCGTCTTAAGTATAGGGTTAAGCCGGCTCAATAGCTGTCCCATACACCTAGAGAGTTGTGACAATTCTGGAGCACTTATGAGCCGTCTTAACGCCTCTTGAGCTGGCTCAAGATCAACTCTCAGGAAGAAACTCCACAATATCAACATTCTCCCACTTTGAAATTCTTCCACCTTAATTCTTAAAACTAATAGACTTTACACGATTACGTTTTCTACTCTCTCCTCATCAAATCTTCATGGAGAGGTTCACCAAGCTGCAACAGAGATCTAGCTTATCTCTGTTTACGACCTTAGTGAACATATCTGCAGAGTTCTTTTTTCTTGCAATCTTCTGCAGTGTCGACTCACTATCTTTCAACGCTATGCGTATAAAATGGTACCACACCTTGATGTGCTTCGTCCGAGAGTGATATGCAGCGCTCTTAGCCAAGTGTATCACATTTTGACTGTCGCTCCATAAGGTATTTACACAATTCCTCAAGTAATCTTTGTAACTATATCATCTATTTGTTAGCTTCCGTGATGACCATATATTCGGTCTCCGTCGTTGACAATGCCACAACCTTTTACAACTAGGAGACCCAACTGACTGTTGTTCTCCCAACCGTGAATACGTACCATATTGTGTTTTTCCCACTACCTTGATCACCTGAGTAGTCCGTATCAACATAACCTTGCACATTTAGAGAGTCACCCCCGAAATATAAACAATGACTGGATATTCCCCTGAGACATCTCAATATCTACTTCATTACATTCTAATGCTCCTTCCCCGGATTTTGCATGTAGCTGCTTACAACTCCCATTGCTTGTGCACTATCTGGTCTTGTACACATCGATCATTTCATACATCAAACTCCTAACCGCAAATGCATATAGTACTTGCGCCATTTCATCCTTCTGCTCTTAAGTTGTTGAGCACAACTCTTTGCTGAGTTTGAAGTGCTTTGCTAAAGGTGTACTCACCGGTTTTTATTTTTTCATATTGAACCGCTTCAAAACCTTCTCCACGTAGTCCTTGTGCAATAGCCACGGCTTTCGTTGTTGTCTATCTTTCATGATCTTCATGTCCAGAATTTGCTTGGATGTTCCCAAATCCTTCATGGAGAATTTTTCAGCAATTATCTTCTTCGGACTTTGAATTTTCTGGAAATTCGGACCCGCTAGCAACATATTGTTCACGCAAAGTAACAAAATAATGTAGTCTTCATCCTCAAAATGTCTGAACGTAGACGCAGTGATCTGAATCACATCGCACAATTCTGTCTCTAACATGAACTGATCGAATTTGAGATACCACTGCCTTGGAGCTTGTTTCACTAGTAAAATAAGGGGTTGCCCCTACGGATAACATCATCCGTAGGGACAGTTAAAGTTTGGCCCTACGGATTAATCCGTAGGTCAAAGTGGTTGCCCCTACGGTCGTTCAATATTTATTTAAAATATATTAAATTTTAAAGTGTTTTTTGCCCCTACGGTGGCGCAAACCAAGCACCTACGGGTAAATCCGTAGGGGCATATAAATAGGGATTTAAGAGATCGATCCCTACGCCGATTATTTCTTATTCTCTTTCTTTCGCTCGCGCGAAACCAAATTCCCAAATCGAGATCGTCGTCGCCGCCGCGCTGCAGTGATCTCGTCGTCGCCGAATCCAAGCCGAATCGTCGTCGCCACTCCTGCGGTGATCTCGTGGTCGCCACCGTGCTCCGTTCTCGTTGTCGCCACCGCCCTCGTCGTCGCCGATTACCTCTCCGTCGTCGCCTACAGGTAATTAGTTAAACATTATTATAATGATGTTAGGGTAGCGATCGATGAGGGTTAGGATTAGGTATCGGTTGTGGTTAGGGTTAGGATTAGGGTTAGGGTATGGGTTTGATCGGCGGTTGGGGTTCGACTGGTGTTGGGGTTAGGGTTAGGGTTAGGGTTAGGGTTAGGGTTCGGTTGGGGTTTGGTGTTGGGGTTAGGGTTCAGCTGGGGCTGGGTTGGGGTTAGGGTTAGGCTGGGTTAGGGTTTGGTGTTGGGTTGGGGTTCGGCTGGGGCTGGGTTGGGGTTAGGGTTAGGCCGGGTTAGGGTTTGGTGTTGGGTTGGGGTTCGGCTGGGGCTGGGTTGGGGTTAGGGTTAGGCCGGGTTAGGGTTTGGTGTTGGGTTGGGGTTCGGCTGGGGCTGGGTTGGGGTTAGGGTTAGGCCGGGTTAGGGTTTGGTGTTGGGTTGGGGTTCGGCTGGGGCTGGGTTGGGGTTAGGGTTAGGCCGGGTTAGGGTTTGGTGTTGGGTTGGGGTTCGGCTGGGGCTGGGTTAGGGTTAGGGTTAGGGTTAGGGTTAGGGGTGATATTGGAATCGAGAATATGGAATTTGAACACCCAAACTAGAATGAACAAATGTAAAATCTACTCAATTTTGTGATCTTTGCAATACCTAGCTATAGTTTGATCCTCATGACTGCATATAACTGAAAAGGTTTGTGGTTTTGCAGGATGCTTCTATTATCAAGAATTTACATTGTGTAATTATCCTCATATATGATTTACAACTCTGTATGTGTCTGTGTGCATGTGCATGCGTGTGTGTGGAGGGGTTATTTGCCAGTGCATTTCAACTTGGCTCCTAGGCTTATGCCGTACCTCAGGAATGGGACACAATTCCCTATTGCAAAACTCTTTTTATCTCCCCCCTCATCAAGATGCTTTCCTGAGCTATGAGAGTATTTGGGGGACTGTACCTTTCTTTGCACTAGCTTAAACTGCATTATCCTTTCCTCTTTGTTGACTGGTTTGCTGGGGGTTCATCCCTTTTGTCCATAGTTTCCTTCACCAGGATGTGGGTAGGCTGGATACAGGTTCACTGTTAGTGATAAAATTTTGACGAAATTTCTAGCGATCCTTAATTTTTCTGTATGTAGTTTGATGTCGTTCCCAATAGACGGCTCTATTTTGACTACAAAATTTTTAATCCGTAGGGGCAGATTTAACTTGGCCCTACGGATTAATCCGTAGGGGTAACCCTAAAGGGTTACCCCTACGGGCACAGACGTTCAAGAATTAAAATATTAATTCTTAATTTGGTGTTTGCCTTAGGGTTAGGGTTGGGGTTCGGCTGCTGCTGGGATGGGGCTGGGGTTAGGGTTTGCCTTAGGGTTGGTGTTGGGGTTTAGCTGGCCACGCTGGGGTTAGGGTTGGGCTGGGGCTGGGGCTGGGGCTGGGGGCTGGGGCTGGGCCACGCGGGGTTTTGGGATCTTTGTAATTTGCTTGCTCTGTTTGGGGTTTCAGTTGATCCTCATTAAAAAATTGGTGATTGATATCTTCATTCATATTATTATCTGTATTTAAAATTTTTGTGAAGCCTTCAGAGTTTGGGAAAATTACTGGGGGAATTTTTCCTAAAATGTCTTGAGAGGGGGTTCAAGTGATGGGATAATTTCATTTGGTAATCTTTTACTTATTTTACATCTCTTATTTTTTCATGCAAAAATCTGAATAGGTTTCTTGCAATTTTGCCTATCGATCAATTATTATATTTATTTCTATTTTTTGTGGATGATTTGGCTTCAATTGAATGGAGGCGATGATGGCTTGCCCTCAAGCTTCCACTTTTATGAGCTTTATAGTTATGAGATTGGCGAGGCAAGCTGGTTTGTAGCCATCTTATTTCTTTTCCTAAATTCAAATCCAAAAATAAACTGTCTGATTGAGAGAGAGAGAGTATGGGAGATTATGTATTATTCAATGTGTTTGGAAGCTGGCATGTTCTGAGCGTCATCTCTGCATGAAAGCTATGGTTTTGCAAAGGGTTTGCCCTAACTATTTTCTGTGGGGAAGCTGAAGGCCTGAAGCTTCATCAAACTCAGGATTGGATTCTGGTCGGGTATTGTAAATTCTTGTGAAAGTTCCGTTCAAGATTTGTTCAGAGCTTGCATAACATCCAATATATGATACTCGATGATAATATGAAACCTTCATATTCCCATCGATACTCATATATGAAACTAAAAGCGCCACTTTGTCCCTACGGTGCCCGACATTTTAATTTAAAAATATTATATCTTAATTTGTTGTTTGGCCCTACGGGCACCTAAATGGGAATTTAATTAAAAAAGGCACAGAAATGCCCTACGCCTCGATATCTTTCCCTCTCGGTCCCAAAATTTTCTCTCGTTCCCGCGTCTCCAATTTTCTCTTCGTCGCCACCGCGCGCCCTCCGTTCTCAGCCCGCCACCGCCCTCGTTCTTCCTCGTCGAGTTCCTCGTCGCCGATATTTGTGCCTACATTGATGCCTCAAGCAACGAATCAAATGATGTGGATCACAAACTAATTAAATAAATTTTGAATACCAATCTGGACTGGGATTTGAATACCAATCCTAGTTTGCTATATTATATCTTGAATTTGCACGCGCACATAATAAGAAGGAGAAGAGAATAATGTGGCAGAAGAAGAAGGAGAAGACAGTAATGTGGCAGAAGAAGAAAAAAATGACATTCCTCGTTCTCTGTTTCAGCATCAATCTTCTGATATGAACTAATGATGGTTTTCACATAGGCTTTTCCCATTAGAGACTTCTTAGTGTCCAATGGAAAGCATACATCAGATTTGTGCAGGTCGGGTTCTTCTATGACTTTCAAGAGTCTCAACTGATTCTGTTAATTACACTCTAGTTGGGTGGTACTTTTACCACTTCTCACTGCAGGTGCGCTCTCTAATATCCATTTTGAATGTAATATTATCGATATTCAAAATGGATATTAGAGAGCGCACCTGCAGTGAGAAGTGAGAAGTGGTAAAAGTATCACCCAACTAGGGTGTAATTTACAGAATCAGTTGAGACTCTTAAAAGTCATAGAAGAACCCGACCTGCACAAATCTGATGTATGCTTTCCATTTGACACTAAGAAGTCTCTAAAGGGAAAAGCCTATGTGAAAGCCATCATTAGTTCATATCAGAGGATTGATGCTGAAACAGAGAACGAGGAATGTCATTTTTTTCTTCTTCCGCCACATTACTGTCTTCTCCTTCTGCCACATTACTGTCTTCTCCTTCTTATTATGTTCGCGTGCAAATTCAATGACTATATTGAGAATATGGATTAATAGTGGGTAGGAAAAGTATTTCTCAAATGGCTTTTGCGTCTTAAAACCATAAACTACTAAGTAATGACATACATAATTTTTTTAGTATAAAGGTTGTTATTTTAAGTTTTCCCTTATAGAGATATGATCTAACTGCATCTATCAACTATAAGTGTGCAGAAAATTATGATAAGAAATCATAAGAAAGGGTCGTAGCCATGCATAACCTTGAATCTACATACCAAATCATGCAAAAGCATGCACTTATTGTCATCTTGCCTTGGAATATAAAATATCTTGGAAGACTATAAGCGAGCATTTAAATCTTGTTAGCTTTTGACTTCAACATATATTTTTCTCAAGTACCATGAAATATACTTGCTCCGTATAAACCGTTTTCAGGAAGATGGATTAATAATGACAAATTATCCATTGTGACTCACTAGGTTAGAATTTTCTCTTCTATTAACCATCTTTCTAATCAGCTTGGTAAATTTATTCGGAACCGGCTGCGAATCATTAAAAGATATGCATAAGAAAGAAAACTAAAATACAGATATATAGCATACCGATACATCGAAACTTCATAGTTGCGATGGCAATCCAGAGATATTTATTTCTACACACGTGGTGCGCGTGCGAATGCGTCAGGCATCATGGACAAATATTTCAGAACATGAAAAGTATTATTCGTATAAAGTAATTAAAATTTTTAAACACCTTGGGTAGATATTTTCTTAGTTGATGCAATCATATCATGATGACTAAATTTAAGCTATTATACATATGCTTATGTATTTTTCTAATCTAATATATCACACACACACAGAGAGAGAGAGAGGGGGAGAATACCAGGTAGATAGAGAAATCAGTTAGCAGGATCCTGAAGAAATGGAGTCCACAGCATTGCTCATCATCATCATCCGTGATCCCTTTGAAAAAATATTATCAAAGGGATCATGGATGATGATGATGAGCAATGCTATGGACTCCATTTCTTCAGGATCCTGCTACCTGATTTTTTTACCTACCAGGTGTTCTCTCTCTCTCTTTCTGTGTGTGTGTGTGATATTTTAGGTTAGAAAAATACATATGCATATATATAATAGCTTAAATTTAGTCCTCATGATATGATTGCATCACCTAAGAAAATATCTCTACCCAAGCTGTTTAAAAGTTTTAATTACTTTATACGAATAATACTTTCCATGTTATGAAATATTTGTCCATGTTGCCTGACGCATTCGCATGCGCACCACGTGTGTAGAAATAAATATCTCTGGATTGCCATCGCAACTATGAAGTTTCGATGTATCGGTATGCTATATTTCTGTATTTTAGCTTTCGTTCTTATGCTACTCTTTTAATGATTCACAGCCGGTTCCGAATAAATTTACCAAGCAGATTAGAAAGATGATCAATAGAAGAGAAAATGCTAACCTAGTGAGCCACAATGGATAATTTGTCATTATATCCATCTTCCTGAAAACGGTTTATACGGAGCAAGTATATTTCATGGTACTTGAGAAAAATATATGTTGAAGTCAAAAGCTAACAAGATTTAAATGCTCGCTTATAGTCTTCCAAGATATTTTATATTCCAAAGCAAGGTGACAATAAGTGCATGCTTTTGCATGATTTGGTATGTAGATTCAAGGTTATGCATGGCTACGACCCTTTTTTATGATTTCTTATCATAATTTTCTGCACACTTATAGTTGATAGATGCAGTTAGATCATATCTCTATAAGGGAAAACTTAAAATAACAACCTTTATACTAAAAAAATTATGTATGTCATTACTTAGTAGTTTATGGTTTTAAGACGCAAAAGCCATTTGAGAAATACTTTTCCTACCCACTATTAATTCATATTCTCAATATAGTCATTGAATTTGCACGCGCACATAATCAGAAGGAGAAGACAGTAATGTGGCAGAAGGAGAAGACAGTAATGTAGCGGAAGAAGAAAAAAATGACATTTCTCGTTCTCTGTTTCAGCATCAATCCTCTGATATGAACTAATGATGGCTTTCACATAGGCTTTTCCCTTTAGAGACTTCTTAGTGTCCAATGGAAAGCATACATCAGATTTGTGCAGGTCGGGTTCTTCTATGACTTTTAAGAGTCTCAACTGATTCTGTAAATTACACCCTAGTTGGGTGATACTTTTGCCACTTCTCACTGCAGGTGCGCCCTCTAATATCCATTTTGAATGTAATATTATAGATATCCATGCCTGTTTATGTCAAAATTACTTATATTGTCAATGTTTGATTGTCTAGTTGTTGGTGATGCGTCCATATCAGGGACAGAGGCCATTCCCGTTCCTCCAGGTATGTTTATATATTATATAGGGCATGTATATTGATTTAGAATGCTATATCATAAATATACACACATTTCTTTTGCTCTTAGTCGTCCAACTCATTATCATGGGCTGCTTGATGAGATTAGATTTGCGCCTGATGATCTACAAGAGCTTGTTCACTCCCTGTCATATGTGTAAGCAGCGCTATATGCGAGTTTACCTTGTTAGTATGTATGTACTGAAATTAATTAATATTATTCAAATTTTGATACATGCAGATACCAGAGGAGCACATCTTCTATCTCTGTAGGTAAGGCTTTGAATTTGTTGATTTTGGTATTTCTTGTCAATTTTATAGACCAGTATGTGCTAAATATAATGTTCTGACAGTTGCTAGGGGAAGGCAACATTCGAGGCTGCTGACCCCAGTCCTGGACGCCGCACACGGACGGCACTACGGAGGTTGGGAGAGAGGCCGAGGACTAGGCTCTAGCAGGGCCCATATGAGGTTGGACTCCACCCCGGTGGTTACTTCCTCCGTCTCCAGTGAGCGACGTATCCATCATGAACTGGATAGCTTGAGGGCCAGCGTTCAGGAGTTGAAGGAGATGCTGGTATGTATACTACTTTATAGTAAAATATCATTTCATATTATATACATATCAACATATCCATAATTAGTACGTAGCTTGAGCTTATTTGGTTTTAGACTTAAGTTTGATTAATCATACATACATATGTAATTGAAATAAACAACGCTTTTCCAAACTAGATATCCAAACAGGGTTTCGAAATAACTTAATAATGATACGAATTCGAATAATAAACAGTTCTTACACGCTTCTTACACACGTTATATCCAGACGCGACAGGGTAGATCGGCCGAGCCTCCACACGCAACTCCTTCGGCTGCGGCTCCGCAAGCCACTACATCGGCTGCGGTTCCGCAGACAGCTCATGTAGCTCCACCGCCCACTCAGACTCCCGCAGCCGCGGCTCCGCAAGCGACTACCTCGACGGCGGCTGCGCAGACCACATGCCGCTCAGACTCCCGCTCGCGACAAATTGCATAGTTTATTGACCGAGGAGCAGGCGCGCGTTATTCTATCGTTATTCAGAGGTGGAGCTGGACCGAGCTAGGGTAGATTTTTGGTTCTTTTTTTTTGAAACATGTATTTATTTATATCATACACATTGTACTACATTTTGAAACGATATTGATATTGGTTTGTATTTATATCATATTCAGTTTTTGGGTTTCTTTTGTATATTATATATATGCGTGAGATGTGATTATGAATACTGCAATATATGATTTGATTGATGTATATATTATTGTGCACAGGGCGGGAAAAATCAAGCAGCCCATTTTTAAAAAAAAAATTCAGATAATATGTACCTACGGATTAATCCGTAGGCAAACATGTTACCCCTACGGATATAGCCGTAGGGGCAAAATATCAGCAGTAACTGATATTTCACCCAGATCTCAGTACCAGGGGGTTGGGAAAGCCCCTACGGATATATCCGTAGGGGCCACTGACTCTCCCCTACGGCTTTATCCGTAGGGGCTACATATCAGGAATCCTGAAATTATGCCCCTACGGAAACGTACCTACGCATATATCCGTAGGGGGTAGTACATGCCCCGACGGGTATATCCGTAGGGCAAAGTAATTTATTAAAATAAACCGTAAATAATATAAAATCTTATACCCTACGGCTTAAGCCGTAGGGGCAACAGGATCTACACAGATATCCGTCGGGGCAAGAATTTGCCCGTAGGGGCAGGTTCAGGGCCTCAACTTGCACCTACGGGGTATTTTTTCGCCCCTACGTATATATCCGTAGGGGCAGTGCGTTGCCCCTACGGATAAATCCGTAGGGGCAACCCCTATTTGTAGTAGTGTTTGAGGCAATACAAACTCTTTCGCAGTCTACAAACCATATTTTCTTTCCCTTTCACCTCGTATTCCGGTGGCTGCATCATATAAATTTCTCCTCTAAATCTTCCATGAAGGAACGTCGTTTTCACATCCAGCTTATCTGAGTGCAAATCCTCAACCGCCATGATACTGAGCATCATCCGAATTGAAGTCATCTTCACCACTGAGGAAAATATCTCTTGATAGTGTATCTTATGATGTTGTGCATATCCCTTGACTGCCAAGTGAGCCTTGTACCGCTTCATGCCATCATCCTCATCCTTGATCCTGTACACCCATCTATTCAACAACGCTTTTGACCTTTGGGTACTTTCACTAGATCCCATGTACGGTTCTTCTTCAAAGAACTCATCTCTTCATCCATAGCTTGCTCCCGCTGCTTGCAAATACTGTCTTGCGTCGCCTCTGTAAGGGATCCAAGCTCTACCGAATCTGTGTACAATATGAAGTCGGTCACCAATATTTCAGGTAGACTCCTCTCTCATATAGTTCTTCTCAGAATTGGTACATCTGGTTGCTGAACTTGGTCTTCCGGTTTCGTATTATCTTCTTACTTGAGTAATCCTACAGCCGATATCCGAACTCATTTCCTCCATACCCGATGAATGTACACTTTCTAGACTTGGATTCAAGCTTACTCTTTTCCACCATATCTATCAACGAATATGCAATGCAACCAAACACTTTTAGGTGTGAATAATTAACCGGATTATCTAACCAAATTTCTTCCAGAATTCCCGAGTGCACTTGTTGGGCTTCTGGCCACTTCCCAGGAGGTCATCCATCCCAGAATTTCCCTGACTCGAGCACGCTTAACTACAGAGTTCTCAAGCTCCTGTAGTGCCGGTTCACTTAAAAGGCGTCACTGCGTTGAAGAATGATATCATTCTATTTATAGTACAGATCTGATCTCTTTCGAAATGTATTACGAAAATTCCCTATTGTTCTATAGTGGGTTCCACGGACTCAAGAAGTGGGCTCCACAGATTCAAGAGGTGGCCCCCGCTCTTTGGCATAGCACTTTTTTCCTTGAGCAAGGTCCGGGCCCGACAAAACCTCTTGAACTCCTGTGTGCAATATTCCCCGCCATCGGACTTTAGGCACTTAACCTTCATCCCCGTTTAGTTCTCCACTTGTGCAATCTAGTGTTTAAAGAGACCAAACACATTTAACTTTTTCTTTATTGCATACACCCAGATCTTCCGGCTTGCATCATCAATGAATGCCACGAAGTACCGAATTCCTCTATAAGACTCTACTGAGGTCGGTCTCCATACATCTGTATGCACCATCTCTGGGTTCTTGGTCTTCTTTGCTACGCTTCCAATCCGAAATCTGAGTGCGCATTCTTTCCCACAAACGCAACTTTCACAATCCCAATTCCACATTTTTCAACCCCGAAAAAAGCTCCCTGCCCTGAAGAATCTTCATATTTTTCTCACTGAGATGTCCCAATCTCTTGTGCCACAATAAAGTCTCAGAATCTAATTCCGAATCTGTCGCCAATGCAATTAAACCCCCATTACTCCCACTGAAGGAATACAACGAACCGCTCAATTTACCACGTACGATCACCAACGATCCTTTGGAAATTTTTCACTGAGAATTCCTAAATACCGTAGTATAATCTTCGTTATCTAGCTGATTTATAGAAATTAGACTTTTCTTCAGATCTGGAATATGTCTTGCGTTCTTCAGATTTATCTGACCTCCTTTTGACGGTTGTAATATGATCGTCCCTTTTTCCAACAATCTTACACGGTTGTCTGTTTCCCACCGTCACATGTCCAAAGTCCTCTTGAACATACTCTCTAAAATGATGCAGGCCTGAAGTGCAGTGAAATGATTCTCTCGAATCTAGAAATCAGGTTTCCGCCTTTGTGCTCTCGTTCACCGATAAACAAAGCCTATGTTCCCCTTGTTCATATGTAGACACCACATTGGCTTCCTTTTCATCTGCCTTCTCATCTGAGCTTTTCTATAAAAGTCTACATTCACTTTTTCCATGACCCTTCTTTCCGTAGTTCCAACAGTCGTCTTGGATCATCCCTTTTGATTTTCCTCGGCTCTTTGACTTTCCCTTTTTTCCTTATCCCCTTTCCCTCGTCCTGTTGCGATTCTTTACTGAGAGTGCAGAAGTTCCTGAACTCCCACTCACAGCGTTTCTCCTCATCTCATCATTTAATATGCAATTCACCGCATCATTAAATGTGAGAGTTCCTGAGATCGAGTTACTTGCCGCCAACACAAGGTTTTCCCAACTCACTGGCAACAAACATAGAAACAATAGGGCTCGAATATCATCTTCAAACACGATTGAAACCGATTCGAGTTGGCTTGTCACACTGTTGAATTCATTCAGGTGCTCTGCCATCGGACCGTTTTCTGCCATTTTCATGTTGAAAAGCTTCTTCATCAGAAATATTTTGTTTGATTTTGAAGGATTCTCATACAATTTTGCTAATGTCATCATTAGCTCCATGGTTGTCTTTTCCTTTGAAATATTGAAGGTCGCTTTCAGAGTCAGCGATAGTCTAGTCATCGCCAGGACTTTGTAGATTTCATGCCTCATCAGATATCTTCTCGGGCCTTTCGCATAACAGAAGCTACAAATCTTTCTAGTATAGATAGTCCTCCATTTGCATCCGCCATCAACTATAATTATGACCATTGAACTTTTCGATTCTTATCATATTCTCCGCTATCTTTCGTTTATACCACCGCAACAAACTCGATTTCTCCCTCGGATCTGTATCAATGTCTTTGAAAATAAAATCTAAGAAGATGGGAAGCGGACATAAGCGTCGTCACCCACCGTAAATTTAGATCGTAAAATCAAAAAAGCCTTCAGTCCCCTAACCAGGCTCTGATATTAGTTGTTGTGGATATAATATAATATCGCAGAGAAGACAATACACGGAACAATGCTAACGGCCAATCCACGCAATCAACAACGCAAATAACAACGAAAGATAAAACACAAAAGTACGAAGAATAAGAGAATTACAAATCAAAAGATATAAGAGATTTGTTAACGAGATTCACTCACCGTATGGTTAGTCCCTGGCAGAACGAAATCTGTAAAGTTCTACAAGAGTTTGAATCAAGTATTACACTCACGAGCAACCTGTAAAACCCGGTGTCTTTTGTACGAAATATTTCGTATTTTAATAAAACTTCATTTCCCAGTTTTCCCAAATCTTTTATTAATTATATTAATGTTCCATTATCCTCAATCCTACTCTATATTAATCAGACACTTTTTATAACTTTATTGCTTTTCTATATAAAAAAAAGGAAAAAAAACTATTTAATCTATATGAACTACTTTTAATTCATAATACTAGTACTTAGGTTACCTTACTACTTGATATAATTATTGGCGTTATTGACTAACAATTTTTTTCTCTTATTGATTATCCTATTGTATATACTAATATCTATAAATCTTAATTCTATTTATTTACTATATATTTTTCTACTTTTAATGCCTGAAGCAAGTCATCTATAACCTTTTGCTATCTTCATGTAAAAATTATATATCTTACTTTACCCCTATAATTATACCAATATTAATTTTACAGCTTACTTATTGTTAATATATATAATTATAGATCTTCTTATTATTATTCTTCACCCAACCGCCGGCGCTTCCCCTCCTTCACCTCTAGCCGCACCCTTGCCCAACATAATGCAGCCGCCGATTAGCCGCCGCCGCCCTCGACCCCGACTCCATAGCCCGCGCCTCCTCCTCGTATTCACCAACACCATCTCCCAATACCCACGAGCCCACTGCACCACCTTGCTACCACCATCGCCGGCCAACCAACACCGCCGACCTCGTCTTCATCACCACCACCTTCGTCTCTTCCTCCCTCAACCGCACCACCTCAGCTGCACCCACTTCCTCTCTCTCACAAACCTCATACACCACGTCATAGCCGCATAGCGGCCACCAACGAATCCTCTAGACTACTGCCTCCTTGCCGTTGCCACTGTGCCATAGCCGTGCTAGCCCTGTGCCACCGCAGCATTTGCACTGTGCTACGATCGTGCCTACGCTGTGCTAGGCCCTTGTCCCCATCCCTGAACTACGGTGCTCACTTCGATTTTCCTTCGTGCCGCGCCCGTGCCTTTGTCGTTGTCACTGCTCATGTCATTGCCTTCGCTGCCGTGTCCCGTCATGGTTGCAGTCGTCACCAGGTAAGTTATATACTTGCTTACATGCTATTCTATATTTATATCGATGCATACGAAACATATCGCAAAAATACCATTGTGAGTTAATAATAAGCCGTATTTTAATTTGAGTAATATTGTTTGAGATATAATCAAGTCTAGAACCTAGAGATAACGCTGTAAGGAAATTGTAGAATCAAATATTGTTTATTGGTTGAAAGAAGCGAACGTTTCGGTTGCGAATCGAATGTTTATCCTAGGTGCTCGATGCGAACCTTAAGCTAAAACTCATCTTAAAATGACGGAACTCATGATAAATAGATCTCTTTACTATTAACGAATATCGTGTGATAATTTGGTTATAATATAAAGTCGTTAACCCCATGAAATGACGCCCCCAAGATTCGATGCGAAATCTGAATTTAATTACGTACCTTACCTTATTAAATTCGTAGTTAATTATGTACAAATCGGATTGTGGCGTTCCAGGACTCATATCGAAGACAATGGAATAAAATACTGTAATATATCTTTGTCCACTGAATTTTAATAAGTTATCCTAAAGAAAACTGAGGATAATCACGGTTCTGGACTGCAGTCCAGAGCAATAATCCCTATTAAATCATGTTCTTAAACTGCTATATCTCTCTGTTCAAATGCGCAAATGCACGGAGCCCTATATATCAAAACATAGAAAATTGAGTTAGCTTTCTTACGCCACTGGTTTCACTGGATTCCTTTGCCCTATGGTATTTTAAACATTTTTTATAATGTCGATATGTCCGGCTGAATTCTGCAGTGACAGATTTTACACATCGAGCTTAACCTGACCATAACTCCCTGTTTATATAGGATATTACTGATACAATGATTGCGTTGGAATACCAACTAATAACCCTAAATATTATTCAAATGTACCGACGCCCAAATATGTATGTAACTGATAGAAAAATGCATTCGAAGATGGACTTTCAATTCAGAAACTGAAATTCCAGCAGTGAACATACGTATCAAAACAACCGTATTTCCTTAACCAAAACCCTGATTGGTATAAATCCTATTTTATTGTCTATATGATTGAGTCTATTGTTTAAGCCTTTTATATTGTTTCGCCTAATTCTGCACTATGAATTATTGCAATTTTTCTAATCCGAATGACACCGGCTGCCTATATATTATTCGTGGTGTACTTTACCGCATTTCCATTATATTGCATGACTGTTTTACCCATAATGCATAGTGATCGTTTGTATTAACACCCTAACGATTATAGAGCATTTTCGAGCGATAGTGGTATCATTGGTTGTTCCAAGTATGCCAGTAAAAGTGATTAAGCAATGAAAATGATCGAATAGTGAAAGTGATTGAACAACGATAGTGATACGTACTTTTATACAACCAGTTCGATACATGAACATATACGAAAATCTAGGAAAATGGGAAAATCGAGAGTGGTATTGAACTTGTATTTAACAAGGTATTGTGTTTAGAGGATGATCATTCGAACAGTGACACACACACACACACACTAATTAGGTCGTGGGCCTAGCAGTACGGCTACATTGTTATGTCTTGGGCATGCACGATACCCTCATTAAAAACGATAACTCTTTTCCACCATTCGATTTCATTGACTTAGAGACTGATAGGTTTAGCCATATGGACATTGATTGATTACTGATTTGACACACATGTTATACTATTCACTTGTTCCTGCTATTCCACATACACTTATTATTATTTCCCATTCCTGCTAGTTCATATTTATTTTACTGCACAATTATATATTGCTATATTGTGTCGCTCTGACGACCTGAGTTTGCATTCTCAGAAGACCCAGCTCAGGATCAGGACTTTCCCTACGAGATCGCGGAGATTTAGACCGCGATATTAGTGTTATCTTCTTTTTTCAATAAAGAAGTGTGCTATTTTGGTTAGTAGTTTATTTTGTTATTGAACTTCTTGTATTGCTAAACTCATTTTGATTAATGTAATAAAGTAGTGATTGTGATTTTCTTAACTTGTTCTGCATTTTACTGACTACCATGTAATACTAGAAACCGAAGTATGACTACGGCAAGATCATTTCTTGATTGTAGGAGCATGGCTAGCCTAGTCATCCTCATATACCGTATTTTGGGAAGCGGGATGTGACACAACCCTAGGAAATTTCTTTCAAATCTTTCTAGATTCGTAGCCGTCACTCTCTCTCTTTACAATAGTCTCACCAGCCTTTTAATTTGCCTTACAAAATATTATATGAGAGACCATATTTATAATTTAACCCTAATTCTATACATATTAGAGATAAATCCAGAAATTTCCAAATATTCGATTTCCATAACAGGCCGCGTCTGCCTCCTTGAGCCGGCTCAACATGCCCATGAGCCGGCTCATGTACACAGAGAATATTCGGTAATTCCATCATCTTGTGAGTCAGCTTATAAAGACTTGAGCCGTCTCAAGTATAGAGTCAAGCAGACTCAACTGTTGTCTCATACACCTAGAGAATTGTGACAATTCTCGAGCACTTGTGAGCCGTCTCAACGTCCCATGAGCCGGTTCAAGATCAACTCCCAGAAAGAAACTCCACAATATCACACGTGAAACAACAAAATGACTCTCTCCCCTTCCTCAATTACCAATAATCTTTTTCCCACCCCTTCTCTTTCCACCCGTAATCAAATTCATCATTTCCTCTCACTCAAGCTCACTCCCACCAGTCATCTTTTATGAAAGACATAATTTCTTCCACTGCTTCGAAGCTCGAATTTGCTTGGGCTCATTGAAGGTACTGATATATGCCCTTCGCCGCATTTATCTACAGATGACGTCGATTCAACATCCTCACCCAGTCAAGCATATGTCGCATGGGTTCGTAAGGATCAAATCCTATTTAATTGGATCATTTCCTCATTATCGTAATGATTGGTTTTTTGATATTGGCGCCATGCATCATGTCACTCCCGACCTTCAGAATCTCACTGTCTCGGAGCACAACAAGGGATCTGATCAATTGCATGTTGGTAATGGTACAGGTTTGTCAATTTCTATTGTTGGCTCCACCACTTTTCCATCGCATTCTAAATCATTCCATCTTTCTCAAATTGTACATGTCCCTTCAATTACTAAGCAACTAGTTTCTGTTCATCGTTTTGCAAAAGATAATTGTTGTTATTTGAATTTCATCCTGATTATTTTGTGATGAAGGACCAAACACTACCAGAGTCTCCCTGATGCACGGCTGGAATGAAGGTGGACTCTATTATATAAAGAAACCATCTTCAAACTCAAATAATGTTCCTTCAGTCGATCTCAATGAGCGTGTTTCGTTTTCACCATCAACGTCTCGGCCATCCTAATGATCACACAAATAAAGTTGTTTATGTTCAAGGTCTCTCGTGCTCTTCGTATTCTCTTCAAAATAAACGTGAACCATGTTTATTTGGTAAATCTACTCATCTTCATCTTCCTCCTGCAAGCACCCATAGTCAAGCTCCACTAGACCTTATTTTTAATGATGTATGGGGACCCTCTTTTGTCTCCTCTTCTGAAGGACATGAGTATTTTGTTTTGTTCGTAAATGATTTTTCGAAATTTACTTGGATTTTTTTCCTATGGTTAAAAAGCAGATGTGGTTATTGTATTTGTTATTTTTCAAGCTTTTGTTGAAAGTAGTTTAATCGAAAAATAAATTCTTTTCAATCTGATTGGGATGGTTGTAGGGTGTTTTCCGTTCCCCATTGAGATGGATGCGTGCGTGCTTCAGACATGTACAATTCCCTCTTCCCATTACAGGCAAGAGTGTTCCCATCCAAATTGGACACATCCTTCTAGAAGTGCACATGTCGCAAAATTCCATTTAAAATCCATGTGCAACGTGCAATGCACATGTGCATATGTCAAGCTTCTAAGAAGCGCAAGCTTCATTTGCGCACCTGGCAAAATGCTATTTAAATACCATGCGCAAGTCCAAGCAGTGCGCAAGTGCACTCTATTTAGAAGAAAATCTTCTGTTACTTACAAACGTAACAAATCAAGTCAAATTGATTGGATATCAAAAATCCAACGGTACGCATGTACCTAAAATTGATATGAATCAATTAAAATCAAATTAAAATAAAAAACAAACCTAAATATTAAGAACAACCCCTAATTTCTCATTCCCTATAAATAGGAGACCTCTAAAAAGGGGAGAGAGACAGACATATAGAGAGAGCCGCCGAAATATTAAGCATGCACTCATCTTCAACTGAGAAAGAAATTCATAGCCTTTAACCCCTTTCATCAAAAAAGTAAAAAAAAAAAGAGACGTCCTATTGTTTGATGGTAAAAAAAAGCTTTGGTTTTATATATAAAAGCGTTTGCTTTTTCATTGAATCTATTGATTCACTATATATAAGATCAAAATATCTCAGGATCGATCCCCCTTTTATGAAAGTGTCGATTTTTATGAGAGATTGATTCTAAAATCCAAATCTTCAAAAAGAACACCCTCACAAAATGAAAAGAAATGTTTCGATACGTGAAAGATAGAAGTTTTTGCTTCTTGCTGAAAGTTATAACTTTCATAAAATTTGGATGCGCAATATAAGTGAAGGATCTATTCCACCTTAAACATGGATTTTAAAACTTAGCAACATAGGGTTTTCAAAACTCTAGAGAGCAATACTTCCAACTATGAGGATCTTAGCTAAAGATTATAATTTGTAACAAACAAAAAAGCAACAATTAAGCTACTAAGTTGAAATTACAACCTTTGTAGCATTTTGAATTGCTCCCAAATTGTATTGGACTCCATTGTAGGCTTCTTGAAGTTCCATGGAACATGCTTGCTTACCCATCTCCTCCATCAAAGATGATCCACCTTGAAGGCTCAAATGCTTTGACTCTAAACTCAATTGAGTTAACTAAGTAATTAAGTTGCTAATCTAACTAGTTAGGAGTTATAGTTTCCATTTCTTTCGTCTCTTAATTTTTCCTTGCTTTTTCTAATTAATTCTCAAAATAAAAGAGGAGGAAGATGGGAGTTTGAGCTAAGAGGATAAGAGAGATAAGGTTAAGAGTTTTGAACCATTAAGGGCCTCTTTGGTTTCAGGATTATTTGGGATTTGGATTGTGGAATCCTAGTATTCCATAATTTTGTGTTTGGTTGGTGGATTTGGATTTCTAGGATTCCTTTGTTTTTTTATGGGGGCCACCACAAAACATGGATTCTTGAATCCTAATTTTTTTAAGAATTTGCAAGAATTAGGCACTATTCATTGTATTTTTAGATGGGACCCGTGGTACTTTATTTATTTAATAATCCTCTCTCTATCTCTCTCTTTAAAATCCTCAAATCCAAATCCCACTTTCTTCTCACCAACCAAACAAAGATTACAACGATCTACAAATCCAATACTAAGAATCCAAAACCAACCAAATAACAAATTACCAAATCCAGAAATTTGCAACCGTACTAATTTGGAATCCAAATTTCTAAATCCTACAACCAAACAACCCCTTAATAATGGTTCATAATACTTAAATCCTTTCTCTTTAATTCCAGCCTTAGGATTCCATCAAAATATCCATGTGTCAATCCTCTTCTTTCCCTTCCACTTGTCACCACTCCACACATGGTGAAGGGTATGATATGCCTCAAACATAACATTACGTAAAGAGAACTAAAAAAGAAAAAGGAAATAAATCAATTACATTATATGTGTGTGTAATTGATTTCCTATGTATTAAAATACATAAAAGAGACATAAAGATAAATGACAAAAATACTAGTAAATACATATATGAATATATGTATTAATATATTAAATCCAAACTGGATTTAATATCCGTTTTTCCAAAAGGACTAGCTACTATTACAACCGTCCAATTACCGTCAGTGTATGAAATACACTAGTTTTAATCGAACCCAAGCGCGTACCAATGTACCGCAACTACAACATTTCGCCAAAGCCGGAAATCCTCTGTATCGGACTCTAAAGACTCGACGAATACGCTGGCAGTTAGTTTACTGAAAAAATCTTGAAAAACTCACAAGCACGTTAGTGGCACTAGCTGTACATGGGTATCCATCGAAAAGGAGATCGACAAGCAATTAAGCTCGTCCGAAACCCTAACCAAGCCTATCAGCGACATGTACCATATAGTATATCGTATATTAGATCTAGGAGGTGGATAACGTCTGACCCCTAATAAGCTGATAGGCCGTGCCGGTGTCGAGTCCTATCACCAATCGAGAAACTACTGATTGCAATCAGTAAATCCTATCTACCTAGGCCTGGGTCTTATGGTGATGACCAACCGTACACTGCACGACATCAACTCCCAATACTGGGAGAGATGAATCCCCTCTATCGGTAGACCCAGGTATCCAACCTAGTAAGACCTTTTGGGTCCCAATAAACACGTAGTCTTTCGGTAGATCCCGGTATCCAATCTAGTAAGACCTCTTCAAGAATTGGTGGTGGTAAAACTGCCATAGAGGTTGTAAAGCCTAATGTGGATGTACCTAAACTTCAGGGTTTTTTGTAGTGATCAAGACTTCAAATTAAGGGCATGTTTCACTTTGGAACCATAGTGGTTTTGTGTAGCTATCTAAATAATAAATTTGAATCTAAATTTCTAACTATGCTCCGTTTGGTTTTTGTTTTGGTATTTATAAGACGTGCTATCAACCTCCAGCCCAACCTCATTTAGATAAACATCCAAATAGAAAAAGAAAGCAACTGTTATAGAGTTTAGATAGCTCCAGGGGTTGGTTGTTTTGTTGAATATCTTGTTGTTTTGCCAGCTTTTATTAATAAATATCATGGTAGGGGTTCTTTTTGAGCTACGGTCTTCTTTCAAAAAAAAGAAGAGAGTTTAGATAGCTCCAAAAACAACATTTTGACTCTTCAAATAACTCCAAAACCAAACAACACACCGCAATTAGATTATTAATTACTGGAAGCAAGGTCTTGAAAACCAAATTTTGCATAACCTATACCTACACATAAAATCCCAAGCCAAACAGACCCCAATACGGTATCAGAGCTCCGCCTTTCCTCCTTTTTATATTAGATCAAAGTAGCACAAATTCAAATACTTCCTAAGCTTAAAAATGGATCACAAAAAATTGTTATAATTAAAAGCCCAGGTATCCACACATAGAAATAATGATACTCAACATCCTAGAGAGGACATGATAGTAATAGAGTAGGGACTTACCATGAATGAGGAGCGAAGCGATGAAGAGAAAGACGGCGAGCACAACGGGGACTATGAAGAGTGAAGGGAGGGATCTTGGCTTGGTGTTCTTGAAGGACTTCTTGGATTGAGCACTCATTTCTTTTCTAATTCCCTTCTTTGGAGAGAGAAAGAAGGAAGAGATTTTGGAGTGTTTTAGGTTAAGATACAAAACATGAATGTTGTATATGGCCATGGTTTTGGCAATTAATCAACTATGCATGCAAAAAAAAGGATAGTTATTAATGAAAAATAAAGGAAGATTGTCAGGCTGGACTTTGTAAGGATGTGTCCTCTATATAATTATATATATCGATAATACTTAGAAAATTAAGTTTTTGGAATCCTATAAAATAGTTGTAATATATAGTAAGACATAAAGTTTATACCAAAATGTGTAAGATGATAAGGACACAATTTATGTGAACCGATGCTTAGCTTTTCTGTCCATGCATTCACATTATTGAGATCATACCAAGACAATAAATATTTCCCATTTCTCATTCTACCTCCTCTCTCAATTATTTGACCAGAGTTAGTGGTAGTTTAGTGAAATTATGTCTTTTTCAAAATTGGTTTTTTTTTTATATATATCTCCATGTAATCTTTTGCATTTATATACCCCTCTAATCTTTGTATTTGTTTATATACCCCTAGAATTGTTTAGATTGTTATTTTGAAAAAAAAAACTTATCATCAATATTGCTCAAAATTTCATCCTTTTAAGTTGTGACGATAAACTTTAGTTAGCCTATTCAGCACAAAATAATAGAATAAATATTGTTTCCATTCTTTTAGTTGCTTTTATTATTTTTCAATAATTATATATATAATAGCATTTTTTTCCAAACTTCATTAAAATGTCTTGGTTTATACAAATGTATCATTTTTAATGTTCATTTCATTATATCATAGTCGTTTTGCTTAAACAAGACCACAATTATAATAATTTGAGTGGTAATTTGAAGATTAAGTTTAATTAAAACAAGATTTAGCAATGAAAGGGTTAAATGAAAAAACTAGTAGGTAAATATAATAGGCTTAGCATTTACTAAGCTAGCGTCTTGTTTATGTACATCTAAACTGATGGCGAATGAGTTTGCATGAGCAGCATATAAGATCTGAGGCGTGTTGTAAATACAAATATTAGAGGGGATATATAAAGAGAAAACGGGGCCAAAACTGGAACTGTCCGGACTCATGGGTTGGTGGACCACTGCAGTGCCCGGACTCTTGGCTGGTGGGCCTGCTGGTAATATTGCAGATTGCTCCTGGATTTTATAAGGCATATATATAAATAAACCCCTTTTTATTTAACTTTGGGCCCAGGCCTGTTGTATCCTTTCTTCCCAACTTTCAGTGACATGCTTGAGTCAAGATCCAAGGGCCCAACTTTGTGTAGGAAGACCAAATTTGGGCTTGGAAATAGGCCCAAATTTTTATTTTAATGAACCGCTCGTAGAATCGAACCACCTACCTCTCTTTCTAGCAACTTTAGTTACGACATATTGGTAAATCATCTTCGGCTTCAAAAACATTTATGGCATCAGATAGGAGGAGTGGAAAAGAAAATTAGAATGTGGAGAGGAATGAATACCCAAGATTGTCAGACTTTATAAGTCTAAAAGGACGGGATTTATTTATTTATTATTTTCAAAAGGAAAGGCTGATGATTTAAAAGAGGATGACCGGAAAATAGGGATGAGAACCCTAACCCTGGCCTTAACCATGGTTAAATTACTCGCTGAAACAGTTTCCGAGATATTTGATAGCAAAAGCACCTTGAAGGTGATACATGGAAATATAAAGTTATTAGCAAGGAATATAGAAATATACATTATTTGGGTTATATGTAAGAGGGAAAAAACAATTTAAGAAGGAGAAAGGCGCTATATATCATACAAATGTAACGATAGTTCCATATAATATTACCCCATAAACTTCAATTTATCATATGTACCCTTGCCATTCTAAAACCTTTGAGACCATGTGATATCACATTCCCAATATCTTCTCTTCAGCTAAACAAACTAGAATATTGTTCAAATTAGCAATAGCGTGTTTCATAGCGTTTCACTACTAAATAGCGAAAAGCGCAAAAGGCGCTGCGCATAGCGTAAGCTACATGAATTATTAATTATTACTTGATCATCTCATTTACAATAAATTATATTATTATAAAGATATAAAATTAGCTTGAGATCATAGAACAATAAGTAATGTAACAATATTTTTCCGGTTGCAGTTTCTCTGCTCCTCAAAATTCCAAAAAAAAAACAATATTTTCAAAATTTTCAATTCTTGAGTTCATATATATGATTCATACTAGTATTAAAGCTATCGAAAATCAATTAAATAATCTCTGTTTGGGAAATTTGTCTACTAAATATGATTTCAAATTGAAGGTTTAGAACCCCGTCTTCATATAGTATAGGATTAGATACTGAAATCTTAAGAATTTCAATAAAAAAAATCTTATACGAAAATAGCGTATGTATAACATAGCGTATACTATTTGTTAAAAAGCATAAGCTATTTGAGGAAGAAACGTAAATTACTTTGTATTCGAGTTTTTTCCTAAAACTACGTAGCGAATAGGCTAAACTACGCTACATAACACAAAACCACGAGCTACCTCGCGAGCTATTTTAAACATTGAACTAAAATATCTGAAAAGTATTATGAACACCTAATTCGAGTAACTAGAAGTTGGATGGGATAATAGTGTATAAGCACCCTCATTCCAATAGTTAGTAATTTTTTTCCCACGGTCCGTAAGCCCTAATCTAAGCACATAACACAAACACACATCCAAGGGACCAATAAATTTGTCCTGAAAACGTTAATTTATGGTCAATTTCCTATGGGACATTTCCGAGTTTCGAACCTGCACTCTCCCCAAAAAAGAAAGTGTGCATACCAATTGGTTATATTACAATAAATTGAAATATCACGTGTGTGGTCTTGGTTCAATAATGTTGTAGATCCAATAAGTTAGACTAAAAATGATCAGATTAATCACGATGCCAAGTTCACTATGTCAGCCACCTCATTGATCCTACCACTTCACCTTGGAAAGAAGAGTTAATTCTTCAGTCATTTGAAGGGCCGTAAACATTTTATCAACTCCAACTAATGTCTACGACCTTGATGGTAAAGACAAACTTCTTCGGCTCCCTTCTATCGATGGCCGCTTTATCTCAAAATCTTGTTATAAGCTTTTGCGCACTGCCTTCACGGTCAATCCCTCGATTTCTAGTGACACCAAGTCAGTCCTAAAATCTTGTTATTAGCTTCGGCTTTCTCTGCTATAGCTCAAAATTTATATGGTTTTTTACTAAGTGGTCCCTCAAAACTTGGCTACTTACTAAAACATACCCAATACTTGATAATTACTATTTACTCCCCCAAAACTCTAAATGGTTTCTAAAAAGTCTCTCTACTTGCTAAAACGATTCTCTTTCTTTCATTCTGTTAGATATCTAACAGAGAGATGTTGGGACCAGGGTTTTAAACTCCCAAATCCTTCTCCTACATCCAAAATCCTCAAGTTTGGTCTCAAATCAAAATTATGGTTATGGATTTGCTCTATCAAAACTCAATCCACTTTGGAAACACGATCCTTTTTTTCAACATTCTCTTCACATGTACTAGTGAAATGAGAATATGGCCAGATTCACAGGTTAAGGATAAGTGAAAATACTAAATCGAAGGAAGAGAAGTCGAGTTAATTGAGAAGAGAGCTTTGAAGTAGAAAAAAGATCGATTCTCAAAAGAAATTGAGGGTAATTGAGGCGGTATTAGGTCGCAACGTAGGTCGCGCTCTTACCTTACGAAATTTGTAACACAGCGACATTATCTTTGGATGGAAATTTTGAAGAGGGAGTTAAAAGCAACAACTTAGAGGTTTTGGGGAGTAAATAGTAAATAACAAGTATTGAGAGAGTTTTTAGTAATTATCCAACTATTAAGAGACCATTTAGTAAAAGACCCTAAATTTATATGCCTTCTGGTTTTATCCTTCCTAATCATTTGCTTTGTGCTCTCGATGTCGATGTGCTTATTTTGTACTCTTTAATAAAAGATGGTTACAACCTTTTTACCCAAAAACAATGACAACAACAACGCTAAGTGACATTGACAAGATTTGATCAATAGCAAGGAGAAATTATTAGGCATACTGGGAATAATGTATCCAGGAAAGAGGAAGAGATAGGTGTTTTCCAACACTTTTAGGGGCAGTTTATTGGGCTCATACGGCCTGTTTATTTTCTCTCTCATGATTTCTTACCAAGGAGGGTTTATATGAAAAATGACAAGTCTACGGTGATGTTTATGCTAGTTGCGGAGGTGAATTATTATTAGGAAAATATTTTGCTAAATCTATCATTTTTTTGAACCGGTCCGTAAGCTTAATCCAAGCACACAACACATCCATGTACATAACACACAACACACACGCACCCAGAGAACCCACGAGTTTGCCCCGAAAGTATTAAATTATGGCCACTTTCCCTTTTGGAGATCGAACCCCTGTACTCTCTCTAGAAGAGGAAGTACCATACTATTGAGCCATTGCTCACCGGTAAATCTATAAATTTTTGGGGAAAATGGGTTTAGGCCTCTATAGCCTAAAAACAATATGGTTTAATATCAGGGCCAAAAAATAATTGTCAAAAACTTCCTAGACTCGAATATTTTTTTTGGTTTCGTCTTTATAGTACATTAACTAATGTGTTATGCCATTACTGTCCATTTAGATAAACCACTACATATACCATTTAAAATACTAAATTTAGATTGTAAATTATTACAATTATGTTGAGATTACTATATATTAAAATATTACATTTGATATAAACTGTTTAAGCTACCAGTAAAACTACTACATCCATTAGTATTATTGTTGCATTTATCTTACCCATGAATATAGTAGTTCAGTTTAAATATAACATTTTAACATAAATATAATATATTCTGTATAAATGTAGTACTTTATAAGATAAATGTAGATCTTTATATGAAAGAACGATATTGATATAATGCATTAGCTAATGTACCATAAGGACTAAAACAAAATAATATTTAAGTATAGGGAGTTTCTGACAAGTTTCCTTTGACTCAGGGATAAAACCTATTGTTTCTCGGGATCTAAACAACTTTTATATTTAGTAAAAGAGAAAATTGTTTCTTGGCCCAATTTCATAATATAATTTATTTTTAAACCCATAAAACTTCAAAATTATGAAAAACGGCAGAAATATAATTTGACATTATTTTAAACCCAAACCAAGATTTTGTATACGTATTTTTGTATGCATTGTCTATAATATCCTTTTTAAGATTTTCCAAAATATTAGAAATATAGGATTTTTAAGATTCCCGATATTTTAAAATGTGATATTTTTTGTTATTCTTTATCGTTTCTTTTTTATTAGTATTTCCCTAATTTCTTCTCTTAACCCATCTTCTTTCTTCTTTATTATCGTTTGCCCTAATTTCTTCTCTTGATTCATCTTCTTTTTAAATCCTATAGAGAAAAAAGATTTCAGCCATCATATCTTTAATTTTAAGTTAATAAATTTATGATCTCATTCGAAATCGTTGAAGAAATTTAAACATGATTACTTATCTCGATGAAAAAGTGGCAAACAAATATCATGAACATAAAGAGATTGATGATAGCGACCTAAAGCACTGACTATGGTAAGGTTGAAATTAGGGTTACTGAAATTAGAAATGAAGAAATATAATTCGAGAATGGAGATTAAAATTAAGGGTCAAACTTTGATTCGCATACAATTTTTCTATTAGAGCTCGAATATGAAGAATACTTTTCACTAGTAAAAACTGTACGCTTTAAAGACCGTTTATTAGGGACCGTAATAAGTTATACGGTCGCTAATGTGGTATTACCGACCGTATTATTTATACGGTCCCTAATAAACAGTCGCCAATGCATTGGCGACCGTATCCAAAACATTAGCGACCGTTTAAAACGGTCGGTAATACTTCGATCAGATTATACCCACGAGCTACCATATTCTTCTCCTCATTCTCCCCCATCAACCCGCGAAGGTAAATTCCCACCTCCCATTTTATCAATTTTTAAAAAAAAGAATTATCAAACTTATTGTAATTTTTTTCGTGTAGGTGTTATAGTTTGATTTGTTCCTGTTGGAGCTTGTTATAAGGTTTTTCTTTTCCAAATCCGACTAAGATTAGTGTTTTCTCCTCCTAATCTTAATTTTTCAATTAGATTATTAAATTTTGAAATTAGTTGATTAGTAATTTCAAAAAATTGAATCATTTGTAGAATGATGGGTTTAGGATTATGAAATCATTATGAAATTAAGGTTTGGAATTTTTTTTGATTTTGAGGTTGATGGGTTTTATCATTGAAATGTAATTGAGAAATTGAAAACATATGAAAAATTGACTTAGAAAATTTAGTAATTTGGTAATTTAGGATAAGATGAGTTTTAGAATTGAAAATATATGAAAAATTGAAATAGAAAATTTGTTAATTTAGGATAAGATGGATGAGTTTTAGAGTGTGTGTGTGTGTGTGTGAGCGAGTGTATGTATGAGTGTTTGAGTGCGCGCACGTATGTGTGAGTGTGTGAGAGTGTATGTGTGTGCGCAAGCGCGGCCGCATATGAAATATTTCAAAAATTTATTCATCCTAAATTCTAACTTGTATTCTTTAAATTTATTAATGATTCGATATCCTTTATTTTATAAATTTAATAATTTGATATCTTGTTGCTTATGATTTATTGCATAGATTTTTTAATTGTAGCATAATTTATAAACCAAATCAAAATAAAAATCAAATCCTTTAATACCAGTTAAACTATAGTAGATGCATAAATCAAAAATAAAATCACAAGGATTAAGAAAAATTAACACTAATTACATTAATTAAGAAATCTTAATTAAGACCAAATAACTGTGAAACGAGACCCTGATTAAAAAATGATTAAATAGAAAGTTAAGGGATACCCTAAAATTTTGACTAGCGTAACTAGGGTTTATGTTTTCATTTAATTAGTAAGTTTAAAATCGAATAGTCTTAAACTTGTTTAGGATTGATCTATAGTTTCCCGTCTGACAATTGGCGTATGTCAAATATTTTTCCCGTCGAATTGATAGGATCACATTATATGTTTGTGAGAATTGAGCGTCATGTTCAATTTTTTCAAACGTATGTGTAGTATTGGATAAGGGGATTTGACATATAGTAATTGTCGGATTTGTCTACTTTGGGCATATTACAAATGCAACAAGACTCACATCTCACATCCTCCTATATTTTCGTCCATTTCGAGAAGTTTCGACGGTGCTTTCCACTTGTTTCCCTTGATGTACGACACGGGGAACATGGGGAAAGTACTACCGAAATTTTCTCGAAATGGACGAAAAACATGAGGATGTGAGATGCGAGTGTTGCATTTGTAATGGAAATTATGACCTTTATCCCTGACAGCCATGAAACTAATTATTCGTTCCGATCTTTTTCCCTGAGTACTTACGACAATCTTAAATGACTTTAGATGTTTTGATGCATCCACATCATGAATTCTAATTTAAGACTTGAAAATTTATTTAATGATGAGCTTGTAATAAACTCATAAGATATGTTAAACCTATATTATTATCTGTGTTATACTGATGAGAATTCTTCCGGATAAATTGTTTATGCACATGGGGAAAAAAGATAGGTATAGTTTGAGAGACACCAGATTTAAAAATGGGCTTAAAGCCTTTTTAGATTACGCAGAGATGAACCCAAAACGTAGCCGAGACAGACTCTTGTTTTGTCCTTATAAAAAATATAAGAATAGATCCTGTTTTCGACATGAAGTGATAGAAGAACATGTGTTTGTAGAGGGTTTTGAACCAAACTACATACATTGGAATTACCATGGCGAGGGAATACGTAACGAGGAAACGTGAATGGATAATGAGACCGCAGCTTCGCAAGCTGAATTGTCGATGGGTGACAGAATAGATGACACGCATGAGATGTTGGAAGATTTATTTGCTAGAGAGAAAATGAATGATGTTGATGTTAGTGATATATGCCCTAGAGGCCATTATTGTAAGTACTGGATTGCATATTACATTTTGGAAGCTTGGGATATACACAGATATAATAACAGTCTTGCTCAATATGATAGTATGCTATCTGGTTTGATTCTATCTTAATATGTATATATGTTTCTTTTAGTATATTGCTAATACATATTGATAGAGCCCTTAGGATTTTTGCTTGACTACCAGCGTTGTGATGGCAGTCGCACTAGTGGGGGCTGGGTAGTCTATAAGCACATCCTTAAGCTTGTCCCTAGTCGTAGGATTATTGAGACATGGTATCCATAATAGACTAGTGTATACGCTTCTTATCCCCGTCAGGTGAGGTGGCTTGTCCCGCAGCCATTGGTGTACGGTACCAGAGATAGTATACAGGTGCTCATTGGGTTATGAGTTACACTGACGGACTCACTGGGAACTTCTTGTTGGTATTATACCTATCGTCAGTTAGCAGTTCCCCGGTGACATGAATACAAGTTAGTCCGTTGACTTGACATCACTATTCGTCTTGAGTGTGTTCCTACTGTACTTAGATTACTGCCCTACCACGGCTCAAATGAGTCATGCAAACAGGTAGTGGTTGGGTGCATTCCCGAAGCACTTGGAGGCAGTAGGTGTTAGAAGGGATCCGTCTCTCCCGGTATTAAGAGTTGACATCGCACCGTGTACGGTTATCCAATACAAAAAGTCCCCGACCAGGGCAAGTGAGATTTACTGGTAGGTACACCAGTAGCTTCTCAGGGTGTATTGGGCTCTACACCGACACGACTTATTGCGCTATTAGGGGTCTGAAATTTACCACCCCCTAGGTCCGATATGCGATACTCTCAGACGAACAGACCGGACTGTACGGAGATTTTCATGGATATGCTCAGTAAAGGTTCGGATGGGTTCGCTCATCGGCCTTCTTTTCGACAGGTACCTGAGTAGACGTTACATACAGCTAGTGCCACTGACCGACTTGTGGTTAAACCCATTGCCAGCGTACTGTCGAGTCTTTAGAGTCTCACACAGAGGGTTTCCCTGGTTCAGGCGAAACGATGCAGAGGCCAATGGTTTTACGTGCAAGGTTCCGATCATATACATGTACTTGCTGTACGGATGTTGTTCGGACGGATAATACTGATGGGTTTAGGATTAAACCGGATTCTAGTATTATATTATTGGATTATTTTTATCTCTTTGTATTCATATTTTTTGCATTACGAATACGGGTATGTATATACGGTGAGTGAATTCTTGTAAATTCTACAAGAGATGCTTCTAGAAGGGGACACCTCATTTTGGTTTAATCTATTTTTGGAAAATAGATTATTGAGGCGGAAAATGGAGATATTTGTAGCATGGGTGAAGTATGGCTAATTCTTTATTTTATTAATTTGCTCTCACTATTCAAGCATGTCTAGATTTTTCTATTGAAAATAATGCATGCTTGATGTGAGAAAAAGAATGAACCATTCTTCACTTCCCACAACACTTGCGCATTTGTATTTTCTCATTATCTCTCCATTTTTGCTCTCCTCCTTCTTCCTTAAAACCCTAACCCTCATATGTGTTGTGAATTCTAGGGTCATTTGAGATAAAATACTCTAATTAACTCTCTACATCTCCTAAGCTACCTACATTTGCGAACTAGGTACTTCAGTTACCTCGGTTTTGAGGTTGGAGCTTGAACCATAGACTCTCGGGTGGATCGTCTTCGACACGAGGAGGCCGACGACCGAGCTAGATCCGCACCTTCTAGGAGCTCAAGCAAAGGAGAAGAAGACCCGAAGGACTTGTAACTTAGAGGTATAAACACTTTCATAGAAGTTTAAAACCTCTATGTAGTTTAGCTAGTTAGGGTTTCTGAAAAATCCTAGATTTTTAGTCGATGTTATTTGTCATGAAAATCGTTTTTGTAAATTCCGCTTTCCCATAAATCATGTGGGGTGTGTGACATCAACTTACAGTGGTATCAGAGCCTAATTAAATCTTAACTAGCTTGTTAACAAGTATTTAGATTTTCGATCGACGGAAATTATCCGAAATCGCATTTCCATTTCATACTTGATGTTCGGTTTTTTTAAGTTGTTCAAAAAATATTTTCAGCGACCTTAAGAATATGTGCAGACATTTATAAGACCAAGAAAAAAATTTGAGCACTTAAGCTCATAATTAGATCTCTAATCCGCGGCCAAATAGGTCATTTGGCCGCGGATCCGCGGTCTAATTATGGTCAATGTGCTCCATTTTTTCTGTGGTTCAGGTTCATGGAAATGTGATTTTTGGTACATTTGGTTTTTGCCCAGATTTTTTTGTGTACTGGTTTGTATAAGGGGTAAATGCGGACAATTATAATCGATCGAAATTCTAAATTCTTGATTAACTACGTATTTTGTTTTTTCATGTGTTGCTAAACGTCTACTAATTGCTATATGTCGATTAGTGGGGGTTGCGCATATCAAATATCTTGTTGATGGTATGTGGATATGAAGTATTGGATCGTCGTGAATGAATAGCTGGGGGATGTGAGAAGAGTGTTCTTTTCTTTCATTCATGTATAGATGTAATATTCTTTTGTGGGGCACATCCGGATTGAGATTGTAGCCACCGTTGTATTATTTCATTTATTTTTTTCTTGCACCTAGGATAGACCCAAGGAGGGATGCACAAAATACCGGGTTCTTTAAGTGCCGAGTGGCCTACTCATTTCATTGAGAGAGGTTGCTTCACTTCGGGAATTTGGCGGGTAGTTTTCCGCACCCATAACGTTCTAGGGTGGAATTTGGCTAGTCATCACGACTGTGGAATCCGTTTTTCGTTCTAGGCTAAAACGAAACACGGAAATTCTAGTATATCCAATATATTCATCTGTATTGCTGTAATCTGTGATCTGAAATGACTATTATTACGTGAGATGAATGGCTATATATATATTATATATAATAAACGTTGCTTATGTTTTGCACCTATGCTAGTCCATCTCCCGCTCAGCCGTTAGTTAAATAACCTAACGGTGCATGACGGAGATCTGAAATGACTATTTTCGTTTCTTTCTGCAATGATAGGATTAAATGATGGGACAACATTAATATTGTTTAATGCAAAGAAAAAAACCAAAATCGTTAGAACAATTTCAAAACCACTCGGTTTTCTTTAAAAACAACTTTTAAAAGCGGGGCTTAAACCACTCCTTTTAAAAGCTATCATGGTTCCTTCGACTATATCAAGTTCATTACGTTCACGGTTTTCGCCAAAACCAACCGTAGCCCTCCGTCATTTCAGATGGGTATTCAGTAGTATTCATGCTATGCATTTTGATCTTCGCCAAGGCATAGTCATTGGTTGCTGCTGGGTATTCATTTGCAGCATAGATAGATGCGTTAATCTGGGACATGCGTACAACTATTTTGGCCTTCGTCAAGTGTTTGTACGAATGGATTCAGATTAATCTGGAAAATGATGGGTAGAACTTGACATGCGTCTTATGATATTTTGGCCTTCGTCAAGGTCATAAGCGCTTGAGGCAAAAATCCACATCGGGAGTTTCAAAAGAAATGGAAACTTGCTAGTTTTGTATACCATCTGGAGTGTGATGATTTTGGTAGGATTCCTTCAAAGTTGTCACACAATGATAGTTGGATCCTGATCCCACCGTGAGTTTTGTTACTCCTCGGGAGAGTTCTTTACTTTACAATCAATGTTATAAACCAAGTAGGTATCTAGAACGGTGTTAGCGGGGCTATGCCTCCAGGGAAAAGAGGTTACATAATTAAGGAATTTCGCGAAAGCGTTGTAAAATCTCCCTCGAAGTACCGACACTAGCCTGGCCGAAAGGTTAAAGCAAGAATTGTAGGGTGCAATTAATCCCGACTAATTCTTCTTTTATGGTTTGAAGGAGGATTTGAGGAAACAGTGGGAGCAATCCTGTTTAGATAAACAAATAACCAATCTAAATTTACAAGAGTATCATACTAAGTGTTTCTTCTCTCTCCCCTAATTGCAGCGACCAAAATGATCGGGCTTAAATTACTGCTAGATAAAAATATATTGACGGGGACAAAGTTTAAAGATTGGCTAAGGAATGTCCATGTCACGACCCGAAATAGCCCGTGACTGGCACTTGAATCATATGAAGCCTATAGGACCCCATCTAATTCAAGTAAGCCAAAAGCCCAGAAATCTAAAACCATTTTAAATTATAAATGAAGGAAAAATAGTTTTAAGAAGTGAAGAAACATGTTTTAAAAACAAGGTTTTTAAATAAGTAAGCCGAATATGCATTTTTAAAATCTATAATCTTTTCTAAAAATTTCGGCAGAGTTTTCTTTGTAAATACTGACCCCGAACGGGGTACAACATGAATAATATATATATGCACAATAAAAGGCATCCCCAAGCGGGAGTTAGCTCTTCATCAATCGACGGTCATAACCATACAATCAATATAATATACAACGCGAAAGGGCGAGGATCAAAACTCAAAAGAAACTCAAAATCAACATGAAAACCATAATACTACAACGCGCGACTCTAAGGGAGAAATAATACATAACTGGTTTTCTAAGTCTGAAACAATATACAAGTTTTGGTTGATGAAATTACTAGATACAACCGAATAATACATGTACAATGATGGTTCTGATGCAAAAGAACTCACCTACCAAAGCAAATCACCCGTAAGGGAAGCAGTGTGCCAGAAGCCGCAATGGAACCTGTACGGCAAAACCTGCAAGAACTGTGGCACAACGGGGGTGAGTTGCCAACTCGTGAATAGAAAACATCACATAGCAGAAATCGTATGTATGACACAATCCTAGGTCAATACGATCATATATATATATATAACCTCAAATGAATAAGTCTGAAGCATAATAAGGTGGCAATGTAACCTTTATATATGAGTGTAGTGCCAAGTGCTCGTGTCAGTGCCTCAGGTAATAGCATATCATAAATATGAGGTATGATCAATGTCGACTATATCATGAAGTCTATGAAAAAGTGGATATCATCCAACTATGTAATCAATGTCATTAATGTCAATATATGTATGTGGAAATCGTCCACGTGTCACCCAATGACAACAAACATCATGCATGTAAATATCAGAAAGCATATGCATGGAAGTATGAGGATATAATCAACATGTATCCCTCGCGACACATCAAAATCATGGAACCAGAGTGTCCAGCATCGATACTCGAAAACATCATGAAAGCTGTGCCCAGCATCGGCACGTAAATCCTCATATATCGGGCTCCGTCAGTCCGGATCGGCCCATATCATCTCTCGACTCCGGTCGGTATCCTTCGGATATCCGCCGAGCCCAAATACTATCAACGGTAGGTAGTGATCCCTCTGCCAGGCTCACCGTCTAGCTACACAGCAGATCCGTTCTCGCCCCGGGGTACCATACCGGGTCCACCATGTACCCGCAATCGGCATCATCCGCTCCTCGAATCGGGTTTCATATGTCGCTCTCAGCACCGAGAAAACACATGGTGGACGCACTGAAATATCATATCAAGGGTAACCGGGTTTTAAAACAATTACATACTCTCTTTGGAAATATCCACGGTTCCCAAATCCAGAAATATCATGGAAACTGTAAGTCCATGTCACGCACCCCACGAGCTTGCGGGGAGGCGGAATATATGAAAAACAATTATCAAAGCTTCGTAACACGGACTTGAGCACACGGATCGTGTCTAAACCATTACTAGCAAATTACGAAAGGTTTAACTACTTTGATTCGAAATTATACCTCACGTTACTTGTCCTTCGGGTCATCATCGCTGTCCTCCACTCCTCGTAGGTTCTTTGGAACATCGGCACCTGAACGGCTTCCTCGAGTCAAAGACGATCCACCCGAGAGCTCCTACTCCAAGCATGATCTCTAACTTGAGATAACTAGGTTCCTCAAAGTGCTAATCTAAGCAACCTAGGTGATATAGAGTTTGATTATGGATGTATTAGTCTTGCTAACCCTTGATCTCAACACATGAGAGGTTAGGGTTAGGGTTTGAAGAGAGAGAGCTTGAGGAGAGAGAAGGTGAGAATGATAATGAATTGAAATTGTTTCTCACTTCTAATATATCATGAAGCATAAAGAATATCAAATAAAATAAATCAAATGATTTATCATCATGCTTCATTTAATATGTGCAATGAATCATCAAGTGAGTCATTAAGCAATAAATGCTTCATTAACTCACTTGAATGATTCATCTCATGAGTCACAAAATCAATTAATGCTTATGCCACCTAAACTCAAGTCATCATCCTTCTAGAAGCTTCCCGACAAATTACGAGAACGCCCCTTCTATCCGTGAAAACACGGAAAAACTTTAGACTGTATAAATCCAATAATCCGATACTAGAATCTGGCTTAAACCAAAGCCGACTAGTAAAAACTGTCCGAACGTCGTACGTGCGTAAATACACGTATGCGTCTGAACCCTTGTCGTAAAACCATACGACCTCTATATCGTTTCGCCTGAAGCAGGGAAACTCTCTGTGTGGGACTCTAAAGACTCGACAATACGCTGGCAGTGGGTTTAACCACAGACCGCAAGCGGCACTAGCTGTATATAACGGTCCCCAGGTAGATATCGATAAGAAGGCCGATGAGGAAACCCATCCAAACTCCTACTGAGCCTGATGTGACAATCTCCGTACAGTCCGGTCTGTTCGTCTAAGACTATCACATATCGGGCCTAGGGGCGGCAAGCGTCAGTCCCCTAATAGCGGTATAAGTCATGTCGGAGCGTAGCCAATTACATCTTGAGAAACTACTGGAACCTACCAGAAAATCTCGCTTGCCCTGACCAGGGACTTTGCGTAATGGCTCTCTGACACAGCGCGATATCAACCCCCAATACCGGGAGAGACGAATCCTGTCTAACCGCCCTGCCTCCAAGTGCTCGGGACTGCACCCAACTGCTACCTGTTTGCACGACTCCTTTGAGCCGTGGTAGGGTAGCAATCTAAGAACAGTGGGACACACTCGAGGCGAAGTAGCAGTATCAAGTCTGCGGACTATGCTGTACTCATGTCACCTGGGAACTGTTAACTGACGACGGGTATAATACCAACCAACAGTTCCCCGCGAGTCCTGTCCGGTGTACCCGTAACCTAACGAGCACCTGCATACTATCTCCAGTACGACGTACTGATGGCTGTGGGACAGACCATCTCCCTATGCTGGGATGAGAAGCGTATACACCAGTCTACTCCGGAGTATCAATGCCCTATCTCGATAATCCTACGACCTGGGACCTGTATAGGATGTTGCTTATAGACTACCCAGCCCCTACTAGTGTGACTGCCATCACAACGCTGGTAATCAAGCAAAGATCTTAAGGGCTCTACTAATATGTATAAGCGATACGTTACAAGAAACATATGCACATATTCAAGTAGACACAAACCAAGTAGCATACTACCATTTTTAGCAAGACTGTCAATACAACTGTGAATATCCCAAGCTTCCATTAAGTAATATACAAACTAGTATGATACAGTAATGGCCTCTAGGGCATAAACACCAACAATCTCCCACTTGCACTAGGGCCATGTACTGGCATATCGCAGACCTATCATCTCGAATAGCCTCTCGAACTGCGTCTGAGGAATGGCCTTTGTGAATGGATCAGCAGTGTTATTCTCTGTATCTACTCTCATTACCTCGATCTCCCGGCGATCGACGATCTCCCTGATAAGGTGATACCGCCTTAAGATGTGTTTGGACTTCTGATGGGACCTGGGTTCTTTCGCTAAAGCTATAGCACCGTTGTTGTCGCAATACAGAGGTATTGGACCAACACTGGTAGGAACCACCTGAAGTTCTGTGAGGAACTTCTTCATCCAGACAGCTTCTTTTGCGGCATCGCAAGCAGCTATGTACTCCGCTTCCATCGTTGAATCAGCAACGGTCTCCTGCTTGGAACTCTTCCAACAGACCGCCCCTCCATTGAGGGTAAAGACATAACCCGACATGGACTCGGAGTCATCCTTGTCACTCTGGAAGCTGGAGTCGGCAAAGGCCTCGATCTGGAGGTCATTTCCGCCATACACCAAGAACATCTCCTTAGTCCTCCTCAGGTACTTGAGAATGTTCTTTACTGCTATCCAGTGCTTCTTCCCTGGGTTTGCCTGATACCAGCTTATAACGCTTAATGCGTATGCTACATCTGGTCTGGTACATAACATCGCATACATTATAGAGCCTACCGCTGAAGCGTAGGGTATAATCGACATGCGATCCCTTTCCAAATCAGTCTTGGGAGACATCTCTTTGAAGAGGGTGATTTCGTGACAAGCAGGTAGGTTACCGCGCTTAGAATCTTCCATACTGAATCTTTTCAATATGGTGTTTATGTACCTGGACTGCGAAAGTCCTAACATCCTCTTTGATCTATCACGATAGATCTGGATCCCCAGAATGTAGGTGACATCACCCAGGTCCTTCATGGAGAACTTCTGTGACAAGAATCTTTTGACCGACTGTAGTATAGGAATGTCATTTCCTATTAGGAGAATGTCATCCACGTACAAAACGAGGAATACAACAACTCTCCCTACAATCTTACTATATATGCATGGTTCATCTGGATTTTTGATAAAGTCGAATTCTTTGACAGTATCATCAAAACAGATGTTCCAACTCCGCGATGCCTGCTTTAGTCCATAAATGGACTTAAACAACTTGCACACTTTACCGCTGCTCCCACTCTGAATGAATCCCTCTGGCTGATCCATATAGACGCACTCTTCCAAATTTCCATTTAGAAAGGCCGTCTTTACGTCCATCTGCCAGATCTCATAATCGTGGAAGGCAGCAATGGCAAGAAGGACCCGAATGGATTTGAGCATAGCCACTGGAGAAAAGATTTCGGCATAGTCCAAACCAGGTCTTTGACGAAAACCCTTTGCAACAAGTCTAGCCTTATAGGTTTCAACCTGTCCATCTACACCAATCTTCTTTCTGAAGTCCACTTGCATCCTACGGGTTTTACCCCGTCTGGTGCAATGTCCAAAGTCCATACTTTGTTAGTGTACATGGACTCCATTTCGGTCCGCATTGCATCCAGCCATTTTACCGAGTCGCCGCTCTGAATGGCTTGCTGGAAGGTAGTAGGGTCATCATTATCAATGATGCAATCTTCTCGATCCCCGTCCATGAGAAAACCGTAGTATCTCTCGGGCGGATGAGACTGCCTACTACTTCTGCGGATAGGCGCTGGTATGTCCCTTTCTTCTGAAACTTCTGGTTCTACCATACTTTCAGTAACAGCTTGTGGTTCTGTAATTTCTTCCAGTTCTACTGCGCTCCCACTCTTCTGATTTTCTAAAAATTCGGTTTCTAAGAAGTGAGCATGACGAGAAACAAAAACCTTTTGTTCCTCTGCATAATAGAAATAATATCCCTTGGAGTTCTTTGGATATCCTACAAACTTACACTGTACCGAGCGTGCCTCGAGCTTGTCCGGATGCTGCTTTTTTACAAAAGCTGGACATCCCCATGTCCTAAAGTGTTTAAGACAGGGTTTCTTCCCACTCCACACCTGATATGGTGTGGTAGGCACAGTGTTGGTCGGAACCTGGTTCAAATGATATGCAGCTGATTCTAGTGCATAACCCCAGAAAGATCGCGGTAACTCAGCCTTACTCATCATGGAACGAACCATATCCAATAGGGTTCGATTCCTCCTTTCCGATACACCGTTGTGTTGTGGTGTGTATGGAGGAGTAAGCTGAGAGAGAATTCCATTCTCTTTTAAGTATCCCAGGAACTCAGCACTTAAGTATTCACCACCTCGATCAGATCTCAGTGTCTTGATACTTTTGCCTTTCTGTTTTTCCACTTCATTCTTGTATTCTCGGAATTTCTCAAAGGCTTCGGATTTATGCTTCATTAAGAAGATATATCCATACCTAGAGAAATCATCCGTAAAAGTAATGAAGTAGGAATAACCACCTCGCGCATGTGTAGACATTGGACCGCACACGTCATTGTGTACGAGTCCCAAGAGCCCGCTCGCTCTTACTCCATGTCCAGTAAACGGAGTCTTTGTCATCTTTCCCATGAGACAAGATTCACAAGTAGCATAAGATTGATATTCGAACGGATTCAAATATCCTTCTCTATGTAACTTCGTCAACCGTGTTTCATTGATGTGACCTAGTCTACAATGCCATAAGAAAGCCTGATTTATTTCTGGAGACTTTCTTTTAAGTGTGTTCTGGACATTGAAAACCTAAGCTTGACTCAATACGTATATACCGTCATCTAATGTACCGGACCCAATCAGAACTTGATTTAGGTGGATGTGAACTACATCGCTTACGAATGTAAAATCATATCCCTCTCTCGAAAGTGAGGACACTGATATGATATTACAAGTCAAACTAGGTACATACAAACAGTTACGTAGAATCAATATCTGCCCACTTGTCAAACCTAGGCGATATTCTCCCACGGATTCAGCGTCCACGCTCATTCCGTTTGCAACTCTGAGAGACAAATCACCTACCCTTATAACTCTACGGTTTCTCAAAGCATGTAATGAATTAAAGATATGAGATCCTGCTCCGGTATCTAGTACCCAGGAAGTAGAGTTAATTGACAAACAGTTCTCAATTACAAATACACTTGAGGACGAAGCCACAACATGCTTCGTATCCTGGCTACTGGCTTCCAAATCCCTGCAATCCTTCTGCCAATGCCTGTTCCCATAACAATAGGAACATCCCTCCTTAGCTACACCAAGTCCCGAAACTATTGCTCTTCCCTTTCCTCCTACTTTACTGACACCGTATATCGGCTTTGTAGAGGTCTTCTTCTTTTCACCCATTGCTTTCGCCCTGGATGTAAAAGAAGAAGGTCCCCCATTAAGCAGAGATTGTGTCTCCCTGGTTTCTTTCAGGGTGTAAGTAGAGGGTAGGGACTGTGGAAATAAGTCAGCGTATGACCTGTTTCCTAACGTGGTCTCCAGGTCCTTGAGCTCATCAATATAGCTAGTCATTGTAAGGACGCCGTCCCCTACAGATGACCCGACAGCCAACCTCGCTTGAATTAATTCGTTCGAAGTCTCATATCTTGCGATATGAGATTGCTCTTCATATAAATCTTTGTTATGGAGAAAGATGGAAACTAAGTCCATCTTCTCGTGCTGCTTCTGGTATACACCATCAACTGAAGCCAACACGAGGCACTTGGCTTTCGCTTTATCCTTTTCCCTTGTCTTACGGATATCCATATCCGCGACGGTGGAAACTGGACCTGGGACGGCGGGATCTTGAGTAGTAATAGGGTGGTCCAGCTTGTCATAGGCAATGGATATCTGGACAGACCTTTGCCAGTCATATAAGTCAGATTCAGTCAACTTGTTATCTAGATGTAACCTAGTCATGGTCACAAGGTCGCTGCAATGAGAGAGAGAGAAGAAAACACTTTAGCATGATGCTCTTGCAAGTTTAGATTGGTTTTTAGTTTATCTAAACTGGATGATTCCCACTGTTTTTCGAATCCTTCCTCAAACCATAAAAGAAGAATTAGCCAGGACTATTCTCACTGTACAATACTTGCTTAACCGTTCAGCCAGGCCAGTGTCGGTACTTCGAGGGAGGTTTTCCAACGCTTTCGTGAAGTTCCTTAATTAAATAACCTCTTTTCTCTGGGGGCGTAGCCCCGTAGACACCTTTCTCGACACCTACTTGGTTTATAGCATTGATCGTTAAGTGACGAATCTCCTGATAAGTAGCATATACTCACAGTAGGATCGGGATCCAAATATCATTGTATGATAACGTTGAAGGAATCCTACCAACATTCATCAAACTCCAAATGGTATGCAACACTAGCAAGTTTCAGTTTCTTTAGAATCTCCCGATGTGGATTTTTGCCCCATGTTCTTATGACCTTGACTAAGGGCCAACAAATCATAAGTCACATGTCAAGTTCTACCCATAATTATCTTGTTAATTTGAACCCACCCATATATACTCTTGACTAAGGTCCAAACAAAGTAATACGACTGTCCCAAACCAACTCATCTATCTATGCAACAAATGAATACCCCAGCAGCTACCAATCACTATGTCTTGACTAAGGGCCAAACAAACATAGCTTGAATACTACTGACCATTCATAAGAAATGACGGAGGGCTACGACTGGTTTTGGCGAAACCGTGAACGTAGTGAACTTGATATAATTGAAGGAACCTGATAGCTTTTTAAAAGGAGTGGTTAAAGCTCCGCAATTAAAAATTCTGCTCTTTTTAAAATAACCGAGTGGTTTCTTTTAAATTTGTTCCAACGATTCAATTTTGGTTTATTTTCTTTGCATTAAAATAATGCGTCCCATCATTTAACCTATCATTACAGAAAACAACGAAAATACAACATCCTCTTATGCCATCCGCATTCGTCACTGGGTCCCGTCATCACCCGTTGGGTTACTTAACTAACGACAGAGCGGGGGCTGGGCTAGCGCGGGTGTAAAACATAAGCGACGTCTAAATAGCTATCATATATAGATATTGTACATTCGTCAGACGCAATAATAGGCATTCCAGATCACTGATGAACATTATTGGATATACAAGCAATCCGCTTTTCCTTTGAGCCTGCAACAAAAGACGGATTACACAGTTGTGGTGAATAGCAATTACCCCACCCTAGACCCCTACGGGTACGGCAAACTACCCGCCAAGTATCCGAAGTGAAGCGGTCTCCCTCAACAACGTGAGTAGGCCACTATACACTTCAACGTACCCGGTAGTTTGTGTACCCCACCTTGGGTCTATCCTAGGAGCAAAAAACAGTAAATGAAATAATACAATGGTGGCTACAACCGCAACCTGGATGTGCCCCGCAAAAGAATATTATATCATATTACAATTTACATCGAATGAATGAATATAAAACCCATCTCAAACCCCGGCTAATCATCACAACGATCCAATCAAGTTCATATACACAAACAGTAAACATTACAGAAATGTGCAACCCCCTGCCAACCGACATACTAGCAGTTAGGGGAGGTTTACGAACACATTAAACATTACAGATAAAAACCCGATTAGCAAATAACTTAGAACATCGATCGACAACCTTTTTCCGTGTCTACCCCAAATGCAAGCCAGCACAGAAGTAATCTGGGCAGAAACAGAATATACTGGAAAACAAAACACTTTAAAATATGAATTTCTGTGAAAATCCGAGTCAACTCGGGGTTGACTCCGAGGCGGATCCGCGGCGAAAAGCACCATTCGGCCGCGGATCCGCGGCCATCTGACCGAGTTACTGCATCGTATTTTCCCAGTATTCTTATATTCCCCTGCTGTGAATTTTAAGGCATATCAAATATTTTTTTCGACACGTTTAAAATTAACAGAAACTGATAGGGGTCCAGGTTAAGTTTTCGCGTTTTTCCGACGATCGAAGTTCTAATTAGTTGCTAACAAGCTAGTAAAGGTTTAGTTGGCTCTGATACCACTGTAAGTCCATGTCACGCACCCCACGAGCTTGCGGGGAGGCGGAATATATGAAAAACAATTATCAAAGCTTCGTAACACGGACTTGAGCACACGGATCGTGTCTAAACCATTACTAGCAAACTACGAAAGGTTTAACCACTCTGATTCGAAGTTATACCTCACGTTACTTATTCTTCGGGTCTTCATCGCTGTCCTCCACTCCTCGTAGGCTCTTTGGAACGTCGGCACCTCAACGACCTCCTCGAGTCAAAGACGATCCACCCGAGAGCTCATACTCCAAGCATGATCTCTAACTTGAGATAACTAGGTTACTCAAAGTGCTAATCTAAGCAACCTAGGTGATATAGAGTTGGATTATGGATGTATTAGTCTTGCTAACCCTTGATCTCAACACATGAGAGGTTAGAGTTAGGGTTTGAAGAGAGAGAGAGAGCTTGAGGAGAGAGAATGTGAGAATGATAATGAATTGAAATTGTTTCTCACTTCTAATATATCATGAAGCATAAAGAATATCAAATAAAATAAATCAAATGATTTATCATCATGCTTCATTTAATATGTGCAATGAATCATCAAGTGAGTCATTAAGCAATAAATGCTTCATTAACTCACTTGAATGATTCATCTCATGAGTCACAAAATCAATTAATGCTTATGCCACCTAAACCCTCAAGTCATCATCCTTCTAGAAGCTTCCCGACAAATTACGAGAATGCCCCTCCTATCCGTGAAAACACGGAAAAACTTTAGACTGTATAAATCCAATAATCCGATACTAGAATCTGGCTTAAACCAAAGCCGACTAGTAAAAACTGTCCGAACGTCGTACGTGCGTAAACACACGTATGCGTCCGAACCCTTGTCGTAAAACCATACGATCTCTATATCGTTTCGCTTGAAGCAGGGAAACTCTCTGTGTGGGACTCTAAAGACTCGACACTACGCTGGCAGTGGGTTTAACCACAGACCGCAAGCGGCACTAGCTGTACGTAACGGTCCCCAGGTAGATGTCGATAAGAAGGCCGATGAGGAAACCTATCCGAACTCCTACTGAGCCTGATATGACAATCTCCGTACAGTCCGGTCTGTTCGTCTAAGACTATCGCATATCGGTCCTAGGGGGGCGGCAAGCGTCAGTCCCCTAATAGCGGTATAAGTCGTGTCGGAGCGTAGCCCATTACACCTTGAGAAACTACTGGAACCTACCAGTAAATCTCGCTTGCCTTGGCCAGGGACTTTGCGTAATGGCTCTCTGACACAGCACGATATCAACCCCCAATACCGGGAGAGACAAATCCTGTCTAACCGCCACTGCCTCCAAGTGCTCGGGACTGCACCCAACTGCTACCAGTTTGCACGACTCCTTTGAGCCGTAGTAGGGTAGCAATCTAAGAATAGTGGGACACACTCGAGGCGAAGTAGCAGTGTCAAGTCTGAGGACTATGCTGTACTCATGTCACCTGGGAACTGTTAACTGACGACGGGTATAATACCAACCAGCAGTTCCCCGCGAGTCCTGTCTGGTGTACCCGTAACCTAACGAGCACCTGCATACTATCTCCAGTACGACGTACTGATGGCTGTGGGACAGACCATCTCCCTATGCTGGGATGAGAAGTGTATACACCAGTCTACTCCAGAGTATCGATGCCCTATCTCGATAATCCTATGACCAGGGACCTGTATAGAATGTTGCTTATAGACTACTCAGCCCCCACTAGTGTGACTGCCATCACAACGCTGGTAATCAAGCAAAGATCCTAAGGGCTCTACTAATATGTATAAGCGATACGTTACAAGAAACATATGCACATATTCAAGTAGACACAAACCAAGTAGCATACTACCATTTTTAGCAAGACTGTCAATACAACTGTGAATATTCCAAGCTTCCATTAAGTAATATACAAACTAGTATGATACAGTAATGGCCTCTAGGGCATAAACACTAACAGAAACAACATATCTCAATGCGTATAATCAAAAGCATGATGTATGCGACATGTAAAAGAAATGTAAGAATATCAGTATATCATGCAATATGGAATAGTAATATATACATATTGAGGGAAACCGCTCTTTTAAAATGAATCGGTTTTAAACAGTATCTTGCGGTTCCCAAATCTCCAAATCCAGCGAGAATCATCTATGTATGTGCAAATACGTATGTATGCACGTATGGGTGTACAATTGGTATGTACACAAGTATGCCATGCAAGGGATCATATCCTCTACAGTGTAGTGACATGGCAATTATCGATGATGAAGTGTGTGAGCCTGCAAGCAGGTGTACGTGGAACATATGCATCATCGATAATGGTGCTGGTGTCCTAACAACATGGTTTTGATATAACAATAAACATATTTATCATGCAATGCGATGCAAACAGTAAGTATATGCAGCAAATGAATAATAAACACAACAGTGTAGAAGCTACATCAATGCATCCATATCATACTGTTTTGCCATTTGAAAGATGACGAATCGGGATTTTTAGGATAATAAGGGCTACTGTGTTTTTAAGAAAAGATGCGTCTTTTGAAATATCCGTAGAATCCCTTTACCCGTCTTTAAAATATTCCCGATTCGTTAGTTTTTGAAATAGGTATGACATCAACCTAGCCTAACATCTACTAGCAAAACTACAAGCTCTAACAAACAAGTCAGTCAGGAGGGGTATGGAAACCACCTAAATCTGAGTCGATATATATATATATAAAAGTATAATAGTCGGTGATCCCACCTCAAAGGTACCGCGTACGATACAATATCATATGACATCCTCGAGTCATGAGTGCGGATCTATCATCAATATAAAGCTCGTACGGTACATCCATCGTACGGCATCCCAAATCTGGGTACAGGTCAATATCACATTCCTCTCATCAAATATCAGGTATCATTATCATCATATCTCATGATCTGGGATACTGATCTAAGTCTGGTACAAATCAATACCATCTATATAAATATAAACGCGTGTGTGGAACACACGTCCAAAGGCCCGCTAAAATCACATGTCGTATCCCAAATACGAATCACAACATATCACCGATTTCATGGCACTGTGCCCAATCTCATCGACTCTCTCCAAATATCATCCATTATCCTCATCGTCTAGGTATAACTATAACAAGTAAGCATGTGTGTGCGTGTGGGTGTAAACCTACTCTAGGGTTCGCAGCTAGGAACTATACTAGTTTACTTCTACGCACTAATCTAACCATAGTACACTTAATCTCATCTCAAATATCCACGACACACAATAAGCTATCATATATATAGTATATATATACTATACTAGCATCGAACTGCGGGGGTGCTATACGCCATCCACCCGACTTCCCTCGTAGATATAATCTACTCACTTTGCGTCTTGCTTGTCGATGTTGATGTCGCCATCATCTTCTTCATCGTCTGAAGCCCTCGAGAAAGTACCTACAAGATAACACAATCGCACAAGCATCTTAAAATCATATCGAGAAAACCAAACGACGCGCTAAGGCCTATAGGTTAGAACCTATAGACTACGCTTTCTAAACCATCAAACAACCCTCGATGTCGTCGTGCAAACGTCAAGCGATCGAGGTAAATCACAATACGCAAATCCAGAATTCAAAATACGAGAAACGAAACACGAATCCAAAACAGCAACTACAGAAAAGGGTCCCAGATTTCACCCTAGGTCGAATTGGACAATTTTGCATATGCCAGGGGTCTAGTTTACTGGAGATAAAGCCACAAAACAAACATGAGACCCAAAGCTCCTACCCTGGCCGCAATTTGCGGCCAGATCGATTAAATCTGCTGCCAGAACATGGAGGGGGTGGCTCAGGCTTTGGAGTTAGCTTCCTGGGTGCCTGCATGTATCTCCGTGTTCACTAAATGATTTTCAGAGTTTCGGGGTGATAGCAGATTCCATTTAACCTTCACAGAATCACAGTTTTCCGATATCGGGTTTCTAAATCCGTATTCTGGGTTTCAAGTCTCTGGTTTGATTCTTAATCCTAGAACTAGGGGATTTGTATGGCTTCTACTGAGCTTAATTACTCACCGCAACTCTCAATTTCCAATTACCCTAATTAGAATTTTCCTAAGTCCTCAAAACCACTAGATATCGACATGAAACAAGTATGGATGCATAAGGAATCGAAACACTATTCTAATGGTGCAGAAATTACCTCCTTTAGCAACTCAAGAATTTTCTTGAGTTGCTCAAAGTCCTCAAAATCTTCTCTTTCTTGGTCCAATGTGCTTCTCTTGAGCTTGTGCATCATTTTTGTGAAATGAGGGTGGGGTTTTGAGTTGATTTCCATGGTGTTTTGAGGGATTTTATGAAGAGGGAGAGAGGGTGTAGCAGCAGCAGCAACAACATCAAAGGAGGGGAGAGAAATGAGAGGGAGAAATGAAGGAGAGAATGCCTAAGGTCAAAGTTAACCCCTCTCTTTCTCTCTCTCACCCATGCCTACACTATTCCATTCTTTATTCCTTTTCCCCCCCTTTTCTTTTCTTTTCTCTTTTCCAATAATCAACAACCATTCTAAAACATGAAGGAAAATTATGTAACAAGTGTAAAATGATATGGTGCATGTTTGCACAAAATATGCTAAAAATCCGATTAGCGATTTTTAATCACGATTAGCACTAAATTAGCAGATAATTAATCATAAAAACTTAAAATTTGCATAATTCACATAAAACACCCTCTTTTAGTAATTTCTATAATTTTCCAAATTTTTCCCATTTATCGGTATTTAATTATACCGAAATATTAAAATATTCATTAAAAAATAATTTTAAATTATAAAAATTCCCAAAAATAATATTTTGTTTTTCTGAAATGTTACAGTTTAGATGTCCATAATCTATGACAAGCTAGGCTACCTCCTTACTACCAAAACCCCCGCCGTCCCAGGTCCAGATTCCACCGTCGTGGATATAGAGATCCGTAAGACATGGGAAATAGACCGTGCGAAAGCCAAGTGCTTCGTGCTGGCCCCTATGGATAATGAACACCAGAGACGGCACGAGAAGATAGATTTAGCTTCCATCTTCCTCTATACTAAGGATTTATATGGAGAGCAATCTCGTATCACAAGATACGAGACCTCAATGAAATTATTTCAGGCGAGATTGGCTATCGGGTCATCTATAGGCGACCACGTCTTTAAGATGATCAGCTATATTGAAGAGCTAGCACACCTTGGGACCACGTTAGAGGACGAGTTATATACAGACTTGATTCTACAGTCCCCCTTATACCTATGCCCAGTTTATCTTGAATTTCAATATTTAAGATAAGGACGTTACACTTTCAGAACTCCTCAACATGATGAGGAGTGTAGAGGACACCCTAAAGAAAACCAGGGTGACACCCGCTCTGCATATTGGGGAACTTTCCTCCTCTATATCCAAGGAGAAATTCAAGGGGAAGAAGAAGAAAGCCCCCACTAAGCCGAAAGGCGGCGTCAGTAAGGTACAGGGAAAGGGCAAGCTAAAAGTTGGGAGGCCAACAGTAGGGAAAAAGAAATGCTTATTGTCATAGGAAAGGTCATTGAAAGAAGGACCGCAGGACTTGGAAAGCCAAGAACCAGGATCCAAAGCAAGTTGTGGTTTCGGCTTCAGGTGTGTTTATGATTGAAAACTGTCTGTCAATCAACTCTACTTCCTAAGTATTGGATACCGGATCAGGATCTCATATCTGTAATTGATTGTAGGTACCGAGAAACCGTAGAGTTATAAAGGCAAGTGATATGACCCTTAGGGTTGCTAACAGAGCGAGCGTGGATATTGTTTCCGTTGGGGAATATCACCTAGGATTGACAAGTGGACACATTTTGGTTTTGCGTAACTGTTTTTGTGTACCTAGTTTGACATGTAATATCATCTATGTATCTTTATTATCTAAAGAAGGTTATGATTTTACATTTGTAAGCAATATTGTAAACATTCACCTTAATCATGGTTTGATTGGGTCAGGTACACTAGATAACGGTATATACGTATTAAATCAACACCAGGTTTTCAATATTCAGAACACACTTAAAAGAAAGTCTCCAGAATTAAATCAAGCTTTCTAATGGTATTGTAGGCTAGATCACATCAATGAAACACGGTTGACGAAGTTACATAAAGATGGATATTTGGATCCGTTTGAATATCTGTCTTATGCAACTTGTCAATCATGTCTCAAAAGAAAGATGACAAAGACTCCGTTCACTGGACACGGAGTAAGAGCCACCGAGCTCTTGAGATTCATACATAGCGACGTGTGCGGTATAATTTCAACATATGCAAGAAGTGGTTATTCCTACTTCATTACTTTTACGGATGATTTCTCAATGTATGGACATGTATTCTTAATTAAACATAAATCCGAGGCCTTTAAGAATTTCAAGAATACAAGAAAGAAGTGGAAAAACAAACAGGCAAAAGTATCAAGACACTTCGATCTGATCAAGGTGGTGAATACTTAAGTGACGAGTTCCTGGATTATTTAAAAGAGAATGTAATTTTCTTTCATATTACTCCTACATACACACCTCAGCACAACGGTGTATCAAAAAGACGGAACCGCGCCTTATTAGATATGATATGTTCCATGATGAATAACGCTGAGTTACCGCGATCCTTCTGGGGTTATGCACTAGAATCTGCTGCATATCTTTTGAACAAAATTCCTACTAAGTCTGTGCCTACCACACCATATGAAATGTGGAGTGGGAAGAAACTCTATCTTAAGTATCTTAAGATATGGGGATGTCCAGTTTTTATCAAAAAGCAGCATGCGGACAAGCTCGAGGTACGATCAGTACTGTGTAAGTTTTTGGGATACCCAAGAAACTCCAGGGGGTATCTTTTTGCAGGGTTCTCTATTGCCGCCGCTGGGTTTCGGGAGGCATCGTCCATGCCGTTCTCTATTGTCGCCGCTGGGTTTCGAGAGGTATAGACCATCGACTTGACACTGCTACTTCGCCTTGAGTGTGTTTCCACTGTACTTTGATTACTACCCCTACCACGGCTCAAAGGAGTCGTGCAAACAGGTAGTAGTTGGGTGCAGTCCTGAAGCACTTGGAGGCAGTGACAGTTAGATAGGATTCGTCTCTCCCGGTATTGGGGGTTGATATCATGCTGTGTTTGGAGAGCCATTACACAAAGTCCCTGGCCAGGGCAAGCGAGATTTACTGGTGGGTATTCCAGTAGTTTGTCAGGGTGTTTTGGGCTACACTCTGGCATGAATTATTGCGCTATTAAGGGTCTGACGATTACCGCCCCCTAAGCCCGATATGCGATACTCTTAGACGAACAGACCAGACTGTACAGAGATTGTCACATTCAGGCTCAGTAGGAGTTCGGATGGGTTTTCCTCATCGGCCTTCTTATCGACATCAACCTGGGGACCGTTACGTGCAGCTAGTACCGCTTGCAGCATATGGTTAAACCCACTACCAGCGTAGTGTCGAGTCTTTAGAGTCCCACACAGAGAGTTTCCCTGCATCGGGCAAAAGGTGTAGAGGCCGTAAAGTTTTACGGCAGGGCTTCGATCACTTACGTGCATTTGTGCGCGTATGATGTTCAGGCGGATAATACTAGTAGGCTTTGGTTTAAGCCGGATTCTAGTATTATATTGATGGATCAGTTTCGTCTCTTTGTATTCGTGTTTGTCGGAACACGAATGCGGGTATGTATATACGGATGAGAGGGGCATAGAAGGAGACACCTCATTAGGGTTTTGAGCATTGACTTGATTAAAAAAATTATGAGGTGGAGGAAAGTATTTGTTATTTTTGTAAATGATAATTGAGGCATGGCTACTTGTTTTGACTACTTGACTTTGTTTGACCACTTGACTTGGCTTGACCACTTGACTTGGTTTGACTTTTTGACTTAGATATTTTTGTGAGATATTTTGTGACCTAGATATTTTGATGAGATATTTTTCATGCCATGCTTGTAGTCAAGTCAAGGTAGCCATCTCACATTATCTTTATCATTATCAAAAATCATTTCTCTTTCCTCAAGCTAGCTCTTTTCTTCTTCCTCACATCAAAACCCTAAAAGCTCTCATGTGTTGAGAATCCTAGTGTTTCAAAAGAAAAATAAATCCATCTTCACACTCTACATCACCTAGGCCATCAAGTTTAGAAAGCTTGTTGCCCTAGTTACCTCGGTTTTAAGGTGGACCTCGGACTATAGAATCTTGGGTGGATCGTCTTTGACTCGAGGAGGCCGTCGAAGAAGCTACGATCCGGATCGATCCTTGGAGCCTACGACGACGAGGAGGACATCGATGAAGACCAGAAGGACATGTATCGTGAGGTATAACTTCGTATCCGAGTAGTTAAACCTCAAGTAGTTTGCTAGCTAGGGTTTATGGACGATCCTTGGTTCTAGCCGGTGTTGCGAAGCTTGTAAAAATCATTTTTTGCAAATTCCACCTCCCCGCAAACACGTGGGGTGCGCGACATCGACTTACAGTAATATCAGAGCCTCTCATAAACCCTAGATAGCTTCTAACGATGTTAGAATTCCGCCGTTTTTGTCGCGGAAAAACTGTCGACAAAAACAGTTTTCAAAAGTGAGGTTTTGAGTTGTTTGCACACCCCACGGGCTCACGGTTTGAACCGAGAAGCCGTGGGGTGAAGCATGCACTCCCCTGGGACATCCCGGGTGGTACCAATGGCCGGGACCACCCCCCAAGACCACCACTTGGTGGCCTTGGGGGCTGGTGACCCGAGAGCACCAGGAATTGGTACTTTCGGGTCTGCCTTCTTTTGGGGGCCACCTCGTGGTGGGCCCTAGGGGTAGGTACCCCCCCCCCCCCCGAGGCCTCCCATTCGATAGTAAATCTTGTGTCTTCGCCTCCGTGAAGATTCGGGCTGGGTTCGAGTTTGTTTCGACTCCCGGATTGGCTCAAAACTATCAGTTTTGGAACTTTAGCTCACTGGATTTTCAAGTCTTGGAAAATTGTTTAAGTTTGCTAATTGCGTGTGGAATTCTATTGTCGTAGTTACTTTACAAGCTTTGTGTTGTATATATGTGTTTGGAAATGTCGACTAATTTCTATACGTCGATTAGTCGGGGTTGCACATATCTGTGATGATGTTATGTTGGTTTGTGTATATGAACTTGTTGGATCGTCGTGGATGAATAGCCGGGGATATGAGATGAGGGTTTTCATTCGATGTAAATTTGTAAAGTGATGTAATATTATTTTTGCGGGGCACATCCGGGTTGAGGTTGTATCCACCATTGTATAATTTCTTTTACTGTTTTTGATCCTAGGATAGACCCAAGGTGGGGTGCACAAACTACCGGGTACTTTGAAGTGCCGAATGACATACTCACTTTGTTGAAGGAGGTTGCTTCATTTTGGGTATTTGGCAGATGGTTTGCCGCATCCGTAGGGGTCTAAGGTGGGGTTTGGCTATTAATCACGACCGTAGAATCTGTCTTTCGTTACAGGCTCAAATGAAACGCAGAATTCCTAGTATATCTAATGTGTTCATCTGTGATCTGGAATGCCTATCATTGCGTCTGACGAATGTATATTATTATATATGTATTATATAATAGATGTTGCTTATGTTTTGCATCCGCTCTAGTCCAGCCCCCGCTTTGTCGTTAGTTAAGTAACCTAACGGGTGATGATGGGGCCCAGTGGCGAATGCAGATGGTATAAGCGTACGTTGTATTTTCGTTGTTTTCTGCAAAGGTAGGTTAATTGATGAGACTGCATTAAATTAATGCAAAACAAACAAACCAAAGCTGAATCGTTGGAACAAATTTTAAAACCACTCGGTTATTTTAAAACAGCAAACTTTTAAATGTGGAGCTTAAACCACTCCTTTTAAAAGCTATCAGGTTCCATCGATTATATCAAGTTCACTACGTTCACGGTTTCGCCAAAACCAATCTTAGCCCTCCGTCATTTCATATGAATATTCAATAGTATTCAAGCTATGTTTGTTGGCTTTAATCAAGGCATAGTGATTGGTAGCTGCTGGGTATTCATATGTTGCATAGATAGATGCGTTGGTTTGGGACAGTCGTACTACTTTGTTGGCCTTAGTCAATGGTATGTACGGGTGGGTTCAAATTAACCTGGACAATGACGGGTAGAACTTGACATGTGACTTATGATTTGTTGGCCTTAGTCAAGGTCATAAGAGCAAGGGGCAAAAATCCACATCGGGAGTTTCTAAAGAAACTGAAACTTGCTAATGCTGCATACCATTTGCAGTTTGATAATGTTGGTAAGATTCCTTCAGCATTATCACACAATGATATTTGGGTCCCGATCCTACTGTGAGTATCCGCTACTCCTCGGGAGAATTTTTCACTTAACGATCAATGCTATAAACCAAGTAGGTGTCTAGAACAGTATTAGCGAGACTACGCCTCTAGGGAAAAGAGGTTATTTAATTAAGCAACTTCGCGAAAGCGTCGTAAAACCCCCCTCAAAGTACCGACACTAGTCTGGCTGAACGGTTAAGCAAGAATTGTACGGTGAGATCAATCCTGACTAATTATTCCTTTTTGGTTTAAGGAAGGATTCGAGAAACAGTGGGAGCCATCATGTTTAGATAAATTAAAAACCAATCTAAACTTGCAAGAGAATCATACTAAGTATTTTTTTCTCTCTCTCTCTTAATTGCAGCGACCCAGTGACCAAGACTAGGTTACATCTAGATAATAAAATGACTGAATTTGACTATAATGACTGGCAAAGGTCTATCCATATGTCCATTACCTAAGACAAGCCGGGACACTGTTCCCCTCCGAATGGCGGCCGAGACATGGGGCGTCTCGCCTGAGATTCGGGGCAGATGCTAATTGGTGCTATCTGTCCACCTCTCCGAAGATGCCAAGTTGATTTATGGCACCATGTATCGAAGGTTTGAACGGATGCGTCCGATATAGCAGACTTCGTCAGATTCCCCCTCACTTGAGGGGTTTTTTGATTGTGGGGACGCTCTTCCCTACAGGCGCAAGCCCCTGCAGTTAATTACGCTACCGCGTCGCGGTAACAACTTTCTCCTTCTCCAGATGGTCACTTCGTGTCGTGTGTGTTTATTTTATGTTTTGTTGCCCGTGGATTGTTTACGGAGACCGAGTTATGTCGTCGCCCGTAGGGCATGGACTAGTCCAAATCCGTATTATCTTAGATTTGGGTTTGGGGGTTTGGTTTGAGGATACGTTAGCCATATTTGAGGCCAAGATCAACTCAAACGTTTGTTAAGGATACGTTAGTCTAACCTGAGACTAAGATCAACTGAACGGGATCGTTTAGATCCGACAAAAGAGCATTTGGGCTCCATTGTTCCAGTTTAGGGACATAGTAGTCCATTTAATGTATGGCCGTCGGGACCCGTCACCTCTCTGACGACGTTGAAGGATTACAACGACAGATGTCAGAGGAGTTCAGAGATGTACCCTTGAACCAGAGTTAATTGGGGGGATCTATAGTCCAGTTTGGGACTAAAGTCTATTTGAAAGGTTTAAGGATACGTTAGCCATATTTAAGGCTAAGATCAACTTAAACGGGGTCGTTTAGATCCGACAAAAGAGCGTTTGGGCTCTATTGTTCCAGTTTAGGGACATGGTGGTCCATTGCCAGTTTAGGGACATGGTGGTCCATGTTCCAGTTTAGGGACATAGTGGTCCATTGGTAGTTTAAGGACATTGCGGTCCATGGGTAGTTTAAGGACATTGCGGTCCAATGTTAGTTTTAAGACATCTCGGTCAAGGTTAAGGACGTCGTAGTCCATGGGTTTAAGGACCCCACAGTCCATTGTTAGTTTTAAGACATCTCGGTCAAGGTTAAGGACATCGTAGTCCATGGGTTTAAGGACCCACAGTCCGTTGTTAGTTTTAAGACATCTCGGTCAAGGTTAAGGACGTCGTAGTCCATGGGTTTAAGGACCCCACAGTCCGTTGTTAGTTTTAAGACATCTCGGTCAAGGTTAAGGATGTCGTAGTCCATGGGTTTAAGGACCCCACAGTCCGTATCAATGTGTGGTCATCGGGACCCGTCACCTCTTTGAAGGCGTTGAGGGATTACAACGCCAAGTATCAAAGGAGTGAAGAGATGTACCCTGGAACCGGAGTGGATTAAATAGTCTTTGGCCCAATTTGGGATCAAGACCAATTAATTATGTTATGAGCCCATTAGCCCGGTTAATTATGAATTGAGGACTTATGGCCAGCTTGGGCTAAGTCCAATCATGTTTGGGACATCGGCCCTCCTGTTGGTCCTTTGAAGGAGAGGCTTTGCCTCTGGCCATTTAGCCAATTGGGCCAATGCCTAGTGTTAAACAGTAAAGACCAATCAGTGTTGAACACTGGGAATGAAATCGATAAGTCAGTGTTTAACACTAAAAGATAGTTGGTGTCAAACACCAGCAACAAGGCCTTCAAATTAGTGTTAAACACTAAAACAGATCAGTGTTAAACACAGGCAACAGAAATCCCGAATTAGTGTTGAACACTAAGGTAATCAGTGTTGAACACTGCAAATAAAGTTCTTTGCTTAGTGTTGAACACTAAGGCCAAACAATGTTTTAACACTGGATTCAGGGGTTCCAATTTAGCGTTAGACACTGAGGCAAGAGGGGTCACGTGGTAGCACGTGAGGGCGCCCTCTCTTCGTTTGTTCTGCTGAGAAGATCGCATCTTTTGGAGCATCACGTGTCATCACGTGACGGGTGTTTGAATGGAGTATGTTAAAGCCTCTGCCAAGGGTCATGTGGGTCACGTGAGGCACTGCCTCAAAGGGGCTTTCTGTAGATCTTTTGGGGGGTCACGTGGTGACACGTAACCCTGCTTTTATGTAGTTGTTTAGAAGATCAGTTAATCCCTTTCAGGAATTAAATTCCTCGTAGGGTTGAACCCTGACAATAATTTCAGAGGAATTAAATTCCTACTTCCTTTTGAAGAGTTGAACTCTGAATTTTCTGTAGGAATTAAATTCCTCATATATGTGAAGAACTGAATAGGGTTAAACCCTAATAAAAGCTTTAAGGAATTAAACTCCCACTCTCTGTTAGAGAATTATTCTGGGGAATAAGATTAAGGGAATTAAATTCTTGTTGTTTTAACGGAACTAAGTTCTTAACTAGGGTTAAACCCTGATTCTTTTCATTCTGAAGGAATTAAATTCCCATAACACAGGGTCAAACCCTAGTTTTATTTTAAAGGAATTAAATTCCTATAGTTCTGCGAGAGTTAAATTCTCGTGCTTCCATTCCCTCTTTATGCTTTGGATCTGCATGGCAGGATCTCAACCCATTGAGAATTAAATTCTCAACTCAAGGGGAGATGTGCACTTTACAGATCCTCCATCAAAGAGAGAAGAAATATGTCCTTCTGTTTTATATCAGAGTTAAACTCTGTTGAGAATTAAAAAAATCTTCCCTTTCTTACCTAGGGTTTTCTTTTGCAGAAGATCCAAATTCCTCCAAAGTATCAAGGCTCTCTCTCTTTTCTTCCTTCTGCCTATCTATATCTTTTT